>JARKHS020035560.1:0-1209990 GCA_030143305.2 Amblyomma americanum
TGTTCATAAAGAACTTGTAAAATGGTCATTTTGAAATTTTGCACAATCATCAAATTGTCATGAGCAGAACCAGTAGGCCTTTTCTTCACACAGGTTTCCAGCGGCTCCGGTGTACATTAGTTTCTTTTTAGTACAGTGCCTTTTAAAGACAGAAATTGGTCAAGGACTACAAAATGGTAATAAGTGTGCATCATTTTCATTTCCATGCTTCATTACTTCTTAACACAACCTCCCATATAACCCACATGATTTGCTGCAGGAGAAGAATCCCAATGTGCACCATTCACATTACATGAAAGACCTTGCTGCCTTTTCCAAGTTTTATACTTATTTTCACAATGGAAGTCCTGTTGAGCGAGTTGGACAGCAAGCTTGAACCCAATAGCTTAAGGAAATCTCAAAGTGGTCCGTAACATTATGCTTGTAAAAAGACAGCTTTAGGTGTCAATACTAATAAAGCTCTTACAAGAGAAGCTGTCAAGTCCAATTAATTTTTTATCTTTGAGGCGCATTAATAGCTGCACTATATGACACCATTCATATTCTTTTTACCAAGTGAAATAAGACGCCTTTGCTGGAGCAGTCTCTGAGGAGTGCCATGTGACACCAGCATTACTGCAGAAGGATGATATGGTTATCCTTCTGCTTTGTCTGTGAGGAGTGCCACCTGAGATATGTACTAGAGAAAAAGTATAAAAGCATTGTTCTTATGCTGTTATATCACTTTAAAATTCTGCCTTGTAGCCCATTACTTCATATTGGTGTTCTGAAAAGCCTGGCTGCCTTGAAGGGGATCTCTAGTAACTCCAGAACAGGTGGGGAGGGAACTAGAGAGGGAGAAAGAGAAACTAGCTGAGCTGAGGCTCTGCCAGTGTGCTCGTTGTTGCTTTGTAGCCTTGTAGATGAGCGGCCAGCTGTGGGCTCGCTCGTGGTATGAGGGTGTGGGTTTCCCTTTTTCTTCCACTCTGCGTTCTCTGCTGTCAACTTTGCATTTTTTCCGTCTCGGCTTAACGAAAACGTGTTAATAATTCTTGCTAAAAGTCACCACGAAATTGTAGAAATGACAAGAGAAATGTTCCAACCAACGCTAACAAGAAGAAAATTTGTTGCTTCGGATTCATGCACACCCTACATTCTAGTACGGGGAGTCTCAGATTCCTCGTTAGTCTTGGTAGGAAGGAGTTCTGATGCCAGCCGAGACCCTCCTAAATTTAAGCACTGCTTCTTCCTGAGCATGAAACTGGCACTATCTGATGATGAGTTATTGAGGAGAGACACACACGTTATTTTAAGTAGCAAAATGCCAATACATGCCATCAATGCTCTGGTTCAAAGCAGACATTGCAACACACTTATCTCAAGGTGAAAAAAAAACAGATCTTTGAAAACTCGATACATATTTGTGATCAGCAATGTACGCTGAACGGGCACAGACAAGAACAAGTCCATATCTGGACAGTGGAGACGTCCTCTCCGACGAAGCTTTTTCAGGCCACTTCACTACAGAAGAGCAGGCACTTCACCTGCATAACACCATAATTTCCAGCTGTGTATTTTTGCACCCACAATGCCTAACACTTCCTGATAATAACTTGCATTGCTGGTATTGCACACAACCACAAGAAAATGTTTAAACAGCCAAACTTCAAATACATAACCCCTCTCGCTCACACTAGTTTTTATGACAAGCTCTGTACTACATAGGTTATTCAAAACCACTTAATTTGAAAATGCTACAAAGTGCTCCTTTTCTAAAGCTACTTCAACATTTAGCAATGATTGTTATTCACGGCCGCCTGCAACTAAAAGAACTTTACAGCTGCAGGAAATGTTACCAATGTTACAAAAGTGAACGAGCAGGCAGTTTCCTGTTTGTTGGGGTATCGCAATGACGCGTCGCTCAATTCACTCAGTCGCTGGCATGCCTTGACGCGTCACTTCCCTCTCACTCTGAAGTTGACAGCTGGTGTAATCGGCTCGTAGAGGTGTGTTCTAACCTTAAGACGCCACATCAGACCACTATAAAGACGCACATACGCGTAGCTAATCTGCGTCTTTATAGGTCTTTACAGAACGCGAAACAGACCGAGCGGCGCATGCTATCGGCAGTCCGCAATTGGCCGATAGTGGCGTCAAAAAACACGAGTGCAGGCAGTGCACGATCACGTCCCACGTCGAATAATGAACAGGAAGACGGGCAACCACCTTAAAACGAAAGCCCAAATCATAGTCACGCGCCTTGCCGGGCAGTATGCAATTGCCACATTTACATTTAGGACTCCTACGCGTGCCTGCCATTTAGCAAACATATCTATGCATACACCTCGGCGCTCCCGTCGCAACGCATACACTGTGAACACTGACAGACCAGCAGGTTGATTCGAAGTGCTGCTGCCGCGGAAACAACCAGTGCCTCACGCGCAATGGCGAAAGGAAACGAACAGGACAGAGCTGACATGGCCTCGTCCCTTCCGTTTCTTCTTGGCTTTGTGCTCGCTCGTTAATTTTCGCGGTCGCAAAGTGCACGCACTCCTGCGCTTTACTATGGGTTTTACCTGGAAACGAAGACTCGACACCTTGCAGTAACCGCTTTCTTCTCTTGTTTCGCGGTTGCGGTAAGAAAAAAGCTGCAGTGGCTTCTCGGCATGGTCACTTTTTCACAAAGTACGCGAACGGTTGCATTGCTGACACGCGGCGCAAGCTACGATAAGCAGGAAACCCAAACGCAAGTTTGAAGGAGCGGTTTTGAAATCAGACACAAATAGCACACGGACAGCAGCAGCACGGACCATGGCACGGCACGGCGTAAGGCTTAGCAGGATATCACGCCGGCATGCACAGAGTTAGAGGAGGGGGAGGGTTTGTTGTGTCCTGCCACGTGTCCTGGCAGCCAGCGCGCTGGATTTGAAAGGAGTTTGGAAGAACGCTAGGCGCTGGCGCGTGGCTATTAGCGTTGCGCGTTTCATGGCAAATAATTACTGCGAACTGTTAAGAAATTGCAGTTAGATTAAGGCGCTTTGCTCCTGCGTGTATCATTGGCGTGCAGTTTTCATGTCAAAAGCAGGCGACAATGTTTCAGCTCCTTGCAGAACAACTTCACAAATTGTTTTCTTACCTTTTTTCTTTTCTTTCTGGTCTTTTGCAGAACAGATTAACGAGCTTTCACTGCATATTTTTTAGCACAGCACCAAGTATCTCTTAAACCGCATTTTGGCTTATGCTGCAAAGATATGATCTGCCGAACAAGTCCAATTTACTCAACTTCAAAAAAAGGTAATCTGGAAGGTTCTTATGTAGCTTTCAACAAAATGTGTGCTACTGCCAAAGCTCATTAAATTGAACATCAAGGGACCACAAAAAATTCAGATTATCAAATGACCCCCAACAAATCTATCAAAAACCACTTGTACCAGAGCATAGGTCGGAAGAGGGGACCGTCTCAGTTATTGCTGCCAGCCGGAATTCGTCCAATTATATGCTTTGTCATTTTGAAGCGCATATAACTTAAATTACATGCCTAAGTGCATAATATATGCAGGATATATTTAGACTGAAAGCGGGAATGCAAGCTATTTGGCCACATCCGTCTGGCTCCATCAACGTGCGGAGTGGGCAGTCCACAAACTGAGCATATATGTGCCTGCACTTCACACATGCGCCCATGCTCCATCGCTGTGGAACCCATGCAGCCCCTTTACATGTGATGTAGGATACGCAGCCAGACTAATGTGAGACTACATGTCCATAGGTGTCGCCGGGCAACGATCGTTAAAATTACGCGTGATGTTTCTGCACTGCAAACTCCAGAATAATCGACGCACGATTTACGAAGGCTACAGGCAGAAATATACTATCTGATTCCACACACAGTGTCTTCAGAGTGATGAACGGGAAGTCCCCATACGGGTTGCCCGCAAATCACCGTCGTATAACCCATGTTCATGCGCACACATTTCGACACTGCATAGTTGACACTTCACCCTTTTCTACCAGATATGCAGGCGCACAAGATGTGGGAATGCCATATATGTGCCCATGCGCCGCCCACGTATTTTCTACGCAGTACCCTTGTATGCTGTATGCGGGAATATTGGATGTTTGCCACACGCAGCTAGCCTCCTTGGATCCTTGAGGGGGCTGCAGGGGCTGCCGCTATTGGGGTTGCCAGCACTTCACCATCATGTAACCTCATCTTTTATGCACGCGAACTGAATGCAGCCAATGCTTAGCCCTTTTATACCCTGTTTAGGATACAGGCGGGGAAGATGCGGGAATGGCAAATGCGCCCACGCCTAGCCCATGCGGGACCAACGTAGAAGTTGCTCACACAGCCCAAACTGCATGCCTACAACGCTTCGGCTCTATGAAGCCCAAAGTATAGCCCCTGTATTTTCCACATAGGACCCATGTGGGCCAAAGACGGGAATACTATCTCTTTGCCCACGCAAAGCCACCGTGGCTCCCTCAAGGTGCAGTACGGGCAGCCCCAAGAGGGGCTGCCAACAGTTCTTCATGACAGAGCCAGAACTGTTGCCCGCGTGTATCTGTAGTGGGACCCAGGTGGGCTGCCCGCTCTTTTTAAGTCTATGAATAGCTGACGAGGGGCGCACTCAGGCATAAAATGGGCAGCCCAAATGTTTTTCGCAAGCAATGCGCCCATGAGGTTTATTGCGGTAGGTTTATTGCGGGAAGCCACCAGTCCCCATTGCCCATTTCGGACCCGCATGGGCCCGCCACCTTGTGCTACTGGGGTCAAGATAAAGTGTTAGAGCAATATGGTTCTGGTTAATTTCGGGGCAGATTAAATCAATAAAGTTTTCTAAAAGGCGAGTCCTGTTGCATCCTGGTCGAAAGGCGTATTGAGCTTGGCGTAGTAATTATTACTTTAGACAGAATGGCACCATATTAACATGCATAACGTATTCAATGATACAGGCACTAGATGAAAGGATAGTTATTGGTTTGTAGTTATAGTAAACACTTCGTGATCATTCTTTGAAAAGGGGCCTTACTACGCAGGCTTTGAATTATGAAAAATCCTGGTTTTAAGATTTTATTGATGACGTGAAGCAAGACTGCTTTTAGTTCATCGAAATTAACAAGTATATTTCTTATTCTAATGTGATCGTAGCCAAGCGATTTCGTGATTTTTAATGTTTTTACTATGTTCCAATGTTCAGTTTCTGAGATAGGTTGCAGGTAAGAAAAATGAACCTTTGCGCTATTTGCTGCGTTGTTAGCACCACACAAAGTATTACGCGCAAGTAATTTTTGTGCCGGAGTCAAACGTTGGTTAAAATCTTCAGTCAGTTTCTTGCTTTTAACATTCAGGAAAGCTCGTTTTATTGTATCATCTATTGTACGCCGAGGTGATCTTCCTAGAATCGAGTTTACTATACTCCAGGTTTTTGTCGGAATCATAGTGAGAAGCGGAGAATCTGTGTAGGAGATAACGTTCTTTAGCTACTTTTATTTGTAAATTTATTTTGTTTCTAATTTGCCAAAATTATTTTTTTGTACTCTTGTCAACTGGCTTTTTCTGGAGCTTTTTGAAGTTTACTTTTAAATTAGCAAAGTTCGAGAATTTCTTGGCCAATCCATGGACGGCGGGGGTTTGTTCGTTTTAGCTTAATTTCCCTTTGGAAGTAGCGGTATATATCAGCAAATCTCTCTACCAATAATTCATAGCATTGCATATGATCAGCACATATGAGCCTGTCCCAGTGAAAGGACGTTATTTGTTAATCGATATAAGCATATTTCAAAATTAACTTCTGGAACTGTTGGCTGGGTTGGTCGTCTTCCAAAACTGCCAAGGCCACAATGTATTGGTCCGCTACTTTTTCCTTAATTACGCCCCCAAAAGAACTGCCTTTACACAATTTTGTACTGATGTTGTCAACACCGCTTTTTGTTAAACAATTCCCTAAAATTTCTTCAAGTGTATAACTGAATTTTTTTTTGACTGAAACTACCGGTTTAGCGGGTGCTTTTTCTGTGTAGACTGGCCGCCTGCTTGAAACTTAGGGCTTTGCCGAAGTTCCTAACAGCCGCCTTATTGCCTGCGAGAATAGTTTTGGCTCTAGTACCGGTACAGGCGAGCGCTATCGCAGCCTCTTCAGCTTGTAAAGCGTTACGCGCATTAACTGATCCAATTACCTTCTGGGAGTGGTTCCCATCTACCACTGCTATTACCACGGCTCCTTCTAGCCCGCAGGTAGCATCGCCATAGACTGATTGCTCAGGAGAGCTTTTAATTAATTTACTTTGAACAATTTTTTCTCGATGCCCCCTTCGCTCCTTGTCGTGGTTCGAGTGCATATTCTATGAATGTGTGAAGTTTTGAATAGTTTCCGCGTCTCAAGCTCCAGGGGGTTCAGCAACATAGGGTGGCTCTCCTGGCGAAAACCGTAGTTGTAGTATTTTTCGTTCCGCTAAAGTGAACTTGAGCCACCTATCTGAGCCCCCCTGACCGCTTTGGCAATCTCTTGCCAGGTATTATGCATTCCACAAGCTAGAAGCGTCTCTGTCGATGAGTTGGGGGGGATGCCTAAAGCCCTTCTGAATGACGTTCTGACCCTTTTCTCGAACTTCTACGCTTCGCCAGGATTCAGATTGAGAAAGAGGGTACCATGAAGGAACGAGTCAGCTTTATTAGGCAGTGTTCTCTGAGGCCTTTGTTCCGGAGGCAGATTCGCCTGAATATCAACGTTACCTGGTCGATGTATGCGTGAAGCTTTTTAAGGATGGTGGTGTTTTTCCTTTTCTGCTGTAGGAAATACCCCCAGAATCGTATTGGTGCTTACTCTCGGTACCTTATTCCCTCCCACGTGTGCGATAGGCAGGATTCTTAGGTTAGCTGTAGTTTTCCCACGCATTGAGAACAGTTCAGATTTCTGAGGAGAGCATGATAGTCCTCTATCTAGGGCGTAGTTCTCAACTATAGATGCCGCCTCCATCAGCGTATGCGAAATATTGGCGCTGGAGCCTCCTTTGGTGCAAACTGTGATGTCGTCTTTATAGATGCTGTTTGGTGCCTTCTATGATATTCAGCTGGGACGAGAGATCGTTCATTGCAAAATTAAAAAGTAGCGGAGCGAGGACAGATCCCTGGGGTGTCCGTCTGCCCCCGGTACTGATGGGCTCGGAACTGAGTCCCACTAAGCTAACATCATTTTTTCTGCACGTGAGACAATCTTTGACGTAGTTGAACCACTTGCATCCCAATCCATAAGAGCTTTGGCCTTCGCGAACCGCGCTATGCTCAGCATTATCAAAAGTCTTAGATCGAGTTCCATGATGGCTCCATATGGTGTATCGTCCTTGGGAGCATCCAGGAGGCTGTGCTTTAATCTGAGCATCTCTCGACATATGGAAACGAAAGAACTCTGGCCAGTGGAGGTAGTAGGGTGCACGCCGTAGGGGCCAGTTATGAGCTATGCGCCTTTGCTTTCTTTTTGAAGCTCCCCCTCTTGATCGATTTCGGAACAGCTGTGGCTCAGCGACGTCACATGATTCTTCTATCTTCAAGGCCATATGAAACACATGTTGGACAAGCTACGGACGGGAATAGTGAAGCTTATCAAGGGATGATTTATTACAAACACTCACGGAGTAACCCGTGCCGGAGTCCCCAGTTAGTCATCTTCAGCTCGCGCACCGTATGCAACGCGCACCGAGGTCACACTTGAGCGCACTTCCACCACGTCAATTGGGTCACTCCCGCGCTGTCCGCGCACTCACGCGCACATGCCCGCCATAGTCAACATCGCCTCCCCTCTCACTCCAGTGTTGTCAGCCGTCCCTGTGTGTCCCATGATGGCGCCACTCGCACTGGCCTTTCCGTCCTCCCCCCTTAATTCGTGCAAGCAGGCCTCCGCGGCGGATGGTATGGCATCAGGTGGTCTGCGTTGGCCACACTCATATACTTTATTGAGGCAATGTCTTTGAGTTTAAGGTTGTTCTGACCCACACGGGCAGTGATTAGGTAGGGCCCTGAGCTGCGAGGGGCCAGTTTGGCAGTGAAGCCTGTACTTGCATTACTTATAGTGTGCTTGTCGCGAAGCACAAGGTAGCCAACTTTGTAGGTGTTTGGTTGATGATGCTTGTTGTAATGTCTGACCTGTTCGGCCTTCCCCGATTCTTGGTGTTGCCTGGCCATGGCCAATGCATCCTGCAGGTAAATCTTTACCTCTGCAGCGAGTTCAAGGGGTGCCGATGCAGAAATTTCAGCACTAATCTGCTGCCTATCTGCCCAAGGTGTACGAAGTTCCCGGCTTTAGCACAAAAATGCGGGCGTAAACCCTATGACCACATTCTCTGATGTCCGCATTGCGAAGGCCACCTCAGGGAGTCGCTTGTCCCAATCGCAGTGGGAGGAGCAGTAGTTGACAATGGTCTGCTTGACTGTAGCGTTGTGACGTTCTACAGGCTTTCCAGCAGGTCTGTAGGGGACTGTGTGCCGCTCTTGTAGTCCCCAATGTTGCAGCACTCCTTTCTACATCTTGCTGACGAATTGTTTACCGTTATCGCTGGAGATGGAAAGAGGCGCACCGTGCCGGCAGAAAAATTACACCATCGTTTCAACGATGGCTTTTGAAGTTCGTGCCCGCAGGGGAAAAAAGCTCGATAAACTTAGTGAATGTGTCCAGAACTACAAGGACATACTTGTGTTGCCGCGGAGTTCTGGGAAATGGGCTTATTAGGACCACACTGAGGTGCTGCATGGGTGAAGATGCCCAAGTGCTGTCCATAAGTCCCTTCGGCTTCTGACGACGGGGCTTGAAAACCTGGCACTGCTGACACCCTCGTACATAGCGAGACGTGTCGGAGCGCAACCCCAACCATGTGAAGCGGCTCTCGACGCGCCTTAAGGTTTTGAAGAAGCCGGCATGTCCACTGAGTGGATGGTCGTGCTCCGGTTTAAGCACCAATTCCCGTAGATGGAGAGAGAGCCACGGCACTGCTTTGCCTCCGCGTGTCCAAAGCAGAACCCCATCAGGTGCTATATGGCTCTCCTTGGCTAAGCCGGAGACCATTTTTGCCCCCTTGGGGTTGTCTGGTAGGATCGCCGCCTCAAGGTTCTGCAGCAGCTGCTGCAGCAACGGGTCTTTCTGTCGCTCGTGCTTCAGTTTTGCACAGTCGGTAAGGGGTGAGGTGTCAACAAGGTCAGCCGAGGCAACATCAGCGAAGCGAATGGTGAGCTATGGTTCCTCGAGTTCTATCGAAAACCATTCTTCTGCCAAGCTTGAAGCCATTGGTTCTGGATGACCAGTTGTAAATCTGCTCAGAGCATCGGCTGGGATGTTAGCTCGGCCTCGGCGATGCCTAACCGTGCACCTCAGGCCTTGCAATTGCAAAACCCAGCGTCGTACCCGACCTGACGTGTGTTCAGTGTTGAGCATCCATGACAGCGATGCATGATCACAATGAACCTCAAAAGACGTAAACTCAATGTATGGCCTAAATGTTTCCACAGCACAAACGACTGCCAAACATTCCCATTCTTGCACTTTGTAGTTTTGCTCTGCCGCGGTTAGGGTTCTGCTAATAAACGAGACTGGCCGAAGCAAGCCATCCACATCCTCAAGTAGAACCGCCGCAATGCCTGTGCCACTAGCATCCGTCTCAATGACGAATGGTCTGTTCAGACCCGGTAGGGTGACAGACACTTCACCTGCCAGTGTAGTCTTCAGCAGCTCAAATGCTGCTCGCTACTCAGCCCCCCACTACCAGTCGGTACCTTTCCTCAACAGTAATGTTAGATGTTTCGCCTTGTCGGAGAATGAGGTTATAAAATTCCTGTAGTAGCCAACTAGGCCCAAGAACATTTGGAGTTGTTTGATAGTACGTGGTGGGGGAAACTGAGAGACAGCTTGCACCTTGCCTGGGTCCTGTCTGCACTCGCCAGGATTAATGATGCGTCCTAGGAACTTGATAGTCTGTTTGCAGAAGGAAACCTTTTCCGGGTTGACTGACAGGCCGGCGCTGTCAATCCTACGCCACACCTCTGCAGTGTGGTCCAGATGTTCTGCCAACGTGTCGGAGTAGATAAGAATATCATCCAAGAAAGCCATGCAGTAGGTATGTTTTATTCCCTCTACCAGTTTGTCCATTAAAGACTGAAACGTTGCTGGCCCTCCAGCCACACCAAATGACATCCTCTTAAACTGAAGCATGCCCTTGTGGCATATGAACGCAGTCTTTTGAACGTCCTCCGGTGCTACAGGCACTTGGAAAAACCCTTGTGTAAGGTCCAGACTCAAGAACCATTTGGCACGCCCCAACTGTGCAAGGACCCAGTCGGTACGAGGCATTGGGTATCTTGGTGCATTTGTCCTGGCATTTAATGGCGTGTAGTCAACTGCTAGGCTGGACCCACCATTCTTTTTCTGCACCAGGACTGGAGCACTGGCCCATGAGCTGGTGCATGGTTCGATAAGTTCTTGCTCCAGCAATTCTTGTATACATTGGTTCATTACTTCCCGCTTTTTTGCGTTTACTGGGCGCAATCTGCAACGGATTGGACAGTGGTCGCCTGTGTCTATTCTATGCGTAATGTGAGATGTGCAAGCGGTGTATTTTTGGAAAACATGTTTATATTGACTGAGGATGGCTTCCAGTCGATCGCTGTCTGGAGAGGCCCTGCTGTCAGCCGTCGCTTGGCTGCAGTTGGCCTCAGGTGGACCATGCTCTTCCAGAGCAAACAGCTGCTGCAAGGAGGTAGCTCGGTCCTCATCCCAGTCTTCCATGACAGGATGCTGCTGTGCATCTTGTATGGAGCTGTCTTGAGCATGCCCAGCAGCCGCTGTGTGGTGGCGAGAGGGTGCCTTGCTGAACCTCACCAATGGCTGGGGATCCATCCCGAGTGTCCATCCGCCGAGGCCTATATGTACAGAAAAGCCCGCTGTTGCAAGGAAGTCTCGTCCCAGAACTATGTCGTGGCAAAGCTTCTCCAACAGGAGGAAGCGCTGTTTCCGGCTGCTACCCTGCCATCGGATGCGGCAACGTACTGAGAGTGTTGTCTCCGACCATTACTCTGCAAGCCGGAGAGTCCGTCTTTCTTCTCTGGTGCTAGCGCCACTTAGTTTCGCCGCCTCGAATGCTCGCGCGTTCATCAGGCTAACGCTGGCGCCAGTGTCCAGGAGGGCGTAAAATACACTGTCGCCGATTAATACCTCGAGCAGAGGTTCTTTCCCGCCCGTCGTCGCTAGAACTTGCAAGGAAGTTTCGTAGCCGTTGGCCGGCACAACTGCTATGCTCGGCCGTTTCCTGGACAGTTTGCTTGGAGGTGACCGACCTGACCACAATGGAATCAGCGCGGTCTGCTACGTGACCTGCCTGTAGGGCATGCGCGCGCTCGATGACCTCTACCACCGCACCGATGGCAGACAACAGCGTCAGGTGGAGGCATGGGCCATGCGATGCCCGGTGCGGAGCGGCCGCTTTCGTTCGTTGAAGCCGGCGACTGGTACTGTGCACGGGCATCCGGTGGCGCCGACAAAGGGGCTTCAGCTCGCAGCGTCGAGCCCGAAGGACGGACCTCGTGTCGGCACGCGAGCACCGCCGCGCGCCGAAGCGACCAGTCATGTCGTGACGAAGCATCGGTTGAGGCCGCCGCGACAGGGCAGTGACAATGTGGAGCGCCGGCGTCAACAAAGGCGAGGTCGGGCGCGGCCTGCGTGCTTCGCAGTGGCGGTGGCACGTAACGCAGGCGGTGCAACGCACGCTGCATAATAAGGTCCGCTGCCTTTGCCATGTCGCGCAGGTTCGCGAATTCTATGTTATTCGTCAGGTCCTGAAAGGTCGGATGCATTTGCCGCCTCACCCGATCAACTTTTTCCGCGTTGGTGACAGGCTCTCCAATACGGTCATAGTACTCCGTTATGACGTGTATGAACTGTTTTAGATTATCGGCAGGGTGCTGAGTGCGCTCGGCCAGCTCTCTCCTCAATTTCTCCCTGTAGTCGACGGCCGCGTACTCGCCCTTGAAGTCCTCGGCGAAGGAAGCCTAATCTGAGTGGCCACCGATGAACCGCCACCACTGTTTCGCAGAGCCTTCCAACGCCGCAGGGATAAGTTGAAGGCGACGATCGTTCGGGATGCCTCCCAAATCGCAGTACTGGACAAATTGATCCAAGAAAGTTTGCAGGGGTTGACTGTCTTCATATCCGATGAATTTCGGTAATGGCCCTGGTGCCTCCCTTATTGTCAGAGCCCGCGACGCGCTAGGCCTAGCTTCATTGGCCTGCTCCGCTGTCGTACTGCTGGTGTCGATCGATGTCGTGAGCAGAATCTCGCGCACTTGCGCTGCCAGTTGCTCCCGCTCGAGCAGCGTACCTTTCGCCGTAGTGGCCAGGAGTTGCTGCACCATGGTCGCCGGGACCGTGGCTGTGACGGAGCTTTCATCACATGCGGACGTTCCGGCACTTTGTTGAGGCCCAGCCCTAGCACCGCTTTGTCGCCCGAGCCCTTCCCAGTGTTCATCACGTCTGCCTTCAGCTGGAACACTACCTTCAGGGTAGATAAATTACATCGGAAGCTTAGCAGGGTGCAGAAGATAGTCCCATTGTCCTCCATGTGCTCCAGCAGTCTGTTTAGGATCACGTGCTCTATGAGCATGCATACAGAGATGAGCGAGATAGGGCCCAGATTGGAATCTTTAGTTTTTTTCCCTGGTTTGGCAATAAAATTAATCTTTGCATATCTCCAGGCTTGCGGGATTTCTCCTTCGTCCCAGCACTTATTGATGAGGCCTGTGATTGCATCTGCGGACTTTGCGTCTGAGTTCCAAATGCTTCGTTTCTAACCCCGTCCGGGCCTGCTGCGGACGTGGTGCGGAGCTGCTCCATAGGGAAGCAAACCTCGGCCTCTGCGATTTCAGCACCTAGCTCTGAATTTGAGAGGCCGCGGTAGTCTGGCAGTTAAGCCCAAGGAGCCTTGCAAGAACCCAAGCAAGAACACTTCCGTAGTGTGCTCATATTTGTGGATCTGTGTTACGAGCTGAACGTTGTGCGTCGCATACCAGGCAATTCTGGGCAAAAGCAATTTTCAGTAGTAAATCACTTATGAGCGCAATTTTTTATATAATGTAAGATTTCGCAGCAACAATCAATAGCTCTACAGATCACCCGAAGGCAGTCTCGATTTTTTGCATTAACGTTTTTGCTATCGTCAAAGACATTCCCATTGCATTTATATAGGACTCTTAACTGTTAGATGCGACCGATCGAAACACTTTAAAAGAACGTTTTGCTACATATGTGAAGAATGAACCACTGCCTTTTATAGTGCCAGAAAAGTATCTCACAATTTTGGAGGTTTTAAAATTTTTGTCCGAAAGTGCTGGTGTTGGGTGTCTCAGCAGTTGTCGCGTATTTTTGCATCCTACCTGTTCGTTCATGCAGTCGCATATCAGACCACACTGCTTTTCGTGAACTCCCTCTATTTTTATCGGCACTCCTCTGTGGTTTGCTTCATGCCCTTCTTAAATGACTCGAGCCACTCATTGAGATCTGTGATCTTTGTTTCGGCTGTGTACGCTCTGAAGTTCATGAATTTATCCCAATCCATGATCTTTGTCTTCCTCTTTACATTTTTGGCCTTCCCCGTTTGCAAGATGGGGATAAAGTATGATGGCCACTACCTAGTTTGTATCCCGTGTTGAACCGTTCAGCTCCCAGTATAATCCTAGAGAGAGTTTGGTGCGGTGACGCGTAGATATTGACACTACTGCCAGCCTCGTGCATTCCTGGCCTTGGCCAAAAAGTGGGCCGCTAATGTCGCCGCTAGCCATGGGCTGGAGGCCATCTAGCACGGATTGTCTGCATCATGATATCGACAAAATAAACAATTTCCAAGCCTATCGAATGTCGAACCACACTTAATGCGCTTCGACATGTTTCACGCTGCATTTGACAGCCTTGCGGAAGGAGACTGAAGCAGCAACAAATGCGGCGAAACATAGAGCCAGTCTGTCAGACAAGCAATTTGATGAACCAGACCCACACCAAGAAGGGAAGTTCGAAAAAATTCCGAAAGCTCAGCGCCGCTGGCGCTGTGACGGACAGCATAATCCGCAACATGCCCACTTCAAGCAGGTGCGTGCAACTTTTGCCACAGGTGTAGACACACAAGAGAACCTACGTTACAAAAATGAACCAGCGTAAAGCAGGCCAACTACGCAGCCATAGCGTTGACGCTACGCAGGTTGCGAGAAAGGCTAGACATAACGCGCTCATCCCCCTTCTTCAGCGCTGTGCTAGCAAGCAACATTTCCAACCTATTGACGCAACAAAAATAACGTCTCACTTTATAATCACCTATCAGTTGACTCAGCTCGAGGTCGACTTCGAAACATTTGAGCACGATAATCAGCGAGGGCTTATTGCCAAGGTTAAACACAATAGGACACATACCTCAAGACCTGGCCTGGTCAGAGCCTGTCGCTGGTAGCTAGCACCGACGTCGGTGTTTTCTACCTTAAAAAGAAGTGTAAGCTGCAACGTTTGGTGGTTAAAAACGGTGGATCCAGCCTATTAAGAAGGAACTGTTTTAACGCACTCGGGAGTGAGTTAGTGAAAACTTGTATTGATACAGTCAAGAGATTCGCGGATTCGAAAGCTCCGTCGTCTTCGTTCTTGGAGCTGGCGATCGGAGTCTTCCCTTCAGCATGAGTGGGCCCCTATTCCAGGGCTACACTGAGCCGTGCTGCATCGCCCGCGTGCCTCACTAAGGCCCGTTGGGCCGTGCAGAATTGGCCGCTTCCACCAGGCCATAAACAAGACGATGGTGGAACCCTTTGGAGGAAAGAAAGAGCTAGTTCTCGGGCGAGGTGGCAGCTCGCAAGAGACCTCCAGTCCACCTTCAGCTGCTCAACTGTACCGGGACGAATATCTTGAGAGTAAGGCTAGTACTCTGCACTGAGACCTGCACCTGAAGCGGAACTTGCGGATTATAAGAACAAGGCATCATTGATCTAATACCTCGTCTGGGAGACACCAACTGTAGGTTTGAAGAATGACATTCTGCGATTGTGCAGTGATCACAGAAGTAGTGGTTAAAATAGTACTGCTCGTCTCCAACCCTCTGCTAATGAGCGATGATATTTAACGTGCGCTTCACAGAGAAAATTGTTTCACCAGCATGAACCTACCGAAAGCATACCTGCAGCTCAAGATGAGCGTGAATGCTAGTATTGTTTGCATTTCTGCTGTGTTAATCAGTATCTTTGTATTCAACCAACCCTTTAATTAATATTTCTACCCAGAAACAAAAATAAATAAAAGGAACGTGTAAGTTGCTTACCATCATTACGATGAAGGGCTTCTACTGAGACAAATGAATGACATTTTGCACAGCAGCAGCCCGAGATATAGATTTTAGAAATGTACACAGAAAGTACTTTGCGGATACACAAGATTGTGCGCATATCTGATTAACGTGATCATCATATGAGAATTACACGAGTTGCTCTCCGCACCATTGGAATAAGTGTTCCAAACGCTGGCCAACCCAAACTTGTGAACAATCAAAGGAGATGGGCTTTTTGCGGTGCCAAGGGTGAAATTTCTTCGTTGCTTAACTGGAGCTCAAGGCATTCATTCCAATGTTGATAAATTACGAGACTTAACAGAGCGCCACCTAAAATCAGGAGCTAGAATCCTGTATTTTAACGTTATACGGGTGGTTCCTAGAACATTGAAAACTGTGGCCAATGACCTGTGCAAGTTGTTTGCGAAAAGAATGAGTTCACCAATGCGCAGCCATCAAACATTGCGATCACAGCCAGCCGTTGGTCACAGCCTGCGAGGCAGCGCCGTATGGCGTAGGTACTGCTCTTTCACAAGCTGACAGTCAGTCTAGGAAGCGACGCACCAATTGGTTTTTCTTCACGCAGACTATCAGCAGCAAAGAAACTACTTTCATTTCAGTAATGAGAGTCTTGTCGTCTTCACTACTCAACTCTTGCGGCAGTATATTGGTGATCAAGAATGTAACATTGCTAAGACCACTGCCTGCTCCTAAGAATTTTTGTATTGCAGCAGCTGCTGCCGCAAATGCTGTGACTCCGCGTGACACGAAGATGCATCAGACTCTTCCCAAGACTACGACCTTGAGTGCTGCTCGTAAGGACCATAGAAAAAAGTTGCTGATCGTCGCAAGAATCCGGTTTTAGCAGAAGTCTGGAAAGCTGCCCAAGAAGACATTTGGGAATTGAAAGGCGACAATTTCAACATAGGCTCAGCATGCACTGTGGTTGCAGCAACTGCGGGTCTCGTGTTTTGATTCCACCAGCACTACGCGCACAAGGCATGCCGCTGCTTCATGCAGTTAGCAGAGGCCATATAGAGATGATGCTTGGCGGTAGAAGTTTTATGTGCTGGTCCAGAATCGACAGTGGTACTGAAGGAAAAACTCATAAATTGCAAAATCCTCCACAGCAACCACAAGGGTCCTCAAAGGGCTCAGCTCTGCAGTCGGAGAAGGCCTGCGAGTCCTGGCACAACGTTGTCCTTTTTTATTTATTATTTTTTATTATAGATACCTCAAGAGCCCTTGAGGGCTTTACATGACGGGTGGGCTAACAACTTGGTGTTAATAGAACATAGTTTCGATGGCTTTCTTGAATTGGTCCGGGTTTGTAAGAAGGATGGTACTGGTGGAAAGACTGTTCCAGTCACGCGCTCTTTTCTATGAAGAAGGAATGAAGATGGGTCACGGTGCGAGCAGGAGGTGGGTAAATGGCCTTGTGGTGGCTTGTGCGGGCTGAAGAACGATGAGCAGGTTGGATAGGACAGTTGTGAGTAAAGTAATGATATATTTTGTGATACAAGCATAGCCTTGCAACAATACGGCGTTGCTTGAGGTTAGGTATACATGCATTATTTTTCAGGGAGGTAACACTGGTGGAGTATAAGTAGTTTGAGTAGATGAATCTAACGACGCAATTTTGCGCAAGTTCAACACAGTGGGTTAGGGTAAGTTGAGCGGGGTCCCAGATGGCTGATGCGTACTCTAACCTTGGCTGAATTAATTTTTTATAAGCGAGCAATTTAACTGCTGGTGAAGCTAGACATAAATTACGACGTAGATAGCCGAGAGTTTTGTTGCGGACTTGATGGAAGGATGCACAATATCTTGTTTTTTTCAACGCCTACATAAAATGGCTCGAGGTCTAGCAGATGGGCAAGACAACGTCAGCTGCCCTCATTGAGGCTCTTTAGAATACCATGGGACATGGTCTCCGTTTGCTGCACCGGCTTTTTGTCGGCCGAGATCAGTGAGTTTTTGAACTTAAACGGCATCGCGGCAGACGCGTCTACTAACCACCATCCAGCAGCAAACTGCCAGACTGAAAGATACGTTGAAGGGCTGATGCAGCGACGCACCGGCCGTTTTGTTTTCATGCAGTACAGTACTGTATTCTTGTGTCCCCAAACAACTTCCTCACCACTCGAATGCTGCCAAGAACGAACTCTCAGCTACATGGTACACAAGGCAAAGCAGGGTAAAACTTCCTAAAATGGAGTACGGTTAGGTTGTGGGTGGCCACACGCTAAATCTGTAAAATAATAAACTATTGTTTTACATTCTATTATGGCAATCAATAAATAATTTTTATATTTTATGGGTATTAACTAATAGCGCCCATTAAAACCAACAGTATTGTAGTATGCATTGTGCAAACTGAGTCATTTGCGTTTTGCGAAATGTAATTGAACATTCCATTTCCATCACTACTGCGTCCGTAATGTTAGAGTGCCTGTGCAGCCCTTCTTGCTCTCTATGTTTACAGTTCCAAGGCATAGCTTTTAAGAGGAAGGTAAAATACTATTCGCACGTGGTGCAGTCTGCCTGTTTTGAAGTTATAAAGTTTACACGGATTGATCCATGTTATTGCAGCTTCATATACGTTGTTTTTGCTGCGTCACTACGTGGTCGTATTTTATTCGGCGCTGACAATAATATTAATAATAATAAAAATTGGTTTCTGGGGAAAAAATGGCGCACTTTCTGTCTCATATATCGTTGCACACTCGAACCGCGCCTTAAGGGAAGAGACAAAGGAGGAAGTGAAAGAAGAAAGGAAGAAGGAGGTACCGTAGTGGAGGGCTCCGGAACAATTTCGGCCGCCTGGGGATCTTTAACGTACAGTGACATCGCCCAGCACACGGGCGCCTTGGCGTTTTGCCTCCATAAAAACGCAGCCGCCACCGTTGCGTTTTTATGGAGGCGAAACGCTAAGGCGCAGTAAATCCCTTTCAGTGCTCTAAAGAAACACTCCAGTTATGAACTATTTTTTTTTCTGATAACTGCGTGAAATGACAGCGCAAAAGCTGCCGTGCGCATAAAGCCATCTGCAAAAGGGACGAGTCCGGGATGTTCGCATTGCCAACTCGAGAAAATGTTTCGTGATCAGCGCTAAACATCTGTATTACAGTAACGTTTTGTTTACATCGTTTATGAAAAAAAGAGTTCATTCGTTAGCCTGAGGACAGAGATGTGTTTGCTTATTATTAGAAATCACGTGTTTTTGGACCTCGTTCTCGACCTGCTCGGGCCAACGCGGTAAAGAAACCTCCGGAAAACTAAGGTCTAACATGACGTAGAACGTGATGCCAGGCCTTAAGCTGAAAATTATAACATTTTAACTCGCATCTGTCCAGTCTGATCCCCTTAGTGCCGCAGTATTTGTAGCGTTCTGCTCATGCGCCGATAAATTCGCATGCCACCCAAAAAAAGTGCAATTCCTTCAGGCCTCGAGGATCGTATTTGAGCGTGCATTAGGAGTCGGCATAATAGGCTTATTGTATTCCGGACGCGACGGCGGCTTTAAAAAAAAAACGCGACATGCAATAACCGCCTGTACTCTGCGATCCCAAAGCACGGAAGACAGCGAATTGGCAATGCATCCCCGACTGCCGAAAGGGAATGCTATCGCGTGTAAATTCGAACAAGAGAACAATTCAAACAAAACCAAACGAAGCCGTATTTATAATTTAAAGAAAAAGAGCTGTTACGAAACAAAAACAAGAAAAACACACTCAACACGTTGTACAACACTACAGAATAAAGGAAAGAGTCCACCAGATATGGAGCGGGGATGCCCTGCAGACAGTGTGGATGTACACGGATGGATGTTGTGCGACGCGTCGCGGGCGTTGCGTCGAAGAGAGCAGCGGAAGGGAGACAGGTGGCGATAGGAGCGGAGAAGAACACGGGGAGACACCGGTCGTCTCCCGTTAACGGTCCGAAGAACTTGGCAGCAGCAGGAGAATCGTAGCCAGAACCCCTCGATGGCGGCCGGAAACGCCGTAGGCCGAATTCAGGGTATCCAAAAGTGCCTTTCGGCAGCACGTTCTTTGGCACGAGTCGCACCGCCTGACATACCTCTTAATCTCCTCTTGCACTCCCGGCCAGAAAATCCCTCCAGAACTCGACCTGTACTCTTCTTAATGCCCTGATGCCCTGCCAAACGGGCGGTCGTGGGCAAGCCTTAACACCTGTGATTTAAAAGAGTTTAGAAGTACTACCTGTCGAACCTATCTAGCAGAGGCGAGATGATAGAGGCGGTACCGCTAAACCTTTTCGACAGAATACGGGTGCGAATTACCGTGCTTGCTATGGACCACCTTTCCTACTTTCACCCAACATGCCTTCAATGACTCATCGTCTCTTTTCTCTTCTTCTAGAGTTTCCTTGGTGAACCTCATGGGACCAACGCTTAAAGCAGTATTTTCCCTCTTCATCCAGAAATTTCCTTTCCAGCCAACACCACTTTTGGGCCCTTGCCTTACCCATTTTCACTGGCAAGCTTGTCATTGATTAGGTCTGGTAGTAACTTAGCAACGCCCTCCGATTTCTTCCAATTAATGTCTGGATTTGACGGCTCATGGGCCTCCGGTATAGTTCCAATTATGACATCGGACAACGGTGCCTCCATTCACTTCACCAGGGCTGTGGCAGTGAAATAAAGGAAAGCAATATAAAATTCTGCCTCGGGAACTTCCAGACTACTGTGATCAGCAGGAAACACCTTAGATGTCGAGGCAGTGAGAACTGAGTCAGGAACTAGGGCGTTCCGCACAACCACTGTACTGCTCCCCGTGCCCCATGAAACACGTACGGGCAGGCCTCTGAGCTCTTCCTCTAGTACAGGCAAGTGTTAGGCGTCTGCATGCTTTTTTCGGACAAGTCCGACCACCACCTTGTCTTCAGCTGGTTCAAGCCTACCTGCTGTTGTGAACACCGTTTCAGGCGCAACACACTCTGTCTGAACACAAAAGAACGACTGCTTTTGGTTTTCATGCTTTCTTGAGCAGGAACTTGCATCATGCCCTGTTTTCCGACGATAAACACAATGAAGCTGTTTTGGCTTAGAGCGAGAGTCGGCAGCCTTATGTCCAGGTCGGTAACAAATGAGGCATCTTCCTGACTGTCCACTCGATGGTACGTCCTACTCTATCGGAATGCCCACCTTGAACGCTTCTTTCAATGAAGACAAGCTTCCTTGCCGCTGGGCATCTAGAAATTTGTCTGCTGCTTCAGCCATTTTGTTCAGCGTCTTGCACTTTCTTTCTCGAAGAAAAATCGCCGGACGGCTATGACACTTCCTCATGATCTGTTCGGCCACCACCAAGTCACGCAAATCATTGTACGTTGTGGCCGTTCCCGACATCTCGACCCATCGATCAAAAAGACTTAGCAAGCATGCTGCGTATTGCTTGCCTCTTTCTCTATCAAGCGGCTTACTTTCACGAAACCGTTCGCGGTAACGCTCTGCTGAGAACCAAAAATTTTGGAGCAGCGCTAGTTTAGCCTTATCATAAACTATTGAATCTGTTGGAGAAAATCCACGGAACACACGGAGAGCCTCTCCAACGACATACTGAGAGCTGTAGCCCATTTTACCTTGAGGCAGCTGTGCCCTTCTGCGATACGCTCAAAACGTTTGAGGTATGCATCTAAGTCATCCCTGCGATCGTCGAAAGGCGGGATCAGTTTGTGTGGGCTAACCAGTAACGGAGGGCCCGGTGCGGGATTTCAATTACCCCTACCAGCTTCAACTATCCTTAATTGAAGCTGTAGTCTACGCTCCTCAGCTTCTGCTAGCGAGTTTACATGCTCGCGTTCGGCTTATGCTTGGGCCTTGGCATGCTTGCGTTCGGCCTCTGCTTGGACCTCGGCAAGCTCGCGTTCGGCTTGTGCTCTGCACTCCTCATGCTCGCGTTGAGCCTCGCGTTAGGCTGCACATGCTGTGCGTTCCTTCTCTTGTTCGGCAGGCACCCACGTGCGCAGCTGGGCGTCTTTTAGCCCAACTCTTTGCCTAATTCAATTAATTCCTTTAGCATGCTCATCGTTTCTTTTTACGGACCCATGAAAGGGGAAAAAAGACCACGGCTTCATCCTGTCGCGCGGACGCCAATTGTCGTGAATTGGTTGTGCGTCCCCGACTTTCCGAAGGGAACGCTATCGCGTACTGGTTAGAACAAGAGAGCAAAGAAATCAGAGAGAACAAAACGAAGCTGTATTTATAATTTAAAGGAAAAGAGGCCAATAAGAAATGGACAAGAAGAACACACACTCAACACGCGCACAACTCTACAAAATAAAGGGGAAAAGTTCACCAGGTACTGTGTGTCCCAGGTGAAGCGGGGGATGCCTTGTAGACCGGACGGAACGCGGGTGGTTGTAGTGCGACGCTTCGTTGGCGCTGAGTCGAAGGAAGCGAAGGAAGGGAGCCAGGTGGTATTAGGAGTCGCGAGGATCACAGGGAGACGCCTGCGGTCTCTCGTGAAGAGCCCGAAGAACTTGGCAGCGGCAGGGAAAACGTAGCCAAGACCCCTCGACAGCGTCACGAAACGCCGGAAGCTTAAATCAATCTATCCATGAAGACTGTCGACAGCACAGACCCTCAGTCCTTCGCCTGCCACCACCACACTTGCAAGGGGCGCAGTAGGCTTTCGTCGGTGATCCAAAGGAGGTCACGGCAGAACGGACCCAACGTCCGACGGCTGCCACCTCCAAGCTTGAATGACCCGAGCTCTGCTGCGCTGCCTTCCTTAACACATCGGTTTTCTGACACGCCATCTCTCCGCTCATCGTTCTCGCCACGCTCTTTGTCGCCGCAGCCTTGCACACACCCTTCGCACACGCACACGTGGAACGCTAGGCTGGCACGCTCAGCGCTCCACTGTCCGACGCACTACTGTGGACGCACCGTGTTCATAAATACTCCGAGGATCTTTCGTGCAACTCACAATAATGCAGAGTCCTTTAATCATGAGTCTATCGTAGCACTGGTGCAGCCTAACGACGTTAAAAATCACGTTAAGGTTCAATAACGACATGACGGTTATATAACGAGTTTTCCAGCTAGCCTGTGCAAAGCAATAAAAATATAATGACGCGTTCCGCAGCCATTTCGATGGAGGCGCGATTCTAAAGGCCCGTGTACTGTGCGATCGCAGTGCACGTAAAAGAACCCCAGGTGGTCGAATTTTCCGGAGCCCTTCACTACGGCGTCCCTCATAGCCTGGGTAACTTTTGAACGCTAAGCTCCCATAAACCAAAACGTACTATTACAGAGTTGTGGGCGGTCATCTTAAGCAGACCAACAATGTTTTGCAATGCTGGCTGCTTTAAAAAAATTCAGGACGAGTTATATAACTTTGTATCCGGCAGCTTCAGTAAAAATATTTTCATCTAATACGAAGAGGTAAAGCCTAAAATGCCCATTTTTATTGTTTTCTTGAATGCAGAAAAGCCGCCATTATTAAAAAGTCGCCGCGATGACGCCGTAAAAAGCGCTGCCACTTCCTGTGGCTAGAATCGTTGTGCTACACAAAGAGCGTGACAGTGCCGTCGCCATCTACGCCACTGCAAGGATTCTCTCAACATATATGCGCGCCCAATTTATTGCATGATTACTTCATCAATAGAGGCCCCCTTGTCCATCGCCACATATCTGTGAAAACTGGCCTGTTTACTGATTACGGCTTTTGAAAATTGGTTTGCCTAATCTAGTTATATCTGAGATCGCGATGTGAGTTATGTAGTCTTGACAATTTTTAAATCTTGCAGGATTTATTTTGTGTTCGAAACAGTAACCATGCTAACTTTGATTCAGAGAAAACATCCGGAATACAAAATACGTGAACTTTTTATATAAATAGAAATTGATTAATCAATTTTGAAGTTAAGAACTAAATGTTTGGAAATTTTTTGAGTAATTATCAAAGCCCATGCAAAATGATATACGCTGACCGGTCAGATTGAGCGCTTACTGACCAAGCGTTATTGCCATCTGTGTAAAGCGTGTTGCCGTTTTTGAACGCTTCGCACAACTTAGCTGAAGCCCCTACAGGTTAATTTTTCCCTATTTCTTTGGCTGCATGCTTGACCATTTTGCGTTTGCTTGAATTGTGCAGATGAAATTTTCACGATGGATGTTGCTACCTCTAACTGTAGGAAAACAGAGTCGAACTGTATATCTTGGTTCTGTGCTGCTGAGCTCTGAAGTATTTTCCTCTAAGGGTATTCCAATGAGGTAATGTTGTAGTGAAAACAATGCGTGATGTCTGCATCTTTTGCTGGTTGGTTCTAAATGTATGCGAAAGATGCATAGATTATTCCGAGTGCGTACGCGAAAACATTTCGGAATAGTGTGCAGGTTACCCAAACAAAAAAAGGTGCATTGCAAAATTGATAAATATTGCATGCTCCCTTGGTCGTAGCGTGAAACGTCACGGGAAATACGTAAGGACACTGGAGCAGCTGGGAACCATGCAACAACTATAAGTGCCTCGTGCCCGAAAACCCTTTTTTTATCCTGGCGGACAGGTTTACAACAGTGCCATCTGATATGTATTGTTAGATTTGTTTCAGAAAGTGCATGAAAGCAATATCGGTCGAGTTCGTAAAGTGCGTTTTATTTCGGCGAACTAAAGCGGGCAGGCTGTGCAGACGTAAACATCAAAAATGCGTTGAAAGATCACGCTCAAAAATTAACCTTTAAAACTAGCAAACGCGTGAAGAAACTACAAGGGAATACTGCTTCAAGGTTCATTTGTATTGTAAACTGTGCCTATCACCAATATTTTATTAGGAGTATTGTTACCCGTCAACATTTCGTAAGAGTGCTGATTATGTTCTTATCTTTTTTCAGAAATGAGTCAGATGTCGGAAATGTCCACCAGTAAGTGCTGAGGGTGTCCATTTCATTTGCGAACGATAACTTGTTTACGTCCAGCGGGTAAAATTTGAGCTTTAGATGCACATTTTCTTCCCAAGCAGTACAGGTAATCGGCGGAGTATTGTAACTGAATGATATCACTCTGGTTCTTTGTAGGACCCTCCTCGGCCGATATGTTTCCAATATTGGGCTGATTGCCTGTGCTGCTTGGATTGCAATCATAAAACAACGCTCACAACTAAGTTAAGAACAGGCTGAAATATAGCTTACTCATTGGCAATCCGAGTGCATGAAATTTAGAGCTTGGCTGCAGAGGAACACAACATGGCAGCGCAATGGTGGCGCATTGCAGAGGGAACAGTCTCCTAGTGCAAATTTTCGAGCCGCTCTTTTTCGAGTTATGGAAGCAGAAATATGTTTAATCCGCTCATAATTTCACAACTATGCGGTACCTGTTTTGAGAAAGAACTGTGTCCGCAGAGAGGCCTGAAAAAAAAAAGTATTCATGGCGCCTGATGCATTAGCCTGATTGGGAGATTGCAAGATGAAATAAGGAAAAGGGAATAGAGGATATTTTTCTGTCACTTTTGGGGGCTGACTGTCGACAGTCAGAACTTCTCTTAGTGCACTGCTTTTCACTCAAGACGCAATATGATGCTCAGGCATATAACCAGGTGGAAATGTGACGCATGAACCAGTCCAAACAGAAGATATTTGGCCTGGGACCACCTGTAGACGCTAGTCAGCCTTTTCAGATTAAAGATCACAAGGTGTGTCGTTTGCCATAGTATACTACTCTAAATACAAATGAGGGAACTAGAAGAGTGCAATGCACAAATCACAAGCAGCTCTTTTCTGGGCGCACCTCGGCAGCAGCACAGTTTGGGCTATCTGGTTGCGATTACAGGATTGTAAAAGTGCTTACCAGAAAACGGCACAGTAATATTGATAGCGAAGGGCGCTTTGTATCCGTATTTATGTTTTATTTTGAGTGGTTTTGCAATCCACAGGCATTATGGACATCTGCGAATATGTTACTCGTGTCGTGCTATTGATGCAATGCCTCCAGGGACTGCTGAAATTTAAAAAAATATCAGCGGGGAAAACGCAGACTAGAGGGCAGAAAAACACAGGATAGAGCTTGTTCTGTGTTTTTCTACCCTTTAGTCCCCGTTTTCCGCGCTGTTATTTTTAAATATGTATCACGAACTCGCCCGTCGTGCTATCCTGCTGCAATTGTCTCGGAGAAAACGACGCGTCTGCATTAGACCTAAGATGCTCAGTGGGCAGCCTTTAGTAAAAGACAAATGCCAGGCATCTCGTTCACATTTATGTTATGAAAATAGACATAGAGAACTCGTAAGACATCAAGAGCGTTAAGTTTGAGCGCTTTCTTAAAAAAAACTGAGAAAAGCATATCTATAATGGAGAATGAGCGGAACCATTGCGCGTACTACTGTGCCTGCCCTGAGTGAAAGAATGCAAGAGGAAATGATACGAAAAGAAAAATTCGCCAATCACGCTACACGAATACGTGCTGTGATGGCAAGATCAAGCAGACTATCTAAGAATTGCCTACGCAGTGGCATATTTATTGATATTTGCGGCCTTCAATATATCCTAGTTATCTGAATAGCAGGGAAAAAGTACCTTGCAGGAAAGAGGCAGTGGAGGTGGCGCTTCAAAAATTGGTTTGCTAAGACATCGCCTCCAGATTTTGATTTAAGAATTTAGCACCAGACTTCGGAAGGCAGTACACCGCAGACAATCCTAGGTGCAGCACCTCCCCTGCTTTAGCAGCCGGGGCTTCCCTTGGGCATTCATTGCGGGTTAGCAGCGCAAACAAAGATGGCACGTGCTGTCGTTTTGTTAATGCATAATAATTCACAACTAGGCCAAAGTATGCCTTTAATCGCATAAAATATCACCCTTAACATAATGATCACCTGTATTTAGGCCATACACGGTTTGTTTTTGTGGTGCGGAGCTAACTTTAGCTGTGGTGAAAAAAAATTTTTGGGGCGCAAGAAGTGCATTCAGCTTCAACAAAATTGTTGACTACTGCCTATATTCAGTCAGAGTATTTTATATTTTGTTGAGTCGACTTATTCAAATAAGTGACAAAATTTACTTGTGTTTTGGAGAAAAATACGAGCTCTAGTTTTCAGTACAGCCACCTACCGCCTACATCTGAAGAGGTGGAGCAGGTAGAGGCTATGATGCAGAAGGCGCGTAAGGCGGCGCTGGGTCTACCTTTGAGAACATCTACGCGTAAATTAATGCACCTTGGTGTCTCCAATTTATACCTAGAGCATCAGGAAACAGCTCAAATCGCGGATAAAAACTACTTCCACATGCGCCCACGGGCAGGGCTTTACTCAACCGTCTAGGCCACCCTTACAGCAACAAGAAGAATCAGAAAGGACGACATCAGATTCGCCTAAATAGTCCTACACATCCCTAAACACATGCACCCCCCCCCCCCCCCCCCCACCTCAACTGAACCGATGCAAGACGGAAGCGAGGGCTCAGGGCAATAAAACAGACTGCCTGCAAATGACGAATTGCTCTCGGCTTATAAGAGTCAAATAAGCAGTTTTTGCGTATACTGAAACATGCCTAGTTTGACGAATTGCTACGAACAGCTACACGTATGGAAGCCGGACAGCCTGGCGACGCAGAAGCTCTCTGGAGAACGTTGCCGCTTAAGTTGAAACTTTTATTATGGGTCACTGAATGAATTTTCGCTTGTAGTAGACAATGCTTCTTGTGCCGAAGAAAATTTTTGGCCTTTTCAGTGTTTCACTAATTTGTTTTCTTCTTTGTTCCAGTGGACAATGTCGCAGGGGGTAAGCAAATTTTCTACTCATAGACAACATTCAGTAGCTCTCATTTGTAAGAGGCTCCTCTGAGTCTGATTGCGATAAAAACTCCAGCTGGAGACAAATGCGTGGCTAAGTTGTGTTGAGCACGCTATTCATAAGAAATCCACGCTACAGGGGCAGACAGAAGTAAACTGATCACAATATTAGCTTTTAAAAGGACGCAAGCGTTGCCACTCTGAAACTAGTTTTTTCTTCTGCATGCTAGTAGTTATCATTGCTTCATTTTCTCAATGATATATCATAGTTTTTCACTGCTGTTTAGAAAGGCGGGATTGCGCTTGCCTATCTCTGTTTTGCTACCCGAAACCACACCTACATTCTGCGGTTGCTTGAAGTTTCGTTAAATGACCAGCTCGAAACAGCTGCCCCTTAGTCGCATCGGGATTGCGCCAGGGATGGCCCTGCGTACGGCCGCCGCTTCCTTGTGGCTCAAGTAAGGAACCGTACCTGCCTTTGTCCAAGTCTCGTAGGTACTGTGCATTCGGGGCGTTCCTAGGAATATGCTTTTTCGCCATTATGCTTGATAGCTGCCACTTGTAGTTCGAGCTTCGTTGCACTGCTGATAAAAAGGGATCCAAAATTTTGCTTGCTGAAAATAAACAAGATTTTAATCCACAGCAAGCACTGGAGTGAGAGAAGACCATCTAGTTGGTGAAATAAGGTCGATCGAAATGAAACTGCTTGATAGTAAGAATTTCATGGTGACAATGTACACGAAGTTTCCGAAAGACGGAGGCAACCTAAGCTTCCATCGACACGATGCATTCTGGTTTCATGTGCATTATTACTCTAGCTAGCAGTGCGCAATGATGAGGCCGCATCATATTTAAGGTCGTTTCCAGCAGTGATCATACTGTCAGGGCACCAAGGGTGGGAAAATAATAATAAATTTGAAAAGTTTACTTTCAAAAAGCACAGATGTCTTTTGTTTCTACCACGGCTAAAACTTTCAGGCTACAAGCGGTCACTGATCGTCGAAAAGTTAGCTACTAAATCGCAAGACGGCGGAATGAAGATTTACTATAAGAACCACTATAGCGCTCTAAAGGCACTACAATGCATACATTTCCATCTTTAAAGTTTAAAGGTATGGACATAAATCAGTTTTCGACTACCAGATTTCTTGGTATTACTCTCCAGCAATATATCTTGTGGAATGCGCATATTGACGCACTTAGAATTGGTCTCTCTCGCGCTCTCGGAATCTCAAATTGAGTAAGGTTTTATCTTCCAGTTAGCATCAAACGGCAGATATACTATTCTTTTATGCACTCACGCCTTTGCTATTACTCGCTTGTGTGGCAAAGACAATTAAAAAATTAAAACAAATTTATATTCCCTACTATCAATTCAAAAAAGAGCAATACGAGCTATCGGTATATAACTTAGAGCTGACGGATAGTTGCGCACCTTACTTCAAATCGTACGCGATTCTTGAAATACGCAGGCACCACAAACACAAATTGACACTTGAAGTTTATCATCAATACCGGTCCGATGAAAAGACCTTTGAATCAAGGTATCTTGAAAAAAGGAGTTCATACGACTTAAGCGCGAATGTTATAATCAAGCCCCGAACGCGAACTACGGCTACCAAAGATTAAGCTGCCGGATACCAGGCCTGATAAACCACTATCCAATGACTAGAGATGTATTAACAAATGTTAGTTCTCTAAACCAAGTTAAGAAAATAGTGAAGATTATGTTTTTGAAGGAAGAGTAGCGTTCTAAATCTTTTTCAACAATTTTTTTCAAGTCGACAGTTTGTCATGTTTAAGTATTTTGGGTCTTTTATGTGTATGTGTTGTGTATAATGGATTATTTTTTTTCAACCATGCGTTGCTAGCAGAACTGTATAATTAAACGTTTTCGTATTTAAGCCTGTAGAGACTTCAGATATGTGAAAAAAGCGGCTTTATATTTCGTTTTCCTTCGGAAGTGCTCTGTAAAACATGTTTATTTTGTTTCTCATTCGTTTGCAAACAGTGTCGCTTTTTTTTTCTTCTTTACCTGTACTTAAGTGTCAACCGCTGCTTGCCACAGGGCGGTATGACCTTGTCAGGCAGTTTCCTGTCTTTAGTCACGTTCCAAAAGACAATGATGTACTGTTGTCTTGAATAAAAAAAGAAAAAAAGAAAACTTGAATTTGCATTGCACGACGGCAGGTGCACAATTTTACAAGCAGTCCAAATGCAAGCATAAAAAATGATGGCACAGGGCTCGTGGTATAGGCTGACGGCAACTGCGATGCTAATAAGGGACTTTTTTGTATTTTTATATTACCGATTACACTAAAAGCGCCTCCCCTTTTTCCTTCCACAGGTAGCACGACTCAAGGTGAGTGTTCTGTGTTTTGCACTTCGCTATGCAGACCAGAGCATAATAGCTGCTAAATTTTAGTGGAGGGTTCTCTACCGGAAGAATTGCTCTTTTTCGAACTTGTAGTAAAGTGAAACATGGCTTTACCTGTATATTGAAATAATTGTGACGCATGATCATTACGTGCGCTAGTTTGTGGGTGGTAATGGCACACCAGAGAAGTAATTTCTAGATTTCGAAAAGCGTCCTCGCTATCAATCTTCACTAGCAATCCATAAATCCCGCTCGCAATGCCGATAATTACTTCCTTGTCATCACATGTTAAAGGCGCGGCAATATGGTATAAAGCCCCCGAGAATATTCACAGAACACCTTGGCAAAAGCTCTGATGAAATTGAACAATACGAGCGCAGTATTTTTTATCGCATAATGCCAGAAGTTGTGTCTTGCATAATAAATCCGTCGCGGTCTCATTGATGGTTGCTTAAAAACGTGTGGAATGGTTCCTGAAGTTTGGAGGTGCACAGTATCTAAAGAAACGCGATGTGTCACTCTGCTGAACGCTTCAATTACGTGTTAATAAGACTTAAGATGTCCGATTTTGATGCAGTCGTTGGCTTCTAAGAAAAAGTAATTTACTACGCGCACGGTGACCCGACCGTAGCGGACGTATTTTGATCAATGAGAAGTCACGCGTCACCGAGCTGCACACATCTTTGCGAATAATAGCGATTCCGTGCTGCTTCGAAGTAAGGGAAAGCAGAGCATATAAAATACTGAAATAAATCGTACTGAATTACATGAGAGCTCTCATAACGCATTTGATGTGGATTTTTGCATGCGCAGAGGACGAACGACGTCAGCTTGACCGTGCACGCTTCCTCCGGGCGCTGATTGTGTTGTTTTTGGCCATCTTGCCAGCCAAAGGCATTTCCGGCCTTACCCTTTGAGGGAGTGTGAGGGAGCGGAGGAGAAAACGAGGGGACAGGTTCACTATATTTTTCGGAGAGTTTGTTTAGCAAGAGAAAGGACCTGAAAAAAGGGCGAGAGGAAAATCCAGAGAGGCTGTTTGAGTAGAGCGACGCGAAGGTGGGCTTGAGAAGAAAATACATTGGAGAAGCTTAGTAGGTAATATCACAAAGAAAAAAAATAGCGCCCAGCGCTGTTGCGAGAAAAGGGCTCGGCCGGGACAGAAAGGTGACTTGGAGAAGGAGAGGGGTGAAACGAGTGACAGGACACCGGAATGCTTGGAGAATGCGTCGTAGGCAGTTGTCAAGGCTATAAGAGGCTATGAAACGATGTCGCGAAGATGAAACTGTTGCCTGAGTGCAACAGTAAATGCAAGAGTGAACAGCGGCGTTATGTTCGGCGCCACGCACCTTTGAAGCAGAAAACGTGTAGCTTTGTTTTTGGTTTCACCAAGACTGTTACCAGTAGAGTAACTTGCGCGGCCATGCGCATTTTTGATTCAAACTTAGGTGAAAGTGTTACTAGGAAAATACGATAAATGCAAAAGAATAACTAAAGTTAGCATGCACAATAAGTGCTCTTCGAGTGTTTCGTAATGATAACTTCGCCAACCAAAGTAGGATAATGCACGTCAAAGCAACACCATTAATCAATACATTGATTCGCTGATAGGGCGAAAGACGCTGTAGCTTTTATACGTAATAAGGCTGACAGGTCGTACTGAACCATGGTCATGTGGCCCGCCCGTGCGTGTCTGGGCTAGCTCAAAATGACGCGACGCGCTACAAATTACTGTGCCAATTTGGACTCATCGGTTTTGAAGCTTCGCTCCCAAAACAAATCAAATAAAAAGTAGTATTGCTATTAGTAACAACTTCCAATCTGTTCTTTATTGAAGGCGATTTTTATAATGAAAAGCCTATGCTCGAGTCATCTGTAAAGAATACCGAAAAACACATTAAAATAGATTTTGAGAATAAAATAGATTAGAGTAAAATAGACTTTTACATAATTAGGAAAGCTAGAATTTTCTGTTTATTCTTCTTTAATATCAGATATATATCTTTATTCTCTCGTTTCCTGCTTTCAACCAGTAAATGAGGAGCAAGTTTTAAGGCGGAAGCATTTAACGGCTCACACTCGCGGCCAGGAGCCTGAACGTCCCTTGTCACACTCTTCAGCAACACAACAAGAAAACAAATCTTTGTGCACGTTCGGGTTCGAACCACCATCTTTCTGTTCCGCAGCCGAGCGTGCTAACGCGTATGCTACTTTTTACCAACGTATATCTAGTTCTCCTTATCTAGGACAATGGAGAATGTTTGCGGAAAGGCGTCGAATTGGACGCATGCCTCCCAAACGCTCTCCATTGTTTTCAGCATTAAGATTCACAAACAATTTTGTGCTTAATTAACATCTTAACCACACATCAGTGACAGAAGCAGCAAAACCGCGCTAAAGGCTTTTGCCTCACCGCAATTTAGGTCAACTAAGTGCCCCCTGAATGTTTTCAGTTCTGCTGCTGTTTATTTGCAATAAAATATAAATCCCACTTTAATCACATCGTCTCTTCCATCCAAATGCGCCATGCATATATTTGTGACCTAGTTTAAGTTCAGTAACGGAGAAATAGCTTGTTTATTTCTTTTTTCATAGCGTGAGATTGTATGGGTGAGGCACTTGATCGCGACAATGTTCGTCTCTGTCTGTGCCGAGAGGTGGAGCAAAAAGCATATTTCATATCTTCTCAGGCTGTGAATAAGTAAGCGCTAATAAGTTAGCAATGTGGGAACAGAAAATTAATCCGTAAACTGCGGTATGGGGTGCCGACAGCATCTTGAAACTTTAAAATGAACCATGGTTGGCTCCAGGTCGTATTACGCATGCTATCATATTTTATGACTATATATTTATGGCTGGTACAAGACAACGTAGTGAGCAGTGTTTCTTTTGGCAGCCTTTGTTTTTTGCGCACACCTTTCTAATCCAGACAATTGAGTCGAAAAATATCCTCTCTGCGAAGTTGACTGTGTTTTTTCGTTACGCATAATTACATATAGATATAAAAGTTTAGAATTCTGCTGCATTGATTTGTCAGTATTTGAGGGTGGGAACATTATTGAGCTGAAACAACGAAAGTGCACGCCACACGAGGCGCCTAAGAAGCCGCGTTTACATAAATGCGTCACCAGCGTATCCTGTCTAAACAAGGAATATCGCCAGGAGAGCTCCTGGCCCTGATCCGCAAGGCAGGGGTACATCGATAACGCCAAGTCGGCTTCCGCGGTTAATTTAAAACAGGTTTTGGGCACGCCCCTCCTAGTGTCAGGGGTGGCTGCAGAATACCCCTTCAGACGGAAAACCAACAGACTAGGATGGGAGCGGCTGGTAGCCTCCGACCCCTGCTCCGGGCAAGGGGGCACTTTCCCACTTGACTTGAAGCGGTACATGTAAACACTATTGTGTAGCCGCAACGAGATACCCAAGGAATTGCGACGCGTCAATGTCGTATTCATGTGAACGCAGTTAAATATAGTGCAAACGCATGTTAGCCTGCCTTCGTTTCCGCCCCCTTAATTCTCTGCCGGTCATCCCATGAGCAGCAAGGTCACCGGCAACCTGTCCTTGTCCCGCGGCAGGCACCAAAAATTAGCGTGCCTAGAGGGTGTTGTTCGCACCGACGCGCCTTTGTTGTAAGGTAAGGAGGTTGCCCCCTCCCCTCTCGTAGCCTCTGCAAACAGCTCGCCAGGGACTCTGCAGCTTACGGCGACCTACGGCCGCAAGGCAGGAGGCAGGGACCCATACAATGGACAGAAGGCCGGGACGGCTTCTCTCGAACTCTGCATATCGCTCTGTCTCTGTCTCCGTCCTTTGGGCTTGTTTTCTTTGTGCAATCATGTAAAGAGGCGCCCAGCTATCCAATCTACTGAAGCATATCGCTCCGATGATCTCCAAAAGTTTGAATAAAAAACAATGGAGACCAAGCAAACTGACCACTTGGTAAAATGCGGAGCAATGCGAGTGCCAAACTATCCTATCCGGCATCGCCCCAACGCTCGGTTCATTTGAACGTAGCTGGCTCTCTTCGGTCGAAGCACATTCGGGGTTCGCTTTCTGGCACGGTGATCTTAAGCTCACTTTAACTGTGTTTGCGTTTCTGGTTCCGCGAATTATCAATTTGCTTCACAGCCGAAAAAAAATAAAGTTCATTCGAACCAAGTCAGCTTTCTGTAGTTAGGCGAGACCTCTCGGCTCTAGCGAGGTTAAATATAAAACAAGCAAACCCGTTTACACGTGCATGTGGCACGGTACGACTATGTCCTCCCAAAAGCGACAGGCAGCTCCGTAAGAGCCTTAGGCCAACTCGCTCAGGCACTTGCCGGTGCGAACAAAAGGCAAAAGCCAATAGAATGCAACCCCACGAGGAGATACGTTTCTGCCAAGGTGACTCTACTCGTTCGCTGCAATACAAGCAACTTCAGAGCGAAACGACTCCCGCCGCTTCCCGCAGTGTCGGAGCGCCCCGGTGCTTTTCTTGCAATCACGGCTGCAATGCAAATCAGCTGATTACGGCACCCGGCTCCTAGACCCAAAGAGAGAGAACAGAGAATATTTACAACTATATGCAAAAAAAAAATCGCGCCACCCTTCAGGCTTCCGCATTCACTCGCTTCTGGCTAGCTGTTCTCCGTGGACAGCTTGGTTTCGCTCTCCATTTGTGGACCTCGTGGGTTCACCTTCCAAAGGTGTATCTATTAAGAGCACATCAAAAGCGTAGCCTGCACGGCAATTGTCTCATTTCGCTGTCAAGAGTATCTTAGTCTTGCTAGCACTCTGAATTCGGGTCAGGCCTAATGCAGTTCCAAATCCGGGCGATCATTCCACGAAACGAACTAACTGTCGTCCCGCCACACGTTGGACTGCAATTGTGGAAATATGGGGGGACAGCCTTACGGCCCCCCGCACTCCAACACCGTGGATGCAGCGTTTCCGCTCGCTTACCGCGGAGGGGTTCGTGCTCGAAGGAACAAAGGGAAGAGACGATAAAGCGTGAGCACTAATATGCTATTTATTATATTTGCAATTATTGCACAGAGCATACCACGTAGGTACAAAACATCAATGAGGCATTCCTCGAAAATAGAGGGCTACGTAAGATGGACTCCCGACTTACCGTCTGTGGAAGGGGTGCGGCATCGTAGTTATTGGCGGCGAACGTTTTGTATGCGTGGATGTTGGAGGCCGGGTTTTCCTGTGTGCGCCGCATTCTTTGGGCAAAGCCGTCCCCGATCATTTGCTGGGGAAGTTGCCGAGAGCGCGCGTTTGCTGCGCTCGCTTTGCTGCCTGGAATCAGAAGTCCAACGGCAAGGCACGACAAATCTCCGTTCGTCTGCTGCGGAAGGTGACAAGAGCGTCCGGCTGAAACCGCCCGTGACGCTGGCCGGATTCCGAAGATCTAACCGGTTCCGCAGAGTTCCGCGCAGCTGTTGCAGTGGAGCTCCTGTCGCTGCTCTCGCTTCCCCCGTGAGGGAGACTTCCCTACGCGCCAAGCCGGTGCTGTCCTGATGACGGTGGTCGGCCGTCAAAACGGAGGGGGAAAACAGGTTCTCCACGGGACAACAGCAGAGTACATTGTTGGAAGTGCTGTAAACTGAGATTGCCGATATGGGAAAACGGTGCAGCCACACGCGGGACGCACCCGTCCACGCCCCTAGACGCGTCCCACATGCGGCTGCGGTCATTCCGGCCGCATAACCACATCACGCGTTTCACAAAAGTGGATGTCCGGCTGTACGTTAACATTGTATAGCAGGTTTAGCGATTCCTCTACGTCAAGTGAAGCTGCTCTTCAACAGCTTAGACCAGCTATACCTTCGCACACGCGATGATTGTGTGATGGATGGCTAAACAGAAGCATTTCTCCGGCTTTTTTTGCGCCTCTCACCAACCCGCTGCCAGCATTACGCCCCATAATTTGACAAAAGACGCCTGTGCGCATGCAAGAACTTGTTCGACAGTGGCTCTAGCTCAACCTTCCTCGCAATGCCCGTGTGTACTGTCGCGCTAACACCGGCTGAGGTTCTAGTCCAAGAGTGCGCAGTGTTTTCGATTGGCTATCCGAATTGTGGGCCACCATAGCGATACGTTCACAGTTAGTCGGCCTCCATTCTCATCTCCAGTGATGCCCACACTTTTCGTGCCATCAGCTAAGCGCGTACTAAACACGGTAAGGTTGCCCAGGAAACTCTTCTTGAATTGTGCCATACCGCTTGCTGTACGTCTGACGCGGTATTCTTACTTGTGCTACGGGAGGCCGGCAGCCCTTTGTTTTCCGCTCGGCATCGAAATACCCCCTTGCGTCGCATTTACTGCAGCCAGTGGCGTCTGCACCATCCACCACAGCCGACTGTGACCATGCCGTCCCCGAATCCTGCTTTGCCTTCACTGACAGTGCTGCGGTTAGCACAGCGTCGGCTCTCCTCACTGTGGCCGGCCTGACAGCCTGTGAGATTAGCGGCAAGGAGCTAGCCCAGCGACGTGCAAGTTGATGTGGCGTCGTGCACACCGCAGCCAGCTCGCACATGTTTACACCCGGCTGCGAGCCGAGTTGCAAATTCACCGCCCTATACCAAGCACTTCAGTGTATGCAGGACGTTCCGCGGCTGCATTTAGACTTCTCCGGCTGAGGGACTGTATTGAGGCCGTGACTAGCTCAGACCGAATCCGCACTATTAGACTGCAGACTTACCAAGCTGGCTTCCTTGGGCGACATAACATACTTGGTCACTTTGTCTCCACCAGCACCACAGTGAGGAGAGCCGACGTTGTGCTAACCGCTGCTTTGTCAGTGGAGGCAAAGCAGAAATCTGGGACGGCATGGTCACAATCAGCTGTGGTGAACGGTGCAGACGCGACTGGGTGCGGTGAATGCGACGCATGGGGGTGTTTCGATGCCGAGCGGAAAACAAAGGGCTGCCGGTCTGCCGTAACACAGGCATGAATTACCACGTCAGACGTACAGCGAGCGGTATGGCACAATTCCAGAAGAGTTCCCTGGGCAACTTTACCATGTGCTTTCCCCCTTCCTTTCCTCCCCAATCCATGAAGTTGTTTCGCCTGCCCGATGGCCCTGATGGAGTCTGTGCCCTGAATGTTATCAGCGTGTAGACTTGTACATACCGTACCTATAGAGCAGAGCTGTTAGGCGTCTGTTCCACGTCGTCGTGGACAAAGTTAAAGTAACGCACTACAAAGCAAGTGGCTTGTTATGGCGTGTGGCAGGTGGCGTGTTGGTAGGTAGTAGCAGACCGAAAAGTCACCTGACACGGTGAGAGCGAAGGAATGGACAACCGGAAGGTGGCTGCCATAGAAAGATCCAAGAGGGTGGCTATCAGCGCAACACCGCACCTGCCAGCGGTGGCAGGTGGCGTGTGAAGCGCTGCGCTAAAATTTCGCATTACCGACTATCGTAATCATCTGTGAATTTTTCAACAGTTTTCTTTTCATCTCCTCTGTGGTTTTCGCACAAAATCTTCGTCCACGCTGGTTGTGGTCACTCTAGTGCCACTTTAGTGCCACCACTTCTGCTCCTGGGATGAAGTCGAAGAACCAGGCGCCTCGCTGGCAACGCAGCCATCATGCTACGCTTTGTCATTTGCAAGACATTTTCTTTCCATGGCCGGGCTCATTCCCAGATAAATTTTGCCGCTCGGCACCTCGTAGCACTACCCGCCGCATCTTCATTCGCCGTGATGTTGGCGGCTCCTGGCCTGCAGGAGCCTTCACGCAGAAGACTTCACTTTCGACAACCTGACTTCAGCAATGGCCGTGATAATCGAGAAAGAAAAATATGCTGCGAGCAATGTCTCGGCCGGCTGTATCAGTATACATGCTATGAGGTGGCAGTAGCGGCCGAATTACGTAACGAACAAATCGCAGTCATCTCAAACAGATAAATTATCATCGCTCCTGTTGTCAATATGTCCGCCAGTGCCTGCGAATCAACAGGTATGGGGCGTTCTGACTGTTGGGCGACAATTTTCAAGTTGTGATATTTCCATATTTCGGCTCCACATCTACTTCATTGCATTCAGACTGCGTCCAAACGCTGCGTTCCTTTCGACGAGCTTAGACCGACTTGATTCATGCGGCATCAGTGCTTACTTTGTCCGGCGCGAAAACATCCAGCCTACATGGCCATTTTACACTGGTTGCTGTTCCCACGCACCCTCTCGCGACAAATCATTAACTGTCACCTCCACCGTGAGCAGTTTCCTCATAATCCGGTGGGCAGGTTGTGCAGACGCCATAAGGCTACTCGGCCCCAGCCCATTTTGCGCTCACAAGGCCAACGTCAACGCCGCAGATGCTGCTGGCGACGACGATGGCGGAATTTCTGAAGAACGCGGGCCTTAAAGCTGTGGTGTTAAAACTGCATTCGCGTAAGGCGTCTCTTGAGCAACGTCGCCGCCAGCTGCTTTATAACAGCGGGTACGGCGCCGCATCGCATCAAAAGAAGCAGTTCACTGCTTTGAGGATGATCTATTTTGAGGCGCTTCACAGCGTTTTGATGGCACCTTGTGGCAGCTCAGCACACCGACTGAGGACAAGTTATCGTGAGGCGAAGTCACGAGCTTAGTGGACTGGGTTGTCTTGTGGTCATGGGCGGTCGATGTTAACGGTTGAGTCACTCGGTGCAGATGCGGGGAAATTTGCTTGCAGCACTTTAAAAGAGCTCAGGGCGGTGCCGAAACGACACGCATGCCTTATGGTACAGACACGTGGCGTATGCACAACCTTTTTCGCCCAGTTCAAGATGAGTTATAGAGGACACAAAAGCCCAGGCGTGCTCACATAAGACGGCACCCCATTGCGGTCAAGCTCGATTATTTAGCATCGTGTTTTAGAACGCCCCAGTATTAGCTTGTTGTGTAAACACTATGGACGCCTGAGGAGTGGTGATTACTACCCTAGGGAGCACTATTCACTGTTTTTTGCAGTGAAATCTGTTAGAGTTTTTGTGTGGCCATGTAGGTGTGAATTCGACAATGAAAGCCCGTAAGGACTAATTACTTTCTGAATTAATTTAGTTTAATTGTATTAGATTTAAATGTATAATATAGTTTCAAAGAATTCAATTTCTTGCCTCCTGCCAATCGTTTCATAAGCAAAGCGGCGCAGCCTGAGCTGGTTCCGCGATAAGCCTAGCTCTACTGTTCATGTCTCAGTGTTCATACAATAACGCACACACAAATTGCACCGGTGCTATCTTGCAGCCTAGTGGTACGAGAAGAGGTGTGTCTTTCTTTAACGAAACAGACCGTACCTAGCTGAAGATACGTTTCTCAATGAGCACATGTAATGTAAATGAGCACAGCCTATAAGTTACCTGGGTCATCTCGCGAAACGTGCCAAACGCGAAAAGCGACCACCGGGATTATTTTGAAAAAAAAAATAGCAGCCTGCGATTCTTTGGTTGCAGTTTCAACCGTTTTTTTGTCCAAATTTTTATTTGCTTATTCGAGCGCTCTAGGATGTTCCATCGAAGAAACAAGAGTTTTTTGGACTGAAAAAAATTCATATCGAGCGTGAAACTGGTTGCAAAGGCATATCATATTTTGTAATATTTGGCTTGCATTTTTCTTCACGGGACTATATTAATGGAACCATGCAAAATTTTTGCACCTCTTGGTCCAATAAAAAACAGAAAATCTGTTAACCTTTTACATAAACGCAGTTAACGTTTTAGCCACAATAATTTTTACATTCTTCAGTTGCTGTAGTTTATGCTAAAATAGTTTATAATTGTTAAACGCAGTATGTTTTATTAAAATAATAAAAAATTCTGCAATTGTAATCAAAACCATTTTGATAAATATAGGTGAGATTGCTCGTTTTACGCACCAATTTCAATGATTATAATCTAGATAGTTTAATTAGATCAAATTTAGCTTGAGGTAAGATGAACATTTTCTTTTAAGTTCGGAACCAGTTTCAACGGTAGATACTGACCAACTGCCTCTTCACTGTAGAGCACGCACGTGCCGCCGACAATTGGCATGTAGCGCATATGCACTCTGGATCATTGATATGTGGGCATATGTCTTTCCCTTATCGGTAAACGGCATTTATTTTCCGTCATCGCGGTTTTATGTTGATGCCTCCACAACCACGTCTTCTTATAACTCATCTGTGTGATTAAAGTACGCTATGAATACATCGAGACAATCGTCTGATTCTTTGTTTGGTAAGCATACCAGGACTGTTAATTATGAGGAACGCCAGAACCTGATTCAGCTGCCCGACGGAGGCGGCTGCGTTTCGAATGGAGGCGAAACGCAAAAGGCACTCGTGTGCTTTGTGATGTCATTGCACGTTAAAGATCCCCACGTGACCCAAATCATTCCAGAGACCTCCACTACGGTTCCTCTTTCTTCCTTTCTTCTTTCACCTCCTCCTTTATCCTTTCCCTTACAGCGCAGTTCAGGTGTCCGCCGAGATAGGTCGTGTTTGGAGGTCGATACACAACAGATAGAAAATTGTCTTTTTGCCGGTCGTTGCCAGTTCATCTACTATCTCGGCCTCTATAAACGTAACTTTGAATTGACCACAGGTCCAACTATGGACTGTGTATACCAGCACAGCTCTGCCTTTTTGTTTCTTTGGAGATGTAAAATAAATAAAAATATCGAGGGACGTTTGTCGAAACTCGTATTGTGTTATGTGGATTTCAGTTAACAGCATTTTAAAGATGACCTTGCAACGTTCCAGTTTTTATGTAGTGTTACAATACTTGTATGCATTTACTGAAAGATAATCCTGCGGCCAAAAACAGATACGTACTCGTCTTTCTATTGCATTCGTTCGAAAATATTTAGAGTTTAAGTCATTTTGCGATTTGGCAAGTATGTTCACATCTTTTCTGTTTATTCAGCTAATTGAGACGCCTTCCTGTTTTTGACACTAGAACAAGTCACCAGAGGATCTAGTTTCCCCAAGCCAAATAGAGCATAACGCTCGTTACAGCAATCTGGAGGAGAAGAAATTCCAAATTGCGAAGGAAACACAGAACTGGGCTCGAGATTCTCCATGGCAATCAATATCTAACGAACGGTATAGTTAGAACCCTTCAAACTAGCTGCTTTTACTACACTTCGTGTTTCTATATTATCGTGCTTAAAACTGAAGAAGCTCAAGTAAACATACGGGCATCAGCATTCAAGCGTTGCTAAGTGTTAACATGAGCGAATAAGTCAAACTTGAAATGTCCATAGATTGCCAGTTTGCAGGTTTTCATCTGTGAGTGGCCGTTTGCCATTTAATATCTTTTTTCTTAGGGGGGGGGGAAGGAAATGGCGCATTTTCTGTCAGTTCTATGCAGACACCTGAACCACGCCGTAAGAGAAGGGATAAAAGAGGGACTGAGACAAAAAGGAAAGACGACGCGCCGCAGCGGAGGGCTCCGGAATAGTTCCGACCACCTGAAGAGTTTAGGACATATAGGTCCTTGGGGCCCCGCGCAGCCCCACTGCACTGAAAAGTTCATGTCCCGGAGGCTCATGACGCTGGCAGCCCGACCTACAGCGATGACTTGCTTGGCCGGGTCCTCGGAGCGCAGTAGGGTCTCCCAAGCCTCCCAAGTGGTAAGGTGCTCCAGGCCCCGCGGGGGAGCATCCGCCGGGCAGAGGAAAATGAAATGGTCGAGACGCCTCCAGAGTGTCTGGTGATCATTGTCGAGGAAGAGATAGGGTGTGGGATTAGAGGCGACGCTCTACTTTACAGGCCTGCGTCAGTTCACTGAATGAATGCATGCGCTTTCGTGAGAACCATAGATCGGAGGCCGCCGGTGCCGGTTGAGAGAACCTCGGGCTAAAGCGTTGGCAGTCTTGTATCCGGGATGCCCGGAGTGGGCAGGCATCCACATCAGCTCTATGTGGAGGGGGCGGGTGTGTGGCGATGGAGGTCAGTATGCGAAATGCAGGGACGTGGACTCTCTCGCGAGAAAAATTTAGTTTGAGTTTTAGAGTCTGACAGTATACACCGGGCCTCTGAGCATGTGATAGCTAGGGCAATGGCGGCTTCTTCAGCCTCCTCTGAAGTGGCAGTGGTGTATAGCTGAAGGGTGGGAATCTTTTGGAGGGAGGGGTTTATGACGGCTGCAACCGTGTCCTCGCCTGTGCTTGCGGCATCCACCCACATGGCATACGGTTCCGTGCATAGTGTTTGTGGAGCGCCCGCGGGCGAGCTCTGCGGTTGGGTTCGTGGTAAATGGGGTGCCTGTTTTTGGGGAGAGGTTTAAGAAGTAGTTCGCGGTGAATGTGGTGGGGGACCTGGAGTTGTGTGGAATCCGTGGCTTGTATCCTGATACCGAGGGTGTGTAGGATGTGTCTGCCGGTGGTAGTTCACGCGAGACGTATGTATTGTGTAAGTCGGTGGGCCTTGACAAGCTCCCCTATCGTGTTGTGTAGACCTCGTTGTAGGAGTTTACCGGTTGAGGTATTTAGGAGTAGGTGTAGTGCTGTCTTAAATGACGTTCCGATCATGAAATCCAGGGTAGAGATTTCTCTGCCCTGGAGTTTCAGGTAGGGGAGCATGACGAGAAAGCGGCTGAGGACGAATGCATGAATGAGACGGCATAAGTAATTCTCCTTCATGCCCCGCTGGCATCCAGAAACTCGGCGTATTGGATGGAATATCGACACCGCCGTCTGCTTGAGTTTCCAGATGGTGAGAGTGTTTTTCCTGTTGCTCTGGACGTGGAGGCCAACTACCCTGAGAGAGAGTACCTCCGGAATGTACCGGTTTTCCAGGGTCATGGTTATTGGGGCTGTGAGGCAGTTTCGGGTTGTGGGCGGAGTATGAGGAGCTCCGACATCTCCAGAGAGCATGACAGTCCACAAGTGTTAGGGCGAGGGTGGCTGCCTACTGCAGAGTTTTTCCTTTCTCCATCACTGCCATGGGTGGTCCATAGAGTGATATCGTCAGCATAGAGTGTATGCCGAAGGTGTGGGATTTTTTCGATAGCTCAGTTGGTAGAGTGGTGGTCTGTAGAGGTTACCACCTGGGGATCGCACTGAGATCGCGCAGCAAACAGGCCCCTTTGCGTTTCTCCTCCATCAATACATGGCCGCCGCGGTTGGGTTCAAATCCGGGTACTCCGGATCGGTAGCCGAGCGGCCTGACCACTGAGCCACCGCGGCGGGTGTTCGTTTAAAGCGCCGTTTTTGTTCTGGTGTGAACGTAGAAAATAAAGGCACGTGTGTTTCTCTTGCCTTTGCGTTGGACAGAATGTCGTGGAGTTGGAGATTTAGTGCTACTGCAAAATATACTCATCGATGCTGCCGTATTCTGCCTGAAAACCCTGTGTTCCCTAAATGATGTGTGGGTAATGACAAAAACGCGCCCCTTGTACTGTATTTATACGAATGTTAAGCAACATAATTTGCGTAGAATTCCCCGCAAAATCACGCATTAATAAGAGCATTAGTGTCAGTGCATACGCACCCGCCTGTGAGCCATATTGAAAATGGTGTGATTTAATTCACGTATAAACGTCCCCGTTCTTGAAAATGCATACTGTAATGTGCTGCTAGCTTATGCAGCATGTTTAACCTAAGATTTTACGCAATTTCTAAAATTAGGCTTGTTGAGTTAGACGAGAATTTTTGGCATAGAATTGTCAGGGATGTAATACATCAGAATACATCTAAGAAATGCTAACTAGCCGGTTGATTAACCCATATTGAATAGTTGACAGTATAACTATTTCTCTTAGGCTCTTTAAATATTGAGAGGCGTGTAGTCCGCAGTAAGTATTATTTATTCGAGTTTTTAAAATTTTGAAAACGCGGTCACGCTAGGCGCTGTGGCCCAATAAAATCTGGATATATCGCGCCAAAATAAATGCGGTTTATAGAACCTTGGAGGCAAAGCAACCTCTCCTGGACACATAAGCCGTCAAAATAGCTGAAATTTGTTGGCCCACAGCACCGACGGTTACAGCTTTTTCGAAATTCTAAAAGTTCATATGGTGTTAATTACAATGGGCTAAAAAGCGCCTAAAATAATAGTTAAGAGGTTAACTGTTCAATATTTGTTGACCAGCCGGCTAGTGAGCACAGCAATCTTTATTTTTATGTGCTACACCACTGAAAATGTAAAAGAGCGCTCTCCTAAAACTAAAAGACTACTTTGAAGAATTGTGTGAAGTCCTAGGTGAAACACCTTGTATAGGGGAAAAGCTAGTCACTGAGTGCTTCTTCACAGGAAGACGGCGTATCTGTAAATTTTCATGGAAGCTCCACACGTGCTATGACCGTCGCTGTACTGGGGGGTGATGGAATAATTTTAACCGCATTGAAATGTTCATCTCCTACCAACACGCGTATGCGGCTGGTGTTTCGCATTTCGGATCCATTGAAATGCCACCGCCGTAGCCAGGTTGGATCACTTAAACGTGTGCTTATCAGCCGAACGAGATAACCACTAAGCCAATGCGGCGCGTAGTGACTTACCAGGCCTTTGTATTGTGCCTGTTTTGTCAGGGCTCGAGGGCAACCAAAAAGAAAATAGCGTTTGCCGCTATTAATAGGCTGCTGCGTTGTAATAAAAAGAGACGACTATCACATAAAAATAACTTTCACAGTCTAGTAAAGACCGAGAAACGAAATGCAGATCCCGCCATCACTGGTATATTTCTAAGTAAACTGATTGTGTGCTGGTAATAAAGGCTATGTTGCACCACCATGTACTTCAAAATGGCTTCAACCAGTCCTCCTAGATGTGAGATCACGTTGTCTTTTCAAGTGACGCGAATAATTTCAAACCCAACGTTATCGGCAATGACTGCGTCGTTCGTTACCAGACAAGCGTAACATACCCAGAAACTCCGGAGAATCCATGTTTACTAGAAACAAACTGATGGAGTTGCCCTCGGCGTTTTTTAAGCTGTTATTTTTATTGGCTTGTTGACCTTCATGGTGAAAAATGAATTCTTTTGCAACGACTGCATTGCTTAAGTCGAGTATCTTCTGGCTAACGGCACTCCTGCATAGTATTCATCTGCCGACCAACATCGGTTAGCCGATTTATATTTAGAAGCTCTCCGTACAGCTTTCAGCCATGTGCCTGAACTGATTTTTGGTGCACACCGTAAATTGCCTTTCAAACAGCACTATTATAGTGCCATGGCTAGATGCTAACTTTGCCGATCGTATCTAACGTCAGGGGTCACATAGAGAATAATGCGTGTGGTTTTCCGGAATGTAACGTTTAAGAATGTTAGGAGACTTAGGGCTGCGTGCGGCAAGAACTAGCATTCGGACGCTTGAGTCCGCCCCTACACTATCGTCCGAATCGGCGGTGCTGGAATCGCCCTATACTTGAACGGGTTTGAACTGCTCGTCTGCGAGCTGAATTAGTAACCGCCGTTACGTCGCGTTCCAGGTGTATAAAAAGGCAGAATAATGATAACGCATACGGATTTTTGTGGCGCAAGGGCATCTGTGGCCAAAGAGCACCATGGCACAAAATATTTTCCATTACTCAAGTTGGGGTTCAAAGGCCCATTTTCCAAGCATTATCCCCTGATAAGCCGGGAACCAGGCTAGGGGAAGCTTGTGCCCATTGTATCACCGATGGGTACCCGGTGGCACTGGGGATCGAACCCCGCACCTCCCGCATGCGAGGCGGATGCTCAACCACTCGGCCACCGCTGCGGTCAAAGAGGGGAAATAGTTTTTTTGCGATTGAGCAGCCCATGGCCTGACAATGATATAGGTAAAACCACTGTTTCTGGCGGCGCTGCGATCGAACTGTCTTGAACGCGGACAGCTATTCAAAATACCACGGGGGCCGCGTGGGGACCCCTGCTAATTACGCTATCTGTCTTAGCTTATTGTAGCAGCCTGCAGCGCTGCCACACCATTTCTTCTTGTTGCTGCTTGTTTGCGATAACGAATTAATTCCTTAGTTCAAAGCAGTGAGCTTGGTGATGGTCTGTAATTGTTATGAAACGCGAGATTCCAGCTAATAAAAATCAGCTAAATAACTGTCTCCTTCAAGTATTGTTGTCGTCCCTAACTAGCTAACAAGGCTTCGCTGGCCAAATGCGTCCAAATTAAAAAGCGCAAGAACAAACCATTTTCGTTTTCTTATAGACCAATGGTACACCGTAGACACTTCCAGCGATTGCATGTACCTTTGCGTAACTACAATATCTAACCTGACCCTTAGTACTCATGTTAAAAAGGTACATACTGAATGCACGAAAGCTTCTAGCAGACGCGATGTCTCAGTGGTTTGGTGCTCAGCTGCTGACCCGAAAGACGCGGGTTGGATCCCGGCCGCGGCGGTCCAATTTCGATGGAGGCGAAATTCTAGAGGCCCTAGTGCTGTGCGACGTCAGTTACCGGTATACAGAGCTCTCAGGTGGCCGAAATTTCCGGAGCCCTTCACTTCGGCATCCCTCAAAGCCCGAGTGGCTTTCAGATGTTAAACCCCTATACACCAAACCAAACAAGTTTTTTATCACTGGTTTCATTTCAATCTCTTGCGAAAGCGCTGATTGATCACGATCTCAAGACAAAAAGCACTTATGCTAACAAATAAACGTAAATAATTGCAGCGCATGATGAACGCGTTCAAAAACTAACAATTTTCACATTTAAACGTTCTTGTTCGGTGCTTGCTCCCTGTTTTGGATTTGCGATAATATAACGTTACAAAACTTCTTGACATTTTGTGCACTTATAGTCACCGGTATAATGCTTGCAGCCTTAACTTGACGGGAACCTACTACGAACAAGTCTTGAACGCTGCAGAGGTTCCAGCTGTTCGATGAACCGCATCTGTTTCCTTCTCGGTTACCCCGACCACACATATATCTGTAAATAAGGCAGTTCATCAACATGTTCTCCTGCATAGGTATCATTAGCTTTTTGGGTGCTAACTTGCCTTGTGGAAAATAATTCCCAGATACACCTTACGGTTTTATGACTGCGCTCGTATGCAAATGTGGATACGAGCGCGCGTGGATTCCTATTAGTCACGATGGCAACGACAATCACAGCTTAACTCACAATATACCTGCGCACTGAACAGAAGCAACTACCATTGAGATTTTGAAACATATAAAAGAAGTAGGAGCATTATATTAAATATAAGGCAGAGTTCACGGAAGGGCGGCGCGACCGTTTGTATCTCGTGCTGCATAATTAGTATTGTAAAGAGTCGTTAAATAACTGCCAACATGTGTGTCACATATGGATACAAAATAACTACACGGAAGCGAAATAAATATTTTGTTCTGTGATATTCAACCTGGTATTGGAGTAAAAGCTTATAAGTAAATATATAATTTTTTGGCAGACCTTCTTTGATAAGGCGGCATTCCGATTTGCGCACACCGGAAAATAACAGAGCAAGAAAGGCGACAAAGAAAATAGCGTGCAGCATCCCTGAAAGGTTCTGAAAGGTTCTCACTTCACTTGCGCTGCCATTGTTTCCGAAAAATACACAAGTGCCATAGAAAATACAAAGAATTCAAATGGAAGCGCTGGCGTCAAATAGACGCTTGCTTTGCACGCGTTCTTGAACTGTTCTCGCCGATCCCGCGCTCAGAGTAGTAGCCATCAAGGAAGGCAAATTGAGGCACCCTCTATCAGGGAAGGCAGTACCTACAGAGCAGTGGCGTCGTATTTTTCACCGTGCGTGACGCCTAATAGGTTGGAGTATGAGCGCTCACTGGGCGGCCGCTCTTATAGCTCATTATATTCGGTGGCCGGCCACCTAATATAATGAACGTCATGCTCAAAAGAGGCGCATTTAGCTGCCGGCTCAATGCCATTCTCCCTTGCCAGGGGTACAATGTTTGATTCCTTCGATTTCAGTTGTTGTTTTAGTCAGAGCGAGAGACCTGCGTATGACCCCGCATTCTCAGTTGTTATTTGCAGATTTTCCAGTTAGTCATTGATTTTTGCTTTGAGTGGTGAACTTCTGAACAAATCCATTCATCCTGTGTTGTTTTGGAGAAGCTACGCTTCTCTATTCTGGTTTGTAGGGGTTTAACGTCCCAAAGCAACTCAGGCTATGAGAGACGCCGTAGTGAAGGGCTCCGGAAATTTCGACCACCTGGGGTTCTTTAACGTGCACTGACATCGCACAGTACACGGGTCTGTAGAATTTCGCCTCCATCGAAATTCGACCGCCGCGGCCGGGATCGAACCCGCGTCTTTCGGGCCGGCAGTCAAGCGCCATAACCACTCAGCCACCGCGGCGGCTCGCTTCTCTATTCTGCGTTAGCTTCCGTTCTGATGGCAGCTAATCAATGTGTAAAGAAGTAAAACTTAATTGCATGAAGGATCAAACTAATGTTTCTAGCACTCTTGGATAAAAAGTTTGAATACTTGAATAATGTACAGTACTGTTATCAAAATAAAAATGGTAATTACGGTCTACTATTCCAGTGCATAGCAAAATCTTTGTTTAAAATTTTAATGTCTCTTTCGCATGTATCGAGCACTTAACAATGACATGATAGCATTAAAATGCAAGCCGGCCAACAGGATATATGCGCATGTATTCATTGTTATTATTAAATATTCCAAAATCCTAAAAAAAATGCATTCAAAAAATTTTTTCCTCTGAAAACGACTTTTGTCTAGAATTTTTGGGTAATGCTATACGCTTTGATTAGTGCCACATAGCTAAAGGCGATGTTATGTAAACCTATGGACTCATTGTGTTTCACTAGAACGTTGCAAAACTGAAAACGTTGTTGTAGAAGCATATAAAACATGGTAACATTTTGTCTTCAATTTCAGGTGGAAGCAAGTAAGTACACCTGCTTGATAAAGTTAGCGGCAATGTCCTGACCACTTGCTGGAATCACAAGCCTCAATACTTTCTGTTCAGAAGCACTTGCTGTCTCGCAGTTATAGGCTTTTTTATCAGCACTTCAGCGCTTAATTGCAGACAACCGCTTTCCTGACGCTTTTGCAAAACTATAGTAAACATTCGCGCAATTTGTTCGTGCCTGCCGAAAAAAACTGAAAAGCAAATGTGCGACTTTTCCTGAAAGGACTAAAGAACTCGTAATAACATCTTTCGGCCTTCTTAAGGGTGAGGGGCAACAAACCCGAGACTAGAGCTCTGAAAACGAGGACAAATATTCCAGCATTTGGTACATGTGAGCACGCGCCTAATCCTCGCGGAGTTTATTGAAAACTTGCTTGGCCTCGACCGTCCCTGCTAGGCCTAGGAAGGGCTCAAACGACTTCACGCTGCCGCGTAGTTCATGATCTACACACGTACTACAATCTGCGCAACGAGCCTCGGCAGCTCTGTTTCATCTTAAAGCCAGCCGGATGACCAAGCGCTATGTCGGCTCCAAGTAGCAGGAGGAATACACAAATGCCTGCAGGAACAAACTACAGCAGCTCATCTATCACTCAAACACTAAGTCACCTGGATATCTGTACACTAAGGACTCGAGGGCAACGAAGCCGTGGATAGCATAGCTAGAGGGCGTACAAACCTACCTGGCGACACACACTTATGCCGCCCAACTAGGCACGATACCAATGCCTACGGCCTTCAACACTATATTACAATACGCCCTTTCGGTCATTGCGTAAACTCCTCCCCCAGCACACAAGGGACTGAGAGCACAGGAGGCTAGGGACTGGACGAAACTTCAAAGCATCATATTCCCAGACCTACATAAATACAACACAATATTTCCTGAACACTACAAAGTCGCATACCAGAGGCGCGACAAGAGCTTCACAACAGCACGTCACGTGGGGCTACAGGCAGGATGCAAAGAAGCGATGGGAGGCCGCTCTGTCCTGGTCTGGATTGACGATGAAGACTAGCATGGTGTCCTAGGCAAGAGAAACAGCCATGGACATAGGGGTCACCAGATGATGACACCAGCCGCAGCAGACGGCTGCCGCTTTAATTTTTAATTTCCCAATAAATGTTTCTACTCTGCTGTACAACTTATTATAGCGTTCAAGGAGGATTTGGCATCCCACCACTGAAACTACTGTTAGGACTGGGGCTCCCAGCATGCTTCCACTGTTGCGCAGAGGTGAGCGACGAAAAGAAAATGCGACGGGAGTCAAAGTGACATTTATGTACAGTATAATCAAGGGCGTTGTGTGAGCGCAACGGGCTCACACAAAGGGACACGGCGATGTGCTGGGAGAGCGTCTCTCTCGCTTGATGTCTCCATCTGCTCGTCTGCTGCGCCCGTCCGGTACGGCTCGACTTTTATAGCCTCCGGTGTCCGTTCCCGTTGCCAGCCGTTCAAACCGTCCAATCAGGTGACAGCACTGGTGACAGTTCATATTTGACGCATGGACGAGAGGAGCTCGGAAGTTCTAAGTTAGCAGCCGGGAAATGGCTGCCAGCAAAGTCTCGGTTGCGACCCGAACCGACGCTTGCGAGTCGGGAGGGGGAGAGAATTCTACCGGGTGAGCCTGGATGAATCATGCTGCATGCTGCGACATGTCCGAGAGTCCGGACATGATTTGCGCAATGGCGGGAACACTGCGCTGGCTTCCACAGAGGCTAGCGGAATGCGTGCTCAGGCATAACAGCCCCCAGAATCATCGACAGGCTAAAGGTATAAAGTAAACCTTGTATTTCATTTTCATTTATTATATTGTTCCGGGGAAATACTATTTAGATTTATTAAGAAGCGTTGGGGGTTAGAATAAAGAGTTCTTAGCAGGGAGCACCCACACGAACAGGGGGCTGCATCAACCTCTTCTTCGTTCATCCCTTCACGCGAGAGGCCACTTCGTCTTCCTCTGCCACTTCGTCGTAACATGACTCCCGGTGGCACGAGCGCCGTCTCGGCGCCAGGCCGGTCATCGAGAAACGACGTGGTAGGGCTCGAGGCGCATGACGTGAACAATATAGGTGGGTGGTCTACATGATGACGATGCAGGCGTATGAAGAGAAACGTCATACGTGACGTCGGTGAGCCGACGCACCACACGATAAGGGCAATGGTAGGGGGACAAAAGTTTCTCAGAGAGACCGACGCGGCGGGAGACCACATAAGAACGAGCGACCCCGGTTCGTAGGTGACGTGGCCATGGCGGTTGTCGTACAGAGACTTCTGTGCTTACTGGGACGCTTGGAGCCGAGTACGGGCGATTTGGCAAGCGTCTGCAGATTGAACAATGGCATCACGGGCGTAGCCGGTGAGGGGACGGTCAGCGGATGGGACGAGTGTGTCCAAAGATCGGACGGCGTGTCTCCCATATAAGAGATAGAACGGAGAGTAACCAGTGGTGTCATGCCGGGAGGTGTTGTAAGCGAACGTCACATAGGGCAAGGTGAGATCCCAGTTTTTGTGGTGGAGGAGACGTACATAGACAACATGTCTGTTAAGGTCCTGTTCAAACGCTCGGTTAGCCCGTTCGCCTGCGGGCGGTATGCTGTGTCAATCTTGTACATGGTTGAACATGAGCGCAGGATGTCGTCAACAACTCGAGACATGAAATAGCGTCCGTGGTCCGTGAGTAATTGACGAGGGGCACCGTATTGCAGAGTAAGATTGTGCAAAAGGAAGCCAACGACATCGGTCGCGCACCGCATAGGCAATGCACGGGTAATAGCGTACCAAGTGGCATTGTGGCGACCATGTGGCGACCCACTTATTTCCGGTCGGGAATGGTCCAAGGAGGTCGAGCGCCAGGCAGTGGAACGGCTCCACGGGCACGTCTATACGGTGCAGAAGACCAGGAGGTTGTGCCGAAGGCTCTTTCCTGCGTTGCCAGGGGCCGTAAGTAGTGACGTAACGCTGAACTGTATGGTATAAGCGAGGCGAACAGAAGCGGCGTCGTATCCGGTCGTAGGTTCTTGCCACACCAAGGTGTCCAGCTGCAGGCAGGTCATAGAGTTATGCGAATATAGAAGAGCGCAGCTGCTGGGGAATGACTAGAAAGAGGCAGGGCCCGTCAGGACGGAAGTTGCGGCAATAGAAGATGCCATTTTTGGTGTCGAAGAGCTGCAGGGAGTGCTTTGAGCTTGCAGAGCGGTGGCCCTCGATGATGGTTCGCAAATATGGGTCCTTGCGGTGCTCCTCGGCGATGTTGTGTAGATCAGAAATGCCAAACAGGGAAGGGATATCATCAGAGTCACTGAGATCAGGTGGCTCGACAGGGTACCGAGACAGGCAGTCAGCGTCTTGATAAAAATGTACAGACTTGTACAATAGAGTGTACTGATACTCCTGAAGGTGTAGCGCCCAGCGGCCAAGACGGCCGAAAGGGTCTTACAGCGAGGACAGCCAGCAAAAGGCATGGTGGTCCGTGACAACAGAAGAAGCACGTCCGAACAAGTATGGCCGGTATTTAGCTACAGCCCAAACCAGGGCGAGGCACTCCCGTTCGGTAATCGAGTAATTTCGCTCGGCAGGTGAAAGCTGGCGGCTAGGATATGCAACGACGGGGTCTGGACCTCGGGAGCATTGAGCGAACACTGCTCCGATCCAATAGCCGCAGGCATCTGTTCGTAGTTCAATAGGGGCCGCAGAAGCAAAATGTGCCAGAATCGGTGATCACGTCAGCAGGCGGACAAGCGTGGAAAACGCATTTTGTTCATGAGAGCCCCAATTAATGTCGGTGTCGGTCTTCAGTAGGTCAGTGAGGGGACGAGCGATAAGGGCAAAATCTTGAATAAAACGGTGAAAGTAGGAACACAACACAACAAAGTAGGAACACAACTGCGCACATCCTTCTGGGACTGTGGGCGAGGAAAGGGTTGCACCGCTTCAATTTTAGCGGGAGCAGGACGTATGCCGAAGGCGTCGATGAGATGTCCAAAAATGGTGAGTGGCCGGCGGTCGAATTGGCATTTGGACGAGTTGAGCTGTAGCCCAGCCGTACGGAATACAGTCAGGATATTGCTGAGATGTTCAAGGTGCGAGGCAAAGGCGGGCGAGAAGACAACAACGTCGTCGAGGTAGCACATACATGTAGTCCACTTAAATCCGCGAAGGAGCGAGTCCATCATCCTTTCGCAGGTAGCTGGTGCACAACAAAGTCCGAACGGCATAGCTTTGAAGTGGTATAAACCGTCAGGTGTGACGAAAGCTGTTTTGCCGCGCTCCTGCTCATCAACGGCAATCTGCCAATAACCGGAACGAAGATAAATGAAAGAAAAGTATGGAGATCTGTGGAGGCAGTCGAGAGCGTCATCGATCCTTGGGAGTGAGTATACGTCTCTTGTCGTGATTCGGTTCAGGTGGCGATAATCAACGCATAAACACCGATTGCCGTCTTTCTTTTTACCAAGGACGACGGGAGAGGCCCATGGACTGGAGGACGGTTCGATGATGTCCTTAGCGAGCACCTTTTCGACTTTCTTTTCTATCACTTGGCGTTCGGAACTGGACGCCCTGTAAGGCCGGCGGTGCAGAGAAGCGGCGGCACCGGTGTTGATACGATGCAGCACAACTGTCGTACGAGGCAAAGGGTTGTCATTGAAATCAAATATGTCCTGAAAGATGCCAGTAAATGGGTAAGCTCCTGTGCTTGGTCTGCGAAGAGATCGGAAGCGATTATATTGGCATAGTGGCTAGGTCTTGAAATAGCTGTGAAATAACCGTCCCAAGAGGGCGATACACAGTTTGTGACTGCGGAGGTCACGTATTCGTCGGTCGGGGACAGCGTGGCGAGGTACATGCCTTGAGGAAGCGTCTGGACGTCCGTTATGAAGTTGTGAACACGTAGACATGCGCTGTTTGCCGATACAGTGACAACTGTGTGTGCAAGGGCAGCATTCATTTTGACGGGCAAATCAAGGTCAGGAGTGATGACATACTGGCAGTTTGGAAGAGGTGGAAAAGATATAAACAAAACGTTACTAGCGGCTGCAGGTGGTAAGCGGGTGAATTCGGTAGTACAGAGACGATGCACAACTTGGGCAGGTGGTTCTAAGAGGAACGGGAGGTCCACCTCAACAACACTTGTCGCACAGTCAATAAAGGCTGCGTGCTCACTAATGAAGTCAAGGCCGAGTATGATTTCCTGAGGGCAGTGATTGAGAACGGTAAAGAGAACGGTGGTCTGCTGATCAGAAATCGTCCCACGAGCAGCACACAGGCCGAGGACTGGGGACGTTGTGCCATCGGCAACTCCGGCAACGGCTGTAGGAGCAAGCGTCAGTACTTTGCGGAGGCGGCGACGTAGGTCACAACTCATCACAGAAATGTGGGCGCCCGTGTCAACCAGAGCAGAGACGGCAACTCCATCGACTTGTCTGGTCAGTAAATTCCGCGGGGCACGAAAAACTAAACGAAGATTTTCGTGCCGCGTCGTCACTGCAGCCTCACCTCTAGACGCTGCAGAAGCTAGTTTTCCTCCTGTGATCGTCAGTACGAGCTAGGAGAGGAAACGCGTGGTCGTTGCGGCGAACGCGACTGGCGGCGCTGTGGGGATGGTGAGCGGCTGAGGCGGGGCGGCGAGACGTCGGTGGTAGGGCTTGGTGGGTCCAAGGATCGCGAGAAACAGCTTGAGCGGGCAGTGTCGGAGCGATAAGGCGGAGTCGAGGAACAGTTCCGACTGGAGCAGTACCATCGACTATGGCAGTGACGGGCGATGTGGTCTACACGGGAACAATTGAAAGATATGGGCCAGTCGTCAGGCATATGCCACTCGGAGGGGTTGCGTGGTCGAGTAGTGACGTAAACAGGCCGGGCAGGATAAAGAGGAGGCACTTCGGGTACTTTAGGGGGGAGGGGGTTTGAAAAACGGCGACTGAGTTGAAACCCAAGTTAGCAATTTCCTGTAGCACGACGGCTTGAATAAGTGGAAAGGTCAACGGCTGGTCGGCCACACAATTTGCTAAGGGAGCCGAACCAATTGCTTGAAGCTCACGGCGCTCAATACCGGTCACGTTCTCAGGTGAGGTCGGTTGGTTCCGAGAAAAATATCTTGTCAGAGGAGGACGCAGCCGTGTTGGGCAGGCGTGCTATATGCTGGGTGATCCGTCAGCATTTGGCGTCCTCGAAGCGGCGGCATTCTTTTATGATGTCGGCGATCTTCTCGCAGTTTTTGTAGAGGAGGAGATTGAAGGCGTCGTCTGCGATGCCCTTGAGCACATGTCCGACTTTGTCAGCCTCGCTCATCCTTGTATCCACGGTGTAGCACAGAGACATCACATCTTGAATATAAGAGACATAGGACTCCGTGAATGACTGCGCGCGACTGGCAAGATCTCGTTTAGCGGCAAGCTGCCGGCTGAGTGGTTTGCCGAAAAAGTCGATAAGCTTCTGCTCACAGTCAATCCAGCTGGTCAGTGTCTCTTCTTTGGTATCATACCACTTCAACGCCGTGCCCTTAAGGCATAAACCACGTTCGCAAGCATGAACGTTTTGTCCCAGCTGTTGTTAGCGCTGCACCGTTCATACCTGCAAAGCCAAGTCTCGACGTCGGCATCATCGTCCCCAGAGAAGGGTCCAGGATCACGAGGTTAGTGAGGACGACGGAGGACACCGATGCTGCCGAATCTTGGGGGGATGCTTCCGTCATTTTCGGCCGTGGTAGGTATCGTCCGCTACGTAGTTCCGTCCTCCCAGCACGTCCACCAAGGATGTTACGGGGAAATACTATTTACATTTGTTTACAAGTGTTGGGGGTTAGAATAGAGTTCCTAGCAGGGAGCACCAACACGAACAGGGAGCTGCATTAACCTCCTCTTCGTTCATCCTTTCTAACGAGAGGCGGCTTCGTCTTCCGCTGCCTCTTTGTCGTAACAATATGTATTTTCTAAGTCTTGAGGAGTTACCAGGGCAGGAGGCGAAATTGCGGCGCAGTAAAATTAACTTGCAGGAATGTTAAGAGTACATTGCTATACAATCCTACAATAACTTTGCGCGACACAGTAATGCTAAGCGATAGAAAGGTGCTGTAATAACTCACAGTTCTATATTTGTAAAACATGATGCTGTTTATAGAGGGTTAGGTAGCACATAGCGGAACTGGTAGTGAACTTGAATATCTCCTGTAGGGCCAGAAAAGTCGCTCCAGTCGGCCGAGGTCTGTAGCGTAAATGGTGGGAATCAAGCTTTTGTTCGACATGAATGCACGCTTGCTTCATAGCGATAATTTTACGCACAATGGTGGAAGAATTTTTAATGAAACACAGTGAGGCTGCAAAAGTGTTTTATGCAATGAGGAAAGATAAAACATCCAGGGAGGAGTATATGTTATAAGAATCGTGTGGTTTTAAGGATATAAGTAAAACCAAAATTTTTGTGAAGACTTTCATGTGATTTGGTGAGGATGTCAGAGCTAAATTCTCCCTATGGTAGCTCACTCAAGCTGAGTTGTGTATGCACTGTAGCTTTATAAATTAGCAGTTGTACTGAAGAGGGAACGGAAGTACCGTGTCGGCAGACATAATATAGCTTTAGGTTAGCAAGAGAAATATATCTCGTTACTTCTTACACAAAACGCAATAATAAAGCTAACCTAATCCCGAATAGCATAAATTAAATGAACGTGTGTCATGCATATACAGTAATTAATATGTTGGTGTTTGGTATGCATTGATTTATCTTTAGGGACAATTACCACTTTTTACACTATCCATTTTTGCTTCACAATCATTGAAAAAATACGAAAATGAGCCCAACTTTAGTTAATACTGTTTCTTGACTGCAAAGCACTTCCTATTATCATTTATTTAAAAAAAGTCTGAAATATTCTGTATGTATGAGAAAAACAAGATTTAAATATTTACGTTTTCCTCATGAAGTCACAGGCAACATGTTCGAGTTGGCGGCAGTACCCCGCTGCCATGAAGACTCTGAACTCACTTTGCCTCTTTGCATCCAATGTGCTTGCCACCGTTTTGTGTGAGTTTCGGATGCTAAGGCAGCTTTGTCGACGGCGTGCTGAGCGCGCTCATACATCTGACACGTGAAACTGTTAAGCTTTTAAGAACTGCATTCGATGACTGAAGTTGTCGCAAACAATTTTGACTGTTTTAGGTTGGGTTTCATTGGGTTTAACGTTCCAAATTGAGTGAGGCTGCGAGGGACACCGTAGAGAAGGGGTTCGGATTTTTAGTCGACCTGGTATTGTTTAACGCGCACTGACATCGCGCAGTGCCCGGCCCTCTAGAACATCGCTCTATCGTAATTCGACCGCCGCGGCTGGGATAGAACCCGCGTCTTTATGTCTTTGGGTTTGATTTGCAAACCAAACGCTTTCGCTAAGCTGGGTGGCCACAACACTTCGTTACTACAATCTTCGAGCACATTCATAGAAGCTGAAGCCAACTTTGAAGACTGGTCAGGTGGCCAGTTGTCTATTTGGTACACACACCGTCTGTCACATAGGAACGTGGCCAAGAGGCATAAAATAAAGGTTGCGCAACCTTCTGTGTGCAGTTTGTCGCGCCAAGGCACCTTGAACAAATGAGTATCGCTCAATGCAGCAAGAATCATAAGATTCTCTTTCCTGAATGCACAGCTAATGTCGTGTACGCGGTGTCTTTAAGCTTCGTCCGCGAATACACGGATTAGAGAGGCCAGTGTTTTAATGACACTGACAGGATCATAAGAGATGGGTAAAAAACGGCTATGGCAGCCTCATTGCCGCATATTGCGAAAGTTGCAAATGCTATGATGGAAGCTTGCTGCCGGACGGAAGCAAGCCGTCTCTTTCACTAATATAGATATATAACTTTTTCAACGGGTCGATGCCTACAATTTATTCTGTGCTTCCTGTGTTTTTCTCGGTGTATCTGAATTACGACAAAACTGTATATGCTACGAGCAACATAAAAAACTGAACTCTACGTGTAGCATTAGGGACAACCTAATTAGTTAAGTATGTGAATATAAGTATCTGCGGGTGAACTTAACTTCGGATCTTTAATGGTGAACTCATATCTGCAACATCTGCTCCTCTTCGGAGAAAAAGCTAGGTTTTTAAAGCAAAAATAAAGCAATTCAACTGATGCGTTTAAACATCAAGCGTACAAATTTATTTTTCGAGCCACTCCTGAGTATGCTCGCTTACTATGGAGACTGCACACTGCAACAAACATGGAGTAAAAGAAAAGGACAAAGATCAGGAAGCAGAAAAGTGAAGGAAAAAGTGTGCTCGTTAAGAAGTACACGACGGAAGGGAATACTTACCGAAATCAAAGAGCATAGAGGATAATTTTTTTCAATTTGCGGTGTCAACCTATTGGAGATTAATAGTGCAATTTCTTTATTGCGAAAGCCGCGCTATTCTTTTCAGTGTTCGTCTCGTCGTGTGCGCAACAACTGATAAGAAGCAGAAGAAAAACCACATGTCGCCAGTGGAATCCGAATCAACCGCCTCCGAGCTCCTTGTCCGGTGCTCCACCAACTGAGCTAAGGTGACGGCTGTCCAACCTGCTACGTTCGGGGGTATATATGTGTAGTGTAACCGAACCTCGAGAGTTCCAACCACGCCCTACGCTCCTTGGTGTCGGTGACTGTTTGCTTCAGTTATTTATAGTCCAAAGAAGCAATTCAGACGCACAAGAAATGTGGACAGGCAAAATCTTTGTCGCCACAGCGTAGCTCCAAGCCAAGACTTCGAGAGCGTCAGCTTCGTCTTCTTCGCCACAACTGAACTGCGTAAGCTTCGTCTTCTTCAGCTTTCTCTCATTCGGCGGCACTGGCCGCTGGGGCAGCAAACCCGAATTGTATGTCTTACAATACCCCCGGGGTGACAAGGCGCCATCCTGGCGGCCTAGGGGCACGAGATGATAAGCGGGGTCGTAGTAAGGTTTCAGGCGGTCGAAGTGGACGATTTCGCGGCCGCGGCGTCGATGATCAGGCGAAGGCGTGAGGGGCTCGACGAGGTAGTTAACTGGAGATGTCTGCTGAACTACGCGATAGGGGCCGTGGTATTTGCTTAGCAGTTTTGTTGACAGGCCCGGGTTGGAGGAGGGCACCAAAACCCAAACTAAGGAGTCAGGAAGGTAATCCGGCGGCAGACAGGTAGAAGTGGCGAGGGAATTTTTTGACGGTACTGATCGTGGGCAGTAGAGGAACGGGCGAGTTCACGGCATTCTTCGCCCTGACAGCGGCTTGAGAGACGGTTGTAAATTCGGAGGAATCTGGGCGGTAAGGGAGTATGGTGTCCATAATTGAAGATGGATCCCGGCCGTAGAGAAGAAAATACGGGGAAAACTAGTAGTTGCTTGCATTGCAGAATTGCAAGCATAGGTAACGAATGGTAGAATGCGGTCCCAGTTGGAGTGATTGTATGAAATGTACTTGGCCATCATGTGGCCGAGGGTCCGGTTAAAGCACTCGGTCATGCCATTCGTCCGGGGATGATAAGATGAAGTTTTACGGTGGACGATGTGACACTCCCGAAGAAGGGCCTCCAGGACGCCGGACAAGAAGACGCGACATCGGTCGCTGAGCAATTCCTGAGGCACACCGTGGCGAAGAATGGTGTTTGAAGTCTGAAACTGGCGACGTCGGAGGCCGTTGCAGCTGGTAACGGGGATATTTCTGCATAGCGCGTGAGATGACCTATGGCGACAATGATCGAACGGTGCCGAGCAGAAGTGGTAGAAAGAGGGCCACAAACGTCAATTCCAACACGATCGAAAGGGCGGGCCGGACAAGGTAAAGGTTACAGAGGAGCCGGTGAGTGCTGCGGTGGATCCTTGCGCCGCTGACATTCGAAGCAAGAGCGGACGTACTGACGGACAGAACGGTACATGCCTCGCCACTAATACCGAAGACGTAGGCGGGTAAACGTTTTCAGCAGACCGGCATGAGCGCATTGCGGGTCGTCATGATAACTGGCACAAATAGCGGAGAGGAGATGCCGGGGAATCACGAGCAGCCATTCGCTACCATTTGGTAGGTAGTTGCGACGGTACAGCAGCTGGTCACGCACGAAAAAGTGGCGGGCTTGACGACGGAGTGCTCTAGAAGGGGGGCTGGGAGAGCGGTTGGTAAAGATATCGAGAATAGAAGCTCTCCAAGGATCCTTGCGCTGCTAAGAAGCCATATCAATGGTATTGAAAGAAGGAGGGAGGCTGAAAATAGAGGGTTGGTCGAGTTCAGAGGACACAGTGGAGCGTGAGAGGGCGTCAGCATCGGAGTGTTTGCGTCCGGAGCGGTAAATGACCAGAATGTCGTAGTCTTGTAATCGGAGAGCCCAACGAGCGAGGCGGCCGGAAGGGTCCTTGAGTGACGAAAGCCAGCAAAGGGCATGGTGATCTGTGATGACAGCGAAAGGGCGCCCATATAAGTAAGGGCGAAATTTTGTGATCGCCGAAATGATTGCCAAACATTCTTTTTCTGTGACGGAATAATTAGTCTCCGCTTTTGTGAGTGCACGGCTTGCATAAGGAGCGAGGTACTCATTGAAGCCAGGTTTCCGCTGAGCAAGAACGGCACCCAGACTGATGCCGCTGGCGTCCGTGTGGAGTTCTATAGGTGCGGAAGGGTCGAAATGGCGCAGGATCGGAGGGGCGGTGAGAAGATGGCGCAACATGGCAAAAGGTTCGTCGCATGCAGTGGACCAGGCCAATAAATCGTTGCCGCCGGAGAGAAGTTGTGTCAGTGGGGCGATAATTGCAGCAAAATTCTTGACGAACCGACGAAAGTACGAGCAAAGTCCAATAAAACTTCTAAGTTCATTCAGGGAGGTGGGCTTCGGGAAATCAGCAACTGCTCGTAGCTTGGCAGGGTCCGGGAGGACACCATCCTTGGACACGACGTGGCCTAAGATAGTCAGCTGTCGGGCGCCAAAGTGACACTTCTTCAATTTAAGCTGCAGGCCAGCGTCACTAAGACACTGAAGGACACTTTCAAGACGAAGAAGATGAGACGGAAAATCCGGGAAAAATAAGACAACATCGTCTAAGTAGCAGAGGCATGTTTGCCATTTCAGCCCGCGTAGGATGTTGTCCATCATGCGCTCGAAAGCTGCAGGCGCGTTGCAGAGACCGAAGGACATCACATTAAATTCATACAGCCCATCAGGCGTGATGAAAGCTGTTTTCGGGCGATCAGCTTCGGCCATCGGCACCTGCCAGTATCCAGAACGCAGATCTAACGAAGAAAAGTACTCTGCCCCCTGCAGGCAGTCAAGCGCGTCATCTATACGAGGCTGGGGTTAGACGTCTTCGAGTAATTTTGTTAAGCCGGCGGTAGTCGAAGCAGAATCTAATGGAACCGTTCTTTTTTTTTGACGAGTACAACGGGAGAAGCCCACGGGCTGTGAGAGGGCTGGATCACTCCACGGTGTAGCATGTCGCTCACCTGATGATCAATTATGCGGCTCTCAGCGGAGAATACGCGGTAAGTGCGCTGGCGCAAAGGTCAATGTGTTCCAGTGTCGATATGGTGGCGAACCGCTGTTGCACGACCCAAGGTGTCTTGATGAGAATCGAAGGACGCGCGAAAGCGCTGAAGCAAGGCGACAAGCTGGGCGCGTTGGAGAGGTTGCAGAGCAGCATCGACGGAATCGGCAAGCCGGTCGGATGAGGTCTGATCGGTTGCGACGATGGGAGGAGTGAGGGCATTGATGTCGTACGCGGGAGGGTCATCCGGAACAGGTGAAGCGCCGTCGAGATCGATGACATCATCCGTGCCAAGCGATTCTCCCCGAAATAAAGCGGTCGGGAATAGGCAACGGGTTCGCAACGTACAGAACGCTACAACCACCAGAAATTGTGAGCACAGCATGCGGGAGCATGAGAGATTTGCGGTGCGCGCATAGGGGTGAGGGCGAAAAAAGGACAGTAGCGTCAGAGAGTGCAGCACAAGTAAGGGGCACAAGAACAGCAGAGAAAGCCGGCACGTCGGGGTCGTCAGTGGCGAGAATATGCGCGGCAGTAGCAGGGGAAGCGTCCACAAGAGTATCACACAGCGGCGACAGATCAATTTGAGCACGTGCACAGTCGATGATTGCGTGATGCGCGGACAGAGTCCCAACCGAGGATGATGTGAGAGGAGCGGGCAAGAACGAAGAACTCAGTGGTGTATGAGAGGCCTTGGATGATGAGGCGAGCGATGCACGCTGCGAGGGGTCGAACGGGTTAGCGCTGGCGGTTCGAAGGAAAATTTCAGAAAGCGACGTCGTCAGTTTTTTTAGTTTGCGGCACAAGTTGCGGCTAATGATGGACACGGCAGCACCAGTGTCAATGAGCGCATGAACAGGAACACCTTCAACCAGCACTTCAAGAATGTTCACAGGAGCGGCAATATGGCTTGAGACGGTCGGTGACGGCGCAGTTCTTGCCTGCGGAATTGCGGCGCCTAGTTTTCCGCTTGGAGGGGTGGCGACCGGCGGCGCATAGGAGAGACCGAACGGCGGCGAGGAGACGGCAACCGGGGGGTTCGGTGGTAGGAGTCGGAGCGATAGATAGAGGGATGCTGAAGCAAATGAGAAGAGTCAGGTGCGGAGGGCACGGGAACGTCGTACGTCGGCGCTCGCCAGTAGTCGTGAGGACGGGATCCGCGTGTGCGGCACCAATGGGCCACATGACCTGCGAGGCCGCAAGTATAGCAAATCGGGCGGTTATCTTGCGTGCTCTACGGATTCAGAGGGCGTGGAGCGGTGCGAAGCAAAGGCCGGTGAGGGTGAGGCATTGTAGGAGCGAGCGGCGGGTCGGGAAAGACGGTGCAAGGTGGCGCATAGGCAGGAACAGCCGGCTGAGGTCGTGGCCGGACGACAGCTTCAGCATAGGTCTGCGGTGCAGTTACTACAGGATGTGGATTAGCGGGCGGCAGGACCTCTGCAACCTGCTCCTGGATGACACGCTGAATGGAAGGCGACAGCGTTGGCATTGGAGCGAGTTGGCAGGTAACCAGCGATAGCTGGCGGGCAACCTCCTCCCGCGTAAACTGCTGGATCTGCTGAAGAAGGGTCGACTGATCGTGACCAGGACCGCCGATAGTTAAGCTCGAAAGGGTGCCATCCGGAAAAATGGTACGGCGGGTGACAAGACGCTGTTTCCGGAGGTCGTCATAGCTCTGACACAAAGAAACGACGTCGGAGATGGTTTGAGGATTTTTGGACACTAACATCTGAATTGTGTCGTCCTCAATCTCTTGAAGAATGTGTTTGATTTTGTCCGCGTCGCTCATGGATGGATTCAGACGCTTGCATAAATCAACGACATCCTCGATACAGCTTGTGAAATTCTCGCCGCTCTGCTGGGCCTTCCTGTGCAACCGCATCTCGGCACGAAGTTTTCGGACAGCGGGGCGGCCGAAGACATCGGTAAGGCTTGTTGTGGGGGCCACCCAGGTAGAAAAATCGGCTTCGTGGTTGCGAAACCACAAGTTGGCGACGTCCGTCAGATAAAAGATGACGTTTTCCAGCTTGACGCTGTCGTCCCACTTGTTATAGGCGCTGACGCGTTCATAGGAGGCGAGCCAGTCTTTGACGTCGGTGTCGTCCGTGCCGCTGAAGGTCGCAGGGTCGCGCTGACGCACGGTACCGGAACAGACGACGGCGGCGGGAACAGTGGAATCAAGCTGGAGCTGGGTGTCAGTCATCGTGATAGAGGCTGGTAAGGGGTGTAGATCTTCAGGTCCGTATATCCGTAAGGTCTGTAGCTCCAGGGTGGGTGCAGGCAGCACCTCCACTAAATGTAAACACGGAAATCAGACGCACAAGAAATGAGGACAGGCAAAATCTTTTTCGACACAGCGCAGCTCCAAGCCAAGAGTTCGAGAGCGTCAGCTTCGTCTTTTTCGCCAACTGAACTGCGTAAGCTTCGTCTTCTTCAGCTTTCTCTCCTTCGGCGGCAATAGCCGCTGGATCAGGAATCCCCAATTGTCTGTCTTACAATAGGTTAGGACTTAGATTCATTTAGAACCTGTAGAAACGGAGAATCTCTCAGTCCGCCGTGTGGCATCAGGCCGCCCTTGACCACTGCCTGAAAAAGGACTGTCCAGGGTTAAACTGGGGCGAAACTGGGGCAAAACTGGGCCAAAACTGGGGCAGTTTAAAACTAAAATAAATCCGGGAATGCACATCAAAAAGACTGACGCGGACCGTTTGCACGCTGATACTGCTCATATTGTTTGCTTCATTATGTAACATCGTGGTGTAATATTCCCCCGATTTACATGAGAAGGATGTCACATAACTGCTTTGATAGCGCTACGGTTTTTGTTTGTACGAAAATTCGGCATTTTTCTTGGTTTGTGTTTAGACTCATTTGAAATTTTTCTCAAGTGTTTTGAGGAAGTTTTCTGATGCCATAAACTCATACACTTTGTGATACAAATGTTATACAAATAATACAAAATCATAAAATGACAATAATTAAAAAAAATTATATTTGTCATACAGCTGTCATACAATATAATACAAATTGTATGACATTTGTATGATGAAGCCTGAATGAGGCTACTTCATCATGCAGCTTATTTCAGCAGTGCCAGTGCTGAAATCTTTGCATCCTTCCCTATGCTCAATGCTGCGTGTATAGTTCGTGTAGAAACAAGTGGCATCTTCCTCAAAATGAACTCAGTTGGATATTGGCGCTGGTAGTTTATGTTGTCATCGTTTTCCTTCGCATATTCGCCTTTATGCATCCACATATATCTCGGTAGCCTGCTGACGCAGTCCAACTGCTACCTTTCGTCCGCTGCCTTTGATTACCAGAACTCTGCCAAGAAAGATGATTGCCGCGAAAAGAGTGCAAAAAGTTCTGGGGAACAGCATCTGTAATAGACGCAATTTTTGCTGGCGTCGCTAGTATTTGAACAACATGACATCGCAAATACTCAGTGTAAGTGGAAAGTTTGAAGAACCTTTATATGCGGCATGAACTCACGTATTTAACTATTCTGTAAGCATCACTTCACAAGGCAGCACGTGGCGTTGCTGGAAAGCAACGAACAATTTTATAACACTGCCTGGATGAGTGGGTAGGCACTCATTGTAATACAGTGCGCGGCCGTACACAGGGCGATACACCCTAGCTCTGTCTTCGGGCGCGACCTTGGTATGTATTCAGGTAGCCCTGTTACCTTAAAGCAACCAAACATATTCAGTACATTGAGCAGCGCAGCGTCTAGCATTTACTTCCTGGCTTCTGTATTCAATATGACAGGCAGCCAAAATATAGCCCACTTTTCAAACTTCTGTACTGCATAAAACGTAAAATAAGCCAAGGTACGTGCCACTACTATGTTCTCTGTGTTAATATTTATTGCATATTTTAGTATGCCCTTTACTGCGGGTGGGTAACTTCTGGCGTTGTCGAAATATTGCAATATTGCTAAAAAGGCGGGCAGTTCACAGCAGTCTTCGAGGGCCTAATATGTTTGTGCGCCAGATACAGTAGGAAGCAAGACTGAAAGATGGGCGTGTGAAATTGCCTATCCTGGATGTTGTTTGTACAATAAATACTCTAGCATATACTACTTTCAGCCAAAATACTACATCGGGTACTCTGGGACGTGTCCTAATACAAGGTCGAGACGACACCAGAAAATTGAGAGATCACTCACACCAATACCTTTCATTGAACTGTCACCATGTGACTATGCTGCTTCCTTCTAAAAAAATATGCAAACATTCCTATATCAACTGGAGATGCAGGAGCAAGGAAACGAGTTTAGGGTTGTGTGAAGAAGAAAACAGGCGGAGTGGTACCATTGTTTTTACGTGCGTGACATATGTCTTGAAATTAGTAACTTTGGTGCATTAAACCCTGCTCAGAAGGTTGCAATTGAAGTTGCATGACGCGCTTTGCGTTTCTTGAGGCCTTTTTCGTTCACAATATTGCACAGGCTGTGTTTGAAATCTGCAGCTTTTTACAGAAAGTTCAATGTGAGCAGAGCCCCCTCCCACCTCGGTGCCTGATGCTATGTAGGCAACCTGTCCCTCAAGTGTTTTCCCCTCTGAGCAGCTAACCCGATTTGCTGCCCCGTCTCACGTAAAAACATGACCGCGTAGTGGGGCTACCAATTACACGTTAAGGAAAACGCAGATGCACTCCTGCAATCTGCAATCTTATTTTTTCCTGCATTTGCAGTCCAGATGATCGCTCGACCATCTTTATCCTGGCGGGAATCTGCTGTGCGATTCTCCTAGTCTTGATCTCCGGGCTCTTACTTTCAGCGTCACCAATTCTTGATATGAGTGAGTACTACGTTTTCTTGCTTTCAAAATCGGTCGAACGTAAGCTGATATTATGTTTGAACACCTGCATTGTGACAATCGACTAAATAATCGGGAACATGACTATTTTTAATGCGCAAGGTCAGCTTGGTGACACAGCGCATTGGAACTAGTTATTTCGCATTAATCAAAGTGGGATAACCATTTCACACCGCAGAAGCCGAGCACAAGGCAAGCGATTTAACCCATCGTTCTGTGTCTGATATTAAGCTAGAAAAGATATTCTTGGAATCCCAGTTTAATTGTTGTATGGCGTAGTATTGCTGATTGCATAAAGGTTTAGAGTAACCCCACCGCAACTGCAACCTACTTGCATGAACTTAAGCGGCAAGTAGCACACTAATGTTATGAATAATTACAAAATCTCCTCCCTGCCGATGTTCGTGTCATGCCCCATTACTGTAAACGAATTGTATTTTTGTGTGCGTGTGCAGTGAGGTGGGGGTTGGAAGTGGAAATCAGGGAGTTTTGTCGGCACCTTGAGGTGGGACGCAGAAAGTAAAATTAGAGTTGGGTGCAATCTTAGCCTCCTGAATTTAAAATTTCTTAACCTTCATATTCATTTTCCTCGTAACGAAAAAATGTAGCGAAATATGTGGTACAAACATTTTTATATCCGTCATCGACGACAATCATGACCCAATAGCACTTGTGATGGTCTAGTGAATCCCGAATACGGCTGGTTACGTTAAGGCCGAGTACTATCATTTTATTATATTGGTGAAGCTGTAACACCGCATTATTCTGACCAAAGCATACGAGGTGGTAAACGAGGCACACAGGAGAAAATTTTCATTTTCTCAACTTTCACTTCTTTCGGCGATTGTCATCGCTCATCCCCTGCCATTTCATATTGAATGACAGTAAAATTCTTAATTCTTTTGTAACTGGTGGATGAGCCTTCAGGCATTGACGAGTGCAAAAAAGTTTTTAATGTTGGTCTTTACATGTGCGATTGGTTTTGAATGCTATTTTTGAAAAAACTTTTTCTTCTGAATATTCACGATGGCCAAGTTTTATTTGTCAGTGGAAGCTACCTAAGAAAAGCGCGAATAGCTGGATTGCACAGAAGAAAGGCTCTTTGAGCATGCTCAGACAAAAACCTTGCACGTTGTTCTTAATATTTATTGGCTCAAGGTTGTCTTTGAGAAATTGGTATTTGTAAGTATTCTAAAATTGAAGTTGCAAGCCTGAAATAAAGTGGAAGTTTGAAATCATCATCAAGGGATACACACGTGTGAGAAAGTTTCTTACATTCACTATTAAATAACACAAAAAGTTTAGATTAACGCGTTTTTCTTGACTTCCTTGCACTTGGCTAAGTTTCGGAAAATCAAATTTCCCAGATTTACTTAAAGAACGCGAGAGAATAAGCATGGCTTTTTTATTGCAAAAGTCAGTTTGCGTGGATTTTAAGCGCCCTATAATCACGCGTTTAATATTGTCACGCAAACGCTTAAGCGACGACGAAGAGGTGAAGAGGCCTGGAAGAAGCTCGCCATCAGGTCAGGTCGACTCACCCCTATAATGAAATCCGCAACAGTGTGGTAGACTCTTCCCAACATCGCTGGAGGCGAACAATCGCCGGAATGACACAGGAAGGCTCACGGCAGCCACGAGCAGCGGCACCACCCACTTGGCAGCGCAGAACTTTCCTGGAAAGGGTGGGGAAGACGTGCACGAGTGACTCACCAATTACCATTGGGTGAGCAGTCATCGTTAAGGTGGGCAATGGTGTTTTCTTTTTGGACGCTACCACTTTGACATGGTTCGAGAACCACGAAGCATCCTTAACGAGCTGGGAACACTTCGTGGAAAAGATCCGCAACTGATACCTCTGCAAAAGGAAAATGGGCTGAGCAGATTTCGCTGCAGCGAGTGCCAGCGCCTGTTGAGACGTGCACGACGTACATTGAACAAGTGCTGAAGCCATGCAAGGTGGTTCATTCGCAGATGTCTGAGGAAGACCGAGTTGGCCATCTACTCAAAGGCATCACGGAATAACATCGACTCTGCTACGGATGTCATCAAACATTCCCGCACATTTGAAGCGCTTAAGCTCCGTCGCATTACCCCCAAGCTCGGCTGGTAGCCTATGTTACAGCTATTGCTAGCGTGGATTCCCATGAGCCACTCAAACCTGCCCGACTAGCTTCGACAAATCGTTCGTGATCAACTCTCTCGGCATCAAGATCTTGTGCGCCGCTGTTGAGCCCTAAATGACAGCTGTTTCCTGCAAGCAGCTCCGGTCCAGCACTCCTCTTTTTGGAGTTGTACGAATGACACCGCTTGCCGTGGGCCTCGCAATGACTCCCGCGAGCCTGATCTGCTCACACGTTTCCTACTCCAGCCCACCTCCTCCTCTGCAACGCGGTAGACTTTGATGGCTGCTTCGATCGTATCTACGACGACTGTTACCCTGAGTGTCCTCGCAAGCCACCACTGTTTTACCGCTGCGGTATGCTCGGACACGTACCTATATTCTGCCGCCGCCTAGGCTAGACTTCACGCTGTCAGAGCCCAAGGCCCAATCGTCGGCTAGGTTTCAATGCGGACGCTCATGACCCGATCTTACCGCCTTCTCAGGGCTTGTACCGGTACGCACCACACCAGAACGACTCATCTGCCTCTGACCGGAGCCCGACTACCGCCGATCGCCTTCTATATGCCGCCCTTCCCCGCCACCCGGAAACTAGCGGGTGCGGCCGATGGAGGTGCGGTCGTCAGGTAGTTGATATTGCCACTTCCTTTGCTCGTCTTTATGTTAAAGAACCGCGTAGAAGTGCTAGTAGACGTTGTTTGCGTTATTGCTTTAGTGGATACTTGTGCCACGGAGTCGGTGATGAGCTTAGATGTCAAGAACTGCCTTGGTCTTAAAATAATGTTCGGTTGAGCTAGTGCTGTCATATTTCGTGGCGTTGGGGGCGAATCACTGGTTGCGCTTGGTATTTCTTATGTAAATTTAGTGATCGATGGCCACGTGTTCCGAACTGAATTGGCGGTGCTCCCTCGCTCCACGCACGTCGTTACCTGGGGTGTTGACTTTTTACAACAGTGCGGGGAAACTGCAGGCTTCAGCAGTGGCGGGACATCATTAAGCCCTAGTCTTCTGTCTGCCCTCATCGAAGACTCGCCGCGGGATACCAATGCGTTTTCTGTCTCCGAAGATACCGTCCATCCGGCTACGTCCGGCTTCTTCGTCCCAGTTGTCTCGTCGAGCGCTATACGCGCTGCCTGCGATGCTGTAGTGGAACCTGCTCCCCTTGCTTACGTGAAGTAGAGTGGGCTGGTGCTCCGCAGCGTCAGGATATAGAGATGGTCGGTGAAAGGATGGTCAATGAGGGACACGGATTTGATTGAAATGCAGACTTTGAACGTCGAATAATTATGAATCAGGACCGTATCATACAAGCAGTTAGTATGCTGGCGGTTGTGGGTATTAATGTCAAGAAAATTTATACTTACATCCCTCATAATAACTAGACATATTTTTAGAGACATCACGTGCAAGGTCTCTAGCGACGCGGAAGCCAGGAACATCAGAACTGGGTGACCTGAATATACAGCCAAAACAAACAACAATCCTATTATCTATACCAAATACAGAGTGGTCCTTCTCAATCCAAACGGACTCAGTAAGTCACAATTAAGAGCAGGTTTGGTCGTGGTGTATGTTTTTTGCTACAAGGAGTAAAACTCACAGCACCACCGTGATATCAAGAAAGTCGATGACAATATTCAGGCGAGAAAGACGAAACACAGTACAAGTTTTAAGAACTGCAAAGCGACTTTTTAGGCCCAAAGCGAACATGACTGAAATTAAGTGATGGAGAGAAAATAACAAGAATGGAAATTCGTCATAATGATTCCGTAGAGTTCGCGCATTGAAGTGAATTGCTGAGTGACGAAATTAGAAAAAAAGGCACACTGATATGCGGCGAACTTGCTATGCATATGTTGACAATTTGAGCAAAAAATGAAACACATTCGTAGGTTATCCAAATATCAGGAAGTCAGATTCATTTTGGACCCAGTAGGCTGCGATACCATGTGTCTGCCTAGCCATTACGACACAGTCGTTCGTCCTGAAAAATTTTCAACAGTTGTATTTTTTAGATTATTAGCCATGGCAAAGAGCAGCTGGCTCTGAGGCGGTAACTGACAAAAACGGACAAAGTTCCAGAACGACTGAAAGCGAGATCGCTTGCACAAACAACTTCCTTTTCTGCTTTCCTGATGTTTTTTTTTTGGTTTATGGTGGTTTAACGTCCCAAAGAAACACATGCTATGAGGCACGCATTAGTGAAGGTGCCCGGAAATTTCGACCACCTAGGGTTCTTTAATGTGCACTGACATCGCAAGAGTACACCAGCCTCTCAGAATTTCGCCTCTGCCGAAATTCGACCGCCGCGACAGGGATAGAAATCGCGCCTTTTGGGTCAGCAGTCGATTGTCATAACCACTAAGCCAACGCGGCGGCACTTCGCGGGAGAATTGATTTTTTTTAGGGCGGAAGGGGAATCTAGCGATCAAATTTTTATTTTGATTTCTTTTTGGTTGTAACATGGTGTGCAATGCCTACGTCACTGGCAGCCACATGCCACCATATCTTTGAGACAACTGTGTAGAATCGAACTGCAGCACTCAACCAAGAGCATGGGACTCCTTTGATTTCGGCATTACAGTTCACGTTTCAGTGTAGTTACGTGTTTTCAGTGTTTTGTGTTCCTTTTAAGCTGGTTGTTTTCTGCCTTTAGTGCTCCATCTGTGGAATTTTGAAAGCGGCGGCTGCCTTTAAGTTCCTCGATTTATTCTTAAATTTATCGACCAGTATCGAAGGACCTGCATCGTATTTAGATACTCGCTGTTCGCAGGCTTCAAGAACCTCGTCCAATTTAGCTCGTCGTTCTGCAAGCTCACCATTGCTCGGCATTTCAAGATGTCAGCGGCAACCAAGGCGCCGAAGGATTCAAAAATTTTAAGAAAACTTCGTGCACAAACCTGGACAAGCAGTAGACAGGGTTTAGAATGCTTGCTTCTGCCGCACCGAAGCTTCTGGTTTACAACGGCGGTACAACGTGCAGTAATTTTCTTGCACACTAACGCGGGTCTTTTTTTAGCTATCCTTTTGCGATAAGACGTGATCTCTGATCTTGGGGGAAATAAATTTAACAGTTATCGGCCGGGTTTTAGCTAAAAAGAAAGGCGCTAACCTATGTGCGCGAGAGATGGTCTCAACACTTAGTTGCAACGAGAGGGAATAAAGATCGTACTTTTTGCTCGGTTTCAGTCAGTCAGTCAGTCAGTCAGTTTTTATTTGCAGGAAAGTCACATCATCCTGCGGGTGGCTCAGATTAAAGGCATGGTTGCCTGACGAGGACTCTGCCCCGTCGGGCACAAATCTCATTTGCTTCATCTTCAAGTTCATAGAATACTAAATTGTCTCTGCGTGACCTATCCTCATATTCATTGAGGCGGTGGTTCATCTCACTACTCCTGCTAATTTCACCTTTTTGCAGTGTTAGGGCCTTCTAGCACATCTTGTTACTCGGAGGGGACTGGCAATAAGACCTCAGGCACCCTACGAGTGACCCCCGTCCTTGAAGTCCGTGCCTCATTTTTGGAAGTTTTGCCGGGATTTGGTCTCTGGTGGCTGGCTGGTTAAGCCTGTCAGCTGCTAGTTTGACTATGGCCGACCAGGCTCCTTCAGATGGCCAGTCACAGCCGGGCGGCTCCTCCTCGTGCGGGGTGAATCCAGCCATCGTCTCAGAACAGTCCTCGGACAACCTTCCGCCTTCTGGTACGCCTTTGGACCCCGACCCTGCCTATCACTCTGGGGGTGCCCTCTCGCTGAAGCCGTAGGTGGTTCTGGAGTCACCGAAAGCCACCCGCTTAGAGTTGGGCATGGACGCCAATGCCATGAAAGTTCATGAGGAGATTGTCACTGCGATTTTGGACAAGGAGAACAAGATAGGTCCTGCAGCCCGGGGTGTTCTGCCTCTCGTTTGTGACTTATACCGCCAAACAGCACATTTCTTTGCTTGTGTGGTTGATGAGACAAACTATTCACGGACGCTCCGGACCTCCTTGGATCCGCGAGAGCGCGAACTGCAAATCCTCAGAACACAGCTCACAGAGATGTCTGCCAAAGTCACTGTGTCTGAGGCGGAACTTCGCCATGTGAGGCAGGAGGCACTGGTCCCTCGTACTTTTGCTGACCCTCTGCGTGGTGCTCCGGCTGTTCTGCTACAGGATGATGCCGCAAATGCAGCCTTGGATGTGCCCTCTGGTCCTCCAGGGGCTTCTCCTGGGGGAGGCCCCCAACCGGATCAACTGCCGCATAAGTTGTTACTAACGTCTGTCGTGGCCTCGCCGGACATCGGCCGTGAGGTGGCGGCTTTGATTAAGGCAAACATTGACCCCGAGGTCGAGGGAATCGGATCTGTTACCCTGCAATCTTCTCGTCGTGCCCTCATGGTTGCCTCCAAAGACGCTGCGGACCTGGACCGTCTCAAGGCCTCTATATCCAGGATCGAGGCCACTCGTACTTTGATCAATGTCCGTGTCCCCCAGCAGAGGATCCCGCACATTCGCCTTGCCGCGGTGTCGACCCCGACGTGCGACCGCAGAACGTAGTCATGACACTTAACCGCCGGAACCCAAATCGCCATCTGGACCCATCCTCCTGCAAGGTTAGGTTATCTTTTGCCCCAAAATCTGGACAATTTGTGCATATACTCGAAGTTGACCCCCTGCATTAGCTCGTCTATGTGCGGCACGTCGCGTAACTATTGGATGGACTTCTGTTGAGGTACGCGAAGATTTGCATGTCCCACACTGCACTTACTGTGCTCAAAATGGCCACGCTTTGAAGGCATGTAAGCTGCAAAATGATCCTTCGAAGGCTTGCTGCGCCCGCTGTGCGGGTTCGCACGCTTTGGCGGCTTGCACGATCTGTGTCCAGGACCTCAGAAGCAAGTGTGAACCTTGCGTGGCTGCTGGTCTCCGGTCCGGTTATCCTGCGGGGCATGTGTCCTGTTCACTTTTGCGTGAACGTGCGGATAGAATCCGTGCCCGCACTCATTAATGGCCTTAGTCCTCGTGTTAGCCCGCGTCCCTTGCCCGATCCCATTTTTTTTCTCCAAGTTAATTTAGATCACACCCGTTCCGGCTTCACCGATGGTTAAATTTATTCAGGACAATAATATTACAGTAACCGCTTTGATCGACCCATACATTCCCACCAATAATGAATTTGTAGGACTTCCTCCACTTTTCACAAAATCTGCGCTGCTCAATACCCTAGGTGTGTCATATTGCTCCATAATCCTACTTTTGATATCTTTCCAACTTTTATTTCTCATGTTGTTGCTATCTTATGTTCCACACCGGCAGAGCATTTTTTTATTGCAGTATACATTCCGCCTTGTGCAGATATTGAAGCGGCTCTTGCTTTGCTTACTACTTGTATCTTCGCCCACTGATAAAATAATCATTTGCGGAGATTTTAATGCAAAAAACGTTTTATGGGGCGGACAGATCACTGACACTAGAGGAACTCATGTTCAAGCTTTTGCGGCCTCCAATGCCCTGGTCGTTCTTAATAATCCACACTCTTTACCAACTTACGAAACTCCGTATGCTTCAAGTTGGATTGACCTTAGCTTCGCGTCACCAAATTTGCTAACACAGGGCTATTTGTGGCAAGTCAGTGCTGATGCATCACTTTCCGAGCACAGATTTATTAAATATTCGTTCTCCTCCCAACTTGTGTCTACGTTCAAGCGGCTCACCAGAGCCAGCTCGGGTCGTTTAATTTACCAGTTAACTTCTCTGCCTTGGCTTCAATATTTTTATAATCATCAGTTCTATTCAGCGTCCGCCCTTGATCAGGTGCTAGCTAAATTTAACGACACTTTTAAGACACTATATAAGAAAAACTTGCGTTTGGTAAAACCCAAATTTCCCGAGGGTTCCATTTGGTGGACGGCTGATTTGAGCATGGTGCGGTCCCGTGTGCGCGCTCTTCGCCGCCGTTTCCAGCGCATTTCGGACCCTCAGTTAAGAATTTTCCACCGCTCAGTTTATTATAGGGCTCTTGCAACGTAACGATATAATATTCGAAACACCCATGATAATTATTTAAAGGTCTGCTCCACTGCTACGCGCAAATTCCTGTTTGGAAAGCCATACAAACATGCTTTTTGCAAGCTCAGGTGCCCTTCTGTAATTCCTCCTCTTCACTACTCTGATGGCACGTATACTGAAACGCTTCCTGACACTGTAAAGTTGCTACTTCGTACTCACATCGCTAGAGATACTTATTCCCACGATCTTCCATACCATACTCACGTTCGTGACATTACAGAACAGCTTTACAATAGCTCAGTTCAAGATTTACCCTTCACTGCTGCGGAGATTGAAGCTGTATAATCAATTCGATTGCTGTGATGTCTTCTCCTGGCCCTGATCTAATGTCTCCTCTTGTTGTTCGCGCCTTGTTTAATGCTCATTTCTTGTTTTTCCTCTCTATTTTTAATTCTACTTTGCATTTGGGTTACTTTCCTCAGACTTGAAGAGTTGGAAGGATTATTTTTGTTCCCAAACCAAATAGACCAGCGCACCTTCCCATTTCTTGCCGGCCTATCTGCATTAATTCGTCTTTTGGAAAAGTGCTCGAACGCTTGTTGTATGGTAGGCTGTACTATTTCCTGTTGCAGAATAATCTACTGCACAAAAATCAGCATGGTCTCACGCATGGCCGTAGTTCTGTTCAGGCTCTCTATCGCTTGCGGGAGTTATCATTTACATATCAGCAACAAAAACTTCCTGTGGTTCCCATTTCTCTGGACTTCAGAGGTGCATTTCATAGTGTTTGGCACCCTTTGGTTTAAAATTTTTTAAGACAACATCGATGTCCAGGAAATTTATATTCCCTCGGCTTCTTTCCTAGATAACCGATATTTGACCTATCAAACTCCTTCTTGTACTATTTCTGTGCCTTATTCTTTCGGTGGTCCGCAAGATTCGCCTCTTTCACTTTTTCTTTGGAACATTTTAATTTATGACCTCTTAAATCTCCCTGTCACCTCACCTATCCACATTCAGGCATATGTTGACGACACTATTATCCTTGTCCCTGGAAAGACTAGCCGCGGGTTGTCAACATTGGGTTCAAAAGTTTTAACATTAATCCAAATCTTGTGTGGCAAGTATCTTGTTCACTTAAACCCTCAAAAGTGTTCTTATGTTTTATTTTTATTGAGTCCCGGCGTTGCGCAAACGTAAGCCAAATACACGCCTTGACAATTACAGTCTCAAGTGTGAACCCAATATAAAATTATTAAGAGTTGTTTTTGACTCCCAGCTAAGCTTTATTCCTCATGTTAATTATTTGCAACAGAAAATTATTGCATCTACGACCAAGCTCCTTAATTGGTTCCGTTTCCATTTTCGTGTTTCTCCATCGCATTTGCGCCTAATGTATCATCAGGTTATTCTTCATACAATCACCTATGCCGCCCCAGCTTGGTGGTTCCATTGTCCGCCTTCCAGACTTAGAGATCGTGTCTTACAGCTGCAATGCATTCCGCTTCTTGCTCTTACTGGTGCCTGCTGTACTACGAGAACTGTTGTTCTTCATGCCCTTGCCAATGTTCGTCCATTGCCTATTTATCTGGACAAATTATGTGCAGAGTTTATGCTTTTTACATTACGGCAACCCGTTGTCTACGGCAAAACATTTTATAACCCGTTTGAAATTCAACCTGTAGTTAATATCTGGTCTGACCATCCCTCATTGAAATATAATTTTTTTTTGCTCAACTTAGTTATGAGGAAGACTTGGCTTTTTCGTGTCAACGCGCATTGCATATTTACACAGACGGGTCGTTCACTCGTCACAGTGCTGGTGCTGCTTTTGTTGTTCTTAGCTCCACAGAAAATATTTTATAGGTTCATCGCATATCCTTAGAACAACTTTCAAGTGCCTATGCTGCTGAGCATGTAGCATTCCATTCTGCTGTTGTGTTTGCTATTAATAACCCTCCTTCTATGTCCGTTCATATACACTGATTCTCTATCTCTGCTATCTGCCCTGTCTTCAATTACTTCATTTAGCCCTACAATTATTTCAATTAAGAAAGATATCTATCGTTTTTGTTCTCTTGCCTCATTTCTTTTATTTCATATCCAGGGTCACTCCGGAATTTTTGGAAATGAGTTAGCCGACCAGGCTTTTTGTCTGACGATATGGAAATTTACAGACTTATGGGCAATATGGCCATCTACACACTTCTGCCTTTTCACGCAGTTGCGTGCGTTCCCGTTTACACCATTCTTCACTTCTTTTCTGGCGAACTTATTGGCAAGAAAGTAATGGCGGCACAGGATTATTTAACTGGATCCCCGATACGCACAATATTCCTTCCATCCGTCCTCCTAGGAGTTTTCTTATTACTTTACTCACTGGGCATGGTCGATTCCCTTTCTAGTTTAAAAAATTGGCTTATCTCCTTCGATTTGCTCATGCGGTATTTTGAGCGAAGATGTCAGTCACTACTTCCAGAATTGCTCCCTTACTGCTCGTTTGGTTTCCCGTTTAAAGTCTCTCTGCTCATCTAACATTACACTGTCTACTTACGCCTCTCTTTTGAATAACCCCGCTGCTTATGCTGTTCTAATTCAAATGGTTCATCTCATCAGCAGCACAATTCCCACACATTCCCGGCGAGTACCTTCGTCACTATCATTTTTCCTGCATAAGCTCTGTACAAAGAAGTGCTCTGTGTTCTTTTGCTGGACAAGGATGCATCTCTCTGTGGTCTGACACTGTGTTTGAACCAACTGTGCCTGTGACTTTATCGGTGCTGACATTTTCTGTGACTTAATGTGTGCTTATGACTGTCTGTGGTGTCTGGACCAACTGTGCCTGTGACTTTATCTGTGCTTCTGACTGTCTGTGGTGTTTGGACCAACTGTGCCTGTGACATCAGCTGTGGTGACATTCTCTGTGACATTATCTGTGCTTCTGCCTGTTGTGTGCATTTGGGGTTTTATGTTCTTTTTGTTTGTTTGTTGTTTCTATCTTCCTGCTTTTCTCTTTAAATTAAGTTTTTTTTAGCGTTTAGCTCCTTTTCTTTTTTTTATTGGCTTTAAGCCCGGTAAAGCGTTGCTGGTCCAGGCTCCCTCTCTCCTTCATTTATGTTTTTTGTATTTTTTCTGAGAGGACCAGTAAAAAGGTAAAAGGGTCTAAATCGCTGCCTGTCTCTTGGCGATATCAGACACACGTTACTCTAAGATCTTTTGGCTAGCTTTCACCTCATTAATGCCGACATTACTTCTGCATGACGCGATTCCATTGCACTTGAGAGAGCTTTCATAAGTAATATCTATTTATTTTACAATACTGCCGCTCTCAGCCAAGAGCCTAGCAGAAGGGAATGAACAATATCTTGTTTGCGTACAAGTATACGTGTGAGTGACACAAATAACGAAGAAACGACACAATTCATAAAAATACAAGCGATAAGGTAATACAAAGATACAAGAGAAAACTTCATTGAATATAATGAACAACTGCGGTGCACGTCACAGACATAAGCAAAAACAGAAAATTTTAAGGAAACAACTGCATTTCAATTCTTATTGAGAGTGCTACTTAAAAGAGAATCAGGAAGAGATATTAGAAGATCTTAATATTCTTTTGTGGCAATCTCTGTGAAACGAACCTGGATAACGAATATGTCGTAGTTAATGATGAGCTAAGTGCATTCGATTCTGTGATTACGTGAGCATAATATAATTACTTGAATGTGCCGTTAGAAAATGAATACTCAGTTAGCGTATGCTCGGGTTTATGCCTTGTTTTTCTAGCTTGCGAATATGAAATGTATTGCGCGGTATCCATGTTATACTAACGATCCAGAATTTGAAAAAGGAACTTAAGTCGTCCTTGTTTTGCTCTCGTGGATAGTGTGTTAAGGCCTGAACAGGCCAAGAGACGTGAGGGTCAGTCAGTAGGACGACACTTCCTGTGAATGAAGTAGCTAACTGTGCAAGGAAACAAAACTGTGTTAGCGTATTCTAAAATAGTTCTGGCAAATGTTTTCTATGCCAGAAGCTTAATTTTCATTGGAGCGAGCTTTAGGCGTGTTTATAGACAAAATAGCTTTCGCAGTGCAGTAGTGTGTAATATCAGTTATGTGCGTTTCCCATTTCCGATTTGATGTAAACGTTATGCATAAGTATTTATGTTGATCGGCCTTCGAAAGACGCACGTTATTAAAGGCATAGGTCAAGTGAGATGGCTGTTTTTGTCTTGTAATCGTCATTGACACTGATTTAGTTACGTTAATAAACATTTGCTACTTGGAGCACCACTCGGCTAGCGTGTTAAAAGAACCAGAAAGAAGATGGTCAATATGCTATTAATTTCGATATATATCACTTAATCATCAGCGAAGAGCTTAATATTGCGCCCTTTATGGTTGGTTATATCGTTTATAAAAATATAAATAGCAGTGGCCCGTGAGCTGAGCCTTGTGGTTCTGCAGACATGACAGGTACGGTATCAGATGGCGTATTATCGAACAAAACAAACTCTGAGCGGTTTGTTAAAAAATCTGTTATCCAAGCGGAAACTTCTCCCTTCCCAATAGTTTTTTCTAGATTTACAATGCGCTTGGTGTGACTCACGCAATCAAAAGCTTTAGAGAAATCAAGTATACGTGTGAGTGACACAAATAACGAAGAAACGACACAATTCATAAAAATACAAGCGATAAGGTAATACAAAGATACAAGAGAAAACTTCATTGAATATAATGAACTGCGGTGCACGTCACAGACATAAGCAAAAACAGAAAATTTTAAGGAAACAACTGCATTTCAATTCTTATTGAGAGTGCTACTTAAGAGAATCAGGAAGAGATATTAGAAGATTTTAATATTCTTTTGTGGCAATCTCTGTGAAACGAACCTGGATAACGAATATGTCGTAGTTAATGATGAGCTAAGTGCATTCGATTCTGTGGTTACGTGAGCATGATATGATTACTTGAATGTGCCGTTAGAAAATGAATACTCAGTTAGCGTATGTTCGGGTTTATGCCTTGTTTTTCTAGCTTGCGAATATGAAATGTACTGCGCGGTATCCATGTTATACTAACGATCCAGAATTTGAAAAAGGAACTTAAGTCGTCCTTGTTTTGCTCTCGTGGATAGTGTGTTAAGGCCTGAACAGGCCAAGAGACGTGAGGGTCAGTCAGTAGGACGACACTTCCTGTGAATGAAGTAGCTAACTGTGCAAGGAAACAAAACTGTGTTAGCGTATTCTAAAATAGTTCTGACAAATGTTTTCTATGCCAGAAGCTTAATTTTCATTGGAGCGAGCTTTAGGCGTGTTTATAGACAAAATAGCTTTCGCAGTGCATTAGTGTGTAATATCAGTTATGTGCGTTTCCCATTTCCGATTTGATGTAAACGTTATGCATAAGTATTTATGTTGATCGGCCTTCGAAAGACGCACGTTATTAACGGCATAGGTCAAGTGAGATGGCTGTTTTTGTCTTGTAATCGTCATTGACACTGATTTAGTTACGTTAATAAACATTTGCCACTTGGAGCACCACTCGGCTAGCGTGTTAAAAGAACCAGAAAGAAGATGGTCATTATGGCTATTAATTTCGATATATATCACTTAATCATCAGCGAAGAGCTTAATTTTGCGCCCTTTATGGTTGGTTATATCGTTTATAAAAATATAAAATAGCAGTGCCCCGTGAGCTGAGCCTTGTGGTTCTGCAGACATGACAGGTACGGTATCAGATGGCGTATTATCGAACAAAACAAACTCTGAGCGGTTTGTTAAAAAATCTGTTATCCAAGCGGAAACTTCTCCCTTCCCAATAGTTTTTTCTAGATTTACAATGCGCTTGGTGTGACTCACGCAATCAAAAGCTTTAGAGAAATCAAGTATACGTGTGAGTGACACAAATAACGAAGAAACGACACAATTCATAAAAATACAAGCGATAAGGTAATACAAAGATACAAGAGAAAACTTCATTGAATATAATGAACTGCGGTGCACGTCACAGACATAAGCAAAAACAGAAAATTTTAAGGAAACAACTGCATTTCAATTCTTATTGAGAGTGCTACTTAAGAGAATCAGGAAGAGATATTAGAAGATTTTAATATTCTTTTGTGGCAATCTCTGTGAAACGAACCTGGATAACGAATATGTCGTAGTTAATGATGAGCTAAGTGCATTCGATTCTGTGGTTACGTGAGCATGATATGATTACTTGAATGTGCCGTTAGAAAATGAATACTCAGTTAGCGTATGTTCGGGTTTATGCCTTGTTTTTCTAGCTTGCGAATATGAAATGTACTGCGCGGTATCCATGTTATACTAACGATCCAGAATTTGAAAAAGGAACTTAAGTCTTCCTTGTTTTGCTCTCGTGGATAGTGTGTTAAGGCCTGAACAGGCCAAGAGACGTGAGGGTCAGTCAGTAGGACGACACTTCCTGTGAATGAAGTAGCTAACTGTGCAAGGAAACAAAACTGTGTTAGCGTATTCTAAAATAGTTCTGACAAATGTTTTCTATGCCAGAAGCTTAATTTTCATTGGAGCGAGCTTTAGGCGTGTTTATAGACAAAATAGCTTTCGCAGTGCATTAGTGTGTAATATCAGTTATGTGCGTTTCCCATTTCCGATTTGATGTAAACGTTATGCATAAGTATTTATGTTGATCGGCCTTCGGAAGACGCACGTTATTAACGGCATAGGTCAAGTGAGATGGCTGTTTTTGTCTTGTAATCGTCATTGACACTGATTTAGTTACGTTAATAAACATTTGCCACTTGGAGCACCACTCGGCTAGCGTGTTAAAAGAACCAGAAAGAAGATGGTCATTATGGCTATTAATTTCGATATATATCACTTAATCATCAGCGAAGAGCTTAATTTTGCGCCCTTTATGGTTGGTTATATCGTTTATAAAAATATAAAATAGCAGTGCCCCGTGAGCTGAGCCTTGTGGTTCTGCAGACATGACAGGTACGGTATCAGATGGCGTATTATCGAACAAAACAAACTCTGAGCGGTTTGTTAAAAAATCTGTTATCCAAGCGGAAACTTCTCCCTTCCCAATAGTTTTTTTTAGATTTACAATGCGCTTGGTGTGACTCACGCAATCAAAAGCTTTAGAGAAATCAAGTAAAATGACGTCAATTTGGGAAAGATTATTAACCATAAAAGCAAGGTCATGAACTACCTCTCTTATTTGAGTGATGGTTGAGAGGTCGATCGAAAACCATGCTGGTGGGGCGAGAGTATATTTTAGCGTTCTAGAAAGACTGATATGTGTTTTAAAATGATATGCTCTAGTATTTTGTATGAAGTGCTGCTGAGTGATATTGGTCTGAAATTAGCAACATTATTTTCGTCTCCTGTCTTGTGGATATGTGCTTTTCAAGCCTTTTTGAAATCATATGGCAGATTAGCAGTTGATAGTGACTTGGGAAAAACCTGTCCTAGGTATCTGCTGCACCACTCAGCGTATTTTTGTTTTAGGAATTCATTTGGAATTTCGTCAGGACCATTTGGTTTTCTAGGGCTAATGTAGAGGAGGAGATTCTGGACTGCGGCGCAAATTATTGTTAAGGGATCAAGCACCGAGGCAGGGAGTGGCGGGAAAGGGGGAAGTGAACCGTTGTCTTTCGTGAGTACTGACTAGAAGAAATTGTTGTATTGATTAGCCATTGTACTTTTCTCGTCTTCGGTTAGTTTGGTCGTCGTTGGGTGGGTACTGCGCAGATGTTTTCAGAATCTTTGTGGGCTGTTCTTCAGGAACTTAGGTTAAGTGACAGTATAATAGCATTGTTTCTAATCCTTTAGTTTTTACTTGAACTGCATTACCGCAGACTCTAATTTCAAGGTAGTGGCTAATTTTGGGCTACTCTTGTTAACCACACGAAGCCGTTTTACGCGCCGTTTTGCATGAATGACTTCACGTGTGATCCATGTATTCTTAAGCTGCTGTTTTTTCATTATCATTGAGAGATAGATAGAGAGGAGGAGGGAAAGGCAGGGATGTTAACCAGAAAGGGGTTCCGGTTGACTACCCTGCACTGGGGAAGTGGAATTAAGTGACTAAAAGTAGGAAGCGAGGGGAAAAAAGGCATAACGCACACACACGCACAACGCTGTCACAATTTGTCACTCAATCCAGTCGCTCTCAAGTAGGCAAAGAGTGTCTTGTATGCCTTGAGGGCAGTCGACTGCTGTGGCCACGGACCGAGGATCTTTTGCTCGGTTAATGGGCGAGGATCGAGGCGGTCCAGGGTACAATACAGTGCATGTCTTGCACTTGAAAATGCAGGGCACTCACAGAGAAGATGAGCGATGGTCTCCTCACAACCACAGCTTTGAAAGGCAGGACTGTCGGCCATCCAAATCCGTAAAGCATAGTCGTTGGTAAAGGAACACCGATCCATAAACGGCATAACAATGTTGCTTCGCGACGTGCTAGGTTACGTGGAAGACGAAGGCGCAGTCCAGGGTTCAGTGCCTTGAGGCGGAGGTTGCAAAACTCTTTCGTGTTCCACGCTGAAAGTGTGAGCTCCAGCGCCAAATGGCAAAGCCCACACGCAGCGTCAGGTCTTGATATTGGGATCCTCACTGGAAGTCCGTCGTTGTAAGCAGAACGCGCAGCCGCATCGGCCTGGTGATTACCGTTAATACCAGTGTCCTGGCAGCCATTGAAAAATGATGTCATGACCTTTGGATACTGTGCCGTGGTACAGTAGACGGATCTCAGCAACAATTTGTTCCTGCGATCCGCGGCGTAGCGCGGCTCGCAGGGCTTGAAGGGCTGCTTTAGAGTCGGTGAAAACCGTCCAGTCATGTGCAGGTTCTTGACTGATGAACTGTACCGCAGCCCGTAAGGCTGCGAGTTCCGCACCAGTAGATGTTGGATAGGTCGTCTTCACTTTCATGAAGATGGATCTGGCTGGTATCACCACCGACTCCGCAGAACTGGTCGAGTGAACTGATCCATCTGTGTAAACATGTATGCGGTGATTGCGGTAAGAATGCAGGTAATTCAATGACAGTTATTTCAGAGCGGGCAGTGATACACCTGCTTTCTTCGTAATGCCAGGAATACAGAGGTGAACCCAATGTTCATGAAGACTCTATAAGGGTGAGCCCAGTCTTGACACAGGGGTGAACTCTGATGGAAGATATTGCGATGGGCTTCAATGACTTTGGCGAATGCAGTACGCAGCCTAATTATTGGGAGTATTGCGAGGTGATTACAGGGAACCCGTGTGATGTGCCGAATATGTGTTCTCATGGTGTCAACAGCAATGTATGTAGTAACAGGATGTTCCCGGGCAACTAGAACAGTTGCTGCTGTTGATGCACATTTAGGCAGTCCAAGGCGGATCCGGAGAGCTTGCGCTTGCACACTTTGAAGAGTCTTGATATTTGTCTTTCTAATGAAACTGAATATCGGAAGACTGTACCGCATGTAGCCCAGAAATAGGGAACGGTACAGTTGTAGCATCGAGCGCACTGATGCGCCCCATGACTTTCCCCCGAGGAAGGAGAGGACGTGGACAATCGCAATTAGTATCTTTCTCATGTAGTAGGTATGTGGACTCCACGAGAGGTTCCTGTCGATGACAACACCAAGGAATCTGTGGCTTCTCTCATAGAGAATGGCTTTGCCATTGATGCGAATGATGTAACGTGACATTATTTTGCGTGTGAACGCCACAAGTGAACACTTTTCGGTCGAAATTTTCAGGCCCTGCAAACTAAGATAAGATATCAATATCGATGCCGCCTTTTGAAGTCTTGCACGAACTTGAGGACGGCTGACCCCTGATGCCCAAATACAGATATCATCTGCATATACAGAGATCTGAGCAGACTGTGGCAATACGTCGACCAGGCCAATGAGAGCAAGGTTGAAGACAACTGGACTCAGCACCCCACCCTGAGGGACTCCGCGCGAATTTTGGTGTAAGGACGTTGGTCCGTCCGCAGTCAGGACAAAAAACGACCTCTCTGATAAATAGCTGAGTATCCAGCTGAACGTGCGTCCTCCGATCTCAGCAGCTTCCATTGCGTCCAAAATGGCCTGATGCGTTACGTTGTCGTACGCGCCCTTGATATCCAAAAACAATGCCACGGTCAATCTTTTCAAACTTTTGCTGTGCTGCATCGACGTTACAAGGTCAACCACGTTGTCGATAGAGGACCGGCCCCGTCGGAACCCAGACATGAATGTTGGATAAATCTGATATCGCTCCAAGTACCATTCAACGCGTGTGAGCAGCATTCTTTCTTTGACTTTGCAGACGAAGCAGCTGGCGAGTGCAATTGGACGGTATGATGAAAGGTCGAGCGGTGATTTCCCCGGTTTAAGAACTGGAACCAGACGACTGTTCTTTCAATCATGAGGAACTATGCCAGCAGCCCATGACTTGTTATAAGTGTCCAAAAGAGCCCGTCGAGCTTCTTGGCCAAGGTTGGCAGGTGCGGAGTGTCACACCATCGGGCTCTGGTGATGATGACCTTCTACAACAAGCCAGCGCAGCATCAAGTTCTTCCATGGAGAATAGTACATCCATCCGAGAATCCCGTGTGGGTGGAACATTGTTGCAGTGCAGCTTTGCGCCTTGATTTGGAGGGCCTGTTATTCTTGCGCAGAAATCTTCGGCTTATAACCACACTAGTGTGGTTATAATTGAGAGAAAATTTGTTACACAGTGCAAGACGATGCGCTTAAAATGTATCCATAAAGTATTTTCGTAAGTAGATTCTTCAAAAGCTTTTTCCAAGATGGAATTCCATTCATGAGACATAGGAGTTAGTATGCTGGCGTCATCTGCTCTATGAAAGTTAAAAAAACAAACTTTTTGCTGTAGACAGGCTAGTAATGCAATGATCGAGCTGGAGTGTGCACATAAGAACACTGTGGTCAGCTATCCATTCAGTAATTTTCATTTTTGCTTCAGTTTTAGAGAAATTGTCACTAAGAAATATGAGGTCGAGGATATTTTTTCCTAATCCTTGAATGCGAGTAGGACTAGGGACAAGTTGATGAAGGTTAAAATTTAGCATTACGTCTATCAGCGCCTCTGAAGGTTCTGACGTGTGGTGCATTGAGGGCCAGTCTATGTCAGCAAGGTTAAAGTCTCCCGCAAGAATAATCCTTGATTGATGGACATGACGCTGCATATATCCTTTAATTGCTGAAAGACATGCACTGCCAGAGGAAGGGCTTTGGTAAACGCAACCGGTTATAACCGACGTCCCGTCGCACAATAGTTTGCAGAAAACTGCTTCAGCGTTGTCCGCCTCGGGCAGAAGGACAAAGTGAAGAGAATTTTTTGTCAGTAAGGCAACGCCTCCACCTCGTGAACGGCAGCCTTTCTGGATGATTGTGTAGTTTGGCAGGGCAATCTCGTGGTCGAATATAGTGCGTCAGAGCCATGTTTCCGGGATGACCACAATATTGGGATCGTAGTCGACTAGAAGGCTGTCTTTTGTTTCATTTAGGACACTGCAGGCATTTACATTTTTCAATCTCAATTTTTTGATAGTGCGGCTTGTGCGGTTTGACGCGTTCTTTGGCGGCTTGTTTCTGTGTCGTTTCTTTGCATCAGTACTTTGCCGTTCTTTTCTTCATCGGAAATATATGCGATTTTGTTGATATAAAGCTTGTCATAACGCAAGGACACTCTTCCTTCTTTTTTCGCAGGCTGATTTTGCACTATCCCAAAGTTTCTTCCGTATCTCTGGTATTCTTTTATAGAAGTCTTCACCAATTGAATAGTCAGTAGTTTTGAGTTTGAATCCTTGATCTAAGATGGCAACTCTTTCAGTTTGTTTGTATGTATAAGTGATGACGCTCCTAGCACTGATAATTCGGCTGTTCAGCAGCATCATGGATCGCTTAAATCTTGTCTACTGTGGTGTCAACCGCTTCAAGTGTCACGGCGATAACAGACATACGTTACTGGAAGATCTTTTGAATAGCTTTCACCTCATTAAGGGTTGACGTTACCTCTGCAGGATGCGATTTCACTGTACTGGCGAGTCCTTTTGTTGCCGCCATTACTTTGATGTTCGTGATGTCAACGTCAATTTCCCCAGGGGCAGGGTTGATCTCAACGTCTCCCGACATAAAAAGCAACATCATGACATCCACGCAAACAATCATCAACGACAAAACATGTGAGCGTGGGATGAGCAGCAAGCACAGATTGCTTGGGGGTCTTGAATAAAGAGAATAAGAAGATAGACTAACCTCGGTAATGAAAAAGAATGAATGAAGCAGCGTCTGCATGCTTGGCGCTCTCCCATGCTCAATGGTGCGCGTGCTTGAGAAGAGGCAATTTATAAGGGATGGCGCTGCTGACAGTGATAATTCTGTTTTCTTGTGACAGAGCTCAGCTCCGGTGCTATTCCAAAGAAGAGCTGGTCTAACGATGTGTATGAGGGCGGGGCGACACTTTTACGCTGGTTGCTAAGGCTGCATATTTTAATGCGGTAGGCTTCGAGTTGCAGTCACATTAAAACCGCGCCGATACCCGGGCGAAAAATCGCATACTGGCCGTGACAGGTCACGTGACATTGTGACAACATATCCTGCAAACTATGACAGGTGGTAAATTATCTAGCGGATTGCGAGCAACTTGCCCAGCTTGGTCCGTGGCAGTTAACGATTCATTAAGAGGGATAACGCGGCCGCGTCGCGTGGGAAACTTCCAGCGATCGGAGCAGGCAAAGTGATGGACAGAACAGGGGTGGACAAAATCCTACTCTCGAGCTGCATGCGGTTCATCGTGGGTCCTAGTGCTGCTCGTGACTGGCATTTCTGCTGCCGTCCCCACATTTCTGCCCTGCAGACACCTTCCCACTATGCAGAATAGAGGCGTACATAGACAGCTGTTGCCTGGTGGCGCCACCCTGCGGAGAATGCGTGACATGATGCCTGTGCAGCTCATAGTTTCTGGATGTTAGCTTTTATGGTCCAGCCGTTCCAGAGATTGCAAACTGATGCCGCCTTGCATAGATGTCACTTCTGCTGCATCACCGATACTTAGCTCCTCTGTCCAGACAGGAAGTTAAATAAAAATTAATTGCCACGCCCCTTTTATAGTGCGGCTCTTCAAAAAATATTTTTATGGATACTTGTGGATGTCTGTCTTGCGACGCTTCTATAGAATGTACAATTTCGCATAGATGGGCGTGCAGGCAGCACCTGGAAAATCGCGAAACAAAACTGAGACGAGGCGTTTCTAATGATATCGCCTGACACTATTATGGGTAGATTCAGTGTTGCATAAACTTTGAAGCCTTTGGTAGAAGTGCGGAGGAATGGACACTTTTCGAGCAAAGTTCTGCGAAAATGTAGGCGTTAAATGCATACACGGATAAAATTTACTTGAGCATCAGAGCGTCCTGCCTTCACTTTACCTATCATTTTTGTAGCAAAAATTTGACTTCATGTAAGATCGGCAGAGGAAATGCTTTGACCACTTGCGCATGCATACATAACCCCACTAACGCCCGGACGTTCATGCACTTCACTAATTCCTGGAAGTCTGGCTGGAAGCGATTACAGGCGCATTCACTTGTAACGGACTTGACGGTCGCGCGAACTGCCTTTGAATGTATCCGATGTTCAGGAAACTCTTCAGACAATAGTGGCGTCGATCACATTGAAACATCCGTGGCTAACATCTGTTTCTAAAGAACAGACACTATTAAGGTGTTTTTTAAGCTTTCCAGCTCAGTGCGCTCCTAGCCAATACCTTTGCGGTGGACGGGCCGCTTCAGGGACGAGATTATACTGATTTCCACTGAGGCGGCCACGGCCAATGGCCGTAGATCTGTAACTTACTATTTGATCATTGACAAAGGTGTAAGGAGGCAGCGACGAAGCTGACACATCAAATGTGCCTGAAAAACGTCGGTCCGCCGTCTTCGTGTTGCCTACGTCACGCACTAGTAGCGCAGACAGCGAAGATATGTTTGAGCTAGAGTTACTGTATAAGTAGCCAGAGTTGAAGGTTTGTTTTCCCTGCGCCGCTCGACCCTGTATTGGCTAAACGCGGCCACATGGTTGCAAAGCATCCATGCATTGGGGAGAGGACAACTCAGTCGCATCGTTTAACACTAGACGGTTGCTGGCAGTCAAATCGTACACCTATTGTTGTCGTCCTGTGCGCCATTTTTTTGCCCGAATTTACATGTTCTCTGAAAATGATGTTTTCTTATCAATAATACGCAATCTTATCACAAGTGTTTGCCGATTATTAAAAGGAAAACGTTCGTTATTTGTGGCGTTTAGAACAGTGGGCGCCACCGCTGCACACATGGCGAGTATTTTCGTGACTCATTGAAGTAGGACTTTGTGCACCAGCGCATTATTAGCAAGTTGGGTCAATCAATGCAACAATAATCTGCCTAAAATACAGCAAGTTCGGCAACCAGAATCAAGCGGACTGAGCCTGGACTTCCCCTAACCACTCCACCAAGTCCTCCTCCTGTATGCAAGAGTTGCAGATTTCCCTCATAATATGGATGCCTGGGAGAGCGATATGGCCTACAGACGCGCAACTCAGGTAGTATACAGTAACTCTAGATCGGGCACGCGACGCACGCCACATAGTCGGGTGGGCCAAAAACTCATATAAAGGCATGAATTCAAACATTTAAAATTGGAGCCTTTGGTTGATTGCTGGGCGTGCACACTAATTTCAAAGCCGGCATCGTTTCGTGTTTGTCACGCTAGTACTACCATTTAGGCCGCTTTGCACAGCCGGTGCACACGCACGCACGCACTCATCTTGTAGCTTGTCAGGGCAGGCTTGGCAGGTAGGTGACTGCAGTTTCAATGGCAAAGTTTTGTTTGTTTGTGGGGATCACGCGTGCTGGGTAGTGTTCGTCGGTCGCCACGCTTGCGAGAAGCGTCCGTGCGTTTTTGGCTGTGGGGTCCTGTGTAACGCCATTTTTTTGGCTGTAGGGGCCAGTGTAACGCCACCTCTAAGTTCGATATAAAGGAGTGATGCGGCGATGATTGTTCGTTTTAAATGACACGCAGTGTCGTAACACGTAAAAAAGCAATCGCATCAGTGGTCCCGCTCTTCAAGGAGATTCGGCGCTCGTCCGTCAGTATCACGAAAAACCAGGCGCGGCATCTGTACCATGGTGGGCAGGTGACAGCTTGCTGACGAGGTTGCGGGAAACCTGCCCACCGTGGCAGTAGGCGATTAAAATAATTATATATAGAGAGGTCATGTGCGATTTGGCCGTAAGGTGTTAAGAGGTCACGTGCGATTTTGCCAGGCTCTCTCACAACGTTATGTGCAAAAGTAGGCCTATGGGAGCTCGGGAAAAGCGACCTCTGTCTGTTTAGTTCAACTGGTGCCTGTGGTTCAATCCGCCTCATTCTGGGGCTTTGGCGCATCGTATCGCCACTGCAGCACTGCGGCACTAGTGGTCTATGATTGCAATCTATGAACATGACACGTCTTAAAATAGTCTAACAAAGAAAACAGTGCTCGGGCGGGAGTCTAACCTATATCCTTTGGGTCGCGAGCCCTGCGCACTATTTCTAAATTACTGAAAAGCGCTCGTTCAGTGTAAGTTAAAATGAAGTGAAGGAGTACATGACCAAAAGGTATCTTTAATGTTATTTTAGCGCACAGTTAAGGGTAGCTAAGAGTCGAACAAGTTTCTGCTTGGTCTGTCACTAGGGTGGGAAAAAAATGAGTACGTGACAAAAAATATTGTCTCTACGCACTTGTAATTCAGCTTCTTATTTTTCTTGTACATTTCTGCATACTTGTGCTGTTTTTCCCAAGCCTAAAGTTAGTCTGTTATGCTTAGATTTTAACGTCTGCATCGTAACTTTTTTGAAGGTGACTCGGATGAAGACTCCGGTGGCAACGGAGGTGGTAGCGAAGGGAGTGGGGGAAGCTCTTCCTACGGAGGCGGCCCATCGAGGGGCGCACCCTCTCCACCTGGCAGTGGGTAAGTAGGCAGTCCATCTAAAAGTATACAGCCCTCCCCATCAACTAAAACTTAGTACATGCAACATGAAACGTAGGTTGGGAAAAGGGGCTGAAAGACCACTTTCAGTACCTCTGCAATTCGCTAAAACATTGAATATTAGAAAGCAGCAGAGCAGACAGGAGCGTAATCGAAGCCTTCTTGTGTAATGGATACATGAAGAACGTTCACGATTAAACCATCGTGTAACTCATACAAGCTCTGCACAAAAATAATTGTTGACTGTGAACATGTCAACAATTAGACAAGGCTGAAAATGTTGCGTGCCGTAAATTTAATGCCGAAAAATGTGAAGCGAGATAAATTATGTGTTGTTGCAGAGTAAAAAAAAAATGAAACACAATCACAGATATCGATATAAATAAAATCATGGGAAAACACGTGCTTAATATTGTCTAAGGGCAGATTGCTTGAAACAGAAGCGCCTCAGCTATTGACTCTCTCTTTAAAGCGCCCATTGAGGATCGTTAGCCCGGTAACGGTGATTTTACGCTCTGATTACTGAGCCTACCGTGCTGCTTACGACCACGCCGCGCATCGGTAGCTAGCCGTCGAAAAACCAGATTTTTTTTTATGTCTCTTCAAGATCTTCTCCGCGAGGCGGCGTTTCTTTTAACGCGCTGAAAAATTGCGAAGATGCGATACCATGCTCATTGCGCGCTAAAGACGACTTCGCCGCTCTACTTCGAAGCCTCCAGCGCGGCTTACGGGCACGCTGCGTCATCTGGCTTGTAATTGAACAAACAAAATTTCGTTTTTGATGCAATTAATTTTTTTCTCGAAAGGCGGCAGTTTTTGAATGAGCTCTCAAGACGCGCTAGCGTCTAAGTCGCTTGCCAGTGTCCGCATGCGCAACGGGCGCTCTAAAACACAGCAAATGTAAGGACAGCGCTTTGTCTGCGATTGATTTTATCGATGCCCCGAGCAGCAGCGAATCCGAAGTTACTTCCCTTTAATCGGGATTCCGTTCTGAGATAGGCGATGACGGAAACCAGCGAGAAGCACAGGCGGCCGCGCTGCTGGTTCAAAGTGTAGGGTTTTCGAGTTTTTTTGTAACAAGAATAATATACAAGGCAGAAGTTTGATTTTTTTTCACATATAGTAGCCAACAGAATAGGAATTACTTAATATGTTCCAGCATGTTTTAAACGCTTCTCATTTTTAGCTACAAGCGTCTAAATTCAAATTTTGATCAATTTGTACATGCAGTCCTGTTTTTGGCAATTAAATTATTCTGTACGAGCGCACAATTCAATTCTTTATTCCATCCATCCATCCATCTATCCATCCACCCACCCACCCACCCAGCCACCCACCCACAAACCCAACTACCCACCCACCAACCCACTTATTCATTCATTCATTCATTCATTCATTCATTCATTCATTCATTCATTCATTCATTCATTCATTCATTCGTCCATACGTCCATCCGTCCGTCCGTCCATGCTTCTTTGAGAGGGGAGTCATGCTGCCAATCTTTGGGTGTTTGTTCATTCTTCAAAACGGCTGGTACGTCGTTTTACGCTTTCTTTGCGATGCAAGACGCGACAAGATTTACCTTGATTGATCTCGTCTGGGCTGAGCCGATTCTACATTGCTCCAGAGTGTTGTAAGTCTTTGCATGGTTTATCTCGAAAGTTGGCTATTAGCTTTAAATTGCGCACGAGCGAGAGCAGGAGGCATTTTGCTCTATACCCGCCAGCACGCTTGTTGCTGCGCCACGCCGCAGATTGATTCAGTACATTGTGGAGGCAAGTCAGTCCAAATAAAGAATTTTGTTTAAACGCCATCTTTCTGCTCTCCGGATTGCTGTCACCACTTCGTGACAATACTATCGTTGAGCGCACGTCTCTCCGCAGTTGATTTCTTCCATGATCGTATAGTCATTCCGGGCGACTTTCCCATCTGCCAACACCGCGCGCCACACTGTGCAATGCCGCCCTTTGAAATGTCGCCAGTATTCCGAGCTTGAACAGGAATTGAACCGCATCTCACATCCTGTTACGAAAAGATGTCGCTTGCTTGCTAGATGAACCTAGCGATGGAGTCGTTCCTTCGGGTATCAGGGTCACCGATGTTGACAACACCGCACGTGCAAGCTCCATGAACCTTTGATGTAGAATAGCGCTCGTGGCCTCATACCCCGCTGCCGAGATGGTTGGGTTATACGCGACGGTCCATCTTTTTTGTGATACATGGTGACGTTAGAAATCCCAGTCAAGCTACAAATAGTCACGCCTGCAAAAAATGCGCAAGCGATCATGCTTTTTACAGCGCAGCTTTCAGGCGCCAGTTCCTGCAATATACGTCGTAGCCCTCGTCGTCGGCGTATTCCACGTCGGCGTTGTCGGTTCTCCAAGTAGCAGGACAAAATGCCACCAGGAAGGTGCCTGCCACGGATGATGGCTAGTAGTGTAGCACGGCACCTGGCAGTCATTCCACTTAGTGGAAGAGGGAAACACCACCTGCCAGAAGACGAAGCTCGAGCGCCAAAACGGCCTTATATTCTTCGTTAACAATGAGCGACGAAATGGGTGCAAGTGCTTTGTTTGTCGATTCCGCTAAACAAGCCGCCCGAGCAGAACCTCAACGTCACCTTTGCCTGGTATTAGGTGAGCTAAACACTGCCTGCCAGCAGCTCAACGCCATTGCTGTGGAGGCCCACAGTGCGTGCTGCTGAGACGGAAGTGAAGCGTGACCGACGAGAAGACCCGTGAGTACGCACCGCCGAAGATGAAGCATCAAGCCGCCGTCTAGAAGAGCTTACCGTTAGCGCTGCGCAGGCCGCAGCGACACGAAAAGAGAGGCTCGCAAAGTTTAAAGGTGGAACAAGGAATTTTATACGGGTGTTTAGAGACAATCCGTTACGTAGGGTGTGTTCAGAGTGGGATCGGCTTTGGTTCCGAAAACACTTTCAACCACTACCGGACGAATGCGACAACATCCTGCAGCGACCATTTCCCAACTCGTAGCTATCTCAATTCAAACTGTGTTCAACCTGCGTACAGTTGGTACGCAGGCAAATTATTCCGAAATTCTCGCTGAGCAAATGGGTGCAAATATCCCGCCAAGCCGGCTAACTTCCCTCCTCAGAAAGGGGTAAGTGAGCTACTCATATCTCTTCGAATCTCGTTCGTGAAAGTGTGATGGCTGTGGCACGGCAGAGGCCGATACGTCATAAGGAGCCCGTAATATGTAATAACATTTGCTTTGCTGTGGAAGAGATGGTAGTATCATTTCCCCAATCCATCGCACAAACCAGTGCCCTAAATGGCTATCTAAAGAGGTGAGTGATGGTGCCATGAAAGAAAGCACGCGATAAAACAGCATGCGTCAAAACAGCGCGCACAAAACAGCACAGTGACAAAACAGCACATGGGAAAAACGGTACAGCGAGAGAATGGCCGGGGCAAAGAACAGCATGGCGATAGAGCAGCACAGTGAAAAAATAGCACGCGTCAAAATAGCCCACCGGACAAAATGGCACTGCGACAAAAAAGTGCAGCAAAGAAACAGCACGACGACCGAAGTGCAAGGAGAAAAAGTAGCACGACGACAAAACAGCACGTCAGGGAAGGGTACAGCACTGCTGGAGAGGTGAGCTATCATAGCCGTAACCGGGAACGGTAAATCACAACACATGCGGCCGCGGCCTCCGGATTTAGCAAGTGCTGGTTTCACAGAATCTATAAGGAACACGGTAGGGTAATCATCGCGATCTCATATATTGACTTTTTCATGGCGCATAATGGATTGAATAACGCTGAAGAAGTTGTTCTGGAAGCATCGATTCTGCGGGTTGACCACCTTGGTGCTGAATTATGGCAAATACGCCCGACTGTCACGGATCTCCCCGGAGAACACTCGGACCGAAATAATGGACTAGGCGACGGGTGTACCCACACAAACGCACATTTAATACACCCTACGTGGCACACAAACTAGAGCACAAAACTAACAAAACTAAAACAAAGCACAAACACTATAAATACACACGACTCGGGCACACTGCTACCAGCGTCTACTACTAGCGTTCTACTATTAGCGGTCGGCGTTCGTGCTCACGGTTGTTTCGGTGTGGCTGCGACGTTGTATGGATCCAGTAGACGGCGTCGAGGCGGCGTTCGACGCGCTTGGGCTGGCGTCGCTGGAGGCGTTCGACGCGCTTGGGCTGACGTCGCTGGCGGCGTCTCTGGTTGCGTAGTATACAAGCTCCCCGTCCAAGCGCCCGTGTAGGTGATGCCGGTGTTGGCGTTGGGGGCACCACCCGGATGGGTGGCAACAGCGCTGGAGACACCCCTGGCCGTAGCAGGTGGTAGCGTCCTCCGTTAACTCCCCGGAACGGGCTCAGGCACGGCAGGAAGTCCACGATGCGAAGTTGTAGAACGCGAGCTCACCGGAGCAGTAGCCGGCGTCGCTCTCTTCCAACCGATGTGTCCCTGACCCGCCGGAGCCTCCGCTTCTCTGCTTGCTGTTCCCCCGGTGCCTCAATCTCACACGCCCTTTTATAGCCTTCGCATTAGCACATGTAAACCTTGCCGTTGTCTTCTTTTTCTCTTCTCCAGCCATTATCTCTCTTCACCCCACCGAATGATTCTCCACCAATCATCTCTCCCCACCTCACCGAATGCTTCTCCACCAATCATCTCTCTCCACCTCACCGAATGCTTCTCCTTCATCATATTTATTCTTCGGTTAATCCACGTTGTCTTGTTCACACCTCTTTTAAAATTTAATTTAGTCTCCTTAATATATGTGACACCGACACAGAGCACTGGGTGTACCAGAAGTTCTCATTGAATCCTGCAATTTTGTTTGGACCGAGCTACCGGGCCTTCGTAAACTCACAATATCCAGTATGCGATGCTTATCTTTAAAGAAAGCAGGATTTCCCGAGCCGACATTTTCAGGTTGTTTGGTTTTTAACCAGTACGCTGCCCACTTGTTGTATAAGGCTGACCGGCGGTTACTTTACTTTGCGAAATGGGCTACACTGCTGACCAGAAAATTCATGCATCAGCGCGAATTTGTTGAGTGTAATTTTATACTGAGGCCCTTTTTTCACTTCGAAGAGAATAATCTCGAAACATAATTTTCGCCATATTTGACCAAAGCTGCTTTTTCGCTTGGAAGCCAATCTTATTAAGATATCAATTTTCTTAAAATTTGGCTCTTTTGCACAGGAACCGCAAGGAACACCAAACACACACCTAAGCTGACAAACACAGGTGGGAGTCTACTGAAGCAGAGTTGTAGAATGAACGCAGGGAATTTCGTTTAATAGGGTGTGTATTGCCAAATCGGGATTTTATTGCTGACTTTATGGATCGTAGCTGTTTCTTAAGTCTTTGCTTACTTACGTGCATTTTTTCTGCCTTCAAAAACTGCCTTTATTGTCCAAAAGCATCGGAAGCAGTTTGCAAACACAATTCAACCCATTATGCGAATGTTTGAAGCCGTTTTGCAAAAGTCTATCTCCAAGATCCATATTTTTCGCTTGAAGCGTGCAAGGCGCCGAACATCAGGCTCGCAGTTAGCTCTTGCCTTTCCTCTGGCATTGCAACCATATTTGACGCTCTCGAGTTTTTCATTGCCTTGTCTATTATTTTCATTGCCTGTCTGAACTACCCATGACGCATTCTCTGAGAGTTCGAGAGCCTTTCACACGAACGAATTCCTTTCTGATTCAAGTTCCAATATCCCCACGTCCTTTCCCGGCCGCGCCCTTTTCAAGATAGGGTGCTAATTGGGTGGCCCCTTGCCTGCGAACGGCATTACGTAGTCATTTCGCCGAACCTGTTTTCATCAGCGAAGCACTTTATTTGCTGAGCATTTCCACACTGATGCAACTTCCCTTGGTCTCCTTTTTTCCAGCTTTCAAAGCCCTGCAGTTCGTCTCTTTCGCCAGGCGCAGCAGGTCGCTCTTCATGACCGTTTCCTCTGCCGACGCAACTATACGCCAAAGGACCGTAACTGGCTGCTTTTCGTACGTAGCCACCTCGGTGGTGCTCTCTGCGCTTCTTATCATTACGACCCCCAGTGTGGCCTGCTAATGTCGCGGCAAGAATACATTGGCACTAGGTATGATCACACGTGTGCCGATTGCCAGCGTTGCACGCGTCCTGCCACACAGCCACCTATCTCACAACAGTCTCTTCCTTGCCGACACCGATCGTTTTACCGCGGTGGCATCGATCTGCATGAGACTGTGCCGTACACATCAGTGGGGAATCGTTGGATAATCGTGGCTGCCGATCACCTCACTCACTACGCACAAACCGCATCACTTCCGACCGCCTCCTCAACCGATATCACGTCCATTCTTTTAAGTTATTTCATTTTGCGGCACGGCAGTACGTGGGAGATCCTCAACGATAGGGGCACTTTCTCATCTGTTGTACTTGAATCGATGATAAATTATCGTCACACAGTCCACCGGACCACAGGCGCTTCAATCGGTCCATGCACTGGTGAATGCATTCTTGCCGCGCCAATAGATGAATAGAGTGTGACATGCCGCACTCGGAGTCGTTATGGTAAGTAGCGCAGAGAGCACTACGGAGGTGACGAGGAGGGACAAGCAGCCACTCATGGCCGTTTGGCGTATAGTTGCGTCGGTACTGGAGGCGGTCATACAGAGCGACCTGCAATCATGCGATCTTGTTACTATCCGATCTCGCACATGCACCTAGGAGCGGTTATATCGATTTCGCCGCCGGATCATTTGCGCAGAATAACGGCTTTGGAGCACTCATTTTACGCCTCTTTTACGCGGAACGCAGCGATGCCCTCGTAGTAGCCGTGTATGTTGTTTCACATGCGCATCATTTTCCGATTATCAAGTGAGCTTTTTGGCCAGGAGCATTATATTAATCCTTTTAAGGACTTTCCTGCATTTGGTTTGCATGTGGATTGCAGTCAAAATGCGTTCTCCCATATGCGCCGAGAACGGGATTGTTATGTTTAATTTGGTGCCCGATCATTTGAGCGCAATAACGGCTTTGAAGCACTCATGTGACGACCCTTTAACGTGGCATGTATTTTAGCAAAGCTCATTCATGGTACCAGGAAACCTATTAAACTCACTCGCCACAGTAACAGCGACACTAGAGTTAGCGCCAACCACACTAGAAATGGCTTCACAGCACAATTGGCTTGACTTGTCGGAGGGTCTGTCTCTTCAGTAAGAAACCCCGTCCGGTCGTAAGAAAATCAGTCGTCCTACTTGACCTTGAGAAGCTCTTGTCTGCTGAATGGCCTCGACTGCGATCCCGCTTCAACAAAGTGCACGTGCTCTAGATGATTCGCAGACGGGTCGTTCCTCGCTACAAGTTATTACTCCTATCGGCTAGGTGCCAGTAATCGCCGCTCGTGACGGCGCATTCGCGGTAGCACATTCCCACTCTCCTGTCGAACGCTGTCTGCTAGCTCGGGAACCGACCGGCGATATGCGAGTGAACTCACCTGTTACCGATGCGGTGCTACTAGATTTGCACCCATGCTTCGAGGACACCCGTGCTTTCGGTGATGGTCAGTATTTACAGGCTCTGAAATATGAGCCTGGACTGGGCCCGCTTCGCCAGCGTTTTCGTCCCGCATCCTCCGAACTACATCTTGCATGATTATAGACCAACTGGCAAAGTACTTTTCCTGCATCTGCGGGCGCTGTTGGAGCTGTACCGCGGGGTATCGTTTCGTGAGCAGGATCTCAGCGGAGTGGGAACGGCGACTTCCGCCATCTGGCGGTGGCGGCTTGTTAAGCAGCTCGGGATTTCCTCGAGAGAAACACGATGGGCGTACCACGTCGCGGTCACACTGTACAAGCATCGGGGCGACGATGTCTGGAAGACTCAATTCACCTGGCTTGCCTCGCACACTGGTCAAGGTCTCCACTGCAGCAGTTCTATCACTAGCCGCACTTCAGACTTCATTTGTTAACTTCGTAGCACCGCATCCCAGGTAGCACACCAACACTGCACAAAGCCCGGCCTAACGTCGGCGAAAATTGGCGCCAAGCGAAGACCGGCATTGTTCAGCTATCATAGGCGAAGCACCGGCTTTGCAGATCATATGCTGGCATTCAACGCTATTAGCACACGCAGCACTGATTATAACAATGCTAAGCCACGTTTAGCAATGCAAAATAATTTCACTTCACCCTTAATGAATTTTTGTTGCAATCAACTACAATGGCATCTTGTATGTCCAAACTCTACCTAAGGAGCCCCCAAAAAAGCATGTAATTAAATGAGAGAAACGAAAAATATTCCAAAAATTCCTAATAGGAGCTTGTATGTACCACAAGGACATGACGAGTGGGCAGCATGGCAATACAGCTTTAGAGGGCCAGAGAGGCGGCTGGTTGTAAAGTGCAGGGTCTAAATAGAAGGGCGAAATGGATGGGTTTGCGAGCAGCGAAAATGAACGGTCGAAGTGCAAAATGGAAGCACTTGTGGGAAAATCATAAGCTTTCAAGTTTGCTGCCGTTCTGGTGAATCATGATGAATAAGGCAGGTTGGAAAGCTGCTGTGTCATGGCTAAGACATCCATAAAGTGCTAAATGGATCTATCCTCCACTTATATTGGAACTAATCATTGCACTCCTCTTGCAAGCGGACTGTTTCACTGTATTCAGACACATTTTTCGTCCTCACGATTCGGCGACCTCATGATACGTTGAACCTGTAAACAGACGCCGCATGATGTCGATCGGGATGACCAGCTAGGTACGGCCGGCGCAGCACAAACACATAAACGATTATATAACATTGAATTCGATGAGCCACAGTGTGCGTGAAGATGCTTGGAGCACATCTTACTGCATAAATTATAATTTATGCTTAAAAAACTAACAGAACATTGCTGTAAATAGTGGAATATAATTTACTCAATTCGCCTTGTAGTAAATCGTCTATTTCTAAATTGGTGCGCCATGACGACCCTCCCAATAAAGGTATTAAATAAGACAAATGCAAATAATGCAGTAGTTAGAACAAATTAAAATATAAAACATGACTATGACGCTTAATTGCAAGCCCATTCTTCGGCTTTTTAAAACAATACCGTTAAGGAGCGCGTGTTTTAGAAAAATCAGCGTCGGAGTTGTTGGCGTTGTCGGCGTTTTAACGCGCGAATCTGCAAATAAAAGCTAACGATATGCTTCGAAGGCTCGTTGGTTCGAACTGATAAAAAAAGAACCAAGAGAATGCGTTGGGGTGTTTGACTTCTGTCTTTGACTTGATTTGTTGTCTCTGATTTTGTTTACTGACGCGTATACCAGGCCAATATGTTTAAAAGTGCCGCGTGAGCGTCGACGAAACTAGCTGTCAGTGCTTTAACACAGCGCGGAGAGGCCAAGCCAGCGAAAATAATCGCGTGCGCACAAGTTTGCCCTCAGAGCGATTGCCATCTGCTAGGCTCTTCTCACTATCGCGACAAAACCCGGGCCGTGTTCTTCTCCTCTCCCCCGGCTGATGAGAGTGGCGTCATGGGGAAGAACAAGAGCAGCGAACGACAGGGTGAGCAAATCTTTGATAATGTTTTAGGCATGTCACTACCTTTTACTCGGCCCCAAAATTCACTACGAAGGCACCACTGGTAACTACGCAGTTACGGTTGTGTTTAAAATGCGGTCGCCCCGTCATGTTTTCTGACTAACTGTAAAAATATGATAATACATTAAAAATAAAAAATGGCTGTTTTCACTTTTGTAGCTATGACCCTTGCTACACCCAGGCCGTAAAATCAAGCGTTCGCAGGAGTGTCAGTGTGGGGGGAGTCCTCGCCAAGGAGGGACTCGGACCCATCTATCGGATTCCGGTCGTTTCTGGACGCACGCGTACACAAAAAGTATTGATGACAAGCTCTTTGTCCACTTGCCTGATGGCCCTTTCAAGGACGGTTTCTTTTATCTTCAATAAGACCTTTTCCCTGTCCATGAATCCCTATCTGTGAAGGCTCAACTAGAGCAAATCGGCGCCATGGTACTGCCATGACCGCGGCAATGAATCAACCTCAATATGTGTGGGGAATAATGAAGAGAAACCTATCATGAATGGTCCTGCACCATGCGAGATGCGACAAACTTTAGGAACCCGTCAAAGGGGCGAGAGAATGACATAAAGCCGACCCGGACCTCGTGCCAGCTCTAAAAGGGCCACTAACTCGACGCATGGCTGCGGTTGTTCAGTCGGACTGAAATTTCTAGCTTTACTGGCTACGCACGACTGCGCACATGCATCCAGGTGCGCTGGAACACCCGCAAACACCACCACATGAAGGTCTAGAAAGTGCCTCAATAAACAGTGCCTCACTGTGCATCAACATCCGACGAGGCATCTCTTCTTTTTCGTAAAAGGCAGCATTTGTTCTCTTCTGCTCGTTTGGCTCATCCTTTCCCGCAGCATACGCAATCATGCGATAAATGCTGTCAAAGAATGCAGTGTAGATACACCTGCCTCTGCGATCTCGGTTCTGCCAACAATATCCTGGCTCAGTAATGAAGGGATCCCCAGCAGCTACAGCAACAATGGTCATATCAGGCTATGGTGTGGTCTTGCGCTTTACACATCTGGGTGCGTCTCCAATGCGGCATTTTTTTCAAGTCAAGTTTATTTTCATCTATGCATGTACAGATGACGGCAGTACAGAAAAAAGCCAAATGAATTCGGCTTGACGGGGTCTGTACCCCGCACAAAAATGGCACTATACGCAATAAAGAGAACACAAACAAACAATAATGGATCAACAAAAGAAGCATTAGTGAACATTGTGTAACAGAAATACATACAGGTAAAATAATCAACGATAGAATACAGCAAAGAATTAAATTATGAAAGCGTATAGTATAAAAATGACAGAACTAATACAGCTTGAAATTCTTATGTATAAATAAATAATTATTTACAGACAAAAAAAAATTGCCTAATAATTCATGGCGCCAGTGTCTATCAAAGCAAAGCAAAAAAAGGTATCCACAATGAGCCCATTGAAAGGATTTGTAGGCGGCTATTGAGTTTCTAATGAGTTTAAGAAAAATGGCAGTGTGTGGCGTAACATTTATTGACCGTAGTTAGTGCGCCCCTTATGAACGTACCATATTTCTCTGTGACGTGTGTTGTAAATGTTTGAGTTCGTTGTCACTAGAGATAAATGCTTGAAAAATTTCATGTTCTGTTTTTTCGCAGTAGTGAAACGCTTGAGCAAATACCACGATATATGGAGTTGAACGGTTATAAGTTTATGGCGCTGAAAAGAAGCTGCGTATGAGCGTCATATGAAGAATTCGCGATAGCGTGCACTGCTTTCTTCTGCAATAGAAAAAGTTTTGTGATGTTAGACACCGTTGTGGTTCCCCAGACTAAATGACAGTAATTCAGATGGGGCAGGAAGAGAGAGTTAGAGAGCAGTTTTTCACGCTCAAGGGAAGAAAAAATGAAGTTTCGTTAGTATTTTCACAACACGAGCGATTTTGTTAGCAACTGAGTCTGTATAAGGATTCCAAAGTAAGTTTTCTTGAAATACGACCCCGAGGCATTCAATGGATGGCACAAAGTTGATAATCGAGGCACCCATTTGCAAATCGCCGTCAATGCGGACATTTTTGTTTTTATGTTGGAAAAGTACAGCCTTTGTCTTGTTCTTATTTATAGACATTGAATTCAATGAACTCCATCGATTAAGCTCACTTAAAACAGCGTTCGGAAGAGCCATCAGTTCTCTTGCACAACCAGATGTAAAAAACAGACTTGTGTTATCAGCGTATATGATGAATTGGGCAGTGGTGTCAATATTTATTATGTCGTTAACGCAAATATAAATAAGAAAGGTCCAAGAATGCTTCCTTGAGGTACACCAGAATGAATGGGTAAGTTATCTGAAATGCAGTTATTTATTGAAATCCTCTGACACCTGAACTGCAGATAGCTGTTGATTAAGCCAAAGGAATGGGCCCCTGAAACCGTAAATTTCAAGTTTTGTTAGCAGAGTGGTGTGTTAATTGTGTCAACGGCCTTTGAAAAATCGATGAAAACGCGTGCAGTCACTAAGTTTTGGGTGAAATGCTCGTAGTATTAGTTACTTTTGTGTTAGTAGAGCTAGGTCTGTGGAGCGACCTTTTTGGAAACCGAACTAACAGTCAGTAATAATATTGTGCTTTTGGCAGAACGCGGTCATTCTCAGTGTTTAAAAATTTTCTAGGCATTTTGAAAATACGTCCTTAATGTATATTGGTGTGTAGTTTGTTTTTATCACCGGCTTTGAAGAACATTGTAACCCTTGCTTTCTGCATGCGCTTAGGAAATATACCGTTCACAAAGCACAAAGGATACACATGCTCAAGAACTGGGCATATCAGATCTAAAACGTGTTTTACTGGGCGCATTTGTACGTCACCATTATTGCATCTTTTACTGTTTCGCAGAGTGGAGAACGTGAAATAAATTTCGTAGGCGCTAGTTGGATGCAGAAAAGCACTATCACAATTTCTGGAATTCAGGTACTCTGCGGATCGTGGATCGTGCAAACTATTCACAAGGGTCACAAAATAACGACTAAAAGCGTTTACTTAATGCGCGCCTGATGAACGTTCCCCATTAAGTATCAATTCTCGTGCGCCTTCCGAATGCTGACGTCCAATGTTAAGCACTGTGCTGAGGTTTCTCCACGTGATATCCGTTCGCTTTATAGCTTCAGGATTAAAAAACGTATGAAGGTAATCTTTCTAGGCTTGTCTGAGAGTAGCAGGTAACTTATTTCGAGATTTCTTAAATTCGGATAGATGGCACGTGTCTCTTGTGCCCAAAAAACGTTTGAATACAGCATCTTTTCTTTGATTAGTTTTCAGAATTGCATTGGTTATCCAAGGTTTTCTAGCTTTTTTAGGCATCAGTGTATTAGGGTGAAAAGATTCCGAGTGAGCCTTTGAAGAGACGCAGCAATGACTCGTACGCGGCATCTACGTCAGACTGATTGTGCACGTCGAGCGAATTTAATTTTAATATTTCTGTGTGGAACTCCTCAAATGTAGCCGGATTAATACCTTGAATAGAAAATGGGGGACACTGCTCGGGCTCTTTACCCGAGACATACGATTCCAAGAGAAGAAATACTGGCAAATCATCGCTAATATGAGCGCTGATTACTCCGGAGTTAATACTTCGACATTCAATGTTTTGTAATGAAAACATCAAGCAATTTTCCACAGGCGTTGGTAATGCGAGTTGGAGCAGTAATTGTGTTAAAACATGCATTAGCTTCTAATAGTCGAGTGAAATCAGTACGTAGCTGTGTTTCATTCAACATGTTAATATTTATATCGCCGCCCAAGACGAATTCAAAACTGTTTTCATTTACCCAGGATAAGAAGTTTTCCAGATATGTAAAAAAATTTGCCACGTTCCCGCCTGGAGGGCTATATAAAACATAAAATATGCTTCTGTTATGAATGACAGTCACAATTTAAAAGTCTGGTGTAACCGCCGTAAAGTCCTCGATTTTATCACACTGAAAACTTTCACTGGCAATGAAAAGTACTCGTCCACCGTTCTTGACTGAGTGATTTAAGTAGTGTCTTGTTTAACCCGAGATCTGTATTACTTCGTGTTCGTGTCGGTACCATGTTTCACAAAGCATAATAACATCAAATGGAAAGCCATAACATGAAACCAAGGCACAAACCTCATCAGACTTATTGCGCGCTTACCTAGTGTTTCACAGGAAGAAAGATGCGCACGGCTTTTTAGGATAATATTAGTTGCATCCGCAGGTTTCAGCGATTTACCAGCCATCGATATGAATGGCGGTTGGCAAAATGCTCGGATTCCTAGATCCTAATTTCATTTTATCGATGTCCGCAGAGCCCGATATGCGCAGTACTTTCGAAATGTCCGTTTTGCGCGCGAAAATTTTGCCGCCGTATGTCCGCGCACACTTCCATTATTTTTCCTTCTTTTACTCAACAACTTGTTCAGGAAGTCTTGAAGGTGGGGCAAAGGTGTTCCTTAATGAATATCGGGGGAGAACTGGAACCGCCAGCTGTCTGGTAACCGAAATCAGAGGTTAATATTCGATTTTACCCGGCCTTTTCAATCACCACTTCTCGTTTATCACGAGAGTGGAATGGCACGACAATGAAAGGGCATCCTTTGTCTTTCCTTGGCACACGATGGCACAGGTGTACATCAGAATCAAAAATTGGTTCACTTATGATGTCTCCTAGTTTGCTCAAGATCGAAGGTAGTTTCCCGTCGTAGCTTATCGGAACGCCTGTAATCTCAAAGTTCAGGTTCCTTGAGTACCGTTCTTGGTTTGTTACCCGGTCTTCAAGGTCAGATAGCTGTTGTTTCAGTCCCTTGCATTCCTGTGATAGTGCGGCATTTTCTTTCTTTAGCACTGAGTTTTCCTTTTCTTTCTTTAGCGCTGAGTTTTCCTTTTATAATTTTGCATTGCGCTCAGCCATAGCATCAAACTATTCACTAAAGGAATCTACTGATTCTTCCAGGACTTTATATTCCTTTCGAAGCTCTTTCTCTAGTGCGCTGCGCATATCCCGCATTTCTTGTTTAAAATATTTCAACAGTTTTGCCACTTCAGAAGGCATTTCAAATTAGCAGTTGAGCAAACACTTGTACAAGAGCTTGGCAGCAGCGGGAAGAAAAAAGTTAAAAATTAGCCACAAATGATATACAACCCTCTGTATAAGATGCACAGATTTAGTGAACCAGTCGGCACAGCCGCTGCTGCCATGGCCTTCATCACGGAAGGCCTGAGTAATGTTAACTGTTGCTTTTTTGACGTAAACTTCCCTAGCTGTCTTCCTTTGAGAGTTTTTCTCTGTCCCCAATGCCACAATACGCAGCCTCGTTTCTTCCTGTATGCGTGGGGGGCATTCTTGCTCCTTGACAGCTCGTGAAAAAAAAACTCAACGAGGCGACTGCAATTTACATACAACCATTTTACGTTGTCACTAATGATGCCTTTTTAGTGAATTTTTTGGCCGAGTAAAAGCTAGTGAGATAACTAAACAAAATTTGTTCACCCTGTCGTTTCCTGCTCTTTTCCCTGCATATGACGCCACGTCATCAGCCAGGGCGGCGGAGAACACAGCCGGGGTGGGGTCACGGTAGTGGGAAGCCCCTAGCAGATGGCAATTGTGGTGTGGCAAACTTGTGCGCATATGGTTATTCTGACAGGAATCGGCGCTCTGCGCCGTGATGAGGCGCTGGCAAGCAGTGTGGTAGAAAATGCGCGGTCCTGTTAAGGAATTGGCGGGGTGTACATCAGTGAATGTGAGTATGCGATTTGTCCAACGGGCGAGGCGTCACGCCGAGCCGAAAATGGTATTCCGTGACTCCCTGGTGGCGCTTCAACACGCTGCCGAGTTACACTCCTAAAGCCGATGCTTAAGCATCCTCGATTTTTTTTTGTTCAAGTGAACTTTGCGCCCAGGTTCTAGCATTCCTCCATATAAATGTAAAAACATTTTTGAACAAATTTTTTTTTTGCGTTCAAAATATGGCTTGCCCATTTTTGTGACTCAAGCTCAACGCTGGAATATTTAGTGGATCCTTGTATTTAAAAAAAAAAGGTCTGCTTAAAATCGTACACAAGCTGGTAAATGTTTGGTGAATTCATCAAACACTAAAATTAAAGTTTTTGCTATTCGGTCTGAATTAAAGTGGAGAAGCAAAATTATGACTTCAAAACGACATGAAAGCACACCTCTGAGGGTCCAGAGTTATGGATATTTTTCAATGAGAGATTGAGAAAAAGCAGGAAGCAAAAGTTTCGCATCTTTAACAACGCCTGGAAGATTAAAAACCGGAGAAAATATAGGTATCAAAAATCCTTACTAATTGGCCTGCAGCTGGAGAACAAGGGGTTCTAATTCTTTTTGTGCATAAGCAGTAGATTAAAAATATCTTCTTGAACACATCAGATGTCTGCTCACATCACATTCCAACCCGTTGGTAGACAAGCTGGTCAATGTTTGCTGAATTCATCAAATACAAAAATTAAGGTTCTTAATATTCGGGCAGAATTAAAGTGCGAACGACATAAACAATTCATTCTACAATGAGAGTAAGTACACAGAAGTCGTCCTCGTGCTTTGTCTCTTTTTTCTTGTCCTGCCGGAAAAAAAATTATGCGGCACCGTAATGAACGCGCCAACCTACACAGACAAGACCCGTCGAGTGAAATCTGTGGCAAGTTGATGCATCGCGCTGCCCGAAGGCGAGTGCCAGGGAGACGACGAATGGGGAGGAGGGGTGGTTATCTTTTCCAGAGATTCAGTGGCTACAAGGAAAGGTGCTTTGAAAGGCGGAAAAAGGGTGACTGAGCGAGGGTGCATGAGTGGGGAAGTGCTTAGCAGCGTGCCGAGGAAAACAGGTGAGGCGAAATGAATACGTAAAATCTCAAAGAATAAATAGCCGTTGGCGGGGTAGGGGCTCCCCGGTTAGCACCCTATCTTAAAAAAGGCGCGGCGGCGAAATGAAGTGGGGAGATTGGAACCTGAGAGGGAATGCGAAGGGTGTGCGATACGTGTGAAATGGGTTTGGAGGTAGTAGAGAAGGCGATGCCAATAACAAACAAGGAAATTGAAAACGCGAGAGAGGAAAATATTGTTACATGGCGGCCAGCCCAAGAACGAGGCGTATGAGTGATAGCACAGAGACGACTTTAATGGCCGCTGGCCTTGCGCGAGTGCTCTGGCCCGCGCCACTGCCAGCTTCGTCTTATTCGTCAAAATATGGTTGTAATGCCAGAATAAAATGAAGAGTTAAGACCCTAAAGTTCGGCGCCCCAAACGCTTGAAGCGAAAAGAAGAGATAAGTTTCGCCAAAACTGTTTCAAGCATTCGCGCAACGTATTGAATTGTTATCCCTAACTGCTTCCAATGTTTTTCTTTAAAAAAAGGTGTTTGAAATGAAAAAGTCTGCGTAAATAAAAAGGAGAGATTTAAAAAAGGGGTATAGTCCTCAATATAAATAACGAAAGAGCAGAAACAAGAATTTGGGACACTACCCAAGGAGCCCAACACAATAATTAGCACAAATATTGGTCCTAGATTCGCTTTCGGGAGTCAGAGAATTTCCCAGAATCACCCATTTTTGATGCCAAGACAGGAAATATGCTCAGCCATTTTAACCATCGGCAGTGGCCTATCGTCCATTGTAGAGCTGCGCATGTGTTCAGCCCGTCTGTCAACAATGACCCGACGTTTGCACTAGGACAATTCCCATGTCGGCCAATGTATGCCCAATGGCCCGCTATCCACCCCAGGACTATGTCTATATTCAGGCCGTCTCCAATTAATGACCAGACATTCGCACCGACACTATGCCTTCATTCAAATGATTTATAAATCACGCCCATTTTCAGTTAATCTATTATTTATGGCCCTAAGCTCGCGGCAGGACAAGGCCATTTGGCAGTTTTTGCACCCTAGTCCAATATTCATAACGCATTGCTAAGTGGATGCAATTTGAAAGTGTTTGCGATGGGGGGTCCCCCTAGTTTTGTTACACACCCCTTGCTGTCTATTGTGCAATTTATGTCTGTCCACAACAGCCAAGGTATCATGCAAGACGGGAAGCAGCCTTTTTTTACATGTGGACTGGACAACAACAGTGCAGAATTATTCTGCTTTTCTACCAGCCAGAGCTTGTATGTGTAATCTTCTGCACATAGGAAACCAGCGGACACGCAAAAATAAGGGGAATACGTGATTCAAGGAACAAAGTTTATTGCATCTGCACTACCAGCACACATAGCGAGATGCACGGTGCCTAGAGCCACTGAGCTGATGAATCATATCAGCACTCTCGATGCACTTCTATTGTAAGAGAGCTTGCGCAGACTTGAAACACATTCTTAGCCAAGCTCTGGCACGATGACCTCACTGCAGGTCGAAGCTGCAAAGAGACGCCCAATTTGATCATCAGCGTACGCACGACTATCTCAGGAAAAGAACAAAATAATAAATAACGCAGTGAATTTTGTGGCGAACAGTTTGCGAGAACATACTCGCAAAACACTTTCTTAGAAAAGTTTCTAAATGATGCGTAATAACTACCGCCGCTTTCAATGAAAAATATGGCATAAAATTTGCGAAATTGCATTCAACCAAATGGATAATTTCTAATCATGATTTGCCGTCTCATGCCCTAAACTAAATATTGTCACGGACTAGAAGACAACACAGTGTGAAGTGGCGCGGCACGGAGCGCTCGCGCTAGGCCCATCGCCATTAATTCATTCCATCGCCATCTGTCATGTAGTCGTGCTTTCATCTGCTTGCCGTCACGTAACATTTGGTGTGAGGTGCGGAGTTCATCCCTATCCTGGTTCTGGAGCTTCGGCGTACTGCTTGTGCCACGGTCGTCGGTCGTATGTTCCTCTCAGCACCGTCCGGCACTGCCCCGTCCCCCGCCCCGATCAGAAGACACGACGACATGACGACGCCGTCGCAAATGGAAGATATGACCCCACCGACCCCAGAAGCCGCCAACATATTCGAACACAGCCCCTGCCCATGCCGTTCGGTGTGTTCATGGGCTTCGGCCGTAGGCTCAAGGTGACCTATGCACGGTCCGGAAGCTTCCTGGAGCAGCGCTCATCTGATCATGATCTGCTCATCTCTTTCATCGTAACGGCAAGCCCTGCGTCTTCTTCTCTTCTGTGTTCATCCCTTCTGTCACGCCCATCGTCACGTCCTACGTTTCGTCTTCACGGCCGTTCTTCTAGTTCGCGCGATCGGGACGATCGCTCGGCGGCCCCGGGTAGTGTCACGGACTAGAAGACGACCAAGTGGGCAGTGGCGCGGCACTTAGCGCTCGCGCTAGGCTCACAGCTATTAAATCATTCCATCGCCATCTGTGATGTAGTCGTGCTTTCACCTGCTTGCCGTCACAAAGCAATATTAGATCACTAAAGGAGGTAAATACAGAGTTTGATACAAATGAATCAATTTTAGATTTGTACTAAAATTGAGTCTGCAATTGAGAGCTGGTTTTATGTCTTTTTCTTGTCTTTTTATCGCACAGGTGGTAGGATCTCCTCGCTATAAACCTCAATACAACTTTTAACGAAGTTTTCGTCTATGCAATTAAATATTTCATGCAAAAGTGGCTTGCACAGTTTTGCGAAAAGTGCTGAACGCAGGATAATGAGTACATCATTTATTTTCAAAAAATAGCAGGTCGCCTATGTCGCTTCGCAAGCATGTAAAATCCGATAACGATCTTTGAAAACCACTCAAAAGCACTTTTAAGATAGTCTTAGTTGGTTAATTCATGGACAACATGGTGTAAAATTTTTGTGTTTTCTAGTACGCCTGAAAGTGCCGAAGACAACGGGAGAGGGCACAGAAATATTACACATACCCTGACAGGCTTGCTGCAGTCGAAGAATAAGCGCTTGTGATACTCGTCTGGCACAATGATAGATGACGAGTGTCTTCATGAGTGCAACATGAGTTTGACCATTGTCACTCCACCTCGCTCATTGAAAAGGTAGTCAGAGTTCAGTAAATTCATTTCACGAAAAAAAAGTAAAGTTTTCACCGTTATAGCTTTTCTTTTGCGCACGACGTCAAGCAAGACATTTCGCAATCAGAACTGGCACACAGAAGTCGCCCTAGTGCTTTGTCACTTTCGGTTTTCCTGTCAGAGAAAAAAGGTCGGTGCTATGTGAAAGCAGCAAGTACTAAAAGAACGTCACTCTTTTCCAAACGCATTTAGGGATAAGAGTTCTCACGTATGTATATTCTCTAAACGATGTAGATTTCCGCGTGCGGAGACTACGAACGGCGTCAGTGAGAGTATGCATCCTTCCTCGACCCGCTGGTTGTGTGGCTTTCTGATGGCTTAGGAACAGAAAGTTCAGTTTTTAATACGCGGCGTAAAAACACCCTTTGCCAGCCTCGTCCGCCAGGCGCCAAGAACAATCGAGCAATTCATGCAAGAATCCTACACCATCGAGATCTCCCTCGACGTCCGGGCTTGGCAGTACAACCGCCCTTCTTCTGTCTGCGCAATCCGTACGTACACAACCACTACCAGCGACAACTTGCGGGAAGTTATCCCCGAAACCGTTTGCGAGGAGCTACGCCGTTTACTGCCATCCTCCGCACGGCCCCAAGCAGCGACTCTCATGACTGTGGTGCGGGAAGAAGTGCCAAAGGCACTTGGCATCCCGACGGCCTCAGAACACGAGGTCATGACCTAAGCTGTTGCAGTACGCGCTCCGCATCTCCAACCCCCTACGTCTTGTCAGAGATGAGCCACTTGTTCCTGAGCGCCGCTTCTCTACTCCCGCCCACCAAGCCTACAAACGACGCTCAATCCTCAGGAAATGGGTTGCCTGGAGGACTTCCACCAACCGACCGTTGTACTTCATTGCGGTGGGGCCGGCCATATTCTTCGTCACGTCCCGTACGGACGTATATCTGCCGTTGACGCACCGCGACTAGCTTCGGCAAACGTGCGCAAGAAATCGAAGAGTACCTGCGTCAAAAAGACTACTCGCCGAACCGCCTTTCGCGCTCACCATCGCCGTCAGCCTCGCGCTTTGCGTCGCCACGCGGCAGCTACGCAGCCCCGGTACGACGGTATCCCAGTTCACGTAGGGGGAACTAAAGACAGCAACCTCTGGAGGTGAGGTTGCCCCCGAGCAAAACAACGAAGATCCTCCGACGACCATGCCGCAAGAAGACGCCGCCCCCGACACGCCGATGCCGCATACAAACACAACCTCTACCACGACGCGAATTGCCTACAAAACGACGCCGCTACCGAGAAAAGCTTCGATGGCACGTTCTACTGCCGATTCCCATACCCGACGAAGCCGTGACCCGACGCCCAGGATGACGTGCAACGGAAGAGCAAGGACGTCCGACTTAGAGGTAGTTATCGACGTCCGAAAAGTTTACGCTGTAGTCGACACAGGAGCGGGCTACTCCGTGATGAATGGAACATTCGCTCATTACGCCATCAGGACGATGCACAGCGCGAGTGACTGTCAAAGGACACACCTATCCTGCGACGTTCGTTGCGCTATGGCAATGTTCGCACGAAGTGATTTTGGGCATTAATTTTCTTAATGACCATCAAGCGATCATCGACCGGCGATCCAAGCTGATCACGCTTTCGACGAACGAAGCCATCGCTTCAATGAAAACTCAAGAAAATCCCGTTGCCCTGAGTGTTCTGGAAAAATGAGCGAGCGTCCCACCCCGTTCAAGCGTTATCCTGACCGTAGGGACCACAAAAGCCATTAACGCTGAAGCCATCATCGAGGGGAACACGAAGCATCGGAAGAGGCATCGCACATCGATGTACTGCTGACTAACCTCAGCAAAAAATACAGGCACGTTAACAGAGAAACGACGATTGCTTTCTTCCACGAAATATTCGACGTACAAGACAACTTCGCCTTCTCCGACTCATCCGCAGAAGATTCGCCTGTACAAGAGAACTCGCCCACTTTCGACATCAACCCAACCCTGCCCCGGAAGAGACAAGACAAGATCCGCAATCAGCTTAAAAGCTACAACGAGTGTTTTTCGTCATCGCCGAAGGTCCGACAAAGGCCAATTGCCAAGCATCGCATTATAACCGATGAGAATGCCAGAACTCTCCGTTAAAGCCCCTACCGTGTGTCGCCGCGAGAACGACAAGCCATCCGGGACGAAGTGGAAGAAATGCGTAGCGAGGACATCATCCAGCCTTCAAACAGCCCATGGGCGGCACCGGTTTTTCTATAGTGAAGAAGAAAGACGGCAAACATCAATTCTGCGTTGATTACCGCCGCTTGAACTTAGAAAAGAAGGACGTGTACCCCCTCCCACGGCTCTGCAACGTCAAGTATTTCTCATCAACTGACCTCAAGTGTGGCTATTGTCAAACTGAGGTCGACGAACGAGGTTGGGAGAAGACCGCATTCATCACTCCGGATGGCCTCTTTGAGTTGAAGGTGATAATATTTGGTCTGTGTTCCGCACCAGCGACGTTTCAGCGAGTATTGGATAGAGTGCTTTCCGGCCTGAAATGGCAGATCAGTCTGTTATTGTTAGATGACGTGTTATTTTCGCCTCGAACATTGAAGAGTACCTAAAAAAACTTTGAACAGGATTTGACGCTATCAAGTCGTCTTGCCTACCTTGAAAGCAGAGAAGTTCCCCTTTGCCTATGAAAAGCTGCTGTTTCAAGGCAACATCGTTAGCAAGGAGGTTGTAGGCCCATACCCGAAGAAAACAGCTGCTATCGCACAGTTTCCACCGCCGGCTGATAAGAGAGCAGTGCGCAGATTCCTCGGACTGTGCGCATGTTACCAAAGATTTGTGAAACACTTTTCGAGCATCGCCGAGCCCCTGACCACACTGACGAAGGCAGATGTGCCATTTAAATTGTAAGCGCTTAAGAAGAAGCCTTCAAGAAAGTTCAGTGTAGTTTTCAGTTCCCGCCAATCCTCGCGAAATTTGATGAAAACGCCAATAGTGAAGTTCATACCGATGCAAGCAGCGTGGGGCTAGGCGCTGTCCTCCTTCAAAAAAGCGACGGGCTGGAGAAAGTCAGTGCATACACTAGCAGTTCCCTTTACAAGGCTGAGGCTGACTATTCGGCAACTCAGAAGCAGTGCCTTGCCATCATATGGGATACATCGAATATTCGCCCTTATCTGTACGGATGACAGTTCAAGGTGGCCAGCGATCCCCACGCGCTGTGCTCGCTTGCAAATTTGAATTACCTTTCTGACCTTCTCGCTCGATGGAGTCTGCGCCTCCAGGAGTTTGAAATCACCGTATTTTACAAGTCCGGACGCAAGCACTCTGACGCCGATTGCCTCTCACGAGCCCCTGTAGATGCACCGCCGACGGACGACGATGAGGACGCGTTTCAGGGATCCATCAGCCCCATCTCTTTTGCACAGCAGCAACGCTCGGACACCGACCTAAAACGCCTCATCGAGTACTTGGAAAGCAAGGCTTCTTCACCCCCGCCTCATTCAAGCGAGGACTGCCTTCCTTCTGTGTACAAAAAGGTGTACTCGTGAAGAACTTGCAGCGAACAAAACAGCCTACCTCCCTGTTGTACCTGCTTGTCTCCACGAATAAGTTCTACAGGCTTCACACGACGAGCTGACAGCTGGACATCTCGGGTTTTCTCGCACCCTCCGCCGCATTCAAAAAAAGTATTACTGGCCCCGACTCTCTGGCAATGTCGCATATTAAGTGAAAACCTGCCGAGATTGTCAGCGAAGAAAGTCTGCTGCCACCCGACCAGCAGGATTTTTTGAACCCGACTGAAACCCCCTCAAGGCCCGTTAAGCAGAGCAGCATGTTCTTTCTTGGCCCTCTCCCAAAGTCTTACGTCTGCGAAGCCGACCGTGGCGGCTGCGTTTTTATGGAGGAAAAACGCTAAGGCGCCCGTGTGCTGTGCGATGTCGGTGCACGTTAAAGATCCCCAGGTGGTTGAAATTATTCCGGAGCCCTCCACTACGGGACCCCATTCTTCCTCTCTTCTTTCACTCCCTCCTTTATCCCTTCCTTTACTGCGCGGTTCAGGTGTCCAACGATATATGAGACAGATACTGCGCCATTTCCTTTCCCCCAAAAGCCAATTATTATTATAAATTATTAATACGTGGATCATCGTAGCGACCGACTACTTTAACCGCCACGCCTAGGCAAAACCCCTACCTAACAGAACAGCTGCAGAACTCTCTAAATTTTTCGTGGAGTGCATTCTTCTGCAACGCGGCGTCCCTGATGTGCTTATCACGGACAGAGGAACAGCATTCATGGCCGGAACTAACGCAAGCCATCCTGCGTTACAGCGAAACCAGCACCAGAGGACCACTGCACACCATCCGCAGACCAACGGTCTGACCGAGCGCCTAAACAAAACCATCGCTGATATGCTCTCAATATATGTCGCTTCGGAACACAAGACCTGGGACGTCATCCTGCCTTGCGTCGTCTTCATCTACAACACCGCAGTGCAGGAGACCATCCATATGACCATCCATGAGCACGCTCGACGTCATGCTTCCCAACGTTACCGAAGAAGAGAACTACGATGTCGCCACCTATCTTCAACGCGCAGAAGCCCGAAGATTTGCCGGATCAAGGATGAAAGACCAGCAGCGGACCGACGGCGACGCTACAACCTACGAAGACACAACGCGGTATACAAGCCGGGAGACCTGTGTTTAGACGCCAATTCGCCGCCGTGGATTGAGTGAAAAGCTTTTGCGCCGCTATTTTGGCACGTACAAAGTTCTTCGTCGGATGGTGAACTGGGTTATGAAGTCATTACTGAGACAATGACTGCATCACAGCGTCGCCGCGTACGACCAGAAGTTGCCCATGTCGTCCGTCTAAAGCCATATTATGCGCGCTAAAGGTCGCTGTGTTGCCACACTCTGTGTTTGTATTCGCACAATCCAGTTTATTTGTTGCTAGTCGCCTTATTTGTTTCAAAGAATCGTGTAGATGCTTCTGTGAGAGGAGAGTAATGCCGCGAATCTTTCCAGTGTTCGTTTGTTCATTGTTCCAAGAAGCCAGCAGGCCGTGTTATCGCTTTGCTTGCGATGCAAGACGCGAGCAGATTCATCTCGTTTGATCGCTTCCAGGCAATGTTGAGTCTACGTTGTTCCAGAATGTTCTAGTAACTTTGCACGCTTTATCTTGAAGGTTCGCTATCAGCTTTAAATAGAGCATGGCCGACAGCGTCGGCATTCTGTGCGATAACCACTGAGCTTTATTGCTGGTACGCCGTCGCCGAGTGATTTAGTCAATTGTGGGCTCAAGTGAGCCCAAATAGGTTTGTTGAGACGCCATTTTCGGAGCCTCACTGTAGTCACCGCTTCGTGACAAATATAATATATATATATATATATATATATAATATATATATATATATATATATATATATATATATATATATATATATATATTAAGGAAGCCAACAGTCACCGAAACCAAAGTGCATAGGGGAATGATGTTAACTTTAGTGCCAGTCAATTGGTTTTTAAAGAAAATTACTTATAAAGCACCAGAAAAATCAACCATGCCGCCTGTGGGATCCGAACCCACGACCTCCGAATATCGCGTCCGGTGCTCTTACCAACTGAGCTACGGCGACGGCTGTTCAATCTGCTGTTTTCGTGGGTATTTATGTTTTGCATGTAAGCGAACCTTCAGAGTGTTCACCAGCGCCACCCTCGTCCATAGCGGTGGACGTAGCACGTCCTGTAATACCGCAAGTGTGACGTAGAACGTCAACTAACGGCGAGGGCGGAAACTGCGAGAGCCCTCTCATGCTACCTATGGCATCAAGACTGCCAGAACCGGGACCCCCGTTAAGCTATTAGCAAACAAGGCAAATGAAATGAGGGGCTCGTTTGACAAACATATTAGGAAGCCAACAGTCACCGAAACCAAAGTGCATAGGGGAATGTTTTTTTTAATTTATAGTGCCAATCAATTGGTTTTTACAGATTACTTATAAAGCAGCAGAAAAAACAACCATGCCGCCGGTGGGATCCGAACCCACAACCTCCGAATATCGCGTCCGGTGCTCTTACCAACTGAGCTACGGCGACGGCAGTCCAATCTGCTGCTTTCGTGGGTATTTATGTTTTGCGTGTAAGCGAACCTTGAGAGTGTTCACCAGCGCCACCCTCGTCCATAGCGGTGGACGTAGCATGTCCTGTAATACCGCAAGTGTGACGTAGAACGTGAACTAACGGTGAGGGCGGAAACTGCGAGAGCCCACTTATGCTACCTATGGCATCAAGACTTCCAGGACCGAGACCCCCGTTAAGCTATTAGCAAACAAGGCAAATGAAATGAGGGGCTCGTTTGACAAACATATTAGGAAGCCAACAGTCACCGAAACCAAAGTGCATAGGGGAATGTTTTTTTTAATTTATAGTGCCAATCAATTGGTTTTTACAGATTACTTATAAAGCAGCAGAAAAAACAACCATGCCGCCGGTGGGATCCGAACCCACAACCTCCGAATATCGCGTCCGGTGCTCTTACCAACTGAGCTACGGCGACGGCAGTCCAATCTGCTGCTTTCGTGGGTATTTATGTTTTGCGTGTAAGCGAACCTTGAGAGTGTTCACCAGCGCCACCCTCGTCCATAGCGGTGGACGTAGCATGTCCTGTAATACCGCAAGTGTGACGTAGAACGTGAACTAACGGTGAGGGCGGAAACTGCGAGAGCCCTCTTATGCTACCTATGGCATCAAGACTTCCAGGACCGAGACCCCCGTTAAGCTATTAGCAGACAAGGCAAATGAAGTTAGGGACTCGTTTGACAAACATATTAAGGAAGCCAACAGTCACCGAAACCAAATTGCATAGGGGAATGTTTTTTTTTTAATTTATAGTGCCAATCAATTGGTTTTAAAGAAAATTACTTACAAAGCAGCACAAAAAACAACCATGCCGCCGGTGGGACCCGAACCCACAACCTGCGAATATCGCGTCCGGTGCTCTTACCAACTGAGCTACGGCGACGGCTGTCCAATCTGCTGCTTTCGTAGGTATTTATGTTTTGCGTGTAAGCGAACCTTGAGAGTGTTCACCAGCGCCACCCTCGTCCATAGCGGTGGACGTAGCACGTCCTGTAATACCGCAAGTGTGACGTAGAACGTCAACTAACGGTGAGGGGGAACTGCGAGAGCCCTCTTATGCTACCCATGGCATCAAGACTGCCAGAACCGAGACCCCCGTTAAGCTATTAGCAGACAAGGCAAATGAAATGAGGGGCTCGTTTGACAAACATATTAAGGAAGCCAACAGTCACCGAAACCAAAGTGCATAGGGGAATGTTTTTTTTAATTTATAATGCCAATCAATTGGTTTTTAAAGAAAATTACTTATAAAACAGCAGAGAAAACAACCATGCCGCCGGTGGGATCCGAACCCACGACCTCCGAATATCGCGTCCGGTGCTCTTACCAACTGAGCTACGGCGACGGCTGTCCAATCTGCTGCTTTCGTGGGTATTTATATTTTGCGTGTAAGCGAACCTTGAGAGTGTTCACCAGCGCCACCCTCGTCCATAGTGGTGGACGTAGCATGTCCTGTAATACCGCAAGTGTGACGTAGAACGTGAACTAACGGTGAGGGCGGAAACTGCGAGAGCCCTCTTATGCTACCTATGGCATCAAGAGTGCCAGAACCGGTACCCCGGAACCCACGTCTTTCGCTGTATATATATATATATATATATATTATATATATATATATATATATATATATATATATATATATATATATATATATATATATATATATATATATATATACACACTCATCGAAATATACGCTTCGTTGAAGGAAACATTTTTATTTTACTCGATGTTTCGATCGCAGGACCGGTCTTTTTCAAGAATGATCATACAGAGCATGGGTGCGTGTTCTTTTAGCATTGTACTTGACACACAGAAGGCTTCAAAGGAAGAGAAAAAAAGAAAAATAAAGACCTCAGACGACGCTGTGGCTCAACCCAACGGCTGAAGTTAAAGCAAAACTGACAGACCGAGCAGGCTCACGCGCTTACCATTTCTCTTTCTTCTAATATTGCACGCTCTAGAAATTTTTTTAAAATTAAGAAAAATTATTAACAAGCTAATCAGGCAGGAGCTCCACATAAAATCTATTCAAACATATATCTTAAATCAGAAACTGTACCAAAGGGACTTTTCGTATCCCTATCCCCAACCATGAGTAACCTTTCAGAATCTGATCCAGAAACATGGAGAAGAGCTATTTAAGGCTCTTTAAACCTCCTGAAAATAACAATTGAGCGCTTTGAACAGATGTTAGCATCAATAGCACTGGAGGAGAGGCGGGCGCGTCACAACATGGTACTCTCAGCATCCGAGACAGATGAGACTGAGGTCTTTCAGTTGAGCAAAATTAAGCCAATTTAGACGAAGAAACTTCAAAAATTTCTTGTGATGGCATTGTTGTTGAACCCACCGCGGTGGCTCAGTGGTTAGGGCGCTCGACTATTGATCCGGAGTTCCCGGGTTGGAACCCGACCATGGCGGTTGCGTTTTTATGGAAGAAAAACGCTAAGTCGCCCGTGTGCTGTGCGATGTCAGTGCACGTTAAAGATCCCCAGGTGGTCGAAATTATTCCGGAGCCCTCCACTACGGCACCTAATTCTTCCTTTCTTCTTTCACTCCCTCTCTTATCCCTTCCCTTACGGCGCTGTTCAGGTGTCCAACGATAGATGAAACAGATACTGCGCCATTTCCTTTCCCCAAAAAACCAATTATTATTGTTTTTGAGGCAGGTATGGAGCGCACAGTGGTATTACAACTAGCAACGCACATATTCCCACCCGACAATAACAACGAAACAATAAACAAACATACAACCACATTAGACGGAATAACTAGAGAGCCACACCTTCCGGAAAGTATAATCAACATATCAAGCTCTGAAATCACTCCCGATGAAAAGTCCCTTTTATCACGCGGCCTAAAATTCTGCCCTAATATTAGGCCGCATAATGAGTAACAATTACTCAAGGATCTTGTTCACTTTTCCTGAACACTTAGACTACGGCAATATTTTTTAGACAAACCAAGCCAAAATAATGCCTGCATGGTGCCCGAAACCTAAGGTACAGTGGACACTCGATACTGGCAGGGATCAATATCTAGACCTATATATTAAAGCGGTACAAAAGGACGTACTGCAGGCCTTCGGGATACGAAAATCTGGCCCACCGAACCTCACAAAAAAATAACGTAACGCTTTAGACTCACTCGGGAAACGAACGGACATCGTCATTAAGCCCGCCGACAAGGGTTGAGGTTTAGTTATTTTGGACAAAGATGATTGTATTCAGGAGGCCAACCGCCAACTCAACGACGCAAAATTCTATAAGAAACTATCATCAGAGTCCGCCTCCGAAAACTAGAAGATCATAGGAAAAATGAATACACTAACCGATGAAGGTGAATTACCAAAAAACGCCTCCACGGGGCGCGTTTACATGCTTCCGAAAATTTACAAACAGAACAATCCGGGGCGATCTATTGTTTCTGGCGTCGGCATACTGACAGAGCTGATCTCCGATTACAACGATTCTCTCATCAAAAATATACCTCCGAAACATCCATCTTACATACGAGATACTAAAGATTTCCGTAGAGAATTATCCGATGTCACCTTCCTTCATGGCGCTTTCTTAGTTACCCTGGACGTGGTGTCACTGTACACTAACATCCACATGACGACGGAATACAGGGCATGGTCGGAGCCTAAAAAGAACACAGAGTCCTAGACTCTACCAGTTCAAGTGACATCGAGACGCTTGCAAATTTGGTCCTTAAACTTAACGGTTTAGAATTAAACAACTCATAGTATCTTCAAACGAGCGGTACGACTAAGGACACAAAAATGGCACCAAATTACGCCAACATATTTATGAACAAAAGTGAATCAGACTTTTTTTCCTCATATCCAACCAAACCGGCATTTTACAAACGTTTTCTGGTGACATATTCATAATTCGGACAGAAACCGAGGAATAAATAATTCAGTTTATCGTCTCATTCAGCAACATACATCCAAATATATCTTTCACACACACCTACTCAGCTAAAAGCATTAACTTCCTTGATGTGCTGGTTCGTGTTGAACGGGGTGCATTAATCTCTAGCATTTATAAAAACCCACAGACAGACAACAGTATCTTCATTTCAACAGTTGCCACCCACGCGATTGCAACTTCAATTCCACACTCACATGCAATCCGATTCAAACGCATTTGCTCTCGATCAGAAGATTTTAAAAACATGCTAAACACATGGGCGAAGTTCTAAATAAACAGCGCTACCCGTCTTCTATCATGAACGATGCCATTAAGAGGGCGGAAATTACTAATCATGATCACACCCCTGCGGAATCCGCGCCAATACCACATCGCTCTAATCTAGTAATGACATTCACAGACAACCTACCGAATATTAACAAAATCCTTAAAAAACACTTCAATATCTTAGAAAAAAGTGAGCGGCTCTCAAAAAATTTTCCAATGGTCCCCCACGTAACATACAGAAGGCCAAAAAATTCACAAAACAACCTTGTGCACTCAACGGTTAATAAACCGAGGCGGGTGGGTTGCACACCGTAGGGAAAGAACAGATGCCAAGTTTGCAATCACATGCAAACCACAGCACTGGCTAAAAGTACCCATTCAGATTTCAAACATGTGATCCGAGAGGATTTAAACTGTGATTCTAGTAATGTTGTTTACATGCTCGAGTGTGTCAAATGTCAAATTCAATACATTAGCCAAACAGACAATTCCTTCCGATTAAGATTCATTAACCACCGCTCAAACACTCAATCTCTCCCTGGCCTCCCACTTTCGAGACACCTCCGCGAAAAAGGCCATGAGTGATAAACTTTAACTAACGATATTTCAGAGTAGCTTCAAAAACACTCGATAGCGCGAACAACGCTAATCATACTTTATTCTCATATTTAACACAGTGGAAAAGGACATCAACGAAAACCATGGCACCCTATTGTCTCGATGGCAGAAACCAAAGAAAATTCCGACCCTAATAGACAAAGTACCACCACTGACTGAGTCGTCTGAGGTTATAGCCCTGTTGCATGTCAGTTTCGGCTAGATGTTCTATATGCCGTTGAACTCATTTTTTGGTCTCGCGAGGGCCACATGTCCCCTTGTCTTTCTTCATTTTTGTCATTATATATTTTTTTTAATTCCTTTGTGCATTATTTTTTTCATTCCTGTCAATAAGCCTTTCCACTTGGTCCTCCTATGGGAAGCTCATCTGGTTTTAGCGGCTCGTGTGTCACCATGTGTAGCCACTTTGGGCGATCTCAACCTGTTGCGCTTCGTCCGGGCCATTTTTCGGAGTCGCACGGGGCCACACATACGCGGCCAGAGGGATACAGACGCCGACAATTGGCGGACACTTCCCTTCTTTTGTTAAGCCTCAACCACGTTTCTTTTTCTTTGCTTTTGTTTCTCTCTCTCTCTTTGTTTCTTTTTTTCTTCTCGCAGTAGCCGCGTCCGCACCCAGCTCGGCCCCCCTCTTTCACCTCGTGTGTGCGTGTGTGTGTGTGTGTGTGTGCGTGGTGTGTTTGTGTGTGTGTCTGTGTGCAGTTTGTTCACGGGTACGCGACGCGCCGTCTTTTCCTCCCTAATATGCCATAGGTGCTTGTTCCGTTCTGCAGGACCCCCTTTTTTCTTTTTATTTTTCTTTACTCCTCTTCCTTTTAAGCCTTATTTGTGTTAAGTCCCATGCTATAAGAACACGCGCCCATGTACTGTATTACCATTCTTGAAAAAGATTGTTCCTCCGATCGAAACGTCGAGTCAAATAAAAATGTTTCCTTAAACGGAGCGTATACTTCGATGTATATTATATTAAGCAGTCAAGTACCTCATATATATATATATATATATATATATATATATATATATATATATATATATATATATATATACATATATATATATATATATATGCGGCCACTTTAAGTCCTATTGCAGTAAACCTACGCCAACTCACATCACAGCCTCTATAATACATCGAACACCATAATCTCGGAAATGACCAGTCTTGTGGCAGGTATCATGCCCTTTATAGCACCGGGTGGGCTTGCGCGTCTTTTCAAGCCGCTGCTCTCGCACCAGCTGACAACAAAAGGTACACAATCTGCGCACTAAATTCGTCCGCCGAGAGGGGGTCCTGGCCACCCCGTGTGAAACTTTCCTGCACGTCGTGCAAGCTGCAGATATAAGCATTTTATTTTCCGGTAGGGAGGCGCTTCTTGCCGTCTCGTCTGCCACGCTAATGAGGATTTAGATAACGGTGTCTGTCCATCCTGTTTAATTGAGTGATGCCAGCAGAGGCCAAGAGGGGGGGGGGGGCAGAGTGGTCTTCAAGTAGCATAATGTGTCCTGAGCTAAGCAATTCAGTAAGTCGGCTACTTTTTGAATCAACAGGGATCACGATAAAACAACACCACGGACCGCGACTGTTTTCCCGACAAGGAACACTAATGAAGAAGAGACCACGGCAGAGCCCACGATTGAACCTACAACAATCACTACAACAACAACAACAACAACAAGGAAACCATGTGAGATGCTTTTTATTATACATATATTTGTCTTCATGATGTGTTGTTTTTGAGAGAAGTTGGAGGGGTTCCATTTAATGTGTTTTGCTAGCGCGAAGATGTACCGCTCTCTTATACGTTATTAGATTAGAAAACTATACGTAGTGTGAGAGCACTCTGATATATATAAAATCAAGTTAAATCGTAAGCTTCTTGGAATGACAATTCTAAAAGGTAGTCGAATCTAATGTGTAAAAACAAAATTTTATTATTCTTTGTTTTATAAAAAAAATTATTTTATTATTCTGTTGGTGATGATTAAAGTTATGGTTACAACGGAGAGGCTTCTATAACTGTATGCAGAAAAGAGTGCAAGAAAATTGTATGTGTGGTAAACAAAATTTTTGAACCTTAATTACCTGTATGACCTGAAAGTTTCTGTTGCAGCTAATATATGTATGTTGACTGCCTAAGAATGCCTGTAATATTTTGGAAACTAGCTTTTTCTGTGAGGTTAATGGAAGGTATTACAAATTAATTGATTTCGTAATTTCTTTCATTGGATAGTGTTACCAACTACTCATAAAACAAATTAATTCATTACAGCAGAAATTTTAAAGACAAACTAGTAATTGTACAAATTATGATGAATTTTATATGCCCTGATAAACAAAGCGAAACCAGTCAGGCAAAAATTCATCTTCAAATATTATTAAAAAAAAACGAAGTTTTGCATGAAATTGAAGCCCATCTAGAACGAATGCCTCTAAAATAAAATGACCTATGTAACGGCAAAGATAACTTTCCTTTGCGGGATTTCCGTTCCAATATTGTGTTCTGAACGGCAGTAAATTAATTTGGTGACGATTACGCATTTCGGTAATGCGATTTTTTAGCGAAGCTAGTGCGGTATTTTGACCACAGCAGAGCGCAGAGGAAACACGCCGAGACGAACGCAGGCACATCTTGGTTTGGGCTTCAGCAGCGCGCTGAGCAAGCGGCCGCCTGTGAGCTTATTGCTGAACCTGCACTTTAGCGAATTTTACTGGAAACATTTGCACATGGCATTACAGCCTTAGACAGGTGACGACATGTCAACACAGACTATGGTAATTTGTCGGAAATGGAGTTAAATTCGCCGCCTGACTGAGCACTATAGATTGGCTTCCAATTCAGTGGGCTCTGCAGCGCACTCCGTGGCCTATTCACTGTCTTCCCTTTTCTCCTTCAGATTCCTTAAATTTGGAATGATTGCTCCTCAGTCGCATGCGCAGCCGCTAGCGTGACACACGATATTTCACCACACTATTTGCTCTTACGGTGCACTATTTCCCACAAACATCACTGGTTGTTACAAACGGGCACAAACGGAAGGTACTATGCACGTGGTAAGTGCGCTGCAAGACAGCACTGCAAATGACTGGGGCAGCTGCTCTTCAGCATGGTAATTTCGCTAAAGGGTTTATTCAGACAGATATGGGGGATGAGGTGAGAGGCGGTCGCCACATACTGCCGGCGGTAGCACATTATTCAAGCTGTGGGGGCACGGTTTAACTACTGCTCAACCTGGTTAGAGAGCGAAAGCTGCGGTGTATTGGACGAGTAGACGCAGCTTGGCGCCTGTAACGTAGAATGAGTTCCACCACAGTTAATAGGCAGCGCGCCCACCCTGCCACCCTGGCAAGAGGCAGTTAATCAACGGTTGATCACGAGTGGTTGGTCACCCATAGAACGCTGCGGCCTATTGCAGCAGTGGTACGTGTCTGCAACAATTTTGTCAGCGCTAGTGGAATGAGCCCGCATATCTCTCTCACGGCCGCCACGAACCCCAAAGCGCGATTGAGGCATCCACTGACACAGGGAGCGGGCTATGCGCCCTTCCTTTGCTCAAAATCATCGGAGTCAAGAACGTTGTCAACGCCAAAGACAATGGACACAATGAACGCAGACGGCCTATAGAAACAGGGAAAAAATCGGCAGTGGCTTAATTTGCCTAACCCTAAAAATCATCGAAAGGCTGTATTCATAAGCTGAGCAAACGACACGCCCATCGCAGTTCATCACGCGACTTGACATCCCAACGGATGTTCTTAAGGTGAAATGACAACCCTAAGGTCTCCTTAAGACAGAAGTCAAAGGTCAACTAAAAGTGACGAGTCGAAAGGGGTGAAGGGTTCCGCACCATAAATGTAGCACATATGGTCATACACGGCTATCTATTTTTGGGCTGAAGGTCGTTCAAGGCCGTTGTGATGTCTACGCGAAAGAGAGCTGACCTAGCTTAGAAAAACTTTTCGCTTTAAAAATCGTTTGTTCGGTGACCACAGGAGCAAAAATCGTAGTGCGGACGCTACTCACATGGGCTCCTTGGAAAAACAAGAATTGATGCGATTTTTCGGCAGCAACCGACTTACAACACATCATAACAGCGAAAGTTACCAGGCTTTGTGGACACCAAAATACGGGAAGGGAACCCAATTTTGGAGCGCTTTTCGGCAGTTTTGCCTTGAACATGCCGCGAACGCGCTAATGCTAAAGGAGCCGGTCGCGGCCACAGCTGAGGCTGGTGGAGGACTGTGGTCATACGGGACCCCGCCTGGCCGAGTCTCACTCCGTGATAGATATCGTCAAGGTCGAAGGCAAGCGTATCTCGCCTAGCGAACTAGGAAAGCAGCATGGCTGGGTGCGAGCCCTCGGAAAACGAAGAGACGGGAAGAACCGACGCGGCAGCAGGCACAACCAAGGTAACCAAGATGGCGGCAAGGCAGGAGGCGAGGAAGGGATGGCGCTCCGAGTGGAGAGGAATATGGCGGAAGGCTCGGTGGCATCGCAGTGGCGGCGCCTGCCTTCAAAGGATTTTAAAATCGTCGTTCGCCCTAAGGGGGACTAAATGTGGGGTTCCTGCGAGGAGCACAACGTCAAGAAGCAATCTGGAGTGCCGCGGTGCTCAGCGCGGAAGAAATAAAGGTGTACACCGTCTACAAGAGTGAAAAGCAGAATAGCGTCTTAGTCAGCACACAAAGTAGGGAACGAGCAGGCCGCTACCTGCGGCTCAAAGAAATTAAAATGGACGGTAGGAGCTACGAGGTATCACCTGATCGCACGGCTCCTGAGAATACCGTAAAAGGTGTCATTCATGGCATTCCGTTAGATCATGGCCAGGAAGAAACTAAGACGCCTTCAATATGACAGAAACCCGGAGATTCTGAGCGCCAGACGCTTTGGGAAGACGGAATCGGTAATTGTGCTATTTCTGACGCAGAAGGTGCCACGTTACGTGATATACTCCTGCGTGCCGCACCGCTGCTTACTATACAAGAAGTATGAATTGTGCCGTATCTGCGCAACTTGAACCACAGAGCCGACGTGTGTACGAACCCGACCGACCCAAGATGTCGAGGATATGGCGTCCGTAACCCCCCTCAAGACCATCAGTGCGTCCTTAAATGTCAGCTCTGCGGCAAGGAGGATTTCACTGGTGACAAGTGCAAGAAACGGTATCGAACCCCTTACATTGAAAAAAACGACAATGGGAGGCGGAACTTTGTGCCGAGGAGGAAGAATCAAGAAAAAGACAAGAATGACTGTGGAGATCTGGCAGAACACATCGAGCACGTGGGTGCTCAGTGAGAGCAGTTACCGCTCGACCTCCTTCCAGAGAATAAGGACGAGCAGTTCCCGATCGAGAACCGGCTCGAGGTGCTGGAAGCCATCCGAGGATACCAAAGAGGTTAGCTGGGCAGAAAGTGTCTCGTAAAAGAACAGTCAACATAGAGAGGAGCTAACCAAGCTTAGACAGCAGGTAGAAAAACTCGTAAAAGAAAATGACGCCCTGAAGAGTAAGTTACAGGGCTAAAGAACGCTAAAGCACTGCAGCAAACCTGTCATGATGTGGAAATAAAAGCAGGGCCGAGTCCTAGGCCAGCAAAGGCAATACGTGAGGCCACCCCCGGAACTGAATGCGGAACTGAGGAGCCAAAATGTAACGATTGAAGAAGTCATACCGCTGGTTGACGAAAGAATAGGCAAGAAAGTAGCGAAACTAGAACAGACGATTGACACTTTCATCGACAAGATAGGTGCAGAGTTCAAGGCAATCAGTCACTAAGCGCAATAACCCTAAAGTTAAATGAGACAGACTCACGCGTTACCGCGTTAGAAGCGAAGATGGTACCACGAAACGTAATTTTAAATCATTTGGGCGGTCAAAAAATAATCGGCACACTATTTGGCAGTGGAACTGTTGCGGGTTCTGCCGTAAAAGGCTGGTTCAGCAGCAAGTCATTTGAAATAAAGGCAATCGGGACGCAATAGCATTGCCAGAAGTAGGAGTGTAGGTGAAGCTAAGGGGTTATCGAGCTTTCTGTACAGAGGCCAATATAGCACGAAACGGCGGTCGAAGACGTTGACCACATACTAGTCGAACTCATCCCAAGCAACAAGAGGGAGGAGAGCGTGTTCATACCTAACGTAACAGCTCCTCGCAAAAAAGTCAAGCTCAATTCGGCGCACTCATTCATAGAACTATGAAGATAGATGTGGCGACACTCTCTGCGCACATTTCCGCGCAGCCTTTATGTTAGTATCATCCGGCCAGCGTAACACGGCCACATGCTGGACCGCGTTCCCGATAAAACCGAGCGCCATGTGCTGCGTCACCAACGGTGGCTAAATGAACAGGCTGCCCGGATGGGAAGATTGCCAGCCTACCTTCCGCTACCAAGACCAGCGTAGCGTCGGTATGCCTGAGTACCGCGTACTGAGATGTATGTTGGATTTGGAAAGAGGCCGTGCCATGGTACCTACTCTACATAGATTTCTGGCCTGTTCGGTAGCTGTTTTTTTCTTTCCGAATTGGTGACTGTTTGACCAATTTTTTTGCTCCTGTGGTTAAAAGATTACCTTATGTACTATTCGTGTCTAAATAATGTCTGGTGTGAAAATAAATTCTCTTTGGTAGCGTCAGTACGCTCGTCCGCTGCTTCGGTAATCGAATGAACGCTTGTTTCGATTTTATGTTAAGATTCGGCCTTCGGCCGAAATGACATCCCACATCTGGTGACCGGGACAACGAACAAGGGCGCATCGCCATGGAGAAACAAGACCAACAGCTCCAGGAAGTACGTCACGGCCTTCTTAATGCTTCCGTACAGCAGCACCCTGCCGGCTCCGCCGAGGACGTCAGAACCCCGACAGACGGCATCCCGCGTGCTGCCCCGCACGACGTCTGGCGTGTAGTTGTGAACCTTCCGATGTTTTGGGCCGACTCGCCCGTGGTGTGGTCCGCCCAAGTCGAGAGGACCAGTTCTACCTCGCGCGCCTCACGCAAGACCGGACCCGCTAAGATTATGCCGTCGCCCACCTTGATTCCCGCTACGCCGACGAGGTCCGAAATATCCTTGCCATCCCGCCAACGGCCAACCTCTACGAACACCTCAAGACTGAACTCATACGCCGCCTGTCACTCTCGGAAGACCAGAAGGCGCGTCAACTATAGTCCGCAGAACTTGCTGAGCGCGAGCCTTCGCAGCTCCTGCGCCACATGCGTGCTCTCATGGCAAACATGCAAATACAGGATTCCTTTCTGCGATCACTTTGGCTTCAACGTCTTCCACCCCACGTCCAGGCAATTCTGCAGGCACAGCTTCTTGCGCTACCTCTCGACCAACTTGCCGAGATCGCTGATCGCGTCATCGAGGTCTGTTTGCCGCAGTTTTCGCCCACCGTCCAGGCTGTCGCCGCGGCGCAGAACACCAGAGGGCTTGCGCGCCATATCGATGACATCAATCGACTACTCAGCTCCATAAAACGGGGCCTTGATTAACATTTCGCGACGCGCCACCAGCAAAGCCGTGAACGTAACACCACCCCGTCGCAGCAGCCTGGTGACGACGACCGGTGCTACTACCATCGACCCTTCGTGGACAGAGCACGATAATGTCGATCAGCCTGTTCCACTGGACATAAAGTTAATAACAACGGTAGCTCGTAGCCACGGCCGCGAGCTGCCAACCTGGAGGCCGTCGCATCTTCGTCACCGACGAAATTACAAAGCAGCGGTTCCTTGTCGACAGCGGTTCCGACATCTGCTGCTTCCTACGAGCCCACGTTCAAGGTACCCGTCCTCCTGCGTCCTTCGAGCTAAACGCGGCTAACTGGTCCACAATCAAGAATTACGACTCACTCCGTCTGCACGTTCAGTTTAAAAACCAACACAGTGGCCTTCATTGGAATTTTTTCATCGCCAACATCAACGAGCCAATCATTGGCTCAGTCTTTTTGGCGCACTACAACCTCCTTCCGGACTGCCGCCACGACGGGACATTCTTCGCCAGGACAGCGAACGACTACAGTCTATTTGAGGATCAACGTACTCGGTGTTGAAAATCATTCACCGTACCACGCAATCCTAGCCGAATTTCTCGGTTTGACGCACCCTTGCGGGTTGCCACGTGATGTGCAGCACACCACTGTTCACTACTTCCGGACCACCCCAGGCCCCCCGGTTTTGTGCCGCGCCCGTCTCCTTGCCCCGGACCGTATGCACATAGCCAAAGCAGAGTTCGAAGCTATGCTCCATGAGGAAATCGCCGGCGCTCCGACGGCCCTTGGGTCTCGCAACTTCACCTTGTCCCGAAGAAGACCGAAGGCTGGCGGCCCTGTGGAGACTACCGCGCTCTCAACGCCCGCAGCATTCCGGACAGGCACACCGTTCAGCACATAAAGGACTTCGCCCTTCGCGTTTATGGCTGCCATGCTTTCTCCGTGCTGGATTTGGTGAAGCCCTACGGGCAGATACCGGTCAATCCGGACGGCGTCCCGAAAACTGCGATCATTACCCCTCTCGGCTTGTTCGAATTCACCTTCTTGAGCTTTGGCCCGAGAAACGCTGGAGAAACCTTCCAACGCTTCATCGACGAAGTCGTCCGCGGCCTCAACTTCTGCTTCGTCTATCTTGACGACATATTGGTCTTTTGCTGTAACTCCGACGCACACCACACGCACCTTCGTCCACTTTTACAACGCCTCCATAACCACGGCCTACTCGTCAATGCCCCAAAGAGCACGCTCGGCGTTTCAGTCGTCAAATTCATCGGCCATGAAGTTTCATCAGAGGGAACTCGACCTTTGCCTCAGCGAATCTCAGACCTGCAATATTACCCACATAACACCACCTCCAAAGACCCTAACCGTTTCCTCGACATGCTGTACTATTACACGCGTTTCTTGCCACACGCAGCCAACTACCAGGCTCACCTCCATGATGCCTTGGCTGGACTACGAGGCAACCAACCCGTCACGTGGACGCCGGCGTTCACGCAACTTTTCGAAGAATGTAAAGCTGTTCTCTACAACGCCACACTTCTCTCGCATCCAGTGCCAGACGCTCACTTGGGGCTGTTCACGGACGCCTCTAACTTTGCCGTCGGCGCCACCCTTATGCAACGCGTAGACAACAACTGGTTTCCCTTGGCGTTCTTCTCAGAGAAACTTTCAGCCGGAAAAAGACGGCCAGTCCCACCAACGAAACCACAGCCCCCGCCCCATCGAGTTCACCAGCTTACTACATAGAACGTCTGTCAATATACGAAGCAGTTCAACACTTTCGCCTCATTCTCGAAGCACAGCACTACACTGTCTACACCGAGCATAAACCTCTGACTTACGCCTTCTCGCAACGCCGCGAAAAACTTCCGCCGGTCTGACAGAACCAGCTCTTGTTTATCGCTCAGTTTACCACCGACATTCAGCATGTCAGCGGGAAGGACAACGTGGTCGCCGACGCACTTCCAATGGTGGCAGCTATCACCACTTCGCAGATAACTGCTGACGTCCTCGCCGAGGCTCAGCCTACGGACGCCGAACTGTAAAAACTTCTTAAGGGTGGGTCCTCACTACAGCTTCAACAAATCCCCATACCTGGATCGACAACGACTACCTACTGCGACATGCAAAGAGCACGAAACAGGCCTTACATGCCCTTTGCCATCGCCGTGGCCTCTTCATCCAGCTGCGTAATCTCAGCCATCCCGGCATACGCTCCTCTACATGCCTCGTGGCTTACCACTACGTCTGGCCCTTCATGCAGCGGGATTGCCGCACCTGGGCGCGCTCCTGCATTCAATGCCTGCATGGTAAAGTCACCAGGCATGTAACTTCATCGCTCGGAGAATTACAAAAGCCCTCTGGTGGGTTTCAGCACGTACACCTCGATATCATAGTGCCCTTTCCCCCAGCTGGACCCTATTGCTACTGCCTCACCGCCATCGATCAGTATACTCGATGGCCTGGGCCATGACCTCTCGAGGGAATCGCCGCGGAGGACGTCACCTCGGCCTTATTGGCCAGCTGGATTGCTCGCATCGTGCCCCCTCGCCGCGTCACCACCGACCAGGAACGACAGTTGGAATCGCACCTTTTCAGGCTCCTTGGGCTGAGCATCGGGGTCGAGCGCTGGAGGACCACCAGCTACAACCCGTGCGCCAACGCGATGATCGAGCGTTTACACCGTCAGTGCAAAGCAGCCGTCATGTGCCAACCGCACTCAACCTCGCTCAAAGCCGTCCCAGCCGTCGCCTTAGGTCTTCGCGCCACCTTCAAGCTGGACATTCTGGCTACATCGCAGAGCTCGACTACAGAGAACCACTCCGTCTCCCAGGCGAATTTCTTGCTGCATCGCCGTCCACAACCGCGACGTCAGATCCCACCGATTTCGTCGCCTGGCTTCGACGCAGCATCGCTGCCCTCCACCCGTCACCTGCAGCTGACCACTGTAAGACAGCCCCTTTCATCTTAAAGGACCTGTCAACGTGCACGCACAGTTTTCTCCTCGACGACACTGTCCGCAGGCCTTTCCAGCCGCCTTACAGCGGCCCCTACCCAGTTCTCTATCGCGACGACCAACCCTTCACCCTGCGCGTTAACGGGAACAACATCCGCGTCTCTATCGACTTGCTGAAGCCAGCCTACATCGACTTCGGCGAGCCAAGGAATATCAGTGCACCCACAGGCGTCCACTCACGACCCCCTTCATCGCAGCCTGCTTCTGTCACTACACGCTATGGACGTCGGGTACGCCGCACAGATTTTTACAAGCCTTGAGGGCTCTTCCATGGACTCCGCGGTGTGGGGGGTTATGTGGCGACTCTCACTGCGCACATTTCCGCGCAGCCTTTACCTTGTTATCATGCGGCCCAGCGTAAGGCGGCCACACGCTGGACCGCCTTCCCGATAAAACCCAGCGCCACCGATGTGTCAACCGAGGCATGCGTCACCCACGGCCGCTACAAAAACAGGCTTCCCGGCTGGGAAGAGTGCCAGTCCTCCTTCCGCTATCGAGATGAGCTTAGCTTCGGTATGCTCGTCCGCTGCCATCGGCAATCGAAAGAACCCTTGTTTCATTTTTATGTCGGGATTTGTCCTTCGGCCCAATTGACATCCCACGTAGCCAACAAGCAAGCGCTGGTCACTGTCGGCGACTCTAACGGTTGACAGACAGCATGGGGATACAAAATGTATCAAAGGCTGAGTTCTGTGGCAGGATGCGCAACAGGCGGGCTTGACGCTCCTAACGGATCTACAGTGCCCCACGCGAGCTGGGAACAGCGTGTACAGGGACACCTCTCAGGACATGAATTTTATCGGTCGGGTTAAGAATGCCACATGGTGTAACACTGAAGAGAACAATGGATGTGATCACTATGTCATCGAGACTGTGGCGGTACCACGAAGAGCTAAATGTGGGAAGGCCACCGTTGTGGAATAGAACACAAAGGACAGAGAGCAGAGACACACAGGACCGACGTATTTCTACGCTAGTAAAATGTCGCAGCCAGTGCGATAGGACACCTTCCCTGAAATGAGAGCCAAACTAGACTGAAGAGAGATCAAACAGAAGAAAGGGCGACAACGCTCAAAGGGAATGTGAAGGAAGCAACCGCAGAAGTGCCCGAAGACGCTGTCTTAGAGGAGGTAGACAGCCGTCTACGGCACCGCTGGCGACCGATGATGGGAACTTAAGCAACTAAATTAAAACAGGTCGGTGCGCCACCGACCGGGCCGACCCAATGAGGAGGTTCAGAAAGATTCCTTCACACTATGCCGACAAAATTGGGAATCCACCTGCAACACCATGGATAAAACCAAAGGTCTGGCAAAGTCCTGGCAGCTTCTATGCTACCTCTTGGAGCCTGAGTGGTGCAAGTCGGCGAAGAGGCAATATCTTGAAAACCTCGTCCACTCATACCTGGAGACTGCAGTGAACCTACCGGGAAACATAACATGATACATAGGGAATCCCGTTCTACAGACCCTTCCAGAGAGTGGGGGACCGCCAAACCCGGAAATGAACAAACGCATCGAGGAACGGGAAGTGAGGGCTGAAACCTCCTGTCTAAAAACAATATTAGCGACAGGACCAGAAGAATTAAGCAAAAAAATGCTCTTAAATCTGGATCACAATTCCATCGCCGCACTAGTCTACCACATGCAAGCAAGAGTGTTGGGTCCCTATCAGCTGGAGGACGGCGCAGATCTTCATGATCCCAAAACCTAGAAAGAAATCTACAGATTGAAAATGTGACACCCCTCTCTCTGACGTCATGTGTAGGAAAGCGCTTGGAGCGCGTGATTCACACTAGAATAAACAACTTTACGGAATTAAACGGACTTCACCTTGACTAAAAGATTGGCTTCAGGCCTGGACTGCCGAGACCGGACTTCATGCTTCACATCCAGCACCAGGTCATTGATGCACAAACCAAAGACAACCGTTGTCCTGGGCCTAAATCTGGCAAACGTCTTTGAGAATGTCACACATAAAGCCATTTTGCAGAACCTCCAAGATCTTGGAGTACGCGAAAGGACCTATGATTGTGTGAAAGACTTCATATCAAATAGGGAGGTGAGTATCCAAACTGGAGAGTACAAATCAGACAAGATCAATTTGGGCAACTGGAGAACACCCCAGGGTTCGATACTTTCTCCTCTGCTCTTCATTGTGGCCATGATTAAGTTGCCGGCAAAACATCAAAGCATACAAAGCCTTAATCACATCTTCTACGCGGACGGCAGTACGTTATGGTCCGCGGGAGGCAGCGATGGGCAAAACGAAGATGCCGTTCGGACGGCCGTGAATACCGTTGAAGAATACGTGACTCCGAGAGGCCTCAAGTGCGCTCACGAAAATCGAAATGGTCGTGTATCGGCCACCACGTAGCATATCAGACAGGGGTTAGCCGAGGATAGACCTAAAGGATGACAGAGCACCTATACCAAGGGTGAACAAGATTAGGATCCTGGGCATGTGGCTGCAAGAAAACAGACGTCATGGCGAAACAATACGAAAACTCGAGAGCTTCGCTCAACAAACAATGCACATTGCTCATCACCAGTCTGGTATGAGAGAATTCAACGTTCTAAAGTTTGTAAAGGCTTTCGTCATCATCAGGATCATTTATTTGGTCCCGTACCTGAGCGTAACAAATGTCACAAAGAGAAGATCGACGCTATCATCCGGAAAAGTGAAAAAAACAGCACTAGGCCTCTCCATCAGCACTTCTACTGATCGGCTGATTAAATTGGGGGCACACGTTGGCAGAAGTTGTTAAGACCAACCGACTCTCCCAATATCAAAGACTGTCCATGTCCTCAGCGGAACGAAGCGTACTCCTAAGACTAGGCATCCGCTACGAGAGTCAAGAACCCAAGATCGTCATCCTGACAGCGGTTAATAAAAAGACTACATTCGCCGCTGCCGAAGAATACACATACGGAAGTGCATTAAAAATGCGACAGAAAAGAGTGGAAACGCTCCAGAAGAGATATAAAGCAAGACAGGACATGGTCTATGTGGACCCCACCGAGTATGAAGAGAGATACCTAATGGTTGCTGTCGTCGCTGACGACCAGCAAAAGCAAGGAGTGTGCGCCTCGGTTCAAACGAGAGTAGCCGCAACGGCCGAGGAAGCTGCCATTGCTCTCGTGATGGCGGAGACAACAGCCACCACAATCATAAGTGATTCGAAAACAGGGATAGGAAACCATCTTAAGGGCAGAATCTCTTTCAAGGGAAAACCAGTGTGCATAGTAGTCATGGAGACGAAATAATTCAATTATTATGGGTGCCAGCTCACTCCCACCTCCACGGTAACAAGGGAGCTCACGAGCATGCCCGCGGTCTTACTTTGCAGGTGGGCTCTAGCCCTCAGTACACCGTCGCTGGAGAAAGATTAATCAGCTATAGGGAAATTACGCAGCACTATCGACTCGGCAGGATAGAATACACACCAGCGGATAAGAAATAATTAAGAATCGAGAAAACATCTGGACGAACTTACAGACGAGGACATATCCGATCCCGGCTAGCCTTAGCCAGTGGTACCTGGGTCAATTTTCAGCTACATGGTGGCGGCGTCAGGATAGGGCAGATTTCCTACACATTATTTGTACCTGCCCTGAAACATACGACGCGCACAAGAATACTAAGACAGATTAACTTTCGGAGAGTCTAATGCGCAGGTCAGACTCTGAGACTGAACTTAGAACCATCCAACTGCCGAACACGCCTCACGGGTCCACGGATTCCAGGCCATTGTCTAGGCGGTTGGAATCAAGCCCATCCTATATCCGTCAGAAAATAAATTCATATACTACTTACGGAAAAGAAATGGCGCAGTATGTCTTGCATCTCGGCGGACACTTGAACTGTGTCGTAAGTGAAGGGGAAAAAGTGGGACTGAGAGAAGAAAGAGGGGACGTAGTAGAGGGCAACGGAAAATTCCGAGGGCCCTTAAGTCTGCAATACAACAGGATTAGTACCCCGAAATATATAACACCCACACGGGCAAGGTATGCAAGACAGACGTAGCCACACTTTTAACACGTATTCTCGGAGTGTACGGCACGCTTAACCGGTGCTGTTAATTAAATTCAGATGTACTGCCAGCCTCCGCAGATTGATAATTAAAGTAATAACACCTGCATCCTAGCGCGAACCAAAAGGGTTAGGTTGAGAGAGTACAACAAAACGTACAAAAGCGCAACAAGACTTGATACTGAGAACAATGGTGTCATCCGCCTGCTGGAGCAGATAATCAAAGGGGATACTACTGGGGCTAGTTGGAAATTCATCCTTGAAGGTATTGGTGAAACTCGGAGAGAGACGAACAGGGCGGAAAGGAAGCCTGTGTGGTCGTTCCTTTCCTTATTTCAATAGCGCTCACCAATACCTCAAGTGGAGCAGATAAACACTGAGAAAGACAAAGAAGAGTGAGTGAGTGAAAACTTTTATTGATACAGTCAATAGATTCGCGGATTCGAAAGTTCCGTCGTCTTCATTCTTGGCGCTGGCGATCGGAGTCTTCTCTTCTGCATGGGTGAGCCCCTATTCCAGGGCTCCACTGAGCCGTGCTGCATCGCCCGCGTGCCTCACTAAGGCCCGTTGGGCCGTGAGCTCGCTGCTGGTGAGACGGCTCTCCCATTGCTCCGCACTCAGATGTTCGTATTTGTGGAATGCTTTGTTGCGTTCGCACTGCCAAGTAATGTGATAAAGTGTGGGTGTGGCTCCGCACCACGGGCAGGTGGCCCTGTATTGTGATGGGAACATTTTGTTGAGTATGTGTAGGTTGGTGAAGGTGTTTGTCTGTAGTCTACGCAAGATGGTGGCCTCCTCCTTTGTCAGAGCTTTGTGTGGTGTAAGCTTAAAAGTTCTGCGTACCCCCCTCGCAGGCTTCCAGATGGAACTCCGGGGTGTTACTGTCCTGCTCGGATTGCTTCGCCTCGAGCTAGGCTGTCTGCCCTTTCGTTTCCCTCTAACACCGCGTGGCCTGGGATCCAAATCATATTGTGTCTGGGTTTGTTTAACTCGGTAGGGGCTACCCCACTGAGTATCCTGGGGGCCGTTTTGCTAATTCTGCCCTTCATGTAGTTTTTGCACGTTTCTTTAGAATCTGTTAGAATATTTAGGGGGCGGCCGGTCCTATAGCCTTCTGCTGCCGCCAGCGCGACGGCAATTTCCTCGGCCTCCGCTGCGCCAGTGACTTTCGCCGTGGCGCTCGTCTCTAGGTTTTCTTCGTTGTCTACTACCACCATTGCGGCTGCATGTTTTGCTCCGCATGGATAGACGGCAGTGTCTGTGTAGACAGTGTTGTTTTTGAGGCTAGCGTTCGTTTGACGTATTCTGCCCTAGCCTTGCGTCGGTTTACGTGGAGATTAGGGTCCATGTTCTTTGGCATAGGCCCGATGTTAAAGGATTTTCTGAGGTGGTCCGGAACCTCCGCGTATCTATCGACTAGTCCGCGCGTGTCCCGACCCAGCCTTTTCAGGAGCGCCCGTCCTGCGAGGGTGCCTCCGAGTCTGATAGTCTGTGCACCCAGCAGCGGTTCCACGAGTTCGCTGAAGGTGTTGCTGACGCCCAACTGCAGGAGTTTCTCGTTGGACGTGTTTCTGGGAAGGTGGAGGGCTGTCTTGTGAGCCTTTCTGAGGATGGTGTCGGCTTGCTCTCTTTCCGTCTTGGTGGTTGCGCGGTACGTCAGGGAGTACGTGACTCGGCTGACGATGAGGCTGTTGACGAGTTTGAGGGTGTTTTCCTCTCTCATTCCGTGTCTTTTCTGGGAGACTCGGTTGATCATGCGGCCCACCTGTTCCGCTGCCTTGCTTAGCAGGCTGATGGTGTGGCTGCACATGCGGCTGCTTTGCAGCCACATTCCCAAATTCTAATCATGTTCTTCTCGGGGATGTGTTGTCCCTCGAGGGTGACTTCTAGTGTTGCCTGGGTGGGATGTTTGCCAATTCTGAGGAGTTTCGATTTTTCCGTCGAGCATCGTAGGCCCCGTTCTTTGGTGTAGTTTTCCACGCAGGTGGCAGCCTCTTGCATCCTCTCTTGCTTTTCACCGAGTGATCCCTGAGTGGTCCAGATTGTGACGTCGTCGGCATACATAGCGTGCTGGATACCTTGGATCTTCTTTAGTCTGTTTGCTGAAGCGATCATTGCCACGTTGAAGAGGACGGGCGATATGACGGATCCTTGGGGTGTGCCTTTGCAGGGGGTGTGAAAGACGTCGCTTCTCAGCTCGCCCAGGCCCACTGTTGCTGTTCTGTTGCTTAGAAAGTCCCTGGTGTAGTCGAGGGTGCTCTTCCCGCAGTTGGTATTGTTTATGCCCTCCATGATGGCCGCGTGGCTCACGTTGTCAAATGCCCCTTTTATGCCGAGGGCCATGACCACGTTTTCGCCCGCTTTTGGCATCGTCTCGAGCACTTCCTCCTTGAGATGGAGTAGCACGTCTTGTGTAGAGAGGTTGGCCCTGAATCCAAACATACTGTCCGGGTACAGTTGCTCTTTCTCCAGGTAAGATTGAATTCGTCTGGTGATTACTTTCTAGTAGAGTTTTCCCAGGCCCGACGCGAGGGATATCGGCCTGAGGTTCTCTATTTGTGGCTTCTTGCCTGGCTTCGGAGTCATTACGACGACGGCATGTTTCCATTCCGCCGGAACTCTTCCTTCTTGCCAGAGTGTGTTGAGGTATTTGGTTAGTTTGGCGACTGCATCGTCGCTGAGATTTCGGATCAGGGAGTTCCGGATCTTGTCCGCTCCCGCTGCCGTGTTTTTCGTTGCCGATCTGATCGCTTCTACTACTTCGTCCCTCGTCATTGTCTGTCCATAGTGGGGTTCTCTTCCCAGCGGTAATCTTCTTTGCAGTTTTCGACCTGATCTCTGCCGTAGCATTTGATCTTGTCTTCTAATAGTTGTTCGTCCGTCCCTTGGTACTGGTGGGCTAGCCGCTGTATAGCCTTGCTGCCTTCTGACTTGTTTTTGCTCGGATCCAGGAGAGGTTTGAGGATCTGCCACGTCCTAGCTGTGCTGAGAGTGCCGCTCAGCGAATTGCTGAATTGCTGCCATCCCTGTCTGGCCAGCTGGTTCGCGTACTCCTCCGTCTGCCTGGTGATGTCCGCAATTTTCTTTTTGAGTTTTCTGTTGAGTTTCTGTCTCTTCCACCGCTTTGTGAGTCCGCGTCTTGCCTCCCATAGCTTGAGGAGCCGCTTGTCCACCTCGGGTGTTTGCTCTGTTCTGTCGACTTCTTTAGTGTAAAGGTCCTGGAGTTGCCTTAGTTGTTGGCTCCAGTCCTGTGCTGAGCTGATGGTGTTTCCCTCGAGCTGTCTGCAGTGCGCTCTGAAGGCAACCCAATCTGTCAGCCGGGCCGTGCCAATCTTCCTCCGGACGTTTTCCGCCGTGAGGCTGATTCCTAGGATGTGATGGTCGCTGCCAAGGTTCTCGAGCAGGTTCTCCCACTCCGCGTTCTTGGCGCCCCTTACAAAGCTTAGGTCAGGACACGTGTCTGGACTCACGCTATTTCCCTGTCTAGTTGGTTGGTTTTCGTCGGTTAGCAGCTCGCAACCCGCGTTTTCTGCCGCCGTGCATATGCCGCGCCCCTTTTTGTCCTCTTTAGGGTAGCCCAACCTTGGATTCTTGGCGTTGAAATCGCCTGCTATCACTAAGGTGTTTTGTCCCACCATCTTTTTTGCCTCCGCGAAGAGCCTAATGAAGTCTCCTTTGGTTTGCCTAGGCGGGCTGTATAGGTTATTGATTAAGGTGCTTCTAGCTTTCCTTTTCTTTTTGGGTATTATTTCCGTAATTACGTGTTCGATCTGGGTGTCCTCAATTGCTTTGTGTGTTATGGCTACTACTTGGTTACTTATAAGGGTTGCCGTACGGCCGCTCTCCTGACGTGTAGCCCCTAAGTGTAGGGGTGGTGATAGTTTCTTGTAACATGATTACGTCTGGTGGGGTTGTTTTGATGTGAATAAACTGCTGTAGAAGGCCCTGCTTACGCTTGTACCCCCTACAGTTCTATTGCCAAATTTCTAATTGTTGTGTGCGTTCTGTCATGTTTGGTTATTGTTGGGTGTGCTTGGGGTGTCTGTGCCGAACCTACGTTCGTTAAATAGTCTGTCTCTAGCGTCGTTAGTGGTTCTTTGGGTGTTTTGGTTCTTAACGTAATTTCTGAAGCTCTGCTCTTGCAAGGCAAACTTTTGTTGAGTCTGTTGTATTTCGTTTTGCATTTGCTGCATTCGCTCAAATATTTAAGTCATGAAGGTTTCTATTTTGTTGTTGGGATTGCTCCCCTCACTGTTGTTTCGTTGCGTCTCCATAGGAGGAGGGGTTGGTGTTCTAATTGGCGAGTAGCATGTTCTCATCTTTTGTTTTTCTCTAATGAGCTCGTTGAGCTGTCTTTTCAGCTCGATCGATTCACTGCGACTCTGCTCGAGCTCGCGCCTAAGGTTTTTAATATCTGCCATCAATTTATTGTTTTGTGTTTGCGTGTTTGTGTTAGAGTGCGGAGCATAAAGCGATTTAGGAGGGCCGTCTCCCCAGCTCACCTTAACGCCGCCGCTCTTCTTCTTCTGCTGTTGTTGTCGCTGCCCCGGCTTGCCGGCGTTGTCCAGGGGCAGGAAGGACTCGTCCCGGCCTTGCGGTCCCTGACTCCGACTGCGGCTCCTGCCGTGGCTGCGGCTCCGTGACTCGCTCCGGCCCTGGCTATCGTCCCGGAACCACCGCGGCCGCCTTCCACTGCTGCGGCTGCGACTGCGTCGCTGCTGTTGTTGAGGGCCCCATCTCAGCTCGGTCGCTGACTGGAGGCGTTGCTTGCAATCTTTGGTCCCCGCCGCGTGGCCGCCGCCACACAGCAGGCACTTTGGCGTGCACTGGTGCATCTCCTCCGGGTTTTGGCAGCCGCACTGTCGGCAGGTCCTGGTCCCCGGGATCGGGCAGACGTCCATTCGGTGTCTCTGTTGGCCGCAGGCGTAGCACACCTGCCTTGTGGGCCGGTAGGGGTAACACCACATCTCCCCGCCGTAGTACAGCACCTGCTTCGGGAGCGCGGGCCCGTCGAACGTAATGACGGCCGTGCTGGCGTTCCCCAGCATGCGTGCCGCCAGGATCTTCACGCCTTGCGTGCAAACTCGAAGGTTGGTCTTCAGTTCCTCCGGCGAGGTCCCTGGGTCTACGCCGTGGATGACTCCGCGCAGCGTGCCTTCCGGCGCCGCCACGTGGCCGTTGACGGTGTAGCTCTTGCCCCCGACGCTCAGTTGTGTGATGCACCGAATCTCCTGGGCCGAAGCTTCGTTTTCTGTGCTTACGATGATAATATTCGAACCATTGCGCAGTCGGATGATCAGGTCCTCCGCCTTAAACCCTTGTCCGGTAGCCGCTACTACCGCCCGCGCCACTTGATGTGTCTGCAGGTCTTTAACCGCAAGTCCCCTCGGTCGCAGGACTACCTTGAGCTGGTCTCTCGGAAGCAGCGGGAGTCTCCTCCTGGGCGGCGCTCCTTCGCACCCTAGCGAATTCCCTAGGGAATTTACGTTCCCTAAGCTCTGTCCCGCCAAAACTTGCTGCTGCTCGCCGCGTTGTTGGCGCCTTTTCTGTCTTCTCGACATGGCGATTTCCCAATCCGCGTTGGATCCGTCATTAGTGCTTACTTGTGAAAGTTGCGTTGCTAGGGTGCTGCTTCCTAGGGCTTGGCTACCCGCCGCTGCCACCGCCGGTCCGCCTCGGACTTGCTGCTGCTGCTGCTGCTCGGGCATCACCTCGATGTCTTCCTCCATTTGCGATTCGGTCGAAAATCTTGTCGGGCCTGTTGCTGAGGGTCGGTCGTAGTTGAGGAGGTCTGTTCGGGACATCGTTTTGGGTCTTCTCTACCTCGGGTCGAGGCCGGGGAGGTCGCGGAGTCCCGCTCTCGTGCTAAGCCTCGTTAGGCTTAACGCCTGGTCGGCCACTCGGAAAATTTGAATGCCGATAAAATCCAAAATAGTGGACCTACCGGCTTGAATTTTGGGTCCTCGTGGTCCTTTTCACTTCCTGCGTCGATACCATCCAAAATGATGGTGGTCCAGTCGGATTATCCGGGTCCAAAAGCCCGAAAACTGCGGAACGCATGTCACACACGTCCGCTCGCTTCGGCTGCTCGCAGCGCCCCCCGACAAAGAAGAAGAAAGCTCTGTACTGGCCTACGCTGCTTAGGTATACAGAAACAAGACTGACATATAACACGAGAACACGAACATCAGCTCGCTTTGGCAGATAAACACTAAAAGAATACATCTGCAGTTCCGTCAGCAAACACAAGATGTCAACCACAGATTGATAAGTAAAGTAATAACAGCTGAAGCCTAGCGCGATCCAAAACGCTTAGGTTGAGCTAACGTATGCACTTCAGTTTTGATAAAGATTCGGCAGTCAGGCATTCCACAGCATCAGAAGGAAGAGCGTTCCACTGGTGTACGGTTCTTGAAAAAAAAAAGGAATTTTGAAAGGCATCTGTTCGTCACATATATTCTTCTAACGTTTGGAATGGTATGAAGGGGCACATCGCCGTATAACAGGTTTGATATGAATGCTACCCTCTATACTAAGCTTACTATAGTAGTTCAGATTCATGCATTTCATTCGTTCATAATACCGCCGAAATCGTAATCGTTCTAAATTAGCTTTCTCCACGAGCGCAGTTGCTGGCTCACACCGGTTATATGAACTATAGATGAATCTAGCTGTTTTTTATGCTTTCAAGCTTGGCAATGTTTAATTACGTGTACGGATCCCAGACAGCAGAAGCATATTCAAGAACGGGTCAGGAAAAGTTTTGTAGGCAAGGAGTTTCAGCACTTGAGTAGAGTTCTGCAGGGTTCTTGTCATGTAACCTTGTTTCTGCATAGCTTTTTTTATAATGCATGAAACATGTTCATTCTATCAAAGATCTGACGTGAGGATTATACCTGAGTATTTACAGCTTTTAATGGAAGATAAAGGGTGTCCAATGATGGAACTAAGAAAGATGAGGGTTTTTTTGCGTATTGTTCTGATTGTTACCTTTTTTTCTAGTTATTTTTATTTCGCCCGTCAAGCGCCTATTTTCTAATTTGGCCAATGGAGAATTTTGTAGAGATTGGTCATTCGAGTTTTTAATTTCTTGGTAAATAATACAATCATCTGAAAAAGTATTCTTTTCACGGGCAGTACACTGATAATATCATTAATAAAAACTAGAAAGAAAAGGAGTCCAAGAACACATCCCTGTGTAACCCCAGACTGGACGAGCATATTGCTGGAGCACACTTCCTCAATTCCCCCACATTGACCTTCAGAGGAGAGAGAAGCCGCAATCCACGGAAGCAATGCGTCGTTCTTAACTATGGGCATAAATTTTAATACGAGATTTGGGTGGGACACACAGTGGAAAGCTTATTCAAAATTCAAAAAATAATATTTGTCTGGCTTTGTTTATCGATTGCTGCAGCAAAATCGTGCACTCCCTCTGTAATAAGTTGCATGACCGTAGATACGCCCCCGCGGAAGCCGTGCTGCCGGGAATCGATTAATTTGTGCCCATCCAGGAAAAAAAGGTGTGTGTTTGAAAATATGTTCCATTATTTTGCCGCTTGTGCTCAAGAGAGAAATTGGTCTGTATTATGCTGGGAGCGATTTGTTTTCCGCCTTTGGAATGGGCGTAATTTTCGCAAACTTCTAGTCAACTGAAAGCGCTGCTTGAGATAACTATATTTTAAAAACAACAGATAAGTACTCAGAGCACGACACTGCGTATCTGTACGGGAAGGAGTTTAAAATCCGGTAAGTTCCGTGTGCCTTTTTTGTATCAATGTTCAGTAAAGCTATAAGACCCCTTGTTCAGGTATAGATGCCTCACATGATAGCGGAATTTCTTCCATGGCATGTAAAATGTCTTCTGTCGTCGGAATTAGTTAATACTGAACAGAAAAATTTGCTGAATGCATTCGCATATCGTGACTTTTCAGTCACAGTTTCACCGTCGATACACATACTACATAATTGGTCTTTTCTGGGTTTAAAATGCCGCGAGAACTTGGCAGGCGATGAGACAAGGAAGGTTTTCAGTTACATTATGATAATTATATCTTGCTTTTCTTATGCATCCATTCAGCTTAAGGCACAAGTCTGAAAGCTTGAGTATATTGGTTTATGGTTTGGTTTATGGGGGTTTAATGTCCCAAATTGACTCAGGCATGAGCGACGCAGTAGTGAAGGGCTCCGGGAATTTCGACCACCTGGGATTCTGTAACATGTAATGACATCGCACAGTACACGGGACTGTAGAATTTTCGTCTCCATGAAAATTCGACCGCCGTGGCCGGTATCGAACCCGCGTCTTTTGGGCCAGCAGCGGAGCGCCGTAACCACCCTGCCACCGCGGCGGCCGAGACTTTGAGTATAATAGAAGCAGAAAAGAACTGCCAGATTTGATTTCTAAGTTTCTTGCTTTCCGTTTAGAACGTGCAATCTCTTTAGACATCAAGGCAGTTGTGTTATGAACAATTTTTTTGTGTACATGTCACGAAATCATTCACACAATTTAAGACCGAATTCTTGAAGACTAAGCAATTAGCGGTCGACAGGACATGTGTCGGAAAGAGAGAGGATGTTGAAAACGCAGACGTCTAACGCGTCCAAATGGCAACGTCAAGGGCACGTTAAAGATTTGTGAATACATGTTTATGCTTCCTGCATTTAGGAACAGTGGTGAGTTTGAAGGCTAAGCATATCATATTATGGTCGGATATGCTTTCAACAATTCGTAGTTTTGGACAACGAGGAAGGAGTACACCAGATAAAAGAAATAAATATAAAATGAACGCTTAGCCGTGCTGAATGCGTGTGGACTGCTTTACAAGCTGAGTTAAATTATGAAAAAGCAGTATGTCAAAGAAGGGCTCCGCAGATTTGGAAAAAATGGCCTGGCTTAGCTAAGGTTAATCCTAGGATGCGAAGCATAATAGATTTGTGAAAGGGATTCGGTATCGCCTGCCCGTAAGTCAGGCTAGTCTCTTCGCTGTTTAGCTATCTCCTGGAGGAGCTGGAGTTAGCCTTGGTGGTCGCGGCCGCGCGGCGACCGCGCGAGTTGAGCCCCGTCTCTCCTCAGCTGGCGTGACGTCAGACCACGTGCTCGGCTGCAGCGCCCCTAAAGGGAGGAGCGGGAGTTAGCCTTGGTGGTCGCGGCCGCACGGCGACCGCGCGAGTTGAGCCCCGTCTCTCCTCAGCTGTCGTGACGTCAGACCACGTGCTCGACTGCAACGCCCCTAGCGGGAGGAGCGGGAGTTAGCCTTGGTGGTCGCGGCCGCGCCAGGCTGGGCTATGGTTGAGCTAAGTAGTGTCCCTTTTATGCTTCGCATAAAAAAGAACACTGCTTGTTGGGGAAAGGAAGTGGCACAGTATCTCTCCCACATCTCGGCGGACACCTGAAGCGCGCCTTAAGTGAAGGGGTAAAGGAGGGACTGAGAGAAGAGAGAGGTGTCGTAGTGGACGGCTCCAGAACAATTTCGACCACCTGGGGTTCTTTAACGTAAACTGACATTGCACAGCACACGGGTGCCTTTGCGTTTCACCTTTATCGAAAGGCGGCCGCCGCGGTGGGTTCCAACAAAGGTACTCCGGATCAGTTGCCGAGCGGTCTAACCACTGAGTTAAGGCGGTGGGTGAGATTTGGACAGTGGTTCAGGAAATTGGCTCTCCTAGTCAATGGACGGAATATTGAAATCATTGCCGGTTAATATGTTGCAGGAGGTTTTTGGGCACTCACAGAGGAAATCATTAAATTTTCCGCAGAACATAATATTCGAAGAACACATTAATCGCGAAACCTTCTCGTCGAGGTGGCCCGCCACTTTGCGCAGCTCCAGCCTCAAAGACAAACTCTGGGCCGTCCAGCAGGCTCAAGAGGTGGCGAAGAGACCAGATCTCGACGTCCCTGCATAGGAGACCTTGGCCCGGTGACGCTAAACTCTGACATACACGCAATGTTGTTGTTACTCACTCACTCAAACTAAAGCTGCTTACGTGAAGGAATGCGAAAGCACGTGTTTGGAGGAAAGGAAACATTTTGACGAAAGGAAAGGGAGCAGTAACTCTGAGAGCTATGCGTGTCGGTGGACACCCCCCCGCAAAATGATGTGTTTTGAGGAAAGGAAACGTTTTTAACGAAAGGAAAGGGTGCAGTAAACCTCAGATCTATACGTGTCAGTGGACAACCACCCCCCCCCCCCCCGCAAAAGGATGTGCTTTATAATAATAATAATTGGTTTTTGGGGGAAAGGAAATGGCGCAGTATCTGTCTCATATATCGCTGGACATCTGAACCGCGCCGTAAGGGAAGGGTAAAGGAGGGAGTGAAAGAAGAAAGGAAGAGAGAGGTGCCGTAGTGGAGCTCTCCGGAATAATTTCGACCACCTGGGGATCTTTAACGTGCACTGACATTCCACAGCACACGGGCGCCTTAGCGTTTTTCCTCCATAAAAACGCAGCCGCCGCGGTCGGGTTCGAACCCGGGAACTCCGGATCAGTAGTCGAGTGCCCTAACCACTGAGCCACCGCGGCGGGGCATGTGCTTTGAGGAAAGGAAAGGGAGCAGTAACTGTCAGATCTCGACATACCGGTGGAAACCTCAAATCCGTCTACATTTTGCTTTCACAGTTTGTTACCTGCCCCGGTGGCTCAGTGGTTAGCGAGCTCGGCTACTGATGCTGAGTACGCGGGTTCGAACCGAACCACGGCACCCGCCTTTCAATGGAGCGAAAACGCTAAGGCGCCCCTGTGCTGTGCGATGTCAGCGCACGTTTATGATCCCCAGGTGGTCGAAATTATTCCAGAGGCCCCCACTACGGCACCTCTTTCTTCCTTTCTTTGTTCCTCCTTTATCCCTTCTCTTACGTCCTGGTTAAAGTTTCTACCGAGATGTGAGGCAGATACTGGGCCATTTCTTTTCCCCAAAAAACAATTTTCAATTTTCACATTTTGCGGACACGCTTTCGCCGGCATAGGCTACTAATGCATTCACATTTATAGTTTCGACCAGCTGGAAATCTTTAACGTGCAGTGACATCCCACTGCACATGGACGCTTTGGCGGTTCGCCTCCATTGAAACGCGGCGGCCGTGGTCGGGTTCGAACCCGGGTACTTCGGATGAGAAGCCGAGCGCACTAATCACTGATCCATCACTGCGGGTATAAATGAAGGTGGACGCTCGTTCGGCGGTGGCGGCTGGGTGACGCAATAGTTGTCAAGTGGCTGAAGGTCGATTCACTGTAAAACGCGACACGACGCACACTGCGAAGAAGCTACGGAGGGGTGGTGTGGTGGTGTAACATGTTTATTGAAACAACACTAATATTAGGCGTTTAACAGGTCCTGGGTCAAGGTGACGAGAGAGCGTTGCAGGTTCAGGTCCCGGGAGGTGAGCCAGATGGCCACGGTGGGGAGGGGGGGAAAGAATAGATGGGAGAAAGGAAGGCTGAGAGGCACAGTGTAAGACAGTGTTCTATACCTGCATGTCTGTGGACAGTTGAACCAGTGAGGCGTGTAAGTGCCCCCTTACAAAAAAAGTTTGAGCGGTGTTTGAAGAACATTAAATTGTATTCGGCGAAGAATGCTAGCCTCACGGATCGATAAGGCTGCGTGGCAGCGGCAAATCAGCCAAATCCAATTTTTGTTGCTGCGCCAGCTTATTGCCGGGACTGCCCATGTCACTAGGAATCGACCGAATGGTCACCGGTCGTAGGCTCAATGCTGTGAGGACGGCATATACGGCTGATCGGCTAGGGAAGGGGAGGGCTCTTTAAGGGAAGGCACGCAAACCTACATTCGAGTCCGTATTAACTATGTATGCGGGTGCGGCGGGTAGGGTGGCGAAGTGTGTGATGGCATCGGCGATACTGTGTATTTCTAGAGCGAAGTGGAGGGTGGGGAGGTTTATGTACCGGTTGTGTGAATGCTGCTTACTGAGGGAAGGATGGAGGAAGAAGGCTTCTGTGGAGCCCACGGTTTCGGTGAGGGAGGCGCCTGTGTAGGCCACTGCCATCGTTTAAAAAGGTGGCTTGTGGTTGTATGCGTATGCTTGATGGTGGTGGTGGTGAAAAGTTTTTAATAATATTTACAAAGTGGTTGACACGGAAGCAGCCTCTAATAAGGCACTCCACTTACAATACTAGGTGATGTCCTTTATTCAGTGACCCCATTGGTCTGAACCGCCACTAGAGCTCGTTGAACCAGGGCTTGCTGGGCCGTTAAGACCAGACAGCCGAAAAGGGCCGCCTCCCAGTCCTCTGTAATAGGGGAACGGGTTAGGGGTGGAAGATGAGGATTTTGCTGGCATGCCCAAACCACATGCAAGGCGTCGGCCATCTCCCCACAGAAAGAGCAGAGGATAGAGAAGGAAGGATCGAAATATTTGAAGTGCCGGGCATAGTAGAGTGTTAGCAAAAGCCTAAGAAATATTCTTTCGCATGTTCTCCCTAGCCTCTTTACGGACACGGGCACTGACGATGTGGGTCCCTGTAATGAGCGGAGATATCTTTGAATGTTAAAAGAGGACAGATATGCTGGTCCATATCGGTAGGGTCTACGTCGGGGGTCCGGTTATTGAGTGCGCGGGCGGCCGAGTTGGTGGCCTCGTTCCCTAGTAAGTCCTGGTGGCCTGGAGTCCAAATGAGAAATTGCATCTTGGGGTCCTGATCTCGAGGTCCTCTTCGAAGTATTCCTTGCGCTGTAGGCTTTACCCAGCTCACCTCATAACTCCAGCAGGCCCCAAGTGGATCGGATAAGATGAATTTAAATTGAAGGTGGGAGGCAGCCAGGATGATTGCTAACTACGCCGCGTGGGTTGCGCTACGGGCCTTAAACGCGAGGCCGTCCTCCTTTCTTTCCTCGTGAATGACTGCGGCCGTTTATCATTCTCCCTGAGATAGTGTGGGCCCGCAAATTCTACCTGGAAAACGCTGTGTTCGGAGCCATAACAGCAGTGCATGGCATTCGCCCGCGCCTGACGCCGTCTATTGTAGTCTTCTCTGTCAATTTTGGTACGAAGGAATCGAACACGGAGGGCGCCTCTCCATAGTTCTGGCACTGGTACCCTTTCTTAATGGTGATGGTCATGTTCAATATAAGCCGATCCAGAATGCGACGACTCGACACAGACCGGGCAAGACAAGTCTCTTGCTCAGTGAGGTCGTCGCGTAGCTTCCAATAGTGTTCACCAGCCTCATAGTAAGGAGCCTCGCATTCGAGGTAGAGATCGATAGGTCGAGTGCCTTCTTCATCATCTTGCGGAGAATAGCCTCCAAGATGTCTTAATCATGCTTGCGGAAGCGCAGGTAATGAGTCGAATAAAGAATTCGACTCGTCACAATAGAATGGGCGAGTCGCATCGCATCCTCACTTCTGAGGTCTCCACGCTTGTTGGAGACGCGGCGGAACATGCGGCTCACTTGGGCGCCCATATTGCGAAGTTTGGTTAGGGTTGTGTCAGCGCGACAATTATGGCGAATTAAGAGGCCGAGGATTCTGATCTCATTGGCTCCGGGTATGGGTCCACTAGTCAGAAAGAGAAGTATTGGGGTCTTGCATCTTGGCAAGGGACGGAGGTGCACAAATTCTGTTTTTTGAGGGGAGCACTGGAGACCACAGTACGCCGCATGGCGATCTGCTATGCGAGCCGCTGTTTGCAGGCGGTCCTCCCGTTGACCAATGTTGCTCTCTGTTGCCCAAGTGGTAATGTCTTCAGCATACAGTGCATGCTGTACACAGTCAACTCCAGCCAGTTGGGCAGGAAAATGAAGCATTGCCAGATTAAAGAGAAGTAGGGACAACATTGCCCGCGTACCCATAGTGTAAGGACCTTGCTCGTTATCTTGATTGCGGATAAAGGCTTCACGGTTCATTAAAAAATGTCTGATGTAACTAAAAGTGTGTCTCGTTGAGGTGAGCGAGGATGGCGCTCAGTTTTACGTTTTCGAACGCGCCCTTCAAATACAAGGCGAGAACGACCTTGTCATTGTGAGGGTGTTGGACAGGCGTGTGTACCTCTTGGCGGATTTGAAGCAAAAGGTCCTGTGCTGACTTGTGAGGCTGGAATCCGAAAATCGTGTCTGCGAACGCATTACGGCTCTCCAGATATTCTGACAGGCGATCTCGAGCCATGGTCTCCGTAAGTTTGGCTGCACAAGACGTTTAACAGATGGGTCGGAGGTGACCGGTATTGATGGGTGTACCTGTCTTGGGGATGAAGGTGACACACACGCGCCGTTTTCCAATCTAAGGGGTGGGATACATCTCCTTCCCAGATTGCGTTGATATATTCTACCAGGGTCTCATATGTCGGGTCAGGAAGGTTGGCCAGAAACTTGACCGTAACCTTTTCCTGGCTGGGTGGTATCACATCACCTTTTAGTAAAAGCCTCCCGCAGATCGTGGAGCTGGAACGGGTGATCGAAATCCGGATTATTTCTGCCTGCATTGAGGTATTCCTTCTACGGCGGTCTTGGAATTGACGCAGATACTGATCCCGTGCAGTCTGTGCAAGCTGGTCCGCATTACCCTGGAAGTCATGAATTGCTCGTTGCAGAAGTTTCGGTGCGGGCCTTAGTTCGATCTGCATTGCTACGGAATAGCCTCTAAGTATTGCGACTAGACATTTGTCTAGCAGCCAAGCATGCTCAGCCGCCTTTTAGGTGAGGTCGTGAATTTGTAGCGCCCCTCTCAGGCCAGGGAATGCGGCGCCGGACGAGAAAGAGGAAGTTGGGCTAGGCTGCCGAAGCGTGAGCAGTGCTAATAAACACTTTTGCCACCTTGTATTCTAAACGGTCTACTGGACGATCATCTAGGGACCCTACCTACAAAAATTGCAATGGCAACCGACACATCGCAGTGCAATGAAAAGGCAGGTGTGGGAATATTCTGTTCGCATTTAGACTGGTCTTTTTCACTGCGGCTTCCAGTTCACCCCTATTTTTCAAGCAGAGTTTCTGTCAGCAGTACTTGCTCTACGCAAGCTAGACCCCTGTATTACCGTAATGGCAGTAATTACCGATTCTTTATCTTTTTGTTCGTATGTCGCCACGCATGTTGACGGTCTCATTTTCAGCACATTCTTGGCCTTGCTTCCTCCGCATTTGAGTCTTGTTCATTTAGCATGGGTTTCCGGTCACACCAGTGTGACAGTTAATGAGATTGCTGGTACGCTCGCAAAGGCTTCCCTAAGCGGCCTCGTGTTGCCTATCATCCCGGCTGCAGCCTACATTACAGCATCTAGGTTTCGGCGACATGCGTTTTTAAGCACGCAAGACTCAACACTTGTAACATCGGCGGATTATCAGCACCTCAGATATTATAGGAACAGGCACGTTTGTCGATCTCGGCAGCTTGAAGTATCTCTGACGAAGCTGCGGTGCCGTATATCTCCTCTAAATTGCTATTTACACAGGTGGGGTTTGGCGCTCTCTCCTCTTTGTGCATTTTGCCGTGAGCTCGAATCTATTGACCATTTTTTGCTCTATTGTCGCCGATACACATCTTTGAGAAGAAGGTTGCTGGAGGAGCCCTTGCGGCCCCTTGGTCTTAGTTTAAGCACCCCGCTCTTGCTATCATTTGGCGCCACCATATTTGGGTTCAGCCATAGATCTGTTTTGACCTCTGTTCTAAATTTTCTGCTGTAATCTCATCGACTGCCATGCTAAAGGTTACAAAAGTTTCCTGTCAATTAGACCATTTTGACTCAATAAATTTTTTGAGTCCCTCTCTTTATTATTATTATTAAATTTGAGATCAAAACTTTCTTCCCTTTTCTGTTATGAGGGAGAATCCTCCAGTGTTATTTCCCGCGTGCTTTTCATTTAATTACCTGAATATACAGGTGAATAGTCACTCGATTCTTGGCTGATCCCCTAGAGTGGGTATGTGCCATCCTTTGATAGGCTAAAAACAAGTTTGAACTTCAACGCTGTTGGAGCTGGTTGTTCTTCGCCTTAGCTCCGTCAGATTTGGCGACCCGGCTTCGATGACGCAACCCCATCATCCTACATGGATTCACTTGGCTCTTCCGCCCTTCATACCAGCGGCGACCGGCCCCAGAACGCTCAGCCTCTCGGTGCTTCGGCGGCTCCGTTCCAGCTAACCAGCCTGCCGCCATTTCGGTCCATTAGCCCCCCGCCTGTCTCCTGCAGATTGAGGCGCATTTCCAGCTGCGACGTAACACCAGCCAGGAGACGAAGTTCACCCTCCTCGTGTCGTCGTTGCCTCCTGACGTCGCTGAGGACTTAGCGCACGTCATCAGCTTGTCGGACTCGGCTCGACCCTTCGACCGTTGAAGGCGGCTATCATCGACCGCAAGTCAGCATCCGAGCGCAGCAAACTCCGGCAGCTCTTGAGCGCTACAGAGCTCGATGACAGCCGCCTGTCACAGCTCCTCCGTCTCATGCGCCAGCTTCTTGGAGTCTCCGCTGCTCAGCGCGGCCCACTTCTGCGTGTGTTGTTCCTTCAGTGTCTTCCCCAACACTTGGTTCCCATCTCGCAGCTTGTGGTAATGTTTCATTAGACAAACTCGCTGAACTCGCTGACCGTGTTGCGGACTACTCACGGCTCCCCAATGTCAGCTCTGTGACCAGTCCATTTCCAACTACTGCTGCAGACCCCCAGCTTGCCAGCATCGAATGTCGACTCGGTGCCCTTGCCAGGCAGCTCGATATCCTCGCGCTTTTGCCGCGCCGTTCTCCGCCGAGGTTGTGGCCACGACGCCACTCCCCGGAATCCCAACTATCCGCCGCGCCGCTATCCACCTCACCCTCGGCAGTCTGCGGGTACCACCGTATTTTCGGCAGCTCTGCCCGCAAGCGCACACACCCGTGCTCCTGGTCGGGAATTGCTGCGACCGGCCACTGACGGCGGCAAGTGGTGCCGGTGGAAGGCCATGTCGCCTCTATAACGTCTCGGACAAGGTTACTGGCATTCGTTTCCTGGTGAACACGGGAGCACAATTCAGCTCATAGCGGCCTTTTGAGCAGATCGCCGTCGCAACGAACAGACCTTCCCGCTCCAAGCGATCAACAACTCCCCCATTGGCACATACGGTCAATGGTCCCTGACGCTTATCCTCGGATTGCGCCGCATGTTTCGCTGGATCTTCATTATCGCTGACGTCTCGCAAACTGTTATCGGCGTGGTCTTCCTGAGTTTCTTCAACCTAGCCGTCGACATGCGAGCTCATCACCTCATGGACCTCAGCATGCACCTCTTCGTCAATAGCATACTGTCCACCACTGCGGCGACTGGGCTTCGCCCTCTCATCCCTGTTTCGCCGTATGCGAATGTGCTGGCTTATTTTACCAACATCACAAAGCGACATACCAGAGAGTCACAAGTGAAGCACGCGATCACTCATCACATCGTGACTTCGGGACCTCCGATGTTTGCTTGCCCTCGCTGATTATCGGGAGAACGCCTCGTTATAGCTCGCCGTGAGTTCCTATACATGCTTGAACTATGCAAAGTATGTGCTTTCTCCAGCAAACGGGCATCGCCACTTGACATGGCGCCAAAGAAAGATCTGAGCGATTGGAGACCATGTGGAGATTACCGCGCCCTCAACGCTCAAACTTCACCCCACCGGTATCTAATCCCTCACATACAGTACTTCACATCAAATCTGGCTCGCTGCACGATATTCTACAAAATTTACTTAGTGAAGGCTTATCATCAAATTCCTGTGAAGCCCGCTGATATTCCGAAGACAGACATCACCGCTCCGCTCGGCCTCTTTGAGTACGTTCGGATGCTTTTTGGCTTGGGCAACGCCGCACAGACTTTTCAGCGAGCTATCAACGAGGTTACGCGAGGCCTCGACTTTGTGTTCGCCTACATCAATAATCTCCGCGTAGCAAGTTCATCCAGTGCTGAGCATGAAGCTCATCTGCGCGCCCTCTTCCACCGACTGGATGAATATGGGCTTGTTATCAACCCGAACTAGTGCGCCTTTGGCGTACTAACAATAGAGTTCCTCTGCCAAGTTGTCACTCCAGAGGGCATTCAGCCTTTCGACAGCAAAGTCGAAGACGTTCAAGATTTTCCCGTCCCCACGTCACTTAAAAAGCTCAGAGAACTCTTGGGCCTTCTGAACTTTCATCGCGGCTTTCTACCGAAGTGCGCCTCTTTCCTGAAGCCTCTGACTGATCTTTTGGCTACGAAAAAAGATTCTGCTGCACCACTTTAGTGGACTGAGGACTCTGCCTCTGCATTTGCTACTGCCAACAAGGCGCTCGCAGATGCCACTTTGCTCATACATCCAGTTCCTGATGCTCCACTGCGCTTCATCACCCACGCCTCGAGCACTGCCGTCAGCGCAGTTCTCGAGCAGTACGCTTCTAGTTGGCAGCCCTTCGCTTTTTTCTCCCAAAAGCTGAAACCACCTGAGACTGAATACAGCACCTTCGGTCGAGAATATCTTCCTGTGTATTTCGCCACCAAGCACTTTCTCCACTTCCTGGAGGGCCGCGACTTTCACGTCATCACGGACCATAAGCTCTTGACGTTTGCCTTCCAAAGGAACCTCAGCACCTACAGTGCACGCGAGATCTGCCAACCGTGTTTTATCTCCGAGATTACTGTGGATCTCCGTCACGTCCATGGCCGGGAGAATGCTGCTGGTGATGCGCTTTCTCGTGTTAGTTTGGTTTGGTTTATGGGGTTTGACCTCCCAAAGCGACCCAGGCTATGAGAGACGCCGTAATGAAGGGCTTCGAGAATTTCGACCACCTGGGGTTTTTTAACGTGCACTGATATCACACAGTGCACGGGACTCTAGAATTTCTGCTCCTCGAAATTTAACCGCCGCGGCCGGGATCGAACCCGCGCCTTTCGGGCCAGCAGCCCAGCACCATAACCACTCAGCTACAGCGGCGGCTTTTTCTCGTGTTAGTGCCATGGCGTCTGAATCGCCAGTTGATACGAAGGGGCTCGCGGCTGCACAGTGCAATGATCCAGAGCGGCATCGTCTTCGTTCCTCATTCACGTCCTTGTCCTTTGCCGAATGTCTACTACTGTTTTCGTCCCAGTTCATTACGTGCGAGGCATCCACTGGCGTCTCGTGCCGCGACGTACCTTTGGTTTTCCGTCGCACCATTTTTGAAACACTCCACCGCCTGAGCCACCCTGGTATTCGTGCTACGCAGAAGCTGATCACATCACGCTTTCTTTGGCCAAGCATCAATTCCGACGTCCGCTACTGGGCACGAACCTGCCTTCACTGCCAGCGCGCGTTAAAGTTCGCCGGCATACTGTCACGCCTGCCTGTCCTTTTCGGCCGCCTGACGCACGGCTTTCCCACGTTCACACAGACATTATTGGACCACTCTAGTTATCACGTGGGGCCTCTTACTGCTCACCTGTGTAGACCGTTTCACCCGTTGGCCCGCGGCGTTGCCCATTGCTGACCTACAGCCGAGACTGTTGCTTCGGTATTTATGGCCGGCTGGGTTTCTGGTTTCGGCTTCCCGTCTGTCATCACCATCGACCGCGGCCGCCAGTTTCAATCGGGCCTTTTTGCTGCTCTTGCCAATCTTATGGGCGTTCGGCACATCCGTACGACCACCTACCATCCTTCGGCCAATGGCATGGTGGAACGTCTGCATCGACAACTGAACGCTGCCCTTACCACTTATCGGCCAAGGGAAAGCTGGTCCGACCACCTTCCCCTCGTCCTCTTCGGCATTCGCTTCGGCATTCGCAAAGACCTTCCCGTTAGACGTCAACGGCCGTGAAGACGTCGTGGTTGTTGAGCGCCTCAAACCAGCCTACATTTCAACTCCTCTGCCTGTCGTCCCTACACTCGCTCTCGCTTCAACTGTGTCACCATTGTGCGCAGCATCCTCCAAGCAGATTCGCTGGGCGAATCATGTGGCTTGGCCCCACGGGGGCAGTGCTGTAGCGCCCCTCGCGCCACGCTCGGCTCGCAGGCCATGGCACGACGAGCCGCACTAGAAAGAGGAAGTTGGGCTAGGCCGCCGCAGTGTGAGCAGCGCAAATAAACTGTTCGAACCTCAACGCTGTCGGAGCTGGTTCTTCCTCTCCTTAGCTTTGACAAATCCGTAAGCGGAGTTTCAGCCGCCGCGGTGGCTGAGTGGTTACGGCGCTCGGCTGCCGGCCCGAAAGACGCGGGTTCGATTCCGGCCGCGGCGGTCGAATTTCGATGGAGGCGAAATTCTAGAGGCCCGTGTACTGTGCGATGTCAGTGCACGTTAAAGAACCCCAGGTGGTCGAAATTTCTGGAGCCCTTCACTACGGCGTCTCTCATAGCCTGAGTCGCTTTGGGACGTTAAACCCCCATAAACTAACTAACTAAGCGGAGTTTCTTGTTATGTTTCTGACCCGCCACCTCTCAGTGCGGCTGCGCTGCGCTTCCAAAAGCTGGAGACAAATGTGCACATCCGTCACCTTATTTGTGAGTTATATTTGTTTCTAATGTTTGTGTGGTGTTTGAAAAATGGTGTGTGCCCAGGAAGAATAGTTGTTTTAAAACAGACTTTTCGAGGGCAGGGATTGACGGAAAGCCGTCCAGTATGGCAGGTGTGCCTGCGCTATGGGGCATTGTAGGGCGCGTGTGTAAATGATAGTGCTGACGGAGTGGCCACTACCAAAGTTATCCTCGGTGTCGATCCAGTCTGCGTGTCTTATGTTGCGGGTGACGGTAAGATCTGGGCAGGTGCCCCTAGTTACGGAGTTAGCCACACGTGCTGGATGAACGGGGTCGGTATAGAGAGTAATGCCCAGCGCAGAGATTATTTGTGCATATATATATATATATATATATATTTATATATATATATATATATATATATATATATATATATATATATATATATATATATATATATATATATATATATATATATATATATATATATAAGATATTTACGGGTGTCTGCGCTACGCAGGGGAGGAATGTCACTATCACGTATGACTAGGATAGATTAAAATCGAGATCGACTTTTTGCGCGGTAGAGCCTTTTGTAGACAAGGAAACAAGTGAACGCGTCCCGTGGGAAAGTGTTGTAACCCGGCAGCCTCACCGCAGCCCCATGTGCTTGGACTGCGACTAATGCTAACGGGTGATCAAAAGTGTCAAGAGGTGGCCTGCACGTGTGTGTACGGACATGTTGCGTGGAATTAGTGCGAGGCGGAGATTAGGAGGCTTAATCAGAGGTAGGAAGGTAGGCAAAAACTTTACTGATGAACAAACGGAAGGCTTTAGAGGAGGTTTTGTTGGCTTGTTTCTTAATCCCGGTTGGCAGACATCAGTCCGTGACTTCTGGCGACCTACACCGCCCATTCCAACAGCCTCTTCTGTGAAGCCGGCTCTAAGCTGGTGGTGATGGTGGTAAAAACTTTATTCTCGTCAAAATTCATTCAAAGGTGCTCTTTCGTAGATCGGTTGGGGTCTCCATTGCGCTTTTCTTCACTGCTGGTCGCGTGACGCAGCCAGGAGCCTTTGGCGCTCGGCAACTTCAAAAGCTCGGCTCACGGCTCGGAATTGTCTTCGGGTTGGAGCTGAGCATTGCAACCTCCCACTATTCTCGGTTCGAGAGGAGCAGGTCCATCGGCGGTGTGTCCGGTGGACATTCATGCAGTATATGAGCTATGTCGGCCCTACCTAGACCACAATGCCTATACTAAGGCGAGAATACTCACGGATACGTAATGAAGTTTTTATAGGGGTTGGGGAAAGTGTTTGTCTAGAGTTTTTTCCAGGCCACCTGCTGGGGTTTGGTAAAAGACTTATCGGAGGGTGGGTATTTAAGCATATTATTGCGATAGTGCATAGTTGTGCCGTGATACGTGACCATGCACTCCCTGGCCGACCTAAGGTTTGGGCAGGCCACAGCCCGGTTGACCAATCCTCGGGGAAAAATGTGGGCTCTTCGTTCCCCGGGTCGGAAGAGTGCACAAGCACTCAGATAATTTGAATTTGATTGCGAGGTGCTAGATTTGACTGTCTCTCAAGAATAGACATGGTGGCAGCGTGGACTCTGCCTTTCGCAAAATTTCGTACGGCCGTCTTAGAATCGCTGAGAATATATTCATACTCTGTTGAGGTGATGGCGAGGGCGATAGCCGCCTCCTCGTCGGAGGCTTTGAGCTAGATACCGCAATCTCCCAACCTTCTAGGTCTTCGAGCTTGAGATCTGGGCATATGAAGAGGAAGTTTGCTTTCAGAGCCTCACAAAGCGAGCATTCGGGCTTGTATTTACCTGGGAGGTATCTGCGAGATAGGCCGGTGAAGGAAACGATCTGGAATGAAGTTGCCTCCGTATAGTCTGTTGATCAAAGATTGCGGTGAGTCTGGGAAAGAGATGGGTGCGTAGGTGGTCTGGGATAGTATTCACTGCCCTGCTGGTGAGCCGGACAGGCGGAAATGAAATTAAAATTTGGTTTTTGAGGCAAGGAAATGACGTAGTAACTGTCTAGCTTACCTCGATGGGCACCCTAACCGCGCCGTGATGGAAGGAATAAAGGAGGGAGTGAAAGAAGGAAGAAAGAGGTGCTGTAGTGGAAGCCTCCAGAATAATTTCGACCAGTTGGTTGATGGTGGCGGTGGTGGTCAAACCTTATTGGATGCACTGGGGCGGGTTTTAGACGAGAGTGGAGGGTTTCACAGCTCCCTTGCATGGGTTGTAGTCCTTATTCTTGGACAACATTGGCGGTAGCCATGGCCCACGCTCTTTGAACGAGAGCCATCTGGGACTCCAGATTTTAAGCAGTTGGACGCGTGCACTAACATCGCACAGTACACAGGCGCCTTTTGCTTTCCGCCTGCATCAAAACACAGCCGCCGCGGTGGGGTTCAAACCCGGATACTCAGGCTCAGCAGACGAGCGCCTTAACCACTGAACCACCGCGGCGCTGCTGGGTAGCCATGAACGTGTCGTGTTTAGTACTTGGACAGGCGGATGATTTGTCTCCCCCGGTGCAGATTAAGGTGGGCTTGAAGGAAGTAGAAAACACCTGTTCGGTACAGGGGGTCTGCAGAAGTCTGACGGGGGGGCCGTAGTGTTGCTTTGTATAGATTATTGAGGGCCCGGATTAGTTTCCCTTGTTGTGTGCCTGTAAGAATGCAGGATAAGATTTTTTTCAGGGCCAGCGCTTGAGCGAGGCAGCTGACGTGTGTCTCGGTGAGACCGGCATGATTTAAGACTACGCGAGGAAGTGTGTGATTGAGTGGCATATGCGTATGGACTGATGGCAGAAGTAAACGTGTCCGCGAAATAGAAAAAAATGCCCGAAAAAGTGTTAGCTTTCTCACCGCTATTGCAGTGCGCTCAAATGTTCCGCCCTAAAAAACGAACCGCTCATCTAGCCGGCTGGGCTGCCACTTAAATGGTGACAGGGCTGCGGCAGTGTTGCTGGCTGTGCAATTTAAGCGAACGCAAGCTATATATCCTCTATTTGCTTATCGCTATCATGAACCGCCGCAAGGGAAGCACACCTCTAGCTTAAATGGCACAGCCAGCTGCTACTTCGCAGCCCCGTATCCTTCCAAGATGCAGCAAACTCGGCCAAATTGTCCATTAGTTTCCATGCGGAACGTTTGAGAGCACTGCAATTGCATCGTGGAAGCAGGCGTGTCACCTGATATTTTTTGTATTTCGCTGGCATTTGCAAAAAGCGAAAAAATGGTAACACATAATAGATGGAGAATTAGAAACTGCTGATTCGGACGTTTATCTGGGTGTTCAACAACTCTCTTATTGAAATTTTTTGTCTGTCTTCACTGCTGGCAAACTTGGTTAATTAATAATGGCTAATTATGCAATTAAGCAGAATACAAAACATAACGTGAGTTGCTCCATGCAATAACCAGCAAAATGCATTTGGTCGCGTAGTATTAAAGTGCCTGGCCGTGTTTTTAAACTGGCTGAATTTAGCAAGAACACCCTGTATATGTACCGTGTCTGTGGGTGCCGAGACTTGTGCTACTTGGGACCGCCGTTGGTGACAAAATTGTGGCCCAGCCGCTTGGCGCAGAGGGTTCTGAGTGATGGCAAACAAGTCGGCGTTGTTTGGCGCAAAAAGATGTTTGTCGAGTTGAAGCCTGGTGCGAGTAAATTGTTCGTATTGAGAACCTTTGGTCCTAAACACCGTAATAGGGGCGAATTTCGAAATGCAGCGGCGGGTGAACCATTGGGCGAACTATGCGAGTGGTGCCAAACGAATCGTCGTTTCGTGATGAACACAATATCAGAATTTGAGACCGGGGAATGAAATCCCGATATAACGAAGGTACAGGGTAATAATCACCATTGTTAATAATGTAGAGCATAGTCAAAACCATCGTTGAAAACAACTGCGCTAACACTCTTCATTTGATTTTGAATTCGAGAAGCATTCAATTTATTTGCCGCGGGTCGTCGAACGGCTCTGCGCGAGCACAGAGGCTCGCGCTCTCTTCGCTATCGCCATTCCTCCTCCGCTGCATTCTGCAATCGGTCTATTATCCAGAGATACGCCCCTTTGCTTCGCTTACACTAAGGCCAAGGCATACCCATCAGCGTGGAAACGGCACCTAACAACTACGCTCTGAAAGATGGTTACACCGAAAATTTTGCCAGCTTAGCGAAATCCTTACGCTCTCCTGATCGCAAACACGTCATTATGATGGACAAACATCACAATGCGTGATGGGTTTTTGGTAATAAATTGACACTGAAAAAGCGTGATTTCTAGAACGATTCGAGGCACCATGGCGGGAGAATTCAGCATTCCTCGCTAAATCTTGCACAAAAATTTGAGGCGCCGGTTAACACTCTGAAATGAGAAATTCAGCCACAGCTGTTAAGGTATTTACAGTTTACGATACGTTGTGATAAATCATAAGAGTGCGCGATCTGACATTCATATAGTTTCAGGCCGCTCTTTATATTTTTCCACACAGTCTTATTTTGTTTATTTCTCTGCTCCAGCCAACCGCTGTTGAAGCGCACCGGCGCCAGTGATAATTTATTGGGGCGGCATGTTTTCCAGCTGCTGTCGCAGGTGGTGGTGGTGGAAACATTTATTGCCAAATACCGAAGGGGGCAAACCCCCTAACATGGCACGAGGAAACCCTTAGGAGGCTGCCCTTACAGGGCAAAGGACAGCCCTTGGAGGGCTATCCGCTTCAGGGCGTCGGTAATTATCCGGCGCTGGTCAGCAGCAGCGGAGCTGGCCAGGAGAGTCTCCCAGTATGTATCCGCCGTGGTGGGGGATGGAGGGTGTTGGAAGGCAGGACATGTGAGGAGGACATGAAGGAATTCTCCCGGTTTCCCGCAGAGCTTACAAGAAAAAAGGAATTGATCGGGGTAGCGGGCATGAAGGAGAATAGCATAGGGAGCAGTTCGGGTCTGGAGTCGGCGCCAGTGGGAGGCCTGGATTAAGGTTAGGGAGGGAGCCGGCGGTGCGTAAACGCTCCGGGTATCTCGGTAGTAGACAAGAATGTCTTTGAACGTAAGCAGACGCTCTCGGGATGGTGGACGAAGTCCAACTCCGGCCCGGAAAGTGAGACCTCGGGCGAGGGAGTGGACCTTCTCGTTACCCGGGAGGCCTGCGTGTGCGGGGGTCCAGATAAGGATTACGGGGTGGGTGGGGCGCCAGAAGCGTAGAAGCCGCGCCGCGGTGCGGGATATCAGGCCGTTGGCGAAATTGGATAGGGCGGATTTTCAGTCGAAGATAATTTTCGTGGCAGAGGTAGGCAAGAGCGAGTGCAATGGCCGCTTCCTCTGCAATTTCCGATGAGTCTGTGGTGACGGATCCTGATGCGATTAGTCGGGCCTGAGAATTAGCGACGGCGAGAATCATGCGGGAGCCCGACGAGCACGCTGCCGCGTTCACGTAGGCTACCTCGGGACTGTTGCCGTAGAGCTTGTGCAGGGCTTTGGCGCGGGCTGTCCTGCGTTCTCCGTCGTGCTCGGGGTGCATGTTCTTAGGGATTGGAAGGATGATGAGATGGGAGCGTAGGTCTGGAGGTATGGGAACCCCCACAGTAGGATGGGTGATCGGGGTGATGCCTAGCTGACAGAGTAGAGTGCGGCCTGCCGCGGTACTCGACAGGAGAGTCAGCTGTGCTCTTATACCCTATTTCCACGGGCAGCCTTTACCGTGGTTAAGCTTAACTGCAGTTAAGGCGGTTAACGGCGGTTAGAGTTAACTGCAGTTCGCCGCGCTTACACACAGTTTAGCCATCTCGGTTAGTCCAACGAAACAGATCATGTGATACTCACCTCACTGAAGTCAAAACGTCGCCCACTGAGGCGTATTGTTAAACAGGGCTACGTTGAAAAGAACACATAAGAGGAAAAACGTTGTTTCTTGTGCCAAGGCCTGCTTAAAAACTTTTTCTTTGTGCTTGTGGTTGTCGTTAGCCGAACTCTAAAACCAAGTTCTAAACAATGATCGAGGTCGACTTCGTAGCCGACTGAGCGTTCTACTTTGGCTACTTTAGCCTCTTCCCCGTGACTTCTTCCCTGTGACTGCTCACTGCGACGCATCGCTGCTCACTGCTATCGTTTATTTTCGTGGCTTTTCTTTCACAGTGAGTGCTGTGCTTGTGTAGTTAAGATCCTTCGGACGTCTTGTGTGTCAAGCCTATGTTGGCCTTTAGCAGGCCTGTCGTGAATGAGGGCGACGCTCAATTTTGGGCTGCGTTCGTGGCGCATCAGGCAGCGCTACAACGCCTGCGCGTACTGATGTTGGCGCTGAGCGCTGAAATTGCATTGGTGGAAGAGACGAGGAAGTGACCCCGGGGGCAGCCGAAGCTCTTTTTGTTGGCGGCGGCGCACCTGTCCGTCCGTGAGCGAAATCTGTCGGCGTACCCGCGCCCAGACTCGTGGTACGAGACCACGCTTCCGCACCTTCCGAACAGCGGACTCCGAGAAAACTTTCGGATCAACCGCTCCACATTCCGGTACATGGTGGCTGTTTGTGGAAGCATGAGCCCGCAAGATACCGACATGCGGAAAGCGATTCCACTGGAGAAACGCGTGGCGATCGGCTTGTACCGCCTCGCAACATCAGCAGAAGAGCGGGCTGCTGCCAACTTTTTTGACGTGAGCACTGCGTCAGTTAATTTAATATTTCACGAATTTTGCAGCGTGTTTGTGGAGCAGTTGGAAGCACGATTTGTGCATTTCCCAACACCAGCTGAGCTTCACGAGCACATGTGTAAATTCACAGCAGTCACTGCGTTAATTTAATATTTCACGAATTTTGCGGCGTGGTAGTGGAGTAGTTGGAAGCACGATTTGTGCATTTCTCTACACCAGCTGAGCTTTACGAGCACGTGTAAATTCACAACAGCCTGTGGTTTCTCTCAAGGTGTCGGTGCAGTGGATGGCTGTCATATTGAGGTGTGGCCGTCAAAGCAAGAAGCTGCTGAATAATACAATCATAAAGGGGTGGTACAGTGTCGCTCTACTTGCTGTCGTCGACCACACATACAGGTTCCTATGCACGAATGTTGAGAGCCCTGGTAGGAACAGTGACCCGGCACTGTTTCAGAAGTCTCGACTGCCAGCTACTGTGGCTAGTGAGTTGTTCCGACAAGAAACATAGCTCATGGAAGGTGTGGGAGTTGGCGCAATTCTTCTTGGTGATCAAGCTTTTCCCTTGAAGACGCACCTGATGGAGCTGTACCCCTTCCAGGTGCCTCTGGGTCCCCCTCACAGACCTTTAACTACCGGCTGCCGAGTGCCAGACCTGTTGTCGAAAATGCTTTTGGACATGTCAAGGCACACTTTAGAATGGTGCTGAAGGGCCTTGAGTGTGACCTCCACAATGTCAGTTATGTGATCCGTGCTGCTTGTGTGCTGTACAACATTTGTGAGCAGCTCAGTGACCGCTGTGATTCAAGCTAGTTTGGTGTGGTGCAGAGCGCTGATGAAAGGCGGCCTCAGCCGGTGTGCACAAGCAACCGGGAAGAGACGTCAGGTGTGGCCATCGGGAACGCCCTGGCCAAGCACCTTGCCTTGAGCTAGAACCCAGTCCGTGGCAAACTGAAGATCAGCTCAGAAGGACACTTCTACCAAGAGGGAACAGCCTTGACGAGAGCTACGTACACATTATTGAAGGAGCAGACACTGGGTTCGGCTCACCTTCAATGGCTACCATTGCACGCACATGATGCATACTCCCTAATGGGGTGAAGGTTATGGGGATTACAACGAATTTAATTTTAGTAACCCACATGTTCTTCATAAAATAGGTTTGGTTTATGGAGTTTAACATTCCAAAGCGGCTTGGGCTATGAGTGATGCCGTAGTGAAGGACTGCAGAATTTTCGACCACGTGGGGGTTTATTAACATGCACTGACATTGCACAGTACACGAGTGTCTTGCTTTACACCTCCATTGAAAAGCCGCCGTCGTGGCCAGGCTTTCAGAAAATAGTCTTGCATTATAAAGCTAATGTTAATTATTGGTTCTTGTTAAACTACAAAACGAAGTGGTTCGTACCAACTACTAGTACTCCTTATGACAAACAAACCTTCACCTACATGCAACCATCTCTAATGAACCAATAATGAGGATTTCATTACTTCCTGTAAACAAATCTCTTTCTTCAAACAGTTTTGCTCACAGACGACAGTAAAATGCCAGCATAAGCTTTCAATTTTTATATGATTCACTCTTGTTGAGCACTGCTGTTTATGTTGCTGTTTCGTTGTCATTGTACTACCTTTTTCATTGTTGTGTTTGTGTCACATGGTCTGCGTATTGACAGCTATTCTATCACTTGCTGTTTGCTTATAATTTTTGTGTATAACTGGCCATCGTCTTGCCACATTGCTGATCAGCAACTTGTTGGTACCTTGTCGAGCAGTACAAGCTTTTAGTCTTGCACTCATACTTCTGAAAGCAGAAGTACTTGCTGAGGCATTAGTTGGTTCATCATAAAGTTGAATGGCACAAAGGAACAAACACAGGAAGACACAGCTGTGGCGCTTTTTCTGTCTCTGTGTTTGTTTCGTAGCGCCATTCAACTTTATTCTGAAGGTAACGAAATCATGTCGGTCACAGTTGGAAGCTTCATATTTTTGCACACATCATCCACACACAAAGCAAACACAAAAATGTGACGTAAATGTGACCCAATAGTGAGGGCATTGGAAGACTTACAGTGTGATAAATTTCACTACATTCCCATCCCAACTCGTTCAACCAAAGTACGCTTTCTGTGCACAATTTCATGTCATTACTATTTTGCTGTTATCCAAATTCCCCACTGTTCTATACCTTGCCCCCCCCCCACCCCCACCCCCCAAAAAACAGTTATGTTGCAAGAAAGATATCAGCCTTGTAGCAAACAGTTCCTGGTGAACATGCAACAGCCATTGGTTCTGAGTGGAGAAGCAGGTGGAGTGTTACTGCGGGAGCAGCAGCAATGTACTTGCAACAGACTTGTTTGATTATTACACTTGTGTACCCCTGCAGTGTATGCATGGGCTCTGTTAATAACTAATACTGCAAGCTACTACGGTAGCCAGCCCGCACAATACAGTTCACTGTTTAAAACACAATACAAAACTTTCAGCAGTAAAAGATCTTTCATCTCATCACATGCTGTATTATCAAATAAATTTCAGCTGTTTTGATCACGCTTTATATACCAAGTCATTATTTTCTTTGTTGTCTAGAAATTTTGCTAGGAGTTGCACCATGCTTGCATTCATGGCATTCGCTTCCTTCTGGAGGTGCACTATTATCTTGTGCATTTTGTGTGCCTTGCGGTCGGCCTTTGCTGCTGCCTCGCTTTCTCCATTATGGACGGCAACTAGCTGCTCTATAGCAGATCCTTGTCGCTTGTGGCGGCTCTTTTGGGGTTCCCTTCTTTTGGCGCTTGTGCCAGCACCGGCACTGCTGCTTGTCCCTGCTGTGGCACTGCTGCTTACGCCAGCACTGGCTTTGTTTGTGTCGCCGCTGCTGCTGCCTGTGCTTTGCAGTACAGGTACTGCAGCACTGGCACTGCAAATGGGGGAGCTGGCCGCAAGTTGTGCGAGGTCGTTTCTTCTGCTTCCTTCAGGCAGGCTGTCCTCCCATGACAGGAGCACTTCCGAGCCGTGTGGTGCCTCATTGACAGCTGGCAGCTGAAAATGATGAAACATACAAGACAACATGTTATCATCTCAGAAAAGATATTAAATGTGCCTTCATGTAATGCAATCATCCGCTTCCATAATATATATGACAAAAACACTAACTTATGATGGCCAATCTGGAAAGAAGACAGCGGTTCAAATTTTTGTTTTCCTGAACATAACTAAATAGATATATAAAGATCCAGACATGTACATCAGCATTCCCTAGCTCCAACTTTCACATGAGCCAATGGGTTCAGTTCAGTTTTTTCCTGAATACTGTTGCGGAGTGCAATCGCCTTCCTTTAGGTTTATGGGACTCGAAATATTTTGTGAAGGAGTTGGAGGATTTTTGTACGGCTCCTAGTGTTGGTGTTGTGATGAATGCCAGATTTTATGTCCTTCAAATGACCTGTGGCTGTTGGGGATAATGGTTTTATGGCTTTTATAATTGTGCGCCCTCCTTCTTGGGCCAAAGTAATGGCTAGCAGTATGTACAAATAAATAAATGAATGAACAGCTGGACAAAACAGTATACTAAGCTGATCAAAGTCAATAGCAAGTAATATGTTAAATATTTGCAAGCATGTGGGGCATGGTTGACCAAGGGTAAATCGAGCTGATGAGGTTGAGTTGTACAGAAGTACATAAAAGGTGAGGTGCGAACTCTGGCACTACAAGGCGCTGCGATTTGAAGACGCAAGTGCCATTTCCGCTCCCCATTGCCATTAATGCCCATGGTTGTGGGAGTAGCTTACTCTGAATCCCCCTCCCCCGAGTCAGTCCAATGGTTCCAAAGGAAGGATCGCTGGGTCAGTTGGTTCATCATTCAAGGTTTAAAAACTGCACGAAAAATGGGATGGTACAGAAAGAAGGAATAGAGAGCACTGAACCTGCAATTGAGTGTATTTTATGTGAAATGGCAATAAATACAGAAAGCATGCACAAAGAACTTATAGACAAAACGCAATACAACACAGATATTACTTATATACTTCGAACGAAGACAGCGCGAAAAAGGACAACCACAGAAGAGAACACTACAGAAAGAAAGCTTCTCTTCTGTGGTTGTCCTTTTTTACGCTGTCGTTCATTCCAAGTATGAATCACCAACTAGCCCACCACTTTGTTTTATTGAATTACTTGGACATTACAGATATCACATAGAAATTTATTATCTACTTTGCAACTTCCCTTCAGTGTCCCTGTAGAGAAGCAACAGTTCGCAATAACAGCTTATGATCCACAGATTTCTGTATTACTCCACTGTATTCAAGCCCAGTTGCTAATAGAATCAATGGACGACGATGAGTATCCACAAGAGAGAAGGATGAAGGTGAAGCTGCATATGCACAGGTGTGAAAGATGAATTGTCATACGGCAGTAGCAATATTAATATATCACGCAAATAAAGGCACCAAAATTCTGGTGCATACCATAACTTCATCTTACTAGAGACTTAAGTTGTATCCATCTGCAGTGTGTGCCTCTTGACATATGATTCCCACCAGAAAAAAAGGACGTAACCTAAACCAGCTGTACAACAAAGCGTTCTTTGCTCTGGCATGGTAACATTAAGGATATTGGGAGACAACCAGCTAACTACCGATATGTATAATTGCTAGAAAAAAAACAAGGACTTATGAACGAGCAGTGGGAGTTGCTTGGCTAGTTGGTTCACGTTTCATGACAAAGAACAACAGCACAAGGAAAAAATGTAGGCGTGGAGGCCAGTGCCCATGTTTGTGGGAGTGGTTTACACAACTGCTTGAGTCTGTTCTTTATTATCTATTGTTGGCCAGCATTTTATAATGAGTATAAGTTCCGCACTGAGAAATGAGCAGCAATAGAATTCTGAAGTGATCTGAACGACAGATTGCACGCAATGGTATAAATCACAAATTACCTCTAAACTTTCCTCGACTCGCCCATCATCGCTGATGGGAAGGCAGCCGAGGAAACTGGAGCTGCCAGTAGAAGATCCATGGGACACGAGGCGACATAGTTGAAGTGCCGGTCCGTCTCAGCTGCCTGGACAAATAAAAATGATATGAGCTAATAAATGTGTTGCTAAAAAAACATTTGAAGGCTGTGATCACAGCATTTCTCTCAGTGGATTAAGCTTCATTGTACACATTCTCAATGCAAGAATAAAATTTCATAGATGTGTCTAATGAACATGCACAGGTACTGGTGAAAATAATGCATGCAATTTACATTTGCAATGTGGCTAAACTACATCCTGCTAGTTGCTGCTTTGCAATTGAAGCCACGACTGTGCATTATGGTTCAACTATTGTCATTCTAGCTACATCTTACTTGGTTAATTTCTAGATTTATTTCTTTTATATTATCTTTCCCAGGCTGCACTGTGTATACTATTTGACAAATGCTGCTAGTACACAGTGAACCCTGGTAAAGAAATATGAAATAAATCTAGAAATTCAATTAACTGCATTGTTGCTCTAGCAGGTGGCTAGAAATAGCGACGCGTACAGCAATGCTGTCAGCGCTGCACCTCGCAATTTGCAAATAAAAACGACGAACAACACGTGTGTAACGAGGAAGACTTAAGTTTGCATGCAGCGCCGTGCACGCGTGCACGAGCGAAGATTCTAAGTGCTGCGTATGCTGCTCCTGCCTGAGGTCGTTACTCCCGAGTCCTTACTACCTCAACAATGCATTCTCAAGATTGTCTTCAACACTCCACAACTGCGCGACGACGGCGAAGAGAATCGACGCGTTGCTCCAGCGGCAACACATGCTACTGTCGCACATGCGAGGCTGACGTAAGCAGTTCAGCTGCACTATGAAAACAGCGCCAAGAACCCGATGGCACGAGCATCGTTCGGTAAAGGTCGCACTTACCGTATTTCTTGTTGAGGTTTTCCATTTTCAGCTTCACTTCTTTGCTGGTGTATGGGCCTTGTCCCGGCGGCAGCCCAGCGTTGAGCTCCGCTACAATCGCAACATATATCCGAGCGTTGCGAGTGTTACCGTGTCAGATCCGTATCAGATGCTTATCAGGGCCGCGGTTATTGAATCAAGCCAAATGACACAACTCTGGGAGGACGAGTCGTTCGATGTTGCTGCTGCCACGGGCGCCGCCATCGTGTCGGTTAAGATAGCAAACGGTGGTCAGCGAGCTCGGTTTGGGTAACCGTGGTTAGGTGGCGTAACTGCAGTTTCGTCTGCCATGTGAGCGCGGCTAACTATAGTTACGGGGAACCGTAGTTGCCTTAACTGTGGTTAAGGTCGCCCGTGTAAATGCGGTATTAGGGTGGCTTCTGCCAGCTCCTCAAACGCGTTGTGGGTACCGAGGTTGAGGAGCCGGGTAGTAGAGGTGCTAGAGGGTAGGTGGAGGGCAACCTTCGTGCAGCCCCTGAGGAGCGCATTGATCCGGTCCCGCTCCTTCTGCTTTAGGGGGAGGTAGGGGAATGAGTACGCCGTGCGACTCGTGATGTAAGCTTGGGTGAGGCGGAGAGTGTTCCGCTCTCGCAGACCCGCGCGCCGGTTCGCCACGCGCCGAATGAGACGGTTGGCTTGCTGGGCTTGGGTCTGGAGAGTTTGGATGGCGTTGCCATGCGCGCCGTGGAAGTGAAGGACGAGACCCAGGGTGCGAATCTTGGAGACCAGGGCAATGGGGTGGTTTCCTAGGGTGAGTGAGATGAGAGGGTTGGCGGGTTCGTGCGGCCTGAGGCGGTAGAAGAAGAGTTCTGATTCAGAAGGGGAGCAGGCTAGGCCACGCGCGCGGTTTCCTGTCAGTCCGTCTGCGTAGTGCTGTCTGGAGAGGAGGGGCAAGGGGAAACACCTAAAACATGTAATGTGGGATGAGGACCTAAATATCCCTTGCCCCTCGTCACCACCACGCCACCCTCCACCTCTCAAATAGTTCCGCCGCTGTCCTTATCATAGAAAGCATGTAGGGAAGTGCCCAGCAGTGCCTCCTCCCATTTGACTTCATTACCGAGGTGCTAATTTGGGCGGGTGAGGATGAGTCCGATACAGATGATGATGACTCTGATGGCAGAGTCTAGGCAGGAAAGTAAAGATGTCACATCTGGTTTTATCCGCGTGCCGTGGGGCACGGAATGTTCACTGTTCGGTCTAGGGTTGTAGAAGAGTGAAAGGGTAGGTTGGAGAGCAGGACAAAAAGGCCTGTCTCCAGGGCCCATTCCAGCCTAGTGGCGGCGCACCCTCGCGCGCGCTCGACGGAAAAAGTAGGTCAGACTGGCTGCCGAACTTTCCAGAAAGAAGTAGAAATAGATGACTCAGAGGCGACAGAGGGCGCGTAACTTCACCCGCGCTAGGAGTCGCCCTCTCCTCTTTGTTCTGGCGCTCGGCGACGATGGGGCGAAAGAAAAATCGAGAACCTTCCAGTTTGCTCTTATCTTATAAGAAGACGAGACCGGAAAGGGACAAGGAGTGAGTTTGTACGCAGAAGGAAAGAATTTGTACAAGGAACTCTGCGTATCTGAACGCCTACTGTGGCGCTAGTAACTGACAGATGCCACGCGCTTCCATGAAAGGAAGTTAATCGCAGGCGGCGATTCAGCCCCGAGCCGCCGGTTAAGCTTGCATAAGCCCGCCCGCTGAGGAGTTCCCGGGGGCACACCACTCTCGACCAGCCACGGACCATCCAGGCAGCGTGCTCCAGTCATCGGGATGGCCATCGTTGGACACCTGCGGTCGCGTCGGACTGACGAAGTGCCCGGTGTGGTGAACAATTAGCATTCATTTATGCTAAAATGCTCGGTCGGAAGCATCAAAGTGGTTCGTCTGAACAAAAGGCGAGGTTAGAAAGTGAAGAGCATGAAAAGAAGCTACCAAACATGCAAAAGTGCCTACTGAATGCAGCTTCCGCGGAGCAGTATGATCGCTCTACCGAGAGTCTGTATCAAACTCCCAATAGTACCGACTGTGCTTCTGTGGAGGACTTGCCAACTCCATCACCACGGTTTCCTGGCAAGAAGCAAGGTTTGACTCATCTTCGTTGTCTGGATCTTATAAAAACGGTGCCATTCTCGGTCATCCATATTTCTGAGCAAGCGACGCTAACCGAGCCCTGTCTTGTTCCTGAGTCAGCAACGTTTATGCTACTCGGCCTGGCCCCTGCCACAGAGTTCCAGGTGTCTAGTCCACCACGCCCGATTTCTACTACTGCTGATCAACAGGTGCCAAACCTCCACGATGAGCCTCCTTCTACTAACGAGCGCCAGCAAATAACACTCCACGAGCCGACTGACTTGTTTTCCGTTGGTTTGGCTTCAAATAATCATGTTTCCACCCACAAAGTGTGCCTCGAGAGGACGAGTGAGACGGTTTCTCGTTGCGGCAACAGAGAAGTACAGACACCCCTGCAGCAAGAGGTATGTTGCGAGATTCTCCGAAGTGACCCAGTTAAGTGGCAGGACGTTATTGCTGACAGCTTTCGGAGTATATTCCTTGAGAAAGGGTCATTATGTTTTTAAAATCGGGCAGAACATTTTTCGTCTTCCGATAGGCAATACACAACTCAGAAGCGCTATATGCAGCCTAATCTTATCGTGCGAAAGGCTGTAAATGGGGAGGCGTACGAGCGACACTGGTTAATGTACTCGGAGCCCAAAGGTTCCGTTTACTGTTTCATGTGCAAACTATTTTCGATTTCCAGCAACCCGTGCTTTCACCACGCACGGCTTTTCTGATTAGGAAAGAGCAGAAGAAAAGGTTTTCACACATGAAATTAGAGTCGAGCACCGCAACTGCGTGGCAGCATGGCTGGTCCGATCTAACTCGAGCAGCACAATTGGCAAGGAGCTGGTTAAGAATCATGTCACTGAGACCGCTTACTGGACAGAGGTGTTGAAGCGCGTAGTCGTTGTAGTTAAGCTTCTAGCTGTGCGCAACCTAGCGTTTAGGGGTAGTGAGGAGATTTTTGGTTCACCGAGAAATGGCAATTGTGTGGGAGTGCCTGAGGCCATTGCCAAGTTTGATCCCTTTCCAAAGGATCATATCATATGCTACGGAACGAAGGAAAAGGTCACCCATCGTATCTATAAAAAACCATTTGTGATGAATTTATCGAGCATATGGCAAATGCTGTCAAGGAGCGTCTCGTTGACAGAGTGAAACGCGCAAAATACTTCTATTTAATTGTTGATTCGACTCCAGACCTTACTCGCGTTGATCAGCTGTCAGTTGTTTTTCGACACTTTAAATGGGAAAGTGTACGAACGCTTTCTTGGATTTGTTCCAATCGAATCACCCACCGGCTTGTATCTTTTGATACCGTGATGTCCTCTTGACAACCAATGGCACCCCACTTGATTTTTGTAGGGGCCAAGCTTATGATAATGCGACCAATATGTCAGGAAAATACAAAGGGGTGCAAGCTGAAATAAAACTCTTGAACGAATTGGCAGTCTACGTCCCGTGTGCTGGTCATTCACTGAAATTAGTTGGCGCGTGTAGCGTTGACAGTTGCTTTGAGGCGGTCAAATTTTTCACTTTAATTCAGAGACTATATGTGTTCTTTGCTGCCTCCCGTGAGCGATGGAGGTATATTTTGGACAGCATGGGTGGAACTAGCCAGCAGCTTGCTTTGAAAAGTCTCTCCGAGACTAGGTGGTCAAGACACGCTGACTAATGTAAGGTTATTCTGAAAAAATTCAATATAGACTTGTGTTGCTTTGCAGCAATATCAAAGAACGACGAAGACAACGGTGACACTAGGAACTAAGTGCACTCTCTCTTCAAGAAAATGACAAAACTAGAGACAGCATTCATGACGATTTTCTGGAGTGAAACGTTGGAGCGCTTTGGAAAAACGAGCGTAGCACTTCAGAAACCAGGCCTAGACATTTTAACTGCTGTAGACCTGCTGAGTTCTCTAGAAGGCTTTAATTCTTTGCGACCTCTCTTTGATACCTTCAAAAAAAGAGCACGCACGCTAAGTACCAATGAATGTTATCAGGATGAGGGCAAACGCATGGTTTTGAGTAAGCACCCGGACGCAAAATAGAAATAGTGCGCTAAAAGGTAGAAAAAAATTTATCATAGAGACCTACAGTGTTGTACTTGACAATCAAGGCTCTGCTTTGCAAGTGCGAAAGGCTGCCTACACTGAACTCTGCGAAAGGTTCGGATGCTTAAAATTGCTTACGGAAGTTGGGAGCGAGGCCTCTCTTGCCCAGCAGGCTAAGAAGTTGGTAAAAGCCTACAAAAATGATTTGAACTCAGCATTTTCTATTGAAATCGTTCAGTTTGCGAACTTTCTCCACAACTGTGTGCCAGGACACGAGTCCTCTGGGAATAATGAAGTTGCGGCACGAAAGAAAGCCTATTGATGTGTTTCCGAACCTTTCTATTGCTTTGCGAATGTACTTAAGCATACCCATGGCAAACTGTGAGGCCGAGCGATCGTTTTTCAAGTTCTCGCTGATAAAAAATCGCCTTCGTTCGAGCCTCCTTGACGACTACGTGAATTCGCTTGCTATCATGTCCATTGAAAGGGACCTCCTCCACGATCTATGCTTCGAACAGACTATATCTGATTTCGCCAAAGCGGAGGCGCGAAAGATGCCATTTTAAAAAATGACTGATTGCGCTATACATAGTTTTCATGTGATGTCACGGCAGCCACTTCCGCCGGATGTCCGCCAATGCCAGGTACTGAAGATAGCTGGTCTAGACGCAGGGTTCGCGGCGCCTGCGCGTTCGTTCGCTGCTCTGTTCCACGCAAGACGATGGCAAACGCCGACCGGCATGAGTTTTGCTCCTCCTATTCCGACGAGCTTGTGGGGCCTACGTGGGCTCGGTACGAATCCAAGGTGGAAATGTTCGGCGGTGTGGACCCCTAAAACTACGCGTTGAGAAGGACTCAGCTCCCGATGCCGACTTGCTGCCAAGCACGACGCACGTTGATATCAATTACCTAGTGTTATGAACTAGCTACGTGTCTATTCAGCAGATGAATGCATGCAGGTCTCTTGAGGCCCATAATTACTTCACCAGTTGACGGGTAAAACGTGTGACTGCCATGCGAGTGCCATCGAAGCGCGTCGTCGTTTTGAGCGAGGGGCGCTTCCTTAACGTCGAAGAATGTATCCGCGGAAGCTCGCGTTTGTGTGTCCGTGTATTTCAATTATCGATTTGTACTCTAATATTCGTGGCTAACGTGCCGCCCGCAACACACATCAGACTGTGCGGTCCCTTTGTTCGATTGGCAGATTGTCACATATATTAAGGAGCCTAAAACAAATTTTAAAAGAAAGATGTGTGAAGAAGACGATGTGGATTTATCGAAGAATAAAGAAGAAGAAGCATTCGGTGAGGTGGAGAGAGATGCCTGGCGGAGAAGAGAACAAGAAGACGACGAGAAGGCTTACGTGTACAAACTCCAAGGCTATAAAAGGGCGAGGGAGAGCGAGGCACGGGGGGGGGGGGCAGCAGAGAAGCGGAGGCTCCGGCGCGTCAAGGACGCATAGGCTGGAAGAGAGCGACGCCAGCTACTGCTCCGGCAAGCTCGCGTTCTACGCCTTCGCACCGTGGACTGCCTGCCGTGCCTGAGCCCGTTCCGGAGAGTCAACGGAGGATGCTGCCACCTGCTACTGCCAGGGGTGTCTCCAGCGCTGTTGGCACCCATCCGGGTGGTTCCCCCAACGCCGACAACGCCGGCATCACCTCCACGGGCGCTTGGACCAGGAGCTTGTGCGACGCAGCCAGCGACGCCCGCCCAAGCACGTCGAACGCCGCCTCGACGCCGGTTACTGGATTCGTAGAACGCCGCAGCTGCAGCGAACCAACCGTGAGCACGAACGCCGACGATTAACAGTAGAACGCTAGTAGTAGACGCTGGTAGGGGTGTTCCCGGGTCGTGTGTATTTATAGTCTTCGTGTTTTGTGTTTTGTTAGTTTTTTTCTAGTGTGTGTGTCACGTAGGGTGCATTATATGTGTGTTTGTGTGGGTACACCTGTCGTCTAGTCCAATTTTTCAGTCCGACTGTTATTCGGGGAGATCCGTGACAAAGATAAGTGGCGAGCCTGCCAGGATCCATTTCTTTTTTTCTTTTTGCTTTGTCTCAGATTTTTCCGATCTCTCGACGGCAGAAAGTATGGATTCAGCAAAAACGTTAGAACTGGCGCTCAAGCTAGGGTTAAGCAAGGAAGAGGCGATGCGTCCCTATGACGAGGAGGGAAAGAGACAGAAAGAGGAGGCAAAGAGAGAGAGAGAGGAGGCAGATAGGCAGAGAGAGGAAAGGGCACAAGCACGCGCAGACTCTCGCGAAGCAGTAGAGTGCGAGGCGAGAAGAGCTCGCGATGCAGAAGAGCGAGAAGAGAAGAGCTCGTGAGGCAGAAGAGCGAGAAGCTAGAAGACCTTGCGAGGCAAAGCAGGAGAAATGAAGGATTGAACGGGAGAAGGAGTTTATTTTGTGGAAACAGGCGCATGTCGCGGAAGAATATGAGGAGATCACAGACAATTATCAGCGTTCCTTAGCGGGTACAGTATCTCCTAGACCAGCCAGAGTGTGCCGAAGAAAGCTTATGGCTCCTTTCGATGACAAAAGAGATGGTCTTGACGCATATCTGCAACGATTCGAGCGGATAGCTTTAGGGCTAGGCTGGGAGAGCAGTGAATGGGCCACGGCATGGAGCATGTGTTTAATTGGAGAGGCGCTGAATGTGTTTGGCAGGATGCCTGCTGCTGATTCCATGGAATATGATAAAGTCCAAGAGGGGCTCCTCCAATGATTCACGCTTACGGCAGATCGTTTCCGTGAGAGATTTCGCACCACGAAACCCGAGGACTCAGAAACCGTTAAGCAGTTTTCCTGCAGGCTGACCAACTATTTTGATAGGTTGCTTGATATGTCAAACACAGCAAAGAGTTTTGAGGCGGTGTGTGACAAGCTGGTCAGAGAGCAATTTTTAGCTTGTTGCAGCTCTAAGCTAGCGATATCCCAGAAAGAAAGTTGTGTTCATTGGAAGAGTTCGCCGACACTGCAGACCAATTCCTCGAGGCTCAAGGGCTAAGAAATTTGAATAAGGCAAAGGAGGAAACTCAAAAGATTCTAGAGAAAGATGCGGCAAAACCAAGAGCATATGGCGGTGAATCTAAGGCGCCCGTAAGGTGTTTTCTCAGCGGCAAAGTGGACATCGTGCAGCTGAATGTCGGACCAGTAGAGCTGCCCAAAAAAACACAGGTTGTGTGTCAAGGTTGTAAGAGGAGGGGTCATACCCTGGATGAGTGCCGATAACGAACGCAGGATCGAGGGGCATGCGGAGTCGACTCTAGGGTAGAACTTGTCACGCCACCCGAAGTTCCACAGCTGACAGGAGAGCAAACACCGCTGGAAAATGAGGCAGTGAGTGGAACATCCATGTCGAAAGCAGCAATGCCGGTGGTTGTTGGGCAAATAGGGGACCATCCTATACTGTTGCTTATAGACAGCGGAGCCAACACAGTTTTGGTTCGGAGAAGCCTAGTGAAGGACGAAGATCTTACAGGGGAATCATCGGCCGTCACTCTTGTAGATATCACAGTAAGGTAGCTTCCTGAAGGCAGGATTCTTGTGTAAACGCCATATTATACTGGGCAGGTAGTGGCAAAATGCGTAGACCAACAAATCTACGATCTCATCGTGGGAAACATTACGGTTGCAAGAAGTGTCGAAGACCCCGATCCCGAGTGGAGGATGCTCGAGGTTGAAGAACATCCAAAGGAGGAAAGACCCGCGACCGCTCAGACGGGTGCAGTCAGTTTCTCGTCGGCAGTAGAGCCAAGAGCTCGAGCGACAGCCCGAGCAACGCAGCGTCCGCTCTCTACTCTTTTTACGATGTGCCTGAGTGTAACACCAAGCGAAATTGCAATTAGGCAAAAAGAAGACCCGAGCTTGAAGGCCTGCTTCGAAAGAGTCGAGTATCAATTGGTAACTGGTCTTTTGCACAGATAATGCATAGTTAGCTCAGGAAGGCGGGTCCAACAGCTGGCGTTACCGAGTGCGAGAGACCGTGCTACGCTTAGAACATGACGCCATTATGGCCGGACACCAGGGTGTTCAAAAAACGGTGTCTACGATCACCGAGGAGCTCTTTTGGCCGGGTGTTCAGTGATGTTAAGCGCTTTGTTCGCTCATGTGACGTGTGCTAGCGCACAGTTCCGAAAGGAAGAGTTGGTCCTGTACCTCTGGGCAAGATGCCAGCCATCGACCTGCCGTTTCTGCGAGTGGCTGTTGACATATTGAGGCCAATCTCTCCAGTATCCGCCAAAGGCAATAGATATGTGCTTACTCTGGTGGACGTGGCCACCCGTTATCCTGACACTATTCCACTGAGATATTGAGGGTACCCAAGTGGCGGATGGTCTTGTGGAGATGTTTTCGCGTTATGGGTTCCCGAGGGAAGTACTGAGTGTCCGGGGCTCGAACTTCACATCGGATCTAATAAAGGAGGTTAACCGCCTTTTGTCAGCAAGGCAGTTACTGAGGACGCCTTACCATCTCATGTGTAATGGGCTTGTAGAGCTGTTCAAAGGCACCCTCAAAAATATGATAAAGAAAATGTGCCTGGAGAGACTGACTGGGACAGATATCTCCCGGATCTTTTGTTCACTTACTGCGAAGTACCCCAATCAAGTCTTGGTTTCTCACGCTTCAAAACGTTTTATGAGAGAACCGCTAGAAGTCCACTTACAATACTGAAGGATCTGTGGGCTAATAAGGAGATTGCATCAGATATCAAGACAACATGCTCATAAGTTCTTGAGTTGCGGGACAAGTTGGAGGAAACATGTAGGCTGGCACATCAGGGCCTGAAAAGGGAGCGCGAACGCTACAAAGGATATCATGACAAGAAATCCATTCACTAAAATCTGAATCCAGGCGACAGGGTTCTTCTACTGCTACCCACGCATCATAATCAGTTACTGATGCAATGGAATGGCCCGTACCTTGTGACGCGGAAGAAAAAGGACATGGAAGTTGAGTTATTGATAGATAACACTAAGAACGTTTTCAATGTAAATATGTTGAAGAAGTACGAAGAAATGGGTCCCGTACTGTACGCCCCCAAGGTAGCATGTGAGGTACTGGCCGAGGAGACAGGTGATGTTGCCGAGGTGCCCATGTGCAGTGGGAAGAAAAATGCAGGAGGGGATGAGGTACTAATGAAGCCCAATGTAAATCAAGACAGACGATCATAGGTCTACTCCAAATCAAGGAAGAGATGTTTTCAGATAGGCCAGGCAAAACAGAGGTCATATGTTACAAATTAGACCTGTATACAGATAAAGCCAACTGAACAGCTCTAGGTATCCCTGGGATGTGTCTTGTTGTTGTTGCTGTGCTAATGTATCTCGGGATTTATCTTGTTGTTGCCGTTGGTCTTATGCGATTAAACAAGGAAGTATGTTGCGGACACCAATATGCGTATTAAGGACTCTGCAGGGACAATTACAGTGGTGTGTTAGTGTTTTGAAAACGCAATTTGGTGTGTTATGTTCGTGGTGTGCTCTCTGTGTGCGCTGGACATCTGCGGTGTGTTGTGTGCTGGGTCCAGAATCGCCACGGAAGATAGTCGGTTGGCTGGATGGCTTGAAGATGAGTATGACGTGAGCAGTTTTTCATGAGAAACTCTTGAGAGAGAGGGCCCTTGTCACAAATATTAAGGAGCCTAAATATAATTTACAGGAAAGAGGTGTGAAGAAGACGACGTGGATTAACCGAAGAATAAAGAAGATGAAGAAGCATTTGTGAGGTCGAGAGAGATGGTTGATGGAGAAGCATTCGGTGAGGTGGACAGAGATGATTGGTGGAGAAGAGAATAAGAAGAAGAAGACGACAACGCTTACGTGGACTAACGCCAGGGCTGTAAAAGAGCGAGGGAGAGCGAGGCACGGGGGAGCAGCAGAGAAGCGGAGGCTCCTGCGGGTCGGGGACGTATCGGCTCGAAGAGAGCGATGCCGGCTTCTGCTCCGGTGAGCTCGCGTTCTACGGCTTCGCATCGTGGACTTCCAGCCGTGCCTTAGCCCATTCCGGGGAGTAAACGGAGGACGCTGCCACCTGCTATGGCCAGGGTTGTCTCCAGCGCTGTTGCCACCCATCCGGGTGGTACCCCCAACGCCGACAACACCGGCATCACCTCCACGGGCGCTTGAACCGGGAGCTTGCGCGACGTAGCCAGAGACGCCGCTAGCGACGCCAGCCCAAGCATGTCGAACGCCGCCTCGACACCGGCTACTGGATCCTACAACGCCGCAGCCGCACCGTACCAACCATGAGCACGAACGCCGACCACTAACAGTAGAACGCTAGAAGGCTTGTAGTACACGCTGGTAGCAGTGTTCCCGGGTCGTGTGTATTTATAGGCTTTAAGTTTTGTGTTAGTTCTGTTAGTTTTGTGTTTTAGTGTTTGTGTCACGTAGGGTGTATTAAATGTGTATTTGTGTGAGTACACCTGTCGCCTAGTCCACTCTTTCGGTCCGAGTGTTATTCGGGGAGATCCGTAACACAGCTACAAGTTCGTGTATGTAGGGCACGTGCGTGTGCAAAATGATTGGAATTGAAAGAAATGGAGCTATCGGCATACGCTTGCAGCCTCAGATTATATGCTTGAATCCACTGTAGCCTTAAATTATCGATGAAATTCGTAGTTGGGTGTTTGACGTGCTCATACTGCAGCTAGGCAACTAGACATGCCGTAGAGTCACGCATGCCACTGACCTGAAATGTCCCGAGAGAGTGCATGAACGCCCATGCTTTATCAGCTGGTAACATTACCAGCCAACTGTGTCGCGAGGCAGTGGTGTACAGTATTTTTTCCCCGAGGACACGCATACCGTTAACTTTTTCGGGTGATAGAATGTTTCTGCATTTTGTTCAATTCGAATTCCTTAGATCAGTGACATCTTATGAAGGTTGTAGATTGCTGTCTGCACCTAATTACTGGTAATTTTTTCTAAGGTCACACATTCACGAAGGCTAACGGAGGCACCACTGAAGGTGTGGGTTCTGGCTGAGCCTGTCGGAGCCATTGTGACAGCGAACTGCACTTGCATGGCAGGTGCAGGCGAAGCCTTCTCTCATATTGGTGCTACATTATTCACTGTTGAGATGGCAGTACGTCTCAGAGACTCACGAGTGTCCACGGACCAAAGAACATGTGGCTTCCTGTGCACAACTCTGGGACTGGCAATAAGAGGATCAGAGAGATTGACTTTTCGTTATCAAAGAAAAAGAAGCAGCGTATGGATAGTATTCACCTGAAGCCAGGCGTTGAGCACGTACCTGAAGGCCTACCACAAGCATTACCACCTGTGCCACCCCCAACAGAAGAGCTGAAAGCATTTCACAGTAAACGTGCAGATGCTGGTGCTACGCCAGCATTCTTCATGCTGCACCCACAGTACAGCGCCATGTTTGAGCCAGCGTGCAGAAGAGAACCTCTTCTCCTTTGTGATTTGTTATGCTTAAAAGCACAGCCAGAAAACCGGCCTACACTTACCTAACGTGCTGAGAAAACTGTTGCCGAACTTTCAATCAGCAAGGAGATGGTTAAGAGCGTTAGGGAATGCACGCGGGAGCAATCTAGTGTGCAAAATGGTACGCTTATTGTGCAGGCAGGATCACTGCTTCAGTCATGAGGAATGTATGCTTCACAAGTGTGCATGAAACATCAATGAGTTTAATAAAAATAAGCTATCCAAAGCAACACACTCTTTCCACTCCAGCCACAGCGTAGGATTACAACACGAGGCTGCTGCAATTGCAAGCTACGCCGAGGAAATGATAAAGAACCACACAGACTTCACCCATCAAAAGAATGGAGTTTATTTAAATGCGATATACCCGATATAGCAGCTAGTCCAGACAGTTCTGTCTCTTGTACATGCTGCGAAATGGGCATTGTGGAAGTGAAATGTCCCTTTTAACTCTGCAACTGTATGATACTAGAAGCTGTGAAGGACCGCAACTTCTGCTTGGAGCAAACTGATGGCTGCCCGCGTTTAAACGACAGCACTCCTATTTTTTTCAAGTGCAAACGCAGATTGCAGTGTGTAGCTTTCTATACCATGATTTTGTTTTATGGACTCCATTGTCGGTATTTATAGAAAGGGTGGAGAGAGATGACGTGTTTTTTCAGGATATTGTGCCACTGTATTAAATTTTTTTACTCGTGCAATCCTGCCAGACCTTTTCGCTCAACACTTCTCATAAAAGAAAACAAGAAAGCCAACAGCTGACACCAACATATTGTGCTCCTTCCAAGGTCCAGAGGCCGGGAAGATGCTTGCTTGAGACGGCCACAGTGCAGCTATGGGTGGTTTCATTACAGTTGCTTGGGGATTAAGCGAGTCCCAAAGGGGAAAAAAAAGGTTCTCCCAAGATTGTTCCATGGGCAAGAATAATGTCTTGCAGTGAGCTGTTTGCCTTGTTTCTGTAATGTTTCCAGCTGCAGAGCTTTACGCCCGCCATAATGTATTGTTAATAAGCACAGCAAATTTTTCAAGTGTAGCCACATGCAACATACCAAGCATTGCAGGCAACAACACCAAAACAAACCAAAGAAGCATGGTACCACTTGTTCCTTTTTGTACTTCTACTCCTGGTCAAAAGCACCTAAATTCAGTTAATTCACAGTAGTTCACAACAAATATCAATGAAAACACTGCACTGAAGATATTGATTGATATGTATGCAGCAAACAGTTATCAGACTAGATTGATAATTACTAGGTCAGCTTTTTCTATGCTTCCACTTCAACTAGAAAAAAAAGGAAACAAAGTTTTACCCTTTTCCAATTAGTTCACATGCACACAGAGAAGCACTGGTGAGACTTCAAATGCAAGGCATGCAGTAGTCACAAAACAGTAGACATGAGTCTCAATTAGAGCACTATGAAGATGGCCATTTTCAGCCCACTTTTAGTAAATAAATTAAATGGGTACACATCTACACAAAGAGAATCACTAATGAGAATTCAAGGAATGCATGCAATAGTAGCAAAATCATTTGTCTGATTTAGAGCACTATGTGGGTGAATATTTTCAGTCTACAATGGACAAAAATACAACACGAACATACAGCTGTGCTTATGAGTTGCACCGGCAACGCACTAGAAGTGAAAACAGCTCAATTCACAAGCAGTGCAAATCAAGCGGTGCTGCAAACGTGCATTCTGCAATTGTTGAAGAGAGAATACCTGAAACGTTAAGCCGGTTTTGTGTTTTATATGAAGGCACACTCAATTTAAATAAGGAAGAAAACTTGCTGGTTCACTGTGAACGCGTTTGCATTTGATATTGAGCACATAGAGAAACATTTGTCTCCAGCTTAAGCACTCATGTAGCCACACTTCATGAGATCTTTTTCACATAAGCTTACAAGCACATGTGCATGGCTTCATGAGCAAGGCATTGTTAATGGCTACACGATTAAACACAGGCACTCAAACAGCAGTAACAACAACATTACTGCAGACACAGGCTATAAAAGCATGTAGGCAGACTATCCGCAGTTTCTAAAATTCATGTGGATGCTTGCTGGTTTGCAGGTACTATGAATTGGCAGATGTTTGTGAGCGCACAGCACAAAAAGACGGACGAGGGCACAACACCAACACATGCAGTGCATTCGTCCTCCGATGACTGGCGCGCCGCTGCATCGGCGATAGCTTTAGCGGCTGCTTTCTTCTGCCACGCTTTCGTCCGTGCAAAACGGGCGGACATGCCAACAGCTGGTCTTTCGCAGGGCCCGTAACCCAGGTGCTGCGTCGGCGCCCAGTCCGGGTTCACGTCTTCCATAAGGCCTGAAGGTGTTCCTGGAAAATTTAAAGTTGGTGCCGTGCGCACAATGTTACGCACATTGACTCATTTTGCTACGAACAACACCATCTCAGCAAACTTATAGGCGACGGCGAGGCTCGTGTACCACTTCATTACCAGCTGCAGCTGCCGCGGTAAACATCTCCGACAGCGACCGTATGTAGGCTTAAGTCAATCAATAAAGTTTACTTCTTCTTACTTGTGATAAATTGCCGATCGAATACGCGAGCGTTGTCAAGGTTTTCCAAGTCTTTCCGGTTGATCCGTGCGAGCCAACGGCTTCGGCGCTTCTCCGAAAGGAGCTTCGTGCGCTCGCACTGCCGTGTAATCACCTTCGGTAAACAGTGAAGTCCAACGCCCGGCTCGGTGTTTGTTTTCTGCACAGAAGACTTGCTTCTGCTTGCGCAGCCGAATGTGGCACACTTCGGCATGATGACACCGCACAGAACCAGAAATACGAACGCACCGACGGACCGCGTTTCCTGTAGGTTTGCGTGGCTTTGCGCTCTGCGCCCGTGGTTCAGCTCAGTACCTCAAGATGGCGGCACGTATAACAGAAGCCCTCGTATGTGACGTCCGTGAAAACTATGTATACATGAATAGTTTTAATAAGTTTGTTGTGTCGCCTCCCAGCCTCCACGTTGCCAATGAAACGCTGAGCAGTGTAATTCAATATATGAAAATCTTAGTTGTTTGTTTCTTGTTTGTTCTTGTTATATTTAGCGTGCTTTTAAAGAACTGCATTTTTTGTTGTTTTTGGTAGTCCCACATTTATTTGGTGTCCTCCTTGCTTGTCTTACCTTTAACGAATATAATTTCTTATGTTTTGTAACTACAGCTGATAATTTTCATCTGTATTCTAGTGCATTTTTATGGTGTTTGTATTGGCTTAATTATTGTATATATCTATTGCATATTTATAGAGTAACGGGCATAACGATTACTGCACTCTGATGCTTGAATTTTAATAAATAATTATTTGGATACGAACATGCGTCTCCTCACGGGATTAAACTTAGTGATGCGAACAAAGCTTATCTTCAGAAGAATTGACATCTGAGCTGTGTTGTATTTTCTACGTTCTTGTTATTCATGAGTGCACTAGACTTTTCTTTAAAGCCTAGCTTTTGCTGAAAACAGAATGCAGGTTAATTACAAAGTGAACATATGTGTTTGTGTTTAAACAGCACGCATTTCAAACAAGTTTTGTTGATTTCCTTATAACAATATTAATAATATATATCCCGTTGATCGCACTTTGTTCTTTTATTTCGGTGGAATTAAAATGAAACACATTTCCATGAGCGTAGCTGGCGACAGAGGGGGGGGGGGATCAGTATAGGAAAAGAGGGCCTGCATGCGCATTAGCCCTAGTCTGGACCAGCCCCGCGATGCATCTTTACTAGTTAGTTACCTTAAATAACAAGAGATGGCGCCGGCGTCACTGCGACACGAGCTCCACGGGGGTGAGACTGTTCTTGTCGGGAATTGGTCGCGTGCTGACGTTCCGGCGCGGCGCTCCGGCCTTCGCCAGTGGGTCGTGGCCTCGTGGGGGGATTGTTTTGTCGCGTCTCGCCTCTTCCGACAGTGAAGGGTCTCCCCTGCCGTAGCGTGGGCGATCATTTGCTCTTAACCTTGATGGTGGGCTGTATGACCTAGATTTCATAGCATATTTTGCTGCTAGGTGGCGTTATTGTTGTTGCACCAATATATGCCTTGTTTGTGTAGAGCAAGAGTGCCGTTCATGCATTTCCCTTTGAGAAAGGTTCCTTTTGGAAGGCGTTTGGTCGGTAGAGTACGCGATCGCGGGGTCGGGTCGGCAGTATGAAACTGTGTCAGCGGCGGTGAAGCGGGGAGAGCGTATTCAGCGTATTCAGGAGAGTGCATCAGCGGCAGCATTTGCTGGCCTACGTACGGGACGGAGATTCACGGCAAATTCGGAGATAAAACAAACTTCACGGACCTGACGTGCTGTCTTTGTGCTGTGATTCTCTTGGTAAAAAAATGTCAAGGGCCTAGAGCATCTCAGCGCATGAAAGTGCTGGTCTTCCAGGAAGTGACACAAATGCTTGATGACGAGGTGCATCACAAGTTCTGGACCGAATGTCCTCTAATTAGCTTAAGGTAATTTTTGGCAGAAAAAAACCGAGAGCCTGCCAGTCAGAGACGTGCTTATAGAAAACTGCGCTCACTCCAGTGATCTATACATTGGTGATGATACGAAGTGGGGGTCAATAACGCGATGTATGAGCATGGTGGCGTCTGCGAGCGCTTTCTTCCTTTACAAAAATTCTTTAGTCATTCTATAGCCTGTCCATGGACTTCTAACCTCTAAACTCTCTATAGACGAACCCTAGAGAACAGTCTATAACAATACAAATCCTACAGACAGTCTATAGGCAATCTGTAGATTTATGACTATACACTTTAGGAGACTTCAGTTTATAGACTATGAATAGACATAAAGAAATATCTATAGGAAGGCAATAGAGTCTAAAAGAACCAATAGACTCCATATACACCAATTTATAAGCGTTGACAGCGGCCAATGCAGATGCCGTATCGTCAGTGCACTTAAAAGGGTACCAGATCTTTTTTGCTTGAGGTAAGGTCGCTCAGAGGCTCCATGGAACCGGCACACTTCGGCACAAAGACTCGCTGTAAGTATAGAAGGTCCAGGAATCCTGTGAGGTTTCTGAGGGAAATGGGTAATTGGCCCCACGTGTTAACAGGAGGGGACAAGCAAGGTTTATGTTAGCGTGGGAAAAACCTCGTGTTAGGAGGCAGGAAAAGGAGACAGGGTTGATGGTATGAGAGTAAAATTTGCCTCGCTGACTTTGGAAGAGGTTCGTGCCAGGCGACCGACGTCGGCATTTATGCTTGGCTTCCGATTGGTCGAGCAAATATTGGTTACCCGTTTCTGCGTCGCACAAATACCAAAGTAGCTAGTCTGGTGCAGTCGTTCAAAAATGGGGCAACGCAAACCCAAGGCACGAAGGGCCGTGGGACGCCAGTTGACATCTTGCACATTGTCAGCGTAGAGGAAAACGGAAGCGACAGTCAGCGAAGGACAGGAACGTGAACAAGGAACAAACGCCATGCAGCTATGGCTCGTTGTAGAGGGCACTTGTTTCGGCTGCTTATGAGGCCACAATCATCAAGCCTGTGGAAGAGAGCGCTCAGGAGAGCTTAATGCCGGGACCTGGAAAGATTGCAACGAGATCGAGTTAGGCGAACACGGAGTCGACAGCTCAATTGGCCTCTATGATAATCGACTTCAAGGGGCTCTGAAACACCTTAAGAGGAGAGCACATAAACGCGCTCAATCACTACATTGCGTTGTCATGAAAACCTGAGCCAAAATATACTTCTACATCCTGCAGAGGACACATAAACCCACGCGCAAGTTGACGAGCCCTTCCCATCGACTTTTTTATGCTCGCACCGTAGTTCATCGCTCGCATCCGCGTATAAAATTTGGAAGGTGGCTATTGGTTTGATTGTTTTCGACTTCAGGTAGCTACTATGGCCGCGGCCAGTAAGCAGCGTAGGTCCTGCGCCTCAGGAAGCTACGCCGCCGGCGGTGTGGTAGGCGGTGCAGCACCGACCTTTCAGCATGCAAAGAGTGACGAGAAGACGGGGAAAGGTGCGAAGATGATTAAATTCAAACTTTGACTGCGAGTAACGCAGCTTCCAGAAAGCGCATTAAGAAATTCTTGTTGGACAATATTCGTGAAGCGGCGTGCTTTCAAATCCCGAATTTATTGGAGCCCCTCTAAATCCATGTAGCTTTGCATAATCCAAATAGCATCCTCACACACTCGCAGACGCCAATTGGTGTGAAAATGGCAGTCTTAGGAATGTAATCGGTTCCGGAGGAACTTGATGGTAAGCTTCAACTAAGGCAGACTTAAAGAACATTGCGGACCATGTTAAATATAATGTGAAGTCTTTTACGTGAGAAAGGGGATAGCATTCTGGTAAGTTGTGGGTGTTGAGGGCGCGGTAATACCAACATGGTTTCCAGTCGCCAGTATCGTCCTTTGGCACAACGTATAGCGGCGATTCGCAGTTGAATGGGGAAGGGCGTACGGGACAGAGTTCAAGCATACATACGCTCAAACAAGAGGCGAGAAATTGCGACGCGTTTTCCAAACAGCCGACGGCGGAAATAACAGACGTTGCATCCAGTGGTTATAATTTGGGGATTGATCGAGTACTGCGTGTCTGCAGAAACTGAGCGAGAAGTTTTGTGTTCCGCGCAGCGGCCGCCATAGCTCAAAGCCACGTCACCGAGGCAGTCGAGAGTGCACCAGTGCGTGCATTGGCATGAGACAGTGAGCATTCATGCCGACCGCAACACTGAAGAAAGTGAGGAAGCCAGTGCCAAGAACATCTTGTGAGATATCAGCGAGCATTAAAATCTAGCGAAACAATGCGCAGCAATCTGAAGTTTTACGCAAGAGGCCGTGGGTAGTACGTGCGGATAGGGGAGTTTATCGATTGGAGCGGGGAGGTCTAATATTTGCGGCAGCGATAAGCACGAGAGGCTTGTTAGACGGTGACATGTGCTCCCGTGTCTACAAGGCAACGAGTGCCAGTAAGTTTGTCAGAAACACAGAATAAACTGCATGTCTGTCCGCCATTTGCCGTCCCCGTGGCTGGTGCCAGCAGTTCCCGTTCAGTGACCTTGGCGGATAAACTTGCGGGCAGAGATGCCTAAGGTGCAAAACTACCAGCATGCAGTCCTGAACGAGATGCTCGCCACTCGTCATATGGTTGGATTAAAAAAGCGTAGCTTGACGGGCCAGTTGGTGCATGATTAAGCAGAACGAGCACAAAATTAGGCATTCACAAGGAATGGACAAAGTAAGAGAGGACCGCAGTTGACAGGAAGGGCTGCGTCGCCCTGTCTGCTCCTTCTTGCGAATGCGTCATTTTCTGCTTAATGGTTGGAGCTTCGGGAGGAGGAAGGTGCCGGGGAGCGAGCGCGAGGTCATAACCTCGACGGCCGACTGTGTGGCAAGGGCGCGAGGACTTCGAGCCCTGTGGTAAGGTAAGAGCTTCCAGACTGCCCTCGATGCTGCAAGATTTGAGACAGCGGTAGAGCTTTGCGCGTAGCGGTAATTGCGCTGAGCCTGGGGACTTGCGAACAGTCTGTAAATCAGTCAGCGAGGTCGGCAAGCTTCTTCACTAGTGCACCAACCAGCTGCTGCTGCTGCACTGTGGCAGATAAAAACAGCTGGCGCATACAGCATAGGAGCTGCAATGGACGGCTGTCACCGAGCTTTGTAGCGCGGAGGAGCTGCTGGAGTCTGCTGCGCTCAGACTCTGACTTGAGGATAATGATAGCCGCTTCAATTTGTGGAATGGATATCCCGGGTCAGCGAGGTGATATCCGCTGATCCGTAATCAGCGTCAGGAGGCAGGGGGACATGCGACAGTTGAACTGTCTCCTGGTTGTTGATATTATTACGGATGCGGAACCTTTATTCAAGGTCGGTTGATGCCAGGCGTACCAATTCAGTTCCGGCTAGCGTTCAACCGACGGTGAGGAGCCAGCGCCACACTGCGGCTAGAGAAGATGCAGAGAAGAAGAAAAAGCGGAAGTGGAACGTGGAGAAAGTGCGTCCCTCTCTCCAGGTTAGGGCTCCCTTTATCTGTGCCAGTATTATCGTTTGGTGCGAACGCCAAGCGATTTGCATTGGGTTCTATTTGTGGGTTTCTCCACTATTACATAATTGCAACTGGTAGGTTGATGTGCTAATTCTTTTAAAATTCTATGAGCTCTTCTTTTTCACCAAAATGCTGCCTGTTATTTAACTGTCAATATTGTTCTCTTGTTTTTATTCATTGATTTTTCAAAATTCACGATTGTGCTACAATTTTGTCGTCATCTTCCGTGGAAACTTCTTTGTTTATTCAACTACACCTTGGCCAATCCCCCGGCGTGGGTATGTGCCATATACCTGGGGTGAAGAAGAACAAGAAGAAGAAGAAAAGTGCGTTCCGCTAGAGAACAAAACGAACGCGGTCAGCGACGGGCGTGTACGATATCTGCTGGCTCCCCGAGTTCTCAAGCTTGGGCCTCAGCCGCAGACGTCCGGGCTACCAGACCTCAACAGCCCGTCGTCGACAGCCTGAGCCACCAGACCCATGCGGCGCTGTTCCCTTCCTGTCCGCAATCTCTGCACATGGACCGCCTCCTTCGCCACCACTGCTTACCCGGGCTACCTGACGTGGGGGCCATGACCGGATCTCACAGGTGTGACGGCTTCCTGTGGCAGCGTTGAGGTCCGTCATGAACAGCGCCGTCAACCATACGCCAACGCTGTGACGCTGACGTCTGCCATCCATACTACGTCTCCATCAGGGCACCGACCGGAGCCCGCAGGCTGCGCCGACGCCCCGCCACATCTCCTCGCTCGAGGCACCAACTACCGACCAGGCTCACCACTGTAACACGAAAAAGTTGAGTCGACCTTTCGTCTTTTTTTAAAGCTCTCTCTCTCTTTTACCTTTCGTGATTTTTTTTGTTTGCCCGTTCTTGTTTCTTTTTGGTTCATTTCCTATCAAGACATAAATTAGAGTTCTTTTTCCTCTACATGCCACCTCATTTATTTGTTTTACCTTTTAACGGGTGGCAAATTTAGCTAGCGGTCTTTCCCCTCACATCGGCACAAATTCCACCTATCTCTTCCTCCTGCAGCTTCGTATTCGCTAGTTCGTGGCCTTTGCCCCCGACGTAGGAAACTCTGGAGCGATGGCTGAGATGTAATGTTTGATATTGTCACTGTGACTCTTGCTTGGCGCAAGCGGCATTCGTGAAGGACAATCTGCATCGGCGTGTCGCCGCCCGCTCTTCCACTGAGGGTGCGGCGCGCGAGGCGGCCGCATGGATCTCGGAGATTGACGAGCCAGCAGAGAGAGTGATCATCAGTCAAAGTGCTGAATGGGCGGCCATACAGGTACGATCAGAAACTCTGCACGGTGAAGATCACAGCAAGGCATTCTTGCCCGGTAGCACTGTAGTTGCGCTTTAGCTTGCTGACTGAGCGGCTCGAGTATGCAATGCGTGTTCCGGATCATCGTGGCGTTGAACCAGGACAGCGCTGATACCAACAACACTAACATCAGTATAAACTTCTATTGGCGCGGAGGATTCGAAATGCCGGAGCACTGGATGTCAGGTCAAGAGAAACCAGCTGGCGGAAGGAGGCACCGCAATCGGCAGTCCGTTCAAACGAAACTCCTTTGCAGAGAAGGCAAGTCAGCGGATAGACAATGTCGGCAAAGCGCTGAATGAAATGCTGGAAATAGGAACACAACCCGAAGATTCTGCGAACCCGTTTGACTGTCCGTGGTATTTGAATGGCTGGACAGCCGCTGTTTTCGGAGGTTCTGATCTCAGGACCTGTTCATCGACGACATAGTTGAGCACTAATGCTTGACGTTTGCCAAAGCGGCACTTTGCGAATTGAGGAGAAGACTGTTATCGAAGCAGTCTAACACCCGAGCTAAGCGGCCGTTATGCTGCTCAAACGTTTTACCAAAAATGAAAACGCCATCAAGATAGCATAGACAGATGTGTCATTGCATGCCGCGCAATGCAGTCTCCCTAAATGCCTAAAAAGTCGTAGGCGTTTAATAAGTCCAAAGGCATCACATTAAACTCAAAGAGGCCATCGGGTGTTACAAACACCGTTTCTTCTTTCCTTGCCGGTTGCACAGGAATCTGCCAGTAACCTTATCGCAGAACTGCGCAGGAAAAGCTAGAAGCACCTGCGAGGTTTTCATAAAATCGATTCAATGGGAATACATCCTAATTGGTGACGGCATTTAAACGGTGCTACTCTACACTAAATCATTGACAAGAATTACGGGAACAGCCCAAGGGCTTGACGACTCCTCAATTACCTCTCCTCAACATCTCTTGGACTTGCTCGTGAATTACTCTGCGTTCTGTTGGCGACACAGTGTGAGGCTTTTGACGGATTGGGCGAGACGAAACGGTGTCGATAGTATGACAGGTGCGAGACGTAGGAATGGAGGGTGTCCACTGGGCTGGAAGAAGCTGACGACAGCCGTGTAGTGCAGCAGAACGCATAATAGCAAGCGGCGGAATAAAAGACTGCTTTCAGTGCTACACTGTTAGACAGGTTCAGCCGGGGTAGCTGTGACTGACGCCACTGAATTAGGTGCATCGGGTTCCCACAAAGCGAGTTTTAAGCCGCTCGGCAAAACGACGGGTTGAAAAGATGCATTAATTGTCCACAACCACGTGTTGCCGTTAACGTATATCAGACAGTGCGGCAATATAACATTGCGTTTTACTAGAGCTTAGAACTTTTCACAGTTGGCAGGTGCAGCAAACTCCGGGACACACAGACTAGTGCAGTCGGTGATGGCTCGACAGTATCTTGGGATACACAAATCATCGTTACTTCATCGCACAATCTTTCCATGAAGCTGGGCACACTCGTGTGCTCGAAATCGACCTCGCCACTTGCACAGTCGACTGTTGCTCCACACACTCCTGAAATTATATCCCTAAAATTACATCCTCGGTAGAGCAAGGGATACTAAAACTACGCTTGAAATTCAGCTTCTAGATTACACATTCCCAGACGACGCAACACTCGCCACTCACGCCATAAAAAGTTGAGGTTTCATCGAATTTAAACGTTCCTGCTGATCACACAGTTTAATCTTTATAAGCAATAGCTACGTAGACACGCCTACTCTTTAAACGCCAATGGCACACAAATTTTGCCTTTAACCACTGAAACAGAAGTAGCGATATCGGAAGAGAGCAGACGGAGCACCTGCCACTACCACTGCCCTCTTGAAGCAAGTGCTCCCAGCGGTGGGCCTTGTGCGACCCAGGTTGCTCTTTCCAAGCTACCAATCATTAATTGCCGCCTTAAAGGGCAGGTAGTTTGCTCACTATCCGATGGGCAGGTTGTGATTAGGTACACCGGAAGTTCACGTGAGCTAAGTGGCCCAGCTTCCTCCTAGTTTGTTCTTTAGGCCCAATTTGTCAGAGTCATGCTCGTAGTTTTTCGCTCACAGCTCCCGTGCCGGAATTTTTGGGCAACGGGGCCTTAAATGCTATCGCGAAAAAATAACACCTTTTAGGGGTTACAAGATGACGTGTCCTTTGAATATGAATGGTCGTATATCAATATAAAAAGTGTAATGGGACCGACAGGCGCAGCGCAGCGAAGAAGCGGACGAGTTCAAGCGGGACAACGAAGAAGCAGACGAAGTGCAGCTGGGTTTTTCGAACGACGCCTGTGAGTGTGCCCGTCGTGTCGCCTGTCAACCAAGACCAACCGACCTGTGCTTCAAATAAACGCCTTGACACTTGGTGGAGGTGCCTCGGTTCCCGTCCCGGTCCTCATCCTGGAACTTCGAAGTGGAACGCTCCTCGTCTCCGCCACCATGCCGGAAGGTCCGAGTGAACCATCGCAGCCCATCCCTGCCACCGTACTCTGTCACGGGGTGCAGCGCCAGCGTGACCCTTCTCCGTTTAGTGGCACCGATGACCAAGACGTCGACGATTGGCTGGCCTCTTATGAGCGCATCAGCACTTACAATCGGTGGGACGATTCCGTGAAACTTAGCAACGTCCACTTCTACCTAACGGACGTTGCCAACCTATGGTTTCGCAACCATGAGGCCGATCTGCCCACCTGGTCGTCCTTTAAAACGAGCTTCGCCGACGTTTTCGGCCGCCCCGCCGTCCGGAAGCTTCGCGCCGAGCAACGTCTTCGTGCTCGATCTCAGCTCCCTTCTGAGAGGTTCACAAGCTACATCGAGGACATCGTTGACCTGTGCAAGCGTGTCAACCCCTCCATGTCCGAAGGGGATAAAGTCAACCACACACTTAAAGGCATAGCCGATGACGCTTTCCAGATGCTGCTGGCGAAGAACCCCACCTCCGTCGCTACCGTCATCCAGCTGTGCCAAAGCTTCGACGAACTCCGCAAGCAACGCGCATCTACGCGGCAGTCCGGCGCGCCTGCGGGTGGTCTTGCTGGCTTGGCCCTTGGTGGCTCGTCTGCTGAGCAGTCCCTGTTCATGCAGCAGGCTAAAGACTTCATCCGCGAAGAGATCGCTCGCCAGCTTTTTCTGCTGCATCACATTCCCGACCCCGTCTGTCCTCTGCACGACCTGGCGCCATCTCTCACGCCCACTATCCGTCGTGCTATTCAGGAGCAGGTCGCTGCAGTTCTGCCATCCAGTCCCCCACATCCTCCTGTTGCAGCGCCGCTCACCTATGCTGAAGCACTCACCGGTACACGGCGCCCGCCCACTTCTGCCGCCTACCCTAGCAGCCCGACCTTTTATGCTCCACCGCCGTCTATACCCCCGCCGCAGGTCCCGGTTCGTCAACCCCGCCGAAACCCTACGAACCCCTGGCGTACCGAGGACAATCGACCGATATGCCATTCCTGCGGTCTTCCGGGCCATGTCGCACGCTTTTGCCGTCAGCGATCTCCTCGTTCTGGCGATTTCATGCGCAATTTCCGCTACGATTCCGGGCAGCCCTTGCCTAATGTCTCTTCTGCCTCCTCTACACATTGCTCCCAGTACCCTACTCGCCGCTCGCCTTCCCCTCGTCGACGTTCCATTTCTCCGATGCTCCGCCGCCCGGACCCTCTCCCAGAGGAAAACTGACTGCCGCAGTTCAGGAGGCAAGAACTGCGTGTTTTGCCAACTTTTTAAGTCCTCCGTGTTCTCCTGCTAACGTGATTGAGGTGTCTGTTGAAGGCGTCCCCGTTCTCGCGCTCGTCGACACGGGTGCTGCAGTGTCAGTAATTAGTGATGCTCTTCGCCGCAAACTTCGTAAGGTGACAACGCCGCTGTCTGACTTTTATTTATTTATATTTATTAATTATTTCGGCTGATGTACAAGCCGGTGCGGGTCAGGTTTTCACCATGCATTTCCTTAAGACAATTATTTGGCAGGACAAATTAGCGCGCTAACACAGTCGTCTCAGACGTACACAAAATCGGTAGTAAAACCACGGAGACGTGGGAAAATATGCGCTTATCCCGATTGGCTCATGGTTTTGCTTTGCTCGGTCTTCGGCACATCTGGCGACGATATTTGACGCAGGTTAAGCTCTGATCGAGGTTAATCTTACTTGATCGGTTCATGCCGCACAATGAAGCTTATGAAGGCGACGGTGTGCAATGCACAGCGTGAGAGTGTGCTGCTGTTTAACACAAGCATGTTGGGCTGCCGCCATAACCTAGTGATCTCACGCAGTTGCCTGCAAAACTAACCTGTTCATGCCGCGGCGGGTTGGGTTTCCAGTCACGGATATTTATTCGATTTCTTTTTAACTTCCTTAATGTGGCATCGCAATTGCTAGGCAACGACGCAAAATCCAAAGATGACGACATTTTTGGTCGTTGTTGGTGAGCATATCAGCGCTTGCCCGCTTATAGTGTTTTTGGATTATGTTTCCAAAAATCGAAATTTGTGAAAAAGATGTGCCTGCACTGAAGTTATAAATTAATATTCATAGTCTTAGAAGAGACACAAATATCTCGAAGTCAAAAGCTTATTTCAGGCGCACGACTGTTTCCGGAAAATGTTTTGAGAAATGAACGAGAACCGTCTATATCGCTAATATCACAACATGTGGCCCTGCACAAAACCCTGAACTAGTCCGAAACTGATTCCAATCGGAATCGGTGCTAATGGCACGTAAACATTGCCTAAAGCACATTATCCATTTTTACACCTATTTGATGGTGTTAGCGCGCAGTTCGCCGTTTTCCTCTTTTCTATCGCGCCCTTAAGACGAGTAAGCTGTCTAAGCTGAAGGCCCTGGTTGGTTAAATAATTAAACTATAATTTCAGTTTTATTCACCGGGGTTTACCATCCCAAAGCGACTCAAGCTATGAGGGTAGCTATGATTTCAGTATGCCTACAAAACCACAGGCTATTTCTTTGCCCGTATTTGCAATCCACGGAAAGTAGTCGAGCGCTTTATAACTAGCCCACAATCGCCGTTTTAAGTACTGTTGCTGTGCGCGGTGATAGGAAACGGCACAGTAGTGATTTTATTTATTGGGGTGGAGTCCTTTCATATATATGAACTTGTTACTTTGGCTATGTCGCTTCATTTTGAGAAATAGGCCACGCATATGCCTGCTGGTCAGAAATGCAGTGTGAATCTTTCTGTTCACATTTTCAATCCCATTCAATTCAATCTATTACCTTTCCATGGAAAGCGGAAGCTGAGGCAAAATGCTGACTTGCCTGACGAAGGCCTCAGCACCCATATACAGTTGGCAATTCAGTAGCAAAACACATTTCAAAAAATCTTATTTGTAATACAAGTTAGGAAAAAAAGGGGACGTATATGCATGTTCTAACACAATAATGCACAAAAAACAATTTTGCAACACACACTTTTTTACATAAAGTTCACAGAACAGGCAGCACAACCAAGATTTACCCAGCAGAATACATGATCGTCAAACAAAGTAGCATGATTCATAGAATACAGACAGCAACTGTAAAGAAATCTCGACTGAAATATTATGGAAATTGAATGGTACTACCTATTAAGTTATGTCTAAGGTTCTTCTTGGACAACAATTTGGAAGAATTCAAGTCAAGAGGTGGCTGTAAATTATTCGTAGCTGTAGGAACTTGGTAGCGCGGCGTGTGTTTACTGTAATTAAACCGGATTTTAGGAAGCAGTTTTCTTTGCGTTCTGAAGTGGTACGTTGGGGAACAATTGTCATGAATGGAGACGTATAGTCTGTTTTTGTGAATACGTTGTAATAGTCGGAAGAAGCATATCTGATCTCTTTTCAGAATGCTTTGTTTGATGAGCAGCGGCATTGATCGGAGATTTTGTAGCGACAGCTACATTGTGCTAGCATTTCGAGCCTTCAGCGTGGCATTCCTTGAGCTCCGTGGCGGTGCCATGGCTGGTCACGTGGTTGGTCATGTGGCGCGGAGCAGGTGCCGGCGGCGCAGCGTGCCTAGCCGCCATTAGTGAATATACGTCCAGGGACGAAGATGAAGATGAAGGAACGCCCAGCGAAACGGAGCGGCGAAAGACTGACGTTGCATTTCGACTGTACGAGTTCCGCTCGGCCAACTGTAGCTATCGCGTCACTTGAGGTGTCACCAGAGCTAAACCACAGCCAATTTTTGTGGTCGGCCGTGCTATCCTTCAATTGCTCTTAGTGCTTTCGTTTCCATCGTAATTAATTTTTCGTTATTGCTGGAAGTTGTAGTTCACTAGACGAAAATGTAGTAACCGATTTTGGAGTAAAAAAATGCATAATTTACTGACATCTTTAGCCACATAGGTGTGATGTCAGCCAGTAGGTAAAGGCAGAAAACTGTTCTGCTGAGACTGGAAGCAAGTTTCAAATTATGTTTATTCCAAGACAGTGTATCGCTGAACCAAACGTTAAGAAATTTGTGACTGTGTTGTGTCGTCCGCTGTGTCATAGTGCGGGCTACACACTGCGCAAGCCCGTAGTCTTCTTCCTATCTCGCCAGGTCCCCTTTCCATTGCCTCTCCCTCCTATTGCTAAATAACTACCCTCGGAATAAAATACACGTGGGTTGTCACCTGTCTCGTTCACAGGCGTGTACACTCGTTCCGTTCCTGCCGTGGCCTGTCAGCCGCGGTTATGCTACAGTGGCGACGAGTCAAACGACACCCACGCCGTCAAGGCAGAGCAAGATACTCCGGCCCTGTAGACAGCCCTACCAGCAACTTGCATAGTTTTCCAGATGCTTCCGAGTTTCGATTAAAGCACAGATAAGTGGAAGCCGTACTTGATCAAAATGGAGGTGTATTTCGAAGCAAGTGGCATCGCTGAGTGAAGTAAGTAGAGAGGATTTCTTGTGGCTGCACTGAGCACGCAGACTAATCAAATCCTTGCCGGAAGGTTGGCTCCCCGCGCGACAAACGCTTTGGGTTAAGACGAAGTTATCAAAGCTTTGAATGAATACTATGACCCTAAAGGGAACGAAATTTCGGAGAGCTACAAAGTTTTCAGTCGTTGCCAGCTGGAAGGAGAATATATTCGGGTTTTCCTCGTCGAGATCCGCCGCATCGGAGACAATTTCAACTTCGGCAGTTGCCTTGACAGGATGATCCGAGATAGGATTGTCGGCGGTGTACGCTTAAGCGCAGTACGGAAGCAACTCCTGGCAAAGAAAGATCTAACGCTAGAAGAAGCCGAAGCGATAGCAATAGCTGGTGAAGCCGCTGAAAGGGATGCGCAAGAAATTTCGTCAGAAGTAACACCGCTATTGAAAATGGAAGCGCGACGCCAGCCAACACCTAGAGAAAGCGCGCAGCGTGTAAGCAATGCGGCAGATGTGGAAGCTTGAAACATGACGCTAACAGCTGCAGCTGGGCCAAATCGCGCTGTTATCACTGTGGTCAACGTGGACATCTCGCAAAAATGTGTCCCAATCGCCGCGACAAGCAACTCGGGGCTGCAGCGCCTGCGCCTCGTGGGCAAACATTAACAGTTCAAGAAACCACATCAGAAAATTGCTACGAAATTGCTCATATCTAGACTTTGCTGTCGGCCCGAACAAGGTGTCTCGAGCTGCCAATTCACCACACATTCATTTGGGGCGGTGTAGAACTGACAATGGAAGTAGACACAGGATCACCAGTATGCGTCATAGCGCGACAGGGTTTCGATAAGCATTGCAAACACTGGCCAGATTTGAAGCCTTCACATCTAAAACTGTCGTGCTACGCTGGACGGCTGCCTGTGTTAGGCGAGCTTAAGCTATCTGTTGCGCACCAAGGTGTGTCAGTTGAATGCACACTCATTGTACTAGACTGCACCGGAACAAGCCTGTGCGCGCGAGACTTGTTAACCCTGCTGGATAGGGCTGCAGTTCCGGCACTGCAGGTCAGTAAAGAAGTGCCGGTGGCGGGAGAAGACATCAACCACATCAACGCCTTACGCAGTAACAACGAGGATGTTTTTTCGGAGGAATTGGGCTGATGAAGGGACCCCTAGCCAGCTTGGTGCTGAGGGACGGTGCTGTTAGCAAGTTTTGCAAAGCGAGAGCTCCTCGTACGTGCTCCGCGACAAAGTGGAAAAAGAGTTGGGTCGCCTAGTGTCACTACGCCTAATTTCGCCCATAAAACGTTCGGACTTGGCGACCCCCACAGTACCAGTGCTTAAAAAAGATGGCACAGTCCGGATTTGCTGGGATTCTAAGGCCACCTTGAATACGGCTTGTGCACTTGAGCAGTATCCCCTTCCTGTGATTGGAGACATGTTCACGACGTTAATCGGTGGTGAAGTGTTTAGTACACTTTACCTGAAAGGTGCCTATAACCAGGTGCCACCAGACGAAGCTTCACGCAAGCTGTGCGTGATTATTACGCACCAAGGGCTCTTCTGTTACAAAAGGCTGCCGTTCGGCATTTCCTCTGCTTTTGGTATATTTCAAAGGAAGGTGGATATCATTCTAGCTGGCCTTCCCGGAGCTCAGGCATACTTAGATGACATGCAATAATTGTGTCTGAAAAGGCGGCAGACAACGGAGCTCGGCTGAAAACAGTGTTACAGCGCTTTCGAGAGCACGGCGTAAAGCTGCGATACTGCAAATGCAATTTCAGACAGCTATCGGTTACTTATCTAAGGCATCATAGCGATCGTCTCGGTCTTCACCCGACGGAAAAGAACGTGGAAGCTATCATGAAAGCACCCAGTCCTCGTAACGTGGCCGAGCTGCGTTCGTTTGTTGGAATGCTAACATTTTATTCAAGGTTTCTCCCGAACATGTAAAGCGTGTTGTCCCCGTTATATCAGTTACCAGAAAAGAATGCGCGATGGCAGTGGAACCACTACCAGAAAACTGCGTTCGTCAAAGCCAAGAAGTGTCTGAAGGATGCCGGAGTGCCTGCCCATTTTGACCTGTTAAAGAAGCTGAAACTAAAGTGCGACGCTTCCCCACACGGCATTGGCGCAGTACTGTTTCATACAGCAGGCAGCGTCCACAGACCGATCGGATTCCATTCAAGGAGTGTCACGAAAGCCGAGCGGAATTGCTCAGAGCTGGAGGGTGAGGCGCTGGCACTAGTGTTGGGGGTCACGAGATTCTGAGACTATCTGTTGGGCTGTGAATTCACCTTGGTTACAGACCATCAGCAACTCCTCGAATTGCTGAGACCCGACCGCCCGACACCCTCTATGGTTGCAGCCCGCATTCAGCGTTGCGCACTCTATCTCGGAGGATATTGTTACAACCTTCAGTATGCTTCAGGAAGGCAACTGCTGAACTCGGATGCCCTCAGCAGGCTTCCGCTGCAATCACCCGGTCCTACTATGGAGCCTCAAGAGCCGCAGGAGTACGTTTTTTTTTGGAAAGCCTAGAAAAAGGCACAGTCACGATTCGAGAGCTTAAGGACCTTACAGCCGTCGACTCGACACTAGATCGCGACAAGCATTACATGCTACATGGTTGGCCTAGAAGCTCTTAAGGCTTTGAGCCGTGCTTGGCGGTATTTTTTGACTGTCGACTTGAGTTGTTCCTAGCACATGGGTTAATTTATTGGAGCCATCGAATGGTTATATACCTGCTGGTGTGCGAAAAAGATTGCTTCAGCTCAGCTGCTGCATGAAAGCCACCAAGGCTCTTCGCCGATGAAATCCATTGCGCGATAGTTGTTTTCGTGGCCAGGCCGAGACCGAGAGATTTAGGAAATATCGGCTCAGTGCAAGAATTGCTTCGACAATTTGCCCACGCCGCCAGCCACTCCACCCGCAAGCTGGCCACAAACGTTTGAGAAGTGGTCGCGCATCCATGTTAATTTTACCGGACCGATAGAAGGCAAGATGGTGCTTGTGCTAATCGATTCGCACACCAAGTGGTTAGGAGCACTTACTCTGAAGCAAGCTACCACGACAGCTACAATTCATTGTTTGGGGGCATATTCAGCCGGTTTGGCTTACCCAGAACGATAGTTTCCGATCACGGAACACAATATATATTAATTGGATTTGGGGGATAGGAAATGGCGCAATATCTGTCTCATATATCGTTGAACACCTGAACCGCGCCGTAAGGTTAGGGATAAGGGAGGGAGTGACAGAAGAAAGGAAGAAGGAGATGCCGTAGTGGAGGGCTCCGGAATAATTTCGACCACCTAGGGATCTTTAACGTCTACTGACATCGCACAGCACACGGGCGCCGTAGCGTTTTTCTTCCATAAAACGCAGCCGCCGCGGTCGGGTTCGGAACACAATTCACTAGTCGTGAATTTTCAACATCTGTCTAGAACAACAATATGTCGCACGTTAGGACCGCCCCCTTCCACCCTCAGTCTAATGGGGCTGCCGAAAGAGCTGTCCGAACGGTTAAAGATGGTCTCCTGAATTGGAGGGGAGCCAAATTGGAGCACAAACTTATGCGTCTACTGTTCAATTACAAAAGGACGCCACAGAAGAGCGAGAAGTCGCCATCAGAGATGCTTCTAGGATACCAGATTAGATCGCGCCTGGATACGTGTTTCCCGAAGGGCAGTGGAGACACACCGTTTGATACCAGGAGCGGTTGCCCCAACTGAAGAGTCGCGTGCACGTTCGCAACTATGGGACAGGAGACACATGGATACCAGGACATGTGGCTTCTACATCTGGCACCAGAATGGTTACAGTAGAAACACCTGGAGCAATTGTCAGGCGGCGCGTGGGCCAGGTACGTCTTGAGCCTACAGAAACAGTCATCCGATACAGCGGAATATGCGCTCCCGGACGGCGCCACATTCAGGCCAGGGGAATCCGCATCGCAGATCGATGCGAGACTGGAAGCATCTGCTTTACCGCCTGCAGTTAGGGATCATCAAGCTGACGGCGCCTCCCCGGCACTTCCGCCATCCGGAGCGAGTGCCAAGCGAACCGGCTCAAGTCCTACGACGCTCGACGAGGACGAGGACACCAGCTGACCGATACACCAGTTGACCGACTTTAGGAGAAAAGTGTTGTGTCGACGGCTGTGTCATAGTGCGGACTACACACTGCGCCAGCGATAAGTCATCTTCCTATCTCGCCATGTCCCCTTTCCATTCTCTGTCTCTCCTCTTGCTATATAACAACCCTCGGTTTGCAATAAACGTGGGTTGTTACCTGTCTAGTTCACAGGCGTGTACTCTCGTTCTGTTCCTGCCGTGGCCTATCGGCCGCGGCTAGGCTACAGACTGGGTGCTCTTTCGATCACAGCGTTAGCATAATAAATATTAAGCAGGTGTCGTTTTATAGTGATAATAGGCCTGAAAATATGTAGTGCGTCTTCGAAAAATTTAATGCCAGTCTGTCTGCCTGCAACTAGGAGTTATGGTTATTTAGGTATGCATTTTCCTTGCCTTCAAGCGTGCACAGCTATATCACTGAAAAAAATATGTTTGTGTCATCAGGATACATTACCATGTCTGTTCAATCGGTTATATGACATATATCATTAATGTAACTTATAAATAGGAGCAGCTTTGATATTCTGCCCTGTGGCACACCTTGCGTGATTGGGAGCTTCTCTGAATTTTTTTAGTTAATGTGGACATACTGAAAACGGTTATCTAAATAACTAGAATACAGGGCTGAAGAAACTCCACGCACATCGTAACAGTATATTTATGGAGGAGAATAGTACAATGAACGCAGCCAAAAGTTTTTCTAAAGTCTATAAACAAGCCAGCGTTTATTTTCTCGCTTCAATGTTATCAATAATTTCGTCTTTACTTGCTAGCAGTGCCTAATCTGTAGACCTGTTCATCAAAAACCCGTACTGCGAATAATTTATCTTTTATCTCGCGAAGAAATTTTGTAGTCTGCGGTTGATGGGGCTTTGAAATATTTTGGATAAAATAGTCAGAACAGAGATGGGACTCTAATTAGTAATTTCATTTCTGTCGCCACCTTTGAAGATGAAACAACTCTAGCAACCTTTAGGTCGTCCGGAAATACACCGGTTGTGATCATGAAATTTCTGATATGTGCTAGAACTTCATTCCGGTACGGACGCGGACACATACTTTAAGGAGATGGGTTTTATGCTACCGTATCCATGCAGCTGATAGGTTGCTTAATGGTATGTATAATTATGGTCACCTCAATAGGCGTCGTTGGGGTAAGCGTTAAGGAATTCAGTATGGGCGTGATGAGGTTTTGATGGGTGGTATAATGGTCAGGTTCATCAACAATCAAATCAACTACGTTCACAAAAAATCATTCTTGGCTGTTGCTAAGTCAAAACCCGCAAGTTTTCCATCGGTCGTGGTTATTTCACCAATATTACACGGCACGCTGTTGTCAAGTAGCCGAGTTCCTTCCAGACTTTCCTGTACTTATCGCGTATTTTGGAGAAACGCTGGACATAGTAATTGGTATTGGTGTATTTAAGATCGCTGTTTAGCTTGTTAATGAAAGCCTTGAATTTATTAAACTGTGTTATATCACGGGTTAAGAGAAATTCATGGTAATTTTTTTTTCGGATACGTTCTTAGAAGGACTTGGTCTTCCACGGTTTCCTAAATTTCTTGGGGTTTTCTTTTCATGGAGAGGGAAGGCTTCATTATAGGATTTCAGAAAGCTCTTGATGAAATCAACGTAAGCCCTATTTACATCGTCAATTTCGTATATGTCGTCCCAGCAGTGATTGTCAGTGCTTTTAAGTTTGGATGGTGTTACGTCATGAATTTCTCTACATCTGTAGCCGGCTCTATTACTAGAATGTGCGTTTTGTTTAACAGGCAGGAAGCAGCATACCGGTAAATGATCGCTAATATCACTACTGAGTACACCAGACAAAAGTTTTGAAGACATATGGCTAGTAATACAACCGACCATTAATGTGGCTGTCGGCGTAGTCAGTCCAGTAGGCAACCTATCTGAAGCTAAGATAGCCATTGTTTTTAATAATGGTACGCTTTCAGTTCATTTGAAAAGGCAACCGTGGAATAGCAGACTGAGTATGACTTCGGATTTTGGGTGTTTTAACATCCCGAAGCGACTCAGGCTATGAGGGACGCCATAGTGAATGTCTCCGGATAACTTCGACACCCTGGGGATCTTTAACGTGCACTGACATCGCACTGTACACGGGACTATATAGCATTTCGCCTCCATCGAAATTCGACCGCAGCTGCCAGGATCGGACCCGCGTCTTTCGGGTTAGCAGCCGAGTGTCGCAACCACTCAGCCAGCACCGCGGCGCAATAGTAGACAGAGTGAAAATAGAAAACAATTGTTTCCAATAGTTCTACCTTCCTCCTCGCACAAAGCCTGCTGTATTATGTTATGTATACTTGTGGAAACTTAACCACCTACACTTGTACTTAATATACGCTCCTCATTCGACATTGCCATTATAGTTTTTGAGCTTATACACGAATCTATATTATTTTGTGGCAGAAGTGCATATTGATAACGCTTGCCCGTACCGAGTGCGCAGGAGGCACTAGCTTGAGCAGTAGGCAGTGAAGCTTCATATTTTCGGCATTAAGTGGCTTTCCTTGTTCTTTTTAAGAACCAGTGGCATGAGACGCAACCATAGCAGTTCGTTCAGTTATGGTGTAAGTATTATAAACAGTGTACACTAATCAAAAGGGCTGCAAACGTTTGAGTTGAGCGTCTGATGAACCTGATCCCAGGCAAAATTGGCTTGAAATATTACAAGGGCAGAAATTTGACTCTCATTCGTCCTATTGATTGAAGCCACGCAAAAAAGCAAAATAATTCTTTTTTTTAATATGTGAAGTCAAGAACAAAAAACATGTTTTGAAATATTACGTTAATGTGTCAAAGCGCACGCACTAAGTTAGAATTCATCATTACTCATGATTGCGGACAAAGCGCAGTATCGATACTTGGCCGCAGATTGGATGTAGGAGGAATTTATGTTATATTTTAGAACAATAAACTACACCACCTTTTCTTGATCTATATTTAGCGCGTAGAATGTTTCTGAACAAAATTTAAAAAAAAATCTGTTTGTTTTTATTTTGAGTCAGTTTTCTATTTTCGAAAATTTTTGAACTTCCCATGATTACAACTAAAGTATACAATGTGACTGGTCCTTAAATGTATTTTTTGTAGCCGAGTACTTTGACATAGCGAATATTACCCGAACAAATTGTGGCCTGAAGTTTTCATTCCTTCTTGTCCCACTATCGTTCTAGAATCTATATTTCTACAATGCGCTACTGTCAAAGAATACATTGTTTTTTTAGCGAAATTTCAACAGCTAATAATATTTTTACATTGCTTCCAGGAGAAATATTCGAATAATAAATACTGAAAAAGTATTTTGTTCGCACAAAATTATAGACTGCGATTCAATTTTGCAACTGTGCAAAACCGCATGGCGTTATTTTTCACCCCTTGTCGCACATGGTTTTTATCCTAAACAACTGCAGCGTTTACACGAGAAAGGCACATGCATGCTTGTGTAAACACAATTGCCCATAACATTTAAAAATTAATTTGAAAACCAAAAAGGTGATCGGACGTCGATTACCGTCGTTCAGAGCCCACACCCAACATCCACACATGCCGTGTTTCAAGTTACCTGAGGCAGATACTTTTAAAAAAGTGGGGAGGTGTGGCTAGCAGACACTAAAGGTTTATTATTTGCCGCCGCTAGTGCTCCAAAGTTTTTTAGGTTCAATTTAATTAGTTATTTACTAACACAAATTTCGAAAAAGTTTCGTATTCACTTTACGCCACGTGCCATTTTTTAAGTATTGAAGGGGCACAGGAACCACTACTCCTGTTTTTGTAAGCAACCTGCCTCCTTCCTGCTCCTTTTTAACGGAATTTCAAGAAAGCGGGCGAAATATACGGGGTGTGCCAGCTAACTTTTGCCAAGGTTTAAAAATATGTCGGGGCACTATAAAACAGCGATAGTGCGGGCTTTTGCATGAAGAAACTGACAATATTTTGATATTCGACTCAATTGCGTAATTAGTGGCGATTAATTAATCAACTTCGCTAGCAACGAAGATAGTCGGAAAATTCCAATGAGAAAGCTGTAGAACTGCCTGAAAAACGTCCGACCGGACTGTTGTTTACTTTCCATCTATTACCTATAATATTTTTTTCGCTAAGTGCAGATGCCTGCGAAACGAAAAAAAAATACCACGTGACATGTCTGCTTGCGCGCCGCGATAGCAGTGCTCTCAAACGTTCTGCCGATCAAACGAAAAGCTCATTTAGCCCGGTGTGCTGCCGCTTAAAAAAATGATAGGGCTGTGACGCAGCCCTATCACTTTGCTTGGGAAATGCTTTGGAAATGGGTCACCCATTTCCCAAACATATTACCCTAAAGAAGCCGAGCATCAGGTCAGGGGAAGCTTGCACCCATTGTATTACCGGTGGGTACCCGGCGGCATGGCGGATCGAACCCCGCACCTCTCGCATGCGATGCGGATGCTCAAACCTCTAGTACATACCAAAAGTATATTTACAGGATTGTGTTAGCATAACACATAACGCATTAAAGGGGGGAATGGCGTTTTGTATTCGTGGAAATTTAAACTGTGAAGTTTTGGAAGTGTTAGTGTACGGCTTTGCTTAACCTATATTAATAAGCAAGCGTAAGAAGACGAACGACTTTTCAACAGTGTGTTATATTGCCAACTCTTGCAGTTCCTCGGACGCCATTAGTGTGTGTGAGACCTCTTGAAACACCTAAATATGTACCACGGGAACATCTGTGTGACCACCTGTTGCTTACAATATTTCTCCTGGACGAGAATTTAATCGATAACAAGTTCTGGGAAGGCAAACACCATAATTCGACTTTTTTCTACATATTAGGGAACATATCGCCGAAAACGAGGGTTGCCATCACACTTCGTGAACCGTAAGTGGGGTGCATTTGACTACCGTGCTCAATATCTTTAGTCAAGTTTGTTGACTTGCATGCACCGATAACCGATAAGAGCCGTGAAATAAAGCAGCGGCGTTTTTGCTGGGCGATATCCCGTTTAGCATTTCAGAGGTATTGAAAAAAGCTTTTATTGCTTTAGATTTCTACTTCTGGAAGGGTATTACAACTTAGAGCAGCAGTACATTCTTCTGTCGCAATTCACTCATATTTCTGTGCGTACCGCAAAGATACAACTGCAGCCTATATGAGCCTACCTTTTTAATGCTTGTTCAAGTAAAGCTTGCGTTGCCTTCATTGCGTACTGGTATTGTCATGAGCAGAGATTCATTGTATTGACTTGTTATCTTGTATGGTTGGACGGTCTGACACAAAACATCAATATCAATCAATTCGCCCACCTCTACAGTGAACGCTAAAGCAGTAAATCTTGTATGAATTTTTTTTTTGCCGCTTTTTTTCAGTTTCCTCCATAGGCTTCAATTAACACGCGAATTTTTCAACAATGTAGTGTGCATGCACCTTCTTTCAAGACACACTTTCAGAGGACAGGAATCCGTATCACCTAGGCGCCGTTGCTCTTGTCTTGGTATCATTTGCTGGCCTAGAGACCTGCCAAAAACAAATCCCTAACAGTGCCTGGCAATACGCTATGCGCATTAATCCTAAAACTGCAAAATTGTTCAGAGCACACAGCCAAATAACGTTTTCTAAACACCTCCATGCACAGAACAGAACCTAACAACTCTTTGAATAATCAGCTTGTCTATTCCAGGGGTGTTCTAAATCCATCACTTTTTTCCTCTACGCCAGAGAGAGGGAAATATCAGAAAAAGTATATTGTTTCATCGTTTCCGAAATCGAACGTTAATTTTTATATCTCGCGTTCCTAGCGAGCCTTTTATTGTTACCACAATCACTTGCATATTATAAACGACCCTGGGAACACCATTTACGTCACTCATTTGGCTTCAAGAACACGCAACGCATAGAAATAAAATGTTTTGTTGGCTGGAGAGCCGTCATCGCTCGTCGTAGGCATTTCGCCAGAGTTGTACGTAAGCGATTACTCGTAATCTATTACTTCAACTGATTACTTTATACAGGCGGTAACGCTTAGGGTACTGCAATTATTTACTTCTGCAATCGATTACCGGTAATAAATTACTCCTTTCCAAAACAGGCTACCTGTGCAAAGCGTCCGTGACGTTGTGATTTAGCACGAAGGTGCGCATGGCTACCTGACGTGATGAGATTTCCGCGGTATTCGTCCCCTGTGGAGCTGGCACCATCTATGGATGCTTTTTGCGATACGTCGTGCCTTGTTAATTGTTTGTAATAAAAAAAACTGCTTTTTGTTTCTAACGTTTAGAACAGCGCAAAGATGGCGCTGGCGATGAGAAAGAATGCTTATAAAACAAGGTGCTGACTACTAACTGATTGATTTAGGTTCAAAGGGACACATTTTATAGACACAACCATCGCCCATGCACAACACTTATCACATAATCGAAGAATAAACCTACATTTCTCCATGCAGGAATTGCTTATTAATAGCACACGTCACAGTTATACACTCCACGTTAGCACGTGGCACAGACTGCGCCACGTGCACAAAGGGAGACCGAAGGCAGCTCCCCGCTGCTGCTGGCACCAACTTTAGTCACCCCTGAGGAAGTGACCGAGTTGGTTCCACACCGTTGGACAAAAATAAAATATCGGTTAGCATCAGTTTTCTCTCAATCATCTCAAGAACCCAACAAGGCGGACTTCCTTCGAAGATGTTTTCGTTCAAATACTTCTTGAAGATAAATTCTCTCCAACAGACTGGGCGAGTTATTTGCTGTCTAATCGTTTAAGTGTCCGATGGAGGAGGCAGGAAACGAGCCCCGCGACGCTTCGGTGCTGGCAAGAACGCCTGCAAACAAAAGGGCCCCTCGCGAAACTATTCGCAGATTTGCATATTTCCGCGATTGTGGTACGGAAGGGAAGAGAAAGGGAAGAGAGGGAAGAGAGGAAGGTGGGAGAGAAAGTGGAAAGAGAGAAAGAGGTGCCGTAGTGGAGGTCTGCGGAATAATGTCGACTACTTGAGGATCTTTAGCGTGCACTGACGTCGCTCAGCACACGGGCGCGGAGTACCCGGGTTCAAACCCGGGTACTCCGCCTCAGTAGACCAGCGCCTTAACCACTGAGGCACCGCGGCGGGTGACAAACTTCGGCGCATATTCAGATAGTTAGGCGCTCTCCGCGGTTCCTTTCTCCACTGTTCTAAAATTCTCTACGGCGTGCGCTGGCGATATTGCTTCTGCGCTGCGCCGGTTTTCCGAAGAAAATTCGCTGCATATTCAGAAAATCGCCGCAGCGCAGAAGCAATTTCGCCAGCGCGCGCCATGCATAATTCTAGAACGGTGGAGAAAGAAACCGCGGAGAGCGCCTAACATTCTGCGTGTCCCTGCCCTTTCCACTTTGTTCGCCGGCACGCCACCAAAGGAAACATATCCGCGCGAATCGTACTCACAGTCAACGGAGAGGGCGTAGCCTTGAGCATGCTGTGTGATGCCCTCTACCCTTCTTTCGCGCGTCGGCGGCGGCGCATCGCGAGAAAGATCTCGAACGTTCTGGAAACCGCTTTCCGCGCCCGACCAATAGGGACTCGCGCCTGGCGCGCGAACGTGAGACCATCAGAGCGATATTGTACAGTTGGTACTGTGTGTGTGCATGCACCTGTCTCGGCGCGAAGAACGAACAGACTCGGAGCGCGGCTATAGCCAAGCGTCAGGCCGTGACGTCTAAGAGATGCGGCGGCGCTGGCGTAAGCAGTGACTTTCGCTGTGTAGGCAAAAAGCGGGACTTTCCGCATTTGATGCACCACGCTTGCGTGCTTCTGGGCGCAATTCACGGTGTGCCGACAAATTGCGGTGCGGTTGGTTGAGCCGCGATGCAGAAGAAAGGAAGCGGCATAAGTTTCCGCAAGTTTATTGCAGTCAGATAGGCGCGAATGCGACGGGCAGGGGCCGAGGAGCAAGACAGGTGCGGCGAGGAATAGGCTTCGCGGCTAATTATTTCTGCCGAGCTGGTTTCACCCTTTGGCCTATTGCATAGTGTTTATGCATTCAAATCTATAAATTTGGTTGCATTAAAATCTAATAAACATTGTTGCTGTTCGGTCGCGCGTTGAACAGTGCAATATTCAAGTAACACCTGCAACTCGTTCTTATTCTGTCGTCGTCTCAGCATAAATTTAGGCGCAATATTCCGTGTGCTTGCGATCGTAAGTTCAACGCAGGGGGCCATTTTCAGACGCCTAACACGCGGACAACGTCCTGAGCACCGCTTCGCGCGCGCGCGCAAAAAAAGAAAAAACTGCCGCGAGTCGCCTTCAGCGTTAACACTGGGTCGCGCTTGAAGAAGTACAGGACTCTGGTAGTAGCGCGCACGAACGCACGACGGTTTTTGCTGTTTTCATTTTTGCGAATTTCAACAAGTGTGTCGTTTCAACACCGGGCAACTCGCGCAGTGTTATTTTCTAATTTAATTGAATTTTCCCATTGTAGGCCTACAATCGATTATAACCAGGCGAATCCAGCAAATTCCACGTCAAAAGCCACTCCGATCAAGCAGATTGCGGACACAAGAATAAATTAAAATCAGAAGCAAAATTCTTTGCCATAGCGGAATGAGCGTGAATTTCGTTTGGAGGTCGAGGAATACGTCTATGCATGCGCTCGCGGAGCTCTCGGATCGCATTTGCCTTATTCAAAAGAGCTAGAGTGTTCATTAATTTCCAAGATATACCGAGTGAAGCGGATTGGTGAAAATAGGAAGCATATTAGAAGGTTCGTCGTGTGGGAAAGCTAATTCGCGTCGTGCATCATGGCGCCCTATCTTGCACTAGCAAACGGATATGCTTTATCGGCCCATAAGTTGAGAGCTGTGGACGATTAGTTCCTCCCCATACCTCACGCTTTCACCCGCCATAACACTGCGCTGTTACTTGTCGCCAACTAGGAGCGGAGAAGCACCGGATGAAGCGCTCCGCCTACTAGTTCGGTCTGGCGAACAGGCTGAAAAAGTGCAGGACTAATCAACAAAAATATTTCTAACCACAAGCGACAGGCACGTTTTGAAATATTCGTATACACCAGTTGGTTTCGAAGGCAGCGTCGCTTGGCGCAGTGTACGCGTGCTGCGTTTTGCCTACACCCCACGTCGCTGCCGACCGGAGCGCTACCTTTGTTTACAAACCCGATGCTTGTCTGTAAGTAAAGGGCATTGACCGCGGTCAGTGAGTCTGAGTCGCCGTTTAAGCTTCAGAGAAGCGCGCCCGCACGACGTACTCACGGGTCGACACCACTTGCCTAGCTACGGACCACCGAGGCAGCGTGCGCCAGCCTGCGGGACGGCTCTGTCGCGATCCTCCGGTCGTCGGACTGCCCAAGTGCCCGGTGACAAATTGTGCTTTGTTTGCTTACCTCCCCTGTGTTAGTGCATTTTAGGTACAAATCTTTTGCTGTACTGTAATTACTTTCGCGTGTTACTTTGCACGAGTTGCTTTGTATTGTAAACAACTTTGTATCTGCTCGTACGAGCGACTATTAAATCATCTGTATTGTCTCTTTACTCTATAAACTTCGTTTTGTTTGTTTTACTTTGGCTCCGACCCATTCTCAGGCTTGAGACCGGCAAAAGCTGGGCGCGAAACGACCACCCTCTTGTCAAGTGATAGCTGGTTTCTGGCTGACCTTGCACGCTGAGTCGAGGGCATCTCCTTTGAGACAGAGACCGTTACCCCCACACGCTTTAAGGGCGTATGGGAGGGCGCGCTAATGTGAGCGAAGAGGTGTCATCCGGCGGGTGCCCGTGCTAAACAATGCGAATACTTCTCGGCCGTCGTAGTTGTGGTGTAACTCGACAATGACCAGCGCCTTTGTGCATGTTTGTGGGGAACACTTGGAGGGAGAGTTCCTAATACTCTCCGCGTATACCGGAGGCGCTCCGAGAACTCAAGTTAAAGTAATTCAGAACTTAACGAGGCGTTAATGAAGTGCGACCTTACAGGTGGCTATAGGTGCTGGCCGCGTACATTCTATTCTACGAACACCAATAAAGTTTGTGATAGTGCATAAGTTTCGCTTACGGAATGCATGTCGCATCTTGACAGATTCGACGAGCAGTACAAACTTAAGAACATTGACTGCTGCTCGGAACGCTCGGAGCAGTCTCCCAATGCCAGTGATATTAGTGCAGAAAAGTAGCTCTCAGTTTCCATAACAGTATTAGGCGGAGAAGTGTGTAAAGTTTTCAAGAGCTTCGTAGTTGCAATGCTTCCCGCGGAGGTCACGACAGCAGAATTTAAAGTAATCTATAGAACCACTGCAGAGCAGAAATATCGGTCACCGCTGAAAGGTACAGGTTTTACCATTGAGTTCAGTCTCATAAAGAGAGTGTAGAAGATTCAGTCGAGTGGAATCTCCTAGGTCGAATGTAAAATTTTCGAGGCTTTCGGCAGGATTTTTTTCGAGCCATGCTTCTAGAAAGCATAGTTAATGAAGGAACACAAGTAGCCATGTTTCCCACTAAATCGGCATTATTATTTGATGGAAATTACAGCACACGGGAGCTACGCAAAACGCTACTGGGCTTTTTTGCACTTTCGACAACATCGCAACATTGCTTCGCAGCAATGTTGCGACTACTGAAGCAGTCTGCGCTATCTGGAGCTGCCTACGCAAGACCAAGGAGCCGACTGCGTAACGTCCGTCAAATAATCAAGCAGCTTGAAAACACCCGTGGCGCTTCAGATAAAAAAACTGACCGCATGGACCGTGTCATTTGGCGGTGATGTCAGCACAGGGGAGCCACGCTAAACGCGAATCTGCTTTTTCCAAGCTCGGTACTTTTCGAGTGCTTTGTTGCTTAGGTATGTGTTCCTTTCTGCTGCTGCTGCCGCCGCTCTAGTGTTTCTGCGCCCTGTTGTTTTGCAGTTCCTTTCTCCTAATACTCTAGGTTGATATTGTAAGCAGCGTGTGCAATGCCAGGTGAAGGTTTGTGGTATGTGGCGGCTGTAATAACTTAGTATTAAGAGACTGCGCGCTGGCTTAACAGAAAAAACAATACAAAAGAAATGTGAATTGGCAAACAGAAATGGGTATGCCTAACACGCAAATGTGCAAACGGCAGAGAAGGCGGAAATGAAGAAAAGGAAATTGAAGATATAAGAAATGCCCTGGTTACCAGAAATGAAAAACTATATGAGCTAATGCCATTGAAAGAGATTGTGTCTAACATAGAAAGGTCTGTCCAACTCATGTCATACAAATATGATGAAGAACTGAAGTGACTAAAGTGACTAAGGACGCTAAAAAAATTCGCACGAGACTAGAAGCACTTGAACCAAAATCTCAGCGGACAGAAGCAGAAAGTGAAAAACTTCGCAGTGAAGTTAAGGAACTGTCAAATATTAAACCTCGAAATTCACGAGATTCAGGCTTGCGAAGATGATTTGTAAAAACATTTAATTCAGTGGCCGACCTGATTGGCGTTTCTGTGCTTGAAGATAAGAACATTGATGCCATTTACCGGCTATTGACTAGTGTCACTAAGATGCCCCGAGTAATTTTTAGGTATGCCAGACAAGCAGTCAGAGACCAGTGGCGCCAAAACGAGGCACAAGTTGAAGGCGAGTAATAGCAACATTTCAATTCCTGAAAAATAGCATCGTAACCCACAACTACCACAACACACAAGTCTGGGCCAAAGAAAATGCGCATCAATGTGGCACCAAAATATAAAATCTTGATACGTAAAGGGTATGGTGACTCAGTCATAGTTTTGCGCAGTCTGTGTGATTTTCGCACATAGTTCTTCATGGGATTTCCACCCAGTTCTCGAAAGGTTCACTTTTTTGCCATGGCTAATCAAAAGAAAGGTTCACTTTTTTGTCATGGCTAATCAAAATTACCTTCTTCCGGATCAGGTAAACAGAGCAGTTGCAGCAAATTGCAAACAAGTCACTCAAATGTCTTCATTCGAACATTCGCTCAATCTGTTACAAAAGAAGCAGAGATTCAAAATTTTATTTGTAGTTTTCCTTTTCTTTTTTATGCTATCATGCTAACGGATACTTGATGTAAAGATTGGTAGAGTGACCGCGCCTCTCCTTCGTACCAACCGTTTTCTTTGAACAGACCTACTCGCCGTGGAGGTGGCGTTATGTTCCTGATAAAGCCTGGTGTCACTTGTGAACTTGGCCCTTCATTTCGTGTTATTTTTGATGATAATGAAATACTCACAGCTAGAGGAAATAAACAGTTATTTTCGGTTTCTTATCGACCTCCAGGCGGAAATGCGGCAACATTTTCTACAGTCCCTTCGCGATGATCGCGTGGCTGCGCGCTCAGCCGTGGCACCACATCTACGCAAGCTGTGTGCATGCGCGGAGTGACGTCATAGCCCACAGCTGGTGTGCGCGCCACGCGCATAGCCGCTGCTGTACGCTGCTACAGTGAACTAGAATACTGTACAGCTGCGCCGACGGCGAAGCAGACGTTGCCCGCTTCGTCAGTTGTGCGCATGCACGGAGTGACAGAGCACGCCGCTGGTGAGCTATTTTCGATATTCAAATTCACCTGCTGGCGCCATGTTGCCTCTCTTTTTGGCTCTCAGAAGTGTCAGTCAGCGACAAGGCAGGGAAAGGTGGGTGTCAATCATCGTCTGTTGCAGACGCACTTTTCGTGCTGACGTCAAATTGACGTGCTATTGAAAAACATTTTCAGCAGCGCTATTCTTGGTGCCCGGCTGGTAAATATATGTGATTGTGATGGGGAAAATAAGGTACAGGTGCTACGTATGAGAACACATGCACTCGACCTGCCAATTTAGAGAAAATAGATGCGTACTGAAAATGGCCGCTTCCTGAAATCTGATTGGCTGGAACAATGTCACGTTTAACACGTGAATACGTACGCATTATGGAGTAATGTCAAATTGACGTTTAATCATTTTTACAAAGTGCTGCCATTGATAAAAAGGGCTGCATTTCGCAGCCATATTTTCGCCAGGCCACAGGTACCCGAATTATGCAAATGAGTAAATGCGCCGCTGATTTATACGACGTTAGGTCGCTGCAGTTGAAAACGTTTTTTTTTTTTTGAAGCCATAACTCAGCTTATAAAAGTCTTGTTCTGTTTGCACAGTGCAATGGAATTGCGTCATAAGGGAACTTGTGAAATAAGGAAGAGATCAGGGCGTTATTAGCCAGAGCTTAAATGTGCAGCTACATAGGGGCGCTAACTGCTCTCCCGTGGCAAAACCTTCGCTCGCATCGAGAAATCATGGGTCCGTGCGGTTAATGTAGCGTGGTAGTGGCGGCGCCGGCGATGCCTTTTGGTGAGTTTTGCTGATCGTTGCATTTATTCGTCGTTAGTTGAACCTTATAACTATGAGAGGTGGGCGACTTTCGATAACACCACGATGCTTTCTAGTTGTCTCTGACTAGACAGCTTTTTTGTGCAATCATCTGACGAGGCGCATGATGTGGTATGCAAGGATGAATTGCGGTGAGAGGCTGTGACCAACTGTCGAGCTGTGAGGTACGATCGCCAGCAGTAAAACGTCGCTGAACGGATAGGCTCTGCGCGCGTGATGAGTGAATGACACGACAGGTGTTCGCGCGGCCGAGCAACAAACTCTAGGAATGTGTCAGGCTTCTTGACGAGACATCCATGTGCGCTGGCACACTATCTGATCACAGCGGTGTCAGCAAGACAGCCTAAACGTCTGTCGGGAAAGATACAACGTGACGCCTCTAGCATCATTGAGGTAAGAAAAACGAAAACTTTAGCGGTGACAGTTTGTGTAGGATCATGCTCATTATTTTTGCATGCAGGCTGAACATGACTTCAAATCAGGCAAATGAGTGTGCAGCACCCAGTCGTTCCCTTCAGTGTGGAAAAATTATGCGTCAAAGCTTAAAAGAATAATATAAACGTGCTTAAGCATTACTAATGAAGCACATAAAGGTGATGTCGCTACTCAAGCTGAAATTTTCATAGCAGTGCTACAGCATCAGTTTCACAGCAGTCACTTGGAAATGACCGCAGGAGGGCGAGAATATTATTAATGCAATTGTTGCTAAAGGAGACGCGAAAAACGAAAATATGTGTCTTGTAAATTTTTTTACAGGTGTGCTGTTCCTGCGGTGAAGGTACCAGCTCGCCAAATGTCTGTGTAGGATCCATCCATGACCAATTTGTGTGGAATATATCTTCATTATCGTGTACTGCCCGCATGGAAATCGTCAAATTGATGAGCACGTGCTTAGTCTGCTGTGGCAGGCATGAAGGGTTAACGTGTTTACCTGGAGTAAGATTGCATACAGCTAGAGATATCGGATTGCATGCATACATAGATAATTGAGCAAGTAAGGATATGAAAATAATGTAAACGAAACGACTATAGTTTTCAGATGGCTGCAGAGATAGGTGCGAGTGACACGCAGTGTTCTGTGGCTTTGGATTTCTCTTACTGGCCACAATATCACGGCAGCCTCGTTTTAATCGGTGCAATATGCAAAAGCGTGCGTACACCAAAAACTGAGGGCAGCCATAAACAATTGAACTTGTGCCTTTCCCTGCAATGTATTGTGTAATGATTTCTTTTACTGAGCATAAAAACACTGAAGTATGAAATTGTTTGTAGCCATTTATTTGAAAAATCTGCAATCAAGTACCTGTAGATATTATGGAAAGAGTTCATATTAGTACTAATGATTGATTTGCATTAAGCATAATTTACAATCTTACGTGAAACTAGACTGCAGTTCAATTTGCAGCTTCAACAATTTCACTGACTTGGAAACCCAATGTCAAGCTTGTTCGAAGATTTTAATGTACAACATTAACTTGCAGGTGGCGAACCACTCTCACAATGGGATCTCGTGCTCGAAAGCCCTGATACCAGATCCATCTTCGCTCATGTCTCGGCTGGACTAGTTGCCTAGCTTGGTGGCTATGCCAGGCTCCTGGATGATTACATCAGGTGCCTGCAAAGATATCAAGTGCTGCACGGCATGGTCAAGAGTTCTCTTTGAAGATCAGCACAGCTTGCATTGTGTAACAGAGCCCATTCATCCACAATCAGCTGCAGGACAATGACAACAATGGCGAGTGGTGATAGTAGCAGGAACAACAAGATCTGCAAGGAGGAGGACACAGCACCATTTCGGTTCTACCTGACACACAGTAAGTGTATAATCAGCTGTGTGTGGGAATCGCGTTCACTGCCGTGGTTTTCACATGTAGCTATGACAAGAGCAATCAATGTGCATTTTCTCTCTTTCAAGTTTGACAGTATACTGCTAAAAAGCTAGTGAAGTTTTCTACGTTTTTGTTCTCTGCTATAAACATGACCATATATTTTGCTTTCAATTTATTAGTGGCATGACAGCAGAGATTAGTTTCAAGGCGAAACCCTTATAGGCTCATGACTCGACAGCGGGGATGCTCGCTGAAAAGTGTCACACTATCGCTATCGATCAAACGTGGTTGAGGTGTCCACCGAGATCTCGAGATGAGAGCTACTGCGTCCTACCCTCAAAAACCTTTCCTTTCCTCAAAACGCATGCTTTCTAATTCCTCTACGTAAGCAGACAGGTGTCCTTACAGTTAAATAGTAATTAGTTAATCAGCAATTATCGTGCCTAATACCTGCGCTTCAACCTACTGTGCATGCGTGTGACGTAACTGAGGGGCGCCACCGTCGTGCGAGGGGAGCGCTCCCCATGCATTCTTGCCAGACGCCTCCTGAATGCCGATCCGGAAGGATGCCGCCTAAACACTCTCCTGTGTCTCCAGCAACCAAGCGTGCACGTGCTGATGAACGTCAGCGAGTGTCGTGAAGCGAACATATGTGTAGTTTTTAATCAACATCTTTACCACACATCAACGGCACAAGCAGCAGCACTGTGCTAAAGGCTTTCGCCTCACCGCACTTTAGGTGAACAAAGTGCCCTCCTGAACTTTTTTCGCATGCTGCAGTTTTTTCGTGAGTAAGAAAGTGCCCCAAGTGCTTTCCGCCTACCGTCGGCCAACTTGCTGAGTGCGTGCTTAAACACATGCTTTGGTGATTTTGAAGAAATGCCGGTCTTTTGTGTATGGCCTCCTTACGTGTTCTGCATGTACACAATGCACATTTTATTTGGTGCTTCAGTGAAAGACAGGGAGGCACCAAAATGTTTTCCTCCTAGCATTATAGTGTTGAATGGAAATGCTTTCACCACTGCTTTTATGTTTGCTTTGTGTTTGTGGAGGGTCAGCAGTTCATATCATGCTCAACATACAGGATGGGCGCTGCGTCTGCTGTCATTCACATCATCTCTTCAGGGTGCAACACACCTTGTGTGTCATCGGTTGTGTGATAAAATTTCAACATGCAATGTCTAATGGCATTTGGTTGCCTCTGTGTACTTGCTTTCGACTGCTGCTTTCATTTTCTGCATGTAGTTATATAGCAATTAACTGTTTTTCATGACGGAAAAGTGCGGCGATTGTTTCATGCCCATTGTCTTCGAGGTGAAAATGCAAGGCTTGGGCAGAGTTTTGTCACTCTGCCGATTGCCATCTCGTAACTGAAATTTGTACCCCTGAGGAAATGCTACAAATTCTACATTATTTCAGTTGAAGGTAACTGGAAGTATATATTATGCAACTGGTCGTAATGTCAATAATAAAGCTCCAAATGGCATTTTGCAGCTCTAAGGGTATGATGCAGTTCAATAATTCAGCTGGAAATTGATAATACCAGTGGTAGTAGTAAATTTTATTGATCCTTCTGGGTTACTCAGGCAATATTCCAAGGTCTGGGATCTTTTTCTTTCCGGGATTCGGGGTCCGGGATAATTTTCTGTGCTGGGCAACCAACCACCCAGCCAAACTGCGTTAGATACCGTTTTCATTGACCCAGACTTTTGCACTTTGCTTAATGTTAATTGGAGATGTTGTTCTGTGGCTTTAAGAAAACTCCCAGACAGCCTGTCTGCCCTCTACGCCTTTAGTGCGACTGGACCGTCATTGTTCGTGCTGCCCCTTTTTAGTTCAGCAAAGGTGGCTTCAGGGTACTGCTCTTTGCAAATTAGGTAACAATAATATGCGCGTACACCACTGTTAAACGCTTATGAAAGGCGGGTCTGTCCAAAAAATTCTTATATCTGTACACGAGACATATTGTTTAATATGTAATGTTGCACTAGGTAATGATTCGCAATTAGGCTGCATAATGAATTCTAGGGTGCATAAGGGACAGTGATGAAATTAATTATTTGGCAATGCAGGCTTCCACTATCTTTTCACTGTACTACATGTAAGGAGCCCCTCCCTCCTCTTAGACAAGTTGCAAAACCTAAGATGCATAGCAACTTCTCTCGCTCCTCAATATAGTAGGTGGACTCTTAAGCTTAGCATTCAAGGTTCTTATGCGGCAGTGTTATTGGCTCCCTGCAATGGTTTCTCTTCAAACACACAGTCACTGCTGTTAATTCATGTTCGCGCATGTATCACGATTATCTCAGCAGAGGTTCCACATTCTTGTCCTTGAACTCTTGCACACTTCAGTTCACCTACATAATATTACTTGTAACAGGTTTCTCACTGATTGGCACATGTCTATTTCGATGCAGTAATTAAATTACTAAGCTTCAAATGCAGCCAACAGAGTACACACATCACCACTCCTCCCCTTTGAACCTCAGTACAGTAAATGTGCCTGCATGATCTAGTTGGTAGCTTGTGCCTGGTTGGTGGCCGAAAATTTTTTGAAGCCAGATTGAAATATAATCAGAATTTTTGGAAGTAAAATTTATTACTTTATGAGGTGGAGTAGTTTGTGACATGCGCTGACATTTTATTTAAATTACAAATACTGTTTTGAATGACTTTTTTATTGCAGACATGCACGTGGACGTGGTTTTCTGACACAATGCCGGCGAGAAAACGCTGTGTTTTTTGCAGAATGGCAGTCTTAATATCGTGTTATAAGCCTCTCCTTAACAGTGGCGTGTGCAGACTTTCAAAACCTTTATTTTTTGGTTTCACATAGCACCCAATGACATCTGAACACTAATTAAGATTTTATCCCATGCCATGCAGCAGTAAATATATTACCTGTCAGTAATCACAAAGAAAAAAATCTTTTGTGACAGTCCAAAATAAAATAGCAGCCTATTTCCACCTGACTTGGTTTGGTTTCATACATTTGCTTGAACTTGATGAGAAAATAGCAAGTAAAGCTGTACAAGAAGGTAATTTTTCAGGGAGCTTTAATTTTGATGCACAAGTACTTTCAGTGATTCCAATTTTATAATTTTGGAACCTGCTCTACCATTACATTGGTGATGAATACTTTCTCTTCATGCCTCTTGGAAACGAAGAGTCGGACTTCTTCACCATGTTTCAAAGTGCCTTAATCGTGCTCAAAAACACAAATTACCCTTCATGCGCACACACCACGGTGCTTCTTAAGAGTTTTATTTTTTTCTTTCACGCAGTCAAGGACTGTAAAGCCTTCTTGCCAATGCAGTTCACCACAGTAATCTTGCGCGATGTGCACAAGATTTTTTTTTGAACAAATAATCTATGATCTGTACACGAGGTCGGTTCTCATTACAGCAGGCCCTTTTTTGTTGGAATGTGGTATTGTATTGTTACAGCGCAACTTCGACTTGTCCTCAGTGTCCTTTCAGACTTTTGCCAACACTGCAGCGCCTACAGATGGTACGGTGGCCTTCATTGAACTGAAGACGTCACGTTTTTAGTGTGCGCTGGGGGTTTCGGTTGCTTATTTTAATGCACAGAGTAGAATTTCTGGTCGTTCGTTTCTTCGAGGAAAGTTTACGAACCCTTCGTCTAGTGTAGTTCGGCGTGGAAGATAAATAAGAGGCGTGCTTGTTGATGATTACAGCAGAGCATATATTTACACCATACGTATATAAGGTGTAAAACTGGAAGAAGCAGAAATGAATTTACATAGTAACAAACTTTGCGCCACTTATCGACCTGACGGGTTAGAGCCTAAGTAGAACCGCGTTACATGCTAAGCTTGGAGCTCAGCTCAGACATGACTGCCCTACCTCCGTTCACTTGCGCTTTTAAACCCTTAATTAACAGAGGATTAGGGGCGATCATTTTCAGTGGCCCACCCTAAGCATCAATTCTCCAATCAAAAATAACATGCGAGATGGGGAATACCCCGTGGGTTGGGCTTAGCCTGGAACTTAGGGTCTCGCTAACAACACATACCAAATCAAAAACAAATACGACACTACTCCCTGTCAAGTAAGAGTATCCACGCGCTCTCCCTTCGGAGTTTTTCTTCCGACTATCCTCATGCACACCACCACCCCCCATTTCCGCTCCTGTTGCTAGGCAAGTTCTTGACAATGATGCGCTCCCACCAGTCATCAGTGCTTGACACCCGTAAGCAACAAAAAGCGAAGACAAAGGGTCACGAAGCCGCCACTCCACAGACGGCGGGACGCTCGGCTGACAAGAATGAGGAATGTGCTTACTTGCCGCTAATTGCCAGAAAAACGCCGTAATTGCCCTTTTGAGTGCTCTTTGGCGCCTCGGGGAACCTGATAAGGAACGGTACTGTTTTCTCACGTATTGGGTGGGTGCGGGATAATTTCTTTAACAGGTGTTCGTCACTGCCATCCTTTAAAGACGCCTTTGTTTGGTCACGCGGCACTGCGGGCCTCTGTGGGACATCGGGTGCCTCTCCGACGATAGCCTGCGGCGTAAGGGGGTCTCGTCAAGACGGCGACCGTGCATCAAACGAACTAACCATTTCCCGTATGCACTTTGCTTTCTGGGGCTCTCGCTTGTAATGGGAATCTGCTTCCGCGTGTGCCGGCTTCCTTCAAAGGGACGCAGCTGGAACAGAGCGGCGACCTTACACAGAGTAAACTACTTTGAATGTGAATGCAATTCATTGAGCATTACTCTCTTGCAGTGCACATTAGTGCCATCACGGGGTCTTCATTGCATCAGTGTATGGTGTAGATGTTGCCTAACAGTATTGTGAGAGGATAGGAGAAAATTTATTAAAATGCCGGCAACTGACGGTTTAGCGCATCATGACGTTGGCCAAGTGTCGACCCGGGGTTAAGCCCTTCTCTGCACTACACCAGTTCGGCCCGTTTGTGGTGGGTCGTGAGGCTTGTGCTTTTCGAGTGTGCGCCGGGCCTGCTGGACGGCCCGCATGCAAAGAACCAACAATGACCCTAATATGTATGTGATGAGGAGTGTACATAGGGAAGGCTATAGACTTGCACATCAGGCAACAAATATTTCTGAAGCCTGTTGTAGATTCCTCGTGGAGTGCACAGGGCTTGCCAAAACCTAACACATCCAGTGTTATCATGCAGCTTTAATGAACCTTTTGCCAAAATATCACTGCCTGTTTGTGACGCTGCCTCTCTCAATTATTGTGATGAGGGCGCCGTTAGCCTTGCAATTCTTGCCTCCTTTTTGGGTTACCTTGCTGCTGTGAATGCTTTTGCTTTTCTTGTCGTGTTACTGTTCTTTCTTCTTAATTGTGGTTCCTGCAACTTCACAGTTGTATTTATTCTCCTTTGGTTCCTTCGCCTCACCCTGAGCCATGTTCATGCTTAATATGCCACGTGCACTAGATAATGCGTGTGTATGAGCACATTAAGATAACTTGCACAAAGCGATTAAAGCAATTGTCTTGCACATTGCATGAACCTGTTTGTAATGTGGCATCACCCTCCACCTCTATATTCGTACCGTTTCCCAAAGTTGAGTAGCATATGTGAAGACTTTTTCTCCAGGTGAACTCTTCACCTTTGCAGACATTAAACTTTTCTCTCTTACAAGGAATGTTACTGCCTTAAAAAGAGCTCCCTGTTGCTGCCGCAGGTGCAGAACCATTTCCTTAAAGCAAGGGAATCAATGGGCTCTACGTGGCAAATTTTATTTCACCTTCTTCATTGTGGTGTTAACTTCGATCAGACGACCAGTAATCATCATCATCAGCCTGACTACGCCTATTGCTGATCAAAGGCCTCTCCCATTTCCCTACAATTAAACCTGTCCTTTGCCAGCTGCACCCACAGCTGCCGCCATTCCTCGGCCGATATACTATGATCGGCCGCGTGGGCCAACACGCTGTGATTCTGCATAAAGCTGTGCAGAGCTTTCACTTGAATAGCGCCGCAGCGCGGTGCATAGGCCCCGCGCTGTGTCCACGTCCAGGGATGAAGATAAAGAAGGAATGCTCCGCTAAACGCAGCGGCGAAAGACTGACTTTGCAATTCGACTGAGCGAGTTCCACTCGGCCAGCTGTAGCTATCGCGTCACTCCGCGTTTATTTTTTCCTTTTGTGAGGAATTCCTAAAATTAATTTCTATTAATGGCTATTTATTATTCTCTGGAGGAGTCTTGAAGATAAGCATGCTTGAAAATACAATTCTACAGAAAAACTTTGAAACTGCTTCTTGACTTGAATGCGTGCGGTAATGCAATTACGTTACCGACAAGAGTGGCACAAGAGAGTAAAACATTAGTAGACGTAACAGACTTTAACAATAGAAAAAATCCGGGCAGAAGTCATATCGTGTGATCTTGGCGATCTTCTATCTTTTCTCAAGGTAAATAAGCGCAGCTTGGAAACCCAGAAAACCCTCCAGTCTTTTGTATATCAGCCTATCACTAAGGCAAATCTGGACTGTTTCAGAAATCGGTATCTGCAATCTGACTTTAGGTGGTTGCTAAAAATCGAAAATGCGGATGACGCAAATGACATATTTAGGAACAAAATCCTACTGGTATTCCAGAAACATTTCCGCTGAAAACCTTGACCGTAGCTAAAAAAATCCACAAAACATCAATAACGCCTGAGCTATATGAAAAAATATTAAGACCAAGCTCTACCATAATTTTTTGTACAGACAGGATCCAAATTCTCTAAAGAAATATAAAATATATCGAAATAAGCTAAACAGAGAGTATAAAAGATGCAGGTATTCTCATCTTTGCTCTGAGTTTGAGTGTTGCTTACACAAAATGATCTACTGTGGAAAAAATAAACACTATTTTAAAGCCCAAAATTATGCAACCAGGAATAAGAACACTGTCTTCAAATGGCATGGAAATAACCGACCATGAACTTGCAAACTTCTTTCACAAATATTTCCTTCAATACTCTGATTGTGGCATACATAATGAGTTCGTCGACTTTATGCCCATACGAATTTTTTAAACTCGTAACAGAGACTGAAGTGCTGTCAGTTTTTCTTCCCTTAAAAACAGCTCCAGTTGTGACGCTGAATACATGAAAATTCGCTCCGCTAAATGTTTCCTCGACATTCTGTTTCCTTATGTAAGTTTTCATTTTTAACCTGTGCGTGTTTATCGAGCGCCTTATTTCCGAAACAAGTGCAAATTACCAAACTATAACTGTCCTGTTCAAAAAGGGTCACGTTAATGAAATGAATAACTATCGACCTGGGTCTGTACTCCATATATTTTACAATGGGTTAGAAAAAATCGTCCATGTAAAAATCTCCAGTCTTTTTGACAAACCAAATTTAATCTCGCCACGCAGTTTGGCTCAAGAATAATCTACGGAATTGAGCGTACATCAGCAAAAAAATATTATCAATTTGAACAAAATTGTCTATTCATTGAATATATGTAGATTCATAAAAAGTTTTTGGCTGTGTTCATCACGATAAATTATTCAAAAGCTTAAAATCTATAGAATCCGGGAATATCTTTTGCAAGTGATTGAGTCATACCTTAATTACAGACAGCAATTCGTCAAAATTGATTCCTATTAATCTGAGTTAAGACTATTGAAAAAAGGTATTCCGCAGGGCAGTATTTTGGGTTCACTACTATTAGATATCTATAATAATACTAGCATTTCTATTAAGAAAAAATGTTTTATGTGTAGATGAAGCCAGTAACCTTTTAGCCGCTCCAGATTGCAATACCCTCTTAAACGAAGCAGACTCCTTCCTTACAAACCTTCGAATGTGCTTAGTAGCAAACAACTTAAAAATTAACGTTAATAAATCGAAAGTTATTGTATTTAGACCAAAATCAAAGCAAGTAAACATTCCTATAACTTTAAACTACCGATACGAAGAACTACAAAATGTCGACAAGCTTAAAATCCTGGGAGGAACTTTTTCTAAAACATGTTGTGGAATAACCATGTTAACTTTGTTTTGACAGGGTTGGCTCGTTTATTTAGAATCATACCACGGCTTAGAACATGTTTGCCATTTCAAGTTATAATTCTTTATAATTGTATTTTTCATTATTCCAATCTGATTTAATGCATTCTGGTTTCGGGAATGAGTACAAATACAAATTTTCAAAAGATATTTATTCTTCAAAAAGTTTTTCAGGATCATTTATGATTTTGCATTTAACAGTCACACACAAATTTTTTCCAAGAAGCTGAAATAATGCCAGTGCAAAATTTTATAAGTTAACTATCGCTTTCAAACGAGCAATAACAGAAAACTGAATGCTCCTACAAGAATTATTGTTAGAAAAGAGCGTTGCAAAATACACTACCCATAACAAAGAAAGGTGGATTGTTATAACAGCTCGCACTAATTACCTTATGGAAAAAGTTTCGTTCACCGTGGCAACACCCCCTTAATCGGTACATTAGATCTGGTGTTGACATTTTGAAAAAACCTAAACAAGAAATATGCAAGTACTGTTAACTCGAGCCAGAACCATCCCATTGACTTTTTGTTTTCATTGCATGGGTACATTTCACTGATGGTTTGCATATTTATTTTAGTTTTAATCCTAGGTCATATTTTTCATTGCAGATGTAAATAGCGAAAATTTGTGCGCGTGCGTGATTCAGAAGCTGTCAGTAATGTACTGAGCATGGGTTTTCTTCTCTTACTGTCGCCTTGTAAGAGGGGGCTGTGGGCTTTGGTCAAGGTTCCGTTCCTTTGGGCAGCTTTTACTTGCAGCCCCTTCCATCTCCTCCATGGAAGCAAACTATTTGATTTAATTTTACATTTCTAGGCGTCTGCAATACTTCGGTTAATAGCGAATTCACAGCAAAGCAAGACACAGTGTTCCAACAAATAAATAAAGGCGCAACCAGCGCCGTGATGGCTGAATAGAGATACCCGAGAAAGGGGAAAGGCTCATTCGGCGGAAAAAGTTGAACGTGCAAGTGCAGCGATTGTGGTAACTAAGGCGCATGCATCTATACAGGTGTTGGCAAAAGACTCACCCGTGCAGGCGTGCTCAGAATTAGGATATTTTCATGGGTTACACGCTGCAAGCCATCAGGTACTGAAAGTTCACCTGTGTCCACATCATCAAAAGAGCATACCAGATGCAGCTGTAGCGCCACATATTTCGAAAAACATTACAGCGCCACTGTGAACGTCGCAGGACAGCACTCGCCAGTGCTGGCCTAGGTAAGTTGGCATAGGTTCTTCTGCGACTGCAGTGCTGGAGACGTGCTCAATGCGAGGTTGTTGAATGTCAAGTGTGAAGCCTTGGCGCTAGTGCTGAAAGCATATGTGGCTAAAAAAACGCATATGATCGTGACCCTGCGACTTCCGCGCTCGGGCTGCCCGCTTGCTGCCATAAAGTTCGGCCATGACCGGAAAGCGCAACATGGCTCCATGGGCTGCGGCAGACTGCGGGCAATCGCGGCAGCAAGCCCCACATGGGTCACGGAGGCTCCAAAGCTTCGCGTTCTGCTTCGTCTCGTAGCTACTTGGATAAGGTTACCTCGAGTTATTGAGGACTGGCACAGACTGCAGAATAAACAGCTGATCGCGCCCGCACCCGTATACATCGAGGACGACAACGCGAGTGTGTACCTTCGTGCACCGTGCTGCGTAAGCTTTGAGTAAATGATCCAAATCATGAGCTGAGCAATCGCACTCTAACGTCTTTCAGACGATATCACTTTGGAAAGAAGAATTCCCCGTTGGTTGCTCATCAAATGATATGCCGTACTCTCGGATCATCATGTGTTTGTTTACAACGCAGTAAGTATGAATAATATGGCCGCAGGCGATCGGACCATCATGTGACGACTCTGCTGTGGTCGTTGCGATTTCTACGTTCGCGAACTGCTTCCCATGTGCTGTAATCGGAAAAGAAACTAGATATCTTCTGTTTAACTGTAGCCTGTCGGTCGTCGGCTTTTGCTGCCGGCAGACAATAGACGCATAATCTCGGCATAAGAGCATATCGGCTGGTTGAGCGCTCATCCAGAGCAAGTGGGTGTACTGTACAAGTTTAGCAGCGTGTCATATCTGTAATGCTACAGCTTTGCCCTATGGAGCTAGAACTCGAATGAAAGGCGCTACAATCCTGCCTTGCGGGTCGGTGGCGCGTGTTCTTGCATAATATCCGGCCTGGGAAATTATTCTCTTTCTCTTTAATGAGCCAAATGTGAGGAGATGCATGCGTACAGTACCTCAGATATTTTAAGTGGCAGAAGGCCCGTGCATCAAGCTGTACGGCAGTTGGGGACGACCGAATCTGAACTGGCATCGTCTACCGTGACAACTGTGTGGCCACATATATGCCTGAACAGATGCATCGAGCAATGTGCTCGCGAGGGCATTTAATTTTTTTTTTAATCGATCAAACATTTCTCAAAGCATATGGGTCTTATCGCTGTGCAGAACGCAATGTTCATCATGCGATCTCGTATCGCGCTCAACTAACACCTCTCCAAACACGTTCAGCACATGCATATTGCGCGCGCCGAGCGCGTACTCGAAGCTGGAATCTGTGGCCGCTCTAATGGAAGTCCTCGAACGCAATTTCAAATGGGCGCACAAAATTAACAGCCGAAAAGTTTTATGATTCATGCTATCGTAATGGGAAGCAAGCATTTGTGCTTGCGAGGTGGTGACACGATCGAATCGCGATCACACACAAGTGCGGAAATCAAATAAATGGCGAGAGCTATCGGAAAAGGCACCATTGCTGGCGACGCAGACGATGTGCACCGTGGTCTAGTCTATACAAGCGCCTGCATCGCGAAAAACATCGCATGAAGAACAACGGTCCTTCTAGACCACTAAAAATAGCCGCGCGCGCTTCCCGCTACCATACATCTCCCTTGTGTGCTAGTTGCCCGAGCGTTGGCAGCACAAAATCATCCGGGCGAGTCTGGCTGCACGCCGGCAGCCCGAAACCGCCAGGCCAGAGAAAAACGAGCCCGTTCTAGGCAGCCAGCGGAAGTGCGCGGAGCAGCCCGAGAACGGGGAGCCCGTGGGCAGCCAGAGGCGGGTAACCGAAAAGGCCCATTATTTTGCCGCTCGCTACGAAGGTCAGAATATGTTTCGCGTTGAGTAGTCTTGCATGAGGATGAACGAGTCCTACGTGTACTTATTAGGGCAGCTGGCTTGAAAATTGACTCGAGGTTACATAGCGCACAACAAGAAAGGGGCACAGCAAGAGCGCACGTCGTGTGCTATTGAAACTCTTGTCGATTACCCCTAGCCCAAACCCTAACCCTTCTGGCTTGAAAAGCTCCTGATCAAATCGAAATTTTCTTTCAATTTTAGCGCTGGAAACCGGTTACTAAAGATACGCTCCTAGTTCTGCTGTGCATTCACTAGAACCAAAGTGCACACTTGCATGCAAACCAAGGGCGTACCTTTCGCATAGTGGGTAGTGTTAGAAAAGAATTATATGGCCTAGAAAGCAAATTTGCAACTGAGCGATTGTGTAGAAACGATTTTTCGCTGCCCAAAAACACACCTGGACAAGGAAGAACCGCACAGGATGAGGGCTGGATTAACAAGTCAAACTTTTATTGAACACAGGCTGCTTAAAAACAGCCGTACATGCGCCATTGCCAAGACTGTCGTTCTACAGTGTCACACAAAAAATCACATTCTTTATATGTGAGCTCCAATGATGGAGAAATTACACATACATCACGTTGTTTTGTGATCTGGAAGACCTCAAAGATTTCGCGCGCTTTTGGTGTTTTTTCATGATCTAGAATCGATACATCCCGAAAACTTGGGGATCATTTCATGGGACATCTGCTACAATGCCATGCACGGCTGCCGTACGCTCCAGCGCCAACGTTTTTCTTGGTGCTCGCGCAACCGTTCATTAACACAGTCACCCTTCTCTCCTATTTTAAGTCTCCACAAGTTTACACATATTTCATATTTGGTAGTGAATTGATTGCTTATTTCGCCCGGGGTAGTTCGTGCGCAAAGACGAGAAAGTTTTGATGATGATGATTATAGTTTTTTCTTATGGCGCAAGGGCATCTAAGGCCAAAGAGCGCCATGGCACAAGGTATTTTTCGATTTCTCAAGGCTGGGTAAAAGAACCATTTCCCAAGATTTCACCCTAAAAAAGCCGAGCACCAGACAAAGGGGAATCTTGTACCCATTGTATCACCGATGTGTAACCGGCGGCACTCGGGATCGAACCCCGCGCCTTCCTCATGCGAGGCGGACGGTCAACCATTTGGCCACAGCTGCGGGAGAAAGTTTTGCTGTAGCAGAAAACCCACGGTCACGTCTTATCGCTTGACTTATTTATATTGCGCACCACTATGTGCAAGTACGGCACAACTTTGATTTTCTTCCTGTAGTCACTAATATCTCTTTTCCTTGTTAGCACCGCTACTCTTCCTCTTTAGTACTGACTCTGCTACCGTTCTTGTCATTCCTGAAGGAAAGCCTGCATATATCAAGTGATGAATATGCGTTGTGACAGATTGACACAGTGTGGCAGCAACATTTTTTCACAGCAATTCTTAAGCAAGGCTTGGAAATACCCTCCTTGACTAGCTTGGAATTGCGAGAAACACACGGTAAGACTAACTTTTTCTTCTAACTTGGTAAATCCAGTACAGATGGCTTTCTCCTGGAAATATTAGTAACATGTGAAGAAACCCAAGGAATTTTTTTTTAATTCGCGTGTGAATTTCAAATGGCATGGTTAGCTGATGTTCCACCATATATGTACCGTCTGAGCGAATGCTGAGGCTGGTGCCGCTTGGTGTCGCCATTGGAGACAAAATTGTGGCCCACCTGTTTGGCGTAGATGGTTCAGAGTAGTGGCGAACGAATTGGGACATTTGGGCACAGAAAGTAGCGTGTTAGTCGACTTGAAGCCGCGTATGTGTGAGATTCGAGCCAGCTACCTTTGGTCCTCGAAGCAGTAATGGGAAGCGACCTTTGGAAGGCCGTTGCGGGCGGACTAGTGGTCGCAGAGCGATGCGGGTGCACCAAAAAAATCGCCGTTTCGTGATGTACACGTTGGTAGCCGAATTGGTCAAAAGCATAGGTGAAAAGAACTTAGTTAACGGTCTTAATTTGATTTCACATTCGCAAATCATTTTTAAATGTTTTTTTCTTTCAAGACAGACACTTCCGGAGTATGCGGCACGGTCTCCTTCACAGTTTGCGCAGCGTGGGGCACCCTCACCTTCTTCAGAATGGTGATGCTTAGAAGCACATTTAGCGGAATGTTTCCCGACCGCGGCAACTCTGAGACGTGGCCGAAGCAATTGAACTATCTGCGAGGGTTGCGATTAGCTCTTGAATTTATTTTCATGTAGTCCACTTTATTTTTTTTTGAGCATTGTGCTGGTGTTGAATGTCAGGATCAGATTTTTTTGTCTAATTCGTTGTCATCGTTCCGTACCTTGACCCGGTACACATCTAATACATCTTTGTCAGTATGTCTTTCAAGCATTTTTTTCTCAGAGAGGTTGACAAAATCGATTTCGTAAATGACACCTTGCGCAGTATTCAGAGCTCGGCGTGGAGTGACAGGGACAGGAATGTCCCCGATCGATAGAAATATGGTTGCAAGTTTTTTTTATAGTACAAACTGACAACGTAAATCGCCCCTGGCCATTTTTGATATTTTGTAGACAATGTCCAAGGCATCCGCCAAACAATTTGAGACCTAGAATGAAGAAATAATACTCGCTTGTTTTTCTCCTGCTTCAGTATGAACTTCATAAATTTAGGAAATGTTATCTTCATCTCTTGCAAAAAGCCTCTGGCATCTGTCCACCATCTTTTGAGAGAGCGACAATGTTAGGAAAAGGGGAGAGCCATTAAAGATTGCTTTTCGGTCACGGTGCTAGCTTACCTCCATAGAGCCCAACTAGGGGACGCGACAGAAACTGGCCCAGGCAGTACAACAGCATTGGATGAACACCAGACGATCATTGGAAAAAACTAGCATGGCGGTCCTACACTGGAATTTAGGCAAAGTGCTACCACTTTCACACATTGGTGGGACTTCAGGCCTGTTTTAGGCCAACGCTAGGCCGATTGAGCAGCCAACGCAGGCCTGTCGTTCGTTCCGCGACATGGGCCAGTAAAGGCACCGGACAGGCTTTCAAGCTTGCGAACACTGGCATCCAGCTTTCGAACATTGGTATCCAGCTTTCTAACAGTGGCATATCCAGATTTGAATCATTTATGTCCAGCTCTCAAACACTGGTATCCTGCGTTAAAAAAATCGCACATGCAACAACCCACTGGGTAATGACCAGCAGTGTGCATGTACGATTAACATTAACCGCTAACACGAACCGTCCTGAGAAATAAGGGAAAGAGGGAAGAGGAGGAAAAAACAGCTTAGAGAAAGTGAGCGAAATCACAAAGAAAAAATAGCGCTTCGCGGGGAGGAGAGTTAGGGCGCTACCTGTAAAATGCCGCGGCAAAACAAGAGCTGGGGTATCATGGGACTTGAGAGTGCAGACGGGGGCCGAACATGTGAATGGGGTTTGCAATTCTCGGAAAAGGAGTCATGGGCAGTTCAGAAGGCAAAACATATAAGAGCCAAAGGGATGGCAAACAGGGAAGCGTCACAGTATTGTTGCAATTCCGCAGAGAAGCATCATGTTCGCCGCCCGAAAACTTTGAAGCGAGAAACGTGACGCTTCAAGCTGGATTTCACCTTAAAGACTTCAGACACTCGAGTATTTTGTGGGGTCATCTGATGTCGCTTCTGGTAGTTCAGCATGGCTTAAAATGTTACCATAAATGAATAAAAATATAAAACAATAAATAAAAATTTATGCAAGCAGAATGCGAACACTTTCACAGTTGTATAATATATACCGTACATGTGGCAAACAAGTTAGATTAGCATGTGCCTAACTCCAGCTGTCAGATTTTTTGGCTGGTTGTCGAAGACTCCAAAAATTTGTTGGTGCAGAGGTTTCATTCAAAGACAGCAAAAACGACGAAAACCGAGTTAAATTGTGATTCGCAACTCCTTCCGATGATTTTCATTCATAAAAATTAATTTGAAAGCAAAAAAAATTTGGAAGTAAATAAGTAAAGACGTGAGCAATAGCTACAGCCCTCATTGCAAATTACGCAATATAGCAATAAAATGCACAAAGAACAAAAATTTGCAACGTTACGATTCTCAGAAAAGGAAGGAAAAAGCAAATTGAAAAACACGGGAAAAATCGCGAACACCGGGAAAGATGTATGGAATCGTAGCTATCTCTTGTAACGTGACAGCGTGAGTTTGTGAAGCGCCGGCCTAATATTTCTGCGAGTGGGCCACCTATAATAGTAAATTATCAGGCCACTGCTTCGTTTCAAGACGTTGCTAAAACGGCGCACAAAGTCGGCTTAGCGAAAACATTTGCACTAAGCTATTACGTTCGATTCACGATCTCGACTAAACAGACACCCGATGCGCATTGTGGCAGTGAATTCTTTACAGTGAAACAAAAAACTGCTTTTTAATTAAAAAATTACTGAAACGAAAGTTATCGAAGTTATTTTAGAAGTAAGCGCCTCTGCGCTGGTTTCCACATACTCGCGCTAGCATAGCGTGCAAAAACGCTTTCAAATGCATAAATTTTATGAAAAAAGGCGCGTTATTATTCCTAGAAATAGGAGAAAGGCAAGAGTGTGTGGTCTGCTTGTGCACTTCTGAAACAGTAAATACATTTTGTTCATTAGTGGCTTTGCTGAGGTACATATAATTACACGTATCATTACCACTTAGTCACGGCAGCAATCAATCGTTAATTAATAAATTTACGGCACCTTTTAAGAGAAATATTAATGATTAGCTGCAGCCGTTTCATGGTGCTCCGTGTTAACGATATTACTCTTTAGAATTGTGGTGTTTGGCCTAGATGGTGTCACCATCGGTCTTATGCGACAGACCGGTTCCTCTGTGGCGGAATATGCACTGTCCACTGACCAGCAACGAAGTCGTCGTCACGTCGTTGTATCACACAAAACCAGCAAACGGCAAAAACAAAACTCGACGGCAGAGCGAATGCGTTTGGAATGCCTCCGAATGCGTTTGGAAATTGTTGTGAAGCACCGCAGAACTCCGTTGGATCCGAATGCCCTTCGAAGTGTCGAATACCATACGGCTAAAATGCCACTTGAAAATCCGCGTAGCACGGGTATTACGATAGAATTGCAGTAGTAGTAGTAGAGTAATAGCACAGCGGTACTAGTGTTCTACTGCTCGAATGCTATAATGTGCTCGAAAAGCGTGAGTTTTGATCTCAAAGATCAACGTAAAACATCTACTGTGGCAACGTATATTTGGCAGTTATAGTTAAACTGAGATGGAACAGGCCTATACAGGCCTATTCATGTCTCACACCTTTTAAAGAGATCTCAAGTCAGTTTTTGCGAGCTCGAGGAATTATAAACTGCCTCTCTCTGTTGTAGTAATATTGAACGTTACCATGTTGTATTATCAGATGGCACCAGGTTACTAGCGTTTGCCAGTATCCATTTTGGACTGGAGGAGTGATGGCAAAGCTATGTCATTATGGACAGCTTTCTAGAATGGCATAGCCAATTCTGGAAAACAGTGGGGGAACTCTGGCTATACATTGCCTTTGATAGCCATTATTCGAAGATGGCACAGCGAGCAATGGTAAAGAGAGGGAGACTTCTGGCTAACCTAACCTATGATTGCCGTGATCTGATGACGGCACTGATAATACTGGAAAATCGACGGAAAACCAGAGCCATCATTGGTTGTATGAATGAGTGGTTGAGTCAATATCAGAATTTCACTCGGAACTCTGGGCCAACTTAGCGTCATGCTTAGCCAAAAAAATTCTGATATTGGCCCGCTCTCATATGATACCTAGGGGCAAGTAAGCCCTGCCCACGCCAGCTGTACACCCAAACACCCAAAACCCAACATGAAGCAACTCAGGTAGTTGGCCACACAGTGTTAACTTTGCCGCCAGAAAAGAAGGAAAAACCAAGAACTGTACACAAGACAGGAGAGTTGTGAGAAAAAAAATGGCTCCAGTTTAGCTCTGGTTAAACCTGGTTGAATTGCGAAAGCTCGCTTAGCGGCTTCGGGTTCTCATCGTTACCGCAATCACTCTTCTCGTTGTTCCTCTGTTCCCTGGGCACGTTGCAACCTCTTTCTCTCATTCTTCCTAGCTTGCCTAGCTTTCGCCTTAGAATTTAACTTTTCCGAAGCAGTAGAGCAACTAGATCCCGATATAGGCTCCTCGTCGGTAACTTCCATGGGCGAGACTGGTCAACCGACGCGTAGCGCAACGCTATATATCCCAGTGAAGCCGCCACGGAGTGAGCGCAAGGCGAGGAGGTCGTCATATCAACGGAGAGACCACCTGTTAGGCGCGGCGCCGGCTCGGGGGCCACGGCACACGCGACGAGCGGCTCCCTTCTAGCTGCGGCGGGGAGAAAGCTGACGTCAAGCGTCGTCATAGCAACAGAGAGAGCTGACGTCATACTGTCACGGATCTCCCCGGAGAACACTCGGACCGAAATAATGGACTAGGCGACGGGTGTAGCCACACAAACGCACATTTAATACACCCTACGTGGCACACAAACTAGAATACAAAACTAACAAAACTAAAACAAAGCACAAACACTATAAATACACACGACCCGGGCACACTGCTACTAGCGTCTACTACTAGTGTTCTACTATTAACGGTCGGCGTTCGTGCTCACGGTTGGTTCGGTGTGGCTTCGGCGTTGTATGGATCCAGTAAGCGGCGTCGAGGCGGCGTTCGCCGTGCTTGGGCTGGCGTCGCTGGCTGCGTTCGACGCGCTTAGGCTGGCGTCGCTGGCCGCATCGTGCAAGCTCCAGGTCCAAGCGCCCGTGGAATTGAAGCCGGTATTCTTGGCGTGGGGGCACCACCCGGATGGGTGGCAACAGCGCTGGAGACACCCCTGGCCGTAGCAGGTGGTAGCGTCCTCGGTTGACTCCCCGGAACGGGCTCAGGCACGGCAGGAAGTCCACGATGCGATGTCGTAGAACGCGAGCTCACCGGAGCAGCAGCCGGCGTCGCTCTCTTCCAGCCAAAGTGTCCCTGACCCGCCGGAGCCTCCGCTTCTCTGCTGTTTCCCCCAGTGCCTCGCTCTCACTCGCCCTTTTATAGCCTCGGTGTTAGTCCACGTAAGCCTTGTCGTCGTCTTCTTCTCTTCTCCACCAATCATCTCTCTCCACCGCACCGAATGCTTCTCCACCAATCATCGCTCTCCACATTAACGAATGATTCTTCTTCCTCTTCTTTATTCTTCGGTTAATTCGCGTCGTCTTCTTCACACCTTTTCCCTTTAAAATTTATTTTAGGGTCCTTAATATATGTGACACACACTACCTGCTAAGCGCTGCGCCGGCTCTGGTGGGGAGGGGGAAGGGGGGGCACGCATACGTGACGAGCGGTTAGACCTGGTTTATTATTGCTTTTGCAATAAAAGATGAGAAAGTGAAAGATGGAGGGGAGGACAGGAAAAGGTGACTGCCGATTAGCTCCGCCCGGGTCAGGCCGTAGATGCGGTTTGCAGGAAGCTGGAGCCAAAGTGTTCTGTTGCCTCTGCCCAGGGCCCTAAAGGTGTGAACGCTCGGCATCGGCTAAACCTCCTAGATAGTCTTATCCCCGGATGTGGCGCTGCGCACGGCGAAGCGCGGGCGCTCGGGTCCGTGGTGGCGCACTATTCACCATCATAAACTGGTGGGCACGTCCCTGCGGATGCTCAGGAAACCGTGATGTTGCAACTCACCAACATCTACGGCTGCAGACGCCCCTATAGAACTGCTGGATATTTTATCAAACGAATGTACCATACATTTGAGTCCAACGGATGAAGGCTAGGTCGCCTCCACAATAATGAACTTTAAGAGCAGTAGCATGTGCGATGCTGACAAAGTATAAATTAATCCTGTTAAATACATAGTTGGAATTATAAAGCACTCATTAGCGCAGATATCTAACTTTGTGTTCTTAACGATGTTTTTCGAGAGTCAACGCAAACTGCAAAGGTAATTCCTATCTTCGAAGGTGGAGACTGAAATATAATGAAAAATTACAGGCCTATCTCGGTTTTGCCTATTTTCTGTAAGCAAATTGACGAGCTCATTCATTCGGTATTATCCGATTACCTGACTCAATATCAGTGCGGAAAGATTTCGAGCATGGTTTTTGCAAGCATCGCTCTATAGAAACAGCGCTAATGATGCCAAAGGAAAGAACATTGTAAAGCTTCTTTAACAGTCGGAAAGCCTATTCACTTTTTAAAGCGTTTGATTCTTTACGGAATGAAAAGCTCCTTATTAAACTAAGATCAGGGAAATACACTAAGGCCAGCGCTATTCTGTTTGTATATCAACGATCTGCACTGTTTGTCTCCAAGCCCACAGGTTTGTTTGGTTTGTTATGCCGACGACACGAGCTTACTAATGGCAGCAAAAGAATCCAGGACATAAAAAAATCTGTGATGAATAACTCTGTCTGCTCGCCACATGGACAAAACAAAATATATGACTTCTAAATACCGCAAAAACAAAGTCAGCCCTATTCCGGACAAAAACCAGATGCATTTTCTGACCTAAATATGAGCGGGGTGAGAGCCCGAGTGAAGTAGTAGGGAGCATGAAGGTTCTCGGCTTTCATTTCTCCAGCGCCTTAAGTTATGTAAAACACAATGAAACTTGCAAGTAAGTTTGCAGAACTATATGCATAATAAACAAATGTAGCTATATCTGTACATCTGACTGATCTTTGAAATCACCTCTGCCTATTTGGAATGAGAGGCCGCTATCATAACAAACTTAAAAAATTACTATATTACAAAAAAACCAATAGCTAACGTGGCTATGGATTCTCACACACAAGAACTATTTCAATGACTTAGAGTTCTTAAGGTTACCCTATTTTTTTACTGCCGGCTTACTGTATCACACTGCGCAGCTGTAAAAAACTATGGTTTCTGTCCCATTTCTACATTGGAGAAAGCAGTTTTCGCATATAACATACGTAACCCAGATGCGTGGTGCGTACCAGCCCCGCAACAACTACGTCTTTTAATCATTAACTTACAATCTTCCAGTTCACAGCCGTTATGCTCATGAGCCTTTGTATTAGCAGGTTGCGTAAAAATAATTGAAAACTGTGTTCTCGTGATGCCACTATTGTAACAGTGAATATATTGAGCCAATACCTTGCAATCAGTGCGCTGTTTTCTTTCTATATGTGTGAAAGGCTCAACAAAGCCGTTGGTTTGGTGGCGGTGAACAGAGGTAAAGCAATGAGTAATGCGGAATTGCTCTAGTAGTGCCTCGACTGCATCCGAAAAAATGACGCAGCAGCGGTCCCTGAGAAATGTTTCGCAGCGTCATTTTGAAAGATGAGTTGAAGGGTGCCAAATCTCTTACGGAAGCAGACAGCAACGGCCCAGTTTCTGCTTGACAGCTGAGTTGGCCGACGGCGACGCTGACATAACGATGGCCTGCAGGTATCGTTGGAAGGCTACGGCAAGAATTGATCCAGACGTGGTCGAACGACAGGGCAGGAAAATGGAATGGCTACATCGGTGACGTGGAAAGGCGTGGTGCTGTTTTCTGGCGTTGACAAGCTGGGCAGGAGTGAACATATTGTCCCACAAAGTGCTACATGCTTTGCCAGTAGTCCCGCAGACGCAAGAGTGCATGTTTTCAGCACACCGACATGAGCGCACTCTGGGTGAGCGTGGAAACTGTCGCAGATATGAGAGCGCAGGTGGTGGGAAATAACGAGGAGCATTTTCGACCCTTATCCAAGTGTTTACGAAGTTATAGTAGATTGTTCTGAACGGTTGCTTCAGAGGGCCCAACGGGCAAGACGGCCAGATGGATCATTCAGAGATTGTAGCTAAGTAAAGGCGTGATGAACCGTCACCACTTAAACCGGGCGACCATAGCAGTAAGACCGAAACTTTCCAATCGGCGAGATTATGGCTAAGCGCTCTATTTCAGTCACTAAACAGTGGGACTCTGCGTTCGACTTGGTACGGTAGGGTCAAAATGATGTAGAATCGGGGCGAGACGAGAAGGCGATGCTGGGTGGTGAAGGCCTAATCGCAGGCTCGAGTCCCTGTTGTAAGAGTATCGCTGTTAGCCAAGAGGCTTGTCAACTGGGCGATTACAGCACCAAACAAAGCGCCAGAAGTGAGAGCATAAAGCAGTTCATTAAGAAATGCATGGTTTTGGGAAATCAGCAACGGCATGAAGTTTTGCGAGATTAGGAAGAACACCAGCTTTTGGCATTACATGGCCCAGTATATTGAGCTCACTAACAGAGAAGCAGCCTCAGGTGAGTTCCAGCAGGAGTCAGGCATGACAGGGCACACAGTAGGTGTCAGAGATGGGTGGGGAAGTCCTTGGAGAACATAACAATAATATCAATGTAACACAGGCATTAGTGGAACAATATTACATTCAAAATAGTGTATCATCCACTCGATTGTAGCACGTGCATTCCATAATACAAACGGCATGGCGGCGAATTCAATACAAGCCGTCGATTTTGACAAATGCTGTTTTCGTGCTGTCAGGTTCCGCCATTGGGACCTGCCAAAAACCAGATCATAAGACCAAGGACGAGAACTCTGCTCCCTGCAGGCAGTCCAGAGCGTCGCCCGTTCGTGGAAGCGGGTAGTCGTCAATGCGAGCAATCTTGTTTAGACTGCGATAGTCTGCGAAAAACCTGGTGGAGCCGTCTTTCTTTTTTCTCCGGTCACTGGGGAAGCCCACTGGTTGTGAGAAGCCTGTATGAGACTGCTATCAAGCTTCTTGTAACCCAGCGCAACAACTCGAAGCCAAGAAGGAAAGGGTTAAAACACAGCGCTGAACTAACAACAGAATTGTTTTATTCAGGACACCAGGGCTTAAATACACGCTGGTATCGCAGAAAAACAGAAAAATAGAAAAACATCAAGTTTCACAGGCTAACCATTCTGAGCGTGCGAAAGCTTTGCCGATGCACGTAATTACGTGCATCGGCAAAGCTTTCCCACGCTCAAAATGATTAGCCTGTGAATTAAGTGAATCGGCAAAGCTTTCGCACGCTCAAAATGATGATCCTGTGAATTACGTGCATCGGCAAAGCTTTCCCACGCTCAGAATGATTAGCCTGTGAAACTTGATGTTTTCTCTATTTTTCTGTTTTTCTGCGATACCAGCGTGTATTTAAGCACTGGTGTTGTGAATAAAACCATTCTGCTGTTAGTTCAGCGCTGTGTTTTGTCCCTTCCCTGTTTGGCTTCGTGCCGTTGCGCTGGTTTACAAGAACCATGTCTGACCAACTCGCCCACCAGTTCATGTTGTTGCTATCAACCATGTCGGTGCCATGGTCATCGAAAACCATGGTCATCGAAAACTTCGCGCAGCGCAGACGATACGCTGTATGGGCGCTGGCGCAATGGGGCAAGCATACCGGTGTCAGTGTGGCGGACGATGGCAGACGTGCGGTCCAAGGTCGTCTGTCGGGAAGTCAAACGCAAGAAATCAGCGAAGCAGTCCAGCGGCCTGATCAGGTTGGGCAGGAGAAAGGTCGCAGTCAATGGCGGTCGAAAACAGCACAGGAATCAGGGGCAGGTGTAGCAGCACTAGGACTTATGGCATTGACTTGAAGACGATGTGTGCGCTCAGAAACCGCATAAGTACATGCAAGGTACAAATATTGAACGTGGCGGAGGCGTCCGCCATGGAGTAAGAAGACGGGCAAAAAAAAATGTTGGAAACGTAAATTGGTGTGCCGCCACTGATGATCTTCATAGCTGCAAAAGAACGGAAGCAGTAGGTTCCTGCGATGCACTCCAGGCTCCATCGGATTTAATATGAGAGTACCTTCATAACTAGAAGGAGAAGAGAGCAGCACGAAGAGGGAAGAGAACTGACGAATTTCGGAGTTTTCAGCGACGAGCAATATGGTGGAGCGTAGTGTGACGGTACACGTGTGTGGGTGACAAAGTGGAGACAAGGCGATGGTAGCACGGACGCAGTCCATAACTGCCTGGTAGGTTTAAAGAACGTGAAAGCCTAAAATGACGTCGTAAGAGCAGCACGCAGGACTAAACTAATAACATATAAAACGCCATGAGTAGTCACTCGGGCAGTGCACGCGGCGATGTGGTCGCTGCGATGAGAAGTTGTGGGGTGGACGGAGTCGTTAGAGACGGGTGTAGTGACCTTGTTAAGCTTGCGATACTGTGCTCAGCTGAGTACCGACACCACAGCTTTGGTGTCTCCGAAGGCAAAAAATTGGAGTGGGCACTTAAAGGGCCACAGACCACCCTCCGGTCAAAAATATTTTCAAACTCGGCGATTGTTAGGCTGCAACCCTGGAACGCGGGGCGCGAGCATTTTTTGAAAATACTAATTAATAGCGCAGTTACAGCCACCCTAATAAAGCAATTTTCTTGGGTTCATAGCCTTCCGTTCATTCTTGGAGGTTTTCCACTCTCCTGTCTAGCCTACAAAATCCGACAATACCGGCAATAGGAATTTATTTTCCTTCGCGCAGTATCTTCGACATAACTGCAGTGAAAAATAAAGACGAACACAATGGTAGGAAAACACAGCACGTGAGTGTTGTCCTAGTCGTGTGTTTTTCCTTTTTACGCCCTGCAGTTATGTTGAAGGTAAGCAAGCAACTGGTGCAAAAGCTCGTCGTGGCGCTCTTCGGGCATAGAAGCCTTTTCACCTTAAAAATCTACAATCTTCATCATCGTCTTAATAAAGCATACAGTACAGTACAGGTAAAAGGGGACTTTGCGCAAAAAGCTGCTAAAGGCAGCTTGAAGTAGGGCCTGATGCCCAAGATACACAGGAACAGCAGTAGGATTGCAACACAAACTGTACATATATCATTAAAAAAATTAATACAGAATGGCAGCATAAACAACTGATTACAATAAATCATTCCTATTTACAATGTTGTGGCAATGTCGTCTCCAAAAACCATAGCATGTGTGAAAGTTTATTCCTGGATATCTCTTCTATACATGTATCATTGTCTTCAAATGTGTTGAGATAACCAGCTACATTATATAATAGACTGCTTTCGGTATAACACGCAACAAAAAGGTAGACGTAAGGGCAAGTGGTGTCGCTCATTTAATGTAGGGGTGCAATGCTGGAAATTAAAAGCTGCTAGTATAGGTTCCTTATTGGTTACAGCTGTTTTTTGTACATACACAAAAATCTTAACGGATTGAAGACATTAATATTAAGAAAACTGAACTGCTTACAGTACGGGTGCGCATGGGAATTCCTTGACAGATTCGCAGTTAATCTGATTGCTCATTTCTGTGCAACTAGAAGCTTCTGTGCATTTTGTTTTGTTCTTCTTCACGTAGTTAAGCAGTAACTAATAATCCGGGTTAATTAAAGATTATAAAATTAGCTGCGATTATACTACTCCTAAATCTGATTAGAGAAATCTGATGTCTATCGGGCAACTAGACGCGGCTTCGCGCCTTTAACTGTGATGTAAATAATTGGCACAGGTTATTGCTTTTTGGTGCATACAAAATGTTCTTAATGGATACCAGGCATTATTATTAAGAAAACAGAACTGCTTATTACGGGTGCGCATGATAATTCCTTGGCAGATTCGATATTAATCTGATTGCTCGTTTCTGTGCAACTAATACATTCTGTGCATTTTGTTTTATTGTTGCTCCCTACATAGGTAGGCAGTAATAATCCGGCTTAAATAAAGGTTATAAATTTAGCTGCGGTTACACTATTGCTAAACAAGGTCAGAGAAATGTGTGGTGTATCGGGCAACTAGACACGGCTTGGCGCCTGTAACTGTGATGTAGTTAATGGGCCCGAGTCCGTTAAGGAGCTCCGGGCAATAAACAGGCCGCATTCAGCATCACGACGTTGTTTTTCTTCAGCGAGGAAGATCGCATTCAGCATAGCTCGCCCTCATGCACTCAAACTCACACATATTCACAACGGGGCACTTACAACCTAGAGATGACCACATGAACACCAGCGTCCGAATATGCATTCCACTGCGAAAGTCCGTATCGGCGCTAAATACACGGCGGCGCAGATACAGCCTGCTGCCTCGGAAGTATAAGCAGAAAATCGGTTCGTGATGATGTCCTAGATACCCTGAGGCTGGTACCGGCCGGTAGGAGCGCATCGGTATGCCGCCTGGCTACCGGGAGATTGGAACCTGCATGGAGGCGCAATTGGGTAGGCCGCCAGGCTACCGGGAGGCTGGAGTCAGCAGGCGGGTACTCGTCGGTAGGCCGCCTGGCTATCGGGAGGCTGGAGTCAGCAGGCGGGTGCTCGTCCTTAGGCCACCAGGCTATCGGGAGGTTGGAGTCAGCAGGCGGGTGCTCGTCGGTACTCCGCCAAGCTACCGGCAGGCTGGAATCTGCAGAAGGGTGCTTGTCTGTAGGCCGGCTGGCCACCGTGAGGCTGGAAGTAGCAGGTTGGTGCTCGTCGGTAATCCGCCATGCTACCGGAAGGCTGGATTCAACAGGCAGGAGCTCGTCGGTAAGCCGCCTGGCCACCGGGAGGCTGGAGTCAGCGGGCAGGTTAGCGTGGTGCTGCGCGGGCAGCCAGATCCCGGATCTCGACGCCCGGCCACTGCAGGCTAGCTGGCCTAGGGGAACGCCGAGCTCAAAAGAACGCCTCGCCATTCGGCCAGCAACTGCCACGACCGTCTCGAAGCCGAGCTCCAACGTTCGATCCTGCACTCGCACCGGCTCGCCCTGCACGTGGCCACACTTTTTCTTTGTCCGCCCGGAACCCATAGTGGCAAAATCCACTTCATCGCAACCTCCCCCAGTTTTAAGATAGAAGTTTGCCACTGTTCTGGAACCACGTGGGGGAATAGAGTGGGAGAGTCCCACGCGAGGAAATGTTCTCAAATGATTGTTCGCGGACACACGTTCGTACTTACACACAATTGACAGACAAAGGAACCGTCACTGTTATTTCATTAGCATGACAGCTAAACTCTTCAGTAACAACAACTCCATTTGTCACGATCATTTTTGTCAGTCGAACGCAGCGAAGATTATCAGCACACACTTTATCGCTTCCTTTTATGTAGTCGATAGTGGAAGTGTATTCTTGCAAAAATGAACTTCCCGAATTCATAGAACAAGCACCGCATTTCTTTAATCTGCGCTTCTGACAGTCTTCACGCCAGCTTACCATCCGCAGAGCACTGTGTTCGATGCAGACTCACAGCAGGCAGTTCTACCAGGCACTCACCACAAGTGCTTCAAGGTCCAATGGGAGTTGGTCGGTCTCGGCTGTGGCCAATATTTGTTTGCGCCACCACAGGCTTGCGCTCTTCGCACTTCTTAAGCATATTGATGCAAAAAACTTTGTTCTTGTGCCCTAGCTCCAGAAGGTAATCCAAATCATTTTTGCGTTCAAGGACATCGTATGGGCCTTTCAACTGCATGAACAGCTTTATGGAATCTGTGTGTGGGCAGAAATTCAGAACCTTGTCGCTCGGACTTAACCTTCTGGGGCGACTCTTTCAGTCATATGTTTTCTGCTTCTGGCATGCTTTCTGCAGTTGATCGTAAACAAGTTTGTACGTGTCTTCCAGGCGGTTTCTGATGTCGATGATGTAGGAGTACGTAGTACGTTGAGTGAATCTCTCTATCGGTAGTCTGGTTTGCCCAGAGCTTCTTGAGTACTGCGAGCGGCCCTCGTACATGACGCCCATAGATCAACTGGAACAGAGAAATCCCTAGACTTGCCTGTGGAACTTCATGGTAAGCGAAGAGTAATGGGGCCAGATACCTATCCGTAGACGAAGGCTTTTCCTGGCGCAATCTCTTAAGCATTGTCTTAAGACTTTAACTTTCTCCACCAGGCCATGCACCATTGCGTGGGAAGGTGACGTCTTGAGGAGCTTGATGGATAGGAGACGGCCGACTTCCATTATGAGCCTGGAGGCAAATGTGGCCTGCGGTCAGTCACAATTTCTTTTGGGTTACTGATGCGAAAAACATTTCGACTAGCGCTTCCGCAACATGCGCAGTGTCAATGGCAGTAAGTGCAACGGCGTCAGGTTATCGTGTCGCGAAGTCCATCAGCGTCAGCACGTATCGGTTGCCTTTATCGGACTTGGGTGATGAAGGCCCGACGATGTTGACGGCAACCCGTTCGAAAGGAGTAGTGATCAGTGGCATGTTGCCAAGCGGTACAATGCGAACCATGCCCTTTGGTGTTGTTCTTTGGTATTTACCACACGACTTAACGAACCGGGTGACACCTCCGTGTAAGACAGGCCAATAAAATCTTCTAGTATACGATCGGTCGTGCGTCATATTCCTTGGTGCCTGACCATGATACTTTCATGAGCAATCTGTAGAATTTGATGTCTGAACGCTATGGGTACAACAGCCTGTTGGAAGTTTCTGCCAGTCGACATGGTGTAATGTCAGTAGAGAATATTTTTTCTTCACGGAACAAGTATTTATGACCCTTGGCGGATATATACTGTTTATTGATTTTAGAGAAGAGCCGTTTAAGTGTTGCATCCTTCCAATGCTCTTCAACTAACTGATCTTTTTTGACGTCACAGCACTGGATTAGGGGCACATGCAACAGGGATAACTTGTCATCTTGTGTCTTGGCCATCGCGGTAACACAACGCTCCGATTTTCCAGGCGGGAGGTTTTCCTTGGGAAATGGTGCCGTGTCATGCTCGCTAACACGGGGGTGCGTTCATCTAGTATGTGTTTGGGTCATGTAGTTCCCTGAAACCTGGGATCTTCCAGAGCACGAGGTCGTACAAGGGGCGATTCATGCAAAGTGCTGTCACCTCGCCTGAGAAGTATGGTGCATGCGATTGCACTCTTTCTTCGGCTCATCGCTTGATGGTACCACAAAGAAGATATGGTGTCCCTTTGCGTTCTGTCATGCATTTCTTTGTAACCAAACTCTGGTGGATAACGACAGCATTACTGCCCTTGTCTCGAAGAACACGAACGATTTTCCCGCCGCTATTCCTTCCGCAACTGGCATCCGTCCAGTTGTACGCTTAAGCGCGTTCCCTATGTTTTGGTCATGACCACTAGGACCGGAACCTTTTTGTTTTACATGTTTTGGCTGTTTAGTGCTGGCAGGTGTGGCAGATGACAGAGCACGAGTAACATGGCAGGCGGCACTCTGCTGTTTCCCCGGGTGCCGATTTCTGCAATTCTCCACCCTGTGTGCGATCTTGCCGCAAGAATTGGACATGGGCGCCTCTTTAGTGGAGCTGCAACAATCGGACGCCTGATGCTCCGGACGACTGCACAACTTGCATCTTAATTGTGCCTTCTTCGGTGGGTCAACAGATACCTTACTGGGTTCTTTCGCTACACAAGGCACTTTTCCGAGATTAGAAAAATTCTAGGCTTCCAGGAAGTGATCAGCTGTGTCGGCCAGTCCATCAATTGTCTTGTATTTCCGTTCCTTCAAGAAGGCAACGAGCTTCGGATGGCAGCATCGGAGGAACAGCTCGGCGATCATGCGGTCGCGCAGGTCTTCAAATCTCAAGTCAACATTCGCCATTTCAATGCAATGTTCGAAGTAACCAGAAAACCTGGCTGCTGTTTCCCTGTCTCGCCATGCTTGGCTCGAGCCCTCCGAAATTTGTCGGTGTAACACTCAGCTGTAGATCTAAATTTCTGCAGGAAAGCCTTCTTTACTTTTTGATAATCTAACGAATCTGCGGCAGCCATGCGGCCTATCGGAGTTAATCCCTCGCCTATGAGGCACATGCTCACGGCCAAAGCCCATTTGTCTTGAGTTCACTCCTATCCCATTGCGACGTGCTCAAAACGCTGCAAATTGTCATGTATATCATAGTTCTATCCATCGTACAACGGTAACAGTTTTTGCAGGGTGACAGAATAGCCATGGTTCGACGCTGAGATATTTTCACATAAGCGGGCCTGTTACTCCTGACAGCATTACTGCATTCTGCAATTTCAGAATCTCTTTCTCTCTCGCAGCAGCTTCCTGACTTTTCTCGCTGAGTTTCTACTCTAGAATCTCTCTCTCTCTCTCTTTAGGCGGCTGCCCGACTTTCTGATCTTTCTGCAGCCCGTTCCGCCCTCTGCGCTGCGCGTTCATTTTCTACTCGCTCACCCAGGTTCGCACCCGACACACCCAGTTGCACGTCCAATGTGGCTAGACGCTCGAGGTCCATCGTCGCTCAAGATTAGCTCTCGGCGTGAATACGGGTCGGCTAATCGGCCCTCTCGCTGATCGATCCCGGCAGGCAGATGGATCCTGGCAGGCAGGATCCTGGCAGGCCGCATTTAGCATCAGGACGCTGTTTTTCTTGAGCTACGAGTATAGCATTCAGCATACCCCGCCCGCTTACACTCTAACACACACACATACACTACGGGATACTTACAACCTAGAGATAAAAAGATAAACACCTGTGTCCGATTATGGGTTCCGGTGCGACAGTCCTTGGCGCCTGAGCACACGGCGGCGCAGGTACAGCCCGGTCACTGGGGAATCATCAGCAGACAACTGGTTCGCGGTGATGTCATGGACTCCCGCAGGTCGGTGCCAGCAGGCAGGCGCACGTCGGTAGGCCGTCTGAATACCGGGAGGCTGGAGTCAGCAGGCAGCTGCTCGTCGGTAACCCACCTGACCACCGGGAGTCTGTAGTCAGCGGGCAGGGTAGCGTGGTTCTGCGCGGGCAGGCGTACCCCTGACATCGATGCCCGGCCGGTGCAGGCGAGCTGGCCTTGGGAACGCCGAGCTCCAAAGAACGTCCCGCGACTCAGCCACCCACTGCCACGACTGTCTCGAAGCCAAGCTGCAACGTTCGATCGTGCACGCGCCCCGGCTCGCCCCACACGCGGCTGCACTTTTTTTTGTCCGCCCGAAACCAACAGTGCACCATCCACACCATCACAGCAACGTTGAGTGAATTCTTCACAAGGATAGGCAGTGCGCCCACCCTGTCACCCTGGAAAGTGGCAGTTGAATTAATCGTTGATCGCAAGAGGTTGGTCACTTAATGAAGGTGCGGTCTATAGATTCAGTGTCGCTTTTCTGCTGCAACGTTGTGAATGCCAACGCATGCAGCGCGAATCTGTCACTACCGCCACGTAGGTTAAAGTGCGACTGAGGTACCCGCTGTCGCAGGGGGCCAGTTATGCGCCTTTCCTTCCCTTTCGCAGAGAATTGGAGATTGAATTGAAGATTGAGAGAATTTATTTAATTTTGGGCTTATTTAATATCTGCTACGGGTCAAATTTGGACCCAAGTGCCGTAATTCTTCTGTGAGGCTTAAGATCACACCCGCAGTGGTGCCCGGGTGTGGATTATTCTGAATTTTGTTCCTGTGTGTGTTCCGGCCGCCGGCTGGCGTCGGTGGCTGGCGTTCGACCTCCGCTCGTGCTGTTTTGATCGGGTTTCCTTCGGCTGGCGGGCGCCTTGATGTGGTGAGCCAGCCACCTACAAAGGCTCTTGCCTTCGAGGTCGTCGTCCCTGAGGGGGCTTTTCCGGAGGATGTCATCGATGCGACAGCCTCAGTACTTGAATTAGAAGTTTACTGTGTCTAGCACTTCGGCGGACACAGTTACCAAGTAGCCGGGAAAAGTGATGCCGCCATGGCAGCAATCGTTGATGCGTCCTGCCTCATCATCGGCAAGGAACGCGTCGCCATCGTCCTCCTGACCCCGCAGGTCACTCAGGTGACTGTTATTTTTCTGCCCGCCAACGTACCAAGCGATGGCCTTCCCAAGGTTCTTTCCCTTTATGGTGCTGCACATAAGTCGCGGCATCATGGGGTGGCGTCTCACTGTGACCCCGGTGACGCGGTACGTCCGAATTGAAATGAAGCCGTAGTCGCCCGTACCTAACTACATCAAGGTCGCTGGCCACAGCGTGACACGTGATTACAAAGGCATGCAGCGCGTTTGTCGGTGTTGTGGGTCGACTGCACACTTCAGAGCACAGTGCACGGCTCCGTTCTGCGCTCGCTGCGGGGTCTTCGGGCACCAAGGGCAAGGTTGTGTGCTGGCGTGTCGACGTTGTGGTGATCCACACGCTACCGTGGCATGCGCGATCAAGCCCTCGTACTCTGAGGCTGCGGCCCGACCTGCACCTCCGCCGGCCGAGCAGACAGCTGTTGAAGCCATCAAGGAGCCCGGCGTTTCTGACACCGACGCTGTTACGGGTGGTTCCTCTGCGTCTCAGTGTGTCTGTGTGGAAGAACTGGCGACTGCGGCTGATGTGTCCAGTGATGCACCAAGCAAGCAGGCAGTAAATGTGCCTGCTTTGTCAGCCTCAGCCTCTCCTTGTGTACCTGCCCCTGCGGAGGCCGAGCCCATTGTTCCCCTGCGAGTCTCTGATGCTGGGGACAAGCCACTCTCGGAGCACGCGCGGCAGCCCGCAGGTAGCGTTGCGGCTTTGAGCAACAACGCCAACATATTCGAGGCCGATGGTGACGAGAGCAGCTTGTCGTCCTCATCTTCTTCATTCAAACTCGTCATTGACGAGACTGTCAGAGTGCTTGGACAGGAGCCGAGGCCGCCGTCGGCGTCTCCTTCATCATCGAGGTTTGGTGTCGGCACAGATATTTCGCCTGGGCAGGAGCCAAGGCCATCTCCTGACGCGGAACCTGTGCAGTCGCCGTCCTCTTCTACATTGAGCATTAGCGCCAGCACTTCTGGTACTCTGTCTTTGGATGTTGAGATGGTCCGTCGACTACGGACTCGGACATTTCTGCTGGTCGGCCAAGGAGGCCTCCTGCCTGCTCTGGTCCGACCCTACGAAAAAAGTGAGGCGGTTTGGCGCCGTTCGCGGTGCGTTTGTATTGCCTAATCATCACAATTCCTCGTTTTATTTTTCATTTTCAAACTGACTGCTCTAACAACATCGCTCTTAACGTGCAGGGGTTCCGCAAGGTTATGAAAGAGGCCGAGGTGGTCGCTTTCGCTCGTTCATCGGGATGCGTTATCCTCTGCCTGCAAGAAACCAATTTTTTTCGCCTCAGTGACGTGTTGGAATTTAAGCGTAGGATTGGCATCGATGCTTTTTTTTCGCACGCCAGCACGCGTTCTAGCGGCGTTGGGTTTCTTGTTTTCAGCCGCATAGTTCTGCGAGACCATCCTGTTACCTACGATGCGCTTGGACGGGTGGTTGCCTTCGAGTGCACGTTTAGCGCACTACGCCTGAGAATTCTTTGCATTTTTGCACTTTCGCATCCTAATTTGGTAAACTCATTTTTTAAAGATCTAGACGTGTATTTTCTTGGAGGACGTAACGTTGTCATGCTGGGCGATTTCAACTGCGTTCTCGATACGGTCGCTGATATGCAGGGCTCTGGTAGGCGCAGGCCAGGCTAGAATGCACGCGAGTTGCGCCGCCTAGTCAACCAATTTATGCTCGCAGACGGTTATGAGCTCCTGTATGGCGGCGTATTTTTGTGGGCATGGCGGCGCAGATTATCGTCGAGCAGGCTAGACAGGGCGTATGTACCGACGGGCCTTTCGAGGACAGTGTATGCTGCTAGGGTAATGACGCTGCCATCCTCGTCGCTATACATATTAGACCATCGTCCCTTTCTTCTGTCACTCGGGGTTCCGGTGCCTGCAGTGTCTCCTCACAGATCATGGCGTTTGGATGTGTGCATCTTTCACGATACCAGCACTAGAGAAGGGCTGGGACTTGCGTTTTTCGGTTGTTAGGGCCATGCCTGGTGACAGGGACCGTCTAAAGGAGAAGTGACGTCACCATTGCGCTGCTTCTGGTCTAGCCTTTAAGGCTCGCGTCTCAGATGAGGTTCGCGTGTTGACGGAGAAGCCGCCTATAGCTCAGCGCACTCCCCATCGTCGCTTATGTGCGCATGGAAAGAGGAGCTTTCGGAGCGTGTACAGCGTCTTTTGCTATCATCCTCGTTGACAGCGGCTGCATAGCGGTTGACAGCGGTTGACAGCGGCTGTTGTCGACGCAGTTCAGCTGCTGGTGCTTCGGTTTGCGTGCCTGGAGGTGTTGTGCCCCTGCTTCTACATCTTCCGCCAGTGCTGTTGTCCAGCCAGTTGGCAGAAATTTCAGTGCGTTTTTCGTCAATTTCTGGGATACTGCTCAATCGCTTCTTCTGGTGATCGCGATGACGTTTCCGCACACCCATTTTTTGCAGGCTTGCCGGAGGCTGGCGCTGAACTTCATGAGGACCTTAATGGCTCCGCCAACAACAGGTGAAATCAAGGAGGCGTGAGATTCTATAAAACGAGGCTCAGCGCCTAGGTCAGATGTTCTTCCTGTGGAGTTCTGTTTACAATAATGGCTTATTGTAGGCTACGTTTTCTCAGATGTGTTAAAAATCTGCTTCACTTGGCATGCCTTTCCAAATTCATTTAAAAGACGCCGCATTATCCTTATTCCTAAGAAGTCTTCTTTCTCAATGTGTCTGGCCGATTGGCGCCCTATCACCCTACTAAATTCAGATTACAAAGTATTAGCAATCTTACTCCTTCACCGTCTATGGACTCGCCTCCCGTCCCTCATTTCCTCCCATCAGGTTTGCTCCATCCCGGGTCGTGAAATACATAGTTTATCTTCCGTAAAGCATGATATCCTAGAGTATACTATACGGCAGCGCACAGGGTCTTTTTGTTTCCCTCGACCAGGAGAAGGCGTTCGACTTTTTAGAGCATGAGTATATTTACGGTACACTGGATGCTTCCGGTTTCTCACCTTCTTTCATGCTTCTCATTACAGGAATGTACAGATATATTTCAAGCACTCTGTTTGTCGATGGCCGTGAAAGTGCCGCATTTGATACTGGAAGCGGCGTCCGTCATGGTTGTCCACTCCCCCTCCCCTTTTGTTTGCCTTTCCTCTTGGCAGTCAATCACCACTCTCTTATTAGAGGCCTGGCTTTGCCAGGCAGTGAGGCAGTATGCGGCACCGCTTATGCAGATGACGTTACACTCTACTTAGGTGATGAGCGCAGCCTGCTCGAAGCTTTAAACCTTTTTCGTGAGTACGCCTCCTTGTCAGGGGCTGCTCTTAATTATTCGAAGAGTCGTTACATTTTTGTGGGCTCTCCTCAGAGACGTATTACATGTGCGATACTTTTGCAGTGGTACGCGCAGATGCGCATTTTAGGCGTGACCTGCGACTGTGCTGGAATATGGGACGCTATGTTGTCATCGGTCTTAGAGCGCATTACAGCGCGTGTGCAGAGGGCGCTGACATTTGACCTGCCTCTGCTTGAGAGGCGCTACCTGGTTCAATCGTTCATGCTGGGTGCCTTCTGGTGCCTTTGCCACATTGTTATACCACCCCTGCTGCTCGTCATAAGGCGGGTGTAGGCTACAGTGTTTATCTTTTTTTTGGTCGGACATAACTAAGCTTGTGGCTCGTGCTGTTCTTGGACAGCCACGGGAGAGAGGCGGTTTTGCCTTTCCAACTTTGTCCATCATGTCCTCGTTGTTAGCTTTAAAGTGCATTTTGCGTATCCTGCTGGGGGCGGCGTCTCCGGCGCGAACCCTGGCACGGTACTTTTTGGGCCCTTCTTGCTGCTTTCTGAATCCCTCGGCCACTGTTAATCTTGTTGTTGTGCCGGCGGCTCGCCGCTCACCGATGTGCCGCGTACAGTGGGCGTGCAAAGCGTCGACACGTCTCGCAGACCATTTACGCGACTTTATTCGGAAACTAGGCTAGGCAGTGCTACCTACTTGTGATCGGCAAGAGAAGTGGGGTGTTTTATATTCCAGAACCTGTCCGAATCGCCTGCTTCAGAAATCTAATCGCCATTCTGCAGTGACCTGCGTGGTAGCGCGTGTCTTCTGACGCGCGGTTCATGCAGGAATTCCGTGCGCAGGGCATTTCGATCTTTGTCTACCGCGGCCGCTTCACCAGCGGCCGTTTTGCTCGCCTGTTAATTGTTGCGGGTCTTTGTAGTTTATGACGCAGTCGATGCACCGCGGTCGCTGGTGGCTTTCGACGTCGCACTGTGTGGCCAATACTTGGCCGTCTTCGAAAGGAGCTGCTCAGTTTCTTGTCGGAGGAGCTGTTTTTCTTGGTAGAGGAATAGTTTCTCCGGCAGTGGTCGTGCTCATTCATTTCTGTTAACAAGGATCGTCTGTTCTGGTCTTTAGACCAAACTGGCGCTGAGGTGTTTTTCTTACGTGTCAGATTATTGCTGTTTCACTTTTCTGTCAATATATATGCTATCCCGTTTTGCATCGCTCGCATGCAGTTCCTGTTAGTTGCTCAGATGCTTACGGTACCTCCGTAATTAGCTTGCCTTACATGCTTAGCCTCATGTCTACTTGTGAAAGTGAATGTATCCGATAGCCTTGGCCAGTGTACACATGTAAATAAAATATTTTCTAATCATCATTGAAGATTCGTTTTGAAAATTTGTTTTGAGCTAAGGAAATGTCAGTAACTGTCAACATATATCGGTGGTCACCCTAATCGCGCCGTAAGGAACGGGTAAACGTAGTTGGGCGGAAGGCCGTACAAGGTCATCCTCCGGCGAACGCGACGACTGCTTTACCTAGCGCAGTGAAGCTTTTTGCTTCAATATAAGGACCTTTACCTTCACTGGTAGTGCGTATCTATGACAGCATAGGACACCGTCAACTCTACATTTTTCTTGGCACGTCGTCTCAATTTAGCGTTTCGGTGAAATCCGCACCGAGTAATTTGATAGTTGGCACGATTTCAATCATATTGCTGCCAAACATTAGGTTCAAGTTCGCTTGGATAGGTTTATTGTTCAGACAGAAAAATATAGGACTGGTTTTCTTGGCATTTGCTTTGACACAATTCTTATCAGGTCATTTGCGTAAAATATTGAAGAAACTGGTTTCCTCGTGTCAATAAATAACGTTCATTTTTACCGGCCAGTAGCATCACGAGATCGTCTGCATAATATTTTAAAGTGACAGGCAAGGGTTGACAAAAATGTCATTAATCTTGATACTGCAGAATAATTGGCCAAAAGGCTACCCTGTGGAACTACAGACAAAATAAGCTGTAAGCTAGATCAGCTATAAATAATCACTATCATCTGCTTACGGTGTTTGAGATAGAATTCTATTCATGACAGGGATTTTCCTCTAATTTCTTAATGGCGTTGTTTATGTAATAGCCTATGTTAGTTGATTATATGAAATGCTTTCGAAAAATGAATATTAATTCCAAGAACGATTTGTATTTGTTCCAAAGCATTTATGGTTTCGTCTTTTTCTTAATGCAATCTCTGTTGACCTCTTTTGCCTGAAGCCATACTGACAGTCGGATACGTGTAGTGTTTTATTAAGAATGCATTTAATCTAGTATACAGTATTGTGCGTTTTTATCGTGAAACTTTCGAAAATTTCCCCGCTTCAACCGCTGGCTCATTGCGGTGAAACTGCACACAGAGCTTGCGGATTATGGTAACTTTTGTATCGTAGCAAGTTTCACAGCGGTACTTGCTTAATTGAGCCGTGCATGATGCGTAACATTATCGTCTACGTAGAGATCGGCGAACCAAAACCCGCAAACGACGTTTTTCGGTGGCTGTGGCGCCATCTGTTTTTGCAGTGGAAAACGGCACGCCAAGGCCGCCGAGGCGAGCCATTAACCCCTGAACAGCTTTCAGGCCTGCGCGTCACGTGACGCGACGTCAACGACGTCACTGCGCGCCGGCTGAGGGCCGCGAGCGATTGCCGTGCGCTCGCCTCGTGGGAACTGATGCCACAGACAGGCTCGTCGACCGCCAGGTTGGCGCGATTTATCAGGGCAAATACAAATAATTAAGATTACGAACTGAATTATACATATTTATTTATCACAGCAGACTCTGTCTGTATGCATATTTAGAGATAGTTACGACTACAGATCGTTCGCGGCCAAAATACATGACAGACAGAAAACGATATTGCGCTGTAATGTAGACGGATGTTGCCTTTTATACTGCGTGCTATAAAATCGTAAACAACTGACATCCGAAACTAGTTGTTGCACCAATAAGAGATACACACAGTTACAATACCAATCTGTATATTAAAGTAGGCCCTGTGGCACGGTACGAGTTTCAGATGAATGCGAGGAAGCAGAACATAGCGCATTGCAATGCCAAGCGGTATAAAACGAAACCCATACTCGCATCTTAACTGTAGGTTAGAAGAAAATATTATTTCATCCATTTTTCAGAGTAGGTGGCCGCCCTTCAATGGCATAAAACACAACATATTACTTTGTAGAGTCGAAGACATGCAAAGAAACCACAGTACATTTGTTGCGCCCATCAGCATGAGGCCGGCATGATGAAGGAAAAATGTTGCTTTTAATGGCTGGAATGCTAGAACGTCTAATGGCGTGGAGCCGAGAAGCACGTAACACCGGCACGAGGAGCGAGCTCAATTCGACCGCACTTCGACGTCGTTATCTTCGACGACTGGTGCTGCTCCTGCTGCGCAAGGCCGCTGCTGCTGCAACAGAAGCCCCCCCACCCCCCTGCTAGTGAAGGAGTCCGGTGAAGCTTGGAGCCGGAACGATACTTTCCATTTCTGAGGAGTGGCAGAGAAAGATGGCGGAGGAGGGCAGCCGGCCGGTGTGGGCAGAGAAAGCACACATGAAGGTCCAGTGGGCGGGGCGTCCTCTGTGAAGGCTGGCTTCAAGAGGTCGATTTAAACGGTGCCATTGCGCCCATGAACGTCGAAGACGAAAAACTTGGGTGTTCTTTCGAGGACACGGAAGGGACCAAAGTAGGGGCACTGAAGCGGCTTGCGGACAGAGTCTCGTCGAACAAAGACGTGCGTGCAAGTCGCTAGTTCACATGGAACATGGGAAGATGGTCGAGACTGGCGTCGGAGATGTGGTGCCGTGAGATGGCGGCAAAAAATTGCGAAGCTGCGTCACGTAATCGGTAGGGTCGGAGCTTGTAGACGAATAAGCAGATTCAAAAAATTCACCGGCAAGACGCAGGGGTGAGCCGAAAACGAGCTCTGCCGGAGTGCAATGAAGATCTTGTTCCAGTGTAGCACGGAGGCTGAGCATAACCAGCGGTAGGGAGGCAGTCCAGTGGGTGGTGTCGAGTTGGGCTTTGAAGGATATTTTTAGCGAACGATGGAAGCGTTCGTTCATACCATTGGCGATGGGGTGGTAAGCAGTAGTTCTAGTTCGGGAAGTTCCAAGTAAAATCATAAGGTTATGAAAAGTGAAGATTCAAACTGGGCGCCACGTCAGTGGTGATGGTCGAGGGAACCCCGTACCGGGAGACCCAACCGGCGACGAAGGTTCTGGAGATAGTGTCACTGGTGGCGTCAGGCAGAGGGAACGCTTCGGGCCAGTGAGTGAACCGATCGATGCAAGTAAGAAGATATGATAGTCCAGCGGAAGGTGGCCAGGGACCCAGTATATCGATGTGGACGTTGTCAAAACGGGCTGACGGCGGAGGGAACGAGCCGAAGGGAGAGGTCGTGTGTCGCTGGGTTTTAGACTGCAGGCAAGCCAGGCAGGCACTTTCCCAGGCGCACACGTCCTTGATGCCGGGCCGGACGTAACGTTTTGTGAGAAGATGCTGCGTGGCGCGAATTCCGGGATGGGACAGGCCGTCGAGGGCGTCGAAGACAAGACGACGAAAGGCAGGGGGCATCAAAGGGCGCAGCGTGCCGGTCGAAGTGTCGCAGATGATGGGGATGGGGCACGAAGGGAGGAGAATTTCACGGAGAACCAGTGAACGAGGATTCTTACAAAGGTCCATAACTTCCGGGTCATGTTGCTTCGCTTATGCGAGGGCGGCAAAGTCGAGGTGAACTGGTAGAGCAGCAGAGCCGACGGAAGCAGTAACACGTGACAGAGCATCCGCGGGGGCGTTGTCAAAACCGTGCACCTGTCTGATGACGGTCGTGAATTCTGCCACGTACGAAAGGTGATGAATTTCACGGGGCGAGAATTTGCCGCTCCCCGATTTGATGGCAAAAATAAGTGGTTCGTGGTCGGTTACGATGTGGAATTACCGACCTTCTAGGAGGTGCTTGAAATGTCGCACGGACATGTACATGGCAGGGAGTTCACGGCCGAAAGTACTGTAGCGGCTTTCGGCAGCGGAAAACTTGCGGGAGAAAAAAGATAAAGGGCTCCAAGAACCATCCACGAGCTGGTGGAGCACGGCTCCAACGCCGGAGTCGGAGGCGTCGGTCATGAGGCGGAGGGGTGCATCAGGGCATAGATGGGCAAGGAGAGCGAGGTCGGATAGCTTTGTTTTGGCGGCCTGGAAATAATCCAGAGCAGCTGAAGACCATGTCAGTTGTGCGGAGTTTGTTTTCTTGCCTTGAAGCATGTCGTCAGTGGTTTGAGGAGTGCCGCAAAGTGAGGGAAAAAACTGCGACAAAAATTGATAAGGCTGAGATATTCACGGAGCTTGCGGATTGAGGCAGGCTGAGGAAAGTCTTGAATGACCTGAACTTTTGATGGAAGAGGCCGGATGCCAGAGCTGTTGACACGGTGGCCAAGGAAGTCGAGCTCCGACTTGCCGAATTCACATTTTGCTCGGTTGATGATGAGGCCGTAATCAGAGAGACGTTGAAAAAGCTGCCGAAGGTGCGGCAAGTGCTGCTCCGTATTGCAGCTGAAAACGAGGTCATCGATGTAGGCCATGCAGAAAGGTAGACCCCTTGTAACCGTGTCGGCGAAACGTTGAAATGTCTGGCGAGAAATACGAAGGTCAAATGGCATGCGGAGGTATTCGAAGAGGCCGAATGGTGTGATGATTGCAGTTTTGAGCACGTTCGATGGTTCAACAGAGATTTGATGGTAGGCCTTGACGAGATCGATTGTAGAGAAAACAGTAGCGCCATGCAGCGCGGCGGTAAAGTCCGCGATGTGAGGTAGGGGATAACGGCCCGGAACGGTAGCGTTGTTGAGGGCCCGGTAATCGCCACAGGGACGCCAGTCCCCTGGGGATTTCTTTGGTACCATGTGGAGAGGGGATGGCCATGGGCTAGATGAAGGTCGGATAATGACGAGCTCCAGCATGTGTTCGAACTCGTTGCGGGCGATTTGTAAACGGTCTGGAGCAAGGCGACGGGCTCGAGCGTGGGTGGGTGGGCCAGTGGTCACAATGTGATGCATGACCTGGTGTTTGACGGGCAGTAAGAAGTTGGAAAGACGGATCAGAGATGGGTATTCATCCAGGAGGGCTTCGTAGGCCAACTGATGTGGGCTGGGTATACTGGCAAGCGGTTCGCGAAGATGGAAGCCCTGAACAGAGACTTTCGTCGTGCCGTCTACGAGACACTTGGTATGCATGTTGACCAGCAGCTTGTAGTGGCGCAGAAAATCAGCTCCGAGGATGGGGTAACGTACATCCGCGACGAGGAAAACCCATCGGAGGCCCAAATTGAGTGTGAGAGCACGGTCGCCATACGTAGCGATGGGGGTGAGGTTGACGGCTTGTAGCGATCGGCCGGTGCGGCGAGAAGGTGAGGATGTAATGGTGCAGGGGAGGACTCTCACCTCTGCTCCGGTGTCGACAAGAAAACGAAGGCCCGAGATCTGGTCGCGAATGAAGAATAAGCGGCTGTTTTCCGGGGTGACACCACTTGCCGCCTCTAGTGGTGTCGTGGGAAGTTTCCCTGGAAGCGACAGGGAGGGGTACACCGATGCGCTGCTTCACCAAAGGTGCGGTGATACCAGCACTCGCTGGCTTGAAGAAGTGAGGTAGCACTACGTCGGAAAGATGAGGCCCGGCGACGGGAAGGCGAAAGAGAGCGGGAGGTCGACAGTGCGGCAATTTGGTCGGAGAGACGTGTGATCTGCGCTTGGAAGTCGTCACGGAGGCTCTGAAGGTCCACGTGGGAGGGAAGAGGTGATGGCGAGGTGGGAGGCAGGGACACTGCGCCGAGAGAAAGTGTGGAGCAAGAAACGTTCATGACGGAATCCACCAGCTGACCGAGCTTCTCCAAAGACAACCGCTGGGCGGGCACAAGCACCAGGTGGACCGACGACGGCAAACGCTGAAGGAAAAACTCAAGCAGGAAGGCTTGGTCGAAGGTGGCAGCCTTGTCGCGCAGGAGCCGCTGGAGCCGCCGCAACAACTGTGTTGGTTTGCGGTCCCTTAGTTCTTCGGAGGAGATAAGCTGCTGCAGGCGGCGATGTTCCGAGACGGCTGTTCGCTTTATGAGTTCTGCAGCCAACGTGTCAAACGGGGCGGAGGCGGGTGGATTTATGAGAATGTCGCAGGACGTCGGTGGCAATCTCAGGTGGTAGCGACGCAGCGACGTGATGAAACTTCTGCGCTTGGCTGGTGATGCGGCCAATAGTGAACTGGTTGTTGACTTGAGGAGTCAGAGTTGAGGATCGGCCGACGAGAACTGGGGAAGGCGAAGGGACAGCGCAGAGACTGCACTGGAGGGTCCGTCACCGGGCATGGCGGAGGCGTTGTCGTCGGCTTTGACCATGGTGAGGCGGGTGTTCGAGCGGACGTCCGGAGTCACCAGTTTGTAGCGCCCATCAGCATTATGCCGGCATGATGAAGGAAAATGACTGCTTTTAATGGCTGGAATGCTAGAACGTCTAACGGCGTGGAGCCGAGAAGCACCTGACACCGGCACGAGGAGCAAGCTCAATTCGACCGCACTTCGACGCCGTTATCTTCGACGACTGGTGCTGCTCCTGCTGCGCAAGGCCGCTGCTGCTGCGACACATTAAACACACTTCTGACTAAACTTTGGACTAGGTTATAATAAATAAGTGACACAAAGAACCAGTTATTTCACTGCTGCAGGTACAGGAATGCACAAGGAATCCGCTGCACAAACTGCATTGCACAATAATATAGACACTAATACAATAATACGTAATAGACACTGCAACAACAGTACAATATGAGACATTGCACAAGAAGAGCACATAGAAACGAAAGGTGTGACAACTAAGTCATTCACGTACCGCAGCAGGCACTGCCCGAGGTTCAGCTCAGTAAAATAACAACATTGTACTTAATTACCAAAATACGTAGATTTCAGATTAAAAACAAAGAACTGTCATTTAAACTCTGGGCTAGAAAGCATGCATGACACAAACAAAAGAAGGCTCATTGCACTACAACAGGCAGAAGTTCGCCAAAGAAATCACATGAGGAAACTGCAATAAAATACCTGCAGTGCAATTTAAAGTAATTAAATGTGCGGTGTACAAGTAATGGAAAATTGCTTTTCAAGAAAGATTTGGGCTTTCTTCGCCTTCTGTTCTTTTATATTATAAAGTTGATCATTCCTTTGTTTGCATAAGTTTTAAGCATTATGTTTGCTGCACAGTTTGCAACAAGTGGGACAAGGAGCTCGTAGGCACGCCCATTTTCACAAGCATCTATGTCCTGAAGCCTCGGTAGAGAGTTGAGAGTCAGTTGCCGAACGACATTTCTTTGGTTGGGCCCATGGAGAAATTGTGTGCTGGCACTTTGTGTCACAAGCTTTGTAACTACAACCTCCGTGTACATGACTATGTAATCATTAGAGCAGAGAGAAACTTGAGTCCACCGCGGTCCAGTTGTGCGATTAGGGAATGAGTGTCTTCTTCCATTTCCGTCTCACTTCCGCTAACAACCAAGTGTCCTCGGCAACCATGCCCAGCTTTCTGGGACATATACTACTTGCGCCATCTACCGGCAGTGGCGGCGACAGGTAGCGTAACTGAATGGGAAGGGGTACAAAAAAAATCGTAAAACGTGAACAAAAGCACCTACAAAAAACTTCTTCGGGGATTTGAGTAGTATACACTTAGCTAAGGAATGTGCCGAAGTTTCAGTCCTGTGCTATTAATAGACGACCTTCCGAGCGCGTTTGAATATTATACAATGCTGCCTACGGGAGGGGCCCAAAGTTTTGGCATTTTTCCAGACTTTGAAACTGTATAGCACCGTAACACGGATAGATATCGAAAATGCTTCCCGGTTTTAGGTACCCAAATATATGGTGTTTAAAATGGTGTGCAACGATCTGGCATAGCTTTGATCAAGAAGCTTCCTGAGGCCTTTTAATTGAAACCTGATTTTGCCTAAAATAGGAAAGATGGCGCCCGGTAGCGAGCTACGCTGCAGAAATGGTTCGGACTGATGAAGTAGCGTCCATTTCGACGCTTACCTTTTTATCGGGTGACTTTTGCCTTGCAGACAAGAACACATGTCAGAGCTCGAACCCAGTGTCTCGACTGGAGCTTTAAATAAAGAAGGTTGTTTACGATGACCATGTATTAACGCAGCTACATAAAGTATTCGTGGCTGTTCATTTATGCTTGTCGTGGAGCAACTTTGCAAATTGTCAGCCCTTTGCTATTATCTAAAAAGTTTATTGGGGCGTGTGATCATGATATATTAGGGTATTAGAGCTAGCTCGCCTGAATTTTAGCTATTATTGTTACTTTTAAAGAGCGTAGCGGCATTCAAACGGCCGACATCAAAAAGTGTTCGCGGATATAAATGTTTAAGTTTATTCTTTGAATACTTATATAAGAAAATTTGATATAGCTTTACTCCGAAATATTATGAAGCTGTTCAGCTGTTGTCGGGCAGAACACAGAATTTGGAGTCTAGAAGCAAATAGCGTCTAGATAGACGTTCAGGTTCTTGCTGTCACGTTCACCTGTAATGCCTTCAAATTAGTGACTCTAGCGTTGTCCGAATAAGGTGACTCGAGTTTGAACTTAGAGTTCTAACCTGAGTTAAGAACCTTTTGTTTTGGTCAACTAATTTTAATAAATGTGCTCGTTTCTATAGAAAATATATTAGTATGAATTAATGAATGAAAAATTTCACGCATGATCACTATTCATACTTTTATTGCTGTAGGTTGCTGTTCTTTCATTCTGACTTCTGTAATACGCATGCATGATGTATTGCCGGGATCCATCCTGTGTAACACAACTGAAAAAATGAGGCTTCGCTTTTGAGGTACGAAACATCGCTTTTAAAGATACCGCAAGATACCACCAATTTTTTTCCATTTTTGCAAACGGATTGGTGAATTTAATTGTGTCCACTTATTAGCTACGAAAAAGCGCTTTTACATGGACGTCATCAAGGAAGCAGTTAATAACGGTGTATATAAATGGTAAATATGGTGGCTGTCGCAATTTGCGACGCTACCAGCCGCTACGCTGCCCGTCGCTGCTAAGCTGCTTCGACCGATTGTCATGATATCGCAGTTAATTCTCCCGCACCTCCCAGAGTGACATCGCAAGGGGCCGCCAGGTGCAAGAGGGTTAACCACGGATTAACAGGGTTAGTCGCGATGTCATATCAATCGTCTGAAGCGACTGTCTTGAGAGCCTCCTTTGAAGAACGCTTGCATCTGTCCTTTGAGGCTGGGCTGTAATTATTTTAAGCAATAAATTTTTCTATTTAACCAGTATAATACATGAGTTGGGTTATCGCAAGCAGCTTGCTTTTAAGATTCATCTCCTTCAAAATGCTATGAAAACGTGTAAAAAATTGACCGCCAATAGCAATATCAAAGGATGTCAAGGGATATAAATTAGAGGGGGAAGAATAATAAAAAACAAGTGTCCTGCCCACGCCAGTACGAATACTTCATTGAGATTGTTAAAAGAATTAAAACTAGAAGTGCACCCCGTTAGGACAGCCAATAAAAATCAAGAGAAACACCCCCACAAATACATTCAATAAGGGAGAGAGAGAGAGAGGCGGGTGGGGGGTAGCAAACCCTTGCACAGGGTGCCGGGTGATGTAAGGCCGGCTCAGGACCCAGCCGCTATGCCCACATTTCAGCGTACGCGAAATGCAACAACACTCCGGCTGTTTACCCCCGGGGGGTCAAATTAGTTCGAAGCGCTCCAGTGCGCTGTCTCTCATAGCCCGTAATAGAACGAATTTGTATTATTTCATTGTAGCTTTTCCCAGTTCCCAGGTTACTCTGCCTGCAGCAGCTTTGATTTCTGAGGTCACGTGAAAAACTAATTATACTGCACTGAACAATACTATCGCTTACTTTCGAAGCAGCAGCGTTTGGTAAATCAAACCAAATACAATTGTAATCGAAGCACAATGTCAGCAAATTACCATGAATGAAGTGGAAGCCTTCGTAACGATAATACTCATGGGAAGTGATCTGTTACGTTTACAGTAATATTCGAAGCACTGGAGGTTATATTTCTTTTCTATTTTGCACCTTCGGGGAGGAAATCGAGCAAATGTAATAGGTCTATTTTCATGGCGTCGCTGTCAATAAACTTGCACTTGCCACACCATCTGATAGCTGGTGCGGAAGGGGTTATACTTCCCCTCAAAAATCAAGGACAAGGGCTATAGTGCCAACATATAATATTTTATTATACACTTTTTATACAACATTTCGAAACAAAATGTGTACAGTCAGAATCACATAGCGTCATTACCTTGTGATCATGTTACATGTACAACCAGAATGATGCACTCCAAACGTAACGAATATGAATATAACTAAACACACTTCACAGCAACATGACACACAAAAGAAGCAATACTTTGCGGAAAGAATAAAGAACAAGGTAAACATTTAACCGGTTGCCAAACAAAATGAGTCAGCAAAGAAGGACATACAAATGAAAATAAATGATGGCATTGAATGTGCGTAGTACTGCTGTCGTCACTTTTCTCGAGCCTGTTTGTGCGCATTGTGCACTTGATGCCACTATCCTATGATCTACGCCGGATACGCCCAATCAGTTTTCTTAAATTCGCTGCAAAATTTTTTCCTGCTGCCCCGCAGAACTTAAAGGCGTGTGTGCATGTTCATTTTCAAAGCACCCCCCCACCCCCCTGTACTTTTCCTAGCTGTACTGATTGCGTTATAAATCGGTTATTTATGGTTTGTTTACATAAAAGAATTTTCTTACGCGAAAGACAAGCCAGAAGATCATTTTAAAAGTGACAACGGCAATACTTACAAAACACATATCACATTTATATTACACCCAAAAAAATGCTCAGGGCATATATGGCAGGTAAACAGTCATATAATACAAATACACTATTTTTAGTACACACCGAACACTCCTTTAGGGGCAGGTTACATAAGGAATCAGGAACAGCACTCTTCATCTTCAAGCAGTGATGCACTTTCTAAACTAGAGGTACAACACAGCACTATAAATAAATATAGGAGGAAACACGCAAAACTAAAAGGCACATCTCACCACATAACTGTTATCTCCTCCTATGGCTACAATCATTGCTTTTCTCTTTCTTTCCTTACAAGTTTGCGAATTTTTTCTATTGATTTGACTTTCGTCGACATTCCCATGGCCCGAAGCTCCTTGCGCAATTCTCCTGCATCCATGTCGTCCACATTTTGAAGACAGTTTCCTTCGCTCACTTTTTCTTCTGCGCAGCGTAGTCTCTTCGCCCGTGTTTCTTGAATAAATCCCTCAAACCAATACTCTTGGTCCCGCTTTTTATATGCACGGCTTAATCTGATATTCTCACTCACTTCAAGCCTTTTCGCCAGCTTCAGAGCGTCAGCGGCTGCATTCCACTTGTTAGACTTCCCATGGTGTAGATGCTTTAGCACGTCGTTTTTTTCTCTAACCCTTGGCTCTAAAACCAACCAAGGCACTTGAACCTTTCGTGCTTTGCGGAAGCGTGGTGCGCGAGAATATGAATGTACGGCGTAACTCTATCGCCACCATAGCCTTTGCAACCTTGGGCTCCTAATTATAAGAACTTGTGAAAGAATTCCGAGATTTCTCTTTCTAGGCTTCGACCTTCAACATCATTTTCTAGGTGGTACAAAGTTTTCCGCATAAGCTTCCAAAGGAGCAAAGTTTTTTCCTCTGTTTGAGGGTGCAATTTCCCGGCCAGATTTTCAGGCAAAGCCTTCAGCAGGCGCTCACAATCGCCCCCCCGATACCGACGTCAATGTTTTTCCATTGTTTTCTTCACTGGCTTCCCCGACGTGAAATTTAATCCCACAGTTATTTATGGCGTCAAAAAAGTCCTGAACGTGTATGGTCATACAACGTGGGTTGCGGACTTTTTCATGGTAATCTCTGTGTTCTGCTTCTGAAAGTAATCCATCTATATGGCGGTTAACTATTCTTAGCTTCATGTGCAATACATCAGGAATTATTAAATTAGAGTTGAAGTTAAACAATGGCACGTTTTTCATCCCTTTCGCCTCTGCGCAGCAATCAGCTTTTATCTTCTCAAGAGTGCGGATCAAAGGAGGCTCATTAAAGCTCCTGTTACTTGTCAGAACTGAGCACCTTGTATGTGGGTATGCTCGACAAAATGGACAAGGATAGTGTGATGCAGCAGACTGCAGACCCTGAACAACAAGCAAAAATTTCAAATCTGACCCTAGACAGAATAATAATAATAATTGTTTTTTTGGGGAAAGGAAATGGCGCAGTATCTGTCTCATATATCGTTGGACACCTGAACCGCGCCGTAAGGGAAGGGAAAAGAGAGGGAGTGAAAGAAGAAAGGAAGAATTAGGTACCGTAGTGGAGGGCTCCGGAATAATTTCGACCACCTGGGGATCTTTAACGTGCACTGACATCGCACAGCACACGGGCACCTTAGCGTTTTTCCTCCATAAAAACGCAGCCGCCGCGGTCGGGTTCGAACCAGGGAACTCCGGATCAGTAGTCGAGCGCCCTAATCACTGAGCCACCGCGGCGGGTGCCCTAGACAGATGCGAATCGGAATCTCGTGGTCACCTACAGATATGCTACCCTTCGTGCGACAACATCAATTTCTTTTATCAAATCCCGAAAAGCCTCTCTTATTTCAAAATAACCCTCCGAGATCTCCGCCACACTCAGAAGGCGATGAAGGTTATGGCTTTGTAGCTGCCGCGTTTTGCAAATGATGACGAATGATAATGTTGTCCAGGTCTACTCACAACGCAGCCATCAGCCTCTATTTTTACAAGGAGTGCCTCGGTGGAGATCTCTGTCACACTTATGCCTACATCTTAAGCTAGCTCTTGAGCAGCTAACGCCAAGTCTTCCTGAAATGAAACCTGAGCGCCAGGTGAGGTACCTGGTGTCTTGAAGACAGTTCTCCTGCTATCTAGGTGCTCTTATGGTAGGCAGATTTGGGACGCTCGCGGAGAGGCGCTCCCAGAAAACGTTACTGACAAAATGTACATCCAAGAGGGCTGCAACTTCTTGCAAGCTTTGTTTGTTTGGAGAAGAAAGGGCATTATAGCCAACTTGACCATTGCTGCAGAAACATCTTTTTACACCGCAATTACAAATAATTTCTCCATTTTCCTTGAATGTTACTTTATGCAGCAGGCCTTTTAAGTCAGTTACGAGAAGCTGGCATACATCTAAGCCGTAGCTCTCCAGAACAGCTTCAAGTGCTTGCGCGATGGAACGTCCAGCGTCAATAAGCTTCCTTCAGTCTGTTTTTTTGCACCCCTCGCCAACCATTATTCCTTTGTTCAGTGGCATTGTAGCTTTTCGGATTTCAGCTTTTCATTCTCCTGCTCTAGGTTAAGAAGCTTAGCCCTATAGGCAGAGACGGTGTCTCTGAGCTCATTTATGGCCTTTTCTGAAACTGTTTCTACTCTTTCGAGTTCTTTTTGCAGAGCAGAAATTATGATGTTCTCTATGGATTCTCCGGTATTCGTTTCAGGTGGGCTAGATTGAGACTCGAAGTGAATCTTTATGAACCTTTTATTTTTTAAAAAGGACGCTTTCTCACGGCCTCTAAAATGCCTGTAGCGCCTATCCGCAATATTGCGCAGTGACGTAAACCGGTCTTCAAAATATTTACCCATAAAAGGAAGCCTTACATTCGGGGGCAAAAATGATTGCACAGTTTCAAAGTATGTCTTTCGAAGAAGGTCCTTCTCGTGTCTTGTCTTTATAGCTGTCTCATTGGTCAGCGTGAACGTGACACTGCAACTGTCCAAGGTAGCAGACAATATTATATGGTTATGTGGCGTGGCCATTTCGTGGAGCTATAAAAAACGAACTAAATAAAAACTGGAAAATTTGACGGACAAGAAGTCATAGCAGTGGAATAGAGACTAACACTCAGTGAGCTAAACAGGTGATACGTTGTACAAAACAAGCCAAAATAACGGGAAAACAAAACAAATAGAACAAAAGTAGAACTCCATGGGAATAAACACTTAGTAGTAGTAGTAAAAGACTTTTATTCGACCATAATTTATAGGCCGAGCATGTCGACCGCCTGGGCGTCCAGAAGCCGCTGTTCTTCCCCTTCAGCGCCAAGCCAGTCGAGCCAGGTGGTGATGGATAGAAAGGGTGGGGGGAAGGAACCCAACTGCTGAGCAGCCGGGCAATAGAAGAGGCAATGGGCCAGGTCCGCATAGATACAGGGGCAGTTGGGACAGGAAGGGTCCGATCGATAGCGATAGAGGAAGAGGCGGGACGGGGTGATAACTGCATTCATCTGAATGTGCCGAAGAAGGCGAGACTCCGGCACCGTGAGTGATGGATGAGGGGGAGGGTAAAGGCGTTTGTCCTGGCGGAGCTCAAGGTAGACCTCTTTTATGGTGCGGCGAAGGGTGAGTCTCCCACCGTCCTCCGACGGCTTGGGCCAGGGGATCAACGGTGCCCGGAAAAGTGTTTCGCGGGCGAGCTGATGGGCCAGCTCATTGCCGTCAATCCCTGAATGCCCAGGGACCCAGCGGAGGAAAACGATGGAAGGCTGCAGTGTGGAGACCGCTCGTTCGACCTCCTGTTGAAGAGAAGGGGTCAGGGTGCGTTTCTGTATGTGGTGTATAGCGGCTTGTGAGTCTGAATGGACTGTGTACTCTTGGAGAGAGGGAAGGAGGGCAAATGACTGGAGGGCATGCGCAATGGCGAGGACCTCGAGGGACAATGCGTCTGGAGGGTGTAGATACGGCCCGCTGGTGTGGATTTCAGGACCAGGGAGGTGTGAATGGTACAGGGCGCAGCCGCAGAAACCTCGAGGAGCCACGAAGGAGGCATTCGTGTAAGCTACACCCTGGGTATCAAAGAGAGGGGAATGATGCTGTGCGGCCGCATGGCGACGTCCGGCGTGCAGGACGGGGGACATGTTGGTCGGGAAGGAAAGAATACGAAGATTGGGAGCAGGGGTGGGAATAGGAGAGGTAAACGGGGAGATTGGAATGGGCGACATACCCGCTTGAGTCAATAACCACTGACCCTGACGGGTAAGGGAAAGCCGGGCAAGCTGCGAGTCACGATGGAGACTGAGAAGAGAGCGAAGAGGATGGAAAAGGCCTGTGGCAAAGAGCTTAGAGGTAGAGGTAGTGATAGGGAGGTTGAGAGCTGCCTTGTAGAGGCCTACAAGGGCAGTCTCGAGAGCGTTAGGTTGAGTCTGAGTGAAGGAAGCGTAGGGTGCAAAGTACAAGACCTTGTTGAGGGCCAGCGCGTGGGCAACGCGGCACGCGTGAGCCTCGTGGAGACCTGAGCGTCGAGTGACCACGCGCCGCAGGAGGTGAGTTACAGAGTGGCAGGTGGTGACAGCGTGGTAGAGGGCTTGCACATTCTTAGCCGCATGCAAAGGGAAGCCAAGAACTTTGCACTGTGTGTCGACAGGAATGGGAGAGCCAGAAAGGTGGAGAGGGACGAAGTGGTTGTGTGAGCGCTGGTAGGAGGAATGGTTGAGAAGAAGCTCGGATTTCTCAGGAGCAGGAGAGAGGCCAGCGGTGGTGAGAAAGGCGTCGATGAGATCTAGGCCACGTTGCAGGGTGTCCTGTACGTGACCGGGAGAGCCAGATGAACACCAGAGAGTGATGTCATCGGCGTGAAATATATGACGCAGGTCGGGAATTTCAGCTAGCTGGGAGGCGAGAGGAGCCATAGCGGGATTGAAAAGGGTAGGAGAGAGAACAGCACCTTGAGGAGTGCCGCGGGTGAGGTGGTGTGGGTGAGACAAGTGGGTATCTACTCGAAAGCGAGTCCCACGTTTAGAGAGGAATGAGCGGATATAGGAGTACATGCGGGAGCCACAATCCAAAGAGGCGAGTTGAGAAAGGATGTGATCGTGGCAAACACCTTCAAAGGCCTTGCGAACATCGACAGTCACAAGTGCGTAAATTTGAGTGGGTGTAGGGGACAGGAACGTTTGCTGGAGAATCAGAAACATGTCCTGTGCACAGACGCGGCGTTGGAAGCCAATGAGAGAATGGGGGAAGAACTCCCGTGCCTCAAGAAAATCAGAGAGGCGAGTCAGAGCCATTCGCTCAAGGGTCTTACCAACGCACGACGTCAGGGAGATTGGGCGGAGGTTATAGAGAGAGGGAGGTTTGCCCGGCTTTGGAATCATAGAAATAAGGGAGGATGTCCAGGAGCTCGGCAAGCAGCTGCTCTCCCAGGCCTCATTGTAGGTTTGAAGGAGGAATTCTTTGGCGCAGTCCGGAAGTTTACGAAGTGTGGTGTATGTAATGGCATCCTCACCGGGAGCCGAGCGTGTAGCATTAGCAGCCAGAGAAGATTCGAGCTCCCGGAGAGTGAAGCATTGGTCCAGATCGGGGTTAGGTCCACCTGAGTACACCGGGTAGGAGGGTGCCAGAGGGGCGGGAGGTAGAGAGAGGCGAGTTGATCAAAAACTTCGGGAGAGTCCCCTGAGTGAGGGCTTTAGCTAGAGTGGGAGCAAGGGTAGGCTTAGTGCCAAGGAGGGATTTAAAGAGAGACCATGCGGATCGCGAGTGCAATGCAGAATCAAGGCCATCGCAAAGAGCACTCCAACGAGAGTGCTCGAGGGAGGCGCAGTGGGCGACGATCTCAGCCCGCAGAGCAGTGATCCGGGAGGAAAGTTGGGCATTGTGTGGTTGGGAGTGAAACGAGAGTTGAAGACGTTTACGGCGACGCCATAAACGGATAAGGTGAGGATCGGGGTCTTGGATTGGGTAACGAGAGCGAACGCAACGGCTACTGGACGTGAGCGCTGCAGAGATGCGCGACGTCCAGTCGTCATAGGATTGAAAGGAGTCGGAGGCGAGATTAGTGCGAAAAGCATGCCAGTCAGTGTGAATAACCGGATGACAGCGAGGGATGTGGGAAAGAGAGGTGGTGATATGGATGAGAAAGTGGTCACTTAGAAAAGTTTCTGCTGTCACCTGCCACTGAAAGGAAAGTGAACCCCGAGAGAAAGTGAGGTCGAAGTCGTGGGGCGTTTGAGGCAATGCCCGGTCGAGTAGGAGAGCCAGGAGTATTAAGAAGGGTGAGGTGGCATTCCTGGGCCAGACAATGCAGGAGGCGGCCGGGTTTGAGGGTTTGTGGGTAGCCCCAGAGTGTGTGAGGGGCATTAAAGTCCCCACCAAAGAGGAGATGGGAGGTAGAAGGAAGAGAGTGAAGGAATTTGCGCAGAGCAGAGAATAAAGAGGAAGTGACAGGGGGGTTGTAAAGACAAAAGGACGAGTGAGATGCGGGAAGAAGGGTGGTAATAAACCACACAAACTAAATATTTAAGGAGGGTGGAGGAGATGTCAATTTGCTCCTCGAGCACGTTACTGCGTACGTAAATAGACGCAAGTGGTGTGGCCGTAGTGGCATGGTAGGCGCGGTAGCCTGGGACATTGCGGGCCGTCCGGGTCTCCTGGAGAAGGATAAAATGAGGCAGAGAGGGACGGGTGAGTAGATACTGGTGGAGGGAGGCCTTATTGTGGCAAAGATTTCGGCAGTTCCACTGCACAATTTCGAGGTCCTTGCCAAACGCCATTATGAGAGTGGAGAGGAACGCGATGGTACGCGTTCCTTCTTTTTTGCCGGGGGCAGTGACTGATGGACGGATTGGAGCATAGATGTGAAAGATTCCAATTGCTTTGATTGTGCTTGGAGGGTGGTAAGAATCTGGAGAACCGAAGTTTCCAGCTGAACCAAGCGAGTGTGATGTGCCTATGTGGTGGTTTCAACAAGGTTAGCCAAAGGGGCGACCTGGGCGCTGGAGGAGGGAGTGGGGAACGTGGCAAGGTGCTCATTTAGCTTGCTAAGCTGGGAGGTAAGAGAGGAGGTGGTTGTCTTGAGGGTTTGAGTCAAGGCATGTATCTGCTGTTGTAGATCGTGGGAAATGCGCTGCTGCTCTCGCTGCTGGCGTTCCAGCATTGCGAGCCGTAGGTCGAAGGAGCGGCTCGCGTCAGTCAAGGATGGAGAGGGTGGTGTAGTGGAAGAGAGGGACGCCGGCACCGAGGATCCTTTAACTATGGTGGCGAAGGAGCGTGTTGGTGACGTGATCGGAGCTGATGGATATTCATGATTAGAGAGGAGGAGGAGGAGGTGGGGGTGGTGTGTTGAGTGGCCCGGCGCAAAGCTAGGCGTCGGAGATAAGCAGCTTTAGCACACTCGCGTTGTTTAGCAAGGAGGAAGGGGCAATTGGGGTCGAGGGAGGGGTGGGTGTTCACCTGGCAATGAACGCACCAGGGCTGGGCACACACATGAGCGGAAGGGTCAGCGGGTAGAGGAGCAGCACAGCGACGGCACTTTGCCGGAACGCTGTGCTGGGGGCATTGGTGGGCATGGTGGCCTAGAGTAAGACAACGGGTGCAGGTGGGAGCCTTAGGTTTATGAGGACGGCACCGGAAGGCAACGCGTTCGAAATATACAAAGTGGGGGATGACGGTACCAGCGAACGTTATGAGCACTAATTGAGTGGATCCCATCATGCGAGCAGCGAGAATATCTGTTTTGAAAGATTCTAGGTCATGCATGAGCTCATCAGGAGTGAAGTGGCCACCGGCGTTATGGATGACGCCGAGGCGTGAGATGGGGGGATGGGGGGAATAAATTTTGATGCTGACAAGCTTACCGTGAAGGTGAAGGTGCGTGATAGAAAGTAGGAGGTGGGCGGTGAGAGGAGAATGAGTTTTTGAAAACACAAGGCTTTGGGCTGGCCTGGCCTAAAGGGTGATGTCTGCACTGGTCTTGGAGGAAAGTTGTGCAGCACTTATCACTGTATTACGATGCGCCAGCAATAATCTTTGTCACGATAAAAACCTGCAAGGTCTCACGAGGAAATCCGCAAGGAAGCCTCTTGCAGGACTTCTGAAGTGTTACCCCACCCTTAATTCTGATTGGAAACTCAATCGCCACCGTTTTCCCAAGTTTCGTTTCCTGTATCGACCATGCAGACGGAAGTTGGAGCCTGGAGAAGTCTTGTTCCTCACAGAGTAGCCATTTGTTTCTAATGGTTGGCCTTTCCCGTGAAAAGCCCATCGATAAATGTCCTGGTCAAGTTTCACCTTCAAGAGACCGCTTAATCGACGGCAGTTGGACAGCTTTTTTTGAATTTCTTGCACGATCTCTTCAGAGGCAGACTGGAGGCGTCGATTCGATGGTTTCCTTGGGGATGTGAACTCGCGCAGGCAGGCCTCGTTGAGATTCCTCTTAGGCTCCAGGGTACAATGCCATTTGGAGTACCCTTTCCAATGGATCAGGTATCTTTTGCGCTAAATGAAAGACAAATGAAGACATTTTGTCAATACTGTTGTATTGTAGTAATTATAATTAGCAATGAAACAGTACACGTAGCATACGGTCGAGCCGATCTGTATATCCTACTTCGTCGTCTTCTCTCCCCCCATGCGCGCGAGTGCGTGCAGCGCACTTCCCACAAAATGCCACAAAATGTCTAGCGGATGTCATAGTCTTTGAACCATGCGGGCCGCTTCTTTTTGCGAGTACTTCGGCGAGGCGGCGCAGGAGGTGAAGCCGGTGAAGCCGCAGTTGCCGCTGTGGATTTACTACGTGAGGGTTGAGGAGCGGCTGCCGATTCCGGAGCGGGCGGAACGGCTGGCATCGTATGGATTGAAGGCGCGTCCGACGAAGGACCCTGGACCACGGTTCCGGACTGTGGACTGGGCGGCGGCATTCGGTTGCCGTCGATAGGCGGCGAAATATCAGCGAAAAGGGCCGCTGGAGCTGAGGACAGTTGCTCCTGAACTACTTCTGGGCGAACCGCAGAAAACTTGGACGAGTGCCACACTCGCCCATCATCCAGCAGATAAGATGCAGTTCCACGCTGCTCCACAACCTTCCGAGGCTCCGAAACCCGAGCTGACAGTTTGCCTCGCACATTTGGTTTGCGGACACGCACGTACTGGCCGATCTGAAAGTCACGACACTGGGCGCCACTCCGCTGGTCCGCATAAAGCTTGTATTGCGCTTGTTTCTCGTCAAGCCTCTGCCGCAAAAGCTTAAGCGCTTTTGTCGGATGCATTGAGAAGGACTGATCCGGCAGTCCTACGACGTTAAGTCTTGTGCGGGCCAACCGGCCATGAAGTAGGACAGTTGGTGCAATTCCTGTCGTGGCATGGGGCGTACAGCGGTAGACACCGAGGTAGTCCACAATCGCTGTACGTAGGTCGCGTCGCTCGCACAGAGCTAGCTGAATGTAGAACTTAAGCACTCGATTGAATCGTTCAACGAGTCCATTAGCTTGGGGATGGTACACTGAAGAGTAGCAATGGCGTATCCCCCGTTCGCGGAGGAAAGTTTGCATGGCCATCGATGAAAATTGAGGTCCGTGGTCAGAGACAATCTCTTGAGGGTAACCCTCACGAGCGAAGAGGCCAAGCAGGAATTCTTGAACGGCTTGAGTTGTGATGGCATCAGCGAAGACAACGTCTGGCCACTTACTGTAATAGTCCATGAGAGTAATCGCGAAGCGGCAGCCACTGGGAGCTTGGTCGAAAAGCCCCACGATATCAATGGCAACCTTATCCCAAGGTTTCTCTGGGAAGGCGACAGGTTGCATAGAAGCTGCCACCGGACGAGCCGATTTGTCACAGGACTGGCACACGACGCATGCCCGTACCATTTCTTCGACGTGCTCGTCCATTCGCGGCCACCAGTAGAGCTCTCGCAGTCGACTTTTCGTGCGGCTGATCCCGGGGTGTGACTCGTGCGCGATGTCCATGAGGCGTCGTCGCAAACTTTCGGGAACGACGAGCCTGTCACCTCGGTACAAGACGCCTTGCACGACGGACAGCTCCGAGCGCAGGAGATAGTATGGCCTAAGGTTCTCCGGTAGGGATTTCTTGTCCGGCCATGTCGCCGATGTAAACTGAATGGCTTGAGCAACTGCCGCGTCGCTGATGGTTGCCTCTTGAAGCTCTTGTAGAGTCACGGCTGGCGATAGCAGGCAGACGAAGTCGTGGTCACTGGCGTCGAACTCACTGGGCTCACTGCACGATGTGGTCGGTAAGGGAAGGCGAGACAGAGCATCCGCAACAGAGTTGTCATTGCCTTTGCGGTACTCTACAGTGTAGTTGTAGCACAACAGGCGAGCCGACCAACGTGAAATTCGCAACGGCCGATGTCCCGTTCCTTTCGTCGACAGCAAAATGACAAGTGCACTGTGGTCGGTGCGTAGAACAAAGGCCGGCCCCACAAATACACGTGCCACCGTTCGCACGCCCAAACGCAAGCTAGGGCCTCACGTTCACAAACAGAGTACTTTCTTTCTTGGGGTGTCAAGGTACGGGAGGCAAACGCGACAGTTTGCAGGGAATGGCCGTTGTCTTGCTGAAGCACTGCCCCAAGGCCATATCCGGAAGCGTCAGTCGTTACGACCACGGGAAGGGCAGGATAAAAAAAATGCAACACGTCACATGACGTCAACATGGACTTCAGTAGTTTGAAGCTTGAATCCGCAGCAGCAGTTCAAGTGAAGGCGGAGTCGCTGCCTCGAAGTAGGGCGCGCATAGGCTCAACGACGTCGGAGTAATGCGGGATAAACTTGGAGTAGAAACCCGCAAGCCCAAGGAGGGAGCGAAGCTCGCTGATGTTAGATGGTGTCGGAGCCTTCCTAATCGCCTCGATGGCAGAAGAAAGCGGAAACAGTCCTTCATCGCTGACAACATGCCCTAAGAAAGTGAGCTTCGGAACATCGAAGACACATTTGTGGTTGAGCTTGAGTCCGGCTTGGGACAGGCGCTCGAGAACAGCACGAAGATTGGTCAGGTGCTCCTGTCGGGAGGTGCCATGGACTATGATGTCGTCGATGTAGAAGAGGACACCTTTGCACCCTTTTAAAATTAAGTGCATCATCTTCTGAAAAGCCGAAGGCGCCGAAGCAAGGCCGAAACACACTCGTTTGAAGCGGAAGAGGCCATCATGGGTAATGAATGTGGTCAATTCCCGACTCTCAGGGCTAAGTGGTACTTGATGGTAAGCCGAGGCAAGGTCCAACTTCGAAAAACGCTGTGACCCGGCCAAGCTATGTAGAAATTCTTCCGTTTGAGGCAAAGGAAAACTGTCGACCACAATAGCCTTGTTCGGCTCACGCAAATCGACGCACATTCAGATGGAGCCATCTTTTTTCCGAGCCACGACTATGGGTGAAATCCACTTGGAAGCGTCGACCCGTTCAATGATGTCTTGAGCTTCAAGCTTCTGGAGTTCCTCGGACACCTGCTGACGAATGGCAAACGGCAGGCGTCGGATCTTGGAAGCAACAGCAGAAACAAAATCCTGCACTCTGACTTTGTGCACGTAGCCACGAGCAACTCCGAGTTCCTTGGAGAAGAGATGTTCGAAGTGTGGACGTAGCTCAGGAGGTAACAGAGGCGTATCAGGTATCATGGAAAGACATTCCAACGATGCAGCTTTGATCTTCATTTGTAGAGCGGCAATAGAATCCTGGCCCAGCAGCGTTGTGCCTCCGGAGACAACGTACAACAGGATGCAGGCGGTACGGTCGTGGAACTTTGCTGTGGCAACAAAACACCCTTGGACTATGATCGGAGACTTAGAATAGTCCAATAGTTGAACTGCAGTTGATTTAAGCGGGAAACATTTAGCGAAGAATCGGTGGTATAGATCTTCAGAAATAATTGACACAGATGAGCCGGTGTCGATCAGGAAGCGGATGAACTTGCCTTCAATCAGGACTGAGGCGAAAATTCCGTTTTTTTGGCTTTCAACATTGAGAATAGACGCACTGCTGGAGCCATCCGGCATCGACGATGTGTCAGCAGTATCTGCAACTTGCTGAACTTGAACAGGACGGTCGGACGACTTGCAGAGAGTCGAAATGGCCCACCTTGCCGCACCGACGGCACTTGCGGTTGCGGGCTCGGCATGCAGGGTTGTTCGCTAGGTGAGTTGTAGAACCGCAGAGGTAGCACATGCGCTCTGGTATTGCAGCAGCAGGTTGTGATGGTTGACTTTGGCACTTGCAGCAATGGGCCTGAGGTGGTGTTTGTCTCGATCCGCGCTCGCATCTCACACGATGTACTGGAGCGTCCTCCTCAGCCAATTCCCTGGCTTCCCGGGAAGCTTGCTCACACTGTCGAGCAAGGAGCATGGCGCGCGACAGAGTCAAGGAGGAGCCTTCCATGAGTAGGCGCTCACGCAGATGGCAACTCGAGGTCTTCTCCACCAGCTGGTCCCTGATCATGTCGTCCGCCATGGTCCCAAACTCGCAGTCGCCGACAAGGCTGCGAAGGACAGCGACGTACTCATCGGTTGTCTCTCCTGGAGCCTGAACTCGACGGCGAAAGCGATGACGTGCGGCGATTACATTCACGGACGATTTGTAATGCTCCGACAGGATGGATATCGCCGCATCAAATTCGTCAAGGCGGGGCGCCTCGTCACCGGAGTGCGAAGCCGCAGCTGTAGGCGCTGGAGTGGACGACGGCGGCGCCAATGTATAAAAAATGCGCTGACCTTCCAGTCCGAGGCAATTCAGCAGGATGGCCTTCCGCCTGTCCGCGCCCAGAGTAGAGGCACCAGAGGCCAGCATGTAATTCCGGAACGCCAGCTCCCATTGCTCCCATGGAAGGGCAGGACGACCAGGAGTCGGCAGGAAGGGTGGTGGTGCCTGAAGCCCAGAAAAGCTCATGACGGATGGTGAGCAGGCCACGTGAAGGTCCCGAATCAAAACAGCATCCTCGTCTCCAAAATATGTTGTATCGTATTAATGATAATTAGCAATGAAACAGTACACGTAGCATACGGTCGAACCGATCTGTATATCCTACTTCGTCGTCTTCTCTCCCCCCATGCGCGCGAGTGCGTGCAGCGCACTTGCCACACTTCATCTTTATCACAAATACTTTACGAAACGATTTCATTTACCTGAAGATAGCGGAAGGGGGGGGGGTGAAATCAAAAGTAGGGAAACTAAAACTGAGTCTCAGGATTTTATTTGTTGTGGTACTTATTAGGTTTATAAGATCCGCAAGCGCACGTGCACCTTATTACGAGGAAAATTGACATGTTATCTCTATGAAACAAAAAAATGCTGCAGCTAACATGAAGGCGGCAGAGCGTCATCACGACAAACGCTAATAGAAATCGTCCTTGGCAATCGCGAGAAAGGCTAATACCTGTGCTACACGAGCACGTTCGAATGACACCTGAGTCGAATGACAATCGCAACTTGGAATGCCATTCGGACTCGACGGACTTCCGCTGCGCTACACGACACTTTCCAAACGCATTTCAAATTTCCTCAGCTTGTTTTCAGTGTACGATGACGACGGCGGCGGTGGTCACACTAGTGCGACAACGACACTATCACGGTCAACAGCAGCATATATGACTGTAGTGGGACAAGTTTTTGAGGCCAACGACACCGACGAATCCGACCGGCGGACTGTCAGCCTTCATGTCCTCGGCAGGCCGGCGGCTGAGCGAAAACACGCTGATGAGGCGACGGTGTTAATATATTCGCCCTTCTACCTTATCCATATTGTTAATAAGCGAAAGGAACGGGTATATTTCACATGTGCACACTCGAACACTCACCAGCTATAAGCGCTTAATAATAATAATAATTGGTTTTGGGGGAAGGAAATGGCGCAGTATCTGTCTCATATATCGTTGGACACCTGAACCGCGCCGTAAGGGAGGGGATAAGCGCTTGCCAAATTAATTTTAATCGACGGCGACTCCCTTCCCTTCAGCGACGACTAGGCCTAGCGAGTCCGCAGGGTTGCATCTTCGAATTCGGCGGTTGTGAAGAGCTAATTCACAAGTTTGAGCGAACGCAAATGATTGACGAGTGTAGTTTTGACAACAGTGACCTCAAATCAACTATTGCTCACATCGCAGGGCGCGCATACGATGAACGGGTAGCGCCGGTGTGACCCAAACCGCCGAGCACTGCTTTACGACCAGCAGCAGTCGTCGCCGTTGCTATTTTGTGGATAACAAGTTATGCCTTTTCAATTACCGCGAACGGTCCCCAATCATACTTTTGAATAAAGCAGTTTAAAATAAACTACTGATCGCGTCGGACGAAGTCGGGACAATTAGCGACAAGCGCCGATCGTACACGATGTCAGTAGCCCAGCTGTCAAGTGTTTCTCAGGCGAGCGATCGTATCGGCTCTTCCTCCCACAGATTGCCGCACTGCCTTAACAAGCCACGGGTACAATCAGTACAAAAAAAGATTAGATTATTTAACAGAACTAAACCGCAGATTGTGTTTTAAGTCATGCAAACGAGCGCTAGCTGTTCGTACGCAGCGATGTAAACAATAGTATATGCGCGCAGGCGTCCTCATCGGCACACTGTTGGAGAAATTTCATGCTCACGCGGTAAATGTTCTTTGGGGCACTGTTATCTTCAAGCACTTACGTAGACAGAACACGAGCTATTTGCTAAGCAAAGAGCATGAAAAAGCGAGCAGCAGGTATCAAAATGAGCAGCCACAGAGCCGAAAGCACTCGCGCGGCTGTGGGCGGGGCGAAGCGATGGCGGCGGCAACGCCTATTGGTCGGTTCGGGCTACGTTCGCGTTCCGACGGCATTCCAAAATATCGAATGTCTCCGCCGAGCTCCGTCGACTCGAATGTCATCCGAACCGAATGCCGTTGAGAAACTTCATGTAGCAGCGTAAGTTCGCCAGTAGAGTCGAATGACATTAGGTTGGAAGGCATTCGAAGCGCCCGTGTAGCAGGGGTATAATACTAAATTCGGTATACTAAGGTCGGTGCGACTTACTAATATGAAATACTAAATTGAACAACTATTTGCCGGCACTCAATACTACGCGAAAATGTTGTGACCTATACCACAAGCGCAACAAACATTTTTATAACAACATTACAGAAAATGATGTGTACATGAACTTGTACATGGCATCTTGCAACTACCCAAATGATTGTTGAGATTGGCCTTTTGGACGCTTTCATTGCGTTCGTCCAAAACATTCTTCTACAAGCATCTGACATCCCTGCATTCGGCGTCCTTGATTTTTTATTTTTATACATATTAATTTGGCTTCTAATCACGAGCCTAAATCCAGGAGTTCACTAAGGTGGCACTTTGGGCTAGTTGTAATGCAGCGAAAAGATACGGCGCCGGTGAGACATGACACACTGTAACACTGCGTCTTGCTTCTGCTGGGATGTATCTCTTCTCTACCTTACAACTCGTTAAAAAGAACCACGCGTTTTCACTCCACACAGCGTCCCTATCGAACGGCCTCAACAAGCCCTTCAGCCATCTTGCCTTTTCTGTCCCCTCTTTCTCTTCTAACTGGGCGCCTTTCTCAATATCCTGCTACTGAACATGCGTTCCTCAGGCGCAGCGACGGCTTCACGCCGCATTGATAGCTTTTTTTTCGCCCACAAAGCCCTACTTGCTCCTTACTCCTCCTACAGTGTGGAATCCGAACAATGGTTAACCGCCCAACCCAACCCCACAGCTGTGCGCCCTCCCGTCTGCCTGCGTGCGCCTATGCGAGGCAGAAACGGGGAAAAGAAAAGAGAAAGAAGGAGTTCAGGGTGAAGCGGCCCGTGGTGGTAGTTTGCCGAACTAAACGGCCATGTCGCTGAAAGCTGGGCTTGTTTCACACTTTAAAACTTTCATTGTAGCATGCGCACAATACCTGCCAACATAACCATTAACTGGCATTCGTTCTCTGACACTGTCTCTTCGATGTTTCTGAAGTCATCAGTGCTCATCTTTGGCCGGGTATTTTGAAGGCGAATCCTGCCCTTTGTCTCACAAAGCTGTCGAACAGATACGTGGTACTGCCCACCAGCCATTTGCCGGTACTGTCCAAAACGATTCTCGAGAGGATCCGTTTCAACTTTCTCTAGTAGGCGTACTTAAAATGAAGTTCACTTGTGCAGTACTTTGCCAATCCCAGTAATGATTGAGCAGATAGACTTAGGGTACTCAATGTGTCCTGGGTAAGGACCCCAGTGCCATGCCCATTAAATTCCCAGACATCAAGTCAGGTAATAAAACCATTCAGAAAAGCTCCTTTGGGTCATCTGTACTCCAATACATGGGTTCTTCGCAAACAGTACGATGATGGAAGCCTTTATTTTGGCGTTCATACGCTGAAAATACTCCAACAGCGAATAATGATTTTGATGAAATCTGCTGTTGCTACCGCATGTTGAAAATCACCATCACCACTGCGAGCTGCCAGGGCTGTGGCTACGTGCGAAATTAAAAAACTGCACTACCAGCTTCACATTTTGCCGTTCCAAGTTGCTCGGATTAAGTGTCTTGGATGTCAAGCCATACCCAGACTTTATCAGTAGAGATGACTCCTCTTTATGTAAATCTCTGAAATTCTTAAATGAGGCATTCATTTTCCATTCAGGACGAACATCATTGTTTGAAAGCTCAAAGCGTTGATAGAAAAAGCAAGTCCCGCATTTTTCTAATTCAGCCAATTGTTTCTGATACACTTCAAAAGATGTACAGCAACTACCACATAAAATATTGGCCGATCTAGATCTGCCGGATGTGGATAAACATGACGAGGCATTGGCTTTGGCAGAAACATCTTCATTATCTTTCTGTTTAGAGAGTTATTGTCACAAACAACGGCTATGACCCTGTACCCACTATCTTCTAAGCGTATGATCACCTTCTTCAGTATGGCATGAAGTTGGTCGCCCTGTATGGTTTTTACCAGAAGAATGTGTGCTACCTCCTTGATTGAGCTCAGCAGACTCTGTACCATATACACGTGTACAGATGTGGCTGCCTCGCTGGAATTCACTGCAACAGCACAAATGCTGCCCCCCTTACAATCAAAACAAGGCTTGATATGAATTTTGTCAAGCATCAACATTACTGTCTTTTCATATGGCTGCAGATGTGTAAATCTCTGGGAAACATACTGAAGAAAATTTGCATCACAAGAATCAATTTCTGGGCACATTTGTACAGATGAGCACACTTTCCTAATAGTGCTCGGATGGCGCAAGGCTAGTGTACTTGTTTTTCTCAAATACTTGTAGGCATGCGGCGACATTGTGTGGAGAATGCATGCAAACACCATCACCCGTGTGCTGTACAGAATACGCTCTGCAGAGAGCAGTGTTAGCTGTTCCGTTAAAAATTTCACAGCCCCTTTCTTGTTTTCATTAATGCTTGCTTCCAATTTGTCTAGAAGGGAATGTACTGCAAGCGACAGGTGGCGAGAACTACAACGCTCGCCAGACTCCTCAGACAGCATGCACAGGTTGTTCAAAATTTCCAACAAGGAGCTTACTTTGCAAACCGAGTCTGGTACAACAGCGCTACCAAGATTCTTGATCGCGGATCCTTGGCAGCAAGTTGAGATTTGGAGGGTTTCGAACACGGTCAATGACGCCTTCAACCAAGGTTCACGATCGTCGGTGATGTTCAAAAACATCGTACACTTTTCTTTATGGATCACAGTCCACTGCACTGACACTGGGGCCCCTTGCAGGCGCGCCTTTAGTTCTTCGAGTGACGAAAATTGGTCTCTCTTCTGCTCCCCTTCATATGACGCCAGTGATCCTTTGACCGCACGGGCGAGTTGGGAAGCTTCTAGTCGGCTCCTCTTAGCATCAGGTGCTTCTCTCTTGCGGTTGTCTGGTGCTGAAAGGTACGAAGGGCAGTTGGTAAATACGGTAGGCACCGATCCATGGCGCAACGGCGGTACAGGCAATGGAACTGTAAGAACATTTCCTGTTCTTGGATCCGTGTAAGATGTCGTCTTCTCGATGCATGAAGCGTCGAAATGATTGGCGCAATCCTGCACAAACTTACAAATGTTTCGTAAACATCTCAGAATCCACTTATTAAAATAGACTAATGCTAGCCCCTTTGTCTATGAGCTTGTTTGCAGCACATAAATGTGGTCACAATCAATCTATCTGGGCTTCGAGAGTATCACAATAAACGTGCTGATTAATTAAAAGCAACCAGAAGCACATAACAGCACCATAAACATTACTTACCTTTGTGTACGAAGTAGGCACGAAGTCTTTCCTTGGAATGGCGCGTAACTACTTCTTGAAACTGTCGTCGTCTTTTGGCAAAGAAAACACTTGTATCTTCCAGCCCTTGCCATGATTTCTGGCGCGCCCCTGCACACAGCACTTGTTCGGCATTTTAATATCCACTGCGCATCGCACACGGAAACAAAATTGCCGCAAAACAAAGACGAGAGACGGCAAACGTGACCACGCCGCTGCAACCAATCGGCCCGCGCGGCGCAGGGAGCGTGAAAGAACAGTAGGAGCTAAGATCACGTCGCTGGCGATGCGGCTTCTGCAAGTGCCAGCCTGCCGGCTGTGACGTGAGATTTTGGGGCGCAGGCCTAAAAGCTGTTCAGGGGGTAATGGGCGAGCGTTGCAAGAAGCGCGGGCCTTTTGAATATGCCGTTCCGGTCGCTTCGTCTGCTTCAGCTGGAGCGCTTACAACATTTTCGCCTAATTAAGAGGAGAAAATATCAGAACAACTGATTTAACGAGGCAATATTTTTCAAAGAATATTGTTTGCAACGCTCGCCCTAGCGCCTTGTGGCGCTTTCTACTGCCGAAAACAGATGGCGCCACTGCCACCCTTCAGCGAAAAAAACGTCGTTTGAGGGTTTTGGTTCCCCGATCCCACGTAGACGATTTCGTTTTCGCATCATGGAGGGCTCAGCCAGGTAAGTATTTTGTCAAACTTGCTATGATACAAAAGTTACCATAACGCCCACGCTCTGTGTACAGTTTCACCGCAAATGTGCCATTGGCTGAGACGGGGAAAATTTTGAAAGTCTTCAGGATAAAAACGAACAATACTGTATATAACTTTCTCTAAGCCCTTGGATGATGGCGTCAATATTCTCCTTCCCCCAGTTGGTTAGGTTCAGGTACGGGGCCACATAAGCGACCCTGCTGATGACGAAAGCCTGTACTAGTATTAGGAGGTTGGCTTCTTTTATCCCCGACCTGCGATGAGCAATGCGTCTAATTAGGCGCATTGTTTGTTGACAGAAGCTCTAGAGTTTCCGTATTGTTACGCCATGGCGTCCGTTCTCTTGTAGCCACATGCCCAGGATCCTAATAATGTCCACTCTTGGGACAGGTGCTCCGATAGATGCCGGCTGCGTCTGGGCAGGGCAGATTTCTTACAAAATATGTGGACCTGTCCTGAAACATACGACACGCACACGTAAATTAAGACATGAACTTTGGTTGACTAATGCGCAGCTCAGACTCTGAGGATAAGCTTAGAACCATCCGACTGGCCGAACACGCCGCTCTTGGTCCACGGATTGCAGGCCGGCGTCTAGGCGGTTGGGCTCAAGCCCTACTTATATTCGTCCGAAAATAAATTTTTGTGCTACTACTACTAAGCGCTTGGACAGCACAGGAAGAAGAGAGATTGGTTTATATTTAGCCACATTCCCCTTCCTCCTCCTGCGCATTTCTTGAGGAGACTGGTGGAACAGGAACTGTCCATGTGTGCAAGGGGCAAGTGAAAAATGCGCGGCTAACACAATGATAGTCTACGCCCATACTTCACCCGTCAGTCAGAGAGACCGACCAATGAATGCCGTACTTGGTTTTACGTCATATGCAAGCTTGAAGGGCCAGCACAGAGAATTATGAGGTTTGGCTCTCCGAAAAGAAGCGGAAAAATTGAAGCACTGGGCTCGTTGGTTTAAAATGTCGAGACCATGGTGAGTGGCTCTTTAATATCCGCCTTAAGAGTACGGCGCGGTAGCGTAGTGGGTTAATTCCCACATATGTAGAATTTCATTCTCTACTCTACATTCATAGATCCCTGGGAACCCTTATACCGCAGTGGTGCAACGGTTAGGGACGAGCCAATGCAATACGATGGCTGGGGCTCCCAGCTGTGGGCCTTTTGCAGCCCAGGTTGTTCTTCGCCTGCGACCAGTCATTAATTTGACTCAGTGTTGTAGGCGTTACCGAAAAAAAGTAACTAAATACGTTACTCGTTAAGCTAAGAAAAAAGGAACGTGTTACCACCCTACGTTACCTGCAAAAAAAGTAACGCGTTACCGTTACCAAGAAAAAGTACCGCACATTACTTTGCCGTTACTTCAGGGTCATAAATTTTTTTAGTGCGTCTCCGCTTTAAGAACTCACGATAACAATTTCATAAAGCTTTTATTTAACATAAAAATCCTTGCCCAAAAAACGATTTTACGCGAAATCTTCATTTAACGAGAATACTTTGCACAAATGTCCAGGAGCTTAGCAATGTTGTATTGGCCTAAAGTTTCCTGTAGACCTATATGTGACGGATTCTAACTCTGTGGCACATGGTGAAGCCACTTTCTGATTGTGACATTACAAAAAAATATCATCAATTCTAACTTAACAAAGAAAACATCGCTGAACTCTACTCCACACGTAGAGTTGTGTGTGCGAGTGGTTCGGGTAGTGGAGGTATGTGAAGGCAAGTGTGCGAATACGTGTTCGTGCACGTGTTTGGCGCTTTATGGCCATTCTGTCTTTTTTTTGCTTGGGTGCGTCGTCAAGAGCAGGTGTTTTGTGGCATGCATGCGTGCCGGAACAGAGGTCGTCGAGTGCACCTGTTTGTTTGTTTGTTTGCAATATCAATTGAGGTGCTCTGCGCTCCTTTTTCGAAAAAAAGGGGGTGGAGTGGGGGACAACTGGAACAAAAAGTAACTAGTAACGTGACACCTCACGTTACCGAAAAATCTTAACGTAAGTACGTTATCCGTTACAGTTCTGAAATGGTAGCGTGCACGTTACTAAATTACAGACAAAGGGAACGCGTTACCGTTATCGCCGTTAATTGTTACGCGTTACCGCCAACACTGATCTGACTGCCATCTGCCACGGTGGCCAGGTTATAATGAGCCGCATCACCACATGACCTAGGTGGCCCACCTGCCTCCCATGTTGGCCTCGTGGCGCCACCTGCCAGTCATGCCCGTGACAAAAGAGCGACATTGGCGCATGATATGCCGTTGATAAGTGCATATACTGATGTTTCTTGAGACAATAAACAGATCGTGAGAACGGTTTGTTCCAGTGTGTTCATTGCTTTCCGTATTTTCTGAGCGCTTACCTATACCCTAAGGCATGCTCGCGATTTTTCGGCCATAAAGCCGACACCAAATTTTCTTGGCAACGAGGCCTTTAAAGCTATCGCGTAAAAATGGCGATATCTTCTTCATGCATAGGCAGAAAGGTGGCAGGGGTAAACGGCGGAGGACTTGCAGAGTTAGTCTTAAATCGCAGTGCTTGGCTCCTGCTTTTGCGGCTCTTTGTTTTCCTCAGCAAATTCCGGGGGTCAACGGGCCATGCAAGAAAGTTATCGGAGGTGAGGCGATGGTGACCGGAGGGTGGCGAATGAGTCACGATGCAAGGAAAGGAATTCCGGAGGATGTCGAGAGGAGGCTGGCGCGGCTGCATCCCAGCCATATGCTCGTACAGGTGCCCGAGAGTAAGTCGTAAGCATCGGCTGGCGAAACAGCCTTGGAACATTTCCCAGCAGACCACATGCGCAGCATGTGGATGCGTTATCCGGTGTGCGCAACGGGCTAAGGGCGGGTGAGCGAAGCTTTGTCATCGGTCAAAGAGGTGGCGGCGGCGACGAAGTTGAGGCAGAAACGGGAGGGCGCGATGGCTGGACCACAGCTAGGGCGTGCTAAGCGGCGCACTCCCTTGCGTCACAGGTGAGGTAGGTGTAACCTAGTTATCTGCTTTTGTAAGGCACGTCGAAGTGACGAAACCCCCGGATATGAGAGCTAGGAGATGGAGAAAAAGAGGGATAACTGGCGGGTAAACTTTTCGCGAGTGATATCCTTGAGCTCACTCAGTAATGACGGCTGGTCGAGGCGAACGAGAGACAAAGTGAGGGACTCCACAGGGTTGGAAAAAAGGCGGGTAAAAGTGCTTTACGCGGCTGCAAGTTCGTAATCGCTGCGGCAAAGGATTGTTTCGCGAGCAGCATCTTGATGGCGTATTTCTCCATACCTTTGATGATGTGGGGAATTTTGTGGGCTTCCCTCATCAATGGACTGAGAACATTGGACAAGCCCACAGTGTAACGTAATTGTCTTGCCGCTTTGTTGGGCGGCAGGCGGAACAAAGTTTTCCGGAAAAAGACTAAACGACGACTAACCCGGAAGAATCGCTTCGTGGTTCCGGGACACTTGAAGAGTAACATCCGGCAGGTTCGTCGAAGTCTTCGTCGGCGTGGCGGTGGAAGAGAAGGGGTTCCACTTTGCGGAGTGGTACCAGAGAAGATGACAGTATCGCGATGCGAGGGGCAGGTCTGGCTCGGTTCGTCGGGCACAGCGGCAGCCGGCGGCAATGTGCTGCTGCGAAGTTCCGGGGTGGGGATCCAGTCGCAACTCTGCCAAATATAAGTGGGCTATGAAGCACGCGCTAAGACTAGAGAGCAGCGGCCAAGACGGCGGCAGCCCGACGTCGAGTTACATCGAGCAGCGGTCCACCAGGCAGATCTCGCTCATTGGTCACAGTTGTGAACTTAAAGATACATTTTAGTTTCTCGAATGTTTAAGTTTTCTTATCGCACTAAAATTTGCGCACGAAGTTATTGGGACCACCATGAAAACATTTACGCAATAGCAACCAATATATACATTCATATTAGGCAACAATCTGTTTCTGAAGCATTGAAGGACTGCTTGTTACGCTAAGTGAAGGTATCGGTGATTACATTTTTATTACTGGATCAGCCAGCAATTTCTGTACCGCCTTTTCACAATAGCCTGGTGCGTCAGTACATTACAGGCCAGCCGTTTTTAACGGCCATTGCTCGACTCCACTGAAGCATCGAGTCCAAGAAGCTGTCATTGAATGTTTATTCGGTGATCACGTCTGCTCTTTTATTGCAGCTTCTGGTACGTTTGCTCGGCGCTGCTTGACTTTTGTTCCTGGAACCATGCGTGCTGCTTATTCATGTATATTCGATAGAAACAATCTCAGCAGGCTGGCTTGGTCACTCCATAAGGCCAACTCTCTTCTTAGTCAAATTTTTGACGAGCATAGAATGCTTCTGCTCGTATTTCTGTTAAAACACATACCTAAATGATAGATTCTTGCATGCCCACGGAAGCATATATTTTTGAAGAACGCCCTAAGGAACCTCTTCGCTCATGGTGCCTTCAATTGAGTTAAGAAGAAATACTAAAGGGCAGAGAGTCAGTCTCTTGCCATTACAGCACTGCCTCTGTGGTCCATATAAATTGAGTTTGGGATGACGTCTACACCATTCTCCGTCCTAGCCTCGAACCCATTTCGTCGGCAGCGCACAGACTTCCTTCCTTCTTTGTGGCCTCTGCGATCGGCGGTGCCCACGATGTTTTCAGTGTATTTGCTTCGCGCTTAATTCATTTTTGTCACGTTTTTGCTCTTCCGTGCATTTATCTTACAGGTTTCTTTATTCGTTGCTTCGTCAGAGAGGTGACAAACTCGCAATAAAGCAGGAGTTAAAGGCGTACCTTGACAGCTGCTCCTGCCTTACCGAGGAGTAATAACGGCAGACAGGATGCTATTTCAGACAAAAGTAGCAAGCATATATCACATATCTCGCACAGACAACAAACTTTGAAACTGAAGAGAAAAAAAAACGGTGGACACACTAAGCAGCATATAAAGTACATCTAATACAGATAGCAGACGCTCAAACCGAAAAATTTTCGTATTCTTCCAAACCAACATAAGGAGAAAACATAAAGTTAAGTACTTATTATTTAACTCTCCAGCAGGAATCTTCTTAGTGACTTGTTTGAAATACGTGCCCTGAAATGAATCCTGTTTCCAAGGTTATTTAAAAATACGGGGTTAGTAGTTTGCGTGTTACGTGCCATAGTTTGTACGTATGCATGGTGTCCTAAGTGTTTCTTTTCGTAAGCAGTATTGCCTTGGTGTCTTAGGCCCGGCTTTATCATATACAATATTTTTTTATGAATTGCGCAAGCGTATATATATATATATATATATATATATATACATATATATATATATATATATATATATATCTGGGTAAGCTTATGGATTTCATGTTTTAAGATGAGGGGTTCACTCGGGAAATCTTGAGGTCTACCTCTGTAGCATTCAAACATTCTTAAAATATTTTCTGCAATATGGGTAACGGGGTGTCATTTTTTTACTTGTAGTACCCCATACTAGGCTGCAATATGATAGGAATAAAATAAAGTTTAGCGCAATGTTTGCTTAAACCAGATAGGTATCAAGTTAACCTACTACAAAGGCACCCAACAACTTATTTCTGAATCCAGCTTATCTACATGTGTGTTCAGAAGATAGATCAGTTTCAAACCACACACCGAAAAATTTCTGCGCTGCTATTGTATTTTATTATTATTCAATAATATAATAGCGGTTGTTCCAACAACTTTATTAACAGGAGCAAAAATTATTTGTTTGGTTTATTTATATTTAGTTGTAGCCTACTCATATGGCACCATGATGAAAGCCTATTCAAATATTGTTTAACTGTACATTCTAAATTTGCAAGCGAAGTAGACGCAAAATATACATTATCATCTTCTGTGTACATAATAGGACAAGGGGAGTCAGGTATATCGGGCAAGTAATTTATATAAATATTAAATAAAATTAGACCAAGTATAAACCTTTGCGGGACAATACTGATTATTTTTAGTTTGGGCGATACATCACTGTTGAATTATACGTGCTGGTACCTATTAGTAAGATATTTGCGCACAAAATCTAGTACACCAGCACGTATGACATTTACTAAGCTTAATTAATAATATTTCGTGGTGGATGAAATTAAAGGCTTTACGTAGGTCATGAATAAGTCCAAGTGTGAACAACTTATTTTCAATATTTATTATAATAATTTCAGTCTTTCATGTTTCGCATTTAGTAAAGGTTCCTCGGTATACTTGTTTCTGCGATTGTTTTGCAGTTATAATGTTATACTTCTCAATGAAACTTGTTACACACTTTCTTATAACAATCTCAAACAATTTTGACAAAACTGGGAGAACATAAATTGGCGTGTTGTTATATATAGCGGCCTCACCGCATCCTTTGCTAACGGGGCACTCAGGGGCAATCTTAAGCTCACCGGGAAATATACTAGTTTCCAACATGCGATTAATAATGTAGGTTAAAGGTAGGCTTAAAATGTCAGCTGCATGCTTCGAGGAATGTGCGTCAATATCATCAAAACCAGCGGCAGTTTCGCTCTTCAGAATTTTAATTTTGTGTTCTATATCTGTTTCTGCCACCAAAGCCATGACTATAGAGATCGCAATGATAGGTTTTTCCAGTCATAGCACACTGTCTGGCACATGATATTGTGATGAGGTATACGTTCCAGAACTTACGAAATGCCAATTTAGTTCTGCTGCTGTGAAAGGTTGTGACATACGTGTATTAGCTGGGTGAATAGTGGTATTAGGATTGCGATCAGGTTTGCGCCTAAAGAGTCAACTTGTTCCAAAATTTTCTAGGGTCATTGCGAATACGAGCAAACAATTTTTTGCAATATTCTACCTTTGATTCTTCAGATCACTATTGATTTCAAAACTTCTTGAACTCAAGAAGCTTTTGGTTGTCACGGCTATACATAACTGTGTGAAACGTTGTGGTCTTTTCAATTTTTCTCCAGAGAACTTTCGTAACCCAAGGTTTCCTTGTCTTGATATGTTTCTCCGAAAATCTGTGTACAAAGCATCTTTCATTGCAGTTATTAAATTTGCTTGCAAATAAGGTAGAAGCGTTGTTGCCAACTTTCAATTAATAAGAAATTCCTAGTTTACATTAATTAAGTGAGACCAAAAGACATCGAAACACATTAATTTCTCGACAGCATATAGATACAGGTTTAATGTCGCGGTTATGCCCAACAAAGGAAGAAAACGAAGCACAGGAAGATGTTCACTAACATACGCGTTTAGAAGGCCGGCAAATGAATTATCAGGATCGTTTGTGATGCATCCAATAACGCGCACTATGAGTTCTAGTGCGAGTAGGGCTTGTGAGAAGATTAAGGCATGAATAGCAACTGATAACATTATTGAACTATTTTGCATGAGAATAATTCACAAAGTTAATAATAATGTACCGGGAGCTTAGGTTAACCCTCAGGCGGCGGCGAAACTACAGCGGCGACCGAGTCTCTCGTCGGTTCAGGCCAGCAGGCGCTCGGTCTAAGCGATGGCAGTGCAGCTACTTCTTCTTTGCCTCAGTAAATATAGGATGATGCTCTTCTTCACAATGACCCCGGGGAGAAAAGGAGCCATTTTGACGACTCAGGGTGCCGACCACACAACCGAGTGATAGATTGGCTTGAGTCGTTGGACATGCACAGTCTCGCGACAACGTAGTTCATGGAGGATGTGCGCTTTAAGACGCGGTAGAGGCCATGGATTTCGAAAGAAGTTTCTTGGAGAGGCCGAGAGCAGTAGAAGAGATCCACAGCCAGACGAGCGAACCGGGTGGGAAATTCGGATCAAGCTGACTGTCGTCATGGCGGCATTTTTCGCGCCCCTGAGTGTCTTCCGTGAGCGACCGTGCAATCTGGTGGCAGTCTTTTGTGTACTGCGCAGCTTCAGAAACAGTTGTACACTCAAATGGGGCAGGGCGGTATGGGAGAACTGTGTCGATGGGAGCGGATGGATGCCGGCTGTAGAGGAGAAAAAATGGGGAGAAACCGGTGGTGAACTGGGTAGCAGTGTTGTAGGCGTACGTAATATAGGGTAGAACGAGGTCCCAGTTCGTGTGGTTGGCACCAACGTACATCGCCAGCATGTCGCCCAGAATGCGATTAAATCGTTGTTAGGCCATTTTTTTACGGATGGTAGGCTGTACAAGTCCGACGAATGATATTGCTCTCGGCGAGTAGAGCTTCAACGACATCAGACAAAAATACGCGCCCTCTGTCACAGAGGTGTTCACGAGGAGCACCGTGGCGAAGTATAAAGCGCTGCAAAATGAAGGACGCCACTTCAGGAGCTGCAGCAGCCGGAATTGCGGCGGTTTCTGCATACCGGGTTAGGTGGTCAACGGCAAAATGACCCAGCGGTTGCCAGCAGCGGTGTACGGCAGAGGACCGTATATATCGATGCCAACACGGTCGAAAGGGCGTTCAGGGCAATGCAGTGGCTGCAACGGTCCAGCAGTGTGATGACGCAGTTGCTTACGGCGTTGGCAGGACGGGAAGGAGCGGACGTACTTCAGGATGAAGTTATACATGCCTTCCCAGTAGTACCGGAGACGGATGCGAGTGTACGCCTTAAAGACTATCGCGTGGCCGCATTGCGGGTCAGCGTGGAAACAGCTGCAGATTTGCGACCGGAGATGTTGGGGAATGACGAGAAGCCATTTCCGTCCGTCAGAGTTATAGTTGCCCCGATAGAGTCGATCATCGCAAATTGTAAAATGTGAAGCTTGGTGACGAAGGGCGCGGGATGATGGAGGCTTAGATGGGTCGGAGAGAAAGTCAAGAAGAGAGGCAATTCATTCAACTTTACCCTGCTCAGCAGGCATGTCGCAGGTGGTGAGCGAAGGCACAGAAGATTCGAGGGCGCAGAGGCTGGCAAGCTCGGCCGGTATCGGGGAGCGGGAGAGGGCATCAGCGACCTGATGCTTTCGGCCCGACCGATATACGACACGTATGTTATACTCTTGGAGATGGACAGCCCATTGAGCCAGGCGACCGGAGAGCTCTTTTAGCGAAGAAAGCCAACATAGGGCATGGTGGTCGGTGACCACATCTAATGGACGGCCATAGAGATAAGGTCTAAACTGGCCAAGGGCCCCGACAATGGCGAAGCACTCGTTTTCCGTCACGGAGTAGTTGGATTCAGCTTTCGCGAGGGTGCGGATGGCGTAAACAACCACATATTCCTCGAATCCAGACTTGCGTTGAGCGAGCACAGCCCCGAGGCCAATGCCACTGGCGTCAGTGTGTACTTCAGTTGGGGCTTGCGGGACGAAGTAACGCAAGATGGGTGGTGCCGTGAGGAGACGGCGCAAGGTGTTGTAGGCATCGTCGCAGGCGGGCGACCAACTCGAAAAACCCACATTGCTGCCGAGAAGCTCAGTTAAAGGGGAGCAATGGCCGTAAAGTTCCGAATAAAACGCCGAAAATAGGAACAGAGGTCTAGGAAGCTGCGCAGTTCCTTAATGCAAGTAGGTTTTGGAAGCGCAGTCGGACGAAAAGGTCACGATGTCGTCGTGATAACACAGGCACGACTTCCATTTCAGGCCACGCAGAATGCTGTCCATGATGCGCTCAAAAGTAGCCGGAGCATTACAGAGGCCAAAAGTAATGACGGCGGTAAATTCATACAGGCCATCAGGGGTCACAAATGCGGTTTTAGGGCGATCGTCGGCTGCCATGGGGACCTGCCGGTACCCTGATCGTAAGTCGAGAGAAGAGAAGAGTTCCGCTCCTTGAAGGCAGTCCAGAGCATCATCAATGCGCGGAAGAGGGCAAACATCCTTTTGTGTGGCCTTCTTCAGGCGGCGGTAATCAACGCAGAAACGAATAGTGCCATCTATCTTCTTCACGAGGACCACGGGCGAAGCCCATTGACTGTGTGAGGCCTAGATCACGCCGCTCTGAAGCATGGTGTCAACTTGGTTTTGAATAACTTGGCGCTCACTGGCTTAGACACGATACGGGCGCTGCCGCAGAGGGGCGTGGTCACCGGTGTCGATATGGTGGGCGACAGTCGACGTGCGGGTCAAAGCGGGTTGGTGTGAATCGAAGGAGGAACAAAACTGGTGAAGCAGAGCGAGGAGTTGAGTGCGTTGAGGTGCAGGAAGAGAGGCGTAGATGGAGGGAAGGAAAACGTCTGGAGACGAAGTGTCGAGTGGAGGAGCCGGCGGGCTAAGGGCATCGACGTCAAGGGACGGCGAATTGTCAGTTTCATCGCGATAGAGAATGAAGTCAATGATTTGTACGGTACCAAGGCACTCACCGCGACGTACAGCGGAAGGATATGTAAAGGGATTGGTCACGAACAACGCGCTAAAGCCAGCTGACAGAGTGAGGACGGCGTAAGGTATGGAAAGGTACTTGCGACACAGAAAGAGGGGCGATGGTGTAAAATGTACGTTGCCGTCGCGAACAAGGTCAGAAGTGAGGGGTACAAGAACAGAAGAAAAGGCAGGCAGTTCAGTGTCTTCGGCAACGACGGCTTTCGCAGGAGCAGCAGAAGGGGCATCGGGCGGCGAAGAACCGCTGAGCGCAAGGAACTCGAGTTCAGCACGAGCACAATTGGTGACTGCGTTATGGCGCGACAGGAAGTCCTAACCCAAGATGATCTCATGAGAAAAGGTTGGTAAAATGACGAATTCAATCATGTAGAGGATTTCCCTAATAACGACGCGAGCCGTACACCTCGCTAACGGCGCAATGGCCTGCGCGCTTGCGGTTTGCAGCGATAATCCAGAAAGTGGGGTAGTCACTTTTCGCAAAGAGCGGCAAAAGAAGACGGCAATGGCAGAAACAGCAGCACCGCTGTCGACATGCCCCAGAACAGAAAGACCCTCTACGGAAACAGCGATCAGATTGGCGGGACATAACTGAGGCCTTGGACATTTCCCTGGTGGCGCAGTTCTCGCCTCAGGAACTGCGGCGTCTAGTTTTCCTTTTGCAAAAGATTCGGGCGCCGACGCATGAGAGAAAGGAAGCGGCGACGAGAAGGTGAGCGCCTGGTGGATAAGCTGGTGTGATCAGGTGAAAGCGGGCGACTCTGTGGTGGCTCGGCTGGCGGTGAGTATTCACTGGGAGGAGGTCATTAACCGGTAACTGGGGAGATTGACGCACGACGACGGAAAAGCCTGGCCACATGACCAGACAGTCCGCAGGAGTAACAAATAGGCCAATTGTCACTAGTATGCCAGGGATTGCCGAATTGTCGAAGAGGTCAAAAACAGGCTTCGGAGCGTGAGGAAATTGAGGCACAGACTCGAGGTGGAGCGTAAGTTGGGCGGTAGTTAGGCGGCCGCGGCCGTGCGACGGCGGCAGCGTAGGTCAGGAGTGCAGCGACAGGTGTGGGCGGTTGCGCTGGTGCGGGCGGAGGGACCGGTGGAAGGACATAAGCCACTTGTTCGCTGATGGCAGCGCGAAGGTTGGGCGCCAGGTATGGAGATTGCACGGAGGGTGGAAGGGAGAAGGGATAGCTGACGTGCAACTTCCTTACGCACAAAATCTTTGATGCGCGCCAACAGTTGCGAGTGGTCGGGTGCAGCCGACAGGCCGACAAGCAACTCCACAGGCGCTGCTGCGTGCTGGCGAGTGATAAGCCTCTGCTTGCGCAGCTCATCGTAGCTCTGGCAGAGACTGACTACTTCGGCAACGGTGCGGAGATCTCGCGACAGCAGCATCTGAAAGGCGTCATCCTAGATGTGTTTCAGAATATGCTCGATCTTGTCCCCTTCGGGCATCTGGGCGTGGACGTGTAGAGCACAGGTTGAGCACGTCTTCAGTGTAGCTGGTGAACGTCTCATCCGACTGCTGAGAGCGCTTGCGCAAGCGGTGTTTGGCGCGTAGCGTGCGCACAGCAGGATGTCCGAACACTTCGGTGAGGTTCGTCTTGAAAGCAGTCCACGTGGAGAAGTCTGCTTCGTGGTTTCGAAACCACAGGTTGGCAACGCCAGTCAAATAAAACATTGCATTGTTCAACTTGGTGGTATCATGCCACTTGTTATACGCGCTCAGCCGCTCGTATGATGTGAGCCAGTCTTCAGCGTCATGATCGTCAGTACCGCTGAAGAGCGCCGGATCCCGCTGCCGGAGGGAGCCGGAACAGAGTACAGGTGAGCCAGCCTGCACGGCTTTGGGGTGGGCGGCTTCGGGCATAGCGGGGGGTGGTCGGTAGCGTGCGGTTGCTCAATTCGCTTGCTGCATCGCACAAAGCGAACTACTATGTTGAACGGGTCATGATTCGGAGTAGGTACTTTGTGACATGCACCAAATGTAACAAAGGCTTAGGTTAACGCTCAGGCGGCGGCGAAACCACGGCGGTGACCGAGTCTCTCGTCTGTTCAGGTCAGCAGGCGCTCGGTCTCAGCGATGGCAGTGCGGCTACTTCTCCTTCTTTGCCTCAGTAAATATAGGATGATGCCCTTCTTCTTCACAATATTATTATCATCCATTATAACAAAACCTATGACCATGTTTGTGAAAGTTATATAACATATGATGAAGCAATCAAATCTATACTTGTTTCCAGAAGGGGGTCGATACACAACAAACACTACATACATTTTTAGGCTAACACAGACCTTCAATATCATAATAACAAAGTGCATTCTGGCAAGACATCACGAACAAGTTTTTTCTTCACAAATTGCTACGCCTCCACTACGAGTAGATTCCAGAAGGGGGTTCATACACAAAAAACACTACATACATTTTTAGGCTAACACAGACCTTCAATATCATCATAACAAAGTGCATTCTGGCAAGACATCACGAACAAGTTTTTTCTTCACAAATTGCTACGCCTCCACTACGAGTAGATTGTCGAGTCCAACCGTGGTATTCGCGGCCCTCGATTCCAGGTGGGTTATCATTCTTTGTTAGCCAGGTTTCAGTAAAAAGCAATATATCAAAGTTTATACAAATGCCTACCAATAACTCATGAACTTAATCTTCTTTGTTGCGAACGCTCCCTACATTGTAAATGAAAAACTGATAGTTACTTATGTTAACGATGACTGAAAAATGTGTTGTTAAAACAACTATAATCGTAAGTTGTGGTGCTACCAATGCTTGTAGCAGTCATTGTATAGTTGTACCATATAATTATGTGCCCCCGAGTAACACATCTAGTTTCTAATTTCTTCAATGTCATCAGTACAGGCTATACGAAAAGCTGGTGACGTTTCCTCTCTTTTTAGCGAACACTTTGCCCCCAGCAGTCCATGTAAATTTTCAGTCATGTTCCTCTATTTATAGTCGCTCGAAGAAGCTGCTTGGTTTTCCTAGTCAAATGCTCATTCACGTACACTGGTTGCGCGTCTGTCTCATGCAAGATAGCCTTTTGATGTGGATTTTAGTTTTTTTGCCCTTGCTAGAAAGTCAATTCGTTTGTTGCATCGCACAAAGGGAACTACTATGTTGAACGGGTCATGATTAGGAGTAGGTACTTTGTGACATGCATCAATATCACCATTTTCCACCACTTCGTCGATATGCAGGCCTACCTTCTTCACTGCTTCCTGTGGGTCATCATCATGTGGTATATCTTTATTCTCAATATTGTTAGAGTGCTGGTACTCTCCCAGATCTTCAAAGTCAGTTTCTTGTTTTGTGATCTCAAGTTACTGTTTTCGTGTAGTACTGCTTGAAGCTGTTCTCTTGAAACCTTGAAGTCACCAATGTCTTTCTTAAAGTATTTAATTTCCTCTAGCGTTTTCTTTATCTCGTCGAGTTCGTCTTTCAGTTAGTTACGCAAATCTTCAATCGCAATCAACAAACAAAGGACAACAACAATCGATGCGGGCAGTATGGATCGGCAGCAGCGAACACTATATCAACTTAATTACATGTAATACATAGCAGATCTCACCACCAAGAGCAGAAAGATTAGGTGTGTAGTTCAGGTGCACCACCGCCGAACTGCAACTGTCCACTCCAATGTGCGAGCTTACGTAGCCGACTGGTGTCTCTGTACCCTTCTTGCGGGAGCTAGTTGCGTCGCACTTGTGAAGATCACGCTGTATTTTCCGTGATATCAGAGACGTAATCTTCTTTACGAAGATCCTCTGTTCCCGGCAGGAGCATGGTAGCAGGCCCATATGTCAGAAACTGCAAGAGCTGAAAGATTAGGTGCGGGTTCCAGGTGTACCGCCGCCGAACTGCAACTGTCCGCTCCTCCGATGTGCGAGCTTATGAAGCCGACTGGTGCCTCTGTTTCCCCCTTGCGAGATCCAGTTACGTAGCAGTCTTGAAGATGGCGCTGTCTTTTCGGCGATATCAGTGACGTAATCGTGCTTGATGCAGACCCTCTGTTCCGGGCAGGAGTACGGTAGCAGGCCCACGCGTCAGAAACTGCAAGAGCAGAAAGATGAGGTGCGGGTGTCAGGTGCACCACCGCCGAACTGCAGCTGTCCGCTTCTCCGATGTGCGAGCTAATGTAGCCGACTGGTGCCTCTGTTTCCCCCTTGCGAGATCCAGTTGCGTAGCAGTCTTGAAGATGACACTGTCTTTTCGGCGATGTCAGTGATGTAATCTTGCTTGACGCAGACCCGCTGTTCCGGGCAGAAGCACAGTAGCGGGCCCACGCGTCAGAAACTGCAAGAGCAGAAAGATTAGGTGCGGGTACCAGGTGTACCGCCGCCGTACGAACAATAACAAGCATAAAGAGGAATTAAACTAACTGGCATTTTCTTTAAATACAACCTTTGTGCGTAAAGTTTTGAGAGTGAGTCTATTAAAAAAAGTGCGTTTAATACTGAAATAATTTGCGCGCACCCCTTCGAAATAGTCTCCCTTGCAGTCTATACACAGCTTCAAACGAAACACTTTGAAAACGCTTCTTTTGGCAGGACTGTCAGCTCCTTTGTCGTGGCGTCTTGAATGGCCTCGACGCTCCCCATCCAGCGACCTTTTAGGGCTCTCTTCACAGGAGGAAACACGAAAAAATCGCATGGAGAAAGGTCAGGCGAGTATGGTGGTGGGGAAGTACAGTAATGGTGTGCTTGGCAAGAAATTTTCTCACCCTGAGAGTAGTGTGCGGCCTTGCGTTATCGTGGTGAAGGCTCCATTGTCCCGATTCCCATAAGTCAAGGTGACGGCGTAGCAGTGCATCACGCATTGGTTGGAGCACGTGAATATAAAAATCCTAATTCACCGCCTTCCCTTGTGGGACGAAATCGTGGTCTACGACACCTCTGGCATTGATATTGATAAAAACTATCAGAATTGTCTTTGTTTTGGTCTTCAGTCGCCAAACCTTTCATGACGCCGGAGAGCTTGTGCACCGCCATTTGGCACTCTGCCTCTTTCTTTGAGGATTGTATTGAAAACACCGTGTTTCTTCTTCAGCAATGATGCTGTGGATGAATGCAGCATCCTTCTCTGCCTTGGAGAGCAAATCAGCGCTCACTGATGCCCGCGTGTCCTTCTGGTTCTTTGTGAGGGGAGTGCGGCAAAATTCTGGCATTAAGCTTTCGTTTCCCCAAGTTCACATGCAAAATTTGGCGGCATGTTGTCTTACTAACGTCTAGAGCATCGATAGCATGCATACTGTAATGGTGCGGTCTTGCTGTACGATTTCTCTGATCGGATGATCCGAGCCACGTTCTTTTCGTTCCGTGAGGTTGAAGGGCGCCCCTGCGTTGTGTCATCCTCCACCGCAGTTCTCCCCGGAACGAACCTTTTGTGCTACTCGAAACCTCGCGCCAGCGATAATGTCTCGTTTGCCGTAAGCATCACGTAAGAGTTCATACGCCTGTGTGGCTGTCTTGCTAAGCTAAACACAGAATTTTATGCTTGCATGCTGTTCGAGGTGGGCGTCCATCTCTTCACATTAACTCAGAGTTGAGCGAGCTGATGACTAGTGGCAATGTATTTTTCTTCTTGTTGTGCCATCTAGCGGCTGACACATCAATGAACATAAATAGCTCAGGTTAGCCCGTACGGATGGCGCTACACATACGCACCAACAATTGTTTTGGGGAACCATTTCTAGAGAAGAAAATAAATCACTCTCGAAGCTTTACGGACAAAGGTTGTATACCTCTCAAGAAATATGAGACGTCCACTACTCTCCAGTGGTTCTTGAGCTTTGTGAACCAGCAGTCTACTTTCTCTCGGGAAGATTTCTATGCAGAAATAAGGTTTAGCCTGATCTGTAAGAATCTTGTTGGGGTACAACAAGTGGGAGAAACCAGGTTTTACCCGAATACAAAGGTCACTATACATTACATCACAAGCCCTAAAGGGTGCACTTAAAGACTACAGCATCCTCCATAAGTCCGTATGCCTGTCCTCCACAAACTACTGGATCTCTGTCCGCTGCTAATCAAATTTCACTATTGCACCTGGCTTGGCCTCTCACTGTCCTTCTCAAACACTTGGAATCCTGTTACCCTGGTAGATTATCAGCTGTTGCCTGAATTATGTGCTTTAGCACAGCACTGTCTACAGTTAAACTTCTGGATGCTGTATTTTAAAGAGGTTTTGTGGCATGAAAGTGACTTGGAGCATGACGAATAGCTGTAAATCTAGCCTAATGACTTTTCCATGCCACAACCACTGCTGCAGCCAGATATCATTTCTCGGAGCAGCACAATGGCCTCCATTTTTAGAGTGCTGACATGTTCAAACTTCAGAGTGAAGGGAGGACGTTTTATGTTGCATGAAAAGAAAATTACATGCATACTGATCTTGGCAAGAATGCCCTGTGGACATTACAAAAAACTGCAGTCCTTGCTTTGTCTTCGCCAGCTAACAAAATCCATAAATCTACAAATACTTTTGTTGATAAAGACAAGCTGCCTTGCACTCATTTGTGCGCAGAGCACGGTGGACTTTTTCTTAAGCCAAACCTCCAATGTAAATCAGTATCTCACTATGTTCGGCAAAAGTAAGTGCAGATTTGCCGTGTATTGCACTGAATAAGTGCCTCATACAGGAGGTTATGAAAATAAATGCAAGGTTATGAGCTTCAAAAGCGCATGAGCTCGCCCAAAATATGCACATAACAGAGAAATTTGTCTTGAAAAGATATTTACCACTGGAGGTCACAGCATTTCTGCTGTGTCAGGTAGCATATTACAAAAAGAGTCTGCATAGATAGGTCAATAAGTAGTGTCAGTGCTGTTGAATATAGAACTATCCAGGCCATAGTTATCGGATCTAAGCTGTTTAATGAAATAAAAAAGTGAATATTTTGCTTGCATTTAAAACAGACCTACTACTGAGTGCGGGCTAGGTAACAAGAGAGGGACAGACGAAGCGAAAGAGGTACTGAAAATTGTTAATTGTTCGGGTCTTGAATTTAATTAGGAATTTAAAGAAATTTTCAGAAATGAAACAGCCATCAATTTTGCATGGTTTTATGAGGTTGAATATCACAAAGCCGCAAAGGAAATGCAGGAGGCCACAGTTAAAGAAGCTGGATAATTCAACCCCCTGAGATTCTTTAAGTGTGCTACACCACTATTTAGAAACACTGACCTACTACTGAGTGTGTGCAAGAAAACAAGAGAGGGAAAGACGAAGGGAAAGAGGTGCAGAATATATATTTATCTATTAGGGTTTATAAATTAATTTATAAAGCAATTTTCAGAAATGATGCAGCCATTAATTTTGCTTGGTTTTGTGGGGCATAATATCAGAAATCCGCGCAGGCAATGCAGGACATCATAGTTGAGGACTCTGGATAATTCAACCCCCTGAGATTCTTTAAGTGTGCTACACCACAGAGTACCTGGGCCTCTAGCATTCCATCTCCATCGAAATTCGCTCAAGCCGGGAATCGAAACCGGTAAGCAGCCGAGAACCATGACTACTCAGCCACTGCAATCGCTCCATTTTGGGTGACATGCATCAAATTGGTGACTAACGGGGTTGAAAAAGTTCACTTCAGTGAGATTATGAAATGATGAGGAGGTTTTAGAGTTTGTTTAGTCTACCAATGCCATGTAATTAGACATAAAATTCATTACGAGTAGATTCTGCCTATGGGAGGGTACCTAAAATACAAAGCAATATGTCCATAAAATGAAGGCATGAGCACAATTGCCTGCTGTCAGCAACCACTTTAGTGCCCAAAAAGACAGTCAGCTTCTTTTAAAAACGCATATCCTGCCTATGTCCATTCAAGATTTAAGCTCAATTTTAATTCACACTTATTAGCAACCCATGCAGCTCTCTCACCATCTCATAGCATTAAGCCTACGATGCTTCTTTAAGTAGTCCACTGCACTATTCTGAATTTTAGGCCTTTTATAGTGCACAAAACTATGCGCGATTGCTTTGCAGAGGCAGAGCAATTTAAATTTTTTCTTTTCGAGCATACTGCAAGGTGCTGTTAATAACTTCTCCATGACTGCCTAAGGCATTAAATTCCATTCTTACTCTCCCAACCATTTCTCTCAAATGGTCTACATCTGTTCATGACCTGGCCTAGATGTACTCCGTTTCCACTTCAAGTACCTCGCTGCCTATCGTAAACAGTTCTTCCCTTTCCAGAAGTTCAATGTTCCTTCATTGCTGCACTAAGCTTTTATGTCCTGAGTCATGAACAACAATTCCTCACAGCTCATACTACGGCAATAACACGAAATCAATGTAACTAAGCTGTTCTCCATAAGTCTCCGCATTTCACAAGCCAACCCTTTGTCAGACAGCGTCGTCTCATCTAGGACCGTCACATCTGATTCACGTATGTGCGTTGCGCAAAGTAACCAACTGTTGATTTAAGGTCACTGCTTCCAAAACCACTTTCACTAGTTTCATACACTAGGACTTGGGAATTCCCGCAAGGGCTCCTTGAGTTTCAAGGTAATGCTGCTTGGTGCCAGCACGGACCCTTATCCCCGCATACTGAAGCTGGCATCCGCACCGTGGCGCTAGGTTGTAAGGTGAAGGGTAGAAACCATGAATGGCGGCGCTCGGGGCCATTGTGAAGCCCCGGCCGACAGGCTCCCCGTCAGTTGACCAGGCGGGGGCTGCGGGATCCGCCGGTGAATAAGGCGTGAACCACAGGCGACATTTAGGAACCGTCAGTATATCCATAGCGCAGGAGTACCTCTTCAAAAAACCTAATCGGTCCCTGAAAACGAACCGCACCGATGAAACATTCACCAGTACCCGACCTGAAACTCACGACTTTCTTCACTTCTTAGTAATACACTCCCTGATAGGTAATGACCCCGTTGCAGCGAAGTCTGTTTTAGTTATCGCTCGAACCCTTGAGAAACTGATTGGGAAAAAGTACTGTGCAAGGAAAGTGTCATCTGGTGACCTTATTTAGGTGTCCCAGAAGGACCACTCTGACATCCTTTTGAGGCAAAAGCAGTTTGATCACCTCCTAGGTGACCACTCCCCACCGGAATCTAAACACTGTGCAAAGTTTCATATCAGAACGTGATCTGATCCAAGAAACAGAAGCTGACCCTCTGAAAGGCTTCCGAGATCAAGGTGTCATTGACCTTCGTCGCATCACCAGAAGGCGGAACGAAGAACAGGTGGTGATACCCCACATCGTCTTGACTTTTGTACGGTCCCGTCTTCCATACGCTGTAAATGCAGAGTTCATCCACTGCAAAGTCCAGCCATATATCCCCAACCCGAGATGATGTTTCAATTGCCAAAAGTACGAACACGGATCAAAAACGTGCCGGGGAAAACTCCATCTGCGAAGTGCGGTGCCCATGAGCCCCCAACCGGCAACTGCAGTGCCGCTCAAGTAGTGTTCAACTGCCACGGGCCACATGCCGCCTACTCGCGATTATGCCAGAAATTTTAAAACGAGAAAAAATAATTCACCTGAAAGTAACAGAAAACATCACATTCTCGAGAGCCCAAAAGAAGCTCTCGCTTCTTTCTAAACGATCCTACGCTGACTCAGCACGCCAGGGGGCCGGGCGGCGTCTCGTATCAGCGGGCACGCAATTTAGCATCGCTGATGCGCGTCCACTACGGCCCCTCACCGAGCATCCTCCGGTTGCACCAGACTTCCATGTCCCAGACGTAAACTTTTCGCGACCTCTGGGAAAACACAGACAAACGAGGGGGAGTCTCTCCCTCTTGAAAACTCCACGTCTGCTTCCGCGTCTCTACCGGAAGCAAAGGACATGACACCGGGACCCTCAGTGTCGGAGGCGCTGAGGGAGGCCTCCATAGAAAGGCGGAGTCTTCTAGACCACCTTGAACCAAAAAGACATCCGCCAGTCAAGCCGCCTCATAAAAGTGGTGGCATCTAAATGACTCCCACTTATCTTCGCCTCCTCACCAAGAGCTATGGCTTTAGATAGCATTATTCAATGGAACTGTGAGGTCTACTTAAGAATCTGGATGACATATTTGAAATACTCGCGGAATATCAACCAAGCATACTTTGCCTACAAGAAACACACTTAAACACAACACACACAAACTTTCTAAAGAAGTGCGCAGTATACCGGAAGGACAGGCAAGGCAGTGTGCACTCATCAGGTGGCGTTGGTATTGTGGCGCAGAACTTAATTGCTTCGCAATGTCTTCCACTGGCGACTGATTTAGAAGCAGTGGCAATACGAGCCCTGACTCTTGGCAGAGTAATAACCTTGTTCCCTATGTATCCCACCATATTATCGGCTGTCGACAGATCAACTCGAAAAACTCATTGTTCAGCTTCCCGAGCCAATCGAACAATTCCTGTTCTCATCTGTATCATGCATATTGAATAGAAAATAATCAACATACTTTTATTCAACACACAACTTATACACAGCGATAGACTTTGCTATTGGCTCTACCTTGCTCTTGACAGCTACTGAGTGGGCTGTTATTGAAAATCTGTGTGGAAGTGATCACTTTACCATTTCTTTAAAATATACAGAAAATATCAACCCGAGGATAAATAACCCTAGGAAGTTTAAAGAACAGATTGCTGATTGGAAGATGTTCCAGGAACTATCAGCATAGCCTTCTTCATCAAGTACAGAACTATGTATAGATGAATCTCAATCCCTGATCACACTGCATATAATAGTCGCTGCCAGACATCAGGTAAAACAGAAAACCAACGACGACCATGCTGGAATGCGTGCAAGTAAGCTCGTCAGGACGAAAATAATGCATGATCGAAATTCCGCTGTTATCCTACGATTCATACCTTGAACTTTAAGCGAGCTAAAGCAAATGGCAATCGTACTCGCCGTATATCCAAACGGGAAAGTTGGCAATCGTTTCTATCCTCTGTAAAATCTTACACAGATACATATAAAGTGTACAGTCGACTAAAAGCACTTGAAGAACATAGTTCACATCTAATTCCTCCTGTAAGCACTGCTGGTGATACACTGGAGCATCAAGCAGATGCACTAGACAAACACTTCGAATATACTTTTAGCTCAGCACATTATACAGATTCCTTCTTGAGATACAAGCTAGCTGAGGAGCTCAATCCTGTTCACAATAATGAAAGACCATCAGTAGGAGGATACAATAGCCCATTTACTTTACAAGAGTTGAAAGTTGCCTTAGGCACTTGTGGGATCTCAACAGCAGCAGGCCCTGACAAGGTTACATATGGAATGCTCAGGCACTTGCGTGAAGAAACCCTTGAAACTATCCTTTGCCTGTTTAATTACATATGGGCTGCTGGACGTCTTCCGAAAGCCTGGAAAAAAGTGATTATTATCCCGGTACTAAACCAAGGCAAAGAAGCCATTCTTGCGGCCAGTTATCAGCCAATTGCGCTAATCAGCTGCATATGTAAGCTCTGAAAAAATGGTAAATCGTCGCCTTGTGCATTTTCTAGAAATCACGGTCTTCTTGACCAGCACCAAGCTGGATTTAAAGCTAACCAGTCAACCACTGACCAGCTGGTGGCCTTCGAAACTTACGTAAGGGACGCCTTTGTGCATAAACAGCACTGTTTTTCTGTTTTCTTTTAGAGAAAGCTTACGATACCACATGGCAATATGGTATCATCCGTGACATGTTCATCTTTGGTATCTCGAGAAGTATGCTGTCCACCATTCAAAATAATCTGCCTGAACGAACATTCAAGATCCGTGTAGGAACTCGTTATCCAAGCAGTTTATACTAGAGAATTATGTCCCTCAAGGCGGCGTGCTTAGCTACACTTTCTTACAGTGAAAATGAATTGATTCAAAAGCGTCCTTCCTATATCTATATCCTACTCCGTTTATGTCGATGATGAACAAATAAGTTACAAGTCATGTAATTTCAACTAAGAGTAAACAAAGTAGCAAAGTGGGCAGGACAAAACGGATTTAAACTCAGTTCATCAAAGACTGTAAGTGCACTCTTCACAAGAAAAACGCGGTATTAGACCTAAACCGGATATCACACTTAACGGGCAGAGTATTGCTGTGGAAAAAGAGCACAAATTTCTTGGCGTCATAGTCGACGAAAAGCTTACATTCATCAAACATATTAAGCAGCTTAGACTTAAATGCATAAAATCAATGAACCTTTTAAAAATCCTGTCCCACCAGTCTTGGGGTATAGATCGAGAGTCAGCACAAAAAGCACTTTAAAAATGCTCGACGCTGTGTACCAACTTGGTCGGCCGTTCGCTACTGGTGCTTTCCGTACAAGCCCAATTGCAAGTTTGTACGTTGAGGCGGACCAATGGTCACTTGAACGACGACGGAAATACACCAGTATAACGTACGCTAAGAAGGTACTACCTCATGCCGAGCATCCATGCAATGCGCTTTTGCGAACTCCAACCAGTAAACTGCTCTATTCAAACCGACCATCTGAAACCCCACCTTTAACCATTAGAGTCGCCACACTTGTCCAAGACGTAGAAATACCTGTCTCCAACATTTTGGTAACTTCTCCTGAAGACATAACTGCACCATGGCAAGTGTATCCAATTGACTGCGACACCTCTTTTGTTGAGGTTGGTAAGAATGGGTCACCCATTGGCATAAAACAGCATTTCTTGTCCCTACAAGCAAAATATCAGTGCACAAAGTTTTACTCTGATGCCTCAAAGACATCTTCAGGTTCATGTGCAGTGCACAGCTGTAATTTTTCTGAAACAAAAACAATGAATAGACACACAAGCATATTTACTGCGGAATGCCATGGTAATCTGTTGGCTGTTAGATTCATGCTGGAAAAGAAAGTCCCATGCTCTGTTATATACTCAGATTCCTTAAGTGGGATTATGGCCCTGTCTTCTGGGAAACCCTGCCAAATCCTTGTAATGAATTCCCTCTTGAAATGCTTTATTTCTGCACGCACATTGAACCTTAAAAAAACAGTATGCTGGGTACCCGGTCACTGTGGATTAGATGGAAATGAAGAAGCTGAGAGGCTTGCAGCATCAGGTGCCAAACTGAGTAGGATGGATATAAAACAACTTACATATCAGGACCTCAGGCTGCACAGTAGGACTGCACTTCGCAGAGTGGCAGCAGGATTGGGATGAACAAACAGACAACAAACTGCACGCAGTAAACAAAATGTAGCATATGGACGGGACGATGTTAAATTGCACGCAGTAAACTGCGGATTTGGAGGTATGCCACAGAAGAACGAAATAGATTCGAAGAAGTTGCTCTCTGCAGACTGATGATAGGACATACATACATCACACACTGCATCTTTTACAGGATACTCCGGCAGCACAATGCGCGAGATGTGGAGTCCACATCTCAGTTGTCCACACTATAATCATATGCCCCATATTGAATATGCAAAGACAACAGCACTTTCCTGAACTTTGCACGTTTAAAATAGCAATGCACCCTTCATTATTTTTAGGTGATCACCGATACATACATCACACACTCTCATATTTTACAGGATACTCCGGCAGCACAATGCGCAAGATGTGGAGTCTACATCTTATTTGTCCATACATTAATCATATGCCCCATACTGGATATGCAAAGACAGCAGAACTTTCCTGAACTTTACACGTTTAAAATACCAGTGCGCCCTTCATTACTTTTAGGTGATCAGCGCATGTTCTCATTGGATAGAGTTTTAAAAACTTTTACTGATGTAGCTTTTTTAAGAGATTTCATATTCAATGTAACCTCAGCACCTCCTCATTGCTGAGGAGAGTGCTGAGCTTACCCATAGTTGCGAGACGCCTCGCCCCTCTTTCTCAAGCAAGGACTGTGATTGAGGCTACCTGGCTTCGTCGTTCACATATAACTCCTTTTGAAAGAAGTCTTAGGTGCTATACAACATTTTAAGCCATTCCACTAGATATTTAAGCACCCTCTTCAGACTCTATAATCACGCACATATTCGCTACTCTTAGGCCCTATACACATGGTTTTAATGCTATCATCTGTACACATTTTAGCCCGAGTAGGAAAAAACCTCGTGTTTGGCGCTTTTTGGCCTCAGTTACCCTTTCGCCATAAAAACCTAACGCCATCTTCATCATCATCATCACGAAGTCTTAAGAATTAACTTTCTGCAATCATCGACATCACACAAGCCTACGCACATGGCTTTCTCTTCACGGCAGGAGGCTGGCGTCGTCTACACTTTAAGGATGTGGTGTTCATCTCTCATCAGTGTCGATGAGTGAAGACATGCAGTGCAGTACATTATACTTTTTTCTCGACGTGCGGATAAAGAAGGCCGGCCACTCAATTTGTTGTCTCATCGATAACAACTTTTTTCACCAGCTTCTGTGCCAACGCCTGGCTGGGTGACTTTCTAAGTCTCGTCAGTGTCGCTCGTTAGAAAGCCCTTGACATCACTAAATACCTGGCCATTGTTAGTGCTGTTGTATATGTCTAGAGTAACCACAAATGTTTTCCGAGTGTGACGAACAGGTGTAATGCTTACAGATTGTGCCAACTAGCCCATCGGGTCCATCCGCATTGCCAGCAAGCACTCACTTCACAGGCTATTTGGGTGAGATTCCCACTACTGAATTTGGGTGAAAGTTTGAAGCGGCTCCTAGGCCAATATTTAAAATAAATATGTTTCGCTCAGCACCTGCGACTGAAACTTGCTAGAACGTATCTGGTTATGCGCAGTAAAGAAATTAAAATTTTTAGTGCTTAAAATTTAGCTCTTCTACACCTTTAGACAACAGCGAGAGCGGAGCTGCTTAGACTGAGAAGAGATAAACAGGAGATGCAAAGAACAAGATCACATTGAACCCTGAAAGGATTCCAAGAGCAGGTGAAGCATCAATGGGCCACAGTCAGGTGGCCAAATGAAATTAGGAAATCTGAGGAGAAAGGTGCTAGCATTTGGTACAGGACAGGGTTAACTGCCGATCAATTGGGGAAGCATATTCCTGCACTCATTTCAACGGCACGTTCATACGACAAACAAAATGGCACCAGCACCGCAGACTGCGCATGGGGAAAAAAGAAATTTTCTTCGAAACTTTAAGCAGCACTTTGCTGCGCTTTTAAAGGGCAAATCTCTTAAGTACGGCAACACTGGGACTTTTTGTTTTACCGAAGGTCCTCATGAAGGTTCAAGTCCCACTTTTCTTTTGCACCAAATGTGTTAGTTGCAAGCTATGTTTACCTAAAAAGGTCCCGGGCATCCAAAATCGCCATTTTTTTCTTGCAGCCAATAAACCTGTACAGTGTAGTATAGCATGTTTAACAAATATGGGAACAGCATACTTTTACCCCACCGCTATCTGTAATTTAATTGGTTGAACATTCGCAAAATATTGCGGCTCTAAGACATGGGCTAGACGCTGGTTGCGGCTGCTAGGTTTCGTCAGAGGCAAAATGCATGCCGCCCTTACTGTAAAAAGTCAGTGCACGTTACAGAGCCGTTTGTGCTTGAAATTATGCCGCAGCACTCCACTGAGGCAAAAAATTTTCATGGACCACAACCTGCTCATAGAAACTGCTTCATCAAGGGCACAGGGTAAGGTAAAATTAGAAAAAAATCGTTTTTTTTTCTTTTGGAATTTTAGAAGTTCAATGCGAAAGGCCGTTTGGGCAACCTTCTTCCACTTATCGACCACAGACGATGACCCATGCCATGGACTTTGCCCAAAGGGACCTGATACGTGGTGTGCCTTCAACAGAAGTCAGTCAGAGAGCAAGCCATTTTTCCACAAGGAGAGTTTGCCTGCATCTATCTGTCTTGGAGGCTATCAAACCTATTTATAGGGAGCTATCGAAGGCTGAGCTCCTAGAGAAGTGCCTGCATGGGCGAACTCAAAATGCAAATGAGTCGTTCAACCATGTTGTTTGGGAACGCGCGCCAAAGAATGTGTTTGTTAGGCTTCGGACCCTACGGATAGCAACACTGGATCCTGTTCTTTCATTTAATGATGGTAGCATCGCACGGGCCAACGCTTTGAAGGCGTGTGGATTGAACCCAGGGAGCAACACCATCAAGTGGCTGAGGGAAGCTGACCATAAGCGCATGTACTTTGCGGACCGAGCAACACGACAGCTTACAAAAGAGGCCCGACAGTCAGAACGACAAGCCGAAAAGCGAAAAAATGACGGCGACAGTGACTACAAAGCAGGGGGCTAATAAACCAATTACTATGGAGGCGTTTCTGCGAATAAAAAATGGTTTTTCACATCTTTTTTCTCTTTACGCTCTATTATCTCAAAACAGTGTTTTTTCTTACAAAGGTACCATTATTTCCAATGCCTTTCAAGACAGATGGCTGATTTTTTTTGCAATCATCTACATAAGTGTTGCCAACTACTGAACTAGAATTAAGCAATTTCACTGAGCAGTTATTCTGTTATGAATTTTGAAATGCGCAAAGAAAGGCCAGATTTGTGTACTACCGGTAAATATTTTATTAAAAATCGAATTTTCAACACATTTCAAATATTCTAGTTCAGTAAAAAGAGCACAAAATTTGGCAAACAATGAATATATATATGTATTATTAGGCTACTGTTACTAGTTAGTGAGAAACATGTACCTCAACATGGCCTAAAATGCATGGGAAGTATAGGGCTTACCCTGTGCCCTTAAGCTTGTTTGATTCCTGAAGTTTTCAGCAATGCCGAGGGTTTCAGGTTGGTTTTATGCGGCTTAACGTTCCAGAGTGACTCAGGCTATGAGGAACACCATAGTGGAGGGCTCTGGATAATCGCCATTACGTAAGGTTCTTTAGCATACACCGGTACTGCACCGTACACAGGCATCTAAGGTTTTGGCTCGATCGAAATGCAACCGCCCTTGCCGGGATCAAACCCGGTTATTTCTGGACAACAGCTGAGAACCATAACCACTTAGCTACCACGGTGGCTGGAAGGATTTATGGCCTGTATTTTCAGTGCGAAACCTTCAGATGCGTTGTGGTACAGCTTCGTAGAGGGCTCTTCATTATTTTTGCCTACTCAGCTCACGTACATGCTTACACTAACGTGACGCAGTCACTTTTACATTTAAACATAAATACTACTAGATGCGGACTTGAGGTTCACTGCGGATTTGCGTAGCCACCGGTTAACGTTTCAGGTAGGCCATTATGAAATCCCAGCATAAACACTTCACTTGAAAACACTACCATTTTCATATTCTCCGAACACACCCCAATCACTCTAGAAGCCTTAAAAAGTCAAATTTAAATTTTGCCGTCAGGTTATATCTATATTTCATTGCAATAACAGGGCAAAGTTGTGAAAAAGTGGTTACAAAGTGGTATTAATACACTTAAAAAATTGACTGAATAGTTTTCTGCAAAAAAGTACTGTCCCTAAAAAAAGGCATACAACTATCACACACCAAATACATTGGTAAACTTGACAAAACTGTGTGTATACAAGGTTCACATAATCGCCAAGGGGGCTCAGTGTTTAGGGCGCTCGGCCACTGATCCAGATTACCCGGTTTCCAACTAGACCGTGGCGGCAGTGTTTCGATGGAGGCGAAAACAAAGGCGCCCCTGTGCTGTGTGATGTCAGTGCACGATGAAGATCCCGAGGTGGTCGAAATTATTCGGGAGCCCTCCACTACGGTACCTTTTTCTTCCTTTCTTCTCTTGGTCCCTCCTTTATTCCTTCTTTTACGGCACGTTTCAGGTGTCCGCTGGTATGCGAGACTGGTACTGCGCCATTTCGTTTCCCTAAGACAATTTCAATTTCGTTTTAAGGCTCACAAGGTTTTAGTTGCCCATACTGCCAACTATACTCCGTTTCATACATAGCAGACAACGCTCCTGAGGCTGCAGAAATAGTGCCTCCGTGAAATCATATTACTCCGCCACGTACAAGTGGCCTTTCTAGAAACCTAGGTGAGTTTTTAAATTACAACAAAGTGCGGTATAAAACGGTGAAACCACTGAAAATTACGTTCAACGCTGTAAAGCACTCAGAACTCGGAACCTCTGGCTCTGATTTTCATCAAGTGGGAACTTTTTTAGCTGCGGATGGAGTAAGGGTGATTCACCCTACCAGCCGCGTATCAGCACGCCAAGGACATTCTAACTTGTGGAAGTCTCTGTGAGTTGGAGGACGCAAATGTGGCAAGAGGTAAAATGAAATCGAGGAGATTGCCATTCACGCACTTAAAAACTGTCAAAACGAGTATATTTGTATCCACTTTTGTTGTATTGCGAACTACTTTTTGGTGGGGACTTAGCCTGCGCGAACAGACGCGCTAGCTTTGGCAGCGTTGCCTGCTATGTATGAAATGAAGAACAGTTTTCATGTGTGGACTCTGGTCCCTCTTTGAATCCTTCTGAAACAAAATATGAAAGTACACTTATAAAGAAAATAAGTGCAAACCTATGCACATCTAGATAAGAAAATCTTATGTGGCGTCAATAGCCATATAATGGTCTCAAAGCAGAAATTAACAAGCAGTGGGTGCATACTGACAAAGGATCCACGCTAACGGCTAGCCATAGCACATTTCATTTGTATATTTACACTTATTGATTTAAAAGAAGACCGCGAAAAAATGCTCTATATATACTTATTGCCTTCCTTTTAATGTCTGCGGCCCTTCCTAGAAAACTGCAGAATTCGTCGTGCAGTTTAAGATAACAGCTTTGATCACAGCAAGAAAGAAAAAGTAGATAGATACTGTGCCTGAAACTTGTGTGTACAACTGCTCCAATGTATATACTGAGTAAACCAACAGTCACCAAATCCAAGGGAAGTATAAGTAAATGTTTGTTGAATTTTTTTACGTTATCAATGGGAAATTAGTGTAATTATTGACAGCTGAAGGAAAATTGATAACAAAGTAGAAGAAAAAGTGTAAGACATCCCTAAAGTACCATATACTGCCCTGACTACAGTGTACGTCTGACACTGTGGTACCTCCCTGACAGGCAATGATGCGCAGCCTTGTAAACACACTGGCCGTCGGCGAGTGCATTATCTCTGATCTGTAAGGTATGTTGCTAAGTGCGTCATGCAGTAGAAAAGGCACACATATGTGATGCAAAAATTGAGTGAATATTAAAGTTATTTTAGTATAGCTGTCATGACAAACTAAGAAAGCATTTGAGATAGTACTAACGTGAGATAAACCTTCTCTTTATACCTAAAACACGTACAATATACAGCATTGTAGCTTTGTAGCTTCGGAGCAAAGAAATCTAGTATCATTGCGTTGACCTATCAGCACGATCTGACAACGAAAAAACCGATTGCAAGACACATTGACAGTAGCTGCCGCAATGAAACGTTAGTTCAAAGAAGGTTTGCTTGTTTATTTATGGGGGTGAATGACACAACAGAACACTGGCTAAACCGTGTGCTGTGCAATGTCAGTGTAGGTTGAAGACTCCAGGTGGTCAAAATTATTACCGTACTCCGCTACCGCCCTTTTTTCTTTCACTCCCACCCTCATATATTCCCTTACATCATGGTTCAGGTGTCCACCAAGATGTTTGACAGTTACTGCGCCGTTTCCTTTCCTCAAACACCAATTATCAATTTTTCAATGATACAGTCTTAAGAAGGCCGAGGTACACTCTGCAGCATAACCATATGCCGTGGCAATAAACTAGCAATACACCTATGCTTACAGCAGCTTACCGAGTCCACAGCAATGATGTTATAACATACAAGGATTGGTGCAATCATGCAATGGTACAGTACCTAGTTACATTTTTATCTATGCACCAGAAATACCGGTAAAGCATCATTGTAGAACACAATGGTTTTAAAGGAATAAATCAACATTTTGGACCTTTGTGGACCCATATATAAAGAGGCAACAGGTGTGCAATAGCCACTGACCGTAAAGCGGGCTCATCACCTTTATGTTAATAGCAGCTGTGTCAAGAGCTACGTGAGCGACTATATTTCATTCAAATCTCTAGTAGATGTAATTATAAGGAGAGGTACTGCTGTGATGTGCATGCAGAGTTGTGCATGCATTTCTAAACCTGCCACCGAGTTTATGTGGAGAATACTTTTCTAAATAGGGAGTTAAGGTAACCATCACTGAAAAATAATAATTACCATGAACAGCTTAGGAGAGATGGCACAGGCAATGGCACGAAGCACGCGTGGCCTCGCAGATGCTGGCAGCTGGCAACTGCAAATAAATGCATCCGGAGCAACTATCGTCAGCGACAGGAACAATGTCATGAATAATGGGAGCAGAATTTGTCTACTGGTTTAGAAACTAAAATTGCGTGTGAATGAAGGAACATAAAAGTCTATGAGATGGGCCATCACAAAACAAATGAATAGATTGAATGTAATGCACCTGTGTACACTCTTTGATGAGAGCCACTAATGGCTGTCATAACCACACTGAAAGATGAGCTGACTAGAATACCACGGTATTTTTATGCGGGATGAAAAGAGCCTAACTATTCGAACATGGGATGCACAGATTTTCATTCATTGCCATCAGGGTGACTTGCACCACCGTCTAAGGCATTATTAAACTGAACGCTGGGACCAGACTCTCTTGCATAAATGAGAAGAAAGAATAGAAAAAGGCGTGCCTTCATTAACAAGAAGCCTGATATTTCGTGTCACAGCTTAGAATCATGCGAAAATTTGTAGCGCATTTATCAAATCTGCATACAATTAAAAGCTGCAAAAAACTTTTCGGGTGGCAAAGCAAGTAGGAGCAATAGAAACAAAAAAAATGAGAAGTGGCTTAGCTCGGCATTGGCAGGATATACGTAGCGAGAGGTATGTTTATCTGGCGGAGCTTGTTGTTGTCACTGTATATTTAGCAACAAGACATTGGGTATATACATTTTACTACATTTTGCTTCAGAGAGACGAAGACTGCCCGATGATCTAGTGGCATGCAGCGGTCTCAATATTGTCGATACAGTATTTCGGTTTGGCTCTTTAGTATACAAGCTCTATAGTAGTTCCCATTGTGTAGTCTGGACGTGAGGGTCCGAACCTAAATTAGTGTCAAACGTTTCATTAATACACTGACTTAGACAGTACTGTTACCTGATGGAATCGCCCAAAGTCACACTCAACTGTGAAACCATGACGTAGGCTGGCAGACACGTGGCAGACTCCTTGGATGAAAATGCCGCTTTCCAGAAGCCGAACACAGCAGGCATCACCATTATTCACCGTGATCGAAAGGAGATGTCTGACAGTGGTCATATCTTGTTTCACGTACACACAGACTCCAGCGTTATTTGGTTCAGGCCAACTGCCGGGCGACAACCTCAGGATCGGAAGAGGATCTTGTCTATACCGCCGTTTAGCAGTGGCTGGGCTCTGTTCTCTGTATGCATGTCAAACGTTCTGATACAGACGCCCACCACATGTCCACACAATCCTGCGCATGCGACGCGGGATTCGGGTGATAGAGCGGCGTGCGGGGAGGTGGCGACGAAGAACGCGGCTCAGCTGTGGGATCTCTCTGATTACCATGGTATGGGCGCATGCGCACAACTGCTTATCCGCGTGACGTCACGCTCGGCTTTGACGGTGGAGCGGGCGCGCGGCCGCGTCGACGGCGAAGCGCACGCCGCACTTTGCGCCTCCTGAGGTTCCCATGAAAACGGCTCATGCGCGCAGCTGGCCTCTCCCGTGTACCGCGAAATGCTGGACTGATAGCCCAGTGTAGCTCTCGCTACAAAAATGCCAAATAACTCTGGTTAACGTGGTGCAGAGAGGTCTTTGGGTAGGGTCCCGTGCCTGGGAAGAGTTCCGAGCTCGGAGAATCGCCGGCAGCACAGCTGGTGGCAGGCGACCAAGAATAAATAACAAAGTGAAAATAACAAGTTATCGGCAATGTCGATTGACTTGAAAGTGGGCAGCTTAAACGAGACATATGGCAAAAGCCTTGAAATACTGAATGTTCAGCTGCTTTCCCGACAGTCCGCAGTGCTCAGGAGGAGAGGAAGCATTGATGCCTGCAGATCAAGGAAGACTGAGGAACGCCCTAACCTTCAACAATACTATCTCAAATCGTGTTCCAATGGGGAAGCAACAGAAAAGCTTACAAATGACTAGGCGAGGAATATACAGCAGCCTTCCATATACGATCACTGTCCTAAAAAATTAATACGAGGAACATTAAGGCGTAAGCACTAATCCAACGAGTACCAACCCCAAGCAAAATCGTCCGTTTTCTGTGCGAGCACTCTGTCGCGAGGCACTGCCCGCTCATCGTCGTGTTTTGCGCAAAAAAGCCATGCTTTCGCTTTGACTCAAATGTAATAGACATCCTCTGTACTTTTTCAAAGCGCTAGCAAGCGACAGCGTAACGCTGGTGGCATTTTCTTTATCACGGCACCTGAGTACTAAACGCAGATGGAGACTATGAGATAAACACTTGTCACGCACGCTATATGCCCGTTCGTTTTTTTTTTTTCAACGCATTTTAGTTGACGCAACAGCACGCAGACTGCCTCCACTCCCATCCCTATATAGCCGCATACTAATAACGCGTGTGAACAAAAATCAGTAGTAGAGAAACGTTAAACGGGACTCACCGGTCATGCGATTCACCCAGGCTTACTAAAACCACGCAGGAGTATTCATTTCATTTCCAGATGAAAAGATGTCGCAGTGCTAACCTCATGGTTTTACCCGTTCAAACTCGCCAGTGTTGACTGGGAGTAAATCTTGCCATTGGCTTCTAAAACACACACCTCTTCTTACATGTTCGCCGCACAAGCCCTCAAACTACGCCACGACTAGCCAAACAATGCAAAACGTGATGCGTCATTTGCGCTGTCATGGCGCCGAAGGCTAGGCTTTTGCTGCTTTTGCGCCGTTGAAAAATTGCAACCCACAAACGCTCTTTTCTTGGATCACCATTATTCCAATTATGTTCACAACAAAAAGGATGAAAATATCGTAAGTTTATTACTCCACCATTTTTAAATATTCAAAGCGCTTTTAGCTACTTTTGCTGGCAAGTCGTTTGTAGAAGCCGCGATCTTGAGATAGGTGCCCCGAATGTCCTAGCAGACAGCGGTGCAGAAGATGGTACAGAGGACGCTGTTGACGGAATTAAATTTCGTTTGATGCCTGCTAAAGTCACTTTATTCTGGCAAAAATAGCAAAGAAATGCACCGTATCTCAAGATGGCGCACATCAAAGATATGTTGGACGTGAGTGATACGATGGAGAGCAGCTGCGATGCATTAATTTGCGCGAAACTGGCATTCTCACTGGAGATCTACATAGAACTGAGAGCTTAAACTGTGACCCTTACAAGCGGATTGCTTTGATATCAACTGCGTTACAAAACTACGTCGATACATGCGTAAATGTTTACCATATATTTATTTATTTTTTTATTTATTGATACTGCAATCCCGAAGTTGGAATTTTAGCAGGGTGGGGATACAAACTAGAGTTTAACAAAACAGGCAAAGCTAAACAAAATTAACAGTACAAGTTGAAGCTCTTCTGCACCATTGCGAATACAACAATTAAACATATACAACAGAACAGTGAAATAGCAAATGCAATAAAACTAGGTGATATGTTGCGAGAACAATGTCAGTGACGGCTTCAGCACTTCATTGTTATTGAGGTTATTCCAATCGGAAATAGTTCGCGGAAGGAATGAGTATTTAAAGCAGTTATTTCGAATGAGAAAAGGAGTTAAAGTTAGCTGGTGTTGTTGTCGCGTCGCATATCCGGATGAAAAACCAATCAAATCGGTGAGTTCAGTTCTCTAGCGTTTTTTTATTAATTGATACATAAATTTAAGTCATGCACAACGATTTCGCTCAGTTATGATCGGAAGGCCAGCTTGGATTAAAAGATGTGTTACTGATGTACGTCGGTAATTGTTATATAGGTAGCGTGCTGCCTTGTTTTGAACCTCTGTTTTATTCATGTTAGGGTGAATGGTTCCCAAATGATAGCAGCATAATCAAAGGTAGGCAGAACAATACATTTGTAAGCAAGGAGGCGAACAGATGGGGTAGACAACCGCAATGCCCGTCTCAAGAAAAACAATTTACGAAAAGCGTTACACGTTATGAAGTCAATATGTTTATTCCAGCTAAGAGTTTTAGTGACCCAGAGCCCTAGATATTTATATTCTGTTACTTCTGTCAGCGTCATGCCGTTAATACAATAATCGAAGGGTAAGACTTTCGTTTTGTGAGTGATTCTCATTATAAAGTTTTCTAAAAGTTAATAACATTTGCCATGCTTCACACCATACGAAAACTGTTTGCAACGCATTATTAAGTAATAGCTTATCGGAGACATTTCTTACTTCTGTGTAAATAACACAATCATCAGCGTAGTCTAATTTTCACAGGAATGTTAGCGACAATATCATTAATATATATTAAAAACAACAGAGGCCCAAGAACATAGCCCTGAGAGACGCCAGAGTGAACTGTAAGCCTGTCGGAAGAATGATCAATAAAAACAACGAATTGTTCTCTGTTTGAAAGGTAGGCTGAAATCCATTTTACTAGTTGTTCGCTATGAAGTACTGTGTCCAATTTATAAAGTAACTTTTCGTGAGTAACCTTATCAAAAGCTTTCGAAAAGTCCATAAATACGGCATCAATCTGCGTTTCATTGTTAATTGACGAGGCAAAATCATGTATAGTTTCGACTGGCTGTGTACAAGTTGAGTAACCCCTCCTGAGTAACCCCCCATTTTGTCTCCGTTTGGGAAGCTGACTGCGCAAGCACAGCTTACTCTCCCACTGCAGATTGCATCCCTAATATCTCTGGAAGTACGGTATTCTTTCCCACTAATGAAAGTGAAGTGATTTATGTATATAATAACCTCAAAAATTCCAAATCTCGTGATGCAAATGACATGCAAATTGCCCCTATTAAATACATTATTGATATCATCGCTCCAGTGTTGACTAGCATATATAACATAGCCTTCGAGCAAAATAAATTTCCAGAGCTAATGCAAATAGCCAAGGTGACTGTAATACACAAAGGAGGTGACAAAAATAATATAAATAACTTTCGACCCATTTCAATTCTCCCAGTGTTCTCTAAAGGTTTAGAAAAAATTATGCACATTCGTTTTTATTCATTTTTAGGCAAGCATTCACTCATTTCACCTTGCCAACACGGTTTTCTGAAACAAAAATCCACAGAATCAGCTCTTTTAACGCAAAAATAAATCATTATTGACGCTCTAGAGCATAAGAAACTAATTTTAGGCATATATCTAGATTTTTCAAAGGCATTTGATTGCGTGTGTCACAAAACGTTAATAATGAAACTTCAGCATTATGGCATACGGGGAAATTCTAATGCTCTCTTATCATCGTACCTTCAACACCGCTCTCAGTATGTTAGCCATAATAATAAAAATTCCAGCGTCAAAAAACTTACTTCCGGTGTCCCTCAAGGCAGTATTTTCGGTCCGCTCCTATTTGTTCTTTACATAAATGACATCTTTTCCACTATAAGCGAGGTACAATGGAGCGGATATGCAGATGATACCGCGCTCTTCATTACCGGAGATAACCCAAACAATTTGATACACACAGCAAATATAGCATTACAGTTTGTGAAGCGTTGGTCCGAAAATAACTTCCTGAGAATTAATGCAAAAAAGACTCAAGCAATACTTTTTCGTGCAAGAAACACCACTGTCACTCCCACAGAAAAACTATTTCTAGCGAATGATGAAATTGATATACGAACGTACGATAAATCACTTGGGGTCTTTTTCTCAGAAAACATAACCTGGGATAAGCACATTGAACACGTTTGCTACAAATTAAACAGAATCGCGGGAATATTGAGTAGGAATCGGCATATATTACCTAGAAAAGTAAAAAGGATGGTGTACAATGTCCTATTTTTATCTGCACTTAATTATTGTCATCTTGTATGGGCGACCACATCCAAAGAAAACATTCATAAATTAAAAATATATCAAAAACGCGCAATTCGAGCCATTGCGAATATTTCATACCGTGATCATACGTCCGCATACTTCGCATCCTATCGCATGCTTCCAATTAAAACCATGTATTCGTTCCGCCTTCTTTGCCAGTACAAGACTGCTGTTCGCACTAATAATCACTATTTTCTTCAGTTATTCAACCTTGAGACGCGCACTCATAGTCATAACACCAGACACAATAATTCATGGGTCGAACGTTTCTGCCGCACAACATATGGCAATCAATCTTTATCGTACCACATCGCCGTCCTCTTGAACGCACTCAGTCGCGTTGGTGCTGATACAAATACAGAATCTGCACGCTCACTTTTAAAAAAATTAGATCGTAATGCATCCGCTTTCTGTTAATACCTTCACCATTGTCTCTGGCTTCATTTCTTATCCTCCGCTGCGCTATTGCCCACCTGTCTGATTTTATATCCCTTCCTTTTTTCTTTATATCGTGCAGCTAACGACATTTTTGCTTACATATTGCTGCAACTTCGCCCTGTACCACGTGCATTGTATTATGTCAGCCGCTTACTTTTTGCATCTCACGTATAAAACCCTGACATTGTCGTCCAAATGTATATATCTTGTACAATGCTTGTCATTGAGCGTCCTTTGTTTATTTTTCTTGAATTGCTGCTGAACTGTACCCAAGTGGGCCGGGCTTCGTCAAGCTGCGCATGTGCAGCTTTTTTCCGTTGCCCCCTTTCTTCCTCTTGGAGAAAAATAAATTTGACTTTGACTTTGACTTTTAATCCATGCTGACACTTAGTAAAAAAATTATTAGCTTCGAGAAAGTTTGATATGCGATTGTGAATTATGTGTTCAAGTAGTTTACAAACTGTCGATGTGAGTGAAATAGGGCGGTAGTTCTTGATCAATCGCTTGTACCCATTTTTATGAAGTGGTTTCGCTCTAGCAGTCCCCCAGTCTCTCATAATTTGACCTTGATTTAAGGACCTTGTAAATAAAAGAAACAAATATTAAGATGTCCATTGTGCATATCTTTTCAAAAAAGGATTAGGTATGCTCTCTGGTCCAGGTGATTTCTTTATATCAAGGCTAAGTAACATGTTTAAAATTTCATGCTCACTAATTACAAGTTCATCCATAGGCGGCAGTGAGGCTTCAAATTTTGGAAAGATAATATTGTCGTCAGTAAACACGGACATAAAATGTTCATTGAATACATTAGATACTGTTTGTGCATCACTGACCAGAACACCTTTGATTTCAAATTCATTATTGAACCTCGAGGTTGGAGAGACCAAACGCCAGAATTTCTCGGGATATTTTGATTTAAAGTTGGGTAAAGATTGATTAAAATAACGCTGTTTTTCAGTGACAGTGCTCTGTTTTAGTTGAGAACTAAGCAAAAGGATTCTTTGTTCTAATTCTGGAGAAAAACTATTTGCCTTTTTCTTTTTCATCCGTTTCAGTTTTTTTAGCTGCAGTGTCGCCCGAGAAATCCATGGGTTTTTGTTCTCTTTTTAACAATAACCGGCACGTGGCATTCAATACATTCATGTACCATAGCTTTAAACCGGTCCCAATGTTTGTGAACACTGTGAGTGTTATTACAAAACATATCAAAATTGAAGGAAAGAATATCAACAATGAAAACATCATCAGCTCGAGAGAAGTTTCTAAAGTGGATTTCAGAGCAACTTTTATCAACAGTCAGGCCGGAAAGGGTTAGTAGAACGGCCTTGTGATCAGAGATACCGGGTATCACTACACATTTAGCTGTATCTAAAATTGTGCCAGAAACAAAAAGGTCTAGCATGGATTTTGAAATTTTTTTTTGATTTATTGATCTTTGTTGCTTTACAATTGTACGCAATTGTCTTCGGGTCGGGTGCTCTACAGTTTGTGTCAAGTCATATGAGAACGCTATATCAAGTATGGCCTCACTCGATTCATCGCTATGGGTTTTGACTGCAGAAGTTGGCCAGTCAATATCCGGTAAATTGAAACCGCCGGCTAAAATAATCCGATCATTTGGCTTAACAAAAGTTCTCATATAATCTCCTAGCTTATTTAAAACACTTATCGGTAATCCTGGCGGTCTATACAAAGTCCCTACAATATACCGGACATTGTAGTGGTAAGCCTTACAGAAAATGCATTCAATATTAGGAACATCAGGCATGCTCTATATATTTAAATAATTTTTAAAGATTATGGCAACTCCTCCTCCTTTGCTACCATGGTCTTTCCTAAGTACACTGTAGTCAGCTGGCGTAAATTCGCTATCGTAAACGGTTTCATTTAACCACGTCTCTGTTAAAACCGCGATATCTGGATCTTCGCAAAGAAAAATTCCTTCTAACTCACTAATTTTATTTATTATGCTTTTGCAGTTTACATTTAATATTTTTAGTGATTTAGGAACGTGCTTTGTTCTCAGTTATTTTTTTTACTGTCTAACTTGAAACGGGCACCTTTCACTTCATCCCAGCCGTACATTACACTATGAAGAGACAATTTCTTGTGCACCAATTTCACCTTGTCCCCATTATATTTTTCCTGTGTGGCACTCTTCCACAGGTGCTTTCGTATTTCCCGCATTCTGGTAGAAAAGTCTGCAGATATTGAAATTGCGGAACCCTTTAGCTTGTAGGCTAATTTTAATGCCGAAACCTTTTCTCGGTAATCTATAAATTTCACTATCATGGGGCGTTTCTCATCTCCAATCATGCGACCAAGTCTATGACTCCTCTCAATGCCTGTGATAGTTAACTCTAATTTGCCTTGAAAGACCCCAGTAACAAGTATTCTTTCAAGATCAGCCACTGTCTCTTCATCCTCTTGAGCTAATCCGTATATAACTAAATTGTTTCTGCGACTCCTATTTTCCAAGTCATCGACTTTGGAGATGAGTGCTGATAACTGCTTATCAACCTTCGCGACAGTGTCCTCTATTACATTCACATGGTTGTTCAAAGCGTGCAAACCTACCAGCTGTTTTTCAAGACCTTCTATGCGGTCGGTCAGAGCTGAAATATTCCGCTCATTATCGGTTGGAGAACAACGTAAAGCTTCCACAGCTGCGGTCAATTTTCCCTGGCCGTGCAGTAATTCTGAGAGCATTTCTTTTTCTGTGGGGCCCGGATTTTCCTCTACATCGCCACACGCCAACAGGTCTCTTTGGTATAGAAATGACATAATCGAAAACATTCATCAAAGGTAGGGGGCTGGGCAGCAGTACTAAGAAGCGGTTATCACTTCGATAGCATTTAGTAGGTAAGTACCGACTAACCTGCAGCACAAAACAGAAAGGGTTGCTTAGCATGTTGCCGCTAAGGCTGCTGCCATGCCCACTGATGAGGCTTGGTGCTGTCCCTCCTTTTATAGCTGGGAATCGGGTCATGTGGTCCGACGTAACCGCTGTTGGCATAGGCGTGGCGATGATAACTGGCGCTGTCGGTTCATCCACAAGGCAGATGTCACCGACACGTGTCGATGATACTGAATACGACCCAAGGCTTTCATTGTGGCGTAATGCAGCGCGGAAACAATTGCATGACAATAGCTCAGTTCGCTGCAGAATCGCCACAACCTACAGCACAAAACAGAAAGGGTTGCTTAGCATGTTGCCGCTGAGGCTGCTCCCATTCCCATGCCAAAGCAACCTGGCATGTGTGTTTGTTCATTGTGCAGGATCTTTACAATAATTTGAGCTGTCACACGCGGATTCATAGCGCCACTTAGTATTCTTACTGCACAGCATGGAATAAACGACGAGACCCACCGGTGACTCATGAGCACGCGTATACTAATGGATAGGTGTTTCTTTGAAAATGAGGGAGAAAATATAAATGAAAAAAATTAATGCTTTCGCCTTTAAAGCGCGTTTGTATAGTCTTAAGTGCCGTCTCGAATTCTGGATATAGTTGCCATGACAGCAATACCATGCTGCAGTCTGCTTCACTCCGGCCGCTATTAGAGAAATTGTCGCTGACGTTTAATTCGCTGGACACTGGTCGAAGCGGCCTCATCAGTGGGGCCTCCAGTTAGCGGCTCGCGCGTAATGACAGTTTTTCATTGACCTTTTCGCCTCGACTATCGGTACGGCTGGTTATCACTACGTGATTATCACGGATCTTTTTGACTGCCTGAGCAGAGCTCCGCGAAACTGATGACCTCAGCTGCACACCTTTGGCCAGAGCGTCACAACCTCGATGCGATGCGGGTAGCTTGGTTGGCCTCGAGCATCCGACTCCGGTCTCTGTCCGGCAGACCTCTTGTCACCGCGTCCACATTGTGCCGCTCGTGAATCGAGGTCGTGGCTTTGATTCCAGCGTCCCCGACGCCGCGGCGAATGGCCTTGTCTCCACGGCCTATTGTCCGCGGACTGCACGCTTTCGCTCGGCGGTATTAGCAAAAATCGATTCGAGCCGGCCTCCGAGTTTAACCTCTCGCTGTCGCCCCGCACAAAACCCACGCAGTCGGTCGCGGTCATTCGCAGTCATGAGTCCGCCCGCAGTCGTGCTTCCTTTCTCGGCTCACAAAGTATATACGGGGCTTCTTTTTTTTCGTGTGCGTGTGTGCATGTGCGTATACACGTACCCTGCGACTTTGAGGAAGCGAGACCTGGCGACGCTCTCGTTTATGTAATAATCGCGAGCGCGGCCACTCCGTTAACGCTTGACGCTGCTTGCTGCGAGCGCGCGCCTCATTCGTATGCGGTCGATCGCGACCGACCGACCTTTGACACGTGGGGGTCAGTCGGCGGCTTATATATAGGCCGGCGACAGATTCGGCCAAGAGATTCGGCAGGCACATGCACCATCATCTCTCCCCCCCGCTTTTTTTTCGATGGCGTCTTTCCTTCTCAGTCCTCCTTATATAGACCCGTTTAAGGACGTCCTCTTCGCTTCCGCGACCTGTTGACCCGCTCTGTAGCGTTGTGCGAAGCGCCCGGAGGAAATCTCGGCAGCGGGGTCGTTGCGAGAAGAATGTGTCCCGATCTCGGATATCGCCAGCCGTCGCGCTTTGAGAGCAGCAGCGCAGCGCCTGCCTCTCTCCTCCTCGTCCCGTCGCTGCAGCCTCGCACGCTTCCTCTTCTTCGTCGTCGGCCTGATCCTCGCGCTGCTCGCGTGCACTTTCCCCGTGCAGCAGCGCCCTCTGTCGCGTCATCTATTGGAGTTATACGATCGCCTATTAGATTGCGTCCATTAGATATGCAACAAAGGCTCGCGCTAGCCGCATGCTCTTCGCGTGCACTTTAACAAGCGAGAGCACAGATGGAAGAGGTTCGAAGCAGCCGTGTTTTCGAGTTCAGATCGTTCGGAGAAATACGAGCAGCTTGTTCTTTGTCTGGTACGAACGGTCACGATGGCGTCGAGGGCGAGCTTAAGTATCGCCGTACGCAGGCGATATCCCAAGCATATTGTGCGCTGCGCTAAAAGTTGTTCACTTTTACTGCAGATGTTGGCATTAAGTCTCGCTTAGTCGCAGGCCAGTCGCTCGCTTCTCGATTTCCCAGCCTCGCGAGCTCAAGATGCAAGATGCGTAGCCAATCATTAAGCGAGCTGAGCTTTCGCCAACAACGCCACCAGCGGGCGTTCCGGGCGACAAACTGCGCGCTGCTCCCTAGCTGCCCTAGTCGTCGATAAGCCTAGCGGGTTTCACATCAATGCCGCAGATGAGTACGCTTAGGAGCTGGCTAGCGCTCAGGTCCTTATCTCTTCACTGTTTTACTGTGAACCTTGTCTCATGGTGAAGTAAAATTATGCTCGGTTTCCGAATGAACGATGACGATGGCATTGACGACGAGCTTAAGAATCGCCGCAACGCATCCGCTAACCTGAGCATATATGTGCGCTAAAAGTTAGTTGTTCACCTATATACTGCAAACGCGGGCGTAAAGTCTTGCTTAGTCTCAGGCCAGTTGCTCGATCGCTACGCAATTTTCCACCCTTGCGAATAGAAGTAGCGATCTGCTGAGTCAATTAGTGAGCGAGCCGAGCTTTCGGCAACGACGCAGCCGGCGGGCGCGCTGGGTGACGAACTGCGCGCTGCTCCTAACTGCCCTAGTCGTCGCTAAGCGTAGACGGTTTCACATCAATGTCGCAGGTTAGTGCGCTTTGAAAATGGCTAGCACTGAGGTGCTACTCTCGTCACCGTTTTACAGTGAACCCCGTCTCACAGTGAAATAAAAACATGTGCTCGGTTTCCGTGACCCCTTCAGGAGCGGAGCTAGCAGAGGACAGGCGAGCTGCAATGGAGCATGCAAGATCAAAACGGAATGGGAAGAAATTCGTACAAATTTGTATTGTTGTTATCGCTTCTACCAACAGCTCGATACTTGCCAACGATACTCTATCCCAGAGCTTAGTATGGATGTGAAATAACAATATGTACATTTTTATGACGCCGGCGGCCGGAACCCAGGGTGGCAGGCCGGCCCCGAAAAGCGCGGCCTTGCGCTTATGGCCGTGCTCCACACCAAACCCGCTACGACATCCTCCTCTTCGATCATGTTGTTGTAGCACACTTTTAACGGCGAGGGACCAGAACAGTATAGAGGACCGAGCGCAAGGACCCAGGAGACTGGGCCAAAAGAGACAAAACTCTCGAAGTTCGTAAATGACGTCATTCCCAAATCTTCTCATTTCACGAGAGAACCAAACGAGAAGGCGACCCGCAGGTCGCCCTTCCAGGTGTGAGCAACGGTGTTCAGGAACCGCAGCTGCCTGATCGCAAGTGACTGCTGGTCGCATCCCCATTTGCTATTTGCAAATCTGAATGGGCATTAAAGGCCTGTTCACAGTAGCGAGTTGCGGAGTTTGCGCTAGTTAATTAATCCAATTGGTCACGTAGGGGGACCCCAAAACAAGTAATTGGGGAAGTCGCTCGCTGACCGAATTCTTGCGGCGCGACTTCTTGGCGCAGAAATCCTTACCCAATCCGTGGCGTCGCGGGTTATAACGCCACGTGAACTGGCAGATATCTGTGTTCTTGTTCCGTCGGGAATTAAAGTTAAAGCGCGAGGCAGCGGCCCAAGCGCGCGGGCGCCCTTTCTGGGCGTCCGTGTTCTAACCCGCTGCCGGCTGTATTGTGCCTTAAGCTGCGTACGCTGTTCCCTACATTTAGCGATATGTTCCTGTCACTGTCGCGAAATTTTCAGCGAAGGCAATAAACGATGTCGTAAAGTTATTTTTCATATTTAATGATCAGCAGCACCTCACTGTGCGGCTACAAAAACTGAAACGGTGAAACAGTTGACTTGAACATTCATACACACAATAAGTAATGCGTGCATATATATACATGCTGCCTTTGTGATAGCGGGACAATCACTACGAGTAACTTTCCTGCTTTGCGCGTTTAGGCTACTCTCACTACATGTCGTAGGCGACGCATATACATGTCTTTGACCTTTTTTGGCAAGTGGTAGTGGCAGGAGAGGTACAGTATGTTATTAGTCAAGACGAACATGTTGCAGCAGCCAGGGAGACACTGAATTTCGGTGGCGCCATTCGTCGTACTCACGCCGACTGCAGTGTAGACGCTCGAGTGGCTGGCAACGCGATTTGTTGTTGTTGGTAGATATATTTATTAATAAAATAACAATGGAAGATAAAGATGCAGCTAGCCGCGGCATCTCCCATCGAAACTCAATTGGAGCACCTGAGCATCGACTAGTCGGAATAAAGGGGCAGGGAGAGACAAATAAAGGGGGAGCGATAGTAAGAAAGAAACGATTTAACACGGCGTTGGTGAAATCGAGTCAATCGCTGTCACACGACGGCGCGAGAGTCATTCAAGAATTCTGTAGTAAAACACAATTACACTCGACAGCAATATCCGTCGCCCGACACATCCCTCAACAGGAATTTGTTGCTCGACAGAACCCACGACAGGCTGTTGTGTCGCGCGACAGATCTCACGATAGACACTTTTGTCGCGTGAAAATAGGCGTGCTAGAAGTCTGTCGCGCGAAGGAACTCACGACACGCAAATTTGTCGAGGCACGCAGTTCCTGTCGTGTGACGCGACTGTCTGCCGCACGACAGTACCTGCGACAGAAAGCTGTCGTACGACAAATCTTGCGACAGGCACCTTCTTCACACGACAAAATACAGGAAAGATGTCAGTCGTGCGACAGAACCCATCGCAACATCTTTGTCTCGCGAAAGAACCTACGACCCGAGACAATGCACGACAAGACAGCTTGTCTTGCGACACAAAATTGTGTAGGGCGACAAATGCGCGACAAAATTCTGTCGTGCTTTTTGATCGGGCCGATATTATTCAATTCGCATTCAAGCAGTCCTAATGTGACAACTCACAAATACCGGGCAGCAAAAATATGCACCGTTAAGAAAACACGCGGCGGTAGTGAACAGCATAAACAGTAGCGTAAATATCTATTATAAAATGACGAAAGAATTAGCTCATGACGCGATGTATACGTTAATGCCAAAAATTGAAAACAGAACACAAAGTAAACATATGAAGGTACTGAAAAAACATGATTTATAAAGCACTAACGGTGCTTAGCATTTGGCATTAAAGCTGCAGGGAGCTCATTTTTGACAAATACCGGACAGAAAAAATATGCAAAGTTAATGAAACACGTGGCGGCAGTGAATAGGATAAAGAGTAGCGTGAATATTTATTACTAAACGACGGAAGAAGCTCATTGCGCGTTGTATACGTTAATGCTGAAAATTAAAAATAATAGCACACAAAGCGCACGCGTAGTACGATGTAAACGTATGAAGGCACTGAAGAAACATCATTTAGAAAGCCCTAGCGGTGGTTAACATTTGGGCGTTAAAGCTGCAGGGAGCTCAATTTTCCTGTGCTTACAAAATGAGCGAGTGGGGAGTTAAACATACCTTGAGCGGGGCAAGTTACATACTGTACATTTGAGTTCATAGATCACGTTTGCAGTATCGCAGGGTTAATTCGCCGTGAATTTATAAGCGAAAGTTTGAAAATGGTACTACTGACGCTCTGCGATGTTATGTGCAGACACATTACAGCGACTTTTGTTGCAAAGATGACAGTCTATGATTTCCAGGGAATTGCTTTTTGATGATGCTAGTAAATCCCCTAGGTTTCTCGATCTTCTGTAAACTGCTTTGGGTAGGTAAACCAATTTGTTCTTCAGGCGATCATTTCCACAGTTTCAAAATGGGGCTATAAACTGCAAGGCCTTGTGGGCCAGCCGCGCTCGGCCCACGGGGGCCTGACGTGGCATATGTGCGGGATTTGCAACTCTGCATTGGGTGGGACTTTCAAGGGAAGCACAGAGGGCATGCTACAGAGCACCAGCAGACGACCCCTGTGGTATGTTTGCCAAAAACATTGGCGGTGGTTTAGCTGTAATTAAACCTGGAGTAACGCTATAGCTATAGCTGGCCGAGTGGAACTTTTTCAGTTGAATTGCAAAGTCAGTCTTTCCTCGCTCCGTTTCGCTGGGCGTTCCTTCTCAATCTACGTCCCACTTCACACGGCGCATGCGCACAGCTATGTCAGCTCGGGTTCGCCGACGGTGCGGCTCTGCACCACGTGGCTGGTCACGTGACCAACTAGGTGACGAACCACGTAATAAGCCACGGCGCCACGCCGTCGGCAGCTGCTCCGCATCACCTTACCAACCACGTGACCGTCCAACCACGTGACCATGGCGGCGCAGCCACAAGCTGGCGGCGCCACCGCGCTGAATGCTCGAAATGCTACCGTAATGTAGCTATCGCTACAAAACGATAAAATGGGGCTTTCCTCGCTTGCGTGTGGGACCCACAACGGCAGCCAAGTAGGCTTGCTGCTTACCACGATCAGAGGACCCTGTGGGCTGCATGCATAAAAACTGTAAAAGGGAGCTTTCCTCGCTTCCTTATCGTACCGAGAATGACAATAGTAGGCTTCTCAGAGGAGACCTGAAGGGGCCTAAGGTGGCAGTGCCGCGGGCATTAGTCTCTTGGGCATTCGCGACCCACTTGAGCTTGTCCAGTGAATATCACGGCTAACCCATGGCAGCCTCACAACCAAAAGCGTTCAGTTTCGCTTCTAAACCACATTTGCTTGGGGCAATCGCTACCAGCCGCAGTGGTGGCTCAGTGGTTATGGCGCTCGGCTGCTGACCCGTAGGACATGGGCTCGATCCCGGCCGCAGCGGTTAAATTTCGATAGAGCCGAAATTCTAGAGGCCCATGTACTGTGCGATGTCAGTGCACGTTAAAGAACCCCAGGTGGTCGAAATTTCCGGCGCCCTTCACTCCGCGGCGTCCCTCATAGCCTGAGTCGCTTTGGGATGTTAAACCCCCATAAACCGTAAACCGCAATCGCTACCCGGCTCCACTTGTCCCGAATAGAGACGTCGATTGTTACTCGTCGTCAATATTTTTCTAGCACTTGTAGCCCAGCGGTGCGCAACACCTTTTCTCCATTGGACCAGAAACACGAGCTCTCATGCAAGGCGGGAGAGGTCTATTAGACTGCCTCAGGTAATAGGCGGTAGTGTAAGGAGCTCCTTCTGCTGAAAACCCAGCGTCGGGCGTCCTTAGTCAGATAAACATCTCACAATTCCTTAGATCAGAACATAGGAACTGCAAATCACCAGCAGTTGGGTTCGAGCCCAGGTGCACTGCCTGCCAGACGGACACGCAACGTGTATGCCTGAGAGGGCCTTTGGATGAAGCATGTTTTAGGGGAACCCGGTTAACGGTTGTGCCTGTGAATTAGTAATGTGTCCTTTGGATGTGTTGAGATCATGCAGTAATGAAAGTATATTTATATCACAATTATGCGTCAGAAATTGCCTGGAATGAAAAGTCAGCGTTATGATGCTTCATTGTACTGAAACATCTAATGTGTATATGTATGTAGTGGGGCAGTATGTCGTGATAAGGGAGTAATTGCCTACTTACTGGCATCCACCCAAGCGCAGTCATAGGGTTACAAAGGAAAGCTATGGAGCTTTCTCCGAAACATCAGAGTTAAAGAAAAATTCGTCCTGGTGCGGGGTTCGAACCCGGGAACACCGCTTCACCGGAGCAGTCGCTCTACCAACTGAGCTAACCGGGGCGGCAAGCATATGGTAAGGCGAGAGGGAATTGATCCATACCTCGAAGTGGGAACAATGTCGGTCAAATTTTGGAGTATATACCTTCTTCGACCAACATCTTCTGTCCTTTGGGGGTTTTTCCTAAACATTTGTCCAACATTAGAGAGCTTTAGTTTTATGCACGTACAGAGTTCACGTACGCAAACGTGAGAAGTCTATGTAGCATACGTGCATGTCATTTCAAACCCTTTTAGTTGCATGTACGCGACAGACGCCGCGCGTTCTTCCTAGCGCCATCTACTGAGAGATGAAGACACTGCTGTAGCCACTCTAAGACAAGACGAGTCAAAGCCAAGTCAGTCGAACTGCGTCGGAGTGCTGCTTCGTTAGGCTTAAGAGCTGGGAAATCGCCCTTATATCTGATAAACAAAAGCTATTTGTCGCTTGAAACTTTATGCGAGGGTAAGAATGGGCACATTGAAGGTGTATACAGCTGTTTAGAACACGATATCGCGTCGAGAGATTAGCGACGATGATGTTATCGCTATGAAGCGGGCAGGCAGGGCGCCGCCATGTTTGTCAACGCTACGTACGCAAGCAACGGAAAGACCGCAACGTAAAAATTCGAATCTCACGTACGTACCTGAGACCCGTGCATACCCTTTGCGTTCTGCGCATGCGCACTGGTCACCCGTAAGAGCTCTACGTACGTGAAGCCTCTACGTACGTGAAATTAAAACTCTCTATTGTTCCCACTTCGAGTTAAGGATCAATTAGCTCTCGCCCTACCATAAGCTTACCGTCCCGGTTAGCTCAGTTGGTAGAGCGACTGCTCCGGTTAAGCGGTGGTCCCGGCTTCGAACCCCGGGCCAGAAAGAATTTGGAGTATCTCTTCTTTGACCAACATCTACTCCCCCTTGGGGGTTTTCCTAAACATTTGTCCAAAATTGTTCCCACTTCGAGTTAAAGATCAATTCACTCTCGGCCTACCATAATCCTAGCATGCCAAAGAAACCGGTTGCAATTGTTACTTACGAAAAACTGATTGAACGGGACCCTCGATGTCGTCTCGATAAATTTGTTAAAGCAAATGCTCTCGGGACGCTACCCTCAAATTCAGCCAGGGCCTAGAGTCAGGCTTGGAAGGCTATGCGTGTGCACCAATCCAGAGCCCCAAACAAACGCTCCCAAAACTTCGAAGCTTCTGATAAATCTGTATAGCCTTCCGTTGTAGCCGTATGGTTGCGCTTGGGTGGATGCCAATGAGTAATTACTCGCTTATTACAAGTCTACTCAAACTTGTAGATTTTTCCTAGACATTTGTACAACGTAGTATGTCATGCACTGTTACCTATATAGTGATAAGTAGCCAAAAATTGTGATTTGTGATGTGATCGGTAAATGTGATTGTAATAAATGATCGTGATCAGTAATGTGATGGAGGATTGGTAATCTGTGAGAAATGAGTATGTAAAGAAAAAAATGGAGGGGGAAGGAGGAGAAGGTGCTATCGCGTCTAATCTGAAAGCGAAGCTAGGCATCCCCCTAATTTTGCTTGAGAAGCCGGTATTCGTGTGCCTGTATGCTTTTCTATTTTGGAGCGCATATATATTAAATTACGCGCTTGTATAGACAACCCTAATTTAAAAATGTGCAAGATATATGTAGGAAATTTCTGCACAAGATAATTGATGCGTACACGTACGAGCTGTTAACTACATGACCATACGTGTACGCGATCGTGGACCAACGTGAAGAGTGCGGCACATATGTGAGATGTATACATGATTGCATAATCGCACGTCACAAACCTAAATCAGATAATGTTGCAGAGCTGCATGTTATGAGCTGTTGTAGACACGTATACCCATGATTTACTGCTGGAATGACCACTCAAGTGCACACATGACGTACCGTCGGCCCATATGTAGCAGGTGTAATGTGACGTCGCACTTCATTCTGCTTTGTGAGGTCCACGTCTGGCCTGCGCACGAAGAAAGGCCATGCACGTGTATAATAATCAACTCTTTTCTGCCTCTGACCTACACCTTTGCAGGGCGCAATAGGCGGATTAGGCATGCGCACTGGCTTTCGCTGCACAGGGTCCACCAATACCACGGGTCTGGTGCGAACCTCAAGGAGCGGATGCTGAGTTACATGACGCCTTGCGAGATGCATTGACAATCCTCAATAATTTGAATGTACTTCACCCTTTTTGTGTTTGAATCAATGTTTCGCAAATCAACATGTTAGCACTGTCCCACGATCGAGCTGTAAAGAGGTTGTTGCCATTAATTTCAGCTCAGAAGATTCCAATGTTTTCGCGGTTATCCTCCTTTATATACGGCGTACCCCGCAGCATCAATGCGATATGTTCGTTTAGGGTCTTGAACCGCTCCCCATTAGAACGCTTCTCGCGGATTACTCTCGCACTTATTATTATTATTTATTAGTACCTCAAAGGCCCCACTGAATGGGTATTACATGAGGGGGTGGAATTTCAGCAGTAGATTTCTTCTATGGACGATCTGAATGACGATGAGTCGATCTGATCAACGATGGCGCTTGGAAGGTCATTACACTATATGCCTCTGTAAAGACAGAATACAAACCATGAAACTAATTGCAGCCATGTTACTGTGAAGCACAAGAAATTTAGGTGTGCAACTGAAAGAAGAGTTTGCGATATTTTGTCACTATAGGACGCTGAAACCCCTCTTCCGCTGTGCATACTACAAATGGCTGGTTAAAGAAAGGCGCTGAGCTGTTCGAAAGTTTTCGTTGACGGCTAGAATATAACCTAGGTGGAGCCAGTTGTTAGTCAACAGAGTATTTTCAAATGCGTACTTGTCCTAGCCCCACGACGTTGCCGTCAAAAAAATTCTTTTTCCACGTCACGGTCTCCGCAGCCCAAACGTCTGTGAATGGTATTATTCACAACTCATCGCTTTCAGAGCGAAGTCTTTCATCGCTGAGACAGGGACAATAGCGTTTCATGATCCTTGCACTCGACGTACGCGTAGGTTGGCGTGGTCATCTTCGATCATGGATTGATCAAGAAAAGAGGAAAGGCGGAAAACTCTGAGAAAAATCGACTTGGACGAGCGAGTGTCAGACAGTTTTCGCGGCTCCTTTCTTCACCTCACATTAACCCAACCGCCGGAGAGTAACAAACACCTGTCCTAAGGCGACGCAGGAAAGGCAGGGGAGTACGTATGCATGACGTCAGCGTGCAGTGACCCGACACAATGAACAAGTAGTAGGGTCAGAGCCTCCTTGCCACATCATGGAAGCGTCGAGTGGGAGGGGACATCATAATATGTTTGGTAGTGAATTCCAGAGTGAGTACCTCCTTGCTGTTTCAGGGAGGTGGGCTAGGAGGGACCACACAGAAGTAGGGAGTGTCCCTTGTCAGAGGAACATAGGCCGACAGAAAAACTTGGGGTGAGCTGTTTCTTTTTTTGTGAACTGGCCCAGGAAAATCAGAGAAAGCTGTAAAGTAGCGAAAGAAAAAAGCTTGAAAAACAACTTGTGTACAGATGCGCCACAGGCATGACGTTCCTCTGGGAGTTTAGTTTTTTTTTTCTCTCGCACGCTGTATCTCTTCGCTAAGCCAATGCGTCGCTCCTTACACCTCAAGTTGCAGGCACCATCCAGGCAGCCCGTTCTCGTACGTCAATTTGATTAGTATCTCTTCTTTCAATTCATGCTGAAGGGCGCGCCCATTTAAACAGGGCGTGTTATCTGCACTTAAACAAGTGGCGTTGCACATGGCCGATCACTTCGCGATGACGTAGCAGAAGGAATGCCTGCACGAAAGCAAATAATTTTTTATCGACGCGTCGCTAAAAGTGGCGGCTAGCGGACGTTAAGAAAGCTGCTGCAATGAACGAAGACACCAACACAGCTTCTGTAGCCGCTGACGCAGGCGCCGGAGGCTCACTATTGGGGGTTCCCGAAAGAATTCTGGTAATATAGGCTGGCCGCTGTCGGCTGAAAACCAGTTGTATGGCTCATATATAGACCTCCTTCTCGCCGCGACGTCATGAACATGCGGTGGCGCTTATGTCAGTAGCGACTTCCGCGCGGTAGGCAAAACAGGTTCCACCCAGCCATGACGACCGTAGATGCCGAAGCTGCCGGCAGCACAGCGCGGCTGCTTTGCCTGCGCACTGCAGAATGAGCATGTATTGACCAGCTGCGTGGCTGTGGGATCCGCGCAGCAGCATAAAAAGGAAGATTAAATCAGCCTCGCAGATTAATATAGCAATAGATTGCGGTATAATGTTTAGCGTGGGTCTCGATAGACGCTGCCAGTCAGTGTGCGCGCGAAAGGTATAGTTGCGGGGAAGATGTTACTCTCACTCGCCTGTACAATTGCACAGTAGACGCTTAAAACAGGGAAAGGAAAAATCGAGCTCGGATTTAACTGCGCGTCATCATCTGGAGTCGTTTTGTTGAGCACGGGGCTCCGGATGACCAATCGTGAGGAATGCTTCCTTGTTGATTGTACAGCATAATTTAGCGAGCGTGGTAGTTAGACGAACATATAAGGGAGCGCTCATTGCATTGGACGGTTACGTGGCACTGTTGTTAATACGAACGACATAATTATATTCGATTCATGTAGACAGGTATGACAAGTTGTGGCGCTGTTGCACGGTAACGTTGGTATGTATAGAAGAGCGCAGATTAGCATGTTCGAAAAGCCACGTAAGCCCGTGTACCTCATTTCATTGCAATGATATGTCTTAATCTGGTTTATGAGGTTGCGCGGGGTCGCGAAGCGTGTTTGCAACAAAACAGCCACGGACGAAAATTGCCTGAGTTGCAGCGTGCTTAGGTCTTCAATTATGTCATGACAATGGCCGGCAAAGGATATCATAAAGCACGCTGTAACAACTGCGAGCGCGCCTAAATACGTCCAGCACACGTCGGCTGCGTCTGTCGAGCCCCCGAGGTGCTCAGCAACCGATTCGTTAAGAAGGTAAGCAAACAGACTGTCGGGTGAAATACTGCAACGATATACGAGGGATTAACCTGTTCAATGTAGCGCGGTTATACGAAGTTATGAGGGAGCGCTCATTGCATTGAATGGTTACGTGGGACTGTTTTTAATTTACACACATTGCACAGCAGGTGTGTCAACGGACGGTGAGCGCTCATCCGCTCGGCCCAGAACACGGCAAAGCTTCCTCTCACTACTGTCCTGCTGTAAGAACATGCTGTCTTGTTCAGCTTGTGAAATATTGGTTATTTTTTTCAATATCTGAGCAGAAATGAATGGCAGCAACTCTTTGTTTACCGCCAACCAGATACACAATGCTTGGTGGTGATCTCTTTCCCTGAACACGGCGTACGTGGTCAACGTGAGCCCGTTTAGTTCCTGTTAAATTACCATATTCAATGCGGGAACACTTTTTTGAGCCGAAAAAACTGCAAACGCGCCTACAAGCCTTTAAAATCTGCGCTCAAGACCACGCTCTCTCCCGGGTCTCTTTCCTACTGCTAGCCCGCTTAGCGACTGCAGCGTCACTTGGTTTGCTTGCAAACATGAAGGAAGTCGAGCTAAGGGACCGACGAGTCGAGCTGGGCCAGGCCAACTACAGGGGTGCAGGGGTGGCTGGATCGCCCCCACCCGGTTGGAAGGATCTAAAGCGGCTATCTCTACCCGGCTAGGGTACATGGCTGCCCACTTTCCTCAGATTTCAGGGTGAGGACACATTCCCCCCCCCCCCCCCTGCCCCGCCCCGCCGATTCCCCTTCGCGATGGCATGTTGGGTCCCACGCGCCGGTCCTGCACTGCGCGCAGTGCGTGTGGCACGGTTGGTGTGCGGCTGCGTGGCGACTATAATAATGCGACTGAACATTACACAGTTGTTTCAGACGTGGCTGTAGGGCTCTGGCTCTTAATAGTTCATTTTATGCATGATGCACTCGCTCCAACCACACGAAAATCAAAAAGTTACGACGGACTGCTGTGTTTCCAAGTCAATGACTGTACTGAAGAAGGACAGCGTTGATTTGGTCTTCCTTGATAGTGATAATATGGACTATATTACGGTTACCGAATTCTATAGAAATATATATACTGCTTTTGTTCTTCCAAAATTGTCTGAAGTGCCTTTGTCTTGTTCCTACGCGTATGGGAAGAATTCTACGTAGTAATGTGAAAATTCTCTTCCAAGTGATCCGTCGCCTTGCAGCTATGAAGTTAAAAGGTGTGGACAAGTCTGAAACCAAATATGCATATTTTCTGTATTGCTTCCTTTAGTGGCATGCACCGCAACAAAATAATTCAGACTGTTTCGTTTCCCTTTGGATTGTGTTTTCTACACGTAGGCTGTTTATGAGATGCGACGATGTTTTCCTAATTCGTTGTGACTAAATCGTTTTATTCGAGGACAGATTTAACAATTCATTTTTTCATTTCAACATATCAAGAAAAATCATTAAAAGCGACCGATACACAAAGAGACTTCACAATAAACTACTTAATTTGGAACCCATTTTCGCCGCCAGCCTAAACTAACAAACAGGAGCCGGAGCAACAAAGGCCGCCTTACTTGCTTCTGCGGAACCATCCGCCCCAGTTGCTAAGAGACGCTTTCTTGCTGCCTCAATCGATACTAGTCAGGAAGGGCAATAGATGTCATTGAGAAATGGGTCGGGGCTAGTTTGAAAACCAGGTTTGAGGTAAAGCGCCCTGTAGGACGCAGGCTAGTGAGCATGACGGACAAGCTCCCATCCGTGCTGTTGTCATTGAAAGAGGCGAAAAAAAAATCTATAGGACATGGCTGCCCAGAATCACGATTTTAATGATCTGGCTGCGTGACGGGAATGAAAATAATTTTTTTCCCAAGTTGTGGTTTCTTTAAAAACGAAACGAAAAGAAGTGGAAATAAACCGATGCTGTATAAAAAATTAGCAGTGGCTAAACTCAACTATGCCAGAATATACGTAGCATGAGCTACGCTGAGCCGCTTAGCATCAATTGACGCTGAGCAGCAATTTCGCTCTCCTTCTCCATGGCTATACCACACTGGGAAACGCGCCGCAATATGTATACCCCCACTAATACCTCTGCGCATGCGCACAAAATGAAAGGCGCTATCAAGCGGCTCCAGCGCAGCGTCAGACTTGGCTGCTGCGCAACGGAGGCGCACAGCTGGGCACTCGCCGGCGCCAGTGCGTCTACCGCGGCTATGACAGCACTCCTCTGGAATGCGCAGACCGCCGAGGCGCGCCAGCCGTGCGCCGTGTGACGGCACTGCTCCTCGCGCATGCGCAGCACGGCTCTCCAGGAGCCACGCGAAACTGCTCAACCTCGGCAGTGTAGCTCACGCTACAAAAGCCGCCTTTCGTTGGCGTCGCCCAGCCACGAGTTCATTGCTTAGTGACGCACAAAAGGCTGGTTTGGCACTAGGATTTCGTAGTGAGACTGTATTTAGACATTCCATAGGTATGTGGCCTGGCAGTGCTATAGACCTTTTCTATAAACAGTCAAGAAGCCTCTGTCTACTAAACCTTAAGTAGACCATTGTATCCAGCCCGTCTGTAGAAAGACAGTCTATAACCGTGCAAAATGTTCACCACAGTGTCTTAAAAATCAGAGGACGATCAATATACCTTCAAATTTTGTTTATTTCTAACCTATCCAGGCCTCGAATAATCAATACATGCACGAAAGAATGCCTCATATTAAAATAATGGTTGAAAGTAACGGTCTCACTTGATTCCTCACAAGCACTCTTGCGACGTCAGTCATCCGGTCATGTTGACCTGTACAGCACAAACGAAACAAATATATGGGGAACTGAAAAGAAAATTCCTACTATACATGTCCTTTCAGAACGCAGGACATATCCTGGCTATCCCACGCTAGAAAGCTAATTTTGACCTTTTGGTTTGGTTTTATAGGGTTCAAAAACCAAGGTGACTCAGGCTATGAGAGAGAGGTTGTAGTTAAATGCTGCGGAAGAATTTCGGCCACCTGCGGTTTTTACCGTGCACTGACATCACGTGGTACTTAAATCACATGGTAACACATTGACTCTATCAGAATGTGACCGCCTAGGCCAGAATCGGGCCTGCATCTTTCAGTTCACCAGAAGAACATCATAACCACTGAGCCAACTAAGACCTATGATCCCTGGAGCACTCTACCTCTACACTGAATTCATACTGCCAGTACTGATCTCTGTATGGCATTCCATTTACATTAATTGGAACAGAAGACTTCGAACAATTGTGCCACGTATCAGGATTGACTCGTTAGGAGCTGTTAAGAATGCCTGCCCATAAAATGTACATTGAACGCTCCTAAGAATGGGATGTGCGTAGGAGAATATTGCAGCATTTATTCTTATGCCGAAGTGGAAGCGACATTTGAGCTTGTTTGTATACCCACTACTGAACAGGCGCTTCAAAATGTTCTGCATGAAGCCTTGTGTGTACGGCGACACTCAAACAAGCACTAACCATGCAAAACCTACCAGGAGGCAGACTGCAAACCAATTCGGCACAGTTTTGCGCCCACAACCTGAAGCATGAAGACGAAACAGCATTCTTATACACCAGCGCGTGATCTTGGAAACAAGCAGCTTGCAGCGCTTGCATGCCGCGCTCATTGTCCAGAAAAACTGAACAGCATAGAGTGGCTGATAAAAACGCATCGGCGGCTGCGTTTTTATGAAGGCAAAACGCTAAGGCGCCCGTGTGCTGTGCGATGTCAGTGCACGTTAAAGATCCCCAGGTGGTCGAAATTATTCCGGAGCCCTCCACTACGCCACCTCTTTTTTCCTTTCTTCTTTCACTCCCTCCTTTTTCTCTTCCCTTACGGCGCGGTTCAGATGTCCAACGATATATGAGACAGATAGTGCGCCATTTTCTTTACCCAAAAACCAAATATTATAATTATATAATGGCTGCAGCTGCGCCGTTTCAAAAGCAGACGTGAGCATCAGACATCATATTGATTACTATAGAGATGCAATAAATCTCAAATTCTCCTAGTTTTTCCTTCAAGTGCAGCTCGAACAGAACCTAACGCTGCTAGAAAAATCAACGAAAGCAACGAACACGCTAAAAAAACTATCTAATTGGAACATTTAATGTGTTCATCAAAAGGCACAGTCATAATAGCACAGTATAAGTTGAATTGCGTTCGTGGCGCAAATAGGCACCAAGTTACATTGGCGTTCTCGTAATGTAGCAGTCTGACGTCAGAAACGCATACTCCGCCTCTCGCACAAATGCTATTGGAGAAATTTGTGCACGCGCTAGCTGGGTACATGAGCGGTCCTCTCAGAAGGAAAGGTAAGCCATCTCTTGTCGAGGCGACCTTTACTCAGCTTTCAAAATGTAGTGCCCTCAGGTGAGCGGCGATGGCCAACGGCTCGGATTACAGGGACGGACGAATCCATACGTATGCAACGAAAGGAGAGACGGGATTCAGCTCGTAAGTTCTTCGCGGTGTTTGTATATGCTGGCCATTCGCGCCGGTAACCACTTTCATTCAACCATCACACTATTAGCATTCTTCCAGCGCCGCTTGACTACAACTGTGACAAACGTCCCGTGATCCAGCCTATAGCGTTACAAATCCTCTTTGGGGAAGCGTCGCTGTCGATAACGCGCGCCGTGCGAGCGTCTAGTCTTAACAAGCAATGGACACCGCTCATGAACCGCATTCCATGGTCCGGACGGGCGATGATATAAAGTTAAAAAAATAAATGTGATCCACCTCAGAACATGAGCGTGCGTATCCGGGGATGCCAAGTAACTCCAGCTCACAGTGCGCAAACTAACGCATAGTTTCACTTCGGCCGTCAGTCACGGGCTAGATGATATTTCTGGCCGCGCATCTCTCTTGCAATACGAAAAAGCCAGTGTAGAGCTCGCGAGGAGCGGCTTACCTTCAGTGTTTTCGCACGGACTGGCTTACTGCGTGTTAAAAAAGACAGCAGCACAGACATAAGCAGCATTAATCAAGAACCTGGTGGCTTCCGCTGCTTATAACGCCGCTTACAAACGAGGGTATGAAGTTTGTAGCTCCGCACGTAATGTGTTCTGCAAACACAGCTCTGCTTAGAGTGGTTAAGGAGACCAAACGAATAAAAAATAATCGTGTTAACTTACCGTAAGTGGGTGGTTAAGTTGGATTTTAATGAAATCACACCTTTTTGCAGCCCGAATGATTTTCTGCAGTCTCGCGGTAAAATCGGTAAAACGGTAAACAGAAACCCATTTCACGGTGTTATCTTTACCGGTTGGACTCTTGCCGAGTGTAGATTAATCTGGAGTCCAAGACCACAGAGGGCAATTAGTTTAAAGCTTCAGTTCTCTACTCGCGCTTTAAAAACATTATTGTTTTCTCAAAAATAAAAACGAAACCTTACCGCTTTGTCCATACGCGCCGCATCTCCCATCGAATAGTTTGTGCCTCACTATTTAAATAATTCAGAAAGTTGCATAGAATAACGTCTTTTCTTGTGTGTTCGTGTTCAGAAAACTGGTATGGACGACAACAGTGTGTAATCGCCTCCGAACCATAAGTGTATGCGGAAGAATAAAAAAATACCGGACTTCTGATTGTTGCGTAGCAGCACTTTTTCACGTTAATGCAAAGTGCAAATGTATTAAAGTAGTTGTTAATCGCGCAGAGAACTGTGCTCTTTGAGATTCTTCTAAAGGTGTTTCTACGAGATGGCCACATCCTTTATTTCTCACACCCCTCCTTCCCCTATATTAATTCGACGTTTTAAAGAGAAATGTCAAATCACTAATGAAATGCTTCTTAAATAAGCATGTTGGACAGTAACGATAGGACGATCGAACGGTATTGTGTCGAGCGATTATTTTAATTGAGAGCGTGTTTCATTGATGCAAAACAGTTTAGCGGGCAGCATTATTTCGGGAATAGATGCCTTTCCTCGGTGTACCGGTTAGAATTAACAATTATAGTAATGAATTCGCAACATGCGTCGTGGTTTAACAAAAAGAGCTTTTCAATGCGTCTAAAAAAATGTACAGGAGGGCGTTGCATTGCCCTCACGAAATAATTTCTTTAATTCACGAAATAGCGAAGGAGGTGGAGGACTCTAGCTGTAGTTGCTGTCACCCCATGAGGTTTGGTTTGTGGTATCTGGGGGCGTAACGTCCCAAAGGAACTGAGGCTCTAACAGACGCCATAGCCAAGCGGTCCAGGATTTAGACCTCCTGGAGTTTTTCAGCGTGCACTGACATCGCACAGTACACTGGCCTCTAGAATTTCGCCTCAATAGAAATTCTACCCCCCCGGCCGGGATCCCACCTGCATCTTCAGGGTCAGCAGCCGAGCGCCATAACCACTGAGCCACTGCGGCGGTCCGATGCAGTTCTCCTCAGCATGCAGTCCAGAAAGAAATTAACATTGTTCTGGACAGAGTTGAAAGGCAGTGTATAAATTGTCAGATAACATTGGGATCGCTATAGAATGGTTTATAGACAATAGACTATCCATAGTCTATATTTGGTGTATAGACTGTCTGTTGACGATAGGAATTTAAGGTGGTTATAGACGTTGGTCTATATATAGTCTATATACCAATGTAATTTAAGGTGGCTAGACACGACTATAAATCGTCTATAGACCATCTATTGACAAAACGAAATTTGAGCCTTTTATAGACTTTTGCCTTAAGATAGCCTTAAGACAAAAGGAAATTATTGCGCTTATACACTTTAGTCTATAGATAGTCTATAGACGGTCTATTACAAAAAGAAAGTAAGGTGATTATAGACATTTGTCTATAGACAGTCTATAGACGGTCTATAACGAAAAGAAAATAAGGTGGTTAGACTTTAGTCTTCAGCTGTTCTATAGACTGTCTATAAGCAAAAGAAAATAAGGTGGTTTGAGACTTTAGTCTATAGGTAGTGTGTAGGCTGTCTATAGACAAAAGAAAGTTAAGGCAGTTATAACATTAATCTTTAGATGGTTTATAGACTGCCTATAGACGAGAAGAAATTAAGGTGGTCATAGACTTTCGTCTAGAGCGTATAGACTGTCTATAAACGAGAGGAAGTTATGGCGGTTAGGCTTTAGTCTGTAGGTAGTCTATACACCACCTGTAGGCAAAAAGAAATTTCAGCCTCTTGTAGACTTCAGCCTATAGAGAGCCTACAGACCGCCTATAGATGGTGGAAAATTAAGGCTGTTATAGACATATACTTTAGCCTACAGATAGTGTATAGACTTTCTGTAGACGAAAGAAAAATTAGAAGGCTCTAGACAGTCTTTAGACAAAAGAAAATTAAGGCGGTTATAGACTTAAGTCTATAGATATTCTGTCTATAGGCTGTCTATAGACAAAAGAAAATTATGGCTGTTATAGACTTTAGTCTATAGACAGTTTACAGACAAGGAAATTAAGGTGGTTTTTGATTTAGTGTATAGATCGTCTATAGACCGTCTATTGACAAAAGGTAGTTATAAGACGGTTTTAGACTTTAGTCTATAGGTTGTCTGTTGACTGTTCAAAAAGAAAAGGAAATGTAAAGGATGGCTATAAATTCTATAGAAAGTATATAAACCATTTTTGTAAATGCTGCTGTCATCTTGAGACGCAGAAAAAATCTATAGGGCATCAACCCAGAAAATCAACCCTTACTGGAGAAAAAACCGCCTTTCGGAGGGGTCGCGCAGCTACGACTTCTTTCCTTAGTGATTCACAAAAGTGGTTTGGCGCCAGAATATCGTAGTGAGCTGGCGAAAGAAGCATGCAGAGAGAGGGGATGGGTTATAATGCCTTCGTTTTATAAACAAACAAATGTAAAACATATATTAAACTGAGCAAAACGCTGCGCCGCGAGCTTCACATACTCACTTACCCGCAAGAGCGCCTAAATATTACAGCTGCATTTTTGGGAAAGTTCGTCGTGGTCAAGTTGTGAATAAGCCGCTCGGCAAACTTTGATATGGCCAGGCAGGTGTTTGCACTCGCCTTTTAGCATTCCTAGCCTACGTCATCGGTGCAAGTGCTTCTCGTCTGGTGGATAAAAGAAGCGACTTCTGATAGCGTGGTGCAGAAGGTGCGATGTGTACCGAGGCGGCTGTTTTCGGAAGAAGAAAAGCCGCGACGCATGCCGGCAAAGAAGCGCCTGTAATCGGGAGAAGACGGCGGAGAAGGCATGAAACTGGCAAAATAGAAGAAAAAACAGGCAGCTTCGCCCATCGGGCCATGCCCCTTTCCTTGAATAAACTGCTGTAGTGTGTGTGATACAGCAGGAAGCGATTATGATATGACCTGCTGTTCCTGGGTGTTCTGCCGGCACTACTAATGGGCCATAATGGAAATGTACAGCGCAAATACAGACAAGGGCACAAGAAAGAATGACATGGAACACACGAGCAGCCCTCGTGTGTTTCATGTCATTCTTTCTTGTGTCCTTGTCTGTATTTGCGCTGTACACATCCATTATGAAACACCAACATGCCCAGTCTGCCGCCTTACTAATGGGCACTGACTATTTCGCTTTGCTGGCGACAGCGCGAGCTGAAAAAGTCGCCATCGCCGGTGAAACCAAGCAGGAGGACACGCTTGCATTCCAGAACAGTTTCTGCTGGCGACGGAGGTATAAAGCAAAAAATTTTAAATCCAATAAATATTGAAATGAGAAGCCGTAAAAGGCGCGTTCTCGCACTGATTTCATGGCGAACTAGAGGTTTTCAATGGATGTCTTTGATGATTATGCAACTGCAGCTAACGATCAGTAAGGCTGATTGGTGGAAAAGTAATCGAAATGTAGAGTATCCGGGTCAAGAGATTTCACGGGAATATATTACGCACGTTGTACGTTTGCTGTTATGAAGAAACACAGCGCAAAAGGAGCTAGAAAGAACAGAACCAACACTCATGAGCGCATCGACTGTTCATAAGGCGCCGACATTCTCGGGAGGGTAGCTGCTAAGATAGCATAATTTAGAGCAACTAACTCTGATTCACCGTTTAAATGGTCTCTGGTACCGCTCTGTCTTGGAAGAATAACAAATTTCTGAATTCCACGCGGCAGGCGCAGTTTGCTCTTCGATAAGGCGCGCTGCCACATTGCAGTTGAGTTCACTAGCGAATAGGGAGCCTCGATGGCCAGCGCTGTTTTCAGAGTGAATAGCGGCCGAACGGGAGAATGCGACCTAACATGCCCCCACCGAGAGCGATGTCTTCACCCTGAAAGCGGCGCTGGCCATCGAGGCTCCCTATTCGCTAGTAAACTCAATTTCAGGGGGCGCTGCGAAGTCTGGCATCATAGCATGAGTGGAGGTCTGCGCAAGGCTCGTCGCTTATGAATGTGTTTGCGTTGCTTCCTTGTGCCGAATTTTTAGCTGTTTTGTGGGGCTAATTGCTACCCTAATCACTTAATTTAAACATACTATGAGGACACAAGAGACTATCAGACGGATCTGGGGCGACCACGTGCCTTCGACACTGAAAAAATCGCGCTAACAGACGAACGACTTTGGGTGATCTGCCGTGGAGAAGGCGAAGCGTTCTTGTGTCACCGGTGTCTGTGTAAACAAAAACGTTTTGGCGCCGTGTTTATCCATTACTGCAGGTAAGTACCTTGACGTCTTTGTTATTATTTAGCGGGACGGTAACGCCGCGCTCGCCGGAGGTGACTCCGGTAGTCGCGCTTTTTATCCGCCTCGTTTGTGGCCACTAACTTCTTGGTAACTGTCAGCAATGGATCCGTCGAGTGGACCGTATGTTGTTCTCAGTTTGGAATATGCAGCTATCTATGCCGAGTAGGGCAGCAAATTAAGTCGGGATGTGAGTGTGCAGCGTGATCGAACAAAGATAAATATGCTTTCGAAGAGATTCGGTCCCCTGCATGGATAGAGCGTTTACAGTGCATTTTCGCCGAAGTAGTCTGGCAAAATTTTTGCGTGATCGATCCTGTTCGTTGCCCTCTCGTTTGCGTTAGTTGGCCTGTGCTAACGCTAAATCCGAAATAACCCTGCAGAGACAGCGGAAAAAGCGGAGGTGGCGGAAGTCAAAGCCTAGATCGTGTACGTGGGGGTGGATACCATGACAACGCGGACGTGACAGGTGACACTTCACGAAAGTCCGCGTGCTGCGTAGCCTCTCTTCCTCGTTTTTTATCCATCACAGCTATCGGACACCATAAAATCATTCCCGAGCGAGGGCCTCGGGAGCTGTCGCTTACGATGACATTCTGTTCAGAAGCCCGCCAGTAAACATTTCTTTGCATGCTACTCGAACGACATACGTCGAAATACATGCCGAGAGAAGCTTAGGCAAGCAGAAGTCCATTTTCTTCATCATGGGTCAGCGGAGTGATAGTCTTTTGTTTTACTTTTCTGAAACTTAACATATTAGTATGATGAAATTAAATAATTTCCCCACCGATTTCTTCTGCCAATCCCTTTGTGCAGCTGTCGGAGTTGTATGCACTTCAAATTTTTATTAATCACGAAAAAGAGAGGTTACACTCCCTGATAGTTTTGCCGAGGCTGTCTTCACCCATAATTTTTTTAAATGCAATTTCTGCAGACACGAGTGCTCTTTCGTTTACAGCTCGCAGTTTTCTCTATACTAATCATTTTTCTCCCATAGTGCAGCTTCAAATGCCTGTCAGCTATGCTCAACTACTTCACTGGAGGTGCCTAGAGCTAATGCAGAAGGCTGGAAGACATCCTGAAGCATGTATGTGCAATATATATCACACAAACAGTGTAAAAGGCAAATAGTGTCTGTAACATGCAACATTCTCAGAGCGGCTCAGATATATAAATGGCCCCTTCACTGCAAGTTTTGCATAATACATCTGTAGTCTGTGAAAACGGTCCGTATGCAAATTTCACATGACACACTTGTTTATTCCTTACTCAACTCCTGAAAAGCAAACCTATCTGCACACTAGCCATTTTTACTTAAACTACGAAAGATGACAGTGTATCTGTTTCATGCACACATGGCAAGGAATAGAGCCAAGGACTTGCGACGTGCAAGACAGGTACCGCTTCAAACCAGTCCCCTTCGATTGGGTGCTTTACTGATGGCAGTGTTCGTTTCTCCTGTAAGCCACGTATGGGGAGAGAGGACACCTTTAAAAATTATGAAGCACAACTTTAACGGCTGGCAGGTGACGCAGCTCGACTTAACACCATATAAAACAGGCCACATCAGCTTTTGCAGTCAAGATTACTTTTGCTGTATTAGTGTGCATTATGAGGCTGCTGCTTTTCAGGCATTGAAAGACGATTGATGAAATTTACATGGCACAAGTCATGTCACATTTCCTATAAAAAGTAAGGTGTTGGGCATTCCAAGTTTATACTGGCTTTCGCACAGATAGTTCATAAAATATTGAACCGTAACTCACCATCCTGCAGCTTTGTATAGTGTGCATCTCCAATAACAAACGCTCCATATAATTGCCCTAAGATACACTGAGGAATACGAATTCAGGGCTATAGTTCATGTAGAAGCTAAATTTGCACAATATGCAGTGAAATATCACCATAATAAATGCTGTTTATCAGTTAAACATTTTATAGAACCTCATGTCCACCCCGCTTTGTATCTGGTGGGTTTGTTTTGATTTCATAACTTATGAAAGCCCATATAATTTTATTGCCACCCACATTTTACATTTCTTTTGCATATTAAGCTTAGTGCTTTCAAACAAGTTGATGTGTGTACGCTGTATCTCTGCAAGGATTCACATGAAAAATGTGATTATGTTGCTGCTCTGTAATTCATTCATTTGAGGTTTCACTGTGCGCGGATGTTCACCAGTGTTATGTGTACACTTCTGTTGGAGACTGGTATGCATTTTGTAGAAGGGGCTTTAATAAGGCTGATAATGTTCTGCAAGTGAATTTGTACGAATGCTGTGAAGTAGTGGTTGGAACAGCTGAGACAGGTGATTGCCTTAAGACGGCAGTTTGAATTTTAAACAACCCGTTCGCGTTTACCGTAAACACTTGCAGCTCCCGAGTACCGGTTGCGATGACAACTTCGACATCTATATTGCCTTAATACCACCCAAGTATCCCGATTTTCACCTCTCAAGACTGAGCAACACATGGACAGGACATTAACGTCGCTTTTTGGTGCCACACGCCATTTCCCTACAACCCTATTCTGTTTCGCTGCGATTACTTCACAAGAAGAATTTCACGCCCGGCAGTGGATGGTTTCTTCTCGTCATGCCGGAGAACCTTCGCATCCCTGTTCTTTAACTGATGAACGATGACTCCACGTCTGGCCGTTTGAGAGCTGCTCAGACCCTTCACCGCACAGATGAACAATTTTACTGGCCAAAATGCGTAAAAAAATTCAAGACTACGCGGGCAGCTATGTACAATGCCAGAGTTTTAAGCTCGCTACCTCTTGTCTGACCAGCCAGCTGCGCCCTGCCATACTTGTCAAGCCCTGCCACACACCTGCGCATCGATTCTAATAATAACTGGGATGACGTCCTCCCTTTCATTACATCTGCGTACAACACTGCACAGCACGGGACAACTAGCTACAGCCCATTTTACCTTCAAGCCGCCGCGGTGGATAGGTGGCTAAGGCGCTATAGGCTGCTGTCCCAAAGAACGCGGGTTCTATCCCTGCCGAGGCAAGCAAATTTTGATGCAGGCGAAATTTTACAGGCCTGTGTAATGTGCGATTTCAGGGCCCAATAAAGAACTCCAGATGGTCGAAATTTCCGCAGCCGTTCGCTATGGCGCTCCTGAGTTGCTTTTGGATGTTACACACCCGTAAACGAAACCAAACCATTTTACCTTCTGTACGCTCGCCTGCCTTGCAGCTATCTCCACACTATTTTTCCTTTTTCACTCCACGACGACCGTGAAGTCGTTGCCTCTTTTCGGCGAACTGAGAAAGCAGGTCGACTTGCACGCGTTCGCATTCTGGACTCACAGAAGCGCGCTAAGCACCGCTATGAGAACCCACGCCACCCCATGTGTAATATCGCTGGCTGTTTATTTTAGCTGTGAAAGCCGCTCGCCAAGTGGGGTTTTCTTCAGAAGATCCTGTTAGACTACAGTGGCCTTTTTGTTTGTTTGTTTTTTGCTGGTGCGCTTGAGCAGTCTGAAATACGTCGTCTCGGGCCTTGGTAAAATAGTTGCTAAAATTTTCTAAATTATAAAAGGCACAGTACGCAGCAATATTGGGGCGTGATATGTCAACGAACGTCGGGAAAGGTAAACTCGTGTCCACTCTCGATGATGGTCAGAAAAATACATAGACAACATAGTCGTCAGTACGCGGTAACACGCTCAGAAATGTGTTTCATTTTAGAATGTAGGACGGCGTGAACTTGTAACGAAAAGAGCAAGGGCGAAGAAAGCCGTAAGCCCCCTAATGAATAAAGCAGTGGCCACGATCCCGAAGTAGTTGACGGAATATGCCTCGGTGGAGAATTATGCAATAGAGAAACATGTGCGCAGCTCAGATTGTCAGAACAGCTCGCCTTATAGCGTACCGAGTCGATCACTCTTGTCTAGAGCACTCGGGCGGTGTGCTGCGGAGCAAATGAAATGAAATTTGTCGAAGCTGCTTTGCTAGCAGTAACGCGCTGGTGCCTGTGCGGTTCACGTGTCTATTCTGCTGGTCTCCAGCGCAACCATTATCAGTGAAAGTCGATACCTGCTTTATAATTGCGCTTTATTTCCCCGGCTGACACCTCTCGAGCGCCGTAGACAAGTGTGATCGACTCTGTACTGAATGGCGCAGTCGCTCGCGACGGCCAACCATTTGTTTCGAAAGCCTGTATGAATGTGGCTGCCAGGTATAAGCGGGGAAATTTTCCGCCGCAGATACAGCTTGTAAGCACGAACGTATCAGCGGACAGAGCGATAAATACCAGGAACCAACAACTATCTTTGCACAGTACTGTAAGTTACTGACAGGCCGAGGTGGCAAGTGGTTGGGTATTACGAGGTTGCGCGAGGACATAGGAGCGAAGATGCTCCATGACAGTGAGCAAGGGAGCGGGGCTATCTAGGGGCGGGGGGGGGGGGAAACTGCATCCGTAAAACTTATCGTGATGCAGCACGCGCATGAGGAGGGAGACATAGAATGGTCGCTGCAGAGGCTGTCGATAATTGGCCGCAGAGATGAGTCACCACACTACTGACTTCCGATAATGTCCTGGCACGGACAAAAGTCAGTCGCCGGCCGCAGGAATGTGGGCCTCTTGAGGATCGACAGAATGGTGGAACGAGCATGCAGTTACGTGGTGAGATCGGCCAGACTTTTCGACAACATTCAAAGTGCACTCCGGCAAACACAAGCCCCTGCGACCCAGACAGTCTGTAGGGTATTTTAGAAAAGACAGCCAACGCAAGGAATTACGGCCTGTAATCACTGCAGAACGACCTAAAAAAGACTGAAATCATCAGCGAACAAATAAGTATGAGGCACTCAGTGACTGAATAGTAGCACTCTGAGGCAGATAAGAAGCAGCTCGCACTTGTAATCACAAGGGGGTGGTCGTGCGGCCAGTGGGCAAGCATGAAAGTGGCCATTGGCGTGGGAGACTGATCCCGCAAATACAGAAGGTTAGAAATGGGCCAAGGCAGGTTGATTAGTCACACCCGCAATAAGTTAGCATGACGCCAAGACCTTGGAAGGTCCAAAGATGAACGCACTCCCGAACGGATCGAAAGCAGAAGACAGAATAGGTGCTGTTTTTGAAGTCGGCTACAAGAACTATAATAACAAAACTGAAACAATTTTGAAGCTGGAACTATGGCTCAATTTAGAAGATGTCGATCGTACGTATAAAAGATGAGAGATGGTTAAGGACTTCGTGAAATGTTTCTATAATGATGCATACAGTGACTTTTTTTTGCCCGGTGCTTTCCTGTTCGAGCGATTTTGCTTAACTCATGTATTGTACTTTCTTACCCACACGCTTCTATGCTGCCCCGTGTGCTAGGGGGTTAGGGCTCCTCAAGATGCTTCTCGCAGCTTTTACCTGTCCGCCTCGTAATTTTTTTTGTTGCGGAATAAATTTCATTTAATTTGATTGAAAGAGTTGCGCATAATGAGTTTTAAGTAATTAATTACTTCATAACATATTTTACTGTAATGTTTAATTGATTATAATTTTAAACGATTATGTTCCAGGTAAATCAATGACGTTTTTCTCTCATTTATTTCACTGGTACTTTTTCCTAAAAACAAGCTGTGATCAAGGTAGTGCTTTGAGAACGTCGACGTGCCGCAGAAAGTGGGTCTTGCCGGGGTGTTTCCTTGTGTAGGTGCTACCACACACTGAACACGAATGACACGAGATGGGAGGATTATTGGTGTTCTTCCGCTTGAAAACTACGCATCGCAAGACGCGAACACCGATAAAACCGAGCACATGATAGCATAAACACCAAAGTCACACTAGCTACGAAATGACGGTGGGGTAACGAAGTCCGCAATTGTTCATCAACTGTCTCTAACGGAGTGGTTATCGGGCATTCCGAACGGTGTAGAAAAATAAAAACACCGTACGGCAACTGAGACGGAGCGAGGTCGAATTGCTGCTGCTGTTCAAAAGAACGGGCCAGTGGCAGCTGTGTACTCTTCTTTTATCTATTTTGCTGAGTTCCCGAACAAAGCCCCAAGTTTGGGTTTCAATGGCGATGCAATCGACAGCAGGCGGCGAGAGAGTCGATCGTCAGTGCGGACATACACACACGTATACGCGCACTGTCATTTCAGCTGCTTGGTGAGGGCCCGGCGCAGATGCCGCGTCTTTCACGGGTACGCGGCCGTCTCAAACATGGTCTCAACGCCGCTCACAAAACAAGCGGCCGCGGAGCCGTCTGCTACGGAGCGCGCCAAGCACCTTGCACTACTTGCACGAGAGAGAACTCGCCGGGAGGCTAGTGCAGCAGTGCAGAAGAACTCGTGCAGCACGAAGCCAAATCGAGTGCCGAAGTGCAGGTGGCACTAGCTGCACTGTCAAATCGAGTGCGAGAGTGCCGCACTTCCTGAACTGGTGCAGAAAGTGCAGCCAAATCGAGGAGACCTATTATTTGCCTCTTTGAGGCATTGCTTAAGTACTTGTATGGCGGACACGTGTGAAGAACTCCTTCAATAGGAAGGTGAGCAGGAGTGTGTTTTGGAAGCCAACGACCAGGATTTCGGCCTGTCAACATTGGCGAGTTTCAACGGGTAAGCCATGAAGAGTGCTGCGACGTCTTTTCATCTGTTAAGGGAACGAAGACTCCTGCGCCGTTTTACTAAGCCTGGATGAATCCCATGGCCGGTGAGTCCCGCTCTGCGTTTCTTTGCTAATGATCTGTATTCACACGCGCTATTTGTATGCGGCTATATAGGGATGTGAGTGGAGGCAGTCCGCCTGCGGTTGCCGCAGCTATAATGCGGCGCCAAAAAAGCAGGGCTTATATCCTGCATGACAAGTGTTGTTCTCATTGTCTTTATGTGCATTTATTACTCGCGTGCCGTGGTAAATAAAAATGGCACCAGATATCACAACAGAGTTACGCTTTCGCTTGCTAGCGCTTCGACACGGTGCAAAAGCATGGATTTGCACTGCGTAGAAGACGCTGAGCGAGAAGTGCCGAGCGGCGGAGCGCTCGCGCTAGGCCAGCTGCGATCAGGCACCGCACTATTTTGCTCAGGGTTAGTACTCATCGGATTAGTACTTGTGCCTTAATATGCGTCATACTAAATTTTGAGACAGTGATCGCATGCGAAAGGCTAGTTCATATTCATCGCCTTGTCATTTTTGAACTTGTCTGTGCTTCCCCAGTGGAACAGGATTTGAGGCAGTGTTATGTCAAAGTTAGATCAATCTTGCGTGTCCTGAGCTGTAAACGTTGATGCTTCCTCTCCTTCTGAGCACTGCGAGCTGTCGGATATGCAACTGCACAATTATTTAGGATTTCTACCTTTTTGCTATATCCCTCGCTTTTGTGGCCCGCATTTAAGTCGTTCGCCATTGTCGATGGTTTTTTTGTTACTTATTTTCGCTTTGTTATTTATTCTTGGTTGCGTGCCATCAGCTGTGGTGCCGGCGATTCTCCGAGCTCGGAACTCTTCCCAGGCACGGGATCCTGCCCACAGACCTCCCTTCGCCGCACTCACGAGTGTTCTTTGGTATTTTTTTGTTTCTCTTGCCTTTACTTGCATTGCCAGTCGACAAATTTTTGCAGCTTTTAATTGTATGGAGATTTGTTAAATGCGCTAGCAATTTTTCTATGATGCCAAGCTGTGCTGTGAGATATCAAGCTTCTTGCTAGTGAAGGCATGCTTTTTTCCATTCTCTCTTCTCATTTAACCAAGGCAGACTGGTTGCAACTTTCAATTTAATACCTAGACATTGGTGCAAGGCACCATGATAGGAATTAATGAAAACCTGCACATCCTATATTCAAATTGGTGTGCGGTATTTCAGCCAGCTCATCTTTCAGTGTGGTTATAACAGTCATTGTGACTCTTCTCAAAGAATGTATATGGGTGCATTACATAAAATCTGTTCATTTGTTTTGTCATGGGCTAGCTCATTGGTTTTTTATTTACTTATATTACGTCTAAGTTTAGTTTTTAAAGCAGTAGACGATTTCCTCTCTTGTCATTCATGACATGGCTACAGCCACTGACAGCTGTTGCTCTGGATGTATTTATTTGCAGCTGCCAGCGGCCAGCATCTATTGGGCCATACGTGCTTCCTGCCTTCGGCTGGGTCATCCCTCCTGATCCGTTCATGGTAGTTATTCTTTTTCAGTGATGCATATGTTAGCTGCCTATTAGAAAAATATTTTCAATATAGGCTTGCAGCTAGGTTTAGAAATGCATGAAACTCTACATGCACTTCACAGCAGTACCTCAGCTTATAATTACCGGAACTGTACACTTGTACAAAATATAGTCGCTGATGTAGCTCTTGACGCAGCTGCTGTTAACATAAACGTGCTTTGACATTGCACACCTGTTGCCTGGTGTGCATATGTGTCCTCGAAAAGGTCCTATATGTTCATTTATCCCTTTAAAAACATTATGCTCTACAATGATGGTTTACCAGTATTTCTGACACAGAGACCAAATTGTCAGACAGTAATGTAACATTGCACGATGACACCAATCCTTGTATGGTATAGCATCCTTGCAATGCACTGGGCAAGCTGCTGTCAGCACAGATTTATTGCTGGTTTATTGCCATAGCATATGGTTATACTGCACAGTTTGTACCTCTACCTTCTTAAAGCTGTATACTTGAAAAATATAAAATTAGTTGAAGGAAAATTCAAGGAAATGTAACAGTAACTGTCTCACATTTTGGTGGACACTTGAACCGTGATATAAGGGAGGGATATAGAAGGGAAGTAATGAAGAGCTTGTGCCCATGTTAGATGCCCCTCTTTAGTTAAACATACCTCGCAATTAACACATTTGGTGCAAAACAAACATGGGACTTGCATGCTCACAAGCACCCTCATGTCTGTAAAACAAAGTGCCAATGTTGCCGTACTTTAGAGCTTTGCTCCTAAAAGCGCAGCTGACTGCTGCTCAAAGTTGAGAGAAAAAATATGTCTACTTTTCCTCATGTGCAGTCTGCGGTGCTGGTGCCATTTGCAATGGTGATTGACATTGAGTTGCATGATGCTCAGTCTGTTCCTGGAGTTAGTGATTTTGTCTGTCGTGTGAATGTGCTGTTAAAATTAGTGCAGAACAATGGTTCTCTAGTTCATTTTAGGTAACTGTCTCCTGTGCCACATGCTACCACCCTTTTTCCTCAAATTTGCTAATCTCATTTAGCCACCTGATTGCCACCCATTCATGTATTCACCTACTCTTGGAATCCTTCCAGTGTTTTAGTGTGGTATTGCTTATATCTTCTCTGCATTACACATGCACTGCACTTCCTCTGTTTGATTTAGTCAAGATATCTCTGTTCCTGTTTCTTGCATAAGCATAAGAGGCGACTCAAGTGCACCATCTGGGCTTGTGATGCAATGTGTAGGGTGCTTCGTTTTTGGGTAAAACCTGGTTTCTTCCTACTGTTGCACCAAAAAAGATTCCTAAAGATCAGGTTCAACCCAATTTCTGTGCAAATGTGCCTGTAAGAAAGTGTGGTTTGAAGGTGCACAAACGCGAAGAACTGCTGGAGTGTAGTGGATGTCACATAATTCTTCTGACAGATTTTTAAACAATTCTGGTTATTTTATTTCTTTCTTAATGTTTATTGTTTGTCGGTTGCTTATAATTTTTGGATAAACTGAAAACTACATGTTCTGACTGGTATTTCATTCCAATAATTATACCCATTATTATGAAGCTGTGTTGGAAGGTAGGTGTGCATTTAGTATGCGTGCTTTGAATTTCAGTGATTGTTTCTGCAATGCAAAATGGAGGACAGGTCTCTGCTGTGAGAGTTTTTTGCAGTGGAGTGAAAGTAGCTGGAGAAGCATTTGCTACTGTGTCACCCAGCCAAAAGTTCTCCCACAGACCACTGAGCTTCTGATTACCTACGGCTTAAAGCTCGAAGCTCTGGTTGCCCTTTCCGAGGTTTTCTGCAATAATGAGTGCAAGCCCAAGGGCTCAGAGCTAACAATCATTTGAAACCATAGAGCTATACACAGTAGTGTGACGTTCCTTGTGTGTGCTACGAGGTTCCGCTTTCGACGGCGCGGCGTAGACGGAGACCCAGATGACAACGGCATCATCAATTACCCAGCCATGCTCTTTGAGAGTGACGACCAGAACGAAGGGGTTTAAGCCCAACCGGACTCAACCGGACCCGCCGCCGCCGCCGCGGGGAAACGGGCTTTATCCTCCCCAATTGCCGTGGCGGTTCCAGGGGCGGCCTCGTTTCGGCGGGCCTGGCCCCTCCCGAGCACATCCCAGGATAAGGGAACTGTCAGCGGGCCAGAGCGCGCCTTACCTTGAGGAGCGAGTGTCAGCTGATGAATGGAGAACGGAGGCCGGTGACCCGCGGGAACTGTCAGCGGGCCAGAGCGCGCCTTACCACAGCCGACGCTATGCGCTACCTCGAAGACAACCTTCTTTCCCTCGGACTCAACACATGAGGGGGGCGAGACCATAAGTGCGGTGGTATGTTTGTGCGCCCAAGTGAGAGCCCTAGCCCCCCTCCTTCCCCTCCGGCGTGGGCGTCCTCACCCTAGATAGTGTGAGGAGAAGAGGATATAAAAATCGACAAGCAGTACGGAAGAAGGACGCTCAGGACGACATCATTCGCCAAGAGGGCCTTCAGCGCCGAAGCCCGACGGCGTGCAGCTTCTGCCAGCAACCGCTCGAGCCCAACTCCGGAGCCACTCCATCGCCCCCATGAAGTCGTCGGCACGTAAGCTCGGACGCCCCAGCCTCTGAATCTTAATCATGTATAATTATTGAATATATCTGTTTGTTTAAACTGAGCCATACGGTGTCTCTTTGCCTCTCCGTCCCGTGTGGACCTGCGCATTATGGGGGTCATCACACTGGTGTCAGAAGTCGGGTCTCAAAAGCAAATGTCCTCTGAATGCTGCGACATTCATGACTTCAAAATTGTAATCAAAAGGGAATCACGGGACTGATTGTGGGACTTTTACCCCCATTTGAGAGGCTTGAGGCACCGGAGGGCTTAAAAAAAATGTCCTTATCTGAGGGAGCTCCCACTCCACAGCCGTCGCTCGGAGCAAGCATGCTTGCATTAGGAAGCGTCATTCCGACGTTTACAGGAGATAAGACAGGGGTTCCAATCTGCGATTTCTTTTCCATGCTAGAAGAGATTGGGAGAATGGGGGGATGGTCCGATGCTCAAATGCTGGGAATGGCGAGGTGTAAGATGGCAGGAGCTGCTCATGATTTTGCATGGCGAGACGAAAAAGTAAAATCCACAAAATCATTTGCGGAATTTAAGAAGCTCGCGTTTGAGCATTTCGACACTGAACCACGTCACGTGCGGGTACAGAGGTTCCGTGACGCCGGACAGATGGTAGGGGAGGACGTGCGAACGTTTGCGTCGCGGCTTCAGCGCTTAGCGCGCGATACGTTAAGCAGGGAGGAGGAAGGAGACCAGCTAAAGAAGAAATACGCGGAGGATATACTTAAAGAGGAAATGACCGCTTTGTTCATGGCTGGTCTGCAAGACCCCGTGCGCCGGTTCGTGCTCTCGCGCAAGCCGAGCAATTTCGACCAAGCCGTGGCGGCCGCATTGGATGAGGAACGAAATGAGGCGTTAACGACAGCCGCAGCGAGAGTACGCGTCATAGAGAGAGCGGTGCTCAACCCCGAGGTTGCTCTCTTGACAGAGCGGTTAGATCGCTTAAAACAGCTGCTATCTCAGCAGGTGGAACGCCAGGTTGAAGCGCGCGCTCAACAGCGCCCATTCGCTGGAAACCGGAGACCGCCACAAAGCTACAGGCGCGGTATGCGAGATTTTGAAGAAATCGTATGCTTCGCTTGCCAGGGTCGCGGACACATCGCCAGGTTCTGCCAAAACGTGCGCCGTGGGGAGCCACAAAGAGAAGCAGGCGAGACACGCCCTAAGCAAGCCTACAGCGGGGCTCCAGATACCGAGACAAAAAACTAGATACTCCTCCCCAGCCTGAGGAGCGTGGGGAGGGAGCAGTGGATGATGAGGTGGTGGTAGTTTGTGTGGCCGACGAGGCATGCCCTGTTGTGCGTTGCAAGTTAAATGGTTGTTGCATGGAATTGTTGATAGATACGGGGCCAAAGGTGACATTGCTTAAGGAGAGCAGTTTTAACACGCTTCGAAGGAAGGGGGACCGCGAGGTGTTGGAAGCGTCTGGTGGTATGGCAACCAAATTTGTAGGCATAACGGGGGATCCTCTTGGCATAAGTGGACTCTACCGGTTACACTTCTCTCTCGGCGGAATTGCATTGGAGCACCCCTGCTACGTATGCCCGGACACGGTGTCTCTGCCAAACGGAGTGTCAGGTATATTAGGGCAGGATTTTTTGAGAAAAGGGAAGGTAGTAGTCTCATTCTCTGAGCAAGGGGTTAATGCGGGCGGCTCAAAAGTTCCGTTTTTGAACAGGAGAGGGGCTGAGATTCGCATTACCGATATTGACACCCGTCAAACAGTGGGATCATTGGAGAAGGTATATTCGCGGGTTGCCGTCAGGCTTGTCGATGAGGCGGTCGTCCTTCCTTGGTCGGAGCACATTTTGTACGCGTTTGTGCCTTCAGATGTAGAGAGCGGCGCCGTGGGAGTGCTTGAGCCGGTCGACTCTCTCAGCAATGGCCTGAAGGCAGCCGCGTGCCTCGTGACAGTTAATGACGCCCACAGAGTGCCCCTACGGGTGGTTAACTGTAGCCAGCAGCCACTGAGCCTTCCCAAGAACAAAACATTGGCTTTCTTCACCTCTGCGATAGAGAAACGTGAGCCCACCGATACGGTACTCGCAACTGTAGAGCATGCTAGTCCTTCGGCTGCTCCAAAGGTGTCGTTCGATCTTTCTCACGTAAAATCCAGGGAGAGGGAGGCTCTGGCTGGTTTGCTGAACGACTACTCGGAGGTATTCGCCGCGTCCAACCTGGATTTGGGCTGCTGTGGCGTTATAAAGCACAGGATAGAAACCGGCACTTCATCGCCCGTTTACCAGCGTGCGTACAGGATTCTTTACTCCCAACGTGAGGAGATGGAGCGGCAGGTGCAGGACCTGATTGATCGCGGCATTGTCGAACACTCAAAGTCACCCTGGGGAGCACCAGCACTATTGGTGGAAAAGCCAGATGGCTCGTATCGATTGGTAGTGGACTACCGCAAACTAAATGCCGTAACTCGCATCGATCCATACCCCATCCCCAATATACAGGAGACGCTTTCTCAGCTGGGCTCTGCCAGGTACTTCACGGTAGTGGACATGGCGGCGGGATTCTGGCAGATAGCAATGGATCCGGCAGATGCCGAGAAAACGGCATTCAACACGCCCTCAGGGCACTATGAATGGAAAGAAAATGCCGATGGGTCTGGCCAACAGCCCTGCTGTCTGGCAGAGAACCGCTGACGTTATCCTGGCAGGTCTTCTGGGGAGGCTGTGCTTCGTGTATATGGATGACATAATCATATACAGTGACAGTTTTGAGAACCATTTGCGCGATATTGAGCAGGTTTTGGTGCGACTAAGTGGAGCGGGTCTCAAGCTGAAGCCCTCTAAGTGCCAATTCCTCAAAAACGAGGTGAAATACCTCGGGCACGTTGTTTCAGCTGACGGCGTGCGACCGTACCCTGAGAAACTAAGGTGTGTCTCGGATTTTCCATCCCCGACTAGCGTCCGCCAGGTCCGGCAGTTTCTCGGCCTGATCGGTTACTACCGAAGGCACATAGAGGAGTTCGCCAAGCTCGCTAAGCCGCTCACCGCCTTAACAGCCAGAAAAGTCGCCTTTCGCTGGGACGAAAACGCGGAGGATGCTTTCGGGACCCTAAAAAGGAAGCTAATGAGTGCACCGCTGTAGCGCCACCCGGATTTTAATTTGCCCTTCGTTATGGCCACAGATGCGTCAAAGTTCGCAGTTGGTGCCGTGCTATCTCAGGTTATCGAGGGCAAAGAACATCCCGTTGCTTTTGCTAGACGACAGCTGAGCCCCAGAGAGCAAAAGTACGGAGCTACGGAAAGGGAGTGCCTCGCCGTTGTCTGGGCAGTAAAGCACTTCAGATGCTACCTTTACGGCCGCAAATTCAAGCTAGTCACAGACTGCCATCCTCTGAAATGGGGGATGAGTGTCAGGAACCCTAGCTCGCGACTCGCTAGATGGAATCTACACCTGCAGGAATACTGCTTTGAAGTTGAGCACAAGTCAGGAAAGACACATCTGAATGCTGATGCACTCAGCCGCACAGCTGCCGTGGCAGCTATAGATGAGTTTGTCCCCGTAGTCGACCCCGCCGAATTACGCACAGAGCAGTGCAAAGATCCTGACCTGAAGCGAATAATCGAAAGCTTAGAGGGCGCACCGTCTCACCCCGAACAGCTAGGTTATTTCATTGGCAAAGACGGCACCCTGTGTCGGTGCACGAGGCCAACCAGGAAAGGGAGACCAGAGAAAACCGCTTGGGAGAGAGTCGTCATACCTCGGTCGTGGACAGAAAGGGTTCTTCGCGCGTTTCACGATGCGCCATGCGCCGGTCATTTTGGCGTAGCGAAGACACGCAGGCGTGCGGAGCGTTTGTACTTTTGGAGTGGCATGCGACAGGATGTTAGAGACTACTGTGCGAAGTGTCATTCCTGTCTCGAAAGAAAAACACCCAAGGGACGAAGACCAGCTTCAATTCAGCCGTTCTCTGAGGTTTCGGCTCCCTTCGAGCGGACAGGTATGGACATAATGGGCCCATTGCCCACGACCACTTCCGGAAACAAGTACATTTTAGTATTTGTCGATCACCTTTCAAAATACGCGGAAGCGGTAGCACTCCCAGATCAGAAGGCAGACACGGTTGCAAGAGCATTTGTCGAACAGATCGTGCTCCGACATGGACCCCCGAGGCAACTCTTGACAGATCGGGGAACGAACTTCGTGTCGCAGTTAATGAGGAGAGTTTGCGAGCTGCTTAAGATCGCTAAGAAGCAGACAACACCGTACCATCCGGCTTGCAACGGCGCGGTGGAGCGACTGAACCAAACCGTGGCCGGGTTCCTGTCGCATTTTGTTTCGCGCGACCAGCGGGACTGGGACTTGTGGCTCCCGTATGCAATGTTTGCCTACAATTCCGCAGCACACGAGAGCACGGGCGAATCGCCATTCTTTCTTCTCTACGGCCGAGACCCGGACCAGCCTAGTGAAGTGCCAGAGGGCCCCCGTCGTGTCCCATACGCTTCACTGGACGACTATAAGGTTGAGCTAGAATCGCGCTTGCAAGTGGCGAGGGACATCGCAAAGGAGGCCTTAAAGAAAGCGGCGAAGCGCAAGAAGGAGGTGCACGATCGCAGTGCTAGAGACGCGCCGTTTGATGTGGGGGACAGCGTGTACATTGAAAACTGCCAAAGGCAGATTGGGCTAGCTCTTAAGTTTCAGACGAAGTGGAGAGGACCGTGCGAGGTTGTCGAGAAGCTTTCTCCGGTAAACTTCAGAGTCCGAGACGTGAACCGGCGCTTGATAAGGATACACGCAAATCGCCTCAAGTCGGCACCGGTTCAGTATTCACGAAATGAGGAAACGGAAAGCGCGGATTTTGATGGGGACAGAAGTGAAGCGGAGCGCGCAGATAGTTCGCAAGAAACGCCCTCTCCTGCACTTGTTCGGCAGGCGCCAGAAGTGACGGCCGGAATGCCACCGGATTTACTTCATGCATTGCTAGAAGAAGAAGCGCGCGAGGTTGCCGCGCAGATAACGCCAGGAGAGGCTCCTGCCACGAGCCCTCGCGAGTCCCAAAGCAGAAAAAGGGTCACAGACTTACTTAGTATGACTCATGAAGGCCGATATCCGCTGCGAAATCGGAAAGCTAAGTCGGACTAATGGCGTAAACAGAGCGGAGTTTTGAACTGGTTAGAATTGTGTAATGCCGCAGCTCATAGCATTGCTATATGCGTATGTGTTAAGTTATCGGAGTTGGTAGTTAAACCTTTCTGTCATTGAGTAACACCTTCACAGGAGAGCATGTGGAGCGCATGCAGAACCTGCCCTACTTCCTTTCGTTATCTATATTTTTGTCTGTGCCGTGATCGTGCTAGAAGTGGGAGCTCCTTTGTAACTGTGGTAAATTTATTTCGTCCAGTTTGGACTAGAAAGGAGAGGCTTGGGTGCTGAGTTTCATGTTTATCTGTAAAAGATCAGTGCTGCCCCTGGAGACGCCAGTTATGACAGCGGAGGCATATGGTGTTGTGCAGTGGTGTTGAGTGCAGCGAAAAGTGTTTTGTCGGACGCACTGTGCGAGGCGATTCAGAAAGACAAGGGGAGCTGCATGGACTCAAATGTTCGGAGAACATTCTTCTGGAGGGTGAGCGAGTGTGACGTTCCTTGTGTGTGCTACGAGGTTCCGCGTTCGACGGTGCGGCGTAGACGGAGACCCAGATGACAGCGGCATCATCAATTACCCAGCCATGCTCTTTGAGAGTGACGACCAGAACGAAGGGGTTTAAGCCCAACCGGACTCAACCGGACCCGCCGCCGCCGCCGCGGGGAAACGGGCTTTATCCTCCCCAATTGCCGTGGCGGTTCCAGGGGCGGCCTCGTTTCGGCGGGCCTGGCCCCTCCCGAGCACATCCCAGGACAAGGGAACTGTCAGCGGGCCAGAGCGCGCCTTACCTTGAGGAGCGAGTGTCAGTTGATGGATGGAGAACGGAGGCCGGTGACCCGCGGGAACTGTCAGCGGGCCAGAGCGCGCCTTACCACAGCCGACGCTATGCGCTACCTCGAAGACAACCTTCTTTCCCTCGGACTCAACACGTGAGGGGGGCGAGACCATAAGTGCGGTGGTATGTTTGTGCGCCCAAGTGAGAGCCCTAGCCCCCCTCCTTCCCCTCCGGCGTGGGCGTCCTCACCCTAGGGAGTGTGGGGAGAAGAGGATATAAAAATCGACAAGCAGTACGGAAGAAGGACGCTCAGGACGACATCGTTCGCCAAGAGGGCCTTCAGCGCCGAAGCCCGACGGCGTGCAGCTTCTGCCAGCAACCGCTCGAGCCCAACTCCGGAGCCACTCCATCGCCCCCATGAAGTCGTCGGCACGTAAGCTCGGACGCCCCAGCCTCTGAATCTTAATCATGTATAATTATTGAATATATCTGTTTGTTTAAACTGAGCCATACGGTGTCTCTTTGCCTCTCCGTCCCGTGTGGACCTGCGCATTATGGGGGTCATCACAGTAGTACTGGGGCCGTGCAGCAAGTCAGTGTGAATTAGGTCGCGATAAACATGGTTTACTGTAGAAAGCTAGTGTGAAAAAATAGTTGCGCTCACAGAAACCGCTGTTTCTTTCTTAGTCGGTCATTGAAACAAAGCAATGCATGTAAAATTTTATATTTCACTGATCCCTCAATTTTTTTCCAGCTAAAGACTAAGAGTTGCATGGAAGTTGTGCAAGCCACCAAGTTGCGTGTGATTTTTGCCAGGGACCTGGAGCAGGCTGGGAAATTAGTGGATGGCCAGTGGTATTCACTCAGTAAGGCAAGCTTTTTCTGTAAGTACAGTTTTTGGCGTGGCATTGCTTAGGGATCCATGCACTAATCTTACTACTCTACACCCGCCCATGCTTCATGAACAATGAAGTACATGAAAAAAATTGATTGCCGAAAAAAAATTGCCGCTTCTGTTATGTTTTTTCAGGAAAGTATTTGCCATATAAAGGGCTGTGAAAACCTTAAAAATTATTATGTGCTTGTTGTGGCTTTTTTTTTCAAATTTCTTCCACGTCTATGTTGGCCTGACCTTGTAGGTTGTCTGCATGAGATTGGCTGCTACCTACAGTTTGCTTTTTTGTTGCTCCTTTATTGCTTGTCACAATCTTTACTTTGCGTGGCAGTGTCATGCAGTTTGGGAAGTAATCTGATATTATTTCTGCATTGGCCTGTAGTGCAAGCTTTTGCATGTGGGGCAGGTCTATGGTGTCCTTTTGTTTGCTGTAACTGCAGTTTGGCCATGAGGGTTAGAGGCTTAGTCCTTTTTTATTTTGGTGCAGTGTCATATACTTCATGCATAAATTAATGAAGTAAGCACTATATTTTGTCATAAATGAACATTCATTATAGCTGTGGCCATTATAAGTGCACTTGACTCTAAAATGGCTTTCTTTCGGCATTCAGTATTACATCTTAAAACCAGCCGGAAGACACAAAACAGGAGAAGAGATGAGCACAAGAGGAGGCTGGTCTAACAACTGAAATTTTTTTGAAGGAAAGTGGCAAAAGAAGACCTGCAAAGAGATTCAAGCACGCAAGACCCAAAAGCAGTGAGAGGGCAAAAAATAACCGAAAGGCACTGACGTACTAGTAAACCATCTAAAAAACTAATTCCTTACATTGAAGGTTCACCGACGGTTTAGCCAGGCACTTGTTTTTAGCCTTACTGATGTAGTAAGCCTCAACTATATCAGGACAGATTTATCACTTCCCTAAACCACTGATGTGCCGCAGAGATCAGGCGTGCAAAGAGAAAGGTCGTCCTCCGATTGCATTCACGAGATTGAACGTGCAGTGTCAGGTGAAAATTCGCCTTCCTCTCTATACAGTGAAAGTGCTCTCAGCCAGGCGCACATTCAGATATCTGCTTGTCTGCCCATAGTAGTTTCAGCTACGAGGCAGTGGAATGCAAAAAACCGGTTTACTTTTGCAAGTGGTGAACATTTTTTATCTGCCACTGTGCATAGCGGACGATTATTCGTAGTTGTATCAAGCCTAGTTTGAACGAAGAAGCAAAGGGCTCCTACCTTACTTTTAGCGGTCAAGACAACAGCAACATCATACTTTGGTGCAACTTTCTTGGGATGGTGCGAAATGGCGTGAAGGTAAGGTATAGAGCCCGTCTTTTTGTGCTGCTCAACTACGTCAGCATCAAGTGAACGGTGTTCCGTTCCCTCGAGAGAGTAAAAACACACTCTGACAGGTGCGCAAGATGGGCAAGTGGGAACCCAGGTGCCATTGGCTTGGAAACCTGCTCCGAGAATGCATTCTAAACACTGTGATGGCATGACTTCCATAAAGCAGTCGTGATGCATGTGATTGCCAACCTGTCCTTCACCAGCCTCGAGTGGTTCAACTCGTAGCTAAGAGGCTTCCTGATCTTGGGCTTTGGCGCCAACATATGTGGTCGTCCGCAAAGCGCAGGTCTAAATCAAGAAGCTACAAACAGTTATTCTTAGTGAAATTCAGACCTAAAAGATTGGATTTGACCACATGCCTAAAGATTTCTAAAACTTCTTGTGCCAACTTATCTGAGCCCTCTTTGTGCAAAAAAATTAGGTAGCTATCAACATAACGAAATGCTACTATGCCGAGGCCTTCCAAACAGGGCTTTGATGCGGTATCGACTCTGGACAGAAGAATGTCGCGGAGGAACAGTGCAACCTGGGACCGTCTGCATATGCCTGATTTCTGATGTAAATACCGCCTTGCCAACTCATAAAAGTGGAGTTCTGTGGAGTTCTAGTTTCTTGTGGACAGCAACCTGGGCAGGTGCTCTGCAGTGAGCATCGACATGGAGGGCCTGCACTATTCATTGTCACATGATAGACCTCTGAGGTATGTGCAAACTGCATCAGAGTGAACAATGCACATGCTTTTACAGATGATTGCGTGATTTCGGTTGCTGGCTTCATGGGGCTGTTGTCCTTTCACTGCAAATCCGCATTTGTCAGTTGGCAGCGCGGTATTTACACGCAGGTCGTACCTTTGCTCAGCAACATTTTTTTGTCTACCTAAAGTCAATAAGGCATTAGAGCCCTGTTTGGAAGACCTTGGCATAGTAGCATTTCGTTATGTTCATGGCTGTAATTTTTCTGGACATAGAAGGCTCAGATAAGTTGGCACAAAATGTTTTAGGAGTCTTTAAGGCATGCGGTCAAGGCCTGTCTTTTACATCAGAATTGTCTAAGTTGAATCGTTAGCAGTTTCTTGATGCAGACTTGCGCTTTGTGGACGAATATGTTTGTCGGGGCTACAGCTAAAGATCGGGGAAGGCTCTTTTTAGCTACGAGTCGGACCACTCGTTGGGGAAGGATGGTGAAGAGGTGTATTTGTCGCTGGTCAGTAAAGATGGAAACACTTGATGGGTGTGCAATCGTGTGCATGACATCAGCTTTAGATAAGTCATGCCATAACTGCTGAGAACGCATTCTTGTAGCAGGTTTCCAAGCAGCTGGGTTCCCACTTGCCCATCTCAACAACCTGTCATAGTATGTTTTCACTCGCTTGAGGGTAAGGAGCACATACTCCGATGATGCTGATACACCTTACCTCCACAGTATTTCACAGTCTCAAGAAAGTCGCGGGAAAGCGTAATGCTGCTGTTGTCTTAACAGCGAAGTGCAAGACAGGAGGCCTTTGCGCCGCCATTAAAAAGGCTTGATAAAACTGGGTACTTGTCCACAATGGACAGTGTCACAAAAAAAGGTTCACCACTTGCAAAAGTAATGAAGTTTATTGCATTCCACTGCCTTATGGCTGCAACTAATATGGGCAGACAGGCAGATATTTGAATTTGCACTTGACTGAGCACTTTCACTCTATAGGGGGAAGGCAAATTCTAATCTTGCACTGTATGCTCATTCTTGTGAATGCAAATCTGAGGATGACATGTCTCTTTGCATGTCTAATTTCCACGACACATCAGTGGTTTATGGAAGGGATAAATCTGTCGGTAGATAGTTGAGGCTTACTACATCGGTAAGGCTAAGGACACGTGTGGCTAAGCCATCGGAAAACCTTCACCGTAAGGAATTTGCTTTTTTAGATGATTCATTAGTATGCCAGTGACCTTTGATTGCACTTCGCCCTTTCACTGCTTTGGGTAATTGTGCGCTTGTATCTCTTCGCGGGTCTCCTTTTGCGGCTTTCCTTCAATGATGCCGCCGCATTGGCTCAGTGGTTATGGCGCTCGGCTGCTGTCCCAAAAGACGCAGGTTCGATCCTGGCCGCACCAGTCAAATTTCAATGGAGGCGAAATTTTAGAGGCCCGTGTACTGTGCGTTGTCAGTGCACGCTAATGAACCCCAGGTGGTCGAAATTTCTGGAGCCCTCCACTACGGCGTCCCTCATAGCCCGAGTCGCTTTGGGACGTTAAATCCTCACAAATGAAATAATCAAAATCTTCAATTCAATTTTTGTTAGTCCCGCCTATTGAGCTCATGTCTTCTTGTGTGTTCTGGCTGGTTTTAAGGTGAGTCAGTACCAACTCGGCCAGTCATAAGCCTTGTTCAGTATTACAACATTTTGAATAAAGTGAGAAGTTCACTAGGCTATGTTGCCGGGGATCGTGTCCGCAGCAGTTGTGGGCAACTCAGAAGAGATAGCGTCATACGATTGGTTGTGTAATTGGCAGAGGATGATGTGAGGATGCTGCTCGAAAAGAAAATTTCATAATCGGATAATTATTTACAGCCAAAAATGTCCAAAAAGTGGCTGGGCCAGAGAAAAAGTGCCGCGAAATTTGAAAACGCTGAAAGTAGGTGGAGCTACAGCGTAGTGCCAAGTTTGAAAAACTGGAAGTATGGACAAAGCCAAAGCTTGGCGCCAAGTTTGAAAACTCGAAATGAGCAATCACGTGACCAGTGATAAGTGTCCTATACTTAACCAGGAGATAGGAAAAAGAATGATAAATTAGAGGCAATTCGGTAATTATAGAGAAGCGAAAGGCAATGAACGCGTGATTAGACTGGGCGGGTATTCAGTGAGTGGGCTGGAACGTTCCGTGGAGGGAAATTTGAAAACTCGAAATCGTTGCTGGGATGAAATGAGGGTAAAATAAGAGTTAATTGATAACCAATCAAATCAGCAAGAAAACAACCATGGCGCCAAATTTGAAAGGCGACCAGTGTCGAGGAAGCATCAACGCTTTCACATTTTTTTTGCGCAGGTAGCAGCGGTGATCTCTATTTTTTGTTTTTTTCAGCCAAGACAAAAACCATTTTTCTTGGCTCATGGGCGATGTATCTAGGAACCTGCGGCCAGGACAACGCTGGAGAGCATGCATCAGCAAGCGCGAAAAAAAAGCACGGAACAGTAAATAAATATTGATCATTTTCATTTCAATTCTAGTGGTTTTGTGCACGAATTACTCTGGAATGCACAAAGCTTGTGTTAATTTACAGGCGACCATTAACAAGCTGTGCATTTTTGTGCATAGCCTACTCCAGAACACAAATCCTGTGTTAATTGACAGCTGACAGTAACGACTGTTACACAGTGTACGAGCACTACACAAGACACACTACAGAAGACAAGGCAAACTACAGAAGACAAGACAAACTACAGAAGTCAAGACAGACTACAAAAGAGAGGACAAACTACAGAAGACAGACTATAAAAGACAAGACAAACTACAGAAGACAGGACTACAAAAGACAAGACAGACTACACAAGACAAGACAGACTACACAAGACATGTCCAAAATACGACAAGACTACAGACTACAGAAATTTTCTGTCTCAGAATCCAGTAGTGCGTTTTGACTGGGTAATTATGGAAGCTTTTGATACAACAAAGATTCTGGCAACCTGCATGGTGGAGATTTACTTGTTTAAAAGTGTAGCATATCATACTAAATTATGGTACAGGCAATTGCTAAGGTTAATCAATGCTGGCGAACCATGCTTGCACATTTGGCGCTTTAAGTTGAACGTATGACGGAATCCCGTCTGGCCGGGAGCGTACTATTGAAAAATAAGAGACGCCGACCAGTGAAGAAAGGTTCTTTATTGACGTTTCGGCTTCCACACGGAAGCCTTGTTCACCATGAATTCATCACCAAACAAGGGTCGTTTAAATATGGTTGAATAATCGGCGCAAGCAGCGTGCGTATATCGGGTTTAGGTTGCCGTCGTTCCGGTTTAACGTGTGTGACGTAGTCTGTATGATTAGGGATTCCAAATGAAGTCGTGATGCTGCTACTTTTCCGGTTGCGATGATCCTTGCCTTGTCACAGTCAATTTTGTGGCCATTCACGACGACGTGCTACGCTAAGGCGTTGTTGCGAATGTTTTCATTTTTTACGTCCCGAGCGTGCTGCTGTAATCGCTTGCGGTAGTTTCCAGTTTCCCCGATATACACACCGTTGCAGTCCGCGCAGCGGATTTCGTAGACAACTCCGGGGAATATTTCCTTTGGCAGTGTGTCCTTCACCTTTACAAGCTGATGGTGCATCTTTCTGGCCGGGACATTGCCACCTGCACGTCATATTCCCGTAGGACACGTGCCAGGCATTCACTTCTACCCGGGACCTACGGCACAGAAGCCCGTTTCATGATCGGCGGGCGGGCGTGCAGTTGTCATTGTTTTGACAGCTGACGTTCTACAGCGTCGACGAAGCGCCTAGGGTATCCACAGTTTCTGAGGTCATCCCGCACCTTTTTCGCGTCCAGGGTGGCATCCATGGGCCTTGTGCACAACCTTTTCGCACGCTGCAGTAACGTGCTAACAACGGCCTTCTTATGGCTGGCAGGGAGCACTGAGTTGAAATATAGGTAGCGGCCAGTGTGCGTCTCCTTTCGGTTATAAGCTGAAAGATAGACCCTGGCCTACCCATGAAACAAGGACGCCAAGGAATGGTAGTTTGCCATCCAGTTCTTCTTCTATAGTGAACTGATGGCTCTTTCCAGGCTTTTAAGATGGGCCAGAAACTTGCTCACCACGCCTTTTTGGATGATGAAGAAGCAGTCGTCGATATAGCGGAAAAACAACTTCGGGGAAGGGACAAAGGAGGCCAACGCCCGCTGTTCCAGCTTTTCAATGGTGAGATTGGCAGCCGTAACCGAAACTGAGGCACCCATGGGGGTCCCGTGCACTTGTTTGTAAAAATTGCCCATGAAAACGAAGTACGTGTTCTTTAGGAAGAAGTCTAGAAGCCTGAGCAGGTCTGGTACGTCTATCGAGGACCGTTCCGCAAATTTACATCAGCCTCGAGGGCAGTAGTGCAAACGCTGACAGCAAGGTCTATCGGGACGCTCGTGAACAGGGACTTAACGTCAAACGACACCATCACCTCATCTTCATCGATTGAGGTGCGTAACTTTTTATTCCTTTGTATTGTAATTTTTTTTCAGTAAAAATTATGAAGCTGCAGATATATTAGCGACAGCCTCCTTTAAATCGGTCGCTAACATATGTTTTTGGCTCAGCAACTTTCTCTAGAGCATAGGCCTTCATATATTGAGTGTAAAGTTTAGTTTTATGATGTTTGTATATTGCTACGGACGCTGGGAGGACGATGAAGTGAGTGGTTACGAAGACGACGCTGAGGTGCGCGCTTGTGTGCTGAGAGTCTACTCCAAGCCATCGGTTCCTTGCGTAGCAGGTTACCTCTGCTCTTTCTACTGCTGCTTCTAGCCGCCACGTATCATTTGGTGGAGGATGCTAAATTCGATCCCCGACCTCAATATGGCTCTCCGTCGTGGCCGCCGTCTCGCTAACATGTCTACCGAGTCCGAGCCATCTCCCTCTCCGTCAACACCGCCAGCGGTCGTCGTCGCCCACCACCGCGAACCGGACGCGTTCTGCGGCACAGACGACGTTGATGTGGACGACTGGCTGGCCCTTTACGAACGCGTCAGCACGCACAACAGGTGGGATCCAACACTGATGCTCGCTAATGTGATATTTTAGCTGACCGGCACCGCGAGAGTGTGGTTCGAAACCCACGAAGATGACGACCTCATGGGACATATGTAAGCAGAAGCTCCGCGACCTCTTCGGAAAGCCCATCGGCCGCCAACTTGCCGCGAAGAAGGCACTCGCGTCCCGCGCCCAAACTTCCTCTGAGCCATACATAGCCTACATACAAGACGTCCTCGCCTTGTGCCGTAAAGTTGATAAAGACATGTCCGAAGCAGATTGAGTTGGCCACATACTGAAAGGCATTGCCGACGATGCCTTTAATCTGCTTCTATGCAAAGACTGTTCCATGGTCGCTTCTGTTCTTGAGGTGTGCCGCCGTTTCGAGCAAGCCAAACACCGGCGCATTTCTCACCCTTTTGACCGGCTGCCGAACACTGCTGCTAGCTCCTCCTGTGAAGATCTGCCAACATTGCGGCAGCCTTCCAACCCGGCTAACTTAACCCGTATCGTGCGCCGCGAACTCGAGGCGATGACGCCCGCTGTTTCTTCCTTGCCACTGCCGGACAACACCTTGGCCCTCATTCAAGCCGTCGTTCGCCAGGAGGTTGCGAACTTGACCGTCCCTTCTCCTCGCGTCGTGGACAACGCTCATGCCAGCCTGGACCCTCCAGTGATCGCAGCTGCCACTTACAGTCGCAGCTTCTCGCCTCGGTACCGATATCGCAATCCTGCCGAATGGCGTACCTCTGATGACAGGCCGATCTGTTTTACCTGCTCTCGCGTCGGTACACATCTCCCGTCACCGCCGTAGCCGTTGGTCCCCGCCACCTCACCCCTACTCTTTCGTCGACCGCCGCAACGACTACGGCCCGCACCGCTTCACACCACGACCCGATCCGCTCCCTGACGAGCCCGCTCCGCACGCTCGTGGGTCCAGCTGCTCACCTTCCCCATTAGGCCGCCGCTCCCGTTCTCCTCCAACAAGCCGCAGCCCTTCTCCTTCGACCTCCCGCCACTTCTCGGAAAACTAGCCGATGCAGCCCCCGGAGGTGACGCTGCATCATTGACCCGGCCTGAAAATCCTTTCTTGACCCCCGCTGCCCAACGTAATCTCTTGAATGTTCTCGTGGATGGTGTCCCGGTCCTTGCCCTCATTGATACTGGCGCCCAAGTGTCTGTCCTGAGCTTTTCTTTGCGCCGCCGTTTGAAGAAAGTTTTAACGCCTGCCGCCATGTCCACGGATCGCGTCGCCGATGGCAGCTCCGCTGCCGTGATTGGAATGTGCACTGCGAGAGTCAGCAATGTTGGGCGTCATATACCCGTTCTGTTCGCCGTCCTGACCCGGTGCCCTCAGAACATAATCCTTGGCCTTGACTTTTTAACCGCCCATTCAGCTCTTATTGACTGTTCCTCAGGCCTTCTTTGATTGGATCTGCCCCGGTGCAATGACGACTCCACCAGCTCACCTCGCCTTCAATCCACCGAGTTTGCTCGTCTCCCGCCACAAACTGCTGTCTACATCCCTCTGTCGCCTTCTCCTCCCGTCCCTGATGGAGACTACGTAGCCTGCCCTATCACCGCTGTGATTCTGAATCGTAATGTCCTCTTTCCCCCCATCATTGTCCCCATCACCGACAACTGCACCTGCCTCCCTGTCCTCAACTTCAGCCTGTCCCCTCAGGTACTTCCGACCGGCATTTCCCTTGCTGATCTGTCCCCATAGACCGATTGCACAGTTTCTGTCCTGGCTCCTGACCCAACGACTGCCGTCTCCAATGTCCCTACATCGCAACCCTGCCGTGAGGACTCTATTTCCCTGATGATCGCGGCCGATCTGCCCTCTGCTGATTCTACAGCTCTTCACAGCCTTTTGTCCTCCTACAGTGATATTTTTGACTTTGGGGACCGTCCCTTGGGTCAAACCTCTGTTGTCGCCCACCACATTGACACCGGCGAAGCCCGCCCTATTCACGGACGGCCCTATAGGGTCTCCCTCGCAGAGCGCCGAGTTATTCAGGCAGAGGTGGACAAGATGCTGGCCCGCAACATCATCGAGCCTTCGAGTAGTCCTTGGGCGTCCCCTGTCGTGCTTGTTAAAATGAAAGATCAAACATGGCGATTCTGCGTCGATTACCGCCATCTGAATGCCGTCACAAAGAAAGACGTCTACCCTTTGCCCCGAATTGACGACGCTCTCGACTGCTTGCACGGCGCCAGTTACTTTTCCTCCATCGATCTTCGCTCAGGGTACTGGCAGATCGCTGTCGATGAACGGGATCAGGAGAAAACCGCCTTTATCACCCCGGACGGCCTGTACCAATTTAAAGTCATGCCTTTCGGCCTCTGCAATGCCCATGCGACCTTCGAGCGCATGATGGACTCCCTCCTGCGCGGTTTTAAGTGGACGACATGCCTCTGCTACTTAGATGACGTGATTGTTTTTTCGTCGACATTCCAAAGCCACCTGCATCGCCTTTCAGCCATTCTTGCCGTCTTCCGCCGCGCTGGTCTTCAGCTGAACTCGAAGAAATGTACCTTCGGCCGCCGTCAGCTCAAGGTCCTTGGCCACTTGATCGATTCTGCTGGGATCCAATCCGACCCCGACAAAGTCCGCGCCGTGCGTTCATTTCCTACTCCGCGCTCCTCCGGTGATGTGCGCAGCTTTCTCGGCCTATGTTCCTATTTCCGCCGGTTCATCCAGCACTTTGCGGAAATAGCCCGACCTCTTACCACGCTCCTCAAGAAGGACATCCCGTTCTCTTGGGGACCCACCCAAGCTGACGCCTTCGGAGCCCTTATCAGTGCCCTCACTGCTCCACCTGTGTGGGCGCACTTTGATCCTTCAGCCCCTACGGAACTTCAGACCGATGCGAGCGGCCATGGCATTTGTGCCCTACTTGCTCAGCGGCAACGCAACAAGCTTCGCGTTATTGCGTACGCCAGCCGTCTCCTTTCTGTGTCAGAGCGCAACTATTCTATCACCGAGCGGGAATGCCTCGCTCTGGTTTGGGCTATTGCAAAATTCCGCCCTTACTTGTTTGGGCACCCTTTCTCTGTTATCACGGATCACCACGCCTTATGCTGGCTTTCTTCGCTCAAAGACCCTACTGGCCGGCTGGGGCGCTGGGCTCTTCGCCTTCAAGAGTACACATTTTATGTCGTCCACAAGTCCGGCCGCTTGCACTAGGACGCGGATTGCTTGTCCCGTTACCCTGTCGATCCGCCTTCCTCCAACGAATGCGAGGCTGACGCCTGCGTCTTATCCATCTAGGCCTTCCGCAGCATTGCGCAAGAACAGCGCTTGGATTCGTCGCTACGTTCCCTCATCGACCGCCTCACTGCCAACCGCTGTGATGCGTCCCTCGCCCCGTTTGTGCTCCATGAGAACGTCCTCTACCGGCGCAATATGCGGCCTGAGGGCGCTGACCTCTTGCTCGTGGTCCCTCAACACCTGCGCAGCAGCGTCCTTGAACAGCTTCATGACGTTCCCACGGCCGGTCATCTTGGAGTCTCCCGCACCTACGACAGCGTGCGCCGCCGCTTCTTTTGGCCCGGTCTGTACCGTTCTGTCCGCCGTTATGTGGCCGCTTGCGAACTGTGCCAACGGCGGAAGATGCCCTCGGTTCTCCCTCCCGGGCACCTTCAGCCGATTCTCATCCCCGTAGACCCGTTTTCCCTTGTCGGCCTCGACCTGCTCGGCCCTTTTCCGGTGTCTGCTATGGGAAACAAATGGATCGCCGTCGCGACGGACTACTCCACGCGCTACGCTATTACTCGAGCGATCCTAACCAGCTGCACAACTGATGTCGCTGACTTTCTCCTGCACGACGTCATACTCCACCACTGTGCTCCCCGTCACCTGCTCACCGATCGCGGTCGCTGCTTTCGTTCCAAAGTGGTCGCCGAACTCCTCCGCTCCTGCTCCGTCCGTCATCTATTCGCCACGGCCTACCATCCGCAGACGAACGGCCTCACTGAACGTCTGAACCGTACCCTCACCTACATGATTTCCATGTACGTCTCCGACCATCACCGCGACTGGGATATTAGCCTCCCATTTGTTACATTCGCCTACAATTCTACGCGTCACGATACCGCCGGTTTCTCCCCTTTTTACCTTCTCTTTGGCCGCGATCCTTTGCTGCCCTTCGACAGTGTACTGCCCGCCACCGCCTCCACCTGTCCTTACGCTGGGCACGCCATCGCTCGCGCCGACGCTGCCCGTCTTGTCGCCCGCCAGCGGCTGTCGGCCTCCCAAGTCAATCAGAAACGACGTCATGACTGTCGCCGTCCTGAAGTCACCTACTCTCCTGGCTCCCTTGTGTTACTCTGGATCCCTTCCCGCCGTGTGGGCTTTTATGAAAAACTGCTCCCCCGATATACAGGCACTTATCGGGTCGTACGTCCGGTGACCGCGGTGACGTACGAGATCACCCCGCTACATCCGCCATCTCCGGCCGCTGCACCTCGCACCGACATCGTCCATGTGTCCCGCCTCAAACCTTACAACTCGCCGTCTAGCTGGCCTGTGTAGTGCGCACTGGGACGGTGCTTTTGCCGCGAGGGGGGTCATGCTAGGGACGCTGGGAGGACGACGAAGTGGTTGGTTACGAAGACGACGCTGAGGTGCGCGCTTGTGTGCTGAAGTCTACTCCAAGCCATCGGTTCCTTGCGTAGCAGGTTACCTCTGCTCTTTCTACTGCTGCTTCTAGCCGCCACGTATCAATATGAATCAGTGTTAAAATGAATGTATTTTATACGTTCCTTTAAGGTTACGTTCGTGCTATGTGTTTCTAAGAATAAAAACAAAAGTTAGACGTTGGATGCCTGTGCTAATTTACTGTACATTTAGGGGGCTGCTTAGGATGTCTGTTCAATATTTATTTTTCTGTTGTTTTTAGGTCTTCATCTTGAAGTTAGCCACTGAAAATTAGACGCTGATTTTAAGAAAATCATATTGTCTGGTGCATGATTTTTTTAAAGCGAAACTTAACTGAGTGCACCAGTTAGCCTGAAGTGTAGGGAACAAATGCTAAAATTGCCTGTGCATGATTTTTCAATATTTCCTAATATATTGTTTTGATTAATTTTAGGCGCCGGGTTTAAGTTCGTCCCCATCTCTAATACCTGTCCAAAAATTGTGGTTGCAAATGTTGTTTATTGTCCTCTATTTTAATGAAATGTAAATTGCGATTTACAGGTCTTCGTGGCAATTTGTTTACTTTAAGCAGGCTCTTCAATTTCTTTTCAATTCAATAAGCCTGACATGCTATAGTTAAGCAGCCTTTCAAGGCTGCTGGTGTCAATAATTCTGTTATGTGTGTAGCTTAGGAACTGACATTTGTTATAATCCAGTGCTATTTCTAATAGTGGTCTGTGTAACTGAGTGTATTCGAACATCCGATGGAATGAACATACGTCGCATACAAAAGTGATATTGTGAACATTTTTTTGGGAAGTGCTAGTAGAATGTTTTTGTACAATGCTAAAACTGCAGTCTCAAAGAAAAAGTGTCTTAGAAACTTACACAACTGCCTTGCACTATGAAGGTAAAAACCAAGAACTATATTTTTGTTCGAAAATAAAACCACAGAGTAGAAGCTATATGCCATGTTTTCGTGCGATCCTTTTAACGATTTGTTTTTCTTTTATATTGCGACTTTGAGGACACATAGGCTGGATGAAAATGGTACTCGAAGAATATTTTCAATGCGTTAGTGGAGCACGGCATTCAAGTTTTCTTTAAAAAGCTCCATTAAGGACTGCAGAAATAAGTGACATTAAAGAACGGATCTTAAGCCAATAGTATAAAAAAGTATTCCTTTGAGTTACTCCTAAGGGCAGAGAGATACCAAAAATATTTGTTCAATGTAGTTATGCCCGCAAGTGGCTTCATTGTCCACCATCCAGGATGTTTAACTTAGGGATTCGGTTTTTGGACCACAGTGAAGGGACTGTAAACTTTTACGACAAGAAGAAAATAAGAATGTGTAGCAGGAATTTGGTACATAGATCCGTTACGATGGTCTCAATTTCGCTTTCATTCTCGGCCCACTCCCCTACTCCGCTTTTCTTGCCCATTGCGGATCACCCCGCCAAAATTCGTTCAGCTAGCTCCGGAGCCAAGGTTCGTGTATTTTTTACAGGAGTGCCGTATACGCAGCGGAGTGAGAATAAAGAAGTTTCCTTGCCTCTGCGGCTGGTCTCGTTTTGTTTCCGCGGTGTACGGCGATACGCTGCGGCATGACTGAGACGTCGTGTGTATGCATGGCGCCACGATCGTGCTACACAGGCGGTCAGATGCACTTTCTATTCAGCGTTTTTGCCTTTTTCCTTACATTACTACTGCATAATGGCTTAGACGGTACGGTGCTAGTTGGTATATCTCACCATTGAGGTTCGATTGGGCTTTGTTATTGATTACAAAGCTCATTCGAACATGATTAGTGTGATTAACGAACTAGTACTGTTCCGCCTATATCGTTAGCAGTTCTTGTAGCATTGTAAGACAAAGCAAAAATGCAATATTGTCACGAAGTGGTGACTGCTGACCAGAGAGAAGAAAGGCTGCGAAAACTGTGTCTAAACAAAACTCATTTGGGCTGACTTGCGCCCACAATGGACAATCACTCGGCGGTTTCGTAGCAACAGCGGTCGTCGAGCAGAATGCCCGCCGCTGTCGGCCCTGCTCAATTTTAAGCTGATAGATCATTTTCGAGATAAAGCGTGCAAAGTCACTAGAACATTCTGGAACAACGTATAATCAGCTCTGGCTGGCTGCGATCAATCCAGATAAATCTAGTCGCATCTTGCATCGCAAACAAAGCGATAAAGCGGCGTGCCGGCAGCCTTGAAGAATGAGTCAAACGAACACTGCAAAGATTCGCGGCAATATACGAAAACGGACCGCTGTCATCACCCCCTCCTCCTGGCTTCCGTCGTTAAAAAATCTTGGCGCCTGCTTAAATGCAGCCACCGCTCAGCGTATCGCTGCGGTTGAAAACTCCAATTTGCTAACCGGAAGGGCTTCGCATTTTTTGGTGTGAAAATCTACACCAAATCTGCTCCCTTTGTCAACCGCAAGCGCTTAGTAGTTTTGGATGTCGAAATATACACAAAATCCAACTGTGTATTTCGAACCTGTATTAGGGAAAACGCTAGAGGACAAGCCAAAAACACCCATCTGGATATATTTGCGGTTTGTGTGCACGAACAGGCCGCGGATAATCAGTCGCGCGCGATCACGCTCAGACCACCATAGTTTCTCAGCATTACCTAGAGGAGAACTAGCAGCTTTGCACTTCACCCGCCATGAATAGGCGCAGGAAAAAAGGGAAGATGAGCCTTCGTATTAGGCTTGGCTATTGTTGGTAATGGAGCGCATATTGAGCAGTAAACATATCTCTTATTGATGAAAACTTCAAAGAAATGCATTGCAAGCTTGCATGCCAGCCTATCACTTGCGTTGAATTTAAGTGAAAACGCACTTCGTCTTCATCTTTATCTGTGCCAAATTTTCGATAGAGAAGGCATGACCGTACTTAAAAATGAATCACGTGCTGCGTTTATTTAGGTCTGCTTATGTACCTACCAATAGAACCAACTCTAACTAAGGCTGCCACACAAAGCTTGCATCAACAACGCAACTTCGAACTTCACAGAGAACTTTGACGCCAGCATCGAAGCACTGCGCAATGCTTGCATGCTTGTGCTTCATATGTTAAAGTGAAAGGAAAATGAGTGAAAATTGGTTTTGAGGAAATAGATGGCGCAGTAACTGTCTCACATATCTCGGTGGACACCCGAACTGCGCCACAAGGTGTAGTGGAGGTCTTCGGAATAATTTCAACCTCCTGCGGATCTTTAATGTGCACGCACATCGCAAAGCACACTGGCGCCATTTTGCGTTTCGCTTCCGTCGAAACTTGGCCGCCGCGGTCGGGTTCGAACCCGGGTACTCCAGCTCAGTACACGAGTCCCACTCAGCCACCGCGGCGGGTGTAGAAATACCGCACTTATTTGCAGCGCGTACAAGAAGAGCCTAGAGTCCACCTGCTGTTCTCTCACGAGGAAACGTATTATAATTGAAAACTTTGACAATCAATATCCTTCAAATTAACATTGTTTTGTAAAATATCAAGCAAGCCAGCAGTTCACTGTAGTGCGAGAAAATTTCTCCTATTGCAATTAATGTTGGAAGGCAAAACGCAATAGTAATCGATAATTTTCCTCTAATAGTTCAGTTTCTTTTCTGCTGTCGCAATTCACCACTGGAATCAGCTACATTAGAGATGAAATTTTTGTTCTATCCAGTGACTATTTTCTGTAATGTGTTCAAGACTGACAGTTTGTAAGCGTTGATGGGAATAAAAATCCAAACCAGCATAATCCTTAGTCGCAGGAACTTAAAGATTTTATCACCATCAAACGATTATAAAATGACCCTTGCATATGTCAAAGAATATAGCGGTAACAGGAGTCTACAGGGCTGATGAAGCAAAAAACCGCAAGAAAAATGAGGTCCTAACCCAAAATCCAGTTATGTAAAACTAACTTGAGAAAAACTTACGATAGTTGAAATCCTATTTGGCGAATCGAAGGAAAATATTGGTACACATATAAATGTATCAAAAGCGAGGAACATATCTTCAATTACTCCGCCCCCACACACAACATATCGCTATTTAGAGTCATGTATAATAACAAGTATGTCGAAACGAACTGGTAAAACGCCTAAAAAATATATTCAACTGAAAACCCACAATTTGCAAAAATCAAAACAATACAATAGTAGGATAGAGTGAAGACAATGTTACAATTAGAAATAATAGCTTGATTTAGAACCTTAATTCTTACCAGGTGTCACAAGACGCCAAGATCAGTACACTTTTGATGTCCTAAGTCTTTTAAAAACTCAAAAAAAGTCTGTAAAGTAAATTTATCTCAACGAAAACGAAGAAGAAGAGCACACAAAGTAATTCAGAAAAGAGGAGCATAAGTCGAAACAGGAAACGACGACAAAATTTGAGAAGCTACTTTTATCTTAGGATACCTCACCATTATAAATGAAGAATCAACCTATTCCTCGAAAAGAGAAAAGAAAACAAACATTCCATGACGAGCCAACCAGCGCAAAATGCAGGGAAGTGAAAGAAGACAAAACAAGCTCTGACTGTAAGTTGAAGTTTATGAAAGAGAACAGAGATTATATAGACGAGCCAAGCTGCACAGCAAACCACACAATCACCGAAAATCGTGCAGCATAACGCCAAACATACATTGTCCTGTACCTTTTCCTCATCTAGATCGCCCAATTAACTCACCGTATGTTATCGCGATGGACGCAACGCTCACACCTTTATCCCCTAGTCGTATTATTTGACTATAATAATAATCTCTATAATCTCTCGATTACCCTGCACTGAAGTAACCGCCAAAAATCCGTTGCCGCAAGAGACGGGTAGCGTGAAGGTGTGCTGTTCATCATGTTAGCATGCAGTGAGTTGGGCAATCTAGCGCAGGAAATTGTTCAGGGAATTGTAAGACTCATGTTATGCTGTATGCTTTTCGCTGATTGGGCGGTTTTCTATTTTGCTTAGCTTGTCTATATATTCTCTGCTCGCTTTAATAAACATCAGTGGCAGGGAAGCGCTTGCTTTGTCCCCTTTCACGTCCCTGTCTTTTGTGCCGGTTGATTCACCATGACGCCATACCAACTTGGCCAAGTTTCTATCCTTCTGAAATGACCATGTAATCAACTACCTCTTTAAAAAAAACGGCGAGACAGAAAGAACAAATTTTTGGATTTTCAGTGAAAGTCTGTGAGCTGAGACCGTTCCGTTGGCTACTTGGTCGCTGCTGTACATGTCCACTTTTTTTCACTTCTTTTTACCTTTCTCCCAAGCCTTCACAGTTTATTATTGCGGAATACAACGTGCTTCTTTAACTCGTAGTGTTACATAATTTTTTCTCATAAAAAATATGTACCTTCTCTTCACTAGGGATATATCATTTCTGCGGAGAGACCACATCTTTTCGATACGTTCTCAATCTACCGTCTGTAATCCATGCTACCGTGCCTGTGTAAATACGCATTTGTCTAGCTTGGAAGAAAAAGCTGATTAAAGTCCCACACTGGCATGAGCTAAGCACATTAATGGCATTCAAGATCAATGAACATCTCAAGCTGTAGCCCTTGCTCAACGCTATAAACACCCAAAGATGGCATATTTATTTACTGAGTATATATTTTTTTCCAGTGTACGTTCCAGCAGAAACTACTTAAATTCAGTGCATACCCCTGCCATGGCCATACACCTGCAAAGATTACACGACCTCAATATTTACGACTGGGCCTTTTCGTTTTCCGCAGGAAAGGAATTTTACTCGAATATGAGCATGGTGACTGCCAGGACACAGCTGGAGTTCCTAAAGGTCGGTATGGCACAGCGATGATGAGCGTGGAATGGCGTAAATTGTCGTAACTAATTGCTGCACTGCATTGAAAGAAATTCCTCGTCCAGCTCTTGCACAATGACCTCACGATGCGTCTAGCCTGTAGTGAGATGCATGATGTCATCATGAGCCTTATTATGGTGGCCACAGGACGAAAACAAGAATGAATAAATAACACTGAATTTTTTGGGGCACTGTCTGCCTGAAGACACTCGCAAAACATATCAGAGGATAATTTGTAATTGTAAATAAGGAAAGTTGTATGTTTCCTCTAATAATGCTCGGCAAGAACACTTAAGACAGCTTACTTGTGAGAATGCGAGGCAACTACCTCGGTTCAATGACATCCACTAACGCGCATACCACCGACGCACACACACTCGCGTATGACACCACCCTGAACGCTGTCCCAGGCAGCACAGCAGCATGGCGCGAACACCGGGCGATCGATCTTTGCCTAAAATTGTCATGAACGTTTGTCCTACATTAGCATCTAGGCAGAGCGCTACCATTTTGACACATTGGCCGGACTTTCAGGCTAGTTTTGAGCCAACGTTAGGCCTATCGAGCTGCTAACGCAGGCCTGACGGTCGCTCCGCGAAATGAGCCAGTAAAGGCCTGGGATTGGCTTTCTAGCTTTTGAACACTGGCATCCAGCTTTAGAACATTGGTATCCACGTTTCGAACATTGTTATGCAGCCTTCGAAAACTGACATATCCAAATTTAAAAGATTGGTAAATATTGGTATCCTACTTTCAAAATATAGCACATGCAAAATAACCCACTCGCCAGTAACCGGCACTGCGGATGTATCATTCTACCTAGGAAATATTCATACGTGAGTGTTGTAAAGAATTCCGGAAAAAGACCCGGTTATTGCATCGAGATACAAGGATCCAGTTTCGAGCGTGCGAGGATGACTTGAGCCAGCACCAGCCATCTTGGGAATTAAGGGAAATGAGGGCCCAAAAGCATAGCGCCAGATGCTATGAGAAAATCATTTATTTTCAGGGTTGCTGCGTGCCGTTGATTCAGGTTGAATAACACAGCTCGGCAAGCTGCTGTAGCACGGTTAAGGCAACAGTAAAACGCTTAACGGGGCTGTACTCAAGTCAATTGATGAGTCATATCGGAACTAATTGTTGCAGTGCATTCAAACAAACTCCTCCTCCAGCTCCTCCACGATGACCTCACGATGCGTCGAGCCTGCAATGAGATGCATGATGTCATGACGAGCCTTATTACGGCCGTCAGAGGACAAAAACAAAAGTAACACTGAATTTTTATTAGGCACAGTCCACCTGAAGACACCCGCCAGACATTTCAGAGAATATTTTGTAATTTATGCTCAAGAACTAACCGCATTATTTGCACAAAATGTCATCTAACTTACTAAATTTCCCTTGTACCTTATATTTGTTATTTATTATAGGGCGCCGTGTCGCACCTCCCGTAAACAGATTCAATGCGACCAAATCAATTTATTGTGACATTGAAAGGAAATTAATGTGTTAGAATCTGTTCTAGAATCATAACAACGTTCCTCTATATTGTGAGCTGACTTTTATTCAAGCAAATATACGCAGGTTGTAAAATCTGCTCCTCATGGACGTCACAAAAACATTTTTGAACAAATTTTTCTTTTGGATGGGGTTAAATATACGGCTGAACGCAGGAAGCTCAGTCTACGTTTGTTTCATTAAAAAATCGAACAGTTTACCTTAATCGCTTCGAATACAGCTAGTGTGGGATTCGACACTGTGATTTGACAAGCACGCAAAAACTCCCGTCTGGCTGTCCATAGTAATGTTTTTTTTCATTAAGAGATAAATTGAGCTGAAGCTTTCACCAGAAATTGGTTTTTATGGAGACAGCAAGTGTGGACGCCAAAGAGAAAGAGTATGGAAGTATTACACATATCCTTACCGACTGGTCTGCAGTAGGAACACTAAGCGGTTCTGATTCCTGTCGTGCATAAGCGGTATATTGAAAATGCATTCCCGAATGTGCCAGATGCGCGATCACAAGATTTCAAACCCGCTGTTAGAAAACGTAGTGAATGTTTGGGGAATTCATCCCACCAAGGACGAAAAATAAAGTTCTTACCATTCGGGGAAATTTGCACAGCGCACGACGCCAAGCCAGACATTTCCATTTAGTAGTTACACAGAAGTCGCCCCTCGTGTTTTGTCTCGTTCTCTTTCCTGCCTGAAAGATTAAAGCTGCATTTAGTGAAAGCAACATTTACTCCCAAAACCGCATTCATTTTCGAACGTATCTCACGATAAAAAGAATCGTAGTACTTAGCAATAAGATCTTCCAGGTCTGGGTACTGAACCGCGTCGGAGCTCTCGTATAGTGTTGGATGTGGCTTTTCCCTTGCACAGACTACGAGCGGTGCCAGCTCCAATGTGCATGCTTTTTCGTCGCGCTATTTGTGTGGTTGGGCGCCGCCGTGCCGGCGAAGGTAAGACTCGCCAAGTCAAGGCAGTGTCGTGGTAGTGCATCGCGCTGTTCCAAGACGAATGGCAGGGGAGACGATGGTGTGCGGTGGGGGTGGGGAGGAATGGCAGCAGGGAGGAGAGTCACTATCTTTTGCACAGCTTTTGTAGTGGCTCAAACGTGCAGAAAGGGGAATCGGGTGGGTGGAGTGCACCAACGGCGCAGCGCGTAGCTGCGCGCGAGGGAAAACAGCTCTCAAAAAACGAGTAAAATCACAAAGAATAAACAGTGCTTCGTAGTGTACGGGGATAGCGCGCTACAAGGCAAAGGGCGCGGCCGGGAGAAGAGGTGCTGAGATATGGGAGTTCAAAAATAAAGCATGGGGACCGAGGTTTAAACATGTGAACGAAGTTTGGAATTCTCGGGGAATGAGCCATGGGCAGTTCAGCGCGCAAGTATGGGTGCAAAACCGCAGGAAAAGCATCACGTGCGGCGCCCGAAAACATTGAAGCGAAAAACGTGCAGCTGGATTTCGCAAATGACTTCAGACACACGCGTTCTTGTGGGCCCTTGTGGTGTGGCTTCTATTAGTACAAGATGGCTTAAAATTTTATCATAAATAACAAAAATATAAAGCAATAAATAAAATATTATGCAAGCAGACTTCAGGCTCTTCACACTTTTATACAAGGTACATGGGGAAAACAAGGTAGGTTAACATGCGTATAACACAACTTGTCAGTTGATTTATTCTCTGGTCGTCGAAGAATCCCCGTATTTTGTTAGTAATATTCAAAAAACAAAACAAAAAACAAATGCCAGTAATTAAACAAAGACTAGAACAACAGCTATAGCCCTCAAATGCATGTAACGCAACAGAACAATTGTATGTTAAAAAAACAACAATTCGCAACCATAAGATTTGCAGAAAAGGAACGAAATAGAAAATCCGGAAACACGGGGAAAGACACGATCACAAGGCACGACGTATACGGAAGTGTAGGAATCTCTTAAGGGGACATTCACGAGAACTATCAATTTTTTTTTGTTAGCAAAATCTGATAGTTCGGCATTTCATGGCTTTGTTGCCGCTTGTCCGGGAGCGAAAGATGCATTCATTTCAAAGAAATTTAGATTCGAAGCTGAAAAAGTTTTTCCCGCCCTTGCATTCAAACTCGGCGCACTCTTATGACGCCACGGCGACTGTTATGATGTTACAGTACATAGTGCCGTGAATGTGAACGCAGACTTCGTGATTTCTGACATACAGCGTTGCAGTCTAGCAGCAGCCGAAATGAAAGCTACCGCCGCGGCATGTTGAAGGCATCTATCGGGGGTCGCTACCGTCACTTCGTTTACGTCAATTGCACCGGCGTCTTACGATGGATCCTGATCCCGAACGCGCCTACGAAGTTCTCGCAAAAACTCTGGCCTGCATTTCAGCGACCGCAGCCCCACAGAGCGTGCGATGCTTTTGAGGGAGCACGGATAGGTTAGGCGCCGGTAGGTAATTTCCCCCTCCCCCAGTGAGCAGCCGTTGCTAATTAGATATCTTAAAATGACAATGAGGAGAAATTTAAGTTGGCTTTTATCGATAGAATACCAGCTCTTGATCTCAAAAGCGCCACTCCTAATTAAAACAAAGATCTTGTATGGTAGAAAATAGCAAGAGCCAAAATACAGGTATCGCCGCCAGAGGCCAATCTCGCAAGTTCAAGCGTGATGACGTCATAGGACAAGAGACGCCACATTGGAGGACTTTTCCTTCCTACGTGGAGGTCGCGAATCTATCAGGCTGACAAAGGAAGGTGGCGCGGTTCAATATTGAAGCAAGTTTATTTTAAAGCCGATAGTGCACTGTTAACATACCGGGAAGAGACAAAAGATAACCTTACTGTTGGAACAAAAGAAATCCCATGCTTGGCGGCATCACAGGCGGCCAGGAGAGTTTCGATTTGTTATGACGCTTCGCTTCTATGAGCTTTGCGTGCCCCGTGGTTTTGTTTTTGACGCACCTCGATTTACAAACGCCGAACAGCAGAGGAACTGCAAGTGCCGCTTGAAGTGCTAGTTAGCCTTTGAAGGAGTCTGTTAAGGCTGGTCAAATGATCGCCACGGTCGACGAAAAACTAAGATGGTGTGATGGCCGGGTGACCTTATAAGGCAGTTAGCAGTATATACAAAGAGCACTTGTGTCTTCTCACGCTCGCCCGGCTAAACATTCCCGGCTGTGCCAGTCAACTTCGAACTACTTAACGGAAATCGTTTATATGGGAAGGGGGACAAGGTACAAGGTCGTTAAGAAAAAGAAATTGCTGATGGCCTAGCTCTGTTAGGCCAGGACATGCGAAAGCGCGGAGACTTCTGCATCGGAAAAGTGCATTCACTAGATGCGCCTTTATTCATAGATAATGCTTGAGCCATCGTGGCAGACTGGTAGCGTCTCCGCCTCAAATGCCAAAGGCCCTGGCCCGATTGCAAGCCTCGGCGCGGGTTTAATTTGTATTCAGTGAGTGCGCAGGCTCTGTTAAGGCGCGTTTATACTCCGGCTCAACGCGCGCGCGCGCGCTGCACGGCGACGTCATGTCGGCCAAAGCGAGACCCTCTGACTCCAACTGCGCTAGACCGCCCACGCGTTCTACGGCTTTGGCGCACTCTGACAGCACTGGTGTAGACTTGGAGCATATCTCTATTTCGCGCCGTGTGCCAGCCGCCGCCGGCCCGGCCAGGCCGGATCGGCTCCGCGGTGAGGTGCGCATTGTGATGTCATTCATTAGCTTCCGCAGTTGGGCGGGGCTTTTCGGTTTGAGCTCTCGGCTAATTTATTCCATTAGCAGTACACATCTGAAGGTACATGCAAGTGGGCGAGAGATCCCGATCCAGTGGACCCCGTACCCAATCAAACGCGCGAAAGCCGTTGAAGCGTCGTGCGTTGGCTTTACTTTCAAGCCGCCAACTTTAAACGCGAGCACCCTTGAGCACCCATTCGTTTTTTATAGCAAAAAAATAAATAAATAACCTGGCCCTTGCAACCATGGGATACCTCGACGCCGCCTGCAGCACCGTGCAACATTGCCGTTCAAGGAATCACAATCCATTGGCCGCAAAGTCCTGGGAAGCCTCCGATGGGCGCGACGCGCCGACCTTGTCCTCAGCACTCCGACTCGCCGCACTGGGGTTATGATATTTAATTGGCAACGGCTGCTCATGGCGGAAGAAGGAAACGACCCGCCGGCGCCTAACCTAACCGTGCTCCCTCAAAAGCATCGCACGCTGTGTGGGGCTGAAGTAGCTGAAATGCAGGCTGGAGTTTTCGCGAGATCTTCGTCGTTGGGTTCCGGAATGGGATCCATCGTAACGCTGGCAAGACGCCGGTGCAAACGTAAACGAAGCGACAGTAGCGACCCCCGATAGTTGCCTTCATCGTTCGGCGGCGGTAGCTTTGATTTCGACTGCCGCTAGACCGCACCGCAAGCCGTCAGAAATCACGAAGCCAGCATTTACGCCACGTCTGACTTCACTCCATCCTATGACGCCATAAGTGTGCCCCGAGTTTTAATCGTAGCGGCGGGAAATACTTTTTCAACTTCGAATCCCAATTTTGTTGAAATAAATGCATCTTTCACTCCCGGACAAGCGGCAACAAAGCCATGAAATGCCGAACTATCAGACTTTTCTAACAAAAAAAATTTATAGTGTTCTCACTGTCCTTTTAACCCCAGGGCGGACAGTGGCGAGGGGCGAGGACACGGTCGGCACGTCGCGCACATCGGGGGCTGGCCGAGGCTGTAAGGCCAATGGATTGTGATTCCTTGAAAGGCGTTGTTGCCCGGAGCAGCAGGCGGCGTCGAGGAGGTTTCTCACGGTTCCAAGAGCCAGGTTATTTCTTTCTGCAACAAAAAACCGATGGGTGCTCAAGGCAATCGCGTTTAAAGTTCGCGGCTTGAAAGTAAAACCGATGCACGACGCTTCAACGGGTTCCGCGCGTTTCCGGAGGTACGGGGTCCACTGGATCGGGCTCTCTCGCCTACTTGCTTGTGCGTTCAGGTGTGTCCTGTGAATGGATTAAATTAGCCGAGAGCTTGAAGAGAACAGCTCCGCCCAACTGCCGAAGCTATTGAATGGAGCCGTAAACAAACGAGTTGGAGGAGAGTGGAGTCACGGTCTCTGCAGGTCCCAAATCTCTTTTAAAGCGAAAGCTTTACTGGCCGCGGACTTGTGATTTCCCCGTGGCAGTGCTACGAGGAGGCACATGACGTCACAACGAGAGCCTCTCCGCGGAGCCGAACTGGCCTGGTCAGACCGGCGGCGGCTGGCGCACTCGGCGCGAAATAGAAACGCGCTCCAAGTCTTCGCCAGTGCGGTCAGAGTGCGCCGAAGCCACCGAACGCGTCGGTGGTCAAGCGCAGTTGGAGTGTAGAGGGTCTCGCTTTGGCCGACGTGACGTCGCTGTGCGGCGCGCGCGTGCGCTTTACGCCGCTGTATACAGGCTTTACAGCACCGTATCATGGGGACTGCCATCTTTTATCACGTGAGCCCGTCTCCATTACACGCCTCCTGACTGCTCGCGCGCGCCTCAACGCGACGGCTGCCGCGTCTGATGATTCGGTTCCTAGATGCAGTGTTTCCAATGATACGGCTGTAAAAGAGTGGGAAGACGACACTAGGGTTTGTCCAAAGATTCGAAGGACATGTGAGCACCCGAATTTGTTCACTTTAGGCGTGAAAACGGTGTCGGGATTCGGGTCGCGGAGCCAGGCAACGAATTGATCGCCTCATGCTTGTCTTTGCATCCGCCGGCGTCTTTGCTGAATGTTTTTTATTGTTATTATCTAAAACGGCAAAGTTTAATGCTCCTGGGGCTGCGCAGGTCGTTGTAGTATTGTGTACATACATGGTGACAAAGATCTAAACGCTCACATTCAGATCGTATGCATTAAATTGCAAACCTGTTTATGGTGCTTAGAAAACAAAATTGTCTACTGGTTTGTAAAACACAGAAAGGCGACAAAAATAGACACACAAATATTAACTATAATGGTAGCAGTGCCATGCACCAAGCAGTCTTCATGAGCTGGCGTGCAATCATTTCAAAGGATTCCGCGATATAATTGTTATAACGCGCGTACGGCAATGCGTTCGCACAAAATGAAGTTCATAATTATGTCAGCCTGAATCATGATTTGTGGTACGCTCCACACTTGATATGCGGACATGAAAAGGCTCGAGGTCTCGTTGGTGGTAAGTAATGAGCTTCACTCTGAGCGCTGCCCAGCAGAGTCACTTTTGGTGACCGTCTCGCATGCAACGCAAGGAAGTGACAGCCACGCACTGCAGCCGCAACGCAAATGCTTTGTGCCGAATATGGTCCATGAAAAGCGCTCTACTTTGAGAGAATTGCAACAGTAGCACCAAGACGGCATATAATACAGGGACGGTAATGCGTTTTCCGTTCGGACGGCTGTGCACTCCACCATCTTTAGTAGCGGCATGTAGGAGCATAAGTCATCCTTCTTTTCCGTACCTAATTGTGCCTCGAGCGCTGCTGTTACAATTTTTGCCGCACACCTTAACATACAAGCAATACGGTCTCGCTACACACACAGGCGCAACGGCACAGCAAATTAAACTACGAAATGATGGTTTCAGTGTCCGAACAGCTTGTTCATGTGGCAGTGTCGTGCACTTACCCTCGCAGATTTTTCAAGATCGTAACCTTCCTTTCTATGTTGGCTGTCTAGCGCTGACGAACGTGTTTGTAGCTTTTGCAATTTCAGAAAGGGTGAATGGCGAACGGTCGCGAACAGGGGCAGTACGTCCTTGGGCAGTTTGGTTCCGTCCAGCTTATAAACGATCGCATCCTGCACCTTTAACCCTCTTTCCCAATTTTTGCAATCCACAACACAACACGTATTTCGTGTGCCTTTCCCCATCTTCGCAGAAAGAACACATCGACAGCCACCCGCGATATTTCCAGTGCTGCGTCGAACCATACAAGCGTGACGCCGGCGACTTAAGAGGCGCGTAATGGCGCCGTGTTCCGAGCGCATTCTCTGGCGCCGTCTGGTCTCAAACGGAAGAACTGCGCGCATTAAACGGTCTATAAACGGGCCTTAACAGAGCGCGCTCTTAGCCGCTAACCAACGTATTCGGTGGCGGCAGCTATGGGAGCCACTAACACCGCCCGCGCACTCACCAAATATAAAAAAAACCTCTGCCGAGGCTCATATTGAAACCAAGGCCCTTTGGCGTTTGAGCCGGAGACGGGAGCACTCCGCCACGACGACTCAAGCATTGACTGTGAATAATGGCGCACCTAGTGAATGCACTCTTCCGCTGCTGAAGTTCCGCGCTTTCGCTACGTATATCCCGGCCTAACAGAGCTAGGCCATCAGCAATTTTTCTTAACTGCATTGTACCTTGTTCCCCGTCTCTAATAAACGATTTCCGTTAAGTAGTTAGAAGTTGACTGGCGCAGCCGGGAAAGTTTCGTCGGGCAAGCGTACGAAGACACAAGTGCTCTTATACTGCTAACTACCTTGTACGATCACCGACCATTGTGCTATCATAGTTTTTCATCGACCGTACCGATAATCTGACCAACCTTAACAGGCTCCTTCAAAGATTAACTATCACTTAAACCGGCACTTGCAGTTCGGTCCTCTGCTGTTCGGCGCTTGTAAATCGAGGCGCGTCAAAGCAAATCCAAGGGTAACGCAAAGCTCATAGACGCGAAGTGCCCTAGCACAGCGAAACTCCCCTGGCCGATTGGGGGGATACCAAGCATCAGTTTTCTTAGCTTCCAACATTCAGGTTGTCTTTTGTCTGTCTTCCTTGTGTGATAAAAGTGCATCATCGGTTTGAAAACAAAACTTACTTCAATATTGAACCGCGCAACCGTCTTTTGTCAGCCTCCAAGATGCATGGCGTCCATGTAGTAAGGAAAATTCCTCCAAGGTGGCGTCTCTTGTCCCATGACGTCACCAGGCTTGTACGTGCGAGATTGGCCTGTGGCGGCGATACCTGTATTTTGGTTCATGATCTTTTCTACCTTACAAGAGCTTTGTTTTCAGTAACGGTGGTGTTTTTGGGATCAGGAGCTCGTTTTCTAACGATACAAGGCAACTACAATTTGTCCTGAGTGTCCCTTTACAGCGCGGCCACGCGCGTTTATAAAGCGCCGGCGCAATATTTCTGATGAAGTACTTTGATTTGGGCTAGTTCGTTCATATCTTGAAAGATGTTAGGACGGCGCTAAAACGACAAATACAAAGAGGCACGAACACAACAGGACGGGCGCCAACTTGCAACTGAAGTTTATTGCACCAAACCCCTACATTTTATGCATCAACTGAGCCGTATCACAACAAGCTTATCACACAACAAAACGCAATTTCTTCAATAGACAGAACATCGGAAGTAGGCGCTACTTTTACAGACCAGAGACGCCTTCTGCACTATCCACTTGATAACAGCATTATTCTTACTTTATAAGTCCCCAGATTAAATGAGTGCGCAACCCACATGAAAGCAAATTGATCATCCAAATGATACACACACGCTTGGGCAAGGCAACCAGCGCGCAAACTCAACAATCGTGATTTAACACAAAGAGTGAAAATGAAAGAATGACCAGCAACAAACGCGGAAAATTTGGTGGACATGAAAACTTAAACCTTCGGGGGAACCTCCCAGCGTCAATGTACTATAATTATCGTCAAAAATTTAAAACCTTTGTGAAAACCTCCCAGCGTCAAAGTGCTACAATATTGGTTTCTACACAAACGTCTTTTCGGCCGATAAAACACATCGATGAAAAACAATGTATGCAGAAAACTTACAAACGTTGAAACCTAAAGACAGCCTTCGAGAAACGCCACCTCAGCGTCACTAATTGAAATGGACGGCCTACTAACGCATGCGCTTCCCGCTTTCTTAATAAAAAATGCCTCCACTACTTCTCGCTCAAATCTGTCTTTACCGCTCTTCAAAAAAATTGTTTTGCTCAGATCCGGACTACACCCCTTGCACGTCTTGCAGTGATCTGCAAGGAAACTTCCATGATGTTGGCGCACATTCCGCAAGTGTTCACTGGCACGTTCATTAAAACATCGACCGGTTTGCCCTATGTAAACTAAACCGCAGCTTAGAGGAATCTGATATACAACTTGTGATCTGCATTTCGTGAAGCCAGTAACAGCCAGGGCCTCAAGTTCACGTGGGAGTTACCAGTGAATCGCAAACTGCAGTTTTTAGACGTTAGATTGGTTTTTATGGAGGATCACCTATGCTGGGCGTACAATCCCAGATCTAAGAAAGGGCTGTTACCGTTTGATAGTGCTCATTCTAAACTTGTAAAAAGAGCAATAATCGCTAATTCCCTCCAGAGTGCCTTAAGAAAGTCGTGCCATCACACGATGTCTATGAGCTTTGGCGCCCAAATTCAGAGGTTGCACGAAGCGGGTTACCCGCCCCATTTGATTTTGGCTGTTTCTGAAATGTTAATCCAGAAATTCAAGCGGCCTTGTGATGAGAAACTTCCGGAAGCAAAAAAAATTGGTCCCTGTGATTCCGTACATGCATAAGGTGTCCCATGGTATAAAAAAAGTCGCAAGCAAACATCAGGTGCAGGTTGTGTTCTCGGCCCCATCAAAGTTGTCAAAGATTTGCACAATGTCAAAACCGGATAAGAAACGACCGGTTTGCCCTATTAAACATCAAAAACTGTTCACGAAATGCAGATCACAAGTTGTATATCAGATTCCTCTAAGCTGCGGTTTAGTTTACATAGGGCAAACCGGTCGATGTTTTAATGAACGTGCCAGTGAACACTTGCGGAATGTGCGCCAACATCATGGAAGTTTCCTTGCAGATCACTGCAAGACGTGCAAGGGGTGTAGTCCGGATCTGAGCAAAACAATTTTTTTGAAGAGCGGTAAAGACAGATTTGAGCGAGAAGTAGTGGAGGCATTTTTTATTAAGAAAGCGGGAAGCGCATGCGTTAGTAGGCCGTCCATTTCAATTAGTGACGCTGAGGTGGAGTTTCTCGAAGGCTGTCTTTAGGTTTCAACGTTTGTAAGTTTTCTGCATACATTGTTTTTCATCGATGTGTTTTATCGGCCGAAAAGACGTTTGTGTAAAAACCAATATTGTAGCACTTTGACGCTGGGAGGTTTTCTCAAAGGTTTTAAATTTTTGACGATAATTATAGTACATTGACGCTGGGAGGTTCCCCCGAAGGTTTAAGTTTTCATGTCCACCAAATTTTCCGCCTTTGTTGTTGGTCATACTTTCATTTTCACTCTTTGTGTTAAATCACGATTGTTGAGTTTGCGCGCTGGTTGCCTTGCCCAAGCGTGTGTGTATCATTTGGATGATCAATTTGCTTTCATGTGGGTTGCGCACTCATTTAATCTGGGGACTTATAAAGTAATAATAATGCTGTTATCAAGTGGATAGTGCAGAAGGCGTCTCTGGTCTGTAAATGTAGCGGCTACTTCCGATGTTCTGTCTATTGAAGAAATTGCGTTTTGTTGTGTGATAAGCTTGTTGTGATACGGCTCAGTTGATGCATAAAATGTAGGGGTTTGGTGCAATAAACTTCAGTTGCAAGTTGGCGCCCGTCCTGTTGTGTTCGTGCCTCTTTGTCTTCGTCGTTTTAGCGCCGTCCTAACTTCTTTCAATATTTCTGCGAGCGCGCTTCTTATAATAGTAAATTATGAGGCACTGCTTCGTTTCGGAACTTTGCTAAACATGCGCACAAAGTCGGCTTAGCGACTACACTTGTCCTAAGCTATTACTTTACTTAAATAAAAGTTCTCTAAGTCGTTTTAGAAGGAAGCATCTTTTGGGATGGTTTCCAGATGCTCGCGCGACTATAGCGTACAAAAACGCTTTCAAATACATAAAATATATGTCAAGTAGGGGGGTTATTAAGCCCAGAAATAGGACAAAGGTAACAGCGTGAGCTCGATCTGTGCATTTCTCAAACAAAGAATATATCTTGTTTATTACCAGCTTGGCCGAGCCATGTATAATAACACTAATCTTTACCACTGAGTCACGGCAGCGCACATTTGTTAATTACTAAATTTACGGGTCCTATTAAAAGAAGTTTTGAAGGTTAGTTGCAGCCAGTTTTAATTGCCCAGTACAAACGATAGGATTCAATTGATCTGTGCTCAATGGTCTTGATGGTGTCATTGTTGGTCTTATGTGACAGACCGCTTTCCCTGTGGCGAAATATGCCCAGTCCACTGACCGCCACTGATGTCGTTGTAGCACTAATCAGCGAATTGGCATAAACAAAACTCGAAGGCAGCAGCGCGATTGCTGTATAGCGAGCGAATGCTGTAATGTTCTCCGGGAACGTGTGTGTTGATATCAAGGGTCTGCGTAAAACATCAACTTTAAAATGAGGAGAGACAGGCGCATACAAATCTCACACCTCTTAGACTGAGCTCTAGCCAGCTTTCACGAGTTCGAAAAACTGTGAACTATCTCTCTCGGTTGTAGCAATATTGAACGTTGCCATTTTGTTTTAGCAGATGGCATAAAGTTGACCAGAGTTTGCCACTATACTCTTAACACTGCGTAAGTAATGCCATAGATATACCAATATAACAACTTTATACAATGGCATAGCCAATTTCCAAAACAGTGGGAGAACTCTGGCTAACATGGCCTGTGATACATGGCAAAGAGTGGGAGATTTTTGGCTAGCCTGGCGAATGATAGCCAGGATTGTTTGACGGCACAGCTGTGCATCTTACCGGCGCTTTGGTTGCCAATGTGTCTTGTAGCTACATCTCTGCGTCTGGCTGGCGCTTTCGTCGCATTGCCACTGCCTCTGATTGTCCCATGTCTGCGTCTTTCTGGCTCTTTTGCCTCATCGCATCGGCCTTTGAATGGCGCGTCTCTGTACCTTGCTGGGGTTTCTGTTGCATCGCCTCAGACTCTGACGGCTGCATCTCAGCGTGTTAGTGGCGTTTTGCCCCATCGCCTCGGCGTCTGAAAGCCGCATCGCTGCGTCTTGCTATAGCATTCGTCGCATTTCCTGGTAGCCGCATCTCTGCGTCTTGCTGGGGTTTCTGTTTCATCTCCTCGGTCTCTGACTGCTGCATCTGAGCGTGATAGTGGCGTTTTGGCCCATCGCCTCGGTGTCAGAAAGCCGCATCGCTGTGTCTTAGTTGAGCTTCTGCCGCATTCCCTCGTAGCCGCATTTCTGCGTCTTGCTGGCACTTTTCTGCCATTGCACCAATCTCTGCCGTAGCTGTGCGGCTTGCTGGCGCATTTGTCCCATCGCTTCGGCCTATTATTGCCGCATCTCTGCGTATACCTTGGGCTATATTCGCATCGCCTCTACTGCTGATTGCCGCATCCCTGTGGCGGCGCTTTTGTCGTGATGTCTCCGCCTCTAATTGGGGCATCTGTACATGTTGCTGCGGCTTTGATCGAATCCCCCGATCATTGATTGCCGAATGTCAGCGACTTGCTGAGGGTTTTCTCGCATCAACTCGGACTCTGGTAGCCTCATCTGCGCGTCTTCCTGGCGCTTTTATTGCATTAGCGGATCCTTGCATTCCCGTGGCTGTGCCGCTTGCTGACGCTTTTTCGCATCGCCTCGGCCTCTGATTTCCACATCTCTGGAGTTTGTTAGTGTGTTTGTCGCATCTCGTCGGCCTATGATTTCAGCTTATGTGTGTCTTGCTCTCGCTCCTGTCGCACCGCTTCGGCCTCTCATTGCAGCATCTCTGCATATGGCCACGCCTTTGTTGCATCGCCTCGTCGTCTCGTAGTAGCATCTCTGCGTCTTGGTAGCACTTTTTTCTCATCGCCTTGATCTCTGGCGCATCTCTTGAGTTTGCTAGTCATTTGTCGCATCTTCTCGGCCTATGATTTCCGCATATGTGCATCTTGCTCTCGCTCCTGTCGCATTGCTTCGGCCTCTCGTTGCAGCATCTCTGCATATCGCTGTGCTTTTGTTACATCGTTTTTTCGTCTTGTAGCCGCATTTATGCGTCTTGCTAGCACTTTTGTTTTATCGCCTTGACGTCTGCACCATCTCTGGAGTTTGCTAGTGCCTTTGTCGCATCTCCTCGGCTAATGATTTCTGCATATGTGCGTCTTGCAATCGTTCCTGTCGCATTGCTTCGGCCACTCGTTGCAGCATCTCTGCATATCGCTGCGCTTTTGTTGCATCGACTCTTCGTCTCGTAGCTGCATTCATGCGTCTCGCTAGAACTTTTGCCTTATCGCCTAGACCTCTGCCGCATCTCTGGTGTTTGCTAGTGCCTTTATCGAATCTGCTAGGAGTACGATTTTCGTATATGTGCGTCTTACTCTCGCTCCTGTATCATTGCTTCGACCTCTCGTTGCGACATCTCTGCATATTGCTGTGCTTTTGTTACTTCGCCTCTTCGTCTCGTAGCCGCATTTTTGCGTCTTGCTGGCACTTTTGTCTTGTCGCCTCGATTTCCGCCGCACCTCTGGAGCTTGCTAGTGCCCTTATAGTATCGCCTCGGCTTATCATTTCCGCATATGTGCGTCTTGCTCTCGCTCCAATCGCACTGCTTCGGCCTCTCGTTGCAGCATTTCTGCATATCACTGCGCTTTTGTTAAATCGCCGCGTCGTCTCGTAGCCGCAGTTCCGCGTCTTGCTAACATCTATGTCGTACCGCCTCGACCTATGCCGCACCTCTGGAGTTTCCTAGTGCCCTTATAGTGTGACGTGGCGGCCAGCCGAAGAAAGAGACACGATGATCGATGGCATTGCGATGATGATAATGGCTGCTGGCCTAGCGCAAGCGCTGCTGCCCGCGCCATTGCACAGTTCGTCGTCTTCGTCACACTACCCGGGGCCACCGAGCGATCGTCCCGATCTGTGACAAAGAGACGCGCGAAGTGGTTACGGGCTTTAGAGGATGGTTGGACAGGAACGAAGAAGTAGTGAGGTGCTGGCCGCCACGATGAATAAGATGGCTGAATGATTCCTGATCTTGAAGCTTCCGGGCCGCGGGCCGCAGGTGAGCGATCTGCCCTCTGGGCGGAACTCGGCAATGGCTGCTCAGCATCCACTGCTGGATGGGGCTTCAACCGTGCAGCGTAAGGAGGAGAGCTCTCCAATGGACCTGTCTTCAGCACCTCCATCCGTGCCACCAGCTTCCCGCAGTTCTCAAAAGCGCCCATCAGGAGACACTGCGCAGGATTCGTCTTCTGCCAACTCCAGCTCGCAAGGCAAGCGTTCGTGTCCAGCGTAGGCCAACGAGGTGGCTATGCGACATCGGGATCGGTATCGTATAAAGTGGCCATTAAAGCTCTGGCAGCCAAAAGCCTCACAGGTATTCCGAACAGGATTCTTCATGCGAACCTGGAAGAGTGTCATGGGACCAAAGGTTTTCGTGGCTTCACGTCTGGAACGAAATCTAATACCATCGCTGTGTGGCTCCCGGCTTTGGCTGCAGTCGAGCGTCTGGAAACGCTCAAGTGCATATCGATTACAAGCGAGGTCTCGGTGCCGGCTCAGGTGTAACTAGTAGAAGGTTCGGACCTACAACGCTGTGTTGTTTACAACGTCGACGTTGCCGAAGACCGGACGACCCTCAAGCGTGAGCTGTACTGTTCAATCCACCTTGTCATCCAAGCGCGGCATATGGGAAAGGGGCGCTCGTGCATCGTCACCCTACAGGGCCCACCAACTCTCCCAGAACGACTTTACTACTATGGCTGTATTCTGCGGCCTCGCCCTTACAAACCGAGTGCTGTCTATTGCTACAGCTGTTTCAGACCTGGCCTCATGCGCCGATCATGCCCTTTTGCAACGCAAGATGAGGCTCGGCCACAAGGCACACCATCTTACACGTGCGGACTTTGCAAGACTGACGACCACGAGATCACCTCTCCAACTTGCACAACAAAACAGAAAGCAACTGAGAAGGTTCGGCGTGGGATCCGTAAGCAAGTGCCTCCGATTGAAAACAGAGCCCCGATACAGACATTCAACAGGTTTGCGGCTCTTCAGTGGGATGAAGACGACTTTCCGGAGCTTTCTGAACCCAATCCACCTGCAGCCCCTGCCAAACTGTCGTACAGCGATAAAGTGCGCAAGGATCGCCGTCGCCTTCAAGCTACACAAAAGCACAGCATACTGGAACCTCTGCGTGAGGACATGGCAGCAGTTGACGACCAAATTGCACGCCTTTAGCCGAGGTCTCTAAGCTACGGCAACGCCGTGAACTCCTTGCTCGCCGTAGGCAATCAGTGGAATCCCACTCCACGCCAATCAATGCTGCAGCGCCTTTGACTACGTCCAGCCCTCATGCGTTTTTTGCAGACTCTACCAGGTCTTCTGTAGCACTGCAGGATAACTCAACAACATCCCTCCTTCGACTTTTGGTAAAACAGTCATCTAACCTGACATCAGTTCTATTACAACACTTGGAAGCCTAATCAAAAATGGCGAGTACACGTTATTGTGGTGTGCTCCAATGGAACTGCAGAGGCCTCTTCACAAAGCTGGGAGAGCTCAAATCTCGACTTCGCATGAACAAGCTCTAGGTGTGGGCCCTGCTCCTGCAGGAGACCAATGCCTTGCCATCTATTCCGGGGTTTAATGGATACATGTCTCCTTCAATGAACGACCGTCGTGTCCTCACTGTTGCCCCTCCGGGAAGGGCGGTGGCGTACGTTGATGCGCGTTTTCCTGAAGTTCGCCTCTCTCTAGAAAACTGGTGCACCTCATATCAAGAGGTAGTCTCAGTGTCTGTGAAGCTTCCCAAGGCAACTATTGTAGCCTTGTCATACTTTGTAAGACCCACTGGTGGAGCTCCTTTCCGCATTAATCTGGCGTGGTTATTAACTCTACGACGACAGCACCCAGGATGGCCTGTTTTAGTCGGTGGTGACTTTAACGCCCCTCATCCGGACTGGGGGTACACCACATTAAGCCCCCGTGGTAGACGTGTGCGGGATGAATTCGCAGATGCGCTGTTTGTCTTACTCAACCATCCAGATTCAGCAACGCGGACTGTGCGCCGTGCTCGCATTCCAACATATGCTCCGTACCTTACGTGGTGGTCAGGACCCGGGACTCCATCGTGGCACCTGGAGTGAGACTCCTGGGGTAGTGACAGCCATCCTATCATCATCGGTCTCCATCCATCAAGGGTCCGCCTATTACGCCGTTAGTGTTCTGTGGTCAATTGGGACAAGTTTTGCACCACCGTCGAAGATCTCTCTCTGCAATCATCTACACTACTTGCGGACTGCTTAAAACTGCGCTGAATAAGGCTACGGCGGTCACCCGGACGGAAGTGAATCGCCAGGCGCCGGATGTTTGTCTGCTTAACCTGTGGGCTGCTCGCCGACAAGCGGAGATGGCGGCTTTCCGAGACCCGACTTCTGCGCAAGCACAGACAAGGCTGAATTACCTTACTGCCAAGGCTCGCAGATATGAACGCGATCTCTCGCGACGGCAGTGGCATGCGTGCGGGGAGCAGTTTTCGACAAAGTAATCAAATGCTGCTCTCTGGCGAACGTTTCGTGCAATGGAACATGCTTCCCGTCGTCCTGACGCAGCGGCCACAGTATGCTTCGCATCTTACTTAGCTCCGGATGAGTTCGCCAGAGAGGCAACGTGGAAGTTTTTCCTCAAGTATTATGTGTTGCCTCCAAGGGTCATAGAAGCCCCCTTGGCTGCCATTCCAGCATGTGTCGATAAGCTCCCATCTACAGCCGACGCCGAGGGAATTGCAAGCTCATTTTCAATGCCCGAGTTGCTTGCAGCAATAGACGACGCCCGTAGGAAGACTGCGCTTGGTCCGTACTCCATTCCGTACGAGTTTTACAAGAACTTAAGTTCCGCTGTACTGCCTCAACTCCTCGCCACCATTAACAAGGCATGGATAGAAGGCGTCGTGCCAGAAACTTGGAAATCGGCTATTGTGATCGTCATACCGAAGCCGGGGAAGCTGCCGACAGACCTCGGAATTTCGGCCTATATCGCTTACGCCAACATTATGCAAGCTAATCGAAAAAAATGCTTGCCACAGTACTGTCGTGGTGGCTTGAGCACCATGATTTCTACCATCCCGCCCAAATTGGTTTTCGTACGTCCATAGGTACAGAAGATGGACTGGCTGTCTTGGCGTCAGCAGTTCTGGTCTCAACTCACAGCCACAATGTACGTACTGTACTGGCCATGGACATTGAAAAAGGCGTACGATAATATCAGTCATGCTGCCATTCTGGAATCGCTTGACATGCAGCATTTCCCCGTTAGAGTGCGCAATTTTGTTAGGTCCTTCCTTGAAGGCCGACACTTTGCCATACGCCTCAGTGGTGAGGCCATCGGATCATTTGTGCCTCTTCGCGGCGTTCCTCAGGGATCGGTGTTGTCGCTAACATTATTTAATATTGCTTTTATCCCCCTTGCTTGGCGCTTGCATGATGTCTCCGAGATTAAGTTCTTATTGTATGCTGATGACATAACGGTGTGGAGCACTCACAACGACCTGATAACTCAAGCAGCAGGCCTACAATCAGCCATAGACATTACGTCGACCTTTGCTTCTTCAATTGGTTTGCAGCTTTCAGTGAGCAAAATCACGTTCGTGTCAGTCGCCAACCGCTGGGGGCGCCTTAAACTGGCTGCAACACCAATTCGTCTCCATCTATCCGGAACTCCAATTCAAGAATGTTCGACCGTGAAAATATTGGGCTTGACAATAGACGAGTCAGGAACACGTACTGATTGGCTTTCTCTGGCTAAAAAGCAAGCAATTCAGGCATTGGGTCTGATTAGATGCATTGCTCCTAAAACAGGTGCAGCCCGCTGTCATTTTGCACGACAGTTGGTGCGGGCGGTTGTGCAACCGCGCCTCGTTTACCAAGCCCAATTCCAGCATTTAACGAGGGCTCAATGGGATCGTCTAGAACCTGTTAATCGACAGGCAATGAGGGTAATCACTTGCCTTCCCCGCATTACCCCGATCGTGGCGCTCCAAGATCATGCACAGCTGAATACACTAGATGAGCTGGTGCAGCAACGACGCGATGCTCGCCGCCTAAAATCAAGCTTTACACACACCACGTGCGCACTCAGGGCATATGCTTCATCGCTCTCCATTCTACAGCCGCCCCCGTCAGTTCTTCCTCCCTGGCATTTTGCGCAGCTAAGCAACAAAAAGCCAACTGATCTACGTCGGCCATCGTCTATCCGCGCGGCATCGTCGTTTCGCGACCGAATTATAGAGCAAGACGCCAATCCGCCGCATGGCTCCATCGTTATGTACTTTGACGCAAGCATTCAGGCCTGCGAAACAACAGCAGTTTACTGTCCTTGCAAGCCTGCTCTGAACAAAAAATTAAGGTTTCGCCTCTCAGAACCTCCTTCCTCCTTCTGTGCGGAGATGCTTGCGGTTCAAGAGGCACTTTGCTCTGTGACCGCCATACCCATGCTACCCACGGCTGCATTGTCATTCGCACCGACGCCCTTCACGTCACACGCCTACTACGACAAGCCAGTCGCACCCCAGAAATCTGCCAAGCCATCCATCGTCTAGCGGCACACATCCCGCAAAAAATCCGTATTGAGTGGGTCCCGCGTGACCTCCTGAGCGCACAAAGCTGCGCAGATTCTGCGACCCGCCTTTGTACCCCAACCTCGTCTTTGCCTCGAGTCCTCACTCTGGATGACAGCACCCTCCTTTTAACAAGAAAGGAACACCTCCGGCACCGCACACGTGCTCTAATCCCTCCGTGTGCGGTAACCCTCCCCCGTGGTCGTACCCGTGCAGAGGAGGTTGCGCTACGGAGGATACGGGTCGGGATTGCCCTAACTGCAGCTGTGACACGCAAGTGGCCGCATTTCAAAGATTTATATCCCCGCCCCGGGTGTCACGTCTGCAAGAACAGAGACTGCGAGGCGGATATCCACCACCTGTTGTGGGACTGCACGGCGCTGAAGCCGACGAGAATTCGGCACCTGGCGTCAGTGGGACTCTCACCGGACAATCCGGATTCATATATTGCTTGGACACAGGAACCACATCATCGCTCAATTCTTGATTCATCAGATCAGCTAGATTTTTTCATTTATTTAAGCATCTTACTCATCTTTCACTTCATAGATTTATGCCCTGAGGCAATAAACATCGCTTCAAAAAAAGAGAGATTATGGATGGCAATGATATGATTTAATGGCTGCTGGACTAGCGCGAGCGCTCCTACCCGCGCCACTGCACAGTTCGTCGTCGTCTTCGTCACAATAGCATCTCCTCGGCCTATCATTTCCGCATATGTGCGTCTTGCTCTCGCTCCTGTCGCATTGCTTCGGCCTCTCGTCGCGGTATCTCTGCATATCGCTGCGCTTTTTTTACGTCGCCTCGTCATATCGTAGCTGCATTTCTGCTTCTTGCTAGCACTTTTGGGTTATCGCCTAGACCACTGTTGCACGTGTGGAGGTTGCTAGTGCCCTTATAGCATCTTCTTGGCCTATCATTTCCGCATATGTGCGTCTTGCTCTCGCTCTTGACATATGGCTTCGCCCTTTCGTTGCAGCATCTCTGGATATTGCTGTGCTTTTGTTACAACGCCTCGCCGGCCTGTATCCGCAGCTCTGCGTCTTGCTAGCAGATACATCTTATCGTCCTGACCTCTGCCACGTCTCTGGAGTTTTCTACTGCCTTTGTCGCAACTCCTCAGCCTATGATTTCTGCATATGTGCGTCTTCCACTCGCTCCTGTCGTATTGCTTCGCCCTCTCGTTGCAGCATCCCTGCATATTGCTCTGCTTTTGTCACAACGCCTCGTCTTCTCGTAACCACAGCTCTGTGTCTTGCCAGCACTTCTGTCTTATCGCCTTGAGCTCTGTAGCGTCATTGGAGTTTTCTACTGCCTTTGTCGGAACTCTTCGGCTTAATATTTCAGGATATGTGAGTCTTGCTCTCGCTCCTGGCGCTTTGCTTCGACATCTCGTTAAAGCATCTCTGCACATTGCTGTGCTTTTGCTAGATCGCCTCTTCAGGTTGTAGCCGCCGTTCTGCGTCTTGCTAGAACTTTGTGTTATTGCCTTGACATCTACCGCACATCTGGGGTTTGCTAGTGCCCTTTTAGAATCTCCTCGGCCTATCATTTCCGCATATGTGCGCCTTGCTCTCGCTCCTGTCGCATTGCTTCGCACTCTCGTTGCAGCATCTCTGCATATTGCTGTGCTTTTGTTACAACGCCTCGTCTTCTCGTAACCACAGCTCTGCGTCTTGCCAGCACTTCTGTCTTATCGTCTTGAGCTCTGCCACGTCTCTAGAGTTTTCTACTGCCTTTTTCGCATCTCCTCGGCCTATGATTTCCGCATATGCGCGTCTTGTTCTCGCTCCTGTCGCAAAGCTTCGCCCTCTCATTGCAGCATCTCTGCATATTGCTGTGTTTTTGTTACAACGCCTCGTCGGCTGGGAACCACAGCTCTGCCCCTTGCAAGCACTTCTGTCTTATTGTCTTGATCTCTGCCGCGTCTCTGGCGCTTTCTACTGCCTTTGTCGGATCACCTCGGCTTATTATTTCAGGATATGTGCGTCTTGCTCTCGCTCCTGGCGCATTGCTTCGGCCTCTCCTTAAAGCATCTCTGCACATTGCTGTGCTTTTGCTAGATCGCCTCTTCAGGTTGTAGCCGCCGTTTTGCTTCTTACTAGAAATCTGTGTTATTGCCTTGACATCTACCGCACATCTGGGGTTGCTAGTGCCCTTTTAGAATCTCCTCGGCCTATCATTTCCGCATATGTGCGCCTTGCTCTCGCTCCTGTCGCATTGCTTCGCACTCTCGTTGCAGCATCTCTGCATATTGCTGTGCTTTTGTTACAACGCCTCGTCTTCTCCTAACCACAGCTCTGCGTCATGCCAGCACTTCTGTCTTATCGCCTTGAGCTCTGCCGCGTCTTTGGAGTTTTCTACTGCCCTTGTCACATCTCCTCTGCCTATGATTTCCGCATATGTACGTTTTGCTCTCTCTCCTGTCATATTGCTTCGCCCTCTCGTTGCAGCATTTCTGCATATCGCGGTGCTTTTGTTACAACGCCTCGCCGGCTCGTAGCTACGGCTCTTCCTCTTGCTAGCACTTTTGTTTTATCGTCTTGACCTCTATCGCGTCTCTATTGTTTTCAACTGCCTTTGTCGCATCTCCTCAGCCTATGATTTCCGCATATGTGGGTCTTGCTCTCGCTCTGTCGCATTGCTTCGCCCTCTTGTTGCAGCAACTCTGCATATTGCTGTGTTTTTGTTGCAACGCCTCGTCGGCTCGTAACCACAGCTCTGTGTCTTGCAAGCACTTCTGTCTTATCGTCTTATCCCCTTCCGCGTCTCTGAAGTTTTCTACTGCCTTTGTCGGATCTCCTCGGCTTATTTTTTCAGGATATGTGCGTCTTGCTCTCGCTCCTGGCGCATTGCTTCGGCCTCTCGTTAAAGCATCTATGCACATTGCTGTGCTTTTGCTAGATCGCCTCTTCAGGTTGTAGCCGCCGTTCTGCTTCTTATTACTACTCTGTGTATTTGCCTTGACATCTACCGCACATCTGGGGTTTGCTAGTGCCCTTTTAGAATCTCCTCGGCCTATGATTTCCGCATATGTGCGTCTTGTTCTCGCTCCTGTCGCAAAGCTTCGCACTCTTGTTGCAGCATCTCTGCATATTGCTGTGCTTTTTTTACAATGCCTCGTCTTCTCGTAACCACAGCTCTGCGTCTTGCCAGCACTTCTGTCTTATAGCCTTCAGCTCTGCCGCGTCTCTGGAGATTTCCGCTGCCTTTGTCACATCTCCTCGGCCTATGATTTCCGCATATGTACGTCTTGCTCTCGCTCCTGTCGTATTGCTTCGCTCTCTCGTTGAAGCATCTCTGCATATTGCTGTGCTTTTGTTACAACGCCTCGTCGGCTCGTAACCGCAGCTCTGCGTCTTGCTAGCACTTTTGTCTTATTGTGTTGACCTCTGCCGCGTCTCTGGAGTTTTCTACTGCCGTTTTCGCATCTCCTCGGCCTATGATTTCCGCATATATGCGTCTTGCTCTCGCTCTTGTCTTATGGCTTCGCCCTCTCGTTGCAGCATATCTGCATATTGCTGTGGTTTTGTTAAAACGCCTCGTCGGCTCGTAACCGCAGCTCTGCGTCTTGCTAGCACTTTTATCTTATCGTCTTGACCTCTGCCGCGTCTCTGTATTTTTCCACTGCGTTTGTGGCATCGCCTCTGCCTATGATTTCCGCATATGTGCTTCTTGCTCTCGCTCCTGTCGTATTGCTTCGCCCTCTCGTTGTGGCCTCTTTGCATATTGCTGTGCTATTGTTACAACTCCTCTTCGACTCTTAACAGCAGCTCTGCGTGTTGCTAGCACTTTTGTCTTATCGTCTTGACCTCTGCCGCGTCTCTGGAGTTTTCCACTGCCTTTGTCGCATCTCCTCGGTCTATGATTTCCGCATATGTGCTTCCTGCTCTCGCTCCTGTCGTATTGCTTCGCCCTCTCGTTGGAGCATCTCTGCATATTGCTGTGCTTTTGTTACAACGCCTCGTCGGCTCGTAACCGCAGCTCTGCGTCTTGCTAGCACTTTTGTCTTATTGCCTTGACCTCTGCCGCGTCTCTGGAGTTTTCTACTGCCTTTTTCGCATCTCCTCGGCCTATGATTTCCGCATATATGCGTCTTGCTCTCGCTCTTGTCTTATGGCTTCGCCCTCTCGTTGCAGCATCTCTGCATATTGCTGTGGTTTTTTTAAAACGCCTCGTCGGCTCGTAACCGCAGCTCTGCGTCTTGCTAGCACTTTTATCTTATCGTCTTGACCTCTGCCGCGTGTCTGGAGTTTTCCACTGCCTTTGTGGCATCGCCTCTGCCTATGATTTCCGCATATGTGCTTCGTGCTCTCGCTCCTGTCGTATTGCTTCGCCCTCTCGTTGGAGCCTCTCTGCATAATGCTGTGCTTTTGTTACAACGCCTCTTCGGCTTTTAGCAGCAGCTCTGCGTCTTGCTAGCACGTTTGTCTTATCGTCTTGACCTCTGCCGCGTCTCTGGAGTTTTCCACTGCCTTTGTGGCATCTCCTCGGCCCATGATTTCCTCATATGTGCGTCTTGCTCTCGCTCCTGTCGTATTGCTTCGCCCTCTCGTCGCAGCATCTCTGCATAATGCTGTGCTTTTGTTATAACGCCTCGTCGGCTCGGAACCACAAATCTGCGTCTTGCTTGCACTTCTGTCTTATCGTCTTGACCTCTGCCGCGTCTCTGCAGTTTTCTACTGCCTTTTTCGGATCTCCTCGGCTTATTATTTCAGGATATGTGCGTCTTGCTCTCGCTCCTGGCGCATTGCTTCGGCCTCTCGTTAAAGCATCTCTGCACATTGCTGTGCTTTTGCTAGATCGCCTCTTCAGGTTGTAGCCGCCGTTCTGCGTCTTGCTAGAACTTTGTGTTATTGCCTTGACATCTACCGCACATCTCGGGTGTGCTAGTGCCCTTTTAAAATCTCCTCGGCCTATCATTTCCGCATATGTGCGCCTTGCTCTCGCTCCTGTCGCATTGCTTCGCACTCTCGTTATAGCATCTCTGCATATTGCTATGCTTTTGTTACAATGCCTCGTCGGCTCGTAACCACAGCTATGCGCCTTGTTAGCACTTCTGTCTTATCGTCTTGACCTTTGCCGCATCTCTGGAATTTTCACTGCCTTTGTCGCATATCCTCGGCCTATGAATTCCGCATATGTGCGTCTTGCTCTCACTCCTGTCGCATTCCGTCGCCCTCTCGTTGCAGCATCTCTGCATATTGCTGTGTTTTGTTACAACGCCTCGTCGGCTCAGGCGTCTTGCTTGAAACATTTGCAGAGTGTTTTGATTCATTTTGTTTACTTGCACTTTTGCTTAGCGGTGGCGTTGAGCTTAATCCAGGCCCAGAGGTAGCAAAGAAACTCGATGAAATTATCGAGAATCAAAAGGTCTCTTCATGCCAACTTCAGTATCTAGGGGCAAAACTTGCATATATCAGAAACAAATCAGAGACTTGCTTCAATTGAAAGCAAACTGGAAGTACTATCGCAAACATCCCAAAGGGCGGAAGCATGCGAGCACTCGTTGGCAGGATTGAACAGAGAAATAGTTTCGCTAAGAACAAAGGTGGACTACCTTGAAAACTACTCTCGTTGTAACAACCTGCTCTTTATGGCATTGAAGAGTCAGAAACTGAAACAGTAGATGACCTTAAGAAGCATGTTCGGACGGAAATATTTGGAAGCAAACTTAAAGTCAAAGTAGGGAGTTTGGAGAGGGTGCACCGCTTGGGGAAAAAAAGCTGAAGATAAAAAGCGTCCCGTGATTATGAGGTTTTTTATTTCGCTGAAAAGGAAGAGGTTCTCCGGAATGCTTCAAAATTGAAAGGTTCCCAAACGTCCACCTCAGAGTACTTTTCACCTAGGCTACGGAAAACGAGAAAGCTACTTTGGGCTACTGTTAAGGATGTTAAGAAGCCCGAGAATAAAGGGTACCTCAAATATGACAAATTAGTTGTCAATAAAGAGGTGTACGCGTGGGACGAAAAGAAGAACCAAAGGTATAAAATAAGTGGTGCAGTTTCAGGTGATATCGGTCAAAACGCCCCGAGTAATGACGCAACTTCCTCTGAATCAGTGAAAAATGCCGGGCGTCCGCGAAGGAAATGTGCTCCTGCTTCTTCTACTTGACAGGCCACAAGTTCAATTCGGTCTTCCTTCAACGCCCTTATTAATGATCATCAAATTAAACAGATACCGTCATCTGCAGAAAATATCGTAAGCAATTCTTTTGGCAGTCGGACGAAACCACCACATGAGATTCGCGAACTACGTGTGATGTCTTTGAATGCCAGAAGCATTGTTAATAAAACAGACAGCCTTGAGGTAGTGCTCTTCTCTTATGATCCCCATGCACTGGTAATTGGTATTTTTAATGAAGAAATTGTGCCACCGGGCTACGTCATCTACAGACGTGATCGCGGTTCACGTGGTGGTGGGGTTGCTGTGATTGCTAGGTGTGAAGTGAACGTAACGCTCCTTGACCAAATTGATCAGCATGAATGCTTGTTTTCGCGCCTAGTAACGCACGGCTTCACCTTTTACCTTTGCGCTGTGTATCGTCCACCTGATGCAACGGATTCTTTTATGTCTAGTCTTTTCTATCATTTAATGCATTACCAGAATCGGAATCTTATCCCTACCGGTGACTTCAATCTTCCTGCCATCGACTGGGACAAACCATCGTATGGCCTATGTGCCTCAAGTGATATTGTTTTAGATCTGGTGTTTTCTTTAAACCTTAAGCAAGCTTTTCGTGAATACACCAGACAGTCACCTGTACTAGACCTATTCTTTGTTAGCCAAACCTTTTTTGATGGAGTGCTTGACGTTGAACCGGGAATATCAGATCATTGTCTTTTATACTTTTGTTGTGTTTCGCCTGGTGCTTCGGGGGTGCGTCAGGCTAAAATGATAAAGGACTTCGTTCGTGCTAATGATAATGCAGTCATCGACGGCTTACAGTCGCTGTTAAGCAGCTCCTCCGGGAATGACGTTCATAGTTTGTGGCATCACTTTAAGAATGCAGTGCAGTACTGTACCGAACATTTTGTTCAACTTAGAAAAGTTCATATCAACCGTCGCAATCCTTGGATAAGTCGAGAACTTCTTCAACTGAAACGCAAAGTGAAGCGATTTAGGAAGAAAAAGATATCTTCATTACAACACTTCCAACTACTCAAACAGAAACTTGCCTTAAAGTTAAAATCAGCAGAGTTTCATTATTTTGAAATGACGCTCCCCGAATTCATCATAAGCAATCCCCAAAAGTTTTGGAAATTTTTAGGTCGAATGAATGAGCAGTTGAGTAAGGATCGAATTAATGACGACATTGTGACCGACTGCACAGTGATTGCAGAAGGTTTTTACTCTTACTTTCAAAGCGTATTTCTGACGGAGAGGGCAACCACAGCTAGAATTCGAGGTGATGATCTTGGTAACGTACCGGCTATTTCTGTGAATGGTGTTCTGTCGATGCTGCGTAAACTTGATAAGAAATGTTCTAGTCCTGATGGGCTTGCAAATATTTTTCTTAAACGTTTTGCAACGCAATTATTAGAGTTTTTAAAACAGATATTCCAAGTCTCTAACTTCTGGTGATGTGCCGGAGGACTGGAAAACGGCCCGCGTTGTACCAATCCATAAAAAAAGAGATAAGCTAAGTATTTCTAACTACCGACCGTTTTCAATTACTTCTTCTTGTTGTAAGTTAATAGAACACATAGTCTCTGGGTACTTTATTTCGTTTCTAGCTGAAAATAACATTTTATCCCCTTTGCAACACGGCTTCAGAAAGGGTATGTCCACCGTGACGCAGTTGGTTTCTACTGGTAATGAATTCCAAGTTGTTCTTGATAAGTCCGGGCAGGTTGATGTTCTTTTTTAGACTTTCGCAAAGCTTTTGACACTGTTTCTCATGGCAAACTCATTTCTAAATTAGATAGTATTGGCGTCCCTACTTATCTTGTCAACTGGATTCATGCTTATCTTAAACATAGGAAACAATACGTAGACGTTAAAGGCTGCAGATCTAATGATCTTCCAATTACTTCAGGCGTACCTCAAAGCAGCGTCTTAGGGCCACTGCTTTTCCTAATCTAAATAAATGATCTGTCTGCTTCCATCGCCGGAAATGTCTCTTTAAGGCTTTTTGCAGGTGATTGCATACTTTTTAAGACAATAAATAACCAGATCGATCACTACTTCTTGCAAAATGCGCTTCTAGCTGTTCATCAGTGGCGTGTAAAATGGGATATGCAACTAAACCTTGATAAAACTATTCTCTTACGCATTTCGTGCAAAAAGCATCTTAGTCCTTTCTCTTACACCCTGCAAAATCATGTAATCCACGAGGTTACACAATATAAATATTTAGGGGTAATGTTAACTCATGACTTAACATGGACTTCACACATTGCAGACATTTGCTCCTCGTCCTTTTCTAAGCTTTGTTACTTAAGGCGGAAGCTTAAAGATGCCCCAAGTAAAGCTAAACTCCTTGCATACTCAACATTCATTAGGTCCAAATTAGAGTACGCTTCGGTATTATGGGATCCATTCATAAAGAAAGACATATACAAGATAGAGATGGTGCAAAGGAAAGCGGTTAGGTTTATTTATAACAAATACAGGAGGTTAGACTCACCTACAACACCAATGAAACCAACCATATTCATTACTTGAAGTACGCAGAAAAACTTCCCGTATGTTGTTTATGCATAACCTTTTAACACATAAACTAAACATACCCCGCCCTGAAATTCTCAAACAATTGTCGCGCCGAACACACCATTCACGAATTCATTTGCTGGAACCCATTTTTGCAAAGACTGACTCATTCAAGCACAACTTTTTTCCACGGACTGTTTCCGACTGGAACTCTCTTCCCGAGGCCATTTTCCAAGTCCTCAAATTTTAGTAAAGCTCTTGAGAAGCATTTTCTCGAGTAAATGAGCGTTGTATTTCGTTTGTCTGCTCATTGTTTGTAACCCCATGTATTTTCTTAGTATGTCATTTTCAAAGCCTTGTATAGCCCCTCCTGCATGGGCCAATCTATTGGCCTGCAGTATTAAGAAATAAATAAAAAATAAGCACAGCTCTGCGCCTTGCTTGCACTTTTGTCTTATCGTCTTGACCTCTGCCGCGTCTCTGGAGTTTTTACTGCCTTTGTCGCATCTCCTCGGCCTATGATTTCCGCATATGTACATCTTGCTCTCGATCCTGTCGCATTCCTTCGCCCTCTCGTTGCAGCATCTCTGCATATTGCTGTGTGTTTGTTGCAACGCCTCGTCGGCTCGTAACCACAGCTGTGCGCCTTGCTAGCACTTTTGCCTTATCCTCTTGACCTCTTCCGCGTCTCTGGAGATTTTACTGTCTTTGTCGCATATCCTCGGCCTATGATTTCTGTATATGTGCGGCTTGCTCTCGCTCCTGTCAAATTCCTTCGCCCTCTCGTTGCAGCATCTCAGTATATTGCTGTGTTTTTATTACAACGCCTCGTCGGCTCATAACCACAGCTCTGCGCCTTGCTAGAACATCTGTCTTATCGTCTCGACCTCTGCCGCGTCTCTGGAGTTTTCTACTGCCTCTGTCGCAACTCCTCGGTCTACGTTTTCCGCATATGTGCGTCTTACACTCGCTCCGGTCGCATTCCTTCGCCCTCGTTGCAGCATCTCTGCATATTGCTGTGTTTTTGTTGCAAAGCCTCGTCGGCTCGTAACCACAGCTCTGCGTCTTGCTAGAATTGCTGTTTATCGCGTTGACTTCTGCTGCGTCTCTGGAGTTTTCTACTGCCTTTGTCGAATCTCCTCGGCCTATGATTTCCGCATACGTACGTCTTGCTCTCGTTCCTGTCACATTCCTTCGCCCTTTCGTTGCCGCATTTCTGCATATTGCTGTGTTTTTGTTGCAATGCCTCGTCGGCTCGTAACCAAAGCTCTGCGCCTTGCTAGAACATCTGTCTTATCGTCTTGACCTCTGCCGCGTCTCTGGAGTTTTTTACTGCCTTTGTCGCATCTCCTCGGCTTATGAATTCCGCATATGTACGTCTTGTTCTCGCTCCGGTCACGTCACTTCAGCTTCTCGTTTCAGAATCTCAGCATATTGCTGTTTTTTTCTTGCAACGCCTCGTCGGCTCGTAACCACAGCCATGCGCCTTGCTAGCACTTCTGTGCTATCGTCTCGACCTCTGCCGCGTCTCTGGAGTTTTCTACTGCCTCTGTCGCATCTCCTAGGCCTACGTTTTCCACATATGTGCGTCTTACTCTCGCTCCTGTCGCATTCCTTCGCGCTCTCGTTGCAGCATCTCTGCATAATGCTGTCCTTTTGTTACAACGCCTCGTCGGCTCGTAACCACAGCTCTGCGTCTTGCTTGAATTGCTGTTTATCGTGTTGACTTCTGCCGCGTCTCTGGAGTTTTCTTCTGCCTTTGTCGCATCTCCTCGGCCTATGATTTCCGCATATGTACGTCTTGTTCTCGCTCCTGTCACAACACGTCAGCTTCTCGTTTCAGTATCTCAGCATATTGCTTTTTTTTATTGCAACGCCTCGTCGGCTCGTAACCACAGCTCTGCGTCTTGCTAGAACTTCTGTCTTATCGCCTTGACCTCTGCTGCGTCTCTGGTGCCTTTGTCGCATCTCTTCGGCCTATGATTTCCGCATACGTACGTCTGGCTGTCGCTCCTGTCGCATTCCTTCGCCCTTTCGTTGCAGCATTTCTGAATAATGCTGTTTTTGTTTCAATGCCTCGTCGGCTCGTAATCACAGCTGTGCGCCTTGCTATCACTTTTGTCTTATCGTCTTGACCTCTGCCGCGTCTCTGGAGTTTTCTACTGCCTTTGTCGCATCTCCTCGGCCTCTGATTTCCGCATATGTACGTCTTGCTCTCACTCCTGTCGCATTCCTTCGCCCTCTCGTTGAAGAATCTCTGCATATTGCTGTGTTTTTGTTGCAACGCCTCATCGGCTCGTAACCACAGCTGTGCGCCTTGCTAGCACTTCTGTCTTATCGTCATGATCTTTGCCGCGTCTCTGGAGTTTTCACTGCCTTTGTCGCATATCCTCGGCCTTTGATTTCCGCATAAGTGCGTCTTGCTTTCTCTCCTATCGCATTCCTTCGCCTTCTCGTTGCAGCATCTCTGCATATTGCTGTGTTTTTGTTACAACGCCTCGTTGGCTCGTAACCACAGCTCTGCGTCTTGCTAGAACTTCTGTCTTATCGCCTTGACCTCTGCTGCGTCTCTGGAGTTTTCTACTGCCTTTGTCGCATATCCTCGGCCTACGATTTCCGCATATGTACGCCTTTCTCTCACTCCGGTCGCATTCCTTTGCCCTTTCGTCGCAGCATGTCCGCATATTGCTGTGTTTTTGTTGCAAAGCCTCGTCGGCTCGTAACCACAGCTGTGCGCCTTGCTAGCACTTCTTTCTTATCGTCTTGATCTCTGCCCCGTGTCTGGAGTTTTCTACTGCCTATGTCGCTTCTCCTCGACCTATGGTTTCCACATATGTACGTCTTGCTCTCGCTCCTGTGGCAATCCTTCGCCCTTTCGTTGAAGAATCTCTGCATATTGCTGTGTTTTTGTTACAATTCGTCGTCGGCTCGTAACAAAAGCTCTGCGTCTTGCTAGAACTTCTGTCTTATCGCCTTGACCTCTGCTGCGTCTCTGGAGTTTTCTACTGCCTTTGTCGCATCTCCTCGGCCCCTGATTTCCGCATAAGTGCGTCTTGCTTTCTCTCCTATCGCATTCCTTCGCCTTCTCGTTGCAGCATCTCTGCATATTGCTGTGTTTTTGTTACAACGCCTCGTTGGCTCGTAACCAAAGATCTGCGCCTTGCTAGCACTTCTGACTTATCGTCTTGACATCTTCCACGTCTCTGGAGTTTTCTACTGCCTTTGTCGCATCTCCTCGGCGTATGATTTCCGCATATGTACATCTTGCTCTCGCTCCTGTCACAACACGTCAGCTTCTCGTTTCAGTATCTCAGCATATTGCTTTTTTTTATTGCAACGCCTCGTCGGCTCGTAACCACAGCTCCGCGTCTTGCTAGAACTTCTGCCTTTTCGCCTTGACCTCTGCTGCGTCTCTGGAGTTTTATACTGCCTTTGTCGCATCTCCTCGGCCTCTGATTTCCGCATATGTACGTCTTTCTCTCGCTCCTGTCGCATTCCTTCGCCCTCTCGTTGCAGCATCTCTGCACATTGCTGTGTTTTTATTACAACGCCTCGCCGGCTCATAACCACAGCCATGCGCTTTGCTAGCACATCTGTCTTATCGTCTCGACCTCTGCCGCGTCTCTGGAGTTTTCTACTGCCTCTGTCGCATCTCCTCGGTCTACGTTTTCCACCTATGTGCGTCCTACGCTCGCTCCGGTCGCATTCCTTCGCCCTCTCGTTGCAGCATCTCTGCATATTGCTGTGTTTTTGTTGCAACTGCCTCGTCGGCTCGTAACAAAAGCTCTGCGTCTTGCTAGAACTTCTGTCTTATCGCCTTGACCTCTGCTGCGTCTCTGGAGTTTTCTACTGCCTTTGTCGCATCTCCTCGGCCTACTGATTTCCGCATACGTACGTCTTGCTCTCGCTCCTGTCGCATTCCTTCGCCCTTTCGTTGCAGCATTTCTGCATATTGCTGTGTTTTTGTTGCAACGCCTCGTCGGCTCGTAACCACAGCTGTGCGCCTTGCTAGCACTTCTGTCTTATCGTATTGACCTTTGCCGCGTCTCTGGAGTTTTCTACTGCCTTTGTCCCATCTCCTCGGCCTATGATTTCCGCATACGTACGTCTTGCTCTCGCTCCTGTCGCATTTCTTCGCCCTCTCGTTGCAGCATCTCTGCATATTGCTGTGTTTTTTCCAACGCCTCGTCGGCTTGTACCCACAGCTGTGCGTCTTGCTAGCACTTCTGCCTTATCGGCTTGACCTCTCCCGCGTCTCTGGAATTTTGTACTGCCTTTTTCGCATCTCCTTGGCCTATGATTTCCGCATTAGTACGTCTTTCTCTCGCTCCTGTCGCATTCCTTCCCCCTTTCGTTGCAGCATTTCTGCATATGGCTGTTTGTTTGTTGCAACGCCTCGCCGGCTCGTAACCACAGCCATGCGCCTTGCTAGCACTTCTGTCTTATCGTCTTGACCTCGGCCGCGTCTCTGGAGTTTTCTAGTGCCCCTGTCGCATCTCCTCGGCCTACGTTTTCCACATAAGTGTGTCTTGCTCTCGCTCCTGTCGCATTCCTTCGCACTCTGGTTGCAGCATCTCTGCATATTGCTGTGCTTTTGTTACAACGCCTCGTCGGCTCGTAACCACAGCTCTGCGTCTTGCTAGAATTGCTGTGTTTCGTATCGACTTCTGCCGCGTCTCTGAAGCTTTCTAGTGCCTTTGTCGCATCTCCTCGGCCTATGATTTCCGCATATGTACGTCTTGTTCTCGCTCCTGTCACAACACGTCAGCTTCTCGTTTCAGTATCTCAGCATATTGCTTTTTTTTATTGCGACGCCTCGTCGGCTCGTAACCACAGCTCCGCGTCTTGCTAGAACTTCTGCCTTTTCGCCTTGACCTCTGCTGCGTCTCTGGAGTTTTATACTGCCTTTGTCGCATCTCCTCGGCCTATGATTTCCGCATACGTACGTCTGGCTGTCGCTCCTGTCGCATTCCTTCGCCCTTTCGTTGCAGCATTTCTGAATAATGCTGTTTTTGTTTCAATGCCTCGTCGGCTCGTAATCACAGCTTTGCGCCTTGCTATCACTTTTGTCTTATCGTCTTGACCTCTGCCGCGTCTCTGGAGTTTTCTACTGCCTTTGTCGCATCTCCTCGGCCTCTGATTTCCGCATATGTACGTCTTGCTCTCACTCCTGTCGCATTCCTTCGCCCTCTCGTTTAAGAATCTTTGCATATTGCTGTGTTTTTGTTGCAACGCCTCATCGGCTCGTAACCACAGCTGTGCGCCTTGCTAGCACTTCTGTCTTATCGTCATGATCTTTGCCGCGTCTCTGGAGTTTTCAATGCCTTTGTCGCATATCCTCGGCCTTTGATTTCCGCATAAGTGCGTCTTGCTTTCTCTCCTATCGCATTCCTTCGCCTTCTCGTTGCAGCATCTCTGCATATTGCTGTGTTTTTGTTGCAATGCCTCGTCGGCTCGTAACCACACTTCTGCGTCTTGCTAGAATTGCTGTTTATCGCGTTGACTGCTGCCGCGTCTATTAAGTTTTTTGTGCCTTTGTCGCATCTCCTCGGCCTATGATTTCCGCATATGTACGTCCTGTTCTCGCTCCTTTCACGTCACGTCAGCTTCTCGTTTCAGCGTCTCAGCATATTGCTGTTTTTTTATTGCAACGCCTCGTCGGCTCGTAACCACAGCTGTGCGCCTTGCTAGCACTTCTGTCTTATCGTCTTGACCTCTGCCGCGTCTCTGGAGTTTTCTACTGCCTTTGTCGCATCTCCTCGGCCTACTGATTTCCGCATATGTACGTCTTTCTCTCACTCCTGTCGCATTCCTTCGCCCTCTCGTTGCAGCATTTCTGCATATTGCTGTGTTTTTGCCACGCCTCGTCGGCTCGTAACCACAGCTGTGCGTCTTGCTAGCACTTCTGTCTTATGGTCTTGACCTCTGCCGCGTCTCTGGAGTTTTCACTGCCTTTGTCGCATATCATCGGCCTTTGATTTCCGCATATGTGCGTCTTGCTCTCACTCCTATCGCATTCCGTCGCCCTCTCGTTGCAGCATCTCTGCATATTGCTGTGTTTTTGTTGCAACGTCTCGTCGGCTCATAACTACCGCTGTGCACCTTGCTAGCACATCTGTCGTATTGTCTTGACCTCTGCCGCGTCTCTGGAATTTTCTACTGCCTTTGTCGCACCTCGTCGGCCTATGATATCCGCATAAGTGCGTCTTGCTTTCTCTCGTATCGCATTCCTTCGCCTTCTCGTTGCAGCATTTCTGAATATTGCTGTTTTTGTTTCAATGCCTCGTCGGCTCGTAATCACAGCTGTGCGCCTTGCTAGCACTTTTGTCTTATCGTCTTGACCTGTGCCGCGTCTCTGGAGTTTTCTGCTGCCTTTGTCGCATCTCCTCGGCCTCTGATTTCCGCATATGTACGTCTTGCTCTCACTCCTGTCGCATTCCTTCCCCCTCTCGTTGCAGCATTTCTGCATATTGCTGTGTTTTTGCCACGCCTCGTCGGCTCGTAACCACAGCTGTGCGTCTTGCTAGCACTTCTGTCTTATGGTCTTGACCTCTGCCGCGTCTCTGGAGTTTTCACTGCCTTTGTCGCATATCCTCGGCCTTTGATTTCCGCATATGTGCGTCTTGCTCTCACTCCAGTCGCATTCCGTCGCCCTCTCGTTGCAGCATCTCTGCATATTGCTGTGTTTTTGTTACAACGTCTCGTCGGCTCATAACCACCGCTGTGCACCTTGCTAGCACATCTGTCGTATCGTCTTGACCTCTGCCGCGTCTCTGGAATTTTCTACTGCCTTTGTCGCATCTCGTCGGCCTATGATATCCGCATAAGTGCGTCTTGCTTTCTCTCCTATCGCATTCCTTCGCCTTCTCGTTGCAGCATCTCTGCATATTGCTGTGTATTTGTTACAACGCCTCGTTGGCTCGTAACCACAGCTCTGCATCTTGCTAGCACTTCTGTCTTATCGTCTTGACCTCTGCCGCGCCTCTGGAGTTTTCTACTGCCTTTGTCGCATCCCCTCGGCCTATGATTTCCACATATGTACAACTTGCTCTCGCTCCTGTCGCATTCTTTCGCCCTCTCGTTGCAGCATCTCTGCATATTGCGTGTTTGTTGCAACGCCTCGTCGGCTCGTAACCACAGCCATGCGCCTTGCTAGCACTTCTGTCTTATCGCCTCGACCTCTGCCGCGTCTCTGGAGTTTTCTACTGCCTCTGTCGCATCTCCTCGGCCTACGTTTCCCGCATATGTGCGTCTTTCTCTCGCTCCTGTCGCATTCCTTCGCCCTCTCGTTGCAGCATCTCTGCACATTGCTGTGTTTTTATTACAACGCCTCGCCGGCTCATAACCACAGCTCTGCGCCTTGCTAGCACATCTGTCTTATCGTCTCGACCTCTGCCGCGTCTCTGGAGTTTTCTACTGCCTCTGTCGCATCTCCTCGGTCTACGTTTTCCACCTATGTGCGTCCTACTCTCGCTCCGGTCGCATTCCTTCGCCCTCTCGTTGCAGCATCTCTGCACATTGCTGTGTTTTTGTTGCAATGCCTCGTCGGCTCGTAACCACAGCTGTGCGCCTTGCTAGCACTTCTGTCTTATCGTCTTGACCTTTGCCGCGTCTCTGGAGTTTTCTACTGCCTATGTCGCTTCTCCTCGACCTATGATTTCTACATATGTACGTCTTGCTCTCGCTCCTGTCGCATACCTTCGCCCTCTCGTTGAATAATCTCTGCATATTGCTGTATTTTTGTTACAACTTCTCGTCTGCTCGTAACAAAAGCTCTGCACCTTGCTAGCACTTCTGTCGTATCGTCTTGACCTCTGCCGCGTCTCTGGAAATTTCTACTGCCTTTGTCGCATCTCGTCGGCCTATGATATCCGCATAAGTGCGTCTTGCTTTCTCTCCTATCGCATTCCTTCGCCTTCTCGTTGCAGCATCTCTGCATATTGCTGTGTTTTTGTTACAACGCCTCGTTGGCTCGTAACCACAGCTCTGCATCTTGCTAGCACTTCTGTCTTATCGTCTTGACCTCTGCCGCGCCTCTGGAGTTTTCTACTGCCTTTGTCGCATCCCCTCGGCCTACGATTTCCGCATATGTACGCCTTGCTCTCGCTCCTGTCGCATACCTTCGCCCTCTCGTTGCAGCATTTCTGCATATTGCTGTGTGGTTTTTCCAACGCCTCGTCGGCTTGTAACCACAGCTGTGCGCCTTGCTAGCCCGTCTGCCTTATCGTCTTGACCTCTCCCGCGTCTCTGGAGTTTTCTACTGCCTTTGTCGCATATCCTCGGCCTACGATTTCCGCATATGTACGCCTTGCTCTCGCTCCTGTCGCATACCTTCGCCCTCTCGTTGCAGCATTTCTGCATATTGCTGTGTTTTTTTGCAACGCCTCGTCGGCTCGTAACCACAGCTGTGCGCCTTGCTAGCACTTCTGTCTTCTCGTCTAGACCTCTGCCGCGTCTCTGGAGTTTTCTACTGCCTTTGTCGCATCTCCTCGACCTATGATTTCTACATATGTACGTCTTGCTCTCGCTCCTGTCGCATACCTTCGCCCTCTCGTTGAATAATCTCTGCATATTGCTGTGTTTTTGTTACAACTTCTCGTCTGCGCGTAACAAAAGCTCTGCGCCTTGCTAGCACTTTTGTCTTATCGTCTTGACCTCTGCCGCGTCTCTGGAGTTTTCTACTGCCTTTGTCGCATCTCCTCGGCCTCTGATTTCCGCATATGTACGTCTTGCTCTCACTCCTGTCGCATTCCTTCGCCCTCTCGTTGCAGCATTTCTGCATATTGCTGTGTTTTTGCCACGCCTCGTCGGCTCGTAACCATAGCTGTGCGTCCTTGCTAGCACTTCTGTCTTATGGTCTTGACCTCTGCCGCGTCTCTGGAGTTTTCTACTGCCTTTGTCGCATCTCCTCGGCCTACGTTTTCCGCATATGTGCGTCTTTCTCTCGCTCCTGTCGCATTCCTTCGCCCTCTCGTTGCAGCATCTCTGCACATTGCTGTGTTTTTATTACAACGCCTCGCCGGCTCATAACCACAGCTCTGCGCCTTGCTAGCACATCTGCCTTATCGTCTCGACCTCTGCCGCGTCTCTGGAGTTTTCTACTGCCTCTGTCGCATCTCCTCGGTCTACGTTTTCCACCTATGTGCGTCCTACGCTCGCTCCTGTCGCATTCCTTCGCACTCTGGTTGCAGCATCTCTGCATATTGCTGTGCTTTTGTTACAACGCCTCGTCGGCTCGTAACCACAGCTCTGCGTCTTGCTAGAATTGCTGTTTTTCGTATCGACTTCTGCCGCGTCTCTGAAGCTTTCTAGTGCCTTTGTCGCATCTCCTCGGCCTACGATTTCCGCATATGTACGTCTTGTTCTCGCTCCTGTCACAACAAGTCAGCTTCTCGTTTCAGTATCTCAGCATATTGCTTTTTTTTATTGCAACGCCTCGTCGGCTCGTAACCACAGCTCTGCGTCTTGCTAGAACTTCTGTCTTATCGCCTTGACCTCTGCTGCGTCTCTGGAGTTTTCTACTGCCTTTGTCGCATCTCCTCGGCCTATGATTTCCGCATACGTACGTCTTGCTGTCGCTCCTGTCGCATTCCTTCGCCCTTTCGTTGCAGCATTTCTGAATATTGCTGTTTTTGTTTCAATGCCTCGTCGGCTCGTAATCACAGCTGTGCGCCTTGCTAGCACTTTTGTCTTATCGTCTTGACCTCTGCCGCGTCTCTGGAGTTTTCTACTGCCTTTGTCGCATCTCCTCGGCCTCTGATTTCCGCATATGTACGTCTTTCTCTCACTCCTGTCGCATTCCTTCGCCTTCTCGTTGCAGCATCTCTGCATATTGCTGTGTATTTGTTACAACGCCTCGTCGGCTCGTAACCACAGCTCTGCATCTTGCTAGCACTTCTGTCTTATCGTCTTGACCTCTGCCGCGTCTCTGGAGTTTTCTACTGCCTTTGTCGCATCTCCTCGGCCTATGATTTCCACATATGTACGACTTGCTTTCGCTCCTGTCGCATTCTTCGCCCTCTCGTTGCAGCATCTCTGCATATTGCTTGTTTTTGTTGCAACGCCTCGTCGGCTCGTAACCACAGCTCTGCGCCTTGCTAGCACTTCTGTCTTATCGTCTTGACCTCTGCCGCGTCTCTGGAGTTTTCTACTGCCTCTGTCGCATCTCCTCGGCCTACGATTTCCGCATATGTGCGTCTTTCTCTCGCTCCTGTCGCATTCCTTCGCCCTCTCGTTGCAGCATCTCTGCATATTGCTGTGTTTTTGTTACAACGCCTCGTCGGCTCGTAACCACAGCTCTGCGCCTTGCTAGCACTTCTGTCTTATCGTCTCGACCTCTGCCGCGTCTCTGGAGTTTTCTACTGCCTCTGTCGCATCTCCTCGGCCTACGTTTTCCACATATGTGCGTCCTTCTCTCGCTCCGGTCGCATTCCTTCGCCCTCTCGTTGCAGCATCTCTGCATATTGCTGTGTTTTTGTTGCAACGCCTCGTCGGCTCGTAACCACAGCTGTGCGCCTTGCTAGCACTTCTGTCTTATCGTCTTGACCTCTGCCGCGTCTCTGGAGTTTTCTACTGCCTTTGTCGCATCTCCTCGGCCTACGATTTCCACATATGTGCGTCCTACTCTCGCTCCGGTCGCATTCCTTCGCCCTCTCGTTGCAGCATCTCTGCATATTGCTGTGTTTTTGTTGCAACGCCTCGTCGGCTCGTAACCACAGCTGTGCGCCTTGCTAGCACTTCTGTCTTATCGTCTTGACCTCTGCCGCGTCTCTGGAGTTTTCTACTGCCTTTGTCGCATCTCCTCGGCCTATGATTTCCGCATATGTACGTCTTGCTTTCGCTCCTGTCGCATTCCTTCGCCCTCTCGTTGCAGCATCTCTGCATATTGCTGTGTTTTGTTGCAACGCCTCGTCGGCTCGTAACCACAGCTCTGCGCCTTGCTAGCACTTCTGTCTTATCGCCTCGACCTCTGCCGCGTCTCTGGAGTTTTCTACTGCCTCTGTCGCATCTCCTCGGCCTACGTTTCCGCATATGTGCGTCTTTCTCTCGCTCCTGTCGCATTCCTTCGCCCTCTCGTTGCAGCATCTCTGCATATTGCTGTGTTTTTGTTACAACGCCTCGTCGGCTCGTAACCACAGCTCTGCGCCTTGCTAGCACATCTGTCTTATCGTCTTGACCTCTGCCGCGTCTCTGGAGTTTTCTACTGCCTCTGTCGCATCTCCTCGGCCTACGTTTTCCGCATATGTGCGTCTTGCTCTCGCTCCTGTCGCATTCCTTCGCCCTCTCGTTGCAGCATCTCTGCATATTGCTGTGTTTTTGTTGCAATGCCTCGTCGGCTCGTAACCACAGCTCTGCGCCTTGCTAGCACTTCTGTCTTATCGTCTTGACCTCTGCCGCGTCTCTGGAGTTTTCTACTGCCTTTGTCGCATCTCCTCGGCCTACGATTTCCGCATATGTACGTCTTGCTCTCGCTCCTGTCGCATTCCTTCGCCCTCTCGTTGCAGCATCTCTGCATATTGCTGTGTTTTTGTTGCAACGCCTCGTCGGCTCGTAACCACAGCTCTGCGCCTTGCTAGCACTTCTGTCTTATCGTCTTGACCTTCTGCCGCGTCTCTGGAGTTTTCTACTGCCTTTGTCGCATCTCCTCGGCCTATGATTTCCGCATATGTACGTCTTGCTCTCGCTCCTGTCGCATACCTTCGCCCTCTCGTTGAATAATCTCTGCATATTGCTGTTTTTTGTTACAACTCCTCGTCGGCTCGTAACCAAAAGCTCTGCGCCTTGCTAGCACTTCTGTCTTATCGTCTTGACCTCTGCCGCGTCTCTGGAATTTTCTACTGCCTTTGTCGCATCTCGTCGGCCTATGATATCCGCATAAGTGCGTCTTGCTTTCTCTCCTATCGCATTCCTTCGCCTTCTCGTTGCAGCATCTCTGCATATTGCTGTGTTTTTGTTACAACGCCTCGTCGGCTCGTAACCACAGCTCTGCGTCTTGCTAGCACTTTTGTCTTATCGTCTTGACCTCTGCCGCGTCTCTGGAGTTTTCTACTGCCTTTGTCGCATCTCCTCGGCCTCTGATTTCCGCATATGTACGTCTTGCTCTCACTCCTGTCGCATTCCTTCGCCCTCTCGTTGCAGCATTTCTGCATATTGCTGTGTTTTTGCCACGCCTCGTCGGCTCGTAACCACAGCTGTGCGTCTTGCTAGCACTTCTGTCTTATGGTCTTGACCTCTGCCGCGTCTCTGGAGTTTTCTACTGCCTTTGTCGCATATCCTCGGCCTTTGATTTCCGCATATGTGCGTCTTGCTCTCGCTCCTGTCGCATTCCTTCGCCCTCTCGTTGCAGCATCTCTGCATATTGCTGTGTTTTTGTTACAACGTCTCGTCGGCTCGTAACCACAGCTGTGCGCCTTGCTAGCACTTCTGTCTTATCGCCTCGACCTCTGCCGCGTCTCTGGAGTTTTCTACTGCCTCTGTCGCATCTCCTCGGCCTACGTTTCCCGCATATGTGCGTCTTTCTCTCGCTCCTGTCGCATTCCTTCGCCCTCTCGTTGCAGCATCTCTGCACATTGCTGTGTTTTTATTACAACGCCTCGCCGGCTCATAACCACAGCTCTGCGCCTTGCTAGCACATCTGTCTTATCGTCTCGACCTCTGCCGCGTCTCTGGAGTTTTCTACTGCCTCTGTCGCATCTCCTCGGTCTACGTTTTCCACCTATGTGCGTCCCACTCTCGCTCCGGTCGCATTCCTTCGCCCTCTCGTTGCAGCATCTCTGCATATTGCTGTGTTTTTGTTGCAATACCTCGTCGGCTCGTAACCACAGCTGTGCGCCTTGCTAGCACTTCTGTCTTATCGTCTTGACCTCTGCCGCGTCTCTGGTGTTTTCTACTTCCTTTGTCGCATCTCCTCGGCCTCTGATTTCCGCATATGTACGTCTTGCTCTCGCTCCTGTCGCATTCCTTCGCCCTCTCGTTGCAGCATCTCTGCATATTGCTGTGTTTTTGTTGCAACGCCTCGTCGGCTCGTAACCACAGCTGTGCGCCTTGCTAGCACTTCTGCCTTATCGTCCTGACCTCTCCCTCGTCTCTGGAGTTTTCTACTGCCTCTGTCGCATCTCCTCGGTCTACGTTTTCCACCTATGTGCGTCCTACTCTCGCTCCGGTCGCATTCCTTCGCCCTCTCGTTGCAGCATCTCTGCACATTGCTGTGTTTTTGTTGCAATGCCTCGTCGGCTCGTAACCACAGCTGTGCGCCTTGCTAGCACTTCTGTCTTATCGTCTTGACCTTTGCCGCGTCTCTGGAGTTTTCTACTGCCTATGTCGCTTCTCCTCGACCTATGATTTCTACATATGTACGTCTTGCTCTCGCTCCTGTCGCATACCTTCGCCCTCTCGTTGAATAATCTCTGCATATTGCTGTATTTTTGTTACAACTTCTCGTCTGCTCGTAACAAAAGCTCTGCACCTTGCTAGCACTTCTGTCGTATCGTCTTGACCTCTGCCGCGTCTCTGGAAATTTCTACTGCCTTTGTCGCATCTCGTCGGCCTATGATATCCGCATAAGTGCGTCTTGCTTTCTCTCCTATCGCATTCCTTCGCCTTCTCGTTGCAGCATCTCTGCATATTGCTGTGTTTTTGTTACAACGCCTCGTTGGCTCGTAACCACAGCTCTGCATCTTGCTAGCACTTCTGTCTTATCGTCTTGACCTCTGCCGCGCCTCTGGAGTTTTCTACTGCCTTTGTCGCATCCCCTCGGCCTACGATTTCCGCATATGTACGCCTTGCTCTCGCTCCTGTCGCATACCTTCGCCCTCTCGTTGCAGCATTTCTGCATATTGCTGTGTTTTTTTGCAACGCCTCGTCGGCTCGTAACCACAGCTGTGCGCCTTGCTAGCACTTCTGTCTTCTCGTCTTGACCTTTGCCGCGTCTCTGGAGTTTTCTAGTGCCCCTGTCGCATCTCCTCGGCCTACGTTTTCCGCATATGTACGTCTTGCTCTCACTCCTGTCGCATTTCTTCGCCCTCTCGTTGCAGGATCTCTGCATATTGCTGTGTGGTTTTTCCAACGCCTCGTCGGCTTGTAACCACAGCTGTGCGCCTTGCTAGCACGTCTGCCTTATCGTCTTGACCTCTCCCGCGATCTCTGGAGTTTTCTACTGCCTTTGTCGCATATCCTCGGCCTACGATTTCCGCATATGTACGCCTTGCTCTCGCTCCTGTCGCATACCTTCGCCCTCTCGTTGCAGCATTTCTGCATATTGCTGTGTTTTTTTGCAACGCCTCGTCGGCTCGTAACCACAGCTGTGCGCCTTGCTAGCACTTCTGTCTTCTCGTCTAGACCTCTGCCGCGTCTCTGGAGTTTTCTACTGCCTTTGTCGCATCTCCTCGACCTATGATTTCTACATATGTACGTCTTGCTCTCGCTCCTGTCGCATACCTTCGCCCTCTCGTTGAATAATCTCTGCATATTGCTGTGTTTTTGTTACAACTTCTCGTCTGCGCGTAACAAAAGCTCTGCGCCTTGCTAGCACTTTTGTCTTATCGTCTTGACCTCTGCCGCGTCTCTGGAGTTTTCTACTGCCTTTGTCGCATCTCCTCGGCCTCTGATTTCCGCATATGTATGTCTTGCTCTCACTCCTGTCGCATTCCTTCGCCCTCTCGTTGCAGCATTCTCTGCATATTGCTGTGTTTTTGTTACAACGCCTCGTTGGCTCGTAACCACAGCTCTGCATCTTGCTAGCACTTCTGTCTTATCGTCTTGACCTCTGCCGCGCCTCTGGAGTTTTCTACTGCCTTTGTCGCATCCCCTCGGCCTATGATTTACACATATGTACAACTTGCTCTCGCTCCTGTCGCATTCCTTCGCCCTCTCGTTGCAGCATCTCTGCATATTGCTGTTTGTTGCAACGCCTCGTCGGCTCGTAACCACGGCTGTGCGCCTTGCTAGCACTTATGTCTTATCGTCTTGACTTCTGCCGCGTCTCTGGAGTTTTCTACTGCCTTTGTCGCATCTCCTCGGCCTACGTTTTCCGCATATGTGCGTCTTACTCTCGCTCCTGTCGCATTCCTTCGCCCTCTCGTTGCAGCTTCTCTGCATATTGCTGTGTTTTTGTTGCAACTGCCTCGTCGGATTGTAACCATAGCTGTGCGCCTTGCTAGCACTTCTGCCTTATCGTCGTTGACCTCTCCAGCGACTCTGGAGTTTTCTACTGCCTTTGCCGCATCTCCTCGGAATATGATTTCCGCATATGTACGCCTTGCTCTCGCTCCGGTCGCATTCATTCGCCCTTTCGTTGCAGCATTTCTGCATATTGCTGTGTTTTTGTTGCAACGCCTCATCGGCTCGTAACCACAACTGTGCGCCTTGCTAGCACTTCTGTCTTATCGTCTTGACCTTTGCCGTGTCTCTGGAGTTTTCTACTGCCTTTGTCGCATCTCCTCGGCCTATGATTTCCACATACGTACGCCTTTCTCTTGCTCCGGTCGCATTTCTTCGCCCTTTCGTTGCAGCATTTCTGCATATTGCTGTGTTTTTGTTGCAACGCCTCGTCGGCTCGTACCACAGCTGTGCACCTTGCTAGCACTTCTGTATCATCGTCTTGACCTTTGCCGTGTCTCTGGAGTTTTCTACTGCCTTTGTCGCATCTCCTCGGCCTATGATTTCCACATACGTACGCCTTTCTCTTGCTCCGGTCGCATTTCTTCGCCCTTTCGTTGCAGCATTTCTGCATATTGCTGTGTTTTTGTTGCAACGCCTCGTCGGCTCGTACCACAGCTGTGCACCTTGCTAGCACTTCTGTATCATCGTCTTGACCTTTGCCGTGTCTCTGGAGTTTTCTACTGCCTTTGTCGCATCTCCTCGGCCTATGATTTCCACATACGTACGCCTTTCTCTTGCTCCGGTCGCATTTCTTCGCCCTTTCGTTGCAGCATTTCTGCATATTGCTGTGTTTTTGTTGCAACGCCTCGTCGGCTCGTACCACAGCTGTGCACCTTGCTAGCACTTCTGTATCATCGTCTTGACCTTTGCCGTGTCTCTGGAGTTTTCTACTGCCTTTGTCGCATCTCCTCGGCCTATGATTTCCACATACGTACGCCTTTCTCTTGCTCCGGTCGCATTTCTTCGCCCTTTCGTTGCAGCATTTCTGCATATTGCTGTGTTTTTGTTGCAACGCCTCGTCGGCTCGTACCACAGCTGTGCACCTTGCTAGCACTTCTGTATCATCGTCTTGACCTTTGCCGTGTCTCTGGAGTTTTCTACTGCCTTTGTCGCATCTCCTCGGCCTATGATTTCCACATACGTACGCCTTTCTCTTGCTCCGGTCGCATTTCTTCGCCCTTTCGTTGCAGCATCTCTGCATATTGCTGTGCTTTTGTTACAACGCCTCGTCGGCTCGTAACCACAGCTCTGCGTCTTGCTAGAATTGCTGTTTTTCGTATCGACTTCTGCCGCGTCTCTGAAGCTTTCTAGTGCCTTTGTCGCATCTCCTCGGCCTATGATTTCCGCATATGTACGTCTTGTTCTCGCTCCTGTCACAACAAGTCAGCTTCTCGTTTCAGTATCTCAGCATATTGCTTTTTTTATTGCAACGCCTCGTCGGCTCGTAACCACAGCTCTGCGTCTTGCTAGAACTTCTGTCTTATCGCCTTGACCTCTGCTGCGTCTCTGGAGTTTTCTACTGCCTTTGTCGCATCTCCTCGGCCTATGATTTCCGCATACGTACGTCTTGCTCTCGCTCCTGTCGCATTCCTTCGCCCTTTCGTTGCAGCATTTCTGCATATTGCTGTGTTTTGTTTCAATGCCTCGTCGGCTCGTAACCACAGCTCTGCGCCTTGCTAGCACTTCTGTCTTATCGTCTTGACCTCTGCCGCGTCTCTGGAGTTTTCTACTGCCTTTGTCGCATCTCCTCGGCCTCTGATTTCCGCATATGTATGCGTCTTGCTCTCACTCCTGTCGCATTCCTTCGCCCTCTCGTTGAAGAATCTCTGCATATTGCTGTGTTTTTGTTGCAACGCCTCATCGGCTCGTAACCACAGCTGTGCGCCTTGCTAGCACTTCTGTCTTATCGTCTTGATCTTTGCCGCGTCTCTGGAGTTTTCACTGCCTTGGTCGCATATCCTCGGCCTTTGATTTCCGCATAAGTGCGTCTTGCTTTCTCTCCTATCGCATTCCTTCGCCTTCTCGTTGCAGCATCTCTGCATATTGCTGTGTTTTTGTTACAACGCCTCGTTGGCTCGTAACCACAGCTCTGCATCTTGCTAGCACTTCTGTCTTATCGTCTTGACCTCTGCCGCGCCTCTGGAGTTTTCTACTGCCTTTGTCGCATCCCCTCGGCCTTTGATTTCCGCATAGGTGCGTCTTGCTTTCTCTCCTATCGCATTCCTTCGCCTTCTCGTTGCAGCATCTCTGCATATTGCTGTGTTTTTGTTACAACGCCTCGTTGGCTCGTAACCACAGCCATGCGCCTTGCTAGCACTTCTGTCTTATCGTCTCGACCTCTGCCGCGTCTCTGGAGTTTTCTACTGCCTCTGTCGCATCTCCCCGGCCTACGTTTTCCGCATATGTGCGTCTTTCTCTCGCTCCTGTCGCATTCCTTCGCCCTCTCGTTGCAGCATCTCTGCACATTGCTGTGTTTTTATTACAACGCCTCGCCGGCTCATAACCACAGCTCTGCGCCTTGCTAGCACATCTGCCTTATCGTCTCGACCTCTGCCGCGTCTCTGGAGTTTTCTACTGCCTCTGTCGCATCTCCTCGGTCTACGTTTTCCACCTATGTGCGTCCTACGCTCGCTCCTGTCGCATTCCTTCGCACTCTGGTTGCAGCATCTCTGCATATTGCTGTGCTTTTGTTACAACGCCTCGTCGGCTCGTAACCACAGCTCTGCGTCTTGCTAGAATTGCTGTTTTTCGTATCGACTTCTGCCGCGTCTCTGAAGCTTTCTAGTGCCTTTGTCGCATCTCCTCGGCCTACGATTTCCGCATATGTACGTCTTGTTCTCGCTCCTGTCACAACAAGTCAGCTTCTCGTTTCAGTATCTCAGCATATTGCTTTTTTTTATTGCAACGCCTCGTCGGCTCGTAACCACAGCTCTGCGTCTTGCTAGAACTTCTGTCTTATCGCCTTGACCTCTGCTGCGTCTCTGGAGTTTTCTACTGCCTTTGTCGCATCTCCTCGGCCTATGATTTCCGCATACGTACGTCTTGCTCTCCTCCTGTCGCATTCCTTCGCCCTTTCGTTGCAGCATTTCTGAATATTGCTGTTTTTGTTTCAATGCCTCGTCGGCTCGTAATCACAGCTGTGCGCCTTGCTAGCACTTTTGTCTTATCGTCTTGACCTCTGCCGCGTCTCTGGAGTTTTCTACTGCCTTTGTCGCATCTCCTCGGCCTCTGATTTCCGCATATGTACGTCTTGCTCTCACTCCTGTCGCATTCCTTCGCCCTCTCGTTGCAGCATCTCTGCATATTGCTGTGTTTTTGTTACAACGCCTCGTCGGCTCGTAACCACAGCTCTGCGCCTTGCTAGCACTTCTGTCTTATCGTCTTGACCTCTGCCGCGCCTCTGGAGTTTTCTACTGCCTTTGTCGCATCCCCTCGGCCTATGATTTACACATATGTACAACTTGCTCTCGCTCCTGTCGCATTCTTTCGCCCTCTCGTTGCAGCATCTCTGCATATTGCTGTTTGTTGTCAACGCCTCGTCGGCTCGTAACCACAGCCATGCGCCTTGCTAGCACTTCTGTCTTATCGCCTCGACCTCTGCCGCGTCTCTGGAGTTTTCTACTGCCTCTGTCGCATCTCCTCGGCCTACGTTTCCCGCATATGTGCGTCTTTCTCTCGCTCCTGTCGCATTCCTTCGCCCTCTCGTTGCAGCATCTCTGCACATTGCTGTGTTTTTATTACAACGCCTCGCCGGCTCATAACCACAGCTCTGCGCCTTGCTAGCACATCTGTCTTATCGTCTCGACCTCTGCCGCGTCTCTGGAGTTTTCTACTGCCTCTGTCGCATCTCCTCGGCCTACGATTTCCACATATGTGCGTCTCGCTCTCGCTCCGGTCGCATTCCTTCGCCCTCTCGTTGCAGCATCTCTGCATATTGCTGTGTTTTTGTTGCAATGCCTCGTCGGCTCGTAACCACAGCTGTGCGCCTTGCTAGCACTTCTGTCTTATCGTCTTGACCTCTGCCGCGTCTCTGGTGTTTTCTACTGCCTTTGTCGCATCTCCTCGGCCTCTGATTTCCGCATATGTACGTCTTGCTCTCGCTCCTGTCGCATTCCTTCGCCCTCTCGTTGCAGCATCTCTGCATATTGCTGTGTTTTTGTTGCAACGCCTCGTCGGCTCGTAACCACAGCTGTGCGCCTTGCTAGCACTTCTGCCTTATCGTCCTGACCTCTCCCTCGTCTCTGGAGTTTTCTACTGCCTCTGTCGCATCTCCTCGGTCTACGTTTTCCACCTATGTGCGTCCTACTCTCGCTCCGGTCGCATTCCTTCGCCCTCTCGTTGCAGCATCTCTGCACATTGCTGTGTTTTTGTTGCAATGCCTCGTCGGCTCGTAACCACAGCTGTGCGCCTTGCTAGCACTTCTGTCTTATCGTCTTGACCTTTGCCGCGTCTCTGGAGTTTTCTACTGCCTATGTCGCTTCTCCTCGACCTATGATTTCTACATATGTACGTCTTGCTCTCGCTCCTGTCGCATACCTTCGCCCTCTCGTTGAATAATCTCTGCATATTGCTGTATTTTTGTTACAACTTCTCGTCTGCTCGTAACAAAAGCTCTGCACCTTGCTAGCACTTCTGTCGTATCGTCTTGACCTCTGCCGCGTCTCTGGAAATTTCTACTGCCTTTGTCGCATCTCGTCGGCCTATGATATCCGCATAAGTGCGTCTTGCTTTCTCTCCTATCGCATTCCTTCGCCTTCTCGTTGCAGCATCTCTGCATATTGCTGTGTTTTTGTTACAACGCCTCGTTGGCTCGTAACCACAGCTCTGCATCTTGCTAGCACTTCTGTCTTATCGTCTTGACCTCTGCCGCGCCTCTGGAGTTTTCTACTGCCTTTGTCGCATCCCCTCGGCCTACGATTTCCGCATATGTACGCCTTGCTCTCGCTCCTGTCGCATACCTTCGCCCTCTCGTTGCAGCATTTCTGCATATTGCTGTGTTTTTTTGCAACGCCTCGTCGGCTCGTAACCACAGCTGTGCGCCTTGCTAGCACTTCTGTCTTCTCGTCTTGACCTTTGCCGCGTCTCTGGAGTTTTCTAGTGCCCCTGTCGCATCTCCTCGGCCTACGTTTTCCGCATATGTACGTCTTGCTCTCACTCCTGTCGCATTTCTTCGCCCTCTCGTTGCAGGATCTCTGCATATTGCTGTGTGGTTTTTCCAACGCCTCGTCGGCTTGTAACCACAGCTGTGCGCCTTGCTAGCACGTCTGCCTTATCGTCTTGACCTCTCCCGCGATCTCTGGAGTTTTCTACTGCCTTTGTCGCATATCCTCGGCCTACGATTTCCGCATATGTACGCCTTGCTCTCGCTCCTGTCGCATACCTTCGCCCTCTCGTTGCAGCATTTCTGCATATTGCTGTGTTTTTTTGCAACGCCTCGTCGGCTCGTAACCACAGCTGTGCGCCTTGCTAGCACTTCTGTCTTCTCGTCTAGACCTCTGCCGCGTCTCTGGAGTTTTCTACTGCCTTTGTCGCATCTCCTCGACCTATGATTTCTACATATGTACGTCTTGCTCTCGCTCCTGTCGCATACCTTCGCCCTCTCGTTGAATAATCTCTGCATATTGCTGTGTTTTTGTTACAACTTCTCGTCTGCGCGTAACAAAAGCTCTGCGCCTTGCTAGCACTTTTGTCTTATCGTCTTGACCTCTGCCGCGTCTCTGGAGTTTTCTACTGCCTTTGTCGCATCTCCTCGGCCTCTGATTTCCGCATATGTATGTCTTGCTCTCACTCCTGTCGCATTCCTTCGCCCTCTCGTTGCAGCATTTCTGCATATTGCTGTGTTTTTGCCACGCCTCGTCGGCTCGTAACCATAGCTGTGCGTCTTGCTAGCACTTCTGTCTTATGGTCTTGACCTCTGCCGCGTCTCTGGAGTTTTCACTGCCTTTGTCGCATATCCTCGGCCTATGATATCCGCATAAGTGCGTCTTGCTTTCTCTCCTATCGCATTCCTTCGCCTTCTCGTTGCAGCATCTCTGCATATTGCTGTGTTTTTGTTACAACGCCTCGTTGGCTCGTAACCACAGCTCTGCACCTTGCTAGCACTTCTGTCTTATCGTCTTGACCTCTGCCGCGCCTCTGGAGTTTTCTACTGCCTTTGTCGCATCCCCTCGGCCTATGATTTACACATATGTACAACTTGCTCTCGCTCCTGTCGCATTCCTTCGCCCTCTCGTTGCAGCATCTCTGCATATTGCTGTTTGTTGCAACGCCTCGTCGGCTCGTAACCACGGCTGTGCGCCTTGCTAGCACTTATGTCTTATCGTCTTGACTTCTGCCGCGTCTCTGGAGTTTTCTACTGCCTTTGTCGCATCTCCTCGGCCTACGTTTTCCGCATATGTGCGTCTTGCTCTCGCTCCTGTCGCATTCCTTCGCCCTCTCGTTGCAGCATCTCTGCATATTGCTGTGTTTTTGTTGCAATGCCTCGTCGGCTCGTAACCACAGCTCTGCGTCTTGCTAGAACTTGCTGTCTTATCGTCTTGACCTGCTGCCGCGTCTTCTAGAGTTTTCTACTGCCTTTGTCGCATCTCCTCGGCCTATGATTTCCGCATATGTACGTCTTGTTCTCGCTCCTGTCACATCACTTCGCCTTCTCGTTTCAGCGTCTCAGCATATTGCTGTTTTTTTATTGCAACGCCTCGTCGGCTCGTAACCACAGCTCTGCGTCTTGCTAGAACTTCTGTCTTATCGTCTTGACCTCTGCTGCGTCTCTGGAGTTTTCTACTGCCTTTGTCGCATCTCCTCGGCCTATGATTTCCCCATACGTACGTCTTGCTCTCGCTCCTGTCGCATTCCTTCGCCCTCTCGTTGCAGCATCTCTGCATATTGCTGTGTTTTTGTTCCAACGCCTCGTCGGCTCGTAACCATAGCTGTGCGCCTTGCTAGCACTTCTGTCTTATCGTCTTGACCTCTGCCGCGTCTCTGGAGTTTTCTACTGCCTTTGTCGCATCTCCTCGGCCTATGATTTCCACATATGTACGCCTTTCTCTCGCTCCGGTCGCATTCCTTCGCCCTTTCGTTGCAGCATTTCTGCATATTGCTGTGTTTTTGTTGCAACGCCTCGTCGGCTCGTAACCACAGCTGTGCGCCTTGCTAGCACTTCTGTCTTATCGTCTTGACCTTCTGCCGCGTCTCTGGAGTTTTCTACTGCCTTTGTCGCATCTCCTCGGCCTATGATTTCCACATACGTACGTCTTTCTCTCGCTCCGGTCGCATTCCTTCGCCCTTTCGTTGCAGCATTTCTGCATATTGCTGTGTTTTTGTTGCAACGCCTCGTCGGCTCGTACCACAGCTGTGCACCTTGCTAGCACTTCTGTATCATCGTCTTGACCTCTGCCGTGTCTCTGGAGTTTTCTACTGCCTTTGTCGCATCTCCTCGGCCTATGATTTCCGCATACGTACGCCTTTCTCTCGCTCCGGTCGCATTTCTTCGCCCTTTCGTTGCAGCATTTCTGCATATTGCTGTGTTTTTGTTGCAACGCCTCGTCGGCTCGTAACCACAGCTGTGCGCCTTGCTAGCACTTCTGTCTTATCGTCTTGACCTTTGCCGCGTCTCTGGAGTTTTCTACTGCCTTTGTCGCATCTCCTCGGCCTATGATTTCCACATATGTACGTCTTTCTCTCGCTCCGGTCGCATTTCTTCGCCCTTTCGTTGCAGCATCTCTGCATATTGCTGTGTTTTTGTTGCAACGCCTCGTCGGCTCGTAACCACAGCTGTGCACCTTGCTAGCACTTCTGTCTCATCGTCTTGACCTCTGCCGCGTCTCTGGAGTTTTCTACTGCCTTTGTCGCATCTCCTCGGCCTATGATTTCCGCATACGTACGTCTTTCTCTTCGCTCCTGTCGCATTCCTTCGCCCTTTCGTTGCAGCATCTCTGCATATTGCTGTGTTTTTGTTGCAACGCCTCGTCGGCTCGTAACCACAGCTCTGCGCCTTGCTAGCACTTCTGTCTTATCGTCTTGACCTCTGCCGCGTCTCTGGAGTTTTCTACTGCCTTTGTCGCATCTCCTCGGCCTATGATTTCCGCATATGTACGTCTTGCTCTCGCTCCTGTCGCATTCCTTCGCCCTCTCGTTGCAGCATCTCTGCATATTGCTGTGTTTTTGTTCCAACGCCTCGTCGGCTCGTAACCACAGCTGTGCGCCTTGCTAGCACTTCTGTCTTATCGTCTTGACCTCTGCCGCGTCTCTGGAGTTTTCTACTGCCTTTGTCGCATCTCCTCGGCCTATGATTTCCGCATATGTACGTCTTGCTCTCGCTCCTGTCGCATTCCTTCGCCCTCTCGTTGCAGCATCTCTGCATATTGCTGTGTTTTTGTTGCAACGCCTCGTCGGCTCGTAACCACAGCTGTGCGCCTTGCTAGCACTTCTGTCTTATCGTCTTGACCTCTGCCGCGTCTCTGGAGTTTTCTACTGCCTTTGTCGCATCTCCTCGGCCTATGATTTCCGCATATGTACGTCTTGCTCTCGCTCCTGTCGCATTCCTTCGCCCTCTCGTTGCAGCATCTCTGCATATTGCTGTGTTTTTGTTACAACTCCTCGTCGGCTCGTAACACAAGCTCTGCGCCTTGCTAGCACTTCTGTCTTATCGTCTTGACCTCTGCCGCGTCTCTGGAGTTTTCTACTGCCTTTGTCGCATCTCCTCGGCCTATGATTTCCGCATATGTACGTCTTGCTCTCGCTCCTGTCGCATTCCTTCGCCCTCTCGTTGCAGCATCTCTGCATATTGCTGTGTTTTGTTGCAACGCCTCGTCGGCTCGTAACCACAGCTGTGCGCCTTGCTAGCACTTCTGTCTTATCGTCTTGACCTCTGCCGCGTCTCTGGAGTTTTCTACTGCCTTTGTCGCATCTCCTCGGCCTATGATTTCCGCATATGTACGTCTTGCTCTCGCTCCTGTCGCATTCCTTCGCCCTCTCGTTGCAGCATCTCTGCATATTGCTGTGTTTTTGTTACAACGCCTCGTCGGCTCGTAACCACAGCTCTGCGCCTTGCTAGCACTTCTGTCTTATCGTCTTGACCTCTGCCGCGTCTCTGGAGTTTTCTACTGCCTTTGTCGCATCTCCTCGGCCTATGATTTCCGCATATGTACGTCTTGCTCTCGCTCCTGTCGCATTCCTTCGCCCTCTCGTTGCAGCATCTCTGCATATTGCTGTGTTTTTGTTACAACTCGTCGTCGGCTCGTAACGAAAGCTCTGCGCCTTGCTAGCACTTCTGTCTTATCGTCTTGACCTCTGCCGCGTCTCTGGAGATTTCTACTGCCTTTGTCGCATCTCCTCGGCCTATGATTTCCGCATATGTACGTCTTGTTCTCGCTCCTGTCACGTCACTTCAGCCTTCTCGTTGCAGCATCTCTGCATATTGCTGTTTTTTATTGCAACGCCTCGTCGGCTCGTAACCACAGCTGTGCGCCTTGCTAGCACTTCTGTCTTATCGTCTTGACCTCTGCCGCGTCTCTGGAGTTTTCTACTGCCTTTGTCGCATCTCCTCGGCCTACGATTTCCGCATATGTGCGTCTTACTCTCGCTCCTGTCGCATTCCTTCGCCCTCTCGTTGCAGCATCTCTGCATATTGCTGTGTTTTTGTTGCAACGCCTCGTCGGCTCGTAACCACAGCTGTGCGCCTTGCTAGCACTTCTGCCTTATCGTCTTGACCTCTCCCGCGTCTCTGGAGTTTTCTACTGCCTTTGTCGCATCTCCTCGGCCTATGATTTCCGCATATGTACGTCTTGCTCTCGCTCCTGTCGCATTCCTTCGCCCTCTCGTTGCAGCATCTCTGCATATTGCTGTGTTTTTGTTGCAATGCCTCGTCGGCTCGTAACCACAGCTGTGCGCCTTGCTAGCACTTCTGTCTTATCGTCTTGACCTCTGCCGCGTCTCTGGAGTTTTCTACTGCCTTTGTCGCATCTCCTCGGCCTATGATTTCCACATATGTACGTCTTGCTCTCGCTCCTGTCGCATTCCTTCGCCCTCTCGTTGCAGCATCTCTGCATATTGCTGTGTTTTTGTTACAACTTCTCGTCTGCTCGTAACCAAAGCTCTGCGCCTTGCTAGCACTTCTGTCTTATCGTCTTGACCTCTGCCGCGTCTCTGGAGTTTTCTACTGCCTTTGTCGCATCTCCTCGGCCTATGATTTCCGCATATGTGCGTCTTGCTCTCTCTCCTAGTCGCATTCCTTCGCCCTTCTCGTTGCAGCATCTCTGCATATTGCTGTGTTTTTGTTGCAACGCCTCGTCGGCTCGTAACCACAGCTGTGCGCCTTGCTAGCACTTCTGTCTTATCGTCTTGACCTCTGCCGCGTCTCTGGAGTTTTCTACTGCCCCTGTCGCATCCCCTCGGCCTACGTTTTCCGCATATGTACGTCTTGCTCTCGCTCCTGTCGCATTCCTTCGCCCTCTCGTTGCAGCATCTCTGCATATTGCTGGTGTGGTTTTTCCAACGCCTCGTCGGCTTGTAACCACAGCTGTGCGCCTTGCTAGCACGTCTGCCTTATCGTCTTGACCTCTCCCGCGACTCTGGAGTTTTCTACTGCCTTTGTCGCATATCCTCGGCCTACGATTTCCGCATATGTACGCCTTGCTCTCGCTCCTGTCGCATACCTTCGCCCTCTCGTTGCAGCATTTCTGCATATTGCTGTGTTTTTTGCAACGCCTCGTCGGCTCGTAACCACAGCTGTGCGCCTTGCTAGCACTTCTGTCTTCTCGTCTAGACCTCTGCCGCGTCTCTGGAGTTTTCTACTGCCTTTGTCGCATCTCCTCGACCTATGATTTCTACATATGTACGTCTTGCTCTCGCTCCTGTCGCATACCTTCGCCCTCTCGTTGAATAATCTCTGCATATTGCTGTGTTTTTGTTACAACTTCTCGTCTGCGCGTAACAAAAGCTCTGCGCCTTGCTAGCACTTTTGTCTTATCGTCTTGACCTCTGCCGCGTCTCTGGAGTTTTCTACTGCCTTTGTCGCATCTCCTCGGCCTATGATTTACACATATGTACAACTTGCTCTCGCTCCTGTCGCATTCCTTCGCCCTCTCGTTGCAGCATCTCTGCATATTGCTGTTTGTTGCAACGCCTCGTCGGCTCGTAACCACGGCTGTGCGCCTTGCTAGCACTTATGTCTTATCGTCTTGACTTCTGCCGCGTCTCTGGAGTTTTCTACTGCCTTTGTCGCATCTCCTCGGCCTACGTTTTCCGCATATGTGCGTCTTACTCTCGCTCCTGTCGCATTCCTTCGCCCTCTCGTTGCAGCTTCTCTGCATATTGCTGTGTTTTTGTTGCAATGCCTCGTCGGCTCGTAACCACAGTTCTGCGTCTTGCTAGAATTGCTGTTTATCATGTTGACTGCTGCCGCGTCTTCTAAGTTTTCTAGTGCCTTTGTCGCATCTCCTCGGCCTATGATTTCCGCATATGTACGTCTTGTTCTCGCTCCTGTCACATCACATCAGCTTCTCGTTTCAGCGTCTCAGCATATTGCTGTTTTTTTATTGCAACGCCTCGTCGGCTCGTAACCACAGCTCTGAGTCTTGCTAGAACTTCTATCTTATCGCCTTGACCTCTGCTGCGTCTCTGGAGTTTTCTACTGCCTTTGTCGCATCTTCTCGGCCTATGATTTCCCCATACGTACGTCTTGCTCTCGCTCCTGTCGCATTTCTTCGCCCTCTCGTTGCAGCATCTCTGCATATTGCTGTGTATTTTTTCCAACGCCTCGTCGGATTGTAACCATAGCTGTGCGCCTTGCTAGCACTTCTGCCTTATCGTCGTTGACCTCTCCAGCGACTCTGGAGTTTTCTACTGCCTTTGCTCGCATCTCCTCGGAATATGATTTCCGCATATGTACGCCTTGCTCTCGCTCCGGTCGCATTCATTCGCCCTTTCGTTGCAGCATTTCTGCATATTGCTGTGTTTTTGTTGCAACGCCTCATCGGCTCGTAACCACAACTGTGCGCCTTACTAGCACTTCTGTCTTATCGTCTTGACCTTTGCCGTGTCTCTGGAGTTTTCTACTGCCTTTGTCGCATCTCCTCGGCCTATGATTTCCACATACGTACGCCTTTCTCTTGCTCCGGTCGCATTTCTTCGCCCTTTCGTTGCAGCATTTCTGCATATTGCTGTGTTTTTGTTGCAACGCCTCGTCGGCTCGTACCACAGCTGTGCACCTTGCTAGCACTTCTGTATCATCGTCTTGACCTTTGCCGTGTCTCTGGAGTTTTCTACTGCCTTTGTCGCATCTCCTCGGCCTATGATTTCCACATACGTACGCCTTTCTCTTGCTCCGGTCGCATTTCTTCGCCCTTTCGTTGCAGCATTTCTGCATATTGCTGTGTTTTTGTTGCAACGCCTCGTCGGCTCGTACCACAGCTGTGCACCTTGCTAGCACTTCTGTATCATCGTCTTGACCTTTGCCGTGTCTCTGGAGTTTTCTACTGCCTTTGTCGCATCTCCTCGGCCTATGATTTCCACATACGTACGCCTTTCTCTTGCTCCGGTCGCATTTCTTCGCCCTTTCGTTGCAGCATTTCTGCATATTGCTGTGTTTTTGTTGCAACGCCTCGTCGGCTCGTACCACAGCTGTGCACCTTGCTAGCACTTCTGTATCATCGTCTTGACCTTTGCCGTGTCTCTGGAGTTTTCTACTGCCTTTGTCGCATCTCCTCGGCCTATGATTTCCACATACGTACGCCTTTCTCTTGCTCCGGTCGCATTTCTTCGCCCTTTCGTTGCAGCATTTCTGCATATTGCTGTGTTTTTGTTGCAACGCCTCGTCGGCTCGTACCACAGCTGTGCACCTTGCTAGCACTTCTGTATCATCGTCTTGACCTTTGCCGTGTCTCTGGAGTTTTCTACTGCCTTTGTCGCATCTCCTCGGCCTATGATTTCCACATACGTACGCCTTTCTCTTGCTCCGGTCGCATTTCTTCGCCCTTTCGTTGCAGCATTTCTGCATATTGCTGTGTTTTTGTTGCAACGCCTCGTCGGCTCGTAACCACAGCTGTGCGCCTTGCTAGCACTTCTGTCTTATCGTCTTGACCTTTGCCGCGTCTCTGGAGTTTTCTACTGCCTTTGTCGCATCTCCTCGGCCTATGATTTCCGCATACGTACGTCTTGCTCTCGCTCCTGTCGCATTCCTTCGCCCTCTCGTTGCAGCATCTCTGCATATTGCTGTGTGTTTGTTCCAACGCCTCGTCGGCTCGTAACCACAGCTGTGCGCCTTGCTAGCACTTCTGTCTTATCGTCTTGACCTCTGCCGCGTCTCTGAGTTTTCTACTGCCTTTGTCGCATCTCCTCGGCCTATGATTTCCGCATATGTACGTCTTGCTCTCGCTCCTGTCGCATTCCTTCGCACTCTCGTTGCATCATCTCTGCATATTGCTGTGCTTTTGTTACAATGCCTCGTCGGCTCGTAACCACAACTCTGCGTCTTGCTAGAACTTCTGTCTTATCGCCTTGACCTCTGCTGCGTCTCTGGAGTTTTCTACTGCCTTTGTCGCATCTCCTCGGCCTATGATTTCCGCATATGTACGTCTTGCTCTCGCTCCTGTCGCATTCCTTCGCCCTCTCGTTGCAGCATCTCTGCATATTGCTGTGTTTTTGTTACAACTGCCTCGTCGGCTCGTAACTCACAGCTCTGCGCCTTGCTAGCACTTCTGTCTTATCGTCTTGACCTCTGCCGCGTCTCTGGAGATTTTCTACTGCCTTTGTCGCATCTCCTCGGCCTCTGATTTCCGCATAATGTACGTCTTGCTCTCGCTCCTGTCGCATTCCTTCGCCCTCTCGTTGCAGCATCTCTGCATATTGCTGTGTTTTTGTTACAACTCCTCGTCGGCTCGTAACCACAGCTCTGCGCCTTGCTAGCACTTCTGTCTTATCGTCTTGACCTCTGCCGCGTCTCTGGAGTTTTCTACTGCCTTTGTCGCATCTCCTCGGCCTATGATTTCCGCATATGTACGTCTTGCTCTCGCTCCTGTCGCATTCCTTCGCCCTCTCGTTGCAGCATCTCTGCATATTGCTGTGTTTTTGTTGCAACGCCTCGTCGGCTCGTAACCACAAGCTGTGCGCCTTGCTAGCACTTCTGTCTTATCGTCTTGACCTCTGCCGCGTCTCTGGAGTTTTCTACTGCCTTTGTCGCATCTCCTCGGCCTATGATTTCCGCATATGTACGTCTTGCTCTCGCTCCTGTCGCATTCCTTCGCCCTCTCGTTGCAGCATCTCTGCATATTGCTGTGTTTTTGTTACAACTGCCTCGTCGGCTCGTAACCACAGCTCTGCGCCTTGCTAGCACTTCTGTCTTATCGTCTTGACCTCTGCCGCGTCTCTGGAGTTTTCTACTGCCTTTGTCGCATCTCCTCGGCCTCTGATTTCCGCATATGTACGTCTTGCTCTCGCTCCTGTCGCATTCCTTCGCCCTCTCGTTGCAGCATCTCTGCATATTGCTGTGTTTTTGTTGCAACGCCTCGTCGGCTCGTAACCACAGCTGTGCGCCTTGCTAGCACTTCTGTCTTATCGTCTTGACCTCTGCCGCGTCTCTGGAGTTTTCTACTGCCTTTGTCGCATCTCCTCGGCCTATGATTTCCGCATATGTACGTCTTGCTCTCGCTCCTGTCGCATTCCTTCGCCCTCTCGTTGCAGCATCTCTGCATATTGCTGTGTTTTTGTTACAACGCCTCGTCGGCTCGTAACCACAGCTCTGCGCCTTGCTAGCACTTCTGTCTTATCGTCTTGACCTCTGCCGCGTCTCTGGAGTTTTCTACTGCCTTTGTCGCATCTCCTCGGCCTATGATTTCCGCATATGTACGTCTTGCTCTCGCTCCTGTCGCATTCCTTCGCCCTCTCGTTGCAGCATCTCTGCATATTGCTGTGTTTTTGTTACAACTCCTCGTCGGCTCGTACCAAAGCTCTGCGTCTTGCTAGCACTTAAAGCTCTGCGCCTTGCTAGCACTTCTGTCTTATCGTCTTGACCTCTGCCGCGTCTCTGGAGATTTTCTACTGCCTTTGTCGCATCTCCTCGGCCTCTGATTTCCGCAAATGTACGTCTTGCTCTCGCTCCTGTCGCATTCCTTCGCCCTCTCGTTGAAGAATCTCTGCATATTGCTGTGTTTTTGTTACAACTCGTCGTCGGCTCGTAACCACAGCTGTGCGCCTTGCTAGCACTTCTGTCTTATCGTCTTGACCTCTGCCGCGTCTCTGGAGTTTTCTACTGCCTTTGTCGCATCTCCTCGGCCTATGATTTCCGCATATGTACGTCTTGCTCTCGCTCCTGTCGCATTCCTTCGCCCTCTCTTTGAAGAATCTCTGCATATTGCTGTGTTTTTGTTACAACTCGTCGTCAGCTCGTAATGAAAGCTCTGCGCCTTGCTAGCACTTCTGTCTTATCGTCTTAACCTCTGCAGCGTCTCTGGAGTTTTCTACTGCCTTTGTCGTATCTCCTCGGCCTATGATTTCCGCATATGTACGTCTTGCTCTCGCTCCTGTCGCATTCCTTCGCCCTCTCTTTGAGGAATCTCTGCATATTGCTGTGTTTTTGTTACAACTCGTCGTCAGCTCGTAATGAAAGCTCTGCGCCTTGCTAGCACTTCTGTCTTATCGTCTTTACCTCTGCCGCGTCTCTGGAGATTTCTACTGCCTTTGTCGCATCTCCTCAGCCTATGATTTCCGCATATGTACGTCTTGTTCTCGCTCCTGTCACGTCACTTCAGCTTCTCGTTTCAGCATCTCAGCATATTGCTGTTTTTTATTGCAACGCCTCGTCGGCTCGTAACCACAGCTCTGCGCCTTGCTAGCACTTCTGTCTTATCGTCTCGACCTCTGCCGCGTCTCTGGAGTTTTCTACTGCCTCTGTCGCTTCTCCTCGGCTTACGTTTTCCACATATGTGCGTCTTACTCTCGCTCCTGTCGCATTCCTTCGCCCTCTCGTTGCAGCATCTCTGCATATTGCTGTGTGTTTGTTGCAACGCCTCGTCGGCTCGTAACCACAGCTGTGCACCTTGCTAGCACTTCTGTCTGGTCGCCTTGACCTCTGCTGCGTCTCTGGAGTTTTCTACTGCCTTTGTCGCATCTCCTCGGCCTATGATTTCCGCATACGTACGTCTTGCTCTCGCTCCTGTCGCATTCTTCGCCCTTTCGTTGCAGCATTTCTGCATATTGCTGTGTTTTTGTTGCAATGCCTCGTCGGCTCGTAACCACAGCTCTGCGCATTGCTAGCACTTCTGTCTTGTCGTCTCGACCTCTGCCGCGTCTCTGGAGTTTTCTACTGCCTCTGTCGCATCTCCTCGGCTTACGTTTTCCACATATGTGCGTCTTACTCTCGCTCCTGTCGCATTCCTTCGCCCTCTCGTTGCAGCATCTCTGCATATTGCTGTCCTTTTGTTACAACGCCTCGTCGGCTCGTAACCACAGCTGTGCGCCTTGCTAGAACTTGCTGTTTATCGTCTTGACCTCTGCTGCGTCTCTGAGTTTTCTACTGCCTTTGTCGCATCTCCTCGGGCTATGAATTCCGCATATGTACGTCTTGCTCTCGTTCCAGTCGCATTCCTTCGCCCTTTCGTTGCAGCATGTCTGCATATTGCTGTGTTTTTGTTGCAATGCCTCGTCGGCTCGTAACCACAGCTGTGCGCCTTGCTAGCACTTCTGTCTTATCGTCTTGACCTCTGCCGCGTCTCTGGAGTTTTCTACTGCCTTTGTCGCATCTCCTCGGCCTGTGATTTCCGCATATGTACGTCTTTCTCTCGCTCCAGTCGCATTCCTTCGCCCTTTCGTTGCAGCATGTCTGCATATTGCTGTGTTTTTGTTGCAATGCCTCGTCGGCTCGTAACCACAGCTGTGCGCCTTGCTAGCACTTCTGTCTTATCGTCTTGACCTCTCCCGCGTCTCTGGAGTTTTCTACTGCCTTTCTCCCATCTCCTCGGCCTCTGATTTCCGCATATGTACGTCTTTCTCTCACTCCAGTCGCATTCCTTCGCCCTTTCGTTGCAGCATGTCTGCATATTGCTGTGTTTTTGTTGCAATGCCTCGTCGGCTCGTAACCACAGCTGTGCGCCTTGCTAGCACTTCTGTCTTGTCGTCTTGACCTCTCCCGCGTCTCTGGAGTTTTCTACTGCCTTTGTCGCATCTCCTCGGCCTCTGATTTCCGCATATGTACGTCTTGTCTCTCGCTCCTGTCGCATTCCTTCGCCCTTTCGTTGCAGCATCTCTGCATATTGCTGTGTTTTTGTTGCAACGCCTCGTCGGCTCGTAACCACAGCTGTGCGCCTTGCTAGCACTTCTGTCTTATCGTCTTGACCTCTGCCGCGTCTCTGGAGTTTTCTACTGCCTTTGTCGCATCCCCTCGGCCTATGATTTACACATATGTACAACTTGCTCTCGCTCCTGTCGCATTCCTTCGCCCTCTCGTTGCAGCATCTCTGCATATTGCTGTTTGTTGCAACGCCTCGTCGGCTCGTAACCACGGCTGTGCGCCTTGCTAGCACTTATGTCTTATCGTCTTGACTTCTGCCGCGTCTCTGGAGTTTTCTACTGCCTTTGTCGCATCTCCTCGGCCTACGTTTTCCGCATATGTGCGTCTTACTCTCGCTCCTGTCGCATTCCTTCGCCCTCTCGTTGCAGCTTCTCTGCATATTGCTGTGTTTTTGTTGCAATGCCTCGTCGGCTCGTAACCACAGTTCTGCGTCTTGCTAGAATTGCTGTTTATCATGTTGACTGCTGCCGCGTCTTCTAAGTTTTCTAGTGCCTTTGTCGCATCTCCTCGGCCTATGATTTCCGCATATGTACGTCTTGTTCTCGCTCCTGTCACATCACATCAGCTTCTCGTTTCAGCGTCTCAGCATATTGCTGTTTTTTTATTGCAACGCCTCGTCGGCTCGTAACCACAGCTCTGAGTCTTGCTAGAACTTCTATCTTATCGCCTTGACCTCTGCTGCGTCTCTGGAGTTTTCTACTGCCTTTGTCGCATCTTCTCGGCCTATGATTTCCCATACGTACGTCTTGCTCTCGCTCCTGTCGCATTTCTTCGCCCTTTCGTTGCAGCATTTCTGCATATTGCTGTGTTTTTGTTGCAACGCCTCGTCGGCTCGTACCACAGCTGTGCACCTTGCTAGCACTTCTGTATCATCGTCTTGACCTTTGCCGTGTCTCTGGAGTTTTCTACTGCCTTTGTCGCATCTCCTCGGCCTATGATTTCCACATACGTACGCCTTTCTCTTGCTCCGGTCGCATTTCTTCGCCCTTTCGTTGCAGCATTTCTGCATATTGCTGTGTTTTTGTTGCAACGCCTCGTCGGCTCGTACCACAGCTGTGCACCTTGCTAGCACTTCTGTATCATCGTCTTGACCTTTGCCGTGTCTCTGGAGTTTTCTACTGCCTTTGTCGCATCTCCTCGGCCTATGATTTCCACATACGTACGCCTTTCTCTTGCTCCGGTCGCATTTCTTCGCCCTTTCGTTGCAGCATTTCTGCATATTGCTGTGTTTTTGTTGCAACGCCTCGTCGGCTCGTACCACAGCTGTGCACCTTGCTAGCACTTCTGTATCATCGTCTTGACCTTTGCCGTGTCTCTGGAGTTTTCTACTGCCTTTGTCGCATCTCCTCGGCCTATGATTTCCGCATACGTACGTCTTGCTCTCGCTCCTGTCGCATTCTCTTCGCCCTCTCGTTGCAGCATCTCTGCATATTGCTGTGTTTTTGTTCCAACACCTCTTCGGCATCGTAACCACAGCTGTGCGCCTTGCTAGCACTTCTGTCTTATCGTCTTGACCTCTGCCGCGTCTCTGGAGTTTTCTACTGCCTTTGTCGCATCTCCTCGGCCTATGATTTCCGCATATGTACGTCTTGCTCTCGCTCCTGTCGCATTCCTTCGCCCTCTCGTTGCAGCATCTCTGCATATTGCTGTGTGTTTGTTCCAACGCCTCGTCGGCTCGTAACCACAGCTGTGCGCCTTGCTAGCACTTCTGTCTTATCGTCTTGACCTCTGCCGCGTCTCTGGAGTTTTCTACTGCCTTTGTCGCATCTCCTCGGCCTATGATTTCCGCATATGTACGCCTTTCTCTCGCTCCGGTCGCATTACTTCGCCCTTTCGTTGCAGCATTTCTGCATATTGCTGTGTTTTTGTTGCAACGCCTCGTCGGCTCGTAACCACAGCTGTGCGCCTTGCTAGCACTTCTGTCTTATCGTCTTGACCTTTGCCGCGTCTCTGGAGTTTTCTACTGCCTTTGTCGCATCTCCTCTGCCTATGATTTCCGCATACGTACGTATTGCTCTCGCTCCTGTCGCATTTCTTCGCCCTCTCGTTGCAGCATCTCGGCATATTGATGTGTGTTTTTTCCAACGCCTCGTCGGCTTGTACCCACAGCTGTGCGCCTTGCTAGCACTTCTGCCTTATCGTCTTGACCTCTCCCGCATCTCTGCAATTTTCTACTGCCTAGGTCGCATCTCCTTGGCCTATGATTTCCGCATATGTATGCATTTCGTTGCAGCATCTCTGCATATTGCTGTGTTTTTGTTGCAATGCCTCGTCGGCTCGTAACCACAGCTGTTCGCCTTGCTAGCACTTCTGTCTTATCGTCTTGACCTCTGCCGCGTCTCTAGAGTTTTCTACTGCCTTTGTCGCATCTCCTCGACCTATGATTTCCGCATATGTACGTCTTGCTCTCCCTCCGGTCGCATTCCTTCGCACTCTGGTTGCATCATCTCTGCATATTGCGGTGCTTTTGTTACAATGCCTCGTCGGCTCGTAACCACAACTCTGCGTCTTGCTTGAAATTCTGTCTTATCGCCTTGACCTCTGCTGCGTCTCTGGAGTTTTCTACTGCCTTTGTCGCATCTCCTCGGCCTCTGATTTCCGCATATGTACGTCTTGCTCTCACTCCTGTCGCATTCCTTCGCCCTCTCGTTGAAGAATCTCTGCATATTGCTGTGTTTTTGTTACAACTCGTCGTCGGCTCGTACCAAAAGCTCTGCGTCTTGCTAGCACTTAAAGCTCTGCGCCTTGCTAGCACTTCTGTCTTTTGGTCTTTGACCTCTGCCGCGTCTCTGGAGATTTTTACTGCCTTTGTCGCATATCCTCGGCCTCTGATTTCCGCAAATGTACGTCTTGCTCTCGCTCCTGTCGCATTCCTTCACCCTCTCGTTGAAGAATCTCTGCATATTGCTGTGTTTTTGTTACAAGTCGTCGTCGGCTCGTAACAAAAGCTGTGCGCCTTGCTAGCACTTCTGTCTTATCGTCTTAACCTCTGCCGCGTCTCTGGAGTTTTCTACTGCCTTTGTCGCATCTCCTCAGCCTATGATTTCCGCATATGTACGTCTTGCTCTCGCTCCTGTCGCATTCCTTCGCCCTCTCTTTGAAGAATCTCTGCATATTGCTGTGTTTTTGTTACAACTCGTCGTCGGCTCGTAATGAAAGCTCTGCGCCTTGCTAGCACTTCTGTCTTATCGTCTTTACCTCTGCCGCGTCTCTGGAGTTTTCTACTGCCTTTGTCGCATCTCCTCGGCCTATGATTTCCGCATATGTACGTCTTGTTCTCGCTCCTGTCACGTCACTTCAGCCTTCTCGTTTCAGCATCTCTGCATATTGCTCTGTTTTTGTTGCAACGCCTCGTCGGCTCGTAACCACAGCTCTGCGCCTTGCTAGCACTTCTGTCTTATCGTCTCGACCTCTGCCGCGTCTCTGGAGTTTTCTACTGCCTCTGTCGCATCTCCTCGGCTTACGTTTCCCACATATGTGCGTCTTACTCTCGCTCCTGTCGCATTCCTTCGCCCTCTCGTTGCAGCATTTCTGCATATTGCTGTGTGTTTGTTGCAACGCCTCGTCGGCTCGTAACCACAGCTGTGCGCCTTGCTAGCACTTCTGCCTTATCGTCTTGACCCCTGCCGCGTCTCGGGAGTTTTCTACTGCCTTGTAGCATCTCCTCGGCCTACGCTTTCCATATATGTGCGTCTTACTTTCGCTCCTGTCGCATTCCTTCGCACTCTCGTTGCAGCATCTCTGCATATTGCTGTCCTTTTGTTACAACGCCTCGTCGGCTCGTAACCACAGCTCTGCGTCTTGCTAGCACTTCTGTCTTATCGTCTTGACCTCTGCCGCGTCTCTGGAGTTTTCTACTGCCTTTGTCGCATCTCCTCGGCCTATGATTTCCGCATATGTACGTCTTGCTCTCGCTCCTGTCGCATTCCTTCGCCCTCTCGTTGCAGCATCTCTGCATATTGCTGTGTTTTTGTTACAATGCCTCGTCGGCTCGTAACCACAACTCTGCGCCTTGCTAGCACTTCTGTCTTATCGTCTTGACCTCTGCCGCGTCTCTGGAGTTTTCTACTGCCTTTGTCGCATCTCCTCGGCCTATGATTTCCGCATATGTACGTCTTGCTCTCGCTCCTGTCGCATTCCTTCGCCCTCTCGTTGCAGCATCTCTGCATATTGCTGTGTGTTTGTTGCAACGCCTCGTCGGCTCGTAACCACAGATGTGCGCCTTGCTAGCACTTCTGCCTTATCGTCTTGACCTCTCCCGCGTCTCTGGAGTTTTCTACTGCCTTTGTCGCATCTCCTCGGCCTATGATTTCCGCATATGTACGTCTTGCTCTCCCTCCTGTCGCATTCCTTCGCACTCTGGTTGCATCATCTCTGCATATTGCGGTGCTTTTGTTACAATGCCTCGTCGGCTCGTAACCACAACTCTGCGTCTTGCTTGAAATTCTGTCTTATCGCCTTGACCTCTGCTGCGTCTCTGGAGTTTTCTACTGCCTTTGTCGCATCTCCTCGGCCTCTGATTTCCGCATATGTACGTCTTGCTCTCGCTCCTGTCGCATTCCTTCGCCCTCTCTTTGAAGAATCTCTGCATATTGCTGTGTTTTTGTTACAACTCGTCGTCAGCTCGTAATGAAAGCTCTGCGCCTTGCTAGCACTTCTGTCTTATCGTCTTAACCTCTGCCGCGTCTCTGGAGTTTTCTACTGCCTTTGTCGCATCTCCTCGGCCTATGATTTCCGCATATGTACGTCTTGCTCTCGCTCCTGTCGCATTCCTTCGCCCTCTCTTTGAGGAATCTCTGCATATTGCTGTGTTTTTGTTACAACTCGTCGTCAGCTCGTAATGAAAGCTCTGCGCCTTGCTAGCACTTCTGTCTTATCGTCTTTACCTCTGCCGCGTCTCTGGAGATTTCTACTGCCTTTGTCGCATCTCCTCAGCCTATGATTTCCGCATATGTACGTCTTGTTCTCGCTCCTGTCACGTCACTTCAGCTTCTCGTTTCAGCATCTCAGCATATTGCTGTTTTTTATTGCAACGCCTCGTCGGCTCGTAACCACAGCTCTGCGCCTTGCTAGCACTTCTGTCTTATCGTCTTGACCTCTGCCGCGTCTCTGGAGTTTTCTACTGCCTCTGTCGCATCTCCTCGGCTTACGTTTTCCACATACGTGCGTCTTACTCTCGCTCCTGTCGCATTCCTTCGCCCTCTCGTTGCAGCATCTCTGCATATTGCTGTCCTTTTGTTACAACGCCTCGTCGGCTCGTAACCACAGCTGTGCGTCTTGCTAGAATTGCTGTTTATCGTGTTGACCTCTGCTGCGTCTCTGATGTTTTCTACTGCCTTTGTCGCATCTCCTCGGGCTATGAATTCCGCATATGTACGTCTTGCTCTCGTTCCAGTCGCATTCCTTCGCCCTTTCGTTGCAGCATGTCTGCATATTGCTGTGTTTTTGTTGCAATGCCTCGTCGGCTCGTAACCACAGCTGTGCGCCTTGCTAGCACTTCTGTCTTATCGTCTTGACCTCTGCCGCGTCTCTGGTGTTTTCTACTTCCTTTGTCGCATCTCCTCGGCCTGTGATTTCCGCATATGTACGTCTTTCTCTCGCTCCAGTCGCATTCCTTCGCCCTTTCGTTGCAGCATGTCTGCATTATGCTGTGTTTTTGTTGCAATGCCTCGTCGGCTCGTAACCACAGCTGTGCGCCTTGCTAGCACTTCTGTTTATCGTCTTGACCTCTGCCGCGTCTCTGGAGTTTTCTACTGCCTTTGTCGCATCTCCTCGGCCTCTGATTTCCGCATATGTACGTCTTGCTCTCGCTCCTGTCGCATTCCTTCGCCCTCTCGTTGCAGCATCTCTGCATATTGCTGTGTGTTTGTTGCAACGCCTCGTCGGCTCGTAACCACAGCTGTGCGCCTTGCTAGCACTTCTGCCTTATCGTCTTGACCTCTCCCGCGTCTCTGGAGTTTTCTACTGCCTTTGTCGCATCTCCTCGGCCTACTGATTTCCGCATATGTACGTCTTTCTCTCGCTCCTGTCGCATTCCTTCGCCCTCTCGTTGCAGCATCTCTGCATATTGCTGTGTTTTTGTTGCAACGCCTCGTCGGCTCGTAACCACAGCTCTGCGCCTTGCTAGCACTTCTGTCTTATCGTCTTGACCTTTGCCGCGTCTCTGGAGTTTTCTACTGCCTTTGTCGCATCTCCTCGGCCTATGATTTCCGCATACGTACGTCTTTCTCTCGCTCCAGTCGCATTCCTTCGCCCTCTCGTTGCAGCATCTCTGCATATTGCTGTGTTTTTGTTGCAACGCCTCGTCGGCTCGTAACCACAGCTGTGCGTCTTGCTAGAACTTCTGTCTTATCGCCTTGACCTCTGCCGCGTCTCTGGAGTTTTCTACTGCCTTTGTCGCATCTCCTCGGCCTTTGATTTCCGCAAATGTACGTTTTGTTCTCGCTCCTGTCACGTCACTTCAGCTTCTCGTTTCAGCATCTCAGCATATTGCTGTTTTTTATTGCAACGCCTCGTCGGCTCGTAACCACAACTCTGCGTCTTGCTAGAACTTCTGTCTTATCGCCTTGACCTCTGCTGCGTCTCTGGAGTTTTCTACTGCCTTTGTCGCATCTCCTCGGCCTATGATTTCCGCATATGTACGTCTTGCTCTCGCTCCTGTCGCATTCCTTCGCCCTTTCGTTGCAGCATCTCTGCATATTGCTGTGTTTTTGTTGCAATGCCTCGTCGGCTCGTAACCACAGCTGTGCGCCTTGCTAGCACTTCTGTCTTATCGTCTTGACCTCTGCCGCGTCTCTGGAGTTTTCTACTGCCTTTGTCGCATCTCCTCGGCCTCTGATTTCCGCATATGTACGTCTTGCTCTCGCTCCTGTCGCATTCCTTCGCCCTCTCGTTGCAGCATCTCTGCATATTGCTGTGTGTTTGTTGCAACGCCTCGTCGGCTCGTAACCACAGCTGTGCGCCTTGCTAGCACTTCTGCCTTATCGTCTTGACCTCTCCCGCGTCTCTGGAGTTTTCTACTGCCTTTGTCGCATCTCCTCGGCCTATGATTTCCGCATATGTACGTCTTGCTCTCGCTCCTGTCGCATTCCTTCGCCCTCTCGTTGAAGAATCTCTGCATATTGCTGTGTTTTTGTTACAACTCGTCGTCAGCTCGTAATGAAAGCTCTGCGCCTTGCTAGCACTTCTGTCTTATCGTCTTGACCTCTGCAGCGTCTCTGGAGTTTTCTACTGCCTTTGTCGTATCTCCTCGGCCTATGATTTCCGCATATGTACGTCTTGCTCTCGCTCCTGTCGCATTCCTTCGCCCTCTCTTTGAGGAATCTCTGCATATTGCTGTGTTTTTGTTACAACTCGTCGTCAGCTCGTAATGAAAGCTCTGCGCCTTGCTAGCACTTCTGTCTTATCGTCTTTACCTCTGCCGCGTCTCTGGAGATTTCTACTGCCTTTGTCGCATCTCCTCAGCCTATGATTTCCGCATATGTACGTCTTGTTCTCGCTCCTGTCACGTCACTTCAGCTTCTCGTTTCAGCATCTCAGCATATTGCTGTTTTTTATTGCAACGCCTCGTCGGCTCGTAACCACAGCTCTGCGCCTTGCTAGCACTTCTGTCTTATCGTCTTGACCTCTGCCGCGTCTCTGGAGTTTTCTACTGCCTCTGTCGCATCTCCTCGGCTTACGTTTTCCACATACGTGCGTCTTACTCTCGCTCCTGTCACATTCCTTCGCCCTCTCGTTGCAGCATCTCTGCATATTGCTGTCCTTTTGTTACAACGCCTCGTCGGCTCGTAACCACAGCTGTGCGTCTTGCTAGAATTGCTGTTTATCGTGTTGACCTCTGCTGCGTCTCTGATGTTTTCTACTGCCTTTGTCGCATCTCCTCGGCCTATGATTTCCGCATATGTACGTCTTGCTCTCGCTCCAGTCGCATTCCTTCGCCCTTTCGTTGCAGCATGTCTGCATATTGCTGTGTTTTTGTTGCAATGCCTCGTCGGCTCGTAACCACAGCTGTGCGCCTTGCTAGCACTTCTGTCTTATCGTCTTGACCTCTGCCGCGTCTCTGGTGTTTTCTACTTCCTTTGTCGCATCTCCTCGGCCTGTGATTTCCGCATATGTACGTCTTTCTCTCGCTCCAGTCGCATTCCTTCGCCCTTTCGTTGCAGCATGTCTGCATATTGCTGTGTTTTTGTTGCAATGCCTCGTCGGCTCGTAACCACAGCTGTGCGCCTTGCTAGCACTTCTGTTTATCGTCTTGACCTCTCCCGCGTCTCTGGAGTTTTCTACTGCCTTTCTCCCATCTCCTCGGCCTCTGATTTCCGCATATGTACGTCTTTCTCTCGCTCCAGTCGCATTCCTTCGCCCTTTCGTTGCAGCATGTCTGCATATTGCTGTGTTTTTGTTGCAATGCCTCGTCGGCTCGTAACCACAGCTGTGCGCCTTGCTAGCACTTCTGTCTTATCGTCTTGACCTCTGCCGCGTCTCTGGTGTTTTCTACTTCCTTTGTCGCATCTCCTCGGCCTCTGATTTCCGCATATGTACGTCTTGCTCTCGCTCCTGTCGCATTCCTTCGCCCTCTCATTGCAGCATTTCTGCATATTGCTGTGTTTCTGTTGCAATGCCTCGTCGGCTCGTAACCACAGCTGTGCGCCTTGCTAGCACTTCTGCCTTATAGTCCTGACCTCTCCCGCGTCTCTGGAGTTTTTTACTGCCTTTGTAGCATCTCCTCGGCCTACGTTTTCCACATATGTGCGTCTTACTATCGCTCCTGTCGCATTCCTTCGCACTCTCGTTGCAGCATCTCTGCATATTGCTGTCCTTTTGTTACAACGCCTCGTCGGCTCGTAACCACAACTCTGCGCCTTGCTAGCACTTCTGTATTATCGTCTTGACCTTTGTCGCGTCTCTGGAGTTTTCTACTGCCTTTGTCGCATCTCCTCGGCCTATGATTTCCGCATACGTACGTCTTTCTCTCGCTCCAGTCGCATTCCTTCGCCATTTCGTTGCAGCATGTCTGCATATTGCTGTCCTTTTGTTACAACGCCTCGTCGGCTCGTAGCCACAGCTCTGCGTCTTGCTTGAACTTCTGTCTTATCGCCTTGACCTCTGCCGCGTCTCTGGAGTTTTCTACTGCCTTTGTCGCATCTCCTCGGCCTTTGATATCCGCATATGTACGTTTTGTTCTCGCTCCTGTCACGTCACTTCAGCTTCTCGTTTCAGCATCTCAGCATATTGCTGTTTTTTATTGCAACGCGTCGTCGGCTCGTAACCACAACTCTGCGTCTTGCTAGAACTTCTGTCTTATCGCCTTGACCTCTGCTGCGTCTCTGGAGTTTTCTACTGCCTTTGTCGCATCTCCTCGGCCTATGATTTCCGCATACGTACGTCTTGCTCTCGCTCCTGTCGCATTCCTTCGCCCTTTCGTTGCAGCATTTCTGCATATTGCTGTGTTTCTGTTGCAATGCCTCGTCGGCTCGTAACCACAGCTGTGCGCCTTGCTAGCACTTCTGTCTTATCGTCTTGACCTCTGCCGCGTCTCTGGAGTTTTCTACTGCCTTTGTCGCATCTCCTCGCCCTCTGATTTCCGCATATGTACGTCTTGCTAACGCTCCTGTCGCATTCCTTTGCCCTCTCGTTGCAGCATGTCCGCATATTGCTGTGTTTTTGCTGCAACGCCTCGTCGGCTCGTAACCACAGCTGTGCGTCTTGCTAGAATTGCTGTTTATCGTGTTGACTTCTGCCGCGTCTCTGGAGTTTTCTACTGCCTTTGTCGCAACTCCTCGGCCTATCATTTCCGCATATGTACGTATTACTCTCGCTCCTGTCGCATTCCTTCGCACTCTCGTTGTAACATCTCTGCATATTGCTGTGTTTTTGTTGCAACGCCTCGTCGGCTCGTAACCACAGCTGTGCGTCTTGCTAGCACTTCTGTCTTGTCGCCTTGACCTCTGCTGCGTCTCTGGAGTTTTCTACTGCCTTTGTCGCATCTCCTCGGCCTATGATTTCCGCATACGTACGTCTTGCTCTCGCTCCTGTCGCATTCTTCGCCCTTTCGTTGCAGCATTTCTGATATTGCTGTGTTTTTGTTGCAATGCCTCGTCGGCTCGTAACCACAGCTCTGCGCCTTGCTAGCACTTCTGTCTTGTCGTCGCGACCTCTGCCGCGTCTCTGGAGTTTTCTACTGCCTCTGTCACATCTCCTCGGCTTACGTTTTTCACATACGTGCGTCTTACTCTCGCTCCTGTCGCATTCCTTCGCACTCTCGTTGCAGCATCTCTGCATATTGCTCTCCTTTTGTTACAACGCCTCGTCGGCTCGTAACCACAGCTGTGCGTCTTGCTAGAATTGCTGTTTATCGTGTTGACTTCTGCCGCGTCTCTGGAGTTTTCTACTGCCTTTGTCGCAAATCCTCGGCCTATCATTTCCGCATATGTACCTATTACTCTCGCTCCTGTCGCATTCCTTCGCACTCTCGTTGCAGCATCTCTGCATATTGCTGTGTTTTTGTTGCAATGCCTCGTCGGCTCGTAACCACAGCTGTGCGCCTTGCTAGCACTTCTGTCTTATCGTCTTGACCTCTGCCGCGTCTCTGGTGTTTTCTACTTCCTTTGTCGCATCTCCTCGGCCTCTGATTTCCGCATATGTACGTCTTGCTCTCGCTCGTGTCGCATTCCTTCGCCCTCTCATTGCAGCATCTCTGCATATTGCTGTGTGTTTGTTGCAACGCCTCGTCGGCTCGTAACCACAGCTGTGCGCCTTGCTAGCACTTCTGCCTTATAGTCCTGACCTCTCCCGCGTCTCTGGAGTTTTTTACTGCCTTTGTAGCATCTCCTCGGCCTACGTTTTCCACATATGTGCGTCTTACTCTCGCTCCTGTGGCATTCCTTCGCCCTTTCGTTGCAGCATCTATGCAAATTGATATGTTTTTGTTGCAACGCCTCGTCGGCTTGTAACCACAGCTGTGCACCTTGCTAGCACTTCCGTCTTGTCGCCTTGACCTCTGCTGCGTCTCTGGAGTTTTCTACTGCCTTTGTCGCATATCCTCGGCCTATGACTTCCGCATATGTTCGTGTTGCTCTCGCTCCTGTGGCATTCCTTCGCCCTTTCGTTGCAGCATCTATGCAAATTGATATGTTTTTGTTGCAACGCCTCGTCGGCTTGTAACCACAGCTGTGCACCTTGCTAGCACTTCCGTCTTGTCGCCTTGACCTCTACTGCGTCTCTGGAGTTTTCTACTGCCTTTGTCGCATATCCTCGGCCTATGACTTCCGCATATGTTCGTGTTGCTCTCGCTCCTGTGGCATTCCTTCGCCCTTTCGTTGCAGCATCTATGCAAATTGATATGTTTTTGTTGCAACGCCTCGTCGGCTTGTAACCACAGCTGTGCACCTTGCTAGCACTTCTCGTCTTGTCGCCTTGACCTCTGCTGCGTCTCTGGAGTTTTCTACTGCCTTTGTCGCATATCCTCGGCCTATGACTTCCGCATATGTTCGTGTTGCTCTCGCTCCTGTGGCATTCCTTCGCCCTTTCGTTGCAGCATCTATGCAAATTGATATGTTTTTGTTTCAACGCCTCGTCGGCTTGTAACCACAGCTGTGCACCTTGCTAGCACTTCCGTCTTGTCGCCTTGACCTCTGCTGCGTCTCTGGAGTTTTCTACTGCCTTTGTCGCATATCCTCGGCCTATGACTTCCGCATATGTTCGTGTTGCTCTCGCTCCTGTGGCATTCCTTCGCCCTTTCGTTGCAGCATCTATGCAAATTGATATGTTTTTGTTGCAACGCCTCGTCGGCTTGTAACCACAGCTGTGCACCTTGCTAGCACTTCCGTCTTGTCGCCTTGACCTCTGCTGCGTCTCTGGAGTTTTCTACTGCCTTTGTCGCATATCCTCGGCCTATGACTTCCGCATATGTTCGTGTTGCTCTCGCTGCTGTGGCATTCCTTCGCCCTTTCGTTGCAGCATCTATGCAAATTGATATGTTTTTGTTGCAACGCCTCGTCGGCTTGTAACCACAGCTGTGCACCTTGCTAGCACTTCCGTCTTGTCGCCTTGACCTCTGCTGCGTCTCTGGAGTTTTCTACTGCCTTTGTCGCATATCCTCGGCCTATGACTTCCGCATATGTTCGTGTTGCTCTCGCTCCTGTGGCATTCCTTCGCCCTTTCGTTGCAGCATCTATGCAAATTGATATGTTTTTGTTGCAACGCCTCGTCGGCTTGTAACCACAGCTGTGCACCTTGCTAGCACTTCTGTCTTATCGCCTTGACCTCTGCCGCGTCTCTGGAGTTTTCTACTGCCTTTGTCGCATCTCCTCGGCCTTTGATATCCGCATATGTACGTTTTGTTCTGGCTCCTGTCACGTCACTTCAGCTTCTCGTTTCAGCATCTCAGCATATTGCTGTTTTTTATTGCAACGCGTTGTCGGCTCGTAACCACAGCTCTGCGTCTTGCTAGAACTTCTGTCTTATCGCCTTGACCTCTGCTGCGTCTCTGGAGTTTTCTACTGCCTTTGTCGCATCTCCTCGGCCTATGATTTCCGCATAGGTACGTCTTGCTCTCGCTCCTGTCGCATTCCTTCGCCCTTTCGTTGCAGCATTTCTGCATATTGCTCTGTTTCTGTTGCAATGCCTCGTCGGCTCGTAACCACAGCTGTGCGCATTACTAACACTTCTGTCTTATTGTATTGACCTTTGCCGCGTCTCTGGAGTTTTCTACTGCCTTTGTCGCATCTCCTCGGCCTATGATTTCCGCATACGTACGTCTTGCTCTCGCTCCTGTCGCATTCTTCGTCCTTTCGTTGCAGCATTTCTGATATTGCTGTGTTTTTGTTGCAATGCCTCGTCGGCTCGTAACCACAGCTCTGCGCCTTGCTAGCACTTCTGTCTTGTCGTCTCGACCTCTGCCGCGTCTCTGGAGTTTTCTACTGCCTCTGTCGCATCTCCTCGGCTTACGTTTTTCACATACGTGCGTCTTACTCTCGCTCCTGTCGCATTCCTTCGCACTCTCGTTGCAGCATCTCTGCATATTGCTGTCCTTTTGTAACAACGCCTCGTCGGCTCGTAACCACAGCTGTGCGTCTTGCTAGAATTGCTGTTTATCGTGTTGACTTCTGCCGCGTCTCTGGAGTTTTCTACTGCCTTTGTCGCAACTCCTCGGCCTATCATTTCCGCATATGTAGGTATTACTCTCGCTCCTGTCGCATTCCTTCGCACTCTCGTTGCAGCATCTCTGCATATTGCTGTGTTTTTGTTACAACGCCTCGTTGGCTCGTAACCACAACTGTGCGCCTTGCTAGCACTTCTGTAATATCGTCTTGACCTCTGCCGCGTCTCTGATGTTTTCTACTGCCTTTGTCGCATCTCCTCGGCCTCTGATTTCCGCGTATGTACGTCTTTCTCTCGCTCCAGTCGTATTCCTTCGCCCTTTCGTTGCAGCTTGTCTGCATATTGCTGTGTTTTTGTTGCAATGCGTCGTCGGCTCGTAACCACAGCTGTGCGCCTTGCTAGCACTTCTGTCTTATCGTCTTGACCTCTGCCGCGTCTCTGGTGTTTTCTACTTCCTTTGTCGCATCTCCTCGGCCTCTGATTTCCGCATATGTACGTCTTTCTCTCGCTCCAGTCGCATTCCTTCGCCCTTTCGTTGCAGCATGTCTGCATATTGCTGTGTTTTTGTTGCAATGCCTCGTCGGCGCGTAACCACAGCTGTGCGCCTTGCTAGCACTTCTGTCTTATTGTCGTGACCTCTGCCGCGTCTCTGGAGTTTTCTACTGCCTTTGCAGCATCTCCTCGGCCTCTGATTTCCGCATATGTACGTCTTTCTCTCGCTCCAGTCGCATTCCTTCGCCATTTCGTTGCAGCATGTCTGCATATTGCTGTCCTTTTGTTACAACGCCTCGTCGGCTCGTAACCACAGCTGTGCATCTTGCTAGAATAGCTGTTTATCGTGTTGACTTCTGCCGCGTCTCTGATGTTTTCTACTGCCTTTGTCGCATCTCCTCGGCCTATCATTTCCGCATATGTGTGTCTTGTTCTCGCTCCTGTCACATCACTTCAGCTTCTCGTTTCAGCATCTCAGCATATTGCTGTTTTTTCATTTCAACGCCTCGTCGGCTCGTAACCACAGCTCTGCGTCTTGCTAGAACTTCTGTCTTATCGCCTTGACCTCTGCTGCGTCTCTGGAGTTTTCTACTGCCTTTGTCGCATCTCCTCGGCCTATGATTTCCGCATACGTACGTCTTGCTCTCGCTCCTGTCGCATTCCTTCGACCTTTCGTTGCAGCATTTCTGCATATTGCTGCGTTTTTGTTGCAATGCCTCGTCGGCTCGTAACCACAGATGTGCGCCTTGCTAGCACTTCTGTCTTATCGCCTTGACCTCTGCTGCGTCTCTGGAGTTTTCTACTGCCTTTGTCGCATCTCCTCGGCCTATGATTTCCGCATACGTACGTCTTGCTCTCGCTCCTGTCGCATTTCTGCGAACTTTCGTTGCAGCATCTCTGCATATTGCTGTGTTTTTGTTGCAATGCCTCGTCGGCTCGTAACCACAGATCTGCGCCTTGCTAGCACTTCTGTCTTATCGCCTTGACCTCTGCTGCGTCTCTGGAGTTTTCTACTGCCTTTGTCGCATCTCCTCGGCCTATGATTTCCGCATACGTACGTCTTGCTCTCACTCCTGTCGCATTCCTTCGCACTCTCGTTGCAGCATCTCTGCATATTGCTGTGTTTTGTTGCAATGCCTCGTCGGCTCGTAACCACAGCTGTGCGCCTTGCTAGCACTTCTGTCTTATCGTCTTGACCTCTGCCGCGTCTCTGGTGTTTTCTACTTCTTTTGTCGCATCTCCTCGGCCTCTGATTTCCGCATATGTACGTCTTTCTCTCGCTCCAGTCGCATTCCTTCGCCCTTTCGTTGCAGCATGTCTGCATATTGCTGTGTTTTTGTTGCAACGCCTCGTCGGCTCGTAACCACAGCTGTGCGCATTACTAGCACTTTTGTCTTATCGTCTTGACCTTTGCCGCGTCTCTGGAGTTTTCTACTGCCTTTGTCGCATATCCTCGGCCTATGATTTTCGCATATATTCGTCTTGCTCTCGCTCCTGTCGCATTCCTTCGCTCTTTCGTTGCAGCATCTCTGCATATTGCTGTGTTTTTGTTACAATGCCTCGCCTGCTCGTAACCAAAGCTGTGCTCCTTGCTAGCAATTCTGTCTTATCGTCTTGACCTCTGCCGCGTCTCTGGAGTTTTCTACTGCCTTTGTCGCATCTCCTCGGCCTCTGATTTCCGCATATGTACGTCTTGCTCTCGCTCCTGTCGCATTCCTTCGTCCTTTCGTTGCAGCATTTCTGCATATTGCTGTGTTTTTGTTGCAATGCCTCGTCGGCTCGTAACCACAGCTGTGCGCCTTGCTAGCACTTTTGTCTTATCGTCTTGACCTCTGCCGCGTCTCTGGAGTTTTCTACTGCCGCTGTCGCATCTCCTCTGCCTACGTTTTTCGCATATGTACGTCTTGCTCTCGCTCCTGTCGCATTCCTTCGCCCTCTCGTTGCAGCATCTCTGCATATTGCTGTGTGTTTGTTGCAACGCCTCGTCGGCTCGTAACCACAGCTGTGCGCTTTGCTAGCACTTTTGTCTTATCGTCTTGACCTTTGCCGCGTCTCTGGAGTTTTCTACTGCCTTTGTCGCATATCCTCGGCCTATGATTTTCGCATATGTTCGTGTTGCTCTCGCTCCTGTGGTATTCCTTCGCTCTTTTGTAGCAGCATCTCTGCATATTGCTGTGTTTTTGTTACAATTCCTCGCCTGCTCGTAACAAAAGCTGTGCTCCTTGCTAGCAATTCTGCCTTATCGTCTTGACCTCTCCCACGTCTCTGGAGTTTTCTACTGCCTTTGTAGCATCTCCTCGGCCTCTGATTTCCGCATACGTACGTCTTGCTCTCGTTCCTGTCGCATTCCTTCGTCCTTTCGTTGCAGCATTTCTGCATATTGCTGCGTTCTTGTTGCAATGCCTTGTCGGCTCGTAACCACAGCTGTGCACCTTAATAGCACTTCTGTCTTATCGTCTTGATCTTTGCCGCGTCTCTGGAGCTTTCACTGCCTTTGTCGCATGTCCTCGGCCTATGATTTCCGCATATGTGCGTCTTGCTCTCACTCCTGTCGCATTCCGTCGCCCTCTCGTTTCAGCATCTCAGCATATTGCGGTTTTTTTATTGCAACGCCTCGTCGGCTCGTAACCACAACTCTGCGTCTTTCTAGGACTTCTGTCTTATCGCCTTGATCTCTGTCGCGTCTCTGGAGATTTGTACTGCCTCTGTCGCATCTCCTCGGCCTACGTTTTCCGCATATGTGCGTCTTACTGTCACTCCTGTCGCATTCCTTCTCACTCCCGTTGCAGCATATCTGCATATTGCTGTGCCTTTGTTACAACGCCTCGTCGGCTCGTAACCACAGCTCTGCGTCTTGCTAGAATTGCTGTTTATCGTGTTGACCTCTGCCGTGTCTCTGGAGTTTTCTAGTGCCTTTGTCGCATCTCCTCGGCCTATGATTTCCGCATATGTGTGTCTTGTTCTCGCTCCTGTCACATCACTTCAGCTTCCCGTTTCAGCATCTCAGCATATTGCTGTTTTTTCATTTCAACGCCTCGTCGGCTCGTAAGCACAGCTCTGCGTCTTGCTAGAACTTCTGTCTTATCGCCTTGACCTCTGCTACGTCTCTGGAGTTTTCTACAGCCTTTGTCGCATCTCCTCGGCCTATGATTTTCGCATATGTTCGTGTTGCTCTCGCCCCTGTGGTATTCCTTCGCTCTTTTGTTGCAGCATCTCTGCATATTGCTGTGTTTTTGTTACAATTCCTCGCCTGCTCGTAACAAAAGCTGTGCTCCTTGCTAGCAATTCTGTCTTATCGTCTTGACCTCTGCCGCGTCTCTGGAGTTTTCTACTGCCTTTGTCGCATCTCCTCGGCCTCTTATTTCCGCATACGTACGTCTTCCTCTCGCTCCTGTCGCATTCCTTCGCCCTTTCGTTGCAGCATTTCTGCATATTGCTGTGTTTTTGTTGCAACGCCTCGTCGGCTTGTAACCACAGCTGTGCACCTTGCTAGCACTTCTGTCTTGTCGCCTTGACCTCTGCTGGGTCTCTGGAGTTTTCTACTGCCTTTGTCGCATCTCCTCGGCCTATGATTTCCGCATACGTACGTCTTGCTCTCGCTCCTGTCGCATTCTTCGCCCTTTCGTTGCAGCATTTCTGCATATTGCTGTGTTTTTGTTGCAATGCCTCGTCGGCTCGTAACCACAGCTCTGCGCCTTGCTAGCACTTCTGTCTTATCGTCTCGACCTCTGCCGCGTCTCTGGAGTTTTCTACTGCCTCTGTCGCATCTCCTCGGCTTACGTTTTTCACATACGTGCGTCTTACTCTCGCTCCTGTCGCATTCCTTCGCACTCTCGTTGCAGCATCTCTGCATATTGCTGTCCTTTTGTTACAACGCCTCGTCGGCTCGTAACCACAGCTGTGCGTCTTGCTAGAATTGCTGTTTATCGTGTTGACTTCTGCCGCGTCTCTGGAGTTTTCTACTGCCTTTGTCGCAACTCCTCGGCCTATCATTTCCGCATATGTACGTCTTGCTCTCGCTCCAGTCGCATTCCTTCGCCCTTTCGTTGCAGCATGTCTGCATATTGCTGTGTTTTGTTGCAATGCCTCGTCGGCTCGTAACCACAGCTGTGCGCCTTGCTAGCACTTCTGTCTTATCGTCTTGACCTCTGCCGCGTCTCTGGTGTTTTCTACTTCCTTTGTCGCATCTCCTCGGCCTCTGATTTCCGCATATGTACGTCTTTCTCTCGCTCCAGTCGCATTCCTTCGCCCTTTCGTTGCAGCATGTCTGCATATTGCTGTGTTTTTGTTGCAATGCCTCGTCGGCTCGTAACCACAGCTGTGCGCATTACTAGCACTTTTGTCTTATCGTCTTGACCTTTGCCGCGTCTCTGGAGTTTTCTACTGCCTTTGTCGCATATCCTCGGCCTATGATTTTCGCATATGTTCGTGTTGCTCTCGCCCCTGTGGTATTCCTTCGCTCTTTTGTTGCAGCATCTCTGCATATTGCTGTGTTTTTGTTACAATTCCTCGCCTGCTCGTAACAAAAGCTGTGCTCCTTGCTAGCAATTCTGTCTTATCGTCTTGACCTCTGCCGCGTCTCTGGAGTTTTCTACTGCCTTTGTCGCATCTCCTCGGCCTCTGATTTCCGCATATGTACGTCTTGCTCTCGTTCCTGTCGCATTCCTTCGTCCTTTCGTTGCAGCATTTCTGCATATTGCTGCGTTTTTGTTGCAATGCTTTGTCGGCTCGTAACCACAGCTGTGCGCCTTGCTAGCACTTTTGTCTTATCGTCTTGACCTCTGCCGCGTCTCTGGAGTTTTCTACTGCCTCTGTCGCATCTCCTCTGCCTACGTTTTTCGCATATGTACGTCTTGCTCTCGCTCCTGTCGCATTCCTTCGCCCTCTCGTTGCAGCATCTCTGCATATTGCTGTGTGTTTGTTGCAACGCCTCGTCGGCTCGTAACCACAGCTGTGCGCTTTGCTAGCACTTTTGTCTTATCGTCTTGACCTTTGCCGCGTCTCTGGAGTTTTCTACTGCCTTTGTCGCATCTCCTCGGCCTATGATTTCCGCATATGTTCGTGTTGCTCTCGCTCCTGTCGCATTCCTTCGCTCTTTCGTTGCAGCATCTCTGCATATTGCTGTGTTTTTGTTACAATTCCTCGCCTGCTCGTAACCAAAGCTGTGCTCCTTGCTAGCAATTCTGTCTTATCGTCTTGACCTCTCCCACGTCTCTGGAGTTTTCTACTGCCTTTGTAGCATCTCCTCGGCCTCTGATTTCCGCATACGTACGTCTTGCTCTCGCTCCTGTCGCATTCCTTCGTCCTTTCGTTGCAGCATTTCTGCATATTGCTGCGTTCTTGTTGCAATGCCTTGTCGGCTCGTAACCACAGCTGTGCACCTTGCTAGCACTTCTGTCTTATCGTCTTGACCTTTGCCGCGTCTCTGGAGTTTTCTACTGCCTTTGTCGCATCTCCTCGGCCTATGATTTCCGCATACGTACGTCTTGCTCTCGCTCCTGTCGCATTCCTTCGAAATTTCGTTGCAGCATTTCTGCATATTGCTGTGTTTTTGTTGCAATGCCTCGTCGGCTCGTAACCACAGATGTGCGCCTTGCAAGCACTTCTGTCTTATCGCCTTGACCTCTGCTGCGTCTCTGGAGTTTTCTACTGCCTTTGTCGCATCTCCTCGGCCTATGATTTCCGCATACGTACGTCTTGCTCTCGCTCCTGTCGCATTTCTTCGAACTTTCGTTGCAGCATTTCTGCATATTGCTGTGTTTTTGTTGCAATGCCTCGTCGGCTCGTAACCACAGCTGTGCGCCTTGCAAGCACTTCTGTCTTATCGCCTTGACCTCTGCTGCGTCTCTGGAGTTTTCTACTGCCTTTGTCGCATCTCCTCGGCCTATGATTTCCGCATACGTACGTCTTGCTCTCGCTCCTGTCGCATTCCTTCGAACTTTCGTTGCAGCATTTCTGCATATTGCTGTGTTTTTGTTGCAATGCCTCGTCGGCTCGTAACCACAGATGTGCGCCTTGCAAGCACTTCTGTCTTATCGCCTTGACCTCTGCTGCGTCTCTGGAGTTTTCTACTGCCTTTGTCGCATCTCCTCTGCCTATGATTTCCGCATACGTACGTATTGCTCTCGCTCCTGTCGCATTTCTTCGCCCTCTCGTTGCAGCATCTCGGCATATTGCTGTGTGTTTTTTCCAACGCCTCATCGGCTTGTACCCACAGCTGTGCGCCTTGCTAGCACTTCTGCCTTATCGTCTTGACCTCTCCCGCATCTCTGGAATTTTCTACTGCCTATGTCGCATCTCCTTGGCCTATGATTTCCGCATATGTGCGTCTTGCTCTCGCTCCTGACACATTCCTTCGCCCTCTCGTTGCTGCATCTCTGTATATTTCTGTGTTTTTATTACTCCTCGTCGGCTCATAACCACAACTCTGCGTCCTGCTTGAAATTCTGTCTTATCGCCTTGACCTCTGCTGCGTCTCTGGAGTTTTCTACTGCCTTTGTCGCATCTCCTCGGCCCATGAATTAGCATATGTGCGTCTTGATCTCGCTCCTGTCGCATTCCTTTGCCCTCTCGTTGCAGCATCTCTGTATATTTCTGTGTTTATAAAACAACGTCTCGTCGGCTCATAACCACAGCTTTGCGCCTTGCTAGCACTTCTGTCTTATCGTCTCGACCTCTGCCGCGTCTGTGGAGTTTTCTACTGCCTCTATCGCACCTGCTCGGCCTACGTTTTCCGCATATGTGCGTCTTATACTCGCTCCTGTCGCATTCCTTCGCCCTCTCGTTGCAGCATCTCTGCATATTGCTGTGTTTTTGTAGCAATGCCTCGTCGGCTCAAAACCACAGCTCTGCGTCTTGCTTGAATTGCAGTTTATCGTGTTGACTTCTCACGCGTCTCTGGAGTTTTCTAGTGCCTTTGTCGCATCTCCTCGGCCTATGATTTCCGCATATGTACGTCTTGTTCTCGCTCCTGTCACATCACGTCAGCTTCTCGTTTCAGCATCTAAGCATATTGCTGTGTTTTTATTCCAACGCCTTGTCGGCTGTTAACCACAGCTCTGCGTCTTGCTAGAACTCTGTCTTATCGCCTTGACCTCTGCTGCGTCTCCGGAGTTCTCTACTGCCTTTGTCGCATCTCCTCGGCCTATGATTTCCGCATACGTACGTCTTGCTCTCGCTCCTGTCGCATTCCTTCGCCCTTTCGTTGCAGCATTTCTGCATATTGCTGTGTTTTTGTTGCAATGCCTCGTCGGCTCGTAACCACAGCTGTGCGCCTTGCTAGCACTTCTGTCTTATCGTCTTAACCTCTGCCGCGTCTCTGGAGTTTTCTACTGCCTTTGTCGCATCTCCTCGGCCTATGATTTCCGCTTATGTACGTCTTGCTCTCGCTCCTGTCGCATTCCTTCGCCCTCTCATTGAAGAATCTCTGCATATTGCTGTGTTTTTGTTACAACTCGTCGTCGGCTCGTAATGAAAGCTCTGCGCCTTGCTAGCACATCGGCCTTATCGTCTCGACCTCTGCCGCGTCTCTGGAATATTCTACTGCCTAGGTCGCATCTCCTTGGCGTATGATTTCCGCATATGTATGCATTTCTCTCCCTCCTGTCGCATTCCTTCGCCCTTTCGTTGCAGCATCTCTGCATATTGCTGTGTTTTTGTTGCAACGCCTCGTCGGCTCGTAACCACAGCTGTGCGCCTTGCTAGCACTTCTGTCTTATCGTCTTGACCTTTGCCGCGTCTCTGGAGTTTTCTACTGCCTTTGTCGCATCTCCTCGGCCTATCATTTTCCACATATGTGCGTCTTACTCTCGCTCCTGTCGCATTCCTTCGCACTCTCGTTGCAGCATCTCTGCATATTGCTGTGTTTTTGTTGCAACGCCTCGTCGGCTCGTAACCACAGCTGTGCGCCTTGCTAGCACTTCTGTCTTATCGTCTTGACCTTTGCCGCGTCTCTGGAGTTTTCTACTGCCTTTGTCGCATCTCCTCGGCCTATCATTTCCGCATATGTACGTCTTGCTCTCGCTCCTGTCGCATTCCTTCGCCCTTTCGTTGCAGCATGTCTGCATATTGCTGTGTTTTTGTTGCAACGCCTCGTCGGCTCGTAACCACAGCTGTGCGCCTTGCTAGCACTTCTGTCTTATCGTCTTGACCTCTGCCGCGTCTCTGGAGTTTTCTACTGCCTTTGTCGCATCTCCTCGGCCTATCATTTCCGCATATGTACGTCTTACTCTCGCTCCTGTCGCATTCCTTCGCCCTCTCGTTGCAGCATCTCTGCATATTGCTGTGTGTTTGTTGCAACGCCTCGTCGGCTCGTAACCACAGCTGTGCGCCTTGCTAGCACTTCTGCCTTATCGTCTTGACCTCTTCCGCGTCTCTGGAGTTTTCTACTGCCTTTGTCGCATCTCCTCGGCCTACGTTTTCCGCATATGTGCGTCTTACTCTCGCTCCTGTCGCATTCCTTCGCACTCTCGTTGCAGCATCTCTGCATATTGCTGTGCTTTTGTTACAACGCCTCGTCGGCTCGTAACCACAGCTCTGCGCCTTGCTAGCACTTCTGTCTTATCGTCTTGACCTCTGCCGCGTCTCTGGAGTTTTCTACTGCCTTTGTCGCATCTCCTCGGCCTATCGATTTCCGCATATGTGCGTCTTACTCTCGCTCCTGTCGCATTCCTTCGCCCTCTCGTTGCAGCATCTCTGCATATTGCTGTCTTTTGTTACAACGCCTCGTCGGCTCGTAAGCCACAGCTCTGCGTCTTGCTAGAACTTCTGTCTTATCGTCTTGACCTCTGCCGCGTCTCTGGAGTTTTCTACTGCCTTTGTCGCATCTCCTCGGCCTCTGATTTCCGCATATGTACGTCTTGCTCTCGCTCCTGTCGCATTCCTTCGCCCTCTCGTTGCAGCATCTCTGCATATTGCTGTGTGTTTGTTGCAACGCCTCGTCGGCTCGTAACCACAGCTGTGCGCCTTGCTAGCACTTCTGCCTTATCGTCTTGACCTCTCCCGCGTCTCTGGAGTTTTCTACTGCCTTTGTCGCATCTCCTCGGCCTACGTTTTCCGCATATGTGCGTCTTACTCTCGCTCCTGTCGCATTCCTTCGCACTCTCGTTGCAGCATCTCTGCATATTGCTGTGTTTTTGTTACAATGCCTCGTCGGCTCGTAACCACAACTCTGCGCCTTGCTAGCACTTCTGTCTTATCGTCTTGACCTCTGCCGCGTCTCTGGAGTTTTCTACTGCCTTTGTCGCATCTCCTCGGCCTATCGATTTCCGCATATGTACGTCTTACTCTCGCTCCTGTCGCATTCCTTCGCACTCTCGTTGCAGCATCTCTGCATATTGCTGTGTTTTTGTTACAACGCCTCGTCGGCTCGTAACCACAGCTGTGCGCCTTGCTAGCACTTCTGTCTTATCGTCTTGACCTCTGCCGCGTCTCTGGAGTTTTCTACTGCCTTTGTCGCATCTCCTCGGCCTATCATTTCCGCATATGTACGTATTACTCTCGCTCCTGTCGCATTCCTTCGCCCTCTCGTTGCAGCATCTCTGCATATTGCTGTGTTTTTGTTGCAATGCCTGGTCGGCTCGTAACCACAGCTGTGCGCCTTGCTAGCACTTCTGTCTTATCGTCTTGACCTCTGCCGCGTCTCTGGAGTTTTCTACTGCCTTTGTCGCATCTCCTCGGCCTATGATTTCCGCATATGTACGTCTTGCTCTCGCTCCTGTCGCATTCCTTCGCCCTCTCGTTGCAGCAATCTCTGCATATTGCTGTGTTTTTGTTACAACTGCCTCGTCGGCTCGTAACCACAGCTCTGCGCCTTGCTAGCACTTCTGTCTTATCGTCTTGACCTCTGCCGCGTCTCTGGTGTTTTCTACTGCCTTTGTCGCATCTCCTCGGCCTATCATTTCCGCATATGTACGTCTTACTCTCGCTCCTGTCGCATTCCTTCGCCCTCTCGTTGCAGCATCTCTGCATATTGCTGTGTGTTTGTTGCAACGCCTCGTCGGCTCGTAACCACAGCTGTGCGCCTTGCTAGCACTTCTGCCTTATCGTCTTGACCTCTCCCGCGTCTCTGGAGTTTTCTACTGCCTTTGTCGCATCTCCTCGGCCTATGATTTCCGCATATGTACGTCTTTCTCTCGCTCCTGTCGCATTCCTTCGCCCTCTCGTTGCAGCATCTCTGCATATTGCTGTGTTTTTGTTGCAACGCCTCGTCGGCTCGTAACCACAGATCTGCGCCTTGCTAGCACTTCTGTCTTATCGTCTCGACCTCAGCCGCGTCTCTGGAGTTTTCTACTGCCTTTGTCGCATCTCCTCGGCCTATCATTTCCGCATATGTACGTATTACTCTCGCTCCTGTCGCATTCCTTCGCACTCTCGTTGCAGCATCTCTGCATATTGCTGTGTTTTTGTTGCAACGCCTCGTCGGCTCGTAACCACAGCTCTGCGTCTTGGTAGAACTTCTGTCTTATCGTCTTGACCTCTGCCGCGTCTCTGGTGTTTTCTACTTCCTTTGTCGCATCTCCTCGGCCTCTGATTTCCGCATATGTACGTCTTGGTCTCGCTCCTGTCGCATTCCTTCGCCCTCTCGTTGCAGCATCTCTGCATATTGCTGTGTGTTTGTTGCAACGCCTCGTCGGCTCGTAACCACAGCTGTGCGCCTTGCTAGCACTTCTGCCTTATCGTCTTGACCTCTCCCGCGTCTCTGGAGTTTTCTACTGCCTTTGTCGCATCTCCTCGGCCTATCATTTCCGCATATGTATGTATTACTCTCGCTCCTGTCGCATTCCTTCGCACTCTCGTTGCAGCAACTCTGCATATTGCTGTGTTTTTGTTACAATGCCTTGTTGGCTCGTAACCACAACTCTGCGCCTTGCTAGCACTTCTGTCTTATCGTCTTGACCTCTGCCGCGTCTCTGGTGTTTTCTACTTCCTTTGTCGCATCTCCTCGGCCTATCATTTCCGCATATGTACGTATTACTCTCGCTCCTGTCGCATTCCTTCGCACTCTCGTTGCAGCATCTCTGCATATTGCTGTGTTTTTGTTACAACGCCTCGTCGGCTCGTAACCACAGCTGTGCGCCTTGCTAGCACTTCTGCCTTATCGTCTTGACCTCTCCCGCGTCTCTGGAGTTTTCTACTGCCTTTGTCGCATCTCCTCGGCCTATCATTTCCGCATATGTATGTATTACTCTCGCTCCTGTCGCATTCCTTCGCACTCTCGTTGCAGCAACTCTGCATATTGCTGTGTTTTTGTTACAATGCCTTGTTGGCTCGTAACCACAACTCTGCGCCTTGCTAGCACTTCTGTCTTATCGTCTTGACCTCTGCCGCGTCTCTGGTGTTTTCTACTTCCTTTGTCGCATCTCCTCGGCCTATCATTTCCGCATATGTACGTATTACTCTCGCTCCTGTCGCATTCCTTCGCACTCTCGTTGCAGCAACTCTGCATATTGCTGTGTTTTTGTTACAATGCCTCGTCGGCTCGTAACCACAGCTGTGCGCCTTGCTAGCACTTCTGCCTTATCGTCTTGACCTCTCCCGCGTCTCTGGAGTTTTCTACTGCCTTTGTCGCATCTCCTCGGCCTATCATTTCCGCATATGTATGTATTACTCTCGCTCCTGTCGCATTCCTTCGCACTCTCGTTGCAGCATCTCTGCATATTGCTGTGTGTTTGTTGCAACGCCTCGTCGGCTCGTAACCACAGATCTGCGCCTTGCTAGCACTTCTGTCTTATCGTCTCGACCTCAGCCGCGTCTCTGGAGTTTTCTACTGCCTTTGTCGCATCTCCTCGGCCTATCATTTCCGCATATGTACGTATTACTCTCGCTCCTGTCGCATTCCTTCGCACTCTCGTTGCAGCATCTCTGCATATTGCTGTGTGTTTGTTGCAACGCCTCGTCGGCTCGTAACCACAGCTGTGCGCCTTGCTAGCACTTCTGCCTTATCGTCTTGACCTCTCCCGCGTCTCTGGAGTTTTCTACTGCCTTTGTCGCATCTCCTCGGCCTATCATTTCCGCATATGTATGTATTACTCTCGCTCCTGTCGCATTCCTTCGCACTCTCGTTGCAGCAACTCTGCATATTGCTGTGTTTTTGTTACAATGCCTTGTTGGCTCGTAACCACAGCTCTGCGTCTTGGTAGAACTTCTGTCTTATCGTCTTGACCTCTGCCGCGTCTCTGGTGTTTTCTACTTCCTTTGTCGCATCTCCTCGGCCTCTGATTTCCGCATATGTACGTCTTGGTCACGCTCCTGTCGCATTCCTTCGCCCTCTCGTTGCAGCATCTCTGCATATTGCTGTGTGTTTGTTGCAACGCCTCGTCGGCTCGTAACCACAGCTGTGCGCCTTGCTAGCACTTCTGCCTTATCGTCTTGACCTCTCCCGCGTCTCTGGAGTTTTCTACTGCCTTTGTCGCATCTCCTCGGCCTATCATTTCCGCATATGTATGTATTACTCTCGCTCCTGTCGCATTCCTTCGCACTCTCGTTGCAGCAACTCTGCATATTGCTGTGTTTTTGTTACAATGCCTTGTTGGCTCGTAACCACAACTCTGCGCCTTGCTAGCACTTCTGTCTTATCGTCTTGACCTCTGCCGCGTCTCTGGTGTTTTCTACTTCCTTTGTCGCATCTCCTCGGCCTATCATTTCCGCATATGTACGTATTACTCTCGCTCCTGTCGCATTCCTTCGCACTCTCGTTGCAGCATCTCTGCATATTGCTGTGTTTTTGTTACAACGCCTCGTCGGCTCGTAACCACAGCTGTGCGCCTTGCTAGCACTTCTGCCTTATCGTCTTGACCTCTCCCGCGTCTCTGGAGTTTTCTACTGCCTTTGTCGCATCTCCTCGGCCTATCATTTCCGCATATGTATGTATTACTCTCGCTCCTGTCGCATTCCTTCGCACTCTCGTTGCAGCAACTCTGCATATTGCTGTGTTTTTGTTACAATGCCTTGTTGGCTCGTAACCACAACTCTGCGCCTTGCTAGCACTTCTGTCTTATCGTCTTGACCTCTGCCGCGTCTCTGGTGTTTTCTACTTCCTTTGTCGCATCTCCTCGGCCTATCATTTCCGCATATGTACGTATTACTCTCGCTCCTGTCGCATTCCTTCGCACTCTCGTTGCAGCAACTCTGCATATTGCTGTGTTTTTGTTACAATGCCTCGTCGGCTCGTAACCACAGCTGTGCGCCTTGCTAGCACTTCTGCCTTATCGTCTTGACCTCTCCCGCGTCTCTGGAGTTTTCTACTGCCTTTGTCGCATCTCCTCGGCCTATCATTTCCGCATATGTATGTATTACTCTCGCTCCTGTCGCATTCCTTCGCACTCTCGTTGCAGCATCTCTGCATATTGCTGTGTGTTTTGTTGCAATGCCTCGTCGGCTCGTAACCACAGCTCTGCGCCTTGCTAGCACTTCTGTCTTATCGTCTTGACCTCTGCCGCGTCTCTGGAGTTTTCTACTGCCTTTGTCGCATCTCCTCGGCCTATGATTTCCGCATATGTACGTCTTGCTCTCGCTCCTGTCGCATTCCTTCGCCCTCTCGTTGCAGCAATCTCTGCATATTGCTGTGTTTTTGTTACAACTCCTCGTCGGCTCGTAACCAAAGCTCTGCGCCTTGCTAGCACTTCTGTCTTATCGTCTTGACCTCTGCCGCGTCTCTGGAGTTTTCTACTGTCCTTTGTCGCATCTCCTCGGCCTATGATTTCCGCATATGTACGTCTTGTTCTCGCTCCTGTCGCTTCACTTCAGCTTCTCGTTTCAGCATCTCAGCATATTGCTGTTTTTTTATTGCAACGCCTCGTCGGCTCGTAACCACAGCTCTGCGCCTTGCTAGCACTTCTGTCTTATCGTCTCGACCTCTGCCGCGTCTCTGGAGTTTTCTACTGCCTTTGTCGCATCTCCTCGGCCTACGTTTTCCGCATATGTGCGTCTTACTCTCGCTCCTGTCGCATTCCTTCGCACTCTCGTTGCAGCATCTCTGCATATTGCTGTGCTTTTGTTACAACGCCTCGTCGGCTCGTAACCACAGCTGTGCGCCTTGCTAGCACTTCTGTCTTATCGTCTTGACCTCTGCCGCGTCTCTGGAGTTTTCTACTGCCTTTGTCGCATCTCCTCGGCCTATCATTTCCGCATATGTACGTCTTGCTCTCGCTCCTGTCGCATTCCTTCGCCCTCTCGTTGCAGCATCTCTGCATATTGCTGTGTGTTTTGTTGCAACGCCTCGTCGGCTCGTAACCACAGCTGTGCGCCTTGCTAGCACTTCTGCCTTATCGTCTTGACCTCTCCCGCGTCTCTGGAGTTTTCTACTGCCTTTGTCGCATCTCCTCGGCCTATCGATTTCCGCATATGTACGTCTTACTCTCGCTCCTGTCGCATTCCTTCGCACTCTCGTTGCAGCATCTCTGCATATTGCTGTGTTTTTGTTACAACGCCTCGTCGGCTCGTAACCACAGCTCTGCGCCTTGCTAGCACTTGCTGTCTTATCGTCTTGACCTCTGCCGCGTCTCTGGAGTTTTCTACTGCCTTTGTCGCATCTCCTCGGCCTATGATTTCCGCATATGTACGTCTTGCTCTCGCTCCTGTCGCATTCCTTCGCCCTCTCGTTGCAGCATCTCTGCATATTGCTGTGTTTTTGTTACAACTCCTCGTCGGCTCGTAACCACAGCTCTGCGCCTTGCTAGCACTTCTGCCTTATCGTCTTGACCTCTCCCGCGTCTCTGGAGTTTTCTACTGCCTTTGTCGCATCTCCTCGGCCTATGATTTCCGCATATGTACGTCTTACTCTCGCTCCTGTCGCATTCCTTCGCACTCTCGTTGCAGCATCTCTGCATATTGCTGTGTTTTTGTTGCAACGCCTCGTCGGCTCGTAACCACAGCTCTGCGCCTTGCTAGCACTTCTGTCTTATCGTCTTGACCTCTGCCGCGTCTCTGGAGTTTTCTACTGCCTTTGTCGCATCTCCTCGGCCTATCATTTCCGCATATGTACGTATTACTCTCGCTCCTGTCGCATTCCTTCGCCCTCTCGTTGCAGCATCTCTGCATATTGCTGTGTGTTTGTTGCAACGCCTCGTCGGCTCGTAACCACAGCTGTGCGCCTTGCTAGCACTTCTGCCTTATCGTCTTGACCTCTCCCGCGTCTCTGGAGTTTTCTACTGCCTTTGTCGCATCTCCTCGGCCTATCGATTTCCGCATATGTACGTCTTACTCTCGCTCCTGTCGCATTCCTTCGCACTCTCGTTGCAGCATCTCTGCATATTGCTGTGTTTTTGTTACAACGCCTCGTCGGCTCGTAACCACAGCTCTGCGCCTTGCTAGCACTTCTGTCTTATCGTCTTGACCTCTGCCGCGTCTCTGGAGTTTTCTACTGCCTTTGTCGCATCTCCTCGGCCTATCATTTCCGCATATGTACGTATTACTCTCGCTCCTGTCGCATTCCTTCGCCCTCTCGTTGCAGCATCTCTGCATATTGCTGTGTGTTTGTTGCAACGCCTCGTCGGCTCGTAACCACAGCTGTGCGCCTTGCTAGCACTTCTGCCTTATCGTCTTGACCTCTCCCGCGTCTCTGGAGTTTTCTACTGCCTTTGTCGCATCTCCTCGGCCTATGATTTCCGCATATGTACGTCTTTCTCTCGCTCCTGTCGCATTCCTTCGCCCTTTCGTTGCAGCATGTCTGCATATTGCTGTGTTTTTGTTGCAACGCCTCGTCGGCTCGTAACCACAGCTGTGCGCCTTGCTAGCACTTCTGTCTTATCGTCTTGACCTCTGCCGCGTCTCTGGAGTTTTCTACTGCCTTTGTCGCATCTCCTCGGCCTACGATTTCCGCATATGTACGTCTTGTTCTCGCTCCTGTCACGTCACTTCAGCTTCTCGTTTCAGCATCTCAGCATATTGCTGTTTTTTTATTGCAACGCCTCGTCGGCTCGTAACCACAACTCTGCGCCTTGCTAGCACTTCTGTCTTATCGTCTCGACCTCTGCCGCGTCTCTGGAGTTTTCTACTGCCTCTGTCGCATCTCCTCGGCTTACGTTTTCCACATATGTGCGTCTTACTCTCGCTCCTGTCGCATTCCTTCGCCCTCTCGTTGCAGCATCTCTGCATATTGCTGTGTGTTTGTTGCAACGCCTCGTCGGCTCGTAACCACAGCTGTGCGCCTTGCTAGCACTTCTGCCTTATCGTCTTGACCTCTCCCGCGTCTCTGGAGTTTTCTACTGCCTTTGTCGCATCTCCTCGGCCTATGCATTTCCGCATATGTACGTCTTACTCTCGCTCCTGTCGCATTCCTTCGCACTCTCGTTGCAGCATCTCTGCATATTGCTGTGTTTTTGTTACAATCGCCTCGTCGGCTCGTAACCACAGCTGTGCGCCTTGCTAGCACTTCTGTCTTATCGTCTTGACCTCTGCCGCGTCTCTGGAGTTTTCTACTGCCTTTGTCGCATCTCCTCGGCCTATCGTTTTCCGCATATGTACGTCTTACTCTCGCTCCTGTCGCATTCCTTCGCACTCTCGTTGCAGCATCTCTGCATATTGCTGTGTTTTTGTTACAACGCCTCGTCGGCTCGTAACCACAGCTGTGCGCCTTGCTAGCACTTCTGTCTTATCGTCTTGACCTCTCCCGCGTCTCTGGAGTTTTCTACTGCCTTTGTCGCATCTCCTCGGCCTATCGATTTCCGCATATGTACGTCTTACTCTCGCTCCTGTCGCATTCCTTCGCCCTCTCGTTGCAGCATCTCTGCATATTGCTGTGTTTTTGTTACAACTGCCTCGTCGGCTCGTAACCAAAGCTCTGCGCCTTGCTAGCACTTCTGTCTTATCGTCTTGACCTCTGCCGCGTCTCTGGATGTTTTCTACTGCCTTTGTCGCATCTCCTCGGCCTATGATTTCCGCATATGTACGTCTTTCTCTCGCTCCTGTCGCATTCCTTCGCCCTTTCGTTGCAGCATCTCTGCATATTGCTGTGTTTTTGTTGCAACGCCTCGTCGGCTCGTAACCACAGCTGTGCGCCTTGCTAGCACTTCTGTCTTATCGTCTTGACCTCTGCCGCGTCTCTGGAGTTTTCTACTGCCTTTGTCGCATCTCCTCGGCCTATCATTTCCGCATATGTACGTCTTGCTCTCGCTCCTGTCGCATTCCTTCGCCCTCTCGTTGCAGCATCTCTGCATATTGCTGTGTGTTTGTTGCAATGCCTCGTCGGCTCGTAACCACAGCTCTGCGCCTTGCTAGCACTTCTGTCTTATCGTCTTGACCTCTCCCGCGTCTCTGGAGTTTTCTACTGCCTTTGTCGCATCTCCTCGGCCTATGATTTCCGCATATGTACGTCTTTCTCTCGCTCCTGTCGCATTCCTTCGCCCTCTCGTTGCAGCAATCTCTGCATATTGCTGTGTTTTTGTTGCAACGCCTCGTCGGCTCGTAACCACAGCTGTGCGCCTTGCTAGCACTTCTGTCTTTCGTCTTGACCTCTGCCGCGTCTCTGGAGTTTTCTACTGCCTTTGTCGCATCTCCTCGGCCTATGATTTCCGCATATGTACGTCTTGCTCTCGCTCCTGTCGCATTCCTTCGCCCTCTCGTTGCAGCATAATCTGCATATTGCTGTGTTTTTGTTACAACTCCTCGTCGGCTCGTATTGACAAGCTCTGCGCCTTGCTAGCACATCTGTCTTATCGTCTTGACCTCTGCCGCGTCTCTGGAGATTTCTACTGTCTTTGTCGCATCTCCTCGGCCTATGATTTCCGCATATGTACGCCTTGTTGTCGCTCCTGTCACGTTACTTCAACTTCTCGTTTCAGCATGTCAGCATATTGCTGTTTTTTTATTGCAACGCCTCGTCGGCTCGTAAGCACAGCTCTGCGTCTTGCTAGAACTTGTGTCTTATCGCCTTGACCTCTGCTGCGTCTCTGGAGTTTTCTACAGCCTTTGTAGCATCTCCTCGGCGTACGTTTTCCGCATATGTGCGTCTTGCTCTCACTCCTGTCGCATTCCGTCGTCCTCTCGTTGCAGCATCTCTGCATATTGCTGTGTTTTTGTTACAACGCCTCGTCGGCTCATAAACACAGCTGTGCTCCTTGCTAGCACTTCTGTCGTATCGTCTTGACCTCTGCCGCGTCTCTGGAATTTTCTACTGCCTCTGTCGCATCTCCTCGGCTTACGTTTTCCTCATACGTGCGTCTTACTCTCGCTCCTGTCGCATTCCTTCGCACTCTCGTTGCAGCATCTCTGCATATTGCTGTGTGTTTGTTGCAACGCCTCGTCGGCTCGTAACCACAGCTGTGCGCCTTGCTAGCACTTCTGCCTTATCGTCTTGACCTCTCCGCGTCTCTGGAGTTTTCTACTGCCTTTGTCGCATCTCCTCGGCCTTTGATTTCCGCATATGTACGTCTTTCTATCGCTCCTGTCGCATTCCTTCGCCCTTTCGTTGCAGCATCTCTGCATATTGCTGTGTTTTTGTTGCAACGCCTCGTCGGCTCGTAACCACAGCTGTGCGCCTTGCTAGCACTTCTGTCTTATCGCCTTGACCTCTGCTGCGTCTCTGGAGTTTTCTACTGCCTTTGTCGCATCTCCTCGGCCTATGATTTCCGCATATGTACGTCTTGCTCTCGCTCCTGTCGCATTCCTTCGCCCTCTCGTTGCAGCATCTCTGCATATTGCTGTGTTTTTGTTGCAATGCCTCGTCGGCTCGTAACCACAGCTGTGCGCCTTGCTAGCACTTCTGTCTTATCGTCTTCGACCTCTGCCGCGTCTCTGGTGTTTTCTACTTCCTTTGTCGCATCTCCTCGGCCTCTGATTTCTGCATATGTACGTCTTGCTCTCGCTCCTGTCGCATTCCTTCGCCCTTTCGTTGCAGCATTTCTGCATATTGCTGTGTTTTTGTTACAACGCCTCGTCGGCTCGTAACCACAGCTGTGCGCCTTGCTAGCACTTCTGTCTTATCGTCTTGACCTCTGCCGCGTCTCTGGAGTTTTCTACTGCCTTTGTCGCATCTCCTCGGCCTATCATTTCCGCATATGTATCGTATTACTCTCGCTCCTGTCGCATTCCTTCGCCCTCTCGTTGCAGCATCTCTGCATATTGCTGTGTGTTTGTTGCAACGCCTCGTCGGCTCGTAACCACAGCTTGCGCCTTGCTAGCACTTCTGCCTTATCGTCTTGACCTCTGCCGCGTCTCTGGAGTTTTCTACTGCCTTTGTCGCATCTCCTCGGCCTATGATTTCCGCATATGTGCGTGTTGCTCTCGCTCCTGTCGCATTCCTTCGCCCTTTCGTTGCAGCATCTCTGCATATTGCTGTGTTTTTGTTGCAACGCCTCGTCGGCTCGTAACCACAGCTGTGCGCCTTGCTAGCACTTCTGCCTTATCGTCTTGACCTCTCCCGCGTCTCTGGAGTTTTCTACTGCCTTTGTCGCATCTCCTCGGCCTCTGATTTCCGCATATGTGCGTGTTGCTCTCGCTCCTGTCGCATTCCTTCGCCCTTTCGTTGCAGCATCTCTGCATATTGCTGTGTTTTTGTTGCAACGCCTCGTCGGCTCGTAACCACAGCTCTGCGCCTTGCTAGCACTTCTGCCTTATCGTCGTGACCTCTGCCGCGTCTCTGGAGTTTTCTACTGCCTTTGTCGCATCTCCTCGGCCTCTGATTTCCGCATATGTGCGTGTTGCTCTCGCTCCTGTCGCATTCCTTCGCCCTTTCGTTGGAGCATCTCTGCATATTGCTGTGTTTTTGTTGCAACGCCTCGTCGGCTCGTAACCACAGCTGTGCGCCTTGCTAGTACTTCTGCCTTATCGTCTTGACCTCTCCCGCGTCTCTGGAGTTTTCTACTGCCTTTGTCGCATCTCCTCGGCCTATGATTTCCGCATATGTGCGTGTTGCTCTCGCTCCTGTGGCATTCCTTCGCCCTTTCGTTGCAGCATCTCTGCATATTGCTGTGTTTTTGTTGCAACGCCTCGTCGGCTCGTAACCACAGCAGTTGCGCCTTGCTAGTACTTCTGTCTTATCGTCTTGACCTCTCCCGCGTCTCTGGAGTTTTCTACTGCCTTTGTCGCATCTCCTCGGCCTCTGATTTCCGCATATGTGCGTGTTGCTCTCGCTCCTGTCGCATTCCTTCGCCCTTTCGTTGCAGCATCTCTGCATATTGCTGTGTGTTTGTTGCAACGCCTCGTCGGCTCGTAACCACAGCAGTTCGCCTTGCTAGCACTTCTGCCTTATCGTCGTGACCTCTCCGCGTCTCTGGAGTTTTCTACTGCCTTTGTAGCATATCCTCGGCCTTTGAGTTCCGCATATGTACGTCTTTCTATCGCTCCTGTCGCATTCCTTTGCCCTTTCGTTGCAGCATGTCCGCATATTGCTGTGTTTTTGTTGCAACGCCTCGTCGGCTCGTAACCACAGCTGTATGCCTTGCTAGCACTTCTGTCTTATCGTCTTGACCTCTGCCGCGTCTCTGGTGTTTTCTACTTCCTTTGTCGCATCTCCTCGGCCTATGATTTCCGCATATGTGCGTCTTGCTCTCGCTCCTGTCGCATTCCTTCGCCCTCTCGTTGCAGCATCTCTGCATATTGCTGTGTTTTTGTTGCAATGCCTCGTCGGCTCGTAACCACAGCTGTGCGCCTTGCTAGCACTTCTGTCTTATCGTCTTGACCTCTGCCGCGTCTCTGGAGTTTTCTACTGCCTTTGTCGCATCTCCTCGGCGTACGTTTTCCGCATATGTACGTCTTGCTCTCGCTCCTGTCGCATTCCTTCGCCCTCTCGTTGAAGAATCTCGGCATGTTGCTGTGTTTTTGTTACAACTCCTCGTCTGCTCGTAACCACAACTCTGCGCATTGCTAGCACTTCTGTCGTATCGTCTTGACCTCTGCCGCATCTTTTGAATTTTCTCCTGCCTTTGTCGCATCTCGTCGGCCTATGATATCCGCATAAGGGCGTCTTGCTCTCTCTCCTGTCGTATTCCTTTGCCCTTTCGTTGCAGCATCTCTACATATTGCTGTGTTTTTGTTGCAACGCCTCGTCGGCTCGTAACCACAGCTGTGCTCCTTGCTAGCACTTCTGCCTTATCGTCTTGACCTCTCCCGCGTCTCTGGAGTTTTCTACTGCCTTTGTCGCATCTCCTCGGCCTCTGATTTCCGCATATGTTCGTGTTGCTCTCGCTCCTGTCGCATTCCTTCGCCCTTTCGTTGGAGCATCTCTGCATATTGCTGTGTTTTTATTGCAATGCCTAGTCGGCTCGTAACCACAGCTGTGCGCCTTGCTAGCACTTCTGTCTTATCGTCTTGACCTCTGCCGCGTCTCTGGAGTTTTCTACTGCCTCTGTCGCATCTCCTCTGCCTACGTTTTTCGCATATGTACGTCTTGCTCTCGCTCCTGTCGCGCTCCTTCGCCCTCTCGTTGCAGCATCTCTGCATATTGCTATGTTTTTGTTACAACGCCTCGTCGGCTCATAAACACAGCTGTGCTCCTTGCTAGCACTTCTGTCGTATCGTCTTGACCTCTGCCGCGTCTCTGGAATTTTCTACTGCCTTGTCGCATCTCGTCGGCCTAAGATATCCGCATAAGTGCGTCTTGCTTTCTCTCCTATCGCATTCCTTCGCCCTCTCGTTGAAGAATCTCTGCATATTGCTGTGTTTTTGTTACAATTCCTCGTCTGCTCGTAACAAAAGCTCTGCGCCTAGCTAGCACTTCTGTCTTATCGTCTTGACCTTTGCCGCGTCTCTGGAGTTTTCGAGTGCCCCTGTCGCATCTCCTCGGCCTACGTTTTCCGCATATGTGCGTCTTGCTCTCGCTCCTGTCGCATTCCTTCGCCCTCTCGTTGCAGCATCTCTGCATATTGCTGTGTGTTTGTTGCAACTGCCTCGTCGGCTCGTAACCACAGCACTTCGCCTTGCTAGCACTTCTGCCTTATCGTCGTGACCTCTCCCGCGTCTCCGGAGTTTTCTACTGCCTTTGTAGCATCTCCTTGGCCTTTGAGTTCCGCATATGTACGTCTTTCTATCGCTCCTGTCGCATTCCTTTGCCCTTTCGTTGCAGCAAGTCCGCATATTGCTGTGTTTTTGTTGCAACGCCTCGTCGGCTCGTAACCACAGCTGTGCGCATTACTAGCATTTCTGTCTGTCTTGACCTTTGCCGCGTCTCTGGAGTTTTCTACTGCCTTTGTCGCATCTCCTCGGCCTATGATTTCCGCATACGTACGTCTTGCTCTCGCTCCTGTCGCATTCCTTCGCCCTCTCGTTGAAGATAATCTGCATATTACTGTGTTTTTGTTACAACTCGTCGTCGGCTCGTAATGAAAGCTCTGCGCCTTGCTAGCACTTCTGTCTTATCGTCTTTACCTCTGCCGCGTCTCTGGAGATTTCTACTGTCTTTGTCGCATCTCCTCGGCCTATGATTTCCGCATATGTACGCCTTGTTCTCGCTCCTGTCACGTTACTTCAACTTCTCGTTTCAGCATCTCAGCATATTGCTGTTTTTTTATTGCAACGCCTCGTCGGCTCGTAAGCACAGCTCTGCGTCTTGCTAGAACTTGTGTCTTATCGCCTTGACCTCTGCTGCGTCTCTGGAGTTTTCTACAGCCTTTGTAGCATCTCCTCGGCGTACGTTTTCCGCATATGTGCGTCTTGCTCTCACTCCTGTCGCATTCCGTCGTCCTCTCGTTGCAGCATCTCTGCATATTGCTGTGTTTTTGTTACAACGCCTCGTCGGCTCATAAACACAGCTGTGCTCCTTGCTAGCACTTCTGTCGTATCGTCTTGACCTCTGCCGCGTCTCTGGAGTTTTCTACTGCCTCTGTCGCATCTCCTCGGCTTACGTTTTCCTCATACGTGCGTCTTACTCTCGCTCCTGTCGCATTCCTTCGCACTCTCGTTGCAGCATCTCTGCATATTGCTGTGTGTTTGTTGCAACGCCTCGTCGGCTCGTAACAACAGCAGTTCGCCTTGCTAGCACTTCTGCCTTATCGTCGTGACCTCTCCGGCGTCTCTGGAGTTTTCTACTGCCTTTGTAGCATCTCCTGGCCTTTGAGTTCCGCATATGTACGTCTTTCTATCGCTCCTGTCGCATTCCTTCGCCCTTTCGTTGCAGCATGTCCGCATATTGCTGTGTTTTTGTTGCAACGCCTCGTCGGCTCGTAACCACAGCTGTGCGCCTTGCTAGCACTTCTGTCTTATCGCCTTGACCTCTGCCGCGTCTCTGGAGTTTTCTACTGCCTTTGTCGCATCTCCTCGGCCTATGATTTCCGCATATGTACGTCTTGCTCTCGCTCCTGTCGCATTCCTTCGCCCTTTCGTTGCAGCATTTCTGCATATTGCTGTGTTTTTGTTGCAATGCCTCGTCGGCTCGTAACCACAGCTCTGCGCCTTGCTAGCACTTCTGTCTTATCGTCTTGACCTCTGCCGCGTCTCTGGAGTTTTCTACTGCCTTTGTCGCATCTCCTCGGCCTACGTTTTCCACATATGTGCGTCTTACTCTCGCTCCTGTCGCATTCCTTCGCACTCTCGTTGCAGCATCTCTGCATATTGCTGTCCTTTTGTTACAACGCCTCGTCGGCTCGTAACCACAGCTGTGCGCCTTGCTAGCACTTCTGTCTTATCGTCTTGACCTTTGCCGCGTCTCTGGAGTTTTCTACTGCCTTTGTCGCATCTCCTCGGCCTATGATTTTCCGCATATGTTCGTGTTGCTCTCGCTCCTGTCGCATTCCTTCGCACTCTCGTTGCAGCATCTCTGCATATTGCTGTGTTTTTGTTGCAACGCCTCGTCGGCTCGTAACCACAGCTGTGCGCCTTGCTAGCACTTCTGTCTTATCGTCTTGACCTCTGCCGCGTCTCTGGAGTTTTCTACTGCCTTTGTCGCATCTCCTCGGCCTATGATTTCCGCATATGTACGTCTTGCTCTCGCTCCTGTAGCATTCCTTCGCCCTCTCGTTGCAGCATCTCTGCATATTGCTGTGTTTTTGTTGCAACGCCTCGTCGGCTCGTAACCACAGCTCTGCGCCTTGCTAGCACTTCTGTCTTATCGTCTGACCTCTGCCGCGTCTCTGGAGTTTTCTACTGCCTTTGTCGCATCTCCTCGGCCTATGATTTCCGCATATGTACGTCTTGCTCTCGCTCCTGTCGCATTCCTTCGCCCTCTCGTTGCAGCATCTCTGCATATTGCTGTGTTTTTGTTGCAACGCCTCGTCGGCTCGTAACCACAGCAGTTCGCCTTGCTAGCACTTCTGCCTTATCGTCTTGACCTCTCCCGCGTCTCTGGAGTTTTCTACTGCCTTTGTCGCATCTCCTCGGCCTCTGATTTCCGCATATGTGCGTGTTGCTCTCGCTCCTGTGGCATTCCTTCGCCCTTTCGTTGGAGCATCTCTGCATATTGCTGTGTTTTTGTTGCAACGCCTCGTCGGCTCGTAACCACAGCAGTTCGCCTTGCTAGTACTTCTGCCATATCGTCTTGACCTCTCCCGCGTCTCTGGAGTTTTCTACTGCCTTTGTCGCATCTCCTCGGCCTCTGATTTCCGCATATGTGCGTGTTGCTCTCGCTCCTGTGGCATTCCTTCGCCCTTTCATTGGAGCATCTCTGCATATTGCTGTGTTTTTGTTGCAACGCCTCGTCGGCTCGTAACCACAGCTGTGCACCTTGCTAGCACTTCTGTCTTATCGTCTAAACCTCTGCCGCGTCTCTGGAGTTTTCTACTGCCTTTGTCGCATCTCCTCGGCCTATGATTTCCGCATATGTACGTCTTGATCTCGCTCCTGTAGCATTCCTTCGCCCTCTCTTTGCAGCATCTCTGCATATTGCTGTGTGTTTGTTGCAACGCCTCGTCGGCTCGTAACCACAGCAGTTCGCCTTGCTAGCACTTCTGCCTTATCGTCGTGACCTCTGCCGGCGTCTCTGGAGTTTTCTACTGCCTTTGTCGCATCTCCTCGGCCTCTGATTTCCGCATATGTGCGTGTTGCTCTCGCTCCTGTGGCATTCCTTCGCCCTTTCGTTGGAGCATCTCTGCATATTGCTGTGTTTTTGTTGCAACGCCTCGTCGGCTCGTAACCACAGCAGTTGCGCCTTGCTAGTACTTCTGCCATATCGTCTTGACCTCTCCCGCGTCTCTGGAGTTTTCTACTGCCTTTGTCGCATCTCCTCGGCCTATGATTTCCGCATATGTGCGTGTTGCTCTCGCTCCTGTCGCATTCCTTCGCCCTTTCGTTGCAGCATCTCTGCATATTGCTGTGTTTTTGTTGCAACGCCTCGTCGGCTCGTAACCACAGCAGTTCGCCTTGCTAGTACTTCTGCCTTATCGTCTTGACCTCTCCCGCGTCTCTGGAGTTTTCTACTGCCTTTGTCGCATCTCCTCGGCCTCTGATTTCCGCATATGTGCGTGTTGCTCTCGCTCCTGTGGCATTCCTTCGCCCTTTCGTTGGAGCATCTCTGCATATTGCTGTGTGTTTGTTGCAACGCCTCGTCGGCTCGTAACCACAGCAGTTCGCCTTGCTAGCACTTCTGCCTTATCGTCGTGACCTCTCCGCGTCTCTGGAGTTTTCTACTGCCTTTGTCGCATCTCCTCGGCCTATGATTTCCGCATATGTACGTCTTTCTATCGCTCCTGTCGCATTCCTTCGCCCTCTCGTTGCAGCATCTCCGCATATTGCTGTGTTTTTGTTGCAACGCCTCGTCGGCTCGTAACCACAGCTGATGCGCTTGCTAGCACTTCTGTCTTATCGTCTTGACCTCTGCCGCGTCTCTGGTGTTTTCTACTTCCTTTGTCGCATCTCCTCGGCCTATGATTTCCGCATATGTGCGTCTTGCTCTCACTCCTGTCGCATTCCTTCGCCCTCTCGTTGCAGCATCTCTGCATATTGCTGTGTTTTTGTTGCAACGCCTCGTCGGCTCGTAACCACAGCTGTGCGCCTTGCTAGCACTTCTGTCTTATCGTCTTGACCTCTGCCGCGTCTCTGGAGTTTTCTACTGCCTTTGTCGCATCTCCTCGGCGTACGTTTTCCGCATATGTACGTCTTGCTCTCGCTCCTGTCGCATTCCTTCGCCCTCTCGTTGAAGAATCTCGGCATGTTGCTGTGTTTTTGTTACAACTCCTCGTCTGCTCGTAACCACAACTCTGCGCATTGCTAGCACTTCTGTCGTATCGTCTTGACCTCTGCCGCATCTTTTGAATTTTCTCCTGCCTTTGTCGCATCTCGTCGGCCTATGATATCCGCATAAGGGCGTCTTGCTCTCTCTCCTGTCGTATTCCTTTGCCCTTTCGTTGCAGCATCTCTACATAATGCTGTGTTTTTGTTGCAACGCCTCGTCGGCTCGTAACCACAGCTGTGCTCCTTGCTAGCACTTCTGCCTTATCGTCTTGACCTCTCCCGCGTCTCTGGAGTTTTCTACTGCCTTTGAAGCATGTCCTCGGCCTCTGATTTCCGCATATGTTCGTGTTGCTCTCGCTCCTGTGGCATTCCTTCGCCCTTTCGTTGCAGCATCTCTGCATATTGCTGTGTTTTTATTGCAATGCCTCGTCGGCTCGTAACCACAGCTGTGCGCCTTGCTAGCACTTCTGTCTTATCGTCTTGACCTCTGCCGCGTCTCTGGAGTTTTCTACTGCCTTGTCGCATCTCGTCGGCCTAAGATATCCGCATAAGTGCGTCTTGCTTTCTCTCCTATCGCATTCCTTCGCCCTCTCGTTGAAGAATCTCTGCATATTGCTGTGTTTTTGTTACAATTCCTCGTCTGCTCGTAACAAAAGCTCTGCGCCTAGCTAGCACTTCTGTCTTATCGTCTTGACCTTTGCCGCGTCTCTGGAGTTTTCGAGTGCCTCCTGTCGCATCTCCTCGGCCTACGTTTTCCGCATATGTGCGTCTTGCTCTCGCTCCTGTCGCATTCCTTCGCCCTCTCGTTGAAGAATCTCTGCATATTGCTGTGGTTTTGTTACAACTCGTCGTCGGCTCGTAATGAAAGCTCTGCGCCTTGCTAGCACTTCTGTCTTATCGTCTTTACCTCTGCCGCGTCTCTGGAGATTTCTACTGCCTTTGTCGCATCTCCTCGGCCTATGATTTCCGCATATGTACGTCTTGTTCTCGCTCCTGTCACGTCAATTCAGCTTCTCGTTTCAACATCTCAGCATATTGCTGTTTTTTTTATTGCAACGCCTCGTCGGCTCGTAACCACAGCTCTGCGCCTTGCAAGCACTTCTGTCTTATTGTCTCGACCTCTGCCGCGTCTCTGGAGTTTTCTACTGCCTCTGTCGCATCTCCTCGGCTTACGTTTTCCACATACGTGCGTCTTACTCTCGCTCCTGTCGCATTCCTTCGCACTCTCGTTGCAGCATCTCTGCATATTGCTGTCCTTTTGTTACAACGCCTCGTCGGCTCGTAACCACAGCTGTGCGTCTTGCTAGAATTGCTGTTTATCGTGTTGACTTCTGCCGCGTCTCTTGAGTTTTCTACTGCCTTTGTCGCAACTCCTCGGCCTATCATTTCCGCATATGTACGTATTACTCTCGCTCCTGTCGCATTCCGTCGCCCTCTCGTTGCAGCATCTCTGCATATTACTGTGTGTTTGTTGCAACGCCTCGTCGGCTCGTAACCACAGCAGTTCGCCTTGCTAGCACTTCTGCCTTATCGTCGTGACCTCTCCCGCGTCTCTGGAGGTTTCTACTGCCTTTGTAGCATCTCCTTGGCCTTTGAGTTCCGCATATGTACGCCTTGTTCTCGCTCCTGTCACGTTACTTCAGCTTCTCGTTTCAGCATGTCAACATATTGCTGTTTTTTTATTGCAACGCCTCGTCGGCTCGTAAGCACAGCTCTGCGTCTTGCTAGAACTTCTGTCTTATCGCCTTGACCTCTGCCGCGTCTCTGGAGTTTTCTACTGCCTTTGTCGCATCTCCTCGGCCTATGATTTCCGCATACGTACGTCTTGCTCTCGCTCCTGTCGCATTCCTTCGCCCTCTCGTTGCAGCATCTCTGCATATTGCTGTGTTTTTGTTGCAACGCCTCGTCGGCTCGTAACCACAGCTGTGCGCCTTGCTAGCACTTCTGTCTTATCGTCTTGACCTCTCCCGCGTCTCTGGAGTTTTCTACTGCCTTTGTCGCATCTCCTCGGCCTCTGATTTCCGCATATGTACGTCTTGCTCTCGCTCCTGTGGCATTCCTTCGCCCTTCTCGTTGCAGCATCTCTGCATATTGCTGTTTTTTGTTGCAACGCCTCGTCGGCTCGTAACCACAGCTCTGCGTCTTGCTAGCACTTCTGTCTTATCGTCTTGACCTCTGCCGCGTCTCTGGAGTTTTCTACTGCCTTTGTCGCATCTCCTCGGCCTACTGATTTCCGCATATGTGCGTCTTGCTCTCGCTCCTGTCGCATTCCTTCGCCCTCTCGTTGCAGCATCTCTGCATATTGCTGTGTTTTTGTTGCAACGCCTCGTCGGCTCGTAACCACAGCTCTGCGCCTTGCTAGCACTTCTGTCTTATCGTCTTGACCTCTGCCGCGTCTCTGGAGTTTTCTACTGCCTTTGTCGCATCTCCTCGGCCTCTGATTTCCGCATATGTACGTCTTGTTCTCGCTCCTGTCACATTCACTTCAGCTTCTCGTTTCAGCATCTCAGCATATTGCTGTGTTTTTATTGCAACGCCTCGTCGGCTCGTAACCACAGCTCTGCGTCTTGCTAGAACTTCTGTCTTATCGTCTTGACCTCTGCCGCGTCTCTGGAGTTTTCTACTGCCTTTGTCGCATCTCCTCGGCCTATGATTTCCGCATATGTACGTCTTGCTCTCGCTCCTGTCGCATTCCTTCGCCCTCTCGTTGCAGCATCTCTGCATATTGCTGTGTTTTTGTTGCAACGCCTCGTCGGCTCGTAACCACAGCTCTGCGCCTTGCTAGACTTCTGTCTTATCGTCTTGACCTCTGCCGCGTCTCTGGAGTTTTCTACTGCCTTTGTCGCATCTCCTCGGCCTATGATTTCCGCATATGTGCGTCTTGCTCTCGCTCCTGTCGCATTCCTTCGCCTTCTCGTTGCAGCATCTCTGCATATTGCTGTGTTTTGTTGCAACGCCTCGTCGGCTCGTAACCACAGCTCTGCGTCTTGCTAGAACTTCTGTCTTATCGTCTTGACCTCTGCCGCGTCTCTGGAGTTTTCTACTGCCTTTGTCGCATCTCCTCGGCCTATGATTTCCGCATACGTACGTCTTGCTCTCGCTCCTGTCGCATTCCTTCGCCCTTCTCGTTGCAGCATTTCTGCATATTGCTGTGTTTTTGTTGCAACGCCTCGTCGGCTCGTAACCACAGCTGTGCGCCTTGCTAGCACTTCTGTCTTATCGTCTTGACCTCTGCCGCGTCTCTGGAGTTTTCTACTGCCTTTGTCGCATCTCCTCGGCCTCTGATTTCCGCATATGTACGTCTTGCTCTCGCTCCTGTCGCATTCCTTCGCCTTCTCGTTGCAGCATCTCTGCATATTGCTGTGTTTTTGTTGCAACGCCTCGTCGGCTCGTAACCACAGCTCTGCGTCTTGCTAGCACTTCTGTCTTATCGTCTTGACCTCTGCCGCGTCTCTGGAGTTTTCTACTGCCTTTGTCGCATCTCCTCGGCCTATGATTTCCGCATATGTACGTCTTGCTCTCGCTCCTGTCGCATTCCTTCGCCCTCTCGTTGCAGCATCTCTGCATATTGCTGTGCTTTTGTTGCAACGCCTCGTCGGCTCGTAACCACAGCTCTGCGTCTTGCTAGAATTGCTGTTTATCGTGTTGACTTCTGCCGCGTCTCTGGAGTTTTCTACTGCCTTTGTCGCATCTCCTCGGCCTATGATTTCCGCATATGTGCGTCTTGCTCTCGCTCCTGTCGCATTCCTTCAGCCCTTCTCGTTGCAGCATCTCTGCATATTGCTGTGTTTTTGTTGCAACGCCTCGTCGGCTCGTAACCACAGCTGTGCGCCTTGCTAGCACTTCTGTCTTATCGTCTTGACCTCTGCCGCGTCTCTGGAGTTTTCTACTGCCTTTGTCGCATCTCCTCGGCCTATGATTTCCGCATATGTACGTCTTGTTCTCGCTCCTGTCACATTCCTTCAGCTTCTCGTTTCAGCATCTCAGCATATTGCTGTGTTTTTATTGCAACGCCTCGTCGGCTCGTAACCACAGCTCTGCGTCTTGCTAGAACTTCTGTCTTATCGCCTTGACCTCTGCCGCGTCTCTGGAGTTTTCTACTGCCTTTGTCGCATCTCCTCGGCCTATGATTTCCGCATATGTACGTCTTGCTCTCGCTCCTGTCGCATTCCTTCGCCCTCTCGTTGCAGCATCTCTGCATATTGCTGTGTTTTTGTTGCAACGCCTCGTCGGCTCGTAACCACAGCTCTGCGCCTTGCTAGACTTCTGTCTTATCGTCTTGACCTCTGCCGCGTCTCTGGAGTTTTCTACTGCCTTTGTCGCATCTCCTCGGCCTATGATTTCCGCATATGTGCGTCTTGCTCTCGCTCCTGTCGCATTCCTTCGCCCTTTCGTTGCAGCATCTCTGCATATTGCTGTGTTTTTGTTGCAACGCCTCGTCGGCTCGTAACCACAGCTCTGCGCCTTGCTAGCACTTCTGTCTTATCGTCTTGACCTCTGCCGCGTCTCTGGAGTTTTCTACTGCCTTTGTCGCATCTCCTCGGCCTATGATTTCCGCATATGTACGTCTTGTCTCTCGCTCCTGTCGCATTCCTTCGCCCTCTCGTTGCAGCATCTCTGCATATTGCTGTGTTTTTGTTACAACGCCTCGTCGGCTCGTAACCACAGCTCTGCGCCTTGCTAGCACTTCTGTCTTATCGTCTTGACCTCTGCCGCGTCTCTGGAGTTTTCTACTGCCTTTGTCGCATCTCCTCGGCCTATGATTTCCGCATATGTACGTCTTGCTCTCGTTCCTGTCGCATCCTTCGCCTTCTCGTTGCAGCATTTCTGCATATTGCTGTGTTTTTGTTGCAACGCCTCGTCGGCTCGTAACCACAGCTGTGCGTCTTGCTAGCACTTCTGTCTTATCGTCTTGACCTCTGCCGCGTCTCTGGAGTTTTCTACTGCCTTTGTCGCATCTCCTCGGCCTATGATTTCCGCATAAGTACGTCTTGCTCTCAGCTCCTGTCGCATTCCTTCGCCCTCTCGTTGCAGCATCTCTGCATATTGCTGTGTTTTTGTTGCAACGCCTCGTCGGCTCGTAACCACAGCTCTGCGCCTTGCTAGCACTTCTGTCTTATCGTCTTGACCTCTGCCGCGTCTCTGGAGTTTTCTACTGCCTTTGTCGCATCTCGTCGGCCTACTGATTTCCGCATATGTGCGTCTTGCTCTCGCTCCTGTCGCATTCCTTCGCACTCTCGTTGCAGCATCTCTGCATATTGCTGCGCTTTTGTTACAACGCCTCGTCAGCTCGTAATCACAGCTCTGCGTCTTGCTAGAATTGCTGTTTATCGTGTTGACTTCTGCCGCGTCTCTGGAGTTTTCTAGTGCCTTTGTCGCATCTCCTCGGCCTATGATTTCCGCATATGTACGTCTTGTTCTCGCTCCTGTCACATCACATCAGCTTCTCGTTTCAGCATCTCAGCATATTGCTGTGTTTTTATTGCAACGCCTCTTCGGCTCGTAACCACAGCTCTGCGTCTTGCTAGAACTTCTGTCTTATCGCCTTGACCTCTGCTGCGTCTCTGGAGTTTTCTACTGCCTTTGTCGCATCTCCTCGGCCTATGATTTCCGCATATGTACGTCTTGCTCTCGCTCCTGTCGCATTCCTTCGCCCTTTCGTTGCAGCATTTCTGCATATTGCTGTGTTTTTGTTGCAATGCCTCGTCGGCTCGTAACCACAGCTCTGCGCCTTGCTAGCACTTCTGTCTTATCGTCTTGACCTCTGCCGCGTCTCTGGAGTTTTCTACTGCCTCTGTCCCATCTCCTCGGCCTACGTTTTCCGCATATGTACGTCTTGCTCTCGCTCCTGTCGCATTCCTTCGCCCTCTCGTTGCAGCATTTCTGCATATTGCTGTGTTTTTGTTACAACGCCTCGTCGGCTCGTAACCACAGCTCTGCGTCTTGCTAGAATTGCTGTTTATCGTGTTGACTTCTGCCGCGTCTCTGGAGTTTTCTAGTGCCTTTGTCGCATCTCCTCTGCCTATGATTTCCGCATATGTACGTCTTGTTCTCGCTCCTGTCACATCACATCAGCTTCTCGTTTCAGCATCTCAGCATATTGCTGTTGTTTTATTGCAACGCCTCTTCGGCTCGTAACCACAGCTCTGCGTCTTGCTAGAACTTCTGTCTTATCGCCTTGACCTCTGCTGCGTCTCTGGAGTTTTCTACTGCCTTTGTCGCATCTCCTCGGCCTATGATTTCCGCATACGTACGTCTTGCTCTCGTTCCTGTCGCATTCCTTCGCCCTTTCGTTGCAGCATATCTGCCTATTGCTGTGTTTTTGTGGCAATGCCTCGTCGGTTCGTAACCACAGCTGTGCACCTTGCTAGCACTTCTGTCATATCATCTTGACCTCTGCCGCGTCTCTGGAGTCTTCTACTACCTTTGTCGCATCTCCTCGGCCTCTGATTTCCGCATATGTACGTCTCGCTCTCACTCCTGTCGCATTCCTTCGCCCTTTCGTTGCAGCATTTCTGCATGATTGCTGTGTTTTTGTTGCAATGCCTCGTCGGCTCGTAACCACCGCCATGCGCATTGCTAGTACTTCTGTCTTATCGTCTGGATCTCTGCCGAGTCTCTGGAGTTTTGTACTGCTTCTGTCGCATATCGTCGGCCTACGTTTTCCGCATATGTGCGTCTTACTCTCGCTCCTGTCGCATTCCCTCGCACTCTCGTTGCAGCATCTCTGCATATTGCTGTGCTTTTGTTACAACGCCTCGTCAGCTCGTAATCACAGCTCTGCGTCTTGCTAGAATTGCTGTTTATCGTGTTGACTTCTGCCGCGTATCTGGAGTTTTATAGTGCCTTTGTCGCATCTCCTCGGCCTATGATTTCCGCATATGTACGTCTTGTTCTCGATCCTGTCACATCACTTCAGCTTCTCGTTTCAGCATCTCAGCATATTGCTGTTTTTTTATTGCAACGCCTCGTCGGCTCGTAACCACAGCTCTGCGTCTTGCTAGAACTTCTGTCTTATCGCCTTGACCTCTGCTACGTCTCTGGAGTTTTCTACTGCCTTTGTCGGATCTCCTCGGCCTCTGATTTCCGCATATCTACGTCTTGCTCTCACTCCTGTCGCATTCCTTCGCCCTTTCGTTGCAGTATTTCTGCATATTGCTGTGTTTTTGTTGCAATGCCTCGTCGGCTCGTAACCACCGCCATGCGCATTGCTAGTACTTCTGTCTTATCGTCTGGATCTCTGCCGAGTCTCTGGAGTTTTGTACTGCTTCTGTCGCATATCGTCGGCCTACGTTTTCCGCATATGTGCGTCTTACTCTCGCTCCTGTCGCATTCCCTCGCACTCTCGTTGCAGCATCTCTGCATATTGCTGTGCTTTTGTTACAACGCCTCGTCAGCTCGTAATCACAGCTCTGCGTCTTGCTAGAATTGCTGTTTATCGTGTTGACTTCTGCCGCGTATCTGGAGTTTTATAGTGCCTTTGTCGCATCTCCTCGGCCTATGATTTCCGCATATGTACGTCTTGTTCTCGATCCTGTCACATCACGTCAGCTTCTCGTTTCAGCATCTCAGCATATTGCTGCGTTTATAATGAAACGCCTCTGCGGCTCGTAACCACAGCTGTGCGCCTTGCTAGCACTTCTGTCTTATCGTCTTGACCTCTGCCACGTCTCTGGAGTTTTCTAGTGCCCCTGTCGCATTTCCTCGGCCTACGTTTTCCGCATATGTGCGTCTTGCTCTCGCTCCTGTCGCATTCCTTCGCCCTCTCGTTGCAGCATCTCTGCATATTGCCGTGTTTTTGTTACAACGCCTCGTCGGCTCGTAACCGCAGCTCTGCGTCTTGCTACAATTGCTGTTTATCGTGTTGACCTCTGCCGCGTCTCTGGAGTTTTCTACTGCCTTTGTCGCACCTCCTCAGCCTATGATTTCCGCATACGTGCGTCTTGCTCTCGCTCCTGTCACATCACTTCAGCTTCTCGTTTCAGCATCTAGGCATATTGCTGTTTTTTTATTGCAACGCCTCGTCGGCTCATAACCAAACTCTGCGCACTGCTAGCACTTCTGTCGTTTCGTCTTGACCTCTGCCGCATCTCTGGAGTTTTCTACTGCCTTTGTCCCACCTCCTCGGCCTATGATTTCCGCATACGTGCGTCTTGCTCTCACTCCTGTCGCATTCCTTCGCCCTCTCGTTGAAGAATCTCTGCATATTGCTGTGTTTTTGTTACAACTCCTCGTCTGCTCGTAACAAAATCTCTGCGCCTAGCTAGCACTTCTGTCTTATTGTCTTGACCTCTGCCACGTCTCTGGAGATTTGTACTGCCTCTGTCGCATCTCCTCGGCCTACGTTTTCCGCATATGTGCGTCTTACTCTCGCTGCTGTCGCATTCCTTCGCACTCTCGTTGCAGCATCTCTGCATATTGCTGTGCTTTTGTTTCAACGGCTCGTCGGCTCGTAACCACAGCTCTGCGTCTTGCTACCACTTCTGTCCTATCGTCTTTACCTCCGCCGCGTCTGTGGAGATTTCTACTGCCTTTGTCGCATCTCCTCATCCTCTGATATCCGCAAATGTATGTCTTGCTCTCGCTCCTGTCGCATTCCTTCGCCCTTTCGTTGCAGCATTTCTGCATATTGCTGTGTTTTTGTTGCAATGCCCCGTCAGCTCGTAATCACAGCCATGCACCTTTCTAGCACTTCTGTCTTATCGTCTGGATCTCTGCCGCGTCTGTGGAGTTTTGTACTGCCTCTGTCGCATCTCCTCGGCCTACGTTTTCCGCATATGTTCGTCTTACTCTCGCTCCTCTCGCATTCCTTCGCACTGTCGTTGCAGCATCTCTACATATTGCTGTGCTTTTGTTTCAACGCCTCGTCGGCTCGTAACCACAGCTCTGCGTCTTTCTAGAATTGTTGTTTATCGTGTTGACTTCTGCCGCGTCTCTGGAGTTTTCTAGTGCCTTTGTCGCATCTCCTCGGCCTATGATTTCCGCATACGTACGTCTTGCTCTCACTCCTGTCGCATAGAATCTCTCTCTCGTTGCAGCATCTCTGCATTTTGCTGTGTTTTTGTTACAACGCCTCATCCGCTCGTAACCACAGCTCTGCGTCTTGCTAGAATTGCTGTTCATCGTATTGACTTCTGCCGCGTCTCGAGTTTTCTAGTGCTTTTGTCGCATCTTCTCGGCCTATGATTTCCGCTTATGTACGTCTTGTTCTCGCTCCTGTCACATCACTTCAGCTTCTCGTGTCAGCATCTCAGCATATTGCTGTTTTTTTATTGCAACGCCTCGTCGGCTCGTAAGCACATCTCTGCGCATTGCTAGCACTTCTGTCGTATCGTCTTGGCCTCTGCCGCATCTTCGGAATTTTCTTCTGCCTTTGCCGCATCTCGTCGGCCTATGATATCCGCATAGGTGCGTCTTGCTCTCTCTCGTATCGCATTCCTTCGCTCTCTCGTTGCAGCATCTCTGCATATTGCAGCGTTTTTGTTGCAACGCCTCGTCGGCTCATAACCACAACTCTGCGCATTGCTAGCACTTCTGCCTTATCGTCTTGACCTCTGCCGCGTCTCTGGAGTTTTCTACTACCTTTGTCGCATCTCCTCGGCCTCTGATTTCCGCATATGTACGTCTCGCTCTCACTCCTGTCGCATTCCTTCGCCATTTCGTTGCAGCATTTCTGCATGATGCTGTGTTTTTGTTGCAATGCCTCGTCGGCTCGTAACCACCGCCATGCGCATTGCTAGTACTTCTGTCTTATCGTCTGGATCTCTGCCGAGTCTCTGGAGTTTTGTACTGCTTCTGTCGCATATCGTCGGCCTACGTTTTCCGCATATGTGCGTCTTACTCTCGCTCCTGTCGCATTCCCTCGCACTCTCGTTGCAGCATCTCTGCATATTGCTGTGCTTTTGTTACAACGCCTCGTCAGCTCGTAATCACAGCTCTGCGTCTTGCTAGAATTGCTGTTTATCGTGTTGACTTCTGCCGCGTATCTGGAGCTTTCACTGCCTTTGTCGCATGTCCTCGGCCTATGATTTCCGCATATGTGCGTCTTGCTCTCACTCCTGTCGCATTCCTTCGCCCTCTCGTTGCAGCATCTCTGCATATTGCTGTGTTTTTGTTGCAACGCCTCGTCGGCTCGTAAACACAGCTGTGCGCCTTGCTAGCACTTCTGTCTTGTCGTCTTGACCTCTGCCGCGTCTTAGGAGTTTTCTACTGCCTTTGTCGCATCTCCAAGGCCTATGATTTCCGCATATGTACGTCTTGCCCTCGCTCCTGTCGCATTCCTTCGCCATCTCGTTGAAGAATCTCTGCATATTGCTGTGTTTATGTTGCAACGCCTCGTCGGCTCGTAACCACAGCTCTTCGTCTTGCTAGAATTCCTGTTTATCGTGTTGACTTCTGCCGCGTCTCTGGAGTTTTCTACTGCCTTTGTCGCATCTCCTCGGCCTATGATTTCCGCATATGTACGTCTTGTTCTCACTCCTGTCGCATTCCTTCGCAATCTCGTTGCAGCATCTCTGCATATGGCTCTGTTTTTGTTACAACGCCTCGTCGGCTCATAACCACAACTCTGCGCATTGCTAGCACTTTTGTCGTATCTTCTTGACCTCTGCCGCATTTTTGGAATTTTCTACTGCATTTCCCGCATCTCGTCGGCCTATGATATACGCATAAGTGCGTCTTTCTCTCTCTCCTATCGCATTCCTTCGCTGTCTCGTTGCAGCATCTCTGCATATTTCTGTGTTTATGTTGAAACGCCTCGTCGGCTCGTAACCACAGCTCTTCGTTTTGCTAGAATTGCTGTTTATCGTGTTGACTTCTGCCGCGTCTCTGGAGTTTTCTAGTGCCTTTGTCGCATCTTCTCTGTCTATTATTTCCGCATATGTACGTACGTCTTGTTCTCGTTCCTGTCGCATTTCTTCGCCTTTCGTTGCAGAATTTCTGCATATTGCTGTGTTTTTGTTGCAACGCCTCGTCGGCTCGTAACCACAGCTGTGCGCCTTGCTAGCACTTCTGTCTTGTCGTCTTGACCTCTGCCGCGTCTCTGGAGTTTTCTACTGCCTTTGTCGCATCTCCAAGGCCTATGATTTCCGGATATGTACGTCTTGCCCTCGCTCCTGTCGCATTCCTTCGCCATCTCTTTGAAGAATTTCTGCATGTTGCTGTGCTTTTGTTACAACGCCTCGTCAGCTCGTAACCACAACTCTGCGTCTTGCTAGAATTGCTGTTTATCGTGTTGACTTCTGCCGCGTCTCTGGAGTTTTCTACTCCCTTTGTAGCATCTCCTCGGCCTATGATTTCCGCATACGAACGTCTTGCTCTCGCTCATGTCGCATTCCTTCACCCTCTCGTTGCAGCATCTCTGCATATTGCTTTGTTTTTGTTGCAACGCCTCGTCGGCTCGTAACCACAGCTAGGCGCCTTGCTAGCACTTCTGTCTTATCGTCTTAACCTTTGCCGCGTCTCTGTAGTTCTCACTGCCTTTGTCGCATATCCTCGGATATGATTTCCGCATATGTGCGTCTTGCTCTCACTCCTGTCGCATTCCTCGCCCTCGTTGCAGCATCTCTGCATATGGCTGTGTTTTTGTTACAACGCCTCGCCAGCTCGTAACCACAACTCTGCGCATTGCTAGCACTTCTGTCTTGTCGTCTTGACCTCTGCCGTGTCTCTGGAGTTTTCTACTGCCTTTGTCGCATCGCCTCGGCCTATGATTTCCGCATGAGTACGTCTTGCTCTCGTTCCTGTCGCATTCCTTCGCACTCTCATTGCAGCATCTCTGCATATTGATGTGCTTTTGTTACAACGCCTTGTCGGCTCGTAACCACAGCTCTGCGTCTTGCTAGAATTGTTGTTTATCGTGTTGACTTCTGCCGCGTCTCTGGAGTTTTCTAGTGCCTTTGTCGCATCTCCTCGGCCTATGATTTCCGCATATGTACGTCTTGTTGTCACTCCTGTCACATCACTTCAGCTTCTCGTTTCAGCATTTCTGCATATTGCTGTGTTTTTGTTGCAGTGCCTCGTCGGCTCGTAACCACAGCTGTGCGCCTTGCTAGCACTTCTGTCTTATCGTCTAGACCTCTGCCGCGTCTCTGGAATTTTCTATTGCCTTTGTCGCATCTCCTCGGCCTCCGATTTCCGCATATGTACGTCTTGCTCTCACTCCTGTCGCATTCCTTCGCCCTCTCGTTGCAGCATTTCTGCATATTGCTGTGTTTTTGTTGCAACGCCTCGTTGGCTCGCAACCACAGCTCTGCGCATTGCTAGCACTTCTGTCGTATCGTCTTGACCTCTGCCGCATCTTCGGAATTTTCTACTGCCTTTGCCGCATCTCGTCGGCCTATGATTTCCGCATACGTACGTCTTGCTCTCGTTCCTGTCGCATTCCTTCGCCCTTTCGTTGCAGCATATCTGCCTATTGCTGTGTTTTTGTGGCAATGCCTCGTCGGTTCGTAACCACAGCTGTGCACCTTGCTAGCACTTCTGTCATATCATCTTGACCTCTGCCGCGTCTCTGGAGTCTTCTACTACCTTTGTCGCATCTCCTCGGCCTCTGATTTCCGCATATGTACGTCTCGCTCTCACTCCTGTCGCATTCCTTCGCCCTTTCGTTGCAGCATTTCTGCATGATGCTGTGTTTTTGTTGCAATGCCTCGTCGGCTCGTAACCACCGCCATGCGCATTGCTAGTACTTCTGTCTTATCGTCTGGATCTCTGCCGAGTCTCTGGAGTTTTGTACTGCTTCTGTCGCATATCGTCGGCCTACGTTTTCCGCATATGTGCGTCTTACTCTCGCTCCTGTCGCATTCCCTCGCACTCTCGTTGCAGCATCTCTGCATATTGCTGTGCTTTTGTTACAACGCCTCGTCAGCTCGTAATCACAGCTCTGCGTCTTGCTAGAATTGCTGTTTATCGTGTTGACTTCTGCCGCGTATCTGGAGTTTTATAGTGCCTTTGTCGCATCTCCTCGGCCTATGATTTCCGCATATGTACGTCTTGTTCTCGATCCTGTCACATCACTTCTGCTTCTCGTTTCAGCATCTCAGCATATTGCTGTTTTTTTATTGCAACGCCTCGTCGGCTCGTAAGCACAGCTCTGCGTCTTGCTAAAACTTCTGTCTTATCGCCTTTACCTCTGCTACGTCTCTGGAGTTTTATACTGCCTTTGTCGGATCTCCGTCGGCCTCTGATTTCCGCATATCTACGTCTTGCTCTCACTCCTGTCGCATTCCTTCGCCCTTTCGTTGCAGTATTTCTGCATATTGCTGTGTTTTTGTTGCAATGCCTCGTCGGCTCGTAACCACCGCCATGCGCATTGCTAGTACTTCTGTCTTATCGTCTGGATCTCTGCCGAGTCTCTGGAGTTTTGTACTGCTTCTGTCGCATATCGTCGGCCTACGTTTTCCGCATATGTGCGTCTTACTCTCGCTCCTGTCGCATTCCCTCGCACTCTCGTTGCAGCATCTCTGCTTATTGCTGTGCTTTTGTTACAACGCCTCGTCAGCTCGTAATCACAGCTCTGCGTCTTGCTAGAATTGCTGTTTATCGTGTTGACTTCTGCCGCGTATCTGGAGTTTTATAGTGCCTTTGTCGCATCTCCTCGGCCTATGATTTCCGCATATGTACGTCTTGTTCTCGATCCTGTCACATCACGTCAGCTTCTCGTTTCAGCATCTCAGCATATTGCTGCGTTTATAATGAAACGCCTCTGCGGCTCGTAACCACAGCTGTGCGCCTTGCTAGCACTTCTGTCTTATCGTCTTGACCTCTGCCACGTCTCTGGAGTTTTCTAGTGCCCCTGTCGCATTTCCTCGGCCTACGTTTTCCGCATATGTGCGTCTTGCTCTCGCTCCTGTCGCATTCCTTCGCCCTCTCGTTGCAGCATCTCTGCATATTGCCGTGTTTTTGTTACAACGCCTCGTCGGCTCGTAACCGCAGCTCGCTGCGTCCTTGCTTAGCACTTGCTGCCTTTTATCGTGCTTGACCTCTGCCCGCAGTCTCTAGGAGTTTTCTACTGCTCTTTGTCGCATCTCCTCGGCCTCTGATTTTCCGCATATGTTCGTCGTTCGCTCTCGCTCCTGTCGCATTCCTTCGCCCTCTCGTTGCAGCATCTCTGCATATTGCTGTGTTTTTGTTGCAACGCCTCGTCGGCTCATAACCACAACTCTGCGCATTGCTAGCACTTCTGTCGTTTCGTCTTGACCTCTGCCGCGTCTCTGGAGTTTTCTACTGCCTTTGTCGCATCTCCTCGGCCTATGATTTCCGCATATGTGCGTCTTGCTCTCGCTCCTGTCGCATTCCTTCGCCCTCTCGTTGAAGAATCTCTGCATATTGCTGTGTTTTTGTTACAACTCCTCGTCTGCTCGTAACAAAATCTCTGCGCCTAGCTAGCACTTCTGTCTTATTGTCTTGACCTCTGCCACGTCTCTGGAGATTTGTACTGCCTCTGTCGCATCTCCTCGGCCTACGTTTTCCGCATATGTGCGTCTTACTCTCGCTGCTGTCGCATTCCTTCGCACTCTCGTTGCAGCATCTCTGCATATTGCTGTGCTTTTGTTTCAACGGCTCGTCGGCTCGTAACCACAGCTCTGCGTCTTGCTACCACTTCTGTCCTATCGTCTTTACCTCCGCCGCGTCTGTGGAGATTTCTACTGCCTTTGTCGCATCTCCTCATCCTCTGATATCCGCAAATGTATGTCTTGCTCTCGCTCCTGTCGCATTCCTTCGCCCTTTCGTTGCAGCATTTCTGCATATTGCTGTGTTTTTGTTGCAATGCCCCGTCGGCTCGTAATCACAGCCATGCACCTTTCTAGCACTTCTGTCTTATCGTCTGGATCTCTGCCGCGTCTCTGGAGTTTTGTACTGCCTCTGTCGCATCTCCTCGGCCTACGTTTTCCGCATATGTTCGTCTTACTCTCGCTCCTCTCGCATTCCTTCGCACTGTCGTTGCAGCATCTCTACATATTGCTGTGCTTTTGTTTCAACGCCTCGTCGGCTCGTAACCACAGCTCTGCGTCTTTCTAGAATTGTTGTTTATCGTGTTGACTTCTGCCGCGTCTCTGGAGTTTTCTAGTGCCTTTGTCGCATCTCCTCGGCCTATGATTTCCGCATACGTACGTCTTGCTCTCACTCCTGTCGCATAGAATCTCCCTCTCGTTGCAGCATCTCTGCATATTGCTGTGTTTTTGTTACAACGCCTCATCCGCTCGTAACCACAGCTCTGCGTCTTGCTAGAATTGCTGTTCATCGTATTGACTTCTGCCGCGTCTCTGAGTTTTCTAGTGCTTTTGTCGCATCTTCTCGGCCTATGATTTCCGCTTATGTACGTCTTGTTCTCGCTCCTGTCACATCACTTCAGCTTCTCGTGTCAGCATCTCAGCATATTGCTGTTTTTTTATTGCAACGCCTCGTCGGCTCGTAAGCACATCTCTGCGCATTGCTAGCACTTCTGTCGTATCGTCTTGGCCTCTGCCGCATCTTCGGAATTTTCTTCTGCCTTTGCCGCATCTCGTCGGCCTATGATATCCGCATAGGTGCGTCTTGCTCTCTCTCGTATCGCATTCCTTCGCTCTCTCGTTGCAGCATCTCTGCATATTGCAGCGTTTTTGTTGCAACGCCTCGTCGGCTCATAACCACAACTCTGCGCATTGCTAGCACTTCTGCCTTATCGTCTTGACCTCTGCCGCGTCTCTGGAGTTTTCTACTGCCTTTGTCGCATCTCCTCGGCCTCTGATTTCCGCATATGTACGTCTCGCTCTCACTCCTGTCGCATTCCTTCGCCCTTTCGTTGCAGCATTTCTGCATGATGCTGTGTTTTTGTTGCAATGCCTCGTCGGCTCGTAACCACCGCCATGCGCATTGCTAGTACTTCTGTCTTATCGTCTGGATCTCTGCCGAGTCTCTGGAGTTTTGTACTGCTTCTGTCGCATATCGTCGGCCTACGTTTTCCGCATATGTGCGTCTTACTCTCGCTCCTGTCGCATTCCCTCGCACTCTCGTTGCAGCATCTCTGCATATTGCTGTGCTTTTGTTACAACGCCTCGTCAGCTCGTAATCACAGCTCTGCGTCTTGCTAGAATTGCTGTTTATCGTGTTGACTTCTGCCGCGTCTCTGGAGCTTTCACTGCCTTTGTCGCATGTCCTCGGCCTATGATTTCCGCATATGTGCGTCTTGCTCTCACTCCTGTCGCATTCCTTCGCCCTCTCGTTGCAGCATCTCTGCATATTGCTGTGTTTTTGTTGCAACGCCTCGTCGGCTCGTAACCACAGCTGTGCGCCTTGCTAGCACTTCTGTCTTATCGTCTTGACCTCTGCCGCGTCTCTGGAGTTTTCTACTGCCTTTGTCGCATCTCCTCGGCCTATGATTTCCGCATATGTACGTCTTGCTCTCGCTCCTGTCGCATTCCTTCGCCATCTCGTTGCAGCATCTCTGCATATTGCTGTGTTTATGTTGCAACGCCTCGTCGGCTCGTAACCACAGCTCTTCGTCTTGCTAGAATTCTGTTTATCGTGTTGACTTCTGCCGCGTCTCTGGAGTTTTCTACTGCCTTTGTCGCATCTCCTCGGCCTATGATTTCCGCATATGTACGTCTTGTTCTCACTCCTGTCGCATTCCTTCGCAATCTCGTTGCAGCATCTCTGCATATGGCTCTGTTTTTGTTACAACGCCTCGTCGGCTCATAACCACAACTCTGCGCATTGCTAGCACTTTTGTCGTATCTTCTTGACCTCTGCCGCATTTTTGGAATTTTCTACTGCATTTCCCGCATCTCGTCGGCCTATGATATACGCATAAGTGCGTCTTTCTCTCTCTCCTATCGCATTCCTTCGCTGTCTCGTTGCAGCATCTCTGCATATTTCTGTGTTTATGTTGAAACGCCTCGTCGGCTCGTAACCACAGCTCTTCGTCTTGCTAGAATTGCTGTTTATCGTGTTGACTTCTGCCGCGTCTCTGGAGTTTTCTAGTGCCTTTGTCGCATCTTCTCTGTCTATTATTTCCGCATATGTACGTACGTCTTGTTCTCGTTCCTGTCGCATTTCTTCGCCTTTCGTTGCAGAATTTCTGCATATTGCTGTGTTTTTGTTGCAACGCCTCGTCGGCTCGTAACCACAGCTGTGCGCCTTGCTAGCACTTCTGTCTTGTCGTCTTGACCTCTGCCGCGTCTCTGGAGTTTTCTACTGCCTTTGTCGCATCTCCAAGGCCTATGATTTCCGGATATGTACGTCTTGCCCTCGCTCCTGTCGCATTCCTTCGCCATCTCTTTGAAGAATTTCTGCATGTTGCTGTGCTTTTGTTACAACGCCTCGTCAGCTCGTAACCACAACTCTGCGTCTTGCTAGAATTGCTGTTTATCGTGTTGACTTCTGCCGCGTCTCTGGAGTTTTCTACTCCCTTTGTAGCATCTCCTCGGCCTATGATTTCCGCATACGAACGTCTTGCTCTCGCTCATGTCGCATTCCTTCACCCTCTCGTTGCAGCATCTCTGCATATTGCTTTGTTTTTGTTGCAACGCCTCGTCGGCTCGTAACCACAGCTAGGCGCCTTGCTAGCACTTCTGTCTTATCGTCTTAACCTTTGCCGCGTCTCTGTAGTTCTCACTGCCTTTGTCGCATATCCTCGGCATATGATTTCCGCATATGTGCGTCTTGCTCTCACTCCTGTCGCATTCCTTCGTTGCAGCATCTCTGCATATGGCTGTGTTTTTGTTACAACGCCTCGCCAGCTCGTAACCACAACTCTGCGCATTGCTAGCACTTCTGTCTTGTCGTCTTGACCTCTGCCGTGTCTCTGGAGTTTTCTACTGCCTTTGTCGCATCGCCTCGGCCTATGATTTCCGCATGAGTACGTCTTGCTCTCGTTCCTGTCGCATTCCTTCGCACTCTCATTGCAGCATCTCTGCATATTGATGTGCTTTTGTTACAACGCCTTGTCGGCTCGTAACCACAGCTCTGCGTCTTGCTAGAATTGTTGTTTATCGTGTTGACTTCTGCCGCGTCTCTGGAGTTTTCTAGTGCCTTTGTCGCATCTCCTCGGCCTATGATTTCCGCATATGTACGTCTTGTTGTCACTCCTGTCACATCACTTCAGCTTCTCGTTTCAGCATTTCTGCATATTGCTGTGATTTTGTTGCAGTGCCTCGTCGGCTCGTAACCACAGCTGTGCGCCTTGCTAGCACTTCTGTCTTATCGTCTAGACCTCTGCCGCGTCTCTGGAATTTTCTATTGCCTTTGTCGCATCTCCTCGGCCTCCGATTTCCGCATATGTACGTCTTGCTCTCACTCCTGTCGCATTCCTTCGCCCTCTCGTTGCAGCATTTCTGCATATTGCTGTGTTTTTGTTGCAACGCCTCGTTGGCTCGCAACCACAGCTCTGCGCATTGCTAGCACTTCTGTCGTATCGTCTTGACCTCTGCCGCATCTTCGGAATTTTCTACTGCCTTTGCCGCATCTCGTCGGCCTATGACTTCCGCATACGTACGTCTTGCTCTCGTTCCTGTCGCATTCCTTCGCCCTTTCGTTGCAGCATATCTGCCTATTGCTGTGTTTTTGTGGCAATGCCTCGTCGGTTCGTAACCACAGCTGTGCACCTTGCTAGCACTTCTGTCATATCATCTTGACCTCTGCCGCGTCTCTGGAGTCTTCTACTACCTTTGTCGCATCTCCTCGGCCTCTGATTTCCGCATATGTACGTCTCGCTCTCACTCCTGTCGCATTCCTTCGCCCTTTCGTTGCAGCATTTCTGCATGATGCTGTGTTTTTGTTGCAATGCCTCGTCGGCTCGTAACCACCGCCATGCGCATTGCTAGTACTTCTGTCTTATCGTCTGGATCTCTGCCGAGTCTCTGGAGTTTTGTACTGCTTCTGTCGCATATCGTCGGCCTACGTTTTCCGCATATGTGCGTCTTACTCTCGCTCCTGTCGCATTCCCTCGCACTCTCGTTGCAGCATCTCTGCATATTGCTGTGCTTTTGTTACAACGCCTCGTCAGCTCGTAATCACAGCTCTGCGTCTTGCTAGAATTGCTGTTTATCGTGTTGACTTCTGCCGCGTATCTGGAGTTTTATAGTGCCTTTGTCGCATCTCCTCGGCCTATGATTTCCGCATATGTACGTCTTGTTCTCGATCCTGTCACATCACTTCTGCTTCTCGTTTCAGCATCTCAGCATATTGCTGTTTTTTTATTGCAACGCCTCGTCGGCTCGTAAGCACAGCTCTGCGTCTTGCTAAAACTTCTGTCTTATCGCCTTTACCTCTGCTACGTCTCTGGAGTTTTATACTGCCTTTGTCGGATCTCCGTCGGCCTCTGATTTCCGCATATCTACGTCTTGCTCTCACTCCTGTCGCATTCCTTCGCCCTTTCGTTGCAGTATTTCTGCAAATTGCTGTGTTTTTGTTGCAATGCCTCGTCGGCTCGTAACCACCGCCATGCGCATTGCTAGTACTTCTGTCTTATCGTCTGGATCTCTGCCGAGTCTCTGGAGTTTTGTACTGCTTCTGTCGCATATCGTCGGCCTACGTTTTCCGCATATGTGCGTCTTACTCTCGCTCCTGTCGCATTCCCTCGCACTCTCGTTGCAGCATCTCTGCTTATTGCTGTGCTTTTGTTACAACGCCTCGTCAGCTCGTAATCACAGCTCTGCGTCTTGCTAGAATTGCTGTTTATCGTGTTGACTTCTGCCGCGTATCTGGAGTTTTATAGTGCCTTTGTCGCATCTCCTCGGCCTATGATTTCCGCATATGTACGTCTTGTTCTCGATCCTGTCACATCACGTCAGCTTCTCGTTTCAGCATCTCAGCATATTGCTGCGTTTATAATGAAACGCCTCTGCGGCTCGTAACCACAGCTGTGCGCCTTGCTAGCACTTCTGTCTTATCGTCTTGACCTCTGCCACGTCTCTGGAGTTTTCTAGTGCCCCTGTCGCATTTCCTCGGCCTACGTTTTCCGGATATGTGCGTCTTGCTCTCGCTCCTGTCGCATTCCTTCGCCCTCTCGTTGCAGCATCTCTGCATATTGCCGTGTTTTTGTTACAACGCCTCGTCGGCTCGTAACCGCAGCTCTGCGTCTTGCTACAATTGCTGTTTATCGTGTTGACCTCTGCCGCGTCTCTGGAGTTTTCTACTGCCTTTGTCGCACCTCCTCAGCCTATGATTTCCGCATACGTGCGTCTTGCTCTCGCTCCTGTCACATCACTTCAGCTTCTCGTTTCAGCATCTCGGCATATTGCTGTTTTTTTATTGCAACGCCTCGTCGGCTCATAACCAAACTCTGCGCACTGCTAGCACTTCTGTCGTTTCGTCTTGACCTCTGCCGCGTCTCTGGAGTTTTCTACTGCCTTTGTCCCACCTCCTCGGCCTATGATTTCCGCATACGTGCTTCTTGCTCTCACTCCTGTCGCATTCCTTCGCCCTCTCGTTGCAGCATCTCTGCATATGGTTGTGTTTTTGTTACAACGCCTCGTCGGCTCATAACCACAACTCTGCGCATTGCTAGCACTTCTGTCGTTTCGTCTTGACCTCTGCCGCGTCTCTAGAGTTTTCTACTGCCTTTGTCGCATCTCCTCGGCCTATGATTTCCGCATATGTACGTCTTGCTCTCGCTCCTGCCGCATTCCTTCGCCCTCTCGTTGAAGAATCTCTGCATATTGCTGTGTTTTTGTTACAACTCCTCGTCTGCTCGTAACAAAATCTCTGCGCCTAGCTAGCACTTCTGTCTTATTGTCTTGACCTCTGCCACGTCTCTGGAGATTTGTACTGCCTCTGTCGCATCTCCTCGGCCTACGTTTTCCGCATATGTGCGTCTTACTCTCGCTGCTGTCGCATTCCTTCGCACTCTCGTTGGAGCATCTCTGCATATTGCTGTGCTTTTGTTTCAACGGCTCGTCGGCTCGTAACCACAGCTCTGCGTCTTGCTACCACTTCTGTCCTATCGTCTTTACCTCCGCCGCGTCTGTGGAGATTTCTACTGCCTTTGTCGCATCTCCTCATCCTCTGATATCCGCAAATGTATGTCTTGCTCTCGCTCCTGTCGCATTCCTTCGCCCTTTCGTTGCAGCATTTCTGCATATTGCTGTGTTTTTGTTGCAATGCCCCGTCGGCTCGTAATCACAGCCATGCACCTTTCTAGCACTTCTGTCTTATCGTCTGGATCTCTGCCGCGTCTCTGGAGTTTTGTACTGCCTCTGTCGCATCTCCTCGGCCTACGTTTTCCGCATATGTTCGTCTTACTCTCGCTCCTCTCGCATTCCTTCGCACTGTCGTTGCAGCATCTCTACATATTGCTGTGCTTTTGTTTCAACGCCTCGTCGGCTCGTAACCACAGCTCTGCGTCTTTCTAGAATTGTTGTTTATCGTGTTGACTTCTGCCGCGTCTCTGGAGTTTTCTAGTGCCTTTGTCGCATCTCCTCGGCCTATGATTTCCGCATACGTACGTCTTGCTCTCACTCCTGTCGCATAGAATCTCCTCTCTCGTTGCAGCATCTCTGCATATTGCTGTGTTTTTGTTACAACGCCTCATCCGCTCGTAACCACAGCTCTGCGTCTTGCTAGAATTGCTGTTCATCGTATTGACTTCTGCCGCGTCTCTGGAGTTTTCTAGTGCCTTTGTCGCATCTTCTCGGCCTATGATTTCCGCTTATGTACGTCTTGTTCTCGCTCCTGTCACATCACTTCAGCTTCTCGTTGTCAGCATCTCAGCATATTGCTGTTTTTTTATTGCAACGCCTCGTCGGCTCGTAAGCACATCTCTGCGCATTGCTAGCACTTCTGTCGTATCGTCTTGGCCTCTGCCGCATCTTGGAATTTTCTTCTGCCTTTGCCGCATCTCGTCGGCCTATGATATCCGCATAGGTGCGTCTTGCTCTCTCTCGTATCGCATTCCTTCGCTCTCTCGTTGCAGCATCTCTGCATATTGCAGCGTTTTTGTTGCAACGCCTCGTCGGCTCATAACCACAGCTCTGCGCATTGCTAGCACTTCTGCCTTATCGTCTTGACCTCTGCCGCGTCTCTGGAGTTTTCTACTGCCTTTGTCGCATCTCCTCGGCCTCTGATTTCCGCATATGTACGTCTTGCTCTCGCTCCTGTCGCATTCCTTCGCCCTTTCGTTGCAGCATTTCTGCATATTGCTGTGTTTTTGTTGCAATGCCTCGTCGGCTCGTAACCACAGCCATGCGCATTGCTAGCACTTCTGTCTTATCGTCTGGATCTCTGCCGCGTCTCTGGAGTTTTCTACTGCTTCTGTCGCATCTCCTCGGCCTACGTTTTCCGCATATGTGCGTCTTACTCTCGCTCCTGTCGCATTCCTTCGCACTCTCGTTGCAGCATCTCTGCATATTGCTGTGCTTTTGTTACAACGCCTCGTCGGCTCGTAACCACAGCTCTGCGTCTTGCTAGAATTGCTGTTTATCGTGTTGACTTCTGCCGCGTCTCTGGAGTTTTCTAGTGCCTTTGTCGCATCTCCTCGGCCTATGATTTCCGCATATGTACGTCTTGTTCTCGACTCCTGTCACATCACTTCAGCTTCTCGTTTCAGCATCTCAGCATATTGCTGTGTTTTTATTGCAACGCCTCGTCGGCTCGTAACCACAGCTCTGCGTCTTGCTAGAACTTCTGTCTTATCGCCTTGACCTCTGCTGCGTCTCTGGAGTTTTCTACTGCCTTTGTCGCATCTCCTCGGCCTATGATTTCCGCATATGTACGTCTTGCTCTCGCTCCTGTCGCATTCCTTCGCCCTTTCGTTGCAGCATTTCTGCATATTGCTGTGTTTTTGTTGCAATGCCTCGTCGGCTCGTAACCACAGCTCTGCGCATTGCTAGCACTTCTGTCTTATCGTCTTGACCTCTGCCGCGTCTCTGGAGTTTTCTACTGCTTTGTCGCATCTCGTCGGCCTACGTTTTCCGCATATGTGCGTCTTACTCTCGCTCCTGTCGCATTCCTTCGCACTCTCGTTGCAGCATCTCTGCATATTGCTGTGCTTTTGTTACAACGCCTCGTCGGCTCGTAACCACAGCTCTGCGTCTTGCTAGAATTGCTGTTTATCGTGTTGACTTCTGCCGCGTCTCTGGAGTTTTCTAGTGCCTTTGTCGCATCTCCTCTGCCTATGATTTCCGCATATGTACGTCTTGTTCTCGTTCCTGTCACATCACTTCAGCTTCTCGTTTCAGCATTTCTGCATATTGCTGTGTTTTTGTTGCAACGCCTCGTCGGCTCGTAACCACAGCTGTGCGCCTTGCTAGCACTTCTGTCTTATCGTCTTGACCTCTGCCGCGTCTCTGGAGTTTTCTACTGCCTTTGTCGCATCTCCTCGGCCTACGATTTCCGCATATGTACGTCTTGCTCTCGCTCCTGTCGCATTCCTTCGCCCTCTCGTTGCAGCATCTCTGCATATTGCTGTGCTTTTGTTACAACGCCTCGTCGGCTCGTAACCACAACTCTGCGTCTTGCTAGAATTGCTGTTTATCGTGTTGACTTCTGCCGCGTCTCTGGAGTTTTCTACTGCCTTTGTCGCATCTCCTCGGCCTATGATTTCCGCATACGTACGTCTTGCTCTCGCTCCTGTCGCATTCCTTCGCCCTCTCGTTGCAGCATCTCTGCATATTGCTGTGTTTTTGTTGCAACGCCTCGTCGGCTCGTAACCACAGCTGTGCGCCTTGCTAGCACTTCTGTCTTATCGTCTTGACCTCTGCCGCGTCTCTGGAGTTTTCTACTGCCTTTGTCGCATCTCCTCGGCCTATGATTTCCGCATATGTGCTCTCCTCCTGTCGCATCCTTCGCCTCGTTGCAGCATTCTGCATATGCTGTGTTGCAAGCTCGTCGGCTCGTAACCACGCTCTGCGCCTTGCTAGCACTTCTGTCTTATCGTCTTGACCTCTGCCGCGTCTCTGGAGTTTTCTACTGCCTTTGTCGCATCTCCTCGGCCTATGATTTCCGCATATGTCGTCTTGCTCTCGCTCCTGTCGCATTCCTTCGCCTCTCGTTGCAGCATCTCTGCATATTGCTGTGTTTTTGTTACAACGCCTCGTCGGCTCGTAACCACAGCTCTGCGCATTGCTAGCACTTCTGTCTTATCGTCTTGACCTCTGCCGCGTCTCTGGAGTTTTCTACTGCCTTTGTCGCATCTCCTCGGCCTATGATTTCCGCATATGTACGTCTTGCTCTCGCTCCTGTCGCATTCCTTCGCACTCTCGTTGCAGCATCTCTGCATATTGCTGTGTTTTTGTTGCAACGCCTCGTCGGCTCGTAACCACAGCTCTGCGTCTTGCTAGAATTGCTGTTTATCGTGTTGACTTCTGCCGCGTCTCTGGAGTTTTCTAGTGCCTTTGTCGCATCTCCTCGGCCTATGATTTCCGCATATGTACGTCTTGTTCTCGCTCCTGTCACATCACTTCAGCTTCTCGTTTCAGCATTTCTGCATATTGCTGTGTTTTTGTTGCAATGCCTCGTCGGCTCGTAACCACAGCTCTGCGCCTTGCTAGCACTTCTGTCTTATCGTCTTGACCTCTGCCGCGTCTCTGGAGTTTTCTACTGCCTTTGTCGCATCTCCTCGGCCTATGATTTCCGCATATGTACGTCTTGCTCTCGCTCCTGTCGCATTCCTTCGCCCTCTCGTTGCAGCATTCTGCATATTGCTGTGTTTTTGTTGCAACGCCTCGTCTGCTCGTAACCACAGCTCTGCGCCTTGCTAGCACTTCTGTCTTATCGTCTTGACCTCTGCCGCGTCTCTGGAGTTTTCTACTGCCTTTGTCGCATCTCCTCGGCCTATGATTTCCGCATATGTACGTCTTGCTCTCGCTCCTGTCGCATTCCTTCGCCCTTCTCGTTGCAGCATCTCTGCATATTGCTGTGTTTTTGTTGCAATGCCTCGTCGGCTCGTAACCACAGCTGTGCGCCTTGCTAGCACTTCTGTCTTATCGTCTTGACCTCTGCCGCGTCTCTGGAGTTTTCTACTGCCTTTGTCGCATCTCCTCGGCCTCTGATTTCCGCATATGTACGTCTTGCTCTCGCTCCTGTCGCATTCCTTCGCCCTTTCGTTGCAGCATTTCTGCATATTGCTGTGTTTTTGTTGCAACGCCTCGTCGGCTCGTAACCACAGCTCTGCGCCTTGCTAGCACTTCTGTCTTATCGTCTTGACCTCTGCCGCGTCTCTGGAGTTTTCTACTGCCTTTGTCGCATCTCCTCGGCCTACGTTTTCCGCATATGTGCGTCTTACTCTCGCTCCTGTCGCATTCCTTCGCCCTCTCGTTGCAGCATCTCTGCATATTGCTGTGTTTTTGTTGCAACGCCTCGTCGGCTCGTAACCACAGCTCTGCGTCTTGCTAGAATTGCTGTTTATCGTGTTGACTTCTGCCGCGTCTCTGGAGTTTTCTAGTGCCTTTGTCGCATCTCCTCGGCCTATGATTTCCGCATATGTACGTCTTGTTCTCGCTCCTGTCACATCACTTCAGCTTCTCGTTTCAGCATCTCAGCATATTGCTGTTTTTTTATTGCAACGCCTCGTCGGCTCGTAACCACAGCTCTGCGTCTTGCTAGAACTTCTGTCTTATCGCCTTGACCTCTGCTGCGTCTCTGGAGTTTTCTACTGCCTTTGTCGCATCTCCTCGGCCTATGATTTCCGCATATGTACGTCTTGCTCTCGCTCCTGTCGCATTCCTTCGCCCTCTCGTTGCAGAATTTCTGCATATTGCTGTGTTTTTGTTACAATCTCCTCGTCGGCTCGTAACTACAGCTCTGCGCCTTGAGCTAGCACTTCTGTCTTATCGTCTTGACCTCTGCCGCGTCTCTGGAGTTTTCTACTGCCTTTGTCGCATCTCCTCGGCCTATGATTTCCGCATATGTACGTCTTGTTCTCGCTCCTGTCACATCACTTCAGCTTCTCGTTTCAGCATCTCAGCATATTGCTGTTTTTTTATTGCAACGCCTCGTCGGCTCGAACCACAGCTCTGCGTCTTGCTAGAACTTCTGTCTTATCGCCTTGACCTCTGCTGCGTCTCTGGAGTTTTCTACTGCCTTTGTCGCATCTCCTCGGCCTCTGATTTCCGCATATGTACGTCTTGCTCTCGCTCCTGTCGCATTCCTTCGCCCTTTCGTTGCAGCATTTCTGCATATTGCTGTGTTTTTGTTGCAATGCCTCGTCGGCTCGTAACCACAGCCATGCGCATTGCTAGTACTTCTGTCTTATCGTCTGGATCTCTGCCGCGTCTCTGGAGTTTTCTACTGCCTTCTGTCGCATCTCCTCGGCCTACGTTTTCCGCATATGTGCGTCTTACTCTCGCTCCTGTCGCATTCCTTCGCACTCTCGTTGCAGCATCTCTGCATATTGCTGTGCTTTTGTTACAACGCCTCGTCGGCTCGTAACCACAGCTCTGCGTCTTGCTAGAATTGCTGTTTATCGTGTTGACTTCTGCCGCGTCTCTGGAGTTTTCTAGTGCCTTTGTCGCATCTCCTCGGCCTATGATTTCCGCATATGTACGTCTTGTTCTCGATCCTGTCACATCACTTCAGCTTCTCGTTTCAGCATCTCAGCATATTGCTGTTTTTTTTATTGCAACGCCTCGTCGGCTCGTAAGCACAGCTCTGCGTCTTGCTAAAACTTCTGTCTTATCGCCTTTACCTCTGCTACGTCTCTGGAGTTTTATACTGCCTTTGTCGGATCTCCTCGGCCTCTGATTTCCGCATATGTACGTCTTGCTCTCACTCCTGTCGCATTCCTTCGCCCTTTCGTTGCAGTATTTCTGCATATTGCTGTGTTTTTGTTGCAATGCCTCGTCGGCTCGTAACCACCGCCATGCGCATTGCTAGTACTTCTGTCTTATCGTCTGGATCTCTGCCGAGTCTCTGGAGTTTTGTACTGCTTCTGTCGCATATCGTCGGCCTACGTTTTCCGCATATGTGCGTCTTACTCTCGCTCCTGTCGCATTCCCTCGCACTCTCGTTGCAGCATCTCTGCATATTGCTGTGCTTTTGTTACAACGCCTCGTCAGCTCGTAATCACAGCTCTGCGTCTTGCTAGAATTGCTGTTTATCGTGTTGACTTCTGCCGCGTATCTGGAGTTTTATAGTGCCTTTGTCGCATCTCCTCGGCCTATGATTTCCGCATATGTACGTCTTGTTCTCGATCCTGTCACATCACGTCAGCTTCTCGTTTCAGCATCTCAGCATATTGCTGCGTTTATAATGAAACGCCTCTGCGGCTCGTAACCACAGCAGTGCGCCTTGCTAGCACTACTGTCTTATCGTCTTGACCTCTGCCACGTCTCTGGAGTTTTCTAGTGCCCCTGTCGCATTTCCTCGGCCTACGTTTTCCGCATATGTGCGTCTTGCTCTCGCTCCTGTCGCATTCCTTCGCCCTCTCGTTGCAGCATCTCTGCATATTGCCGTGTTTTTGTTACAACGCCTCGTCGGCTCGTAACCGCAGCTCTGCGTCTTGCTACAATTGCTGTTTATCGTGTTGACCTCTGCCGCGTCTCTGGAGTTTTCTACTGCCTTTGTCGCACCTCCTCAGCCTATGATTTCCGCATACGTGCGTCTTGCTCTCGCTCCTGTCACATCACTTCAGCTTCTCGTTTCAGCATCTCGGCATATTGCTGTTTTTTTATTGCAACGCCTCGTCGGCTCATAACCAAACTCTGCGCACTGCTAGCACTTCTGTCGTTTCGTCTTGACCTCTGCCGCGTCTCTGGAGTTTTCTACTGCCTTTGTCCCACCTCCTCGGCCTATGATTTCCGCATACGTGCGTCTTGCTCTCACTCCTGTCGCATTCCTTCGCCCTCTCGTTGCAGCATCTCTGCATATGGTTGTGTTTTTGTTACAACGCCTCGTCGGCTCATAACCACAACTCTGCGCATTGCTAGCACTTCTGTCTTATTGTCTTGACCTCTGCCACGTCTCTGGAGATTTGTACTGCCTCTGTCGCATCTCCTCGGCCTACGTTTTCCGCATATGTGCGTCTTACTCTCGCTGCTGTCGCATTCCTTCGCACTCTCGTTGCAGCATCTCTGCATATTGCTGTGCTTTTGTTTCAACGGCTCGTCGGCTCGTAACCACAGCTCTGCGTCTTGCTACCACTTCTGTCCTATCGTCTTTACCTCCGCCGCGTCTGTGGAGATTTCTACTGCCTTTGTCGCATCTCCTCATCCTCTGATATCCGCAAATGTATGTCTTGCTCTCGCTCCTGTCGCATTCCTTCGCCCTTTCGTTGCAGCATTTCTGCATATTGCTGTGTTTTTGTTGCAATGCCCCGTCGGCTCGTAATCACAGCTCTGCGTCTTGCTAGAATTGCTGTTCATCGTATTGACTTCTGCCGCGTCTCTTGAGTTTTCTAGTGCTTTTGTCGCATCTTCTCGGCCTATGATTTCCGCTTATGTACGTCTTGTTCTCGCTCCTGTCACATCACTTCAGCTTCTCGTTTCAGCATCTCAGCATATTGCTGTTTTTTTATTGCAACGCCTCGTCGGCTCGTAAGCACATCTCTGCGCATTGCTAGCATTTCTGTCGTATCGTCTTGGCCTCTGCCGCATCTTCGGAATTTTCTTCTGCCTTTGCCGCATCTCGTCGGCCTATGATATCCGCATAAGTGCGTCTTGCTCTCTCTCGTATCGCATTCCTTCGCTCTCTCGTTGCAGCATCTCTGCATATTGCAGCGTTTTTGTTGCAACGCCTCGTCGGCTCATAACCACAACTCTGCGCATTGCTAGCACTTCTGCCTTATCGTCTTGACCTCTGCCGCGTCTCTGGAGTTTTCTACTGCCTTTCTCGCATCTCCTCGGCCTCCTCTGATTTCCGCAAATGTACGTCTTGCTCTCGATACTCTCGGATTGCTTCGCCCTCTCGTTGCAGCATCTCTGCATATTGCTGTGTTTTTGTTGCAACGCCTCGTCGGCTCGTAACCACAGCTGTGCGCCTTGCTAGCACTTCTGTCTTGTCGTCTTGACCTCTGCCGCGTCTCTGGAGTTTTCTACTGCCTTTGTCGCATCTCCAAGGCCTATGATTTCCGCATATGTACGTCTTGCCCTCGCTCCTGTCGCATTCCTTCGCCATCTCGTTGAAGAATCTCTGCATATTGCTGTGCTTTTGTTACAACGCCTCGTCGGCTCGTAACCACAGCTCTGCGTCTTGCTAGAATTCCTGTTTATCGTGTTGACTTCTGCCGCGTCTCTGGAGTTTTCTAGTGCCTTTGTCGCATCTCCTCTGGCTATGATTTCCGCATATGTACGTCTTGTTCTCGCTCCTGTCACATCACTTCAGCTTCTCGTTTCAGCATCTCAGCATATTGCTGTTTTTTATTGCAACGCCTCGTCGGCTCGTAACCACAGCTCTGCGCCTTGCTAGCACTTCTGTCTTATCGTCTTGACCTCTGCTGCGTCTCTGGAGTTTTCTACTGCCTTTGTCGCATCTCCTCGGCCTCTGATTTCCGCATATGTACGTCTTGCTCTCGCTCCTGTCGCATTCCTTCGCCCTTTCGTTGCAGCATTTCTGCATATTGCTGTGTTTTTGTTGCAATGCCTCGTCGGCTCGTAACCACAGCTCTGCGCCTTGCTAGCACTTCTGTCTTATCGTCTTGACATCTGCCGCGTCTCTGGAGTTTTCTACTGCCTCTGTCGCATCTCCTCGGCCTACGATTTCCGCATATGTGCGTCTTACTCTCGCTCCTGTCGCATTCCTTCGCCCTCTCGTTGCAGCATCTCTGCATATTGCTGTGTTTTTGTTGCAACGCCTCGTCGGCTCGTAACCACAGCTCTTCGTCTTGCTAGAATTGCTGTTTATCGTGTTGACTTCTGCCGCGTCTCTGGAGTTTTCTAGTGCCTTTGTCGCATCTCCTCTGCCTATGATTTCCGCATATGTACGTCTTGTTCTCGCTCCTGTCACATCACGTCAGCTTCTCGTTTCAGCATCTCAGCATATTGCTGTTCTTTTATTGCAACGCCTCGTCGGCTCGTAACCACAGCTCTGCGCCTTGCTAGAACTTCTGTCTTATCGTCTTGACCTCTGCTGCGTCTCTGGAGTTTTCTACTGCCTTTGTCGCATCTACTCGGCCTATGATTTCCGCATACGTACGTCTTGCTCTCGCTCCTGTCGCATTCCTTCGCCCTTTCGTTGCAGCATTTCTGCATATTGCTGTGTTTTTGTTGCAATGCCTCGTCGGCTCGTAACCACAGCTGTGCGCCTTGCTAGCACTTCTGTCTTATCGTCTTGACCTCTGCCGCGTCTCTGGAGTTTTCTACTGTCTCTGTCGCATCTCCTCGGCCTATGATTTCCGCATATGTACGTCTTACTCTCGCTCCTGTCGCATTCCTTCGCACTCTCGTTGCAGCATCTCTGCATATTGCTGTGCTTTTGTTACAACGCCTCGTCGGCTCGTAACCACAACTCTGCGTCTTGCTAGAATTGCTGTTTATCGTGTTGACTTCTGCCGCGTCTCTGGAGTTTTCTACTGCCTTTGTCGCATCTCCTCGGCCTATGATTTCCGCATATGTACGTCTTGTTCTCGCTCCTGTCACATCACTTCAGCTCTCTCGTTTCAGCATCTCAGCATATTGCTGTGTTTTTATTGCAACGCCTCGTCGGCTCGTAAGCACAGCTCTGCGTCTTGCTAGAACTTCTGTCTTATCGCCTTGACCTCTGCCGCGTCTCTGGAGTTTTCTACTGCCTTTGTCGCATCTCCTCGGCCTCTGATTTCCGCATATGTACGTCTTGCTCTCGCTCCTGTCGCATTCCTTCGCCCTTTCGTTGCAGCATTTCTGCATATTGCTGTGTTTTTGTTGCAATGCCTCGTCGGCTCGTAACCACAGCTGTGCGCCTTGCTAGCACTTCTGTCTTATCGTCTCGACCTCTGCCGCGTCTCTGGAGTTTTCTACTGCCTCTGTCGCATCTCCTCGGCCTACGTTTTCCGCATATGTACGTTCTTGACTCTCGACTCCTGTCGCATTCCTTCGCCCTCTCGTTGCAGCATCTCTGCATATTGCTGTGCTTTTGTTGCAACGCCTCGTGGCTCGAACCACAGCTCTGCGCATTGCTAGCATTGCTGTCTATCGTCTTGACCTCTGCCGCGTCTTGGATTTTCTACTGCCTTTGCCGCATCTCGCTCGGCCTATCATATCCGCATATGTACGTCTTGCTCTCGCTCCTGTCGCATTCCTTCGCCCTCTCGTTGCAGCATCTCTGCATATTGCTGTGTTTTTGTTGCAACGCCTCGTCGGCTCGTAACCACAGCTCTGCGTCTTGCTAGAACTTGCTGTTTATCGTCTTGACCTTCTGCCGCGTCTCTGGAGTTTTCTACTGCCTTTGTCGCATCTCCTCGGCCTATGATTTCCGCATACGTACGTCTTGCTCTCGCTCCTGTCGCATTCCTTCGCCCTTCTCGTTGCAGCATCTCTGCATATTGCTGTGTTTTTGTTGCAATGCCTCGTCGGCTCGTAACCACAGCTGTGCGCCTTGCTAGCACTTCTGTCTTATCGTCTTGACCTCTGCCGCGTCTCTGGAGTTTTCTACTGCCTTTGTCGCATCTCCTCGGCCTATGATTTCCGCATATGTACGTCTTGCTCTCGCTCCTGTCGCATTCCTTCGCCCTTTCGTTGCAGCATTTCTGCATATTGCTGTGTTTTTGTTGCAATGCCTCGTCGGCTCGTAACCACAGCTCTGCGCCTTGCTAGCACTTCTGTCTTATCGTCTTGACCTCTGCCGCGTCTCTGGAGTTTTCTACTGCCTTTGTCGCATCTCCTCGGCCTATGATTTCCGCATATGTACGTCTTGCTCTCGCTCCTGTCGCATTCCTTCGCCCTCTCGTTGCAGCATCTCTGCATATTGCTGTGTTTTTGTTGCAACGCCTCGTCGGCTCGTAACCACAGCTCTGCGTCTTGCTAGAACTTCTGTCTTATCGTCTTGACCTCTGCCGCGTCTCTGGAGTTTTCTACTGCCTTTGTCGCATCTCCTCGGCCTATGATTTCCGCATATGTACGTCTTGCTCTCGCTCCTGTCGCATTCCTTCGCCCTTTCGTTGCAGCATTTCTGCATATTGCTGTGTTTTTATTGCAACTCCTCGTCGCTCGTAACCACAGCTCTGCGCCTTGCTAGCACTTCTGTCTTATCGCCTCGACCTCTGCCGCGTCTCTGGAGTTTTCTACTGCCTCTGTCGCATCTCCTCGGCCTACGTTTTCCGCATATGTGCGTCTTACTCTCGCTCCTGGCGCATTCCTTCGCACTCTCGTTGCAGCATCTCTGCATATTGCTGTGCTTTTGTTACAACGCCTCGTCGGCTCGTAACCACAGCTCTGCGTCTTGCTAGAATTGCTGTTTATCGTGTTGACTTCTGCCGCGTCTCTGGAGTTTTCTAGTGCCTTTGTCGCATCTCCTCGGCCTATGATTTCCGCATATGTACGTCTTGTTCTCGCTCCTGTCACATCACTTCAGCTTCTCGTTTCAGCATCTCAGCATATTGCTGTTTTTTATTGCAACGCCTCGTCGGCTCGTAACCACAGCTCTGCGTCTTGCTAGAACTTCTGTCTTATCGCCTTGACCTCTGCTGCGTCTCTGGAGTTTTCTACTGCCTTTGTCGCATCTCCTCGGCCTATGATTTCCGCATATGTACGTCTTGCTCTCGCTCCTGTCGCATTCCTTCGCCCTCTCGTTGCAGCATCTCTGCATATTGCTGTGTTTTTGTTGCAACGCCTCGTCGGCTCGTAACCACAGCTGTGCGCCTTGCTAGCACTTCTGTCTTATCGTCTTGACCTCTGCCGCGTCTCTGGAGTTTTCTACTGCTCTTTGTCGCATCTCCTCGGCCTATGATTTTCCGCATATGTCGTCTTCCTCTCGCTCCTGTCGCATTCCTTCGCCCTTTCGTTGCAGCATTTCTGCATATTGCTGTGTTTTTGTTGCAATGCCTCGTCGGCTCGTAACCACAGCTCTGCGTCTTGCTAGAACTTCTGTTTATCGTGTTGACTTCTGCCGCGTCTCTGGAGTTTTCTACTGCCTTTGTCGCATCTCCTCGCCCTCTGATCTCCACATATGTACGTCTTGCTCTCACTCCTGTCGCATTCTTTCTCCCTCTCGTTGCAGAATTTCTGCATATTGCTGTGTTTTTGTTAAAATTCCTCGTCGGCTCGTAACGACAGCTGTGCGCCTTGCTAGCATTTCTGTCTTATCGTCTTGACCTCTGCCTCGTCTCTGGAGTTTTCTACTGCCTTTGTCGCATCTCCTCGGCCTATGATTTCCGCATATGTACGTCTTGCCCTCGCTCCTGTCACATTCCTTCGCCCTCTCGTTGCAGAATCTCTGCATATTGCTGTGTTTTTATTACAACTCCTCGTCTGCTCGTAACAACAGCTCTGCGCCTTGCCAGCACTTCTGTCTTATCGCCTTGACCTCTGCTGCGTCTCTGGAGTTTTCTACTGCCTTTGTCGCATCTCCTCGGCCTCTGATTTCCTCATGTGTACGTGTTGCTCTCACTCCTGTCGCATTCCTTCGCCCTTTCGTTGCAGCATTTCTGCATATTGCTGTGTTTTTGTTGCAATGCCTCATCGGCTCGCAACCACAGCCGTGCGCCTTGCTAGCGCTTCTGTCTTATCGCCTCGACCTCTGCCGCGCCTCTGGAGTTTTCTACTGTCTCTGTCGCATCTCTCTCGGCCTAGGTTTTCCGCATATGTGCGTCTTACTCTCGCTCCAGGCGCATTCCTTCGCACTCTCGTTGCAGCATCTCTGCATATTGCTGTGCTTTTGTTACAACGCCTCGTCGGCTCGTAACCACAACTCTGCGTCTTGCTAGAATTGCTGTTTATCGTGTTGACTTCTGCCGCGTCTCTGGAGTTTTCTAGTGCCTTTGTCGCATCTCCTCGGCCTATGATTTCCGCATATGTACGTCTTGTTCTCGCTCCTGTCACATCACTTCAGCTTCTCGTTTCAGCATCTCAGCATATTGCTGTTCTTTTATTGCAACGCCTCTTCGGGTCGTAACCACAGCTCTGCGTCTTGCTAGAACTTCTGCCTTATCGCCTTGACCTCTGCTGCGTCTCTGGAGTTTTCTACTGCCTTTGTCGCATCTACTCGGCCTATGATTTCCGCATACGTACGTCTTGCTCTCGTTCCTGTCGCATTCCTTCGCCCTTTCGTTGCAGCATTTCTGCATATTGCTGTGTTTTTGTTGCAATGCCTCGTCGCCTCGTAACCACAGCTGTGCTCCTAGCTAGCACTTCTGTCTTATCGCCTTGACCTCTGCTGCGTCTCTGGAGTTTTCTACTGCCTTTGTCGCATCTCCTCGGCCTATGATTTCCGCATACGTACGTCTTGCTCTTGCTCCTGTCGCATTCCTTCGAACTTTCGTTGCAGCATTTCTGCATATTGCTGTGTTTTTGTTGCATTGATTCGTCGGCTCGTAACCACAGCTGTGCGCCTTGCTAGCACTTCTGTCTTATCGTTTTGACCTCTGCCGCGTCACTGGAATTTTCTACTTCCTTTGTCGCATCTCCTCGGCCTCTGATTTCCTCATGTGTACGTGTTGCTCTCACTCCTGTCGCATTCCTTCGCCCTTTCGTTGCAGCATTTCTGCATATTGCTGTCTTTTTGTTGCAATGCTTCGTCGGCTCGTAACCACAGTCATGCGCCTTGCTAGCACTTCTGTCTTAACGTCTCGACCTCTGCGGCGTCTCTGGAGTTTTCTACTGTCTCTGTCGCATCTCCTCGGGCTAAGCTTTCCGCATATGTGTCTTACTCTCGCTCCAGGCGCATTCCTTCGCACTCTCGTTGCAGCATCTCTGCATATTGCTGTGCTTTTGTTACAACGCCTCGTCGGCTCGTAACCACAGCTCTGCGTCTTGCTAGAATTGCTGTTTATCGTGTTGACTTCTGCCGCGTCTCTGGATTTTTCTAGTGCCTTTGTCTCATCTCCTCGGCCTATGAATTTCCGCATATATACGTCTTGTTCTCGCTCCTGTCACATCACTTCAGCTTCTCGTTTCAGCATCTCAGCATATAGCTGTTTTTTATTGCAACGCCTCGTCAGCTCGTAAGCACAGCTCTGCGTCTTGCTAGAACTTCTGTCTTATCGCCTTCACATCTGCTGCGTCTCTGGAGTTTTCTACTGCCTTTGTCGCATCTCCTCGGCCTATGATTTCCGCATACGTACGTCTTGCTCTCTCTCCTGTCGCATTCCTTCGCCCTTTCGTTGCAGCATTTCTGCATATTGCTGTGTTTTTGTTGCAATGCCTCGTCGGCTCGTAACCACAGCTGTGCGCCTTGCTAGCACTTCTGTCTTATCGTCTTGACCTCTGCCGCGTCTCTGGAGTTTTCTACTGCCTTTGTCGGATCTCCTCGGCCTCTGATTTCCGCATATGTACGTCTTGCTCTCGCTCCTGTCGCATTCCTTCGCCCTTTCGTTGCAGCATTTCTGCATATTGCTGTGTTTTTGTTGCAATGCCTCGTCGGCTCGTAACCACAGCTGTGCGCCTTGCTAGCACTTCTGTCTTATCGTCTCGACCTCTGCCGCGTCTCTGGAGTTTTCTACTGCCTCTGTCGCATCTCCTCGGCCTACGGTTTCCGCATATGTGCGTCTTACTCTCGCTCCTGTCGCATTCCTTCGCCCTCTCGTTGCAGCATCTCTGCATATTGCTGTGTTTTTGTTGCAATGCCTCGTCGGCTCGTAACCACAGCTCTTCGTCTTGCTAGAATTGCTGTTTATCGTATTGAATTCTGCCGCGTCTCTGGAGTTTTCTAGTGCCTTTGTCGCATCTCCTCTGCCTATGATTTCCGCATATGTACGTCTTGTTCTCGCTCCTGTCACATCACGTCAGCTTCTCGTTTCAGCATCTCAGCATATTGCTGTTGTTTTATTGCAACGCCTCGTCGGCTCGTAAGCACAGCTCTGCGTCTTGCTAGAACTTCTGTCTTATCGCCTTGACCTCTGCTGCGTCTCTGGAGTTTTCTACTGCCTTTGTCGCATCTCCTCGGCCTATGATTTCCGCATACGTACGTCTTGCTCTCGCTCCTGTCGCATTCCTTCGCCCTTTCGTTGCAGCATTTCTGCATATTGCTGTGTTTTTGTTGCAATGCCTCGTCGGCTCGTAACCACAGCTCTTCGTCTTGCTAGAATTGCTGTTTATCGTGTTGAATGCTGCCGCGTCTCTGGAGTTTTCTAGTGCCTTTGTCGCATCTCCTCTGCCTATGATTTCCGCATATGTACGTCTTGTTCTCGCTCCTGTCACATCACCTCAGCTTCTCGTTGCAGAATCTCAGCATATTGCTGTTCTTTTATTGCAACGCCTCTTCGGCTCGTAACCACAGCTGTGCGCCTTGCTAGCACTTCTGTCTTATCGTCTTGACCTCTGCCGCGTCTCTGGAGTTTTCTACTGCCTTTGTCGCATCTCCTCGCCCTCTGATTTCCACATATGTACGTCTTGCTCTCGCTCCTGTCGCATTCCTTCGCCCTTTCGTTGCAGCATTTCTGCATATTGCTGTGTTTTTGTTGCAATGCCTCGTCGGCTCGTAACCACAGCTCGTGCGCCTTGCTAGCACTTCTGTCTTATCGTCTCGACCTCTGCCGCGTCTCTGGAGTTTTCTACTGCCTCTGTCGCATCTCCTCGGCCTATGATTTCCGCATATGTACGTCTTGCTCTCGCTCCTGTCGCATTCCTTCGCCCTCTCGTTGCAGCATCTCTGCATATTGCTGTGCTTTTGTTACAACTCCTCGTCTGCTCGTAACAAAAGCTCTGCGCCTAGCTAGCACTTCTGTCTTATCGTCTTGACTCTGCCGCGTCTCTGGAGTTTTCTACTGCCTTTGTCGCATCTCCTCGGCCTCTGATTTCCGCATATGTACGTCTTGTTCTCGCTCCTGTCACATCACTTCAGCTTCTCGTTTCAGCATCTCAGCATATTGCTGTTCTTTTATTGCAACGCCTCTTCGGGTCGTAATCACAGCTCTGCGTCTTGCTAGAACTTCTGCCTTATCGCCTTGACCTCTGCTGCGTCTCTGGAGTTTTCTACTGCCTTTGTCGCATCTACTCGGCCTATGATTTCCGCATACGTACGTCTTGCTCTCGTTCCTGTCGCATTCCTTCGCCCTTTCGTTGCAGCATTTCTGCATATTGCTGTGTTTTTGTTGCAATGCTTCGTCGGCTCGTAACCACAGCTGTGCGCCTTGCTAGCACTTCTGTCTTATCGTCTTGACCTCCGCCGCGTCTCTGGAGTTTTCTACTGCCTTTGTCGCATCTCCTCGGCCTATGATTTCCGCATATGTACGTCCTGCCCTCGCTCCTGTCGCATTCCTTCGCCCTTTCGTTGAAGAATCTGCATATTCTGTGTTTTTGTTACAACTCCTCGTCTGCTCGTAACAAAAGCTCTGCGCCTAGCTAGCACTTCTGTCTTATCGTCTTGACCTCTGCCGCGTCTCTGGAGTTTTCTACTGCCTTTGTCGGATCTCCTCGGCCTCTGATTTCCGCATATGTACGTCTTGCTCTCGCTCCTGTCGCATTCCTTCGCCCTTTCGTTGCAGCATTTCTGCATATTGCGGTGTTTTTGTTGCAATGCCTCGTCGGCTCGAAACCACAGCTGTGCGCCTTGCTAGCACTTCTGTCTTATCGTCTTGACCTCTGCCGCGTCTCTGGAGTTTTCTACTGCCTTTGTCGGATCTCCTCGGCCTCTGATTTCCGCATATGTACGTCTTGCTCTCGCTCCTGTCGCATTCCTTCGCCCTTTCGTTGCAGCATTTCTGCATATTGCGGTGTTTTTGTTGCAATGCCTCGTCGGCTCGTAACCACAGCCATGCGCCTTGCTAGCACTTCTGTCTTAACGTCACGACCTCTGCTGCGTCTCTGGAGTTTTCTACTGCCTCTGTCGCATCTCCACGGCCTACGTTTTCCGCATATGTGTGTCTTACTCTCGCTCCTGTCGCATTCCTTCGCCCTCTCGTTGCAGCATCTCTTCATATTGCTGTGTTTTTGTTGCAATGCCACGTCGGCTCGTAACCACAGCTCTTCGTCTTGCTAGAATTGCTGTTTATCGTGTTGAATTCTGCCGCGTCTCTGGAGTTTTCTAGTGCCTTTGTCGCATCTCCTCTGCCTATGATTTCCGCATATGTACGTCTTGTTCTCGCTCCTGTCACATCACGTCAGCTTCTCGTTTCAGCATCTCAGCATATTGTTGTTCTTTTATTGCAACGCCTCTTCGGGTCGTAACCACAGCTCTGCGTCTTGCTAGAACTTCTGCCTTATCGCCTTGACCTCTGCTGCGTCTGTGGAGTTTTCTACTGCCTTTGTCGCATCTACTCGGCCTCTGATTTCCACATATGTACGTCTTGCTCTCACTCCTGTCGCATTCCTTCGCCCTCTCATTGAAGAATTTCTGCATATTGCTGTGTTTTTGGTAAATCCCCTCGTCGGCTCGTAACGACAGCTGTGCGCCTTGCTAGCACTTCTGTCTTAGCGTCTTGACCTCCGCCGCGTCTCTGGAGTTTTCTACTGCCTTTGTCGCATCTCCTCGGCCTATGATTTCCGCATATGTACGTCCTGCCCTCGCTCCTGTCGCATTCCTTCGCCCTTTCGTTGAAGAATCTGCATATTCTGTGTTTTTGTTACAACTCCTCGTCTGCTCGTAACAAAAGCTCTGCGCCTAGCTAGCACTTCTGTCTGATCGTCTTGACCTCTGCCGCGTCTCTGGAGTTTTCTACTGCCTTTGTCGGATCTCCTCGGCCTCTGATTTCCGCATATGTACGTCTTGCTCTCGCTCCTGTCGCATTCCTTCGCCCTTTCGTTGCAGCATTTCTGCATATTGTGGTGTTTTTGTTGCTGTGCCTCGTCGGCTCGAAACCACAGCTGTGCGCCTTGCTAGCACTTCTGTCTTATCGTCTTGACCTCTGCCGCGTCTCTGGAGTTTTCTACTGCCTTTGTCGGATCTCCTCGGCCTCTGATTTCCGCATATGTACGTCTTGCTCTCGCTCCTGTCGCATTCCTTCGCCCTTTCGTTGCAGCATTTCTGCATATTGCGGTGTTTTTGTTGCAATGCCTCGTCGGCTCGTAACCACAGCCATGCGCCTTGCTAGCACTTCTGTCTTAACGTCACGACCTCTGCTGCGTCTCTGGAATTTTCTACTGCCTCTGTCGCATCTCCACGGCCTACGTTTTCCGCATATGTGCGTCTTACTCTCGCTCCTGTCGCATTCCTTCGCCCTCTCGTTGCAGCATCTCTTCATATTGCAGTGTTTTTGTTGCAATGCCACGTCGGCTCGTAACCACAGCTCTTCGTCTTGCTAGAATTGCTGTTTATCGTGTTGAATTCTGCCGCGTCTCTAGAGTTTTCTAGTGCCTTTGTCGCATCTCCTCTGCCTATGATTTCCGCATATGTACGTCTTCTTCTCGCTCCTGTCACATCACGTCAGCTTCTCGTTTCAGCATCTCAGCATATTGCTGTTCTTTTATTGCAAAGCCTCTTCGGGTCGTAACCACAGCTCTGCGTCTTGCTAGAACTTCTGCCTTATCGCCTTGACCTCTGCTGCGTCTCTGGAGTTTTCTACTGCCTTTGTCGCATCTACTCGGCCTCTGATTTCCACATATGTACGTCTTGCTCTCGCTCCTGTCGCATAGCTTCGACCTCTCGTTGCTGCATCTCTGCATATGGTTGTGTTTTTGTTACAACGCCTCGTCGGCTCATAACCACAACTCTGCGCATTGCTAGCACTTCTGTAGTTTCGTCTTGACCTCTGCCGCGTCTCTGGAGTTTTCTACTGCCTTTGTCGCACCTCCTCGGCCTATGATTTCCGCATACGTGCGTCTTGCTCTCACTCCTGTCGCATTCCTTCGCCCTCTCGTTGCAGCATCTCTGCATATGGTTGTGTTTTTGTTACAACGCCTCGTCGGCTCATAACCACAACTCTGCGCATTGCTAGCACTTCTGTCGTTTCGTCTTGACCTCTGCCGCGTCTCTGGAGTTTTCTACTGCCTTTGTCGCACCTCCTCGGCCTATGATTTCCGCATATGTACGTCTTGCTCTCGCTCCTGTCGCATTCCTTCGCCCTCTCGTTGCAGCATCTCTGCATATTGCTGTTAGTTTGCTGCAACGCCTTGTCGGGTCGTAACCACAGCTGTGCGCATTGCTTGCACTTCTGCCTTATCGTCTTGAGCTTTCCCGCGTCTCTGGAGTTTTCTACTGCCTTTGTCGCATCTCCTCGGCCTCTTATTTCCGCATATGTTCGTGGTGCTCTCGCTCCTGTCGCATTCCTTCGCCCTTTCGTTGCAGCATCTCTGCATATTGCTGTGTTTTTGTTGCAGCGCCTCGTCGGCTCGTAACCACAGCTGTGCGCCTTGCTAGCACTTCTGTCTTATCGTCTTTACCTCTGCCGCGTCTCTGGAGTTTTCTACTGCCTTTGTCGCATCTCCTCGGCCTATTATTTCCGCATATGTGCGTCTTGCTCTCGCTCCTGTCGCATTCCTTCGCCCTTTCGTTGCAGCATTTCTGAGTATTGCTGTGTTTTTGTTGCAATGCCTCGTCGGCTCGTATCCACAGCTGTGCGCCTTGCTTGCACTTCTGCCTTATCGTCTTGAGCTTTCCTGCGTCTCTGGAGTTTTCTACTGCCTTTGTCGCATCTCCTCGGCCTCTTATTTCCGCATATGTTCGTGGTGCTCTCGCTCCTGTCGCATTCCTTCGCCCTTTCGTTGCAGCATCTCTGCATATTGCTGTGTTTTTGTTGCAGCGCCTCTTCGGCTCGTAACCACAGCTCTGCGTCTTGCAAGAACTTCTGTCTTATCGCCTTGACCTCTGCTGCGTCTCTGGAGTTTTCTACTGCCTTTGTCGCATCTCCTCGGCCTATGATTTCCGCATACGTACGTCTTGCTCTCATTCCTGTCTCATTCCTTCGCCCTTTCGTTGCAGCATTTTGCATATTGCTGTGTTTTCTGTTGCAATGCCTCGTCGGCTCTTAACCACAGCCATGCGCCTTGCTAGCACTTCTGTCTTATCGTCTCGACCTCTGTCGCTTCTCTGGAGTTTTCTACTGCCTCTGTCGCATCTCCTCGGGCTACGTTTTCCGCATATGTGCGTCTTACTCTCGCTCCAGTCGCATTCCTTCGCACTCTCGTTGCAGCATCTCTGCATATTGCTGTGCTTTTGTTACAACGCCTCGTCGGCTCGTAACCACAGCTCTGCGTCTTGCTAGAATTGCTGTTTATCGTGTTTACTTCTGCCGCGTCTCTGGAGTTTTCTAGTGCCTTTGTCGCATCTCCTCGGCCTATGATTTCCGCATACGTACGTCTTGACTCGTTCCTGTCCATTCCTTCTCCCTCTCGTTGCAGAATTTCTGCATATTGCTGTGTTTTTGTTGCAACGCCTCGTCGGCTCGTAACCACAGCTGTGCGCCTTGCTAGCACTTCTGTCTTATGGTCTTGACCTCTGCCGCGTCTCTGGAGTTTTCTACTGCCTTTGTCGCATCTCCTCGGCCTCTGATTTCCACATATGTACGTCTTGCTCTCGATCCTGTCGCATTGCTTCGCCCTCTCGTTGCAGCATGTCTGCATATTTCTGTGTTTGTGTCAACGCCTCATCGGCTCGTAACCACCGCTGTCCGCCTTGTTAGCACTTCTGTCTTATCGTCTTGACCTTTGCCGCGTCTCTGGAGTTTTCACTGCCTTTGTAGCATATCTTCGGCCTATGATTTCCGCATACATGCGTCTTGCTCTCACTCCTGTCGCATTCCTTCGCCCTTTCGTTGCAGCATCTCTGCATATTGCTGTGTTTTTGTTGCACCGCCTCACGGCTCGTAACCACTTCTGTGCGCCTTGCTAGCACTTCTGCCTTATCGTCGTGACCTCTGCCGCGTCTCTGGAGTTTTTTACTGCCTTTGTCGCATCTCCTCAGCCTATGATTTCCGGATATGTACGTCTTGCCCTCGCTCCTGTCGCATTCCTTCGCCCTCTCGTTGAAGAATCTCTGCATATTGCTGTGTTTTTGTTACAACTCCTCGCCTGCTCGTAACAAAAGCTCTGCGCCTAGCTAGCACTTCTGTCTTATCGTCTTGACCTCTGCCGCGTCTCTGGAGTTTTTTACTGCCTTTGTCGCATCTCCTCGCCCTCTGATTTCCACATATGTACGTCTTGCTCTCACTCCTGTCGCATTCTTTCTCCCTCTCGTTGCAGAATTTCTGCATATTGCTGTGTTTTTGTTGCAATGCCTCGTCGGCTCGTAACCACAACTCTGCGCATTGCTAGCACTTCTGTCGTTTCGTCTTGACCTTTCCCGCGTCTCTGGAGTTTTCTACTGCCTTTGTCGGATCTCCTCGGCCCCTGATTTTCGGATATGTACGTCTTGCTCTCGCTCCTGTCGCATTCCTTCGCCCTCTCGTTGGAGCATCTCTGCATATAGCTGTGTTTTTGTTGAAATGCCTCCTCGGCTCGTAACCACAGCTCTTCGTCTTGCTAGAATTGCTGTTTATCGTGTTGAAATCTGTCGCGTCTCTGGAGTTTTCTACTGCCTTTGTCGCATCTCCTCGGCCTATGATTTCCGCATATGTACGTACTGCCCTCGCTCCTGTCGCATTCCTTCGCCCTCTCGTTGAAGAATCTCTGCATATTCTGTGTTTTTGTTACAACTCCTCGTCTGCTCGTAACAAAAGCTCTGCGCCTAGCTAGAATTGCTGTTTATCGTGTTGACTTCTGCCGCGTCTCTGGAGTTTTCTACTGCCTCTGTCGCATCTCCTTGGTCTATGATTTCCGCATATGTACGTCTTGTTCTCGCTCCTGTCACATCACATCAGCTTCTCGTTTCAGCATCTCAGCATATTGCTGCTGTTTTATCGCAACGCCTCTTCGGCTCGTAACCACCGCTCTGCGTCTTGCAAGAACTTCTTTCTTAACGTCTCGACCTCTGCGGCGTCTCTGGAGTTTTCTACTGCCTCTGTCGCATCTCCTCGGGCTACGTTTTCCGCATATGTGCGTCTTACTCTCGCTCCAGTCGCATTCCTTCGCACTTTCGTTGCAGAATTTCTGCATATTGCTGTGTTTTTGTTGCAACGCCTCGTCGGCTCGTAACCACAGCTGTGCGCCTAGCTAGCACTTCTGTCTTATCGTCTTGACCTCTGCCCCGTCTCTGGAGTTTTCTACTGCCTTTGTCGCACCTCCTCGGCCTATGATTTCCGCATATGTACGTCTTGCTCTCGCTCCTAGTCGCATTCCTTCGCCCTCTCGTTGCAGCATCTCTGCATATTGCTGTGTTTTTGTTGCAACGCCTCATCGGCTCGTAACCACCGCTGTCCGCCTTGCTAGCACTTCTGTCTTATCGTCTTGACCTTTGCCGCGTCTCTGGAGTTTTCTACTGCTTTTGTAGCATATCCTCGGCCTATAATTTCCGCATACGTGCGTCTTGCTCTCACTCCTGTCGCATTCCTTCGCCCTCTCGTTGCAGCATCTCTGCATATGGCTGTGTTTTTGTTACAACGCCTCGTCGGCTCGTAACCACAACTCTGCGCATTGCTAGCACTTCTGTCTTACCGCCTCTACCTCTGCCGCGTCTCTGGAGTTTTCTACTGCCTCTGTCGCATCTCCTTGGTCTATGATTTCCGCATATGTACGTCTTGTTCTCGCTCCTTTCACATCACATCAGCTTCTCGTTTCAGCATCTCAGCATATTGCTGCTGTTTTATCGCAACGCCTCTTCGGCTCGTAACCACAGCTCTGCGTCTTGCAAGAACTTCTTTCTTAACGTCTCGACCTCTGCGGCGTCTCTGGAGTTTTCTACTGTCTCTGTCGCATCTACTCGGGCTAAGTTTTCCGCATATGTGTCTTACTCTCGCTCCTGGCGCATTCCTTCGCACTCTCGTTGCAGCATTTCTGCATATTGCTGTGTTTTCGTTGCAATGCCTCGTCGGCTCTTAACCACAGCCATGCGCCTTGCTAGCACTTCTGTCTTATCGTCTCGACCTCTGTCGCTTCTCTGGAGTTTTCTACTGCCTCTGTCGCATCTCCTCGGGCTACGTTTTCCGCATATGTGCGTCTTACTCTCGCTCCAGTCGCATTCCTTCGCACTTTCGTTGCAGCATCTCTGCATATTGCTGTGCTTTTGTTACAACGCCTCGTCTACTCGTAACCACTGCTCTGCGTCTTGCTAGAATTGCTGTTTATCGTGTTGACTTCTGCCGCGTCTCTGGAGTTTTCTAGTGCCTTTGTCCCATCTCCTCGGCCTATGATTTCCGCATACGTACGTCTTGCTCTCTTTCCTGTCCATTTATTCTCCCTCTCGTTGCAGAATTTCTGCATATTGCTGTGTTTTTGTTGCAACGCCTCATCGGCTCGTAACCACCGCTGTCCGCCTTGCTAGCACTTCTGTCTTATCGTCTTGACCTTTGCCGCGTCTCTGGAGTTTTCACTGCTTTTGTAGCATATCCTCGGCCTATAATTTCCGCATACGTGCGTCTTGCTCTCACTCCTGTCGCATTCCTTCGCCCCCTCGTTGCAGCATCTCTGCATATGGCTGTGTTTTTGTTACAACGCCTCGTCGGCTCATAACCACAACTCTGCGCATTGCTAGCACTTCTGTCGTATCGTCTTCACCTCTGCCGCGTCTCTGGAGTTTTCACTGCCTTTGTAGCATATCCTCGGCCTATGATTTCCGCATACGTGCGTCTTGCTCTCACTCCTGTCGCATTCCTTCGCCCTCTCGTTGCAGCATTTCTGCATAATGCTGTGTTTTTCTTGCAACGCCTCGTCGGCTCGTAACCACAGCTGTGCGCCTCGCTAGCACTTCTGTCTTACCGTCTTGACCTCTGCCGCGTCTTCGGAGTTTTCTACTGCCTTTGTCGCATCTCTTCGGCCTATGATTTCCGGATATGTACGTCTTGCCCTCGCTCCTGTCGCATTCCTTCGCCCTCTCGTTGAAGAATCTCTGCATATTGCTGTGTTTTTGTTACAACTCCTAGCCTGCTCGTAACTAAAGCTCTGCGCCTTGCTAGCACTACTGTCTTATCGTCTTGACCTTTGTTGCGTCTCTGGAGTTTTCACTGCCTTTGTCGCATCTCCTCTGCCTCTTATTTCCGCATATGTTCGTGTTGCTCTCGCTCCTGTGCAATTCCTTCGCCCTTTCTTTGTAGCATCTCTGCATATTGCTGTGTTTTTGTTGCAACGCCTCACGGCTCGTAACCACTGCTGTGCGCCTTGCTAGCACTGCTGTCTTATCGTCGTGACTTCTGCCGCGTCTCTGGAGTTTTTTACTGCCTTTGTCGCATCTCCTCAGCCTATGATTTCCGGATATGTACGTCCTGCCCTCGCTCCTGTCGCATTCCTTCGCCCTCTCGTTGAAGAATCTCTGCATATTCTGTGTTTTTGTTACAACTCCTCGTCTGCTCGTAACAAAAGCTCTGCGCCTAGCTAGCACTTCTGTCTTATCGCCTTGACCTCTGCTGCGTCTCTGAAGTTTTCTACTGCCTTTGTCGCAACTAATCGGCCTATGATTTCTGCATACATACGTCTTGCTCTCGCTCCTGTCGCATTCCTTCGCACTTTCGTTGCAGCATTTCTGCATATTGCTGTGTTTTTGTTGCAATGCTTCGTCGGCTCGTAACCACAGCTGTGCGCCTTGCTAGCACTTCTGTCTTATCGTCTTGACCTCTGCCGCGTCACTGGAGTTTTCTACTTCCTTTGTCGCATTTCCTCGGCCTCTGATTTCTTCTTTTGTACGTGTTGCTCTCAATCCTGTCGCATTCCTTCGCCCTTTCGTTGCAGCATTTCTGCATAATGCGGTGTTTTTGTTGCAATGCCTCGTCGGCTCGTAACCACAGCCATGCGCCTTGCTAGCACTTCTGTCTTATCGTCTCGACCTCTGCCGCGTCTCTGGAGTTTTCTACTGCCTCTGTCGCATCTCCTCGGCCTACGTTTTCCGCATATGTGCGTCTTACTCTCGCTCCTGTCGTATTCCTTCGCCCTCTCGTTGGAGCATCTCTGCATATAGCTGTGTTTTTGTTGAAATGCCTCCTCGGCTCGTAACCACAGCTCTTCGTCTTGCTAGAATTGCTGTTTATCGTGTTGAAATCTGTCGCGTCTCTGGAGTTTTCTACTGCCTTTGTCGCATCTCCTCGGCCTATGATTTCCGCATATGTACGTACTGCCCTCGCTCCTGTCGCATTCCTTCGCCCTCTCGTTGAAGAATCTCTGCATATTCTGTGTTTTTGTTACAACTCCTCGTCTGCTCGTAACAAAAGCTCTGCGCCTAGCTAGAATTGCTGTTTATCGTGTTGACTTCTGCCGCGTCTCTGGAGTTTTCTACTGCCTCTGTCGCATCTCCTTGGTCTATGATTTCCGCATATGTACGTCTTGTTCTCGCTCCTGTCACATCACATCAGCTTCTCGTTTCAGCATCTCAGCATATTGCTGCTGTTTTATCGCAACGCCTCTTCGGCTCGTAACCACCGCTCTGCGTCTTGCAAGAACTTCTTTCTTAACGTCTCGACCTCTGCGGCGTCTCTGGAGTTTTCTACTGCCTCTGTCGCATCTCCTCGGGCTACGTTTTCCGCATATGTGCGTCTTACTCTCGCTCCAGTCGCATTCCTTCGCACTTTCGTTGCAGAATTTCTGCATATTGCTGTGTTTTTGTTGCAACGCCTCGTCGGCTCGTAACCACAGCTGTGCGCCTAGCTAGCACTTCTGTCTTATCGTCTTGACCTCTGCCCCGTCTCTGGAGTTTCCTACTGCATTTGTCGCACCTCCTCGGCCTATGATTTCCGCATATGTACGTCTTGCCCTCGATCCTATCGCATTCCTTCGCCCCCTCGTTGCAGCATCTCTGCATATGGCTGTGTTTTTGTTACAACGCCTCGTCGGCTCATAACCACAACTCTGCGCATTGCTAGCACTTCTGTCGTATCGTCTTCACCTCTGCCGCGTCTCTGGAGTTTTCACTGCCTTTGTAGCATATCCTCGGCCTATGATTTCCGCACACGTGCGTCTTGCTCTCACTCCTGTCGCATTCCTTCGCCCTCTCGTTGCAGCATTTCTGCATAATGCTGTGTTTTTGTTGCAACGCCTCGTCGGCTCGTAACCACAGCTGTGCGCCTTGCTAGCACTTCTGTCTTACCGTCTTGACCTCTGCCGCGTCTTTGGAGTTTTCTACTGCCTTTGTCGCATCTCTTCGGCCTATGATTTCCGGATATGTACGTCTTGCCCTCGCTCCTGTCGCATTCCTTCGCCCTCTCGTTGAAGAATCTCTGCATATTGCTGTGTTTTTGCTACAACTCCTCGTCTGCTCGTAACAAAAGCTCTGCGCCTAGCTAGCACTTCTTTCTTATCGTCTTGACCTCTGCCGCGTCTCTGGAGTTTTCTACTGCCTATGTCGCATCTCCTCGCCCTCTGATTTCCACATATGTACGTCTTGCACTCACTCCTGTCGCATTCTTTCTCCCTCTCGTTGCAGAATTTCTGCATAATGTTGTGGTTTTGTTAAAACCCCTCGTCGGCTCGTAACGACCGCTGTGCGCCTTGCTAGCACTTCTGTTTTATCGTCTTGACCTCTGCCGCGTCTCTGGAGTTTTCTACTGCCTTTGTCGCATCTCCTCGGCCTATGATTTCCGCATATGTACGTCCTGCCCTCGCTCCTGTCGCATTCCTTCGCCCTCTCGTTGAAGAATCTCTGCATATTCTGTGTTTTTGTTACAACTCCTCGTCTGCTCGTAACAAAAGCTCTGCGCCTAGCTAGCACTTCTGTCTTATCGCCTTGACATCTGCTGCGTCTCTGGAGTTTTCTACTGCCTTTGTCGCAACTAATCGGCCTATGATTTCTGCATACACACGTCTTGCTCTCGCTCCTGTCGCATTCCTTCGCACTTTCGTTGCAGCATTTCTGCATATTGCGGTGATTTTGTTGCAATGGTTCGTCGGCTCGTAACCACAGCTATGCGCCTTGCTAGCACTTCTGTCTTATCGTCTTGACCTCTGCCGCGTCACTGGAGTTTTCTACTTCCTTTGTCGCATTTCCTCGGCCTCTGATTTCTTCTTTTGTACGTGTTGCTCTCAATCCTGTCGCATTCCTTCGCCCTTTCGTTGCAGCATTTCTGCATAATGCGGTGTTTTTGTTGCAATGCCTCGTCGGCTCGTAACCACAGCCATGCGCCTTGCTAGCACTTCTGTCTTATCGTCTCGACCTCGGCCGCGTCTCTGGAGTTTTCTACTGCCTCTGTCGCATCTCCTCGGCCTACGTTTTCCGCATATGTGCGTCTTACTCTCGCTCCTGTCGCATTCCTTCGCCCTCTCGTTGCAGCATCTCAGCATATTGCTGCTGTTTTATCGCAACGCCTCTTCGGCTCGTAACCACAGCTCTGCGTCTTGCAAGAACTTCTGTCTTAACGTCTCGACCTCTGCGGCGTCTCTGGAGTTTTCTACTGTCTCTGTCGCATCTCCTCGGGCTAAGTTTTCCGCATATGTGTCTTACTCTCGCTCCAGGCGCATTCCTTCGCACTCTCGTTGCAGCATTTTGCATATTGCTGTGTTTTCGTTGCAATGCCTCGTCGGCTCTTAACCACAGCCATGCGCCTTGCTAGCACTTCTGTCTTATCGTCTCGACCTCTGTCGCTTCTCTGGAGTTTTCTACTGCCTCTGTCGCATCTCCTCGGGCTACGTTTTCCGCATATGTGCGCCTTACTCTCGCTCCAGTCGCATTCCTTCGCACTTTCGTTGCAGCATCTCTGCATATTGCTGTGCTTTTGTTACAACGCCTCGTCTACTCGTAACCACTGCTCTGCGTCTTGCTAGAATTGCTGTTTATCGTGTTGATTCTGCCGCGTCTCTGGAGTTTTCTAGTGCCTTTGTCGCATCTCCTCGGCCTATGATTTCCGCATACGTACGTCTTGCTCTCTTTCCTGTCCATTTCTTCTCCCTCTCGTTGCAGAATTTCTGCATATTGCTGTGTTTTTGTTGCAACGCCTCGTCGGCTCGTAACCACAGCTGTGCGCCTTGCTTGCACTTCTGCCTTATCGTCTTGACCTCTGCCGCGTCTCTGGAGTTTTCTACTGCCTTTGTCGGATCTCCTCGGCCCCTGATTTCCGGATATGTACGTCTTGCTCTCGCTCCTGTCGCATTCCTTCGCCCTTTCGTTGCAGCATTTCTGCATATTGCGGTGTTTTTGTTGCAATGCCTCGTCGGCTCGTAACCACAGCCATGCGCCTTGCTAGCACTTCTGTCTTATCGCCTCGACCTCTGCCGCGTCTCTGGAGTTTTCTACTGCCTCTGTCGCATCTCCTTGGTCTATGATTTCCGCATATGTACGTCTTGTTCTCGCTCCTGTCACATCACATCAGCTTCTCGTTTCAGCATCTCAGCATATTGCTGCTGTTTTATCGCAACGCCTCTTCGGCTCGTAACCACAGCTCTGCGTCTTGCAAGAACTTCTTTCTTAACGTCTCGACCTCTGCGGCGTCTCTGGAGTTTTCTACTGTCTCTGTCGCATCTACTCGGGCTAAGTTTTCCGCATATGTGTCTTACTCTCGCTCCAGGCGCATTCCTTCGCACTCTCGTTGCAGCATTTTGCATATTGCTGTGTTTTCGTTGCAATGCCTCGTCGGCTCTTAACCACAGCCATGCGCCTTGCTAGCACTTCTGTCTTATCGTCTCGACCTCTGTCGCTTCTCTGGAGTTTTCTACTGCCTCTGTCGCATCTCCTCGGGCTACGTTTTCCGCATATGTGCGTCTTACTCTCGTTCCAGTCGCATTCCTTCGCACTTTCGTTGCAGCATCTCTGCATATTGCTGTGCTTTTGTTACAACGCCTCGTCTACTCGTAACCATCATTAACTAGCATCACTGATTCAACTCAATTTAGAAGAATACTTACCACTCTGATTACATAATGATCGCTTTTATATTTTATTGCAGTGTTGTGTTCTCCACGTATTAGTATTGTTCTTAAACTATTTTATTAATCTGTTCCGTGTTCATTTTGCTCACTTCTTTTTATCCTGCCTCCGTTGTTCTATAGATTTGTATGAATTGTGATTTGTTTATTTTTCTTGTTAACAACTGCCCTTCCCCTCTGAAATGTACTTTGTACCTTGAGGGTATCACAAATAAATAAACCACTGCTCTGCGTCTTGCTAGAATTGCTGTTTATCGTGTTGACTTCTGCCGCGTCTCTGGAGTTTTCTAGTGCCTTTGTCCCATCTCCTCGGCCTATGATTTCCGCATACGTACGTCTTGCTCTCTTTCCTGTCCATTTCTTCTCCCTCTCGTTGCAGAATTTCTGCATTTTGCTGTGTTTTTGTTGCAACGCCTCGTCGGCTCGTAACCACAGCTGTGCGCCTTGCTAGCACTTCTGTCTTATCGTCTTGACCTCTGCCCCGTCTCTGGAGTTTCCTACTGCATTTGTCGTACCTCCTCGGCCTATGATTTCCGCATATGTACGTCTTGCCCTCGATCCTATCGCATTGCTTCGCCCTCTCGTTGCAGCATCTCTGCATATTGCTGTGTTTTTGTTGCAACGCCTCATCGGCTCGTAACCACCGCTGTCCGCCTTGCTAGCACTTCTGTCTTATCGTCTTGACCTTTGCCGCGTCTCTGGAGTTTTCACTGCTTTTGTAGCATATCCTCGGCCTATAATTTCCGCATACGTGCGTCTTGCTCTCACTCCTGTCGCATTCCTTCGCCCCCTCGTTGCAGCATCTCTGCATATGGCTGTGTTTTTGTTACAACGCCTCGTCGGCTCATAACCACAACTCTGCGCATTGCTAGCACTTCTGTCGTATCGTCTTCACCTCTGCCGCGTCTCTGGAGTTTTCACTGCCTTTGTAGCATATCCTCGGCCTATGATTTCCGCATACGTGCGTCTTGCTCTCACTCCTGTCGCATTCCTTCGCCCTCTCGTTGCAGCATTTCTGCATAATGCTGTGTTTTTGTTGCAACGCCTCGTCGGCTCGTAACCACAGCTGTGCGCCTTGCTAGCACTTCTGTCTTACCGTCTTGACCTCTGCCGCGTCTTTGGAGTTTTCTACTGCCTTTGTCGCATCTCTTCGGCCTATGATTTCCGGATATGTACGTCTTGCCCTCGCTCCTGTCGCATTCCTTCGCCCTCTCGTTGAAGAATCTCTGCATATTGCTGTGTTTTTGTTACAACTCCTAGCCTGCTCGTAACAAAAGCTCTGCGCCTTGCTAGCACTACTGTCTTATCGTCTTGACCTTTGTTGCGTCTCTGGAGTTTTCACTGCCTTTGTCGCATCTCCTCTGCCTCTTATTTCCGCATATGTTCGTGTTGCTCTCGCTCCTGTGCAATTCCTTCGCCCTTTCGTTGCAGCATCTCTGCATATTGCTGTGTTTTTGTTGCAACGCCTCACGGCTCGTAACCACTGCTGTGCGCCTTGCTAGCACTTCTGTCTTATCGTCGTGACTTCTGCCGCGTCTCTGGAGTTTTTTACTGCCTTTGTCGCATCTCCTCAGCCTATGATTTCCGGATATGTACGTCTTGCCCTCGCTCCTGTCGCATTCCTTCGCCCTCTCGTTGAAGAATCTCTGCATATTGCTGTGTTTTTGTTACAACTCCTCGTCTGCTCGTAACAAAAGCTCTGCGCCTAGCTAGCACTTCTTTCTTATCGTCTTGACCTCTGCCGCGTCTCTGGAGTTTTCTACTGCCTTTGTCGCATCTCCTCGCCCTCTGATTTCCACATATGTACGTCTTGCACTCACTCCTGTCGCATTCTTTCTCCCTCTCGTTGCAGAATTTCTGCATAATGTTGTGTTTTTGTTAAAACGCCTCGTCGGCTCGTAACGACCGCTGTGCGCCTTGCTAGCACTTCTGTCTTATCGTCTTGACCTCTGCCGCGTCTCTGGAGTTTTCTACTGCCTTTGTCGCATCTCCTCGGCCTATGATTTCCGCATATGTACGTCCTGCCCTCGCTCCTGTCGCATTCCTTCGCCCTCTCGTTGAAGAATCTCTGCATATTCTGTGTTTTTGTTACAACTCCTCGTCTGCTCGTAACAAAAGCTCTGCGCCTAGCTAGCACTTCTGTCTTATCGCCTTGACCTCTGCTGCGTCTCTGGAGTTTTCTACTGCCTTTGTCGCAACTAATCGGCCTATGATTTCTGCATACATACGTCTTGCTCTCGCTCCTGTCGCATTCCTTCGCACTTTCGTTGCAGCATTTCTGCATATTGCGGTGTTTTTGTTGCAATGCTTCGTCGGCTCGTAACCACAGCTGTGCGCCTTGCTAGCACTTCTGTCTTATCGTCTCTGACCTCTGCCGCGTCTCTGGAGTTTTCTACTGCCTCTGTCGCATCTCCTCGGCCTACTGATTTCCGCATATGTACGTCTTGCTCTCGCTCCTGTCGCATTCCTTCGCCCTTCTCGTTGCAGCATCTCTGCATATTGCTGTGTTTTTGTTGCAACGCCTCTTCGGCTCGTAACCACAGCTCTGCGTCTTGCTAGAACTTCTGTCTTATCGTCTCGACCTCTGCGCGTCTCTGGAGTTTTCTACTGTCTCTGTCGCATCTCCTCGGGCTAAGTTTTCCGCATATGTGTCTTACTCTCGCTCCAGGCGCATTCCTTCGCACTCTCGTTGCAGCATTTTGCATATTGCTGTGTTTTCGTTGCAATGCCTCGTCGGCTCGTAACCACAGCCATGCGCCTTGCTAGCACTTCTGTCTTATCGTCTCGACCTCTGCCGCGTCTCTGGAGTTTTCTACTGCCTCTGTCGCATCTCCTCGGCCTACGTTTTCCGCATATGTGCGTCTTACTCTCGCTCCTGTCGCATTCCTTCGCCCTCTCGTTGCAGCATCTCTGCATATTGCTGTGTTTTTGTTACAACGCCTCGTCGGCTCGTAACCACAGCTCTGCGTCTTGCTAGAATTGCTGTTTATCGTGTTGACTTCTGCCGCGTCTCTGGAGTTTTCTACTGCCTTTGTCGCATCTCCTCGGCCTATGATTTCCGCATACGTACGTCTTGCTCTCGCTCCTGTCCATTCCTTCGCCCTCTCGTTGCAGAATCTCTGCATATTGCTGTGTTTTTGTTGCAACGCCTCGTCGGCTCGTAACCACAGCTCTGCGCCTTGCTAGCACTTCTGTCTTATCGTCTTGACTTCTGCCGCGTCTCTGGAGTTTTCTACTGCCTTTGTCGCATCTCCTCGGCCTATGATTTCCGCATATGTACGTCTTGCTCTCGCTCCTGTCGCATTCCTTCGCCCTTTCGTTGCAGCATTTCTGCATATTGCTGTGTTTTTGTTGCAATGCCTCGTCGGCTCGTAACCACAGCCATGCTCCTTGCTAGCACTTCTGTCTTACCGCCTCTGACCTCTGCCGCGTCTCTGGAGTTTTCTACTGCCTCTGTCGCATCTCCTCGGGCTACGTTTTCCGCATATGTGCGTCTTACTCTCGCTCCAGTCGCATTCCTTCGCACTGTCGTTGCAGCATCTCTGCATATTGCTGTGCTTTTGTTACAACGCCTCGTCTACTCGTAACCACTGCTCTGCGTCTTGCTAGAATTGCTGTTTATCGTGTTGACTTCTGCCGCGTCTCTGGAGTTTTCTAGTGCCTTTGTCCCATCTCCTCGGCCTATGATTTCCGCATACGTACGTCTTGCTCTCTTTCCTGTCCATTTCTTCTCCCTCTCGTTGCAGAATTTCTGCATATTGCTGTGTTTTTGTTGCAACGCCTCATCGGCTCGTAACCACCGCTGTCCGCCTTGCTAGCACTTCTGTCTTATCGTCTTGACCTTTGCCGCGTCTCTGGAGTTTTCACTGCTTTTGTAGCATATCCTCGGCCTATAATTTCCGCATACGTGCGTCTTGCTCTCACTCCTGTCGCATTCCTTCGCCCCCTCGTTGCAGCATCTCTGCATATGGCTGTGTTTTTGTTACAACGCCTCGTCGGCTCATAACCACAACTCTGCGCATTGCTAGCACTTCTGTCGTATCGTCTTCACCTCTGCCGCGTCTCTGGAGTTTTCTACTGCCTTTGTCGCATCTCCTCGGCCTATGATTTCCGCATACGTACGTCTTGCTCTCGCTCCTGTCGCATTCCTTCGCCCTCTCGTTGCAGCATTTCTGCATATTGCTGTGTTTTTCTTGCAACGCCTCGTCGGCTCGTAACCACAGCTGTGCGCCTTGCTAGCACTTCTGTCTTACCGTCTTGACCTCTGCCGCGTCTTCTGGAGTTTTCTACTGCCTTTGTCGCATCTCTTCGGCCTATGATTTCCGCATATGTACGTCTTGCCCTCGCTCCTGTCGCATTCCTTCGCCCTCTCGTTGAAGAATCTCTGCATATTGCTGTGTTTTTGTTACAACTCCTAGCCTGCTCGTAACAAAAGCTCTGCGCCTTGCTAGCACTACTGTCTTATCGTCTTGACCTTTGTCGCGTCTCTGGAGTTTTCTACTGCCTTTGTCGCATCTCCTCTGCCTCTTATTTCCGCATATGTCGTCTTGCTCTCGCTCCTGTCGCATTCCTTCGCCCTTTCGTTGCAGCATCTCTGCATATTGCTGTGTTTTTGTTGCAACGCCTCACGGCTCGTAACCACTGCTGTGCGCCTTGCTAGCACTGCTGTCTTATCGTCGTGACTTCTGCCGCGTCTCTGGAGTTTTCTACTGCCTTTGTCGCATCTCCTCAGCCTATGATTTCCGGATATGTACGTCTTGCCCTCGCTCCTGTCGCATTCCTTCGCCCTCTCGTTGAAGAATCTCTGCATATTGCTGTGTTTTTGTTACAACTCCTCGTCTGCTCGTAACAAAAGCTCTGCGCCTAGCTAGCACTTCTTTCTTATCGTCTTGACCTCTGCCGCGTCTCTGGAGTTTTCTACTGCCTTTGTCGCATCTCCTCGCCCTCTGATTTCCACATATGTACGTCTTGCACTCACTCCTGTCGCATTCTTTCTCCCTCTCGTTGCAGAATTTCTGCATAATGTTGTGTTTTTGTTAAAACCCCTCGTCGGCTCGTAACGACCGCTGTGCGCCTTGCTAGCACTTCTCTCTTATCGTCTTGACCTCTGCCGCGTCTCTGGAGTTTTCTACTGCCTTTGTCGCATCTCCTCGGCCTATGATTTCCGCATATGTACGTCCTGCCCTCGCTCCTGTCGCATTCCTTCGCCCTCTCGTTGAGGAATCTCTGCATATTCTGTGTTTTTGTTACAACTCCTCGTCTGCTCGTAACAAAAGCTCTGCGCCTAGCTAGCACTTCTGTCTTATCGCCTTGACCTCTGCTGCGTCTCTGAAGTTTTCTACTGCCTTTGTCGCAACTAATCGGCCTATGATTTCTGCATACATACGTCTTGCTCTCGCTCCTGTCGCATTCCTTCGCACTTTCGTTGCAGCATTTCTGCATATTGCTGTGTTTTTGTTGCAATGCTTCGTCGGCTCGTAACCACAGCTGTGCGCCTTGCTAGCACTTCTGTCTTATCGTCTTGACCTCTGCCGCGTCACTGGAGTTTTCTACTTCCTTTGTCGCATTTCCTCGGCCTCTGATTTCTTCTTTTGTACGTGTTGCTCTCAATCCTGTCGCATTCCTTCGCCCTTTCGTTGCAGCATTTCTGCATAATGCGGTGTTTTTGTTGCAATGCCTCGTCGGCTCGTAACCACAGCCATGCGCCTTGCTAGCACTTCTGTCTTATCGTCTCGACCTCTGCCGCGTCTCTGGAGTTTTCTACTGCCTCTGTCGCATCTCCTCGGCCTACGTTTTCCGCATATGTGCGTCTTACTCTCGCTCCTGTCGTATTCCTTCGCCCTCTCGTTGCAGCATCTCTGCATATAGCTGTGTTTTTGTTGCAATGCCTCCTCGGCTCGTAACCACAGCTCTTCGTCTTGCTAGAATTGCTGTTTATCGTGTTGAATTCTGTCGCGTCTCTGGAGTTTTCTACTGCCTTTGTCGCATCTCCTCGGCCTATGATTTCCGCATATGTACGTACTGCCCTCGCTCCTGTCGCATTCCTTCGCCCTCTCGTTGAAGAATCTCTGCATATTCTGTGTTTTTGTTACAACTCCTCGTCTGCTCGTAACAAAAGCTCTGCGCCTAGCTAGAATTGCTGTTTATCGTGTTGACTTCTGCCGCGTCTCTGGAGTTTTCTACTGCCTCTGTCGCATCTCCTTGGTCTATGATTTCCGCATATGTACGTCTTGTTCTCGCTCCTGTCACATCACATCAGCTTCTCGTTTCAGCATCTCAGCATATTGCTGCTGTTTTATCGCAACGCCTCTTCGGCTCGTAACCACCGCTCTGCGTCTTGCAAGAACTTCTTTCTTAACGTCTCGACCTCTGCGGCGTCTCTGGAGTTTTCTACTGCCTCTGTCGCATCTCCTCGGGCTACGTTTTCCGCATATGTGCGTCTTACTCTCGCTCCAGTCGCATTCCTTCGCACTTTCGTTGCAGAATTTCTGCATATTGCTGTGTTTTTGTTGCAACGCCTCGTCGGCTCGTAACCACAGCTGTGCGCCTTGCTAGCACTTCTGTCTTATCGTCTTGACCTCTGCCGCGTCTCTGGAGTTTTCTACTGCCTTTGTCGCACCTCCTCGGCCTATGATTTCCGCATATGTACGTCTTGCTCTCGATCCTAGTCGCATTCCTTCGCCCTCTCGTTGCAGCATCTCTGCATATTGCTGTGTTTTTGTTGCAACGCCTCGTCGGCTCGTAACCACAGCTGTGCGCCTTGCTAGCACTTCTGTCTTATCGTCTTGACCTTTGCCGCGTCTCTGGAGTTTTCACTGCCTTTGTCGCATCTCCTCGGCCTATAATTTCCGCATACGTGCGTCTTGCTTTCGCTCCTGTCGCATTCCTTCGCCCCCTCGTTGCAGCATCTCTGCATATGGCTGTGTTTTTGTTACAACGCCTCGTCGGCTCATAACCACAACTCTGCGCATTGCTAGCACTTCTGTCGTATCGTCTTCACCTCTGCCGCGTCTCTGGAGTTTTCTACTGCCTTTGTCGCATCTCCTCGGCCTATGATTTCCGCACACGTGCGTCTTGCTCTCACTCCTGTCGCATTCCTTCGCCCTCTCGTTGCAGCATTTCTGCATATTGCTGTGTTTTTGTTGCAACGCCTCGTCGGCTCGTAACCACAGCTGTGCGCCTTGCTAGCACTTCTGTCTTATCGTCTTGACCTCTGCCGCGTCTCTGGAGTTTTCTACTGCCTTTGTCGCATCTCTTCGGCCTATGATTTCCGGATATGTACGTCTTGCCCTCGCTCCTGTCGCATTCCTTCGCCCTCTCGTTGAAGAATCTCTGCATATTGCTGTGTTTTTGCTACAACTCCTCGTCTGCTCGTAACAAAAGCTCTGCGCCTAGCTAGCACTTCTTTCTTATCGTCTTGACCTCTGCCGCGTCTCTGGAGTTTTCTACTGCCTTTGTCGCATCTCCTCGCCCTCTGATTTCCACATATGTACGTCTTGCACTCACTCCTGTCGCATTCTTTCTCCCTCTCGTTGCAGAATTTCTGCATAATGTTGTGGTTTTGTTAAAACCCCTCGTCGGCTCGTAACGACCGCTGTGCGCCTTGCTAGCACTTCTGTCTTATCGTCTTGACCTCTGCCGCGTCTCTGGAGTTTTCTACTGCCTTTGTCGCATCTCCTCGGCCTATGATTTCCGCATATGTACGTCCTGCCCTCGCTCCTGTCGCATTCCTTCGCCCTCTCGTTGAAGAATCTCTGCATATTCTGTGTTTTTGTTACAACTCCTCGTCTGCTCGTAACAAAAGCTCTGCGCCTAGCTAGCACTTCTGTCTTATCGCCTTGACATCTGCTGCGTCTCTGGAGTTTTCTACTGCCTTTGTCGCAACTAATCGGCCTATGATTTCTGCATACATACGTCTTGCTCTCGCTCCTGTCGCATTCCTTCGCACTTTCGTTGCAGCATTTCTGCATATTGCGGTGTTTTTGTTGCAATGCTTCGTCGGCTCGTAACCACAGCTATGCGCCTTGCTAGCACTTCTGTCTTATCGTCTTGACCTCTGCCGCGTCACTGGAGTTTTCTACTTCCTTTGTCGCATTTCCTCGGCCTCTGATTTCTTCTTTTGTACGTGTTGCTCTCAATCCTGTCGCATTCCTTCGCCCTTTCGTTGCAGCATTTCTGCATAATGCGGTGTTTTTGTTGCAATGCCTCGTCGGCTCGTAACCACAGCCATGCGCCTTGCTAGCACTTCTGTCTTATCGTCTCGACCTCGGCCGCGTCTCTGGAGTTTTCTACTGCCTCTGTCGCATCTCCTCGGCCTACGTTTTCCGCATATGTGCGTCTTACTCTCGCTCCTGTCGCATTCCTTCGCCCTCTCGTTGCAGCATCTCTGCATATAGCTGTGTTTTTGTTGCAATGCCTCCTCGGCTCGTAACCACAGCTCTTCGTCTTGCTAGAATTGCTGTTTATCGTTTTGAATTCTGTCGCGTCTCTGGAGCTTTCTACTGCCTCTGTCGCATCTCCTTGGTCTATGATTTCCGCATATGTACGTCTTGTTCTCGCTCCTGTCACATCACATCAGCTTCTCGTTTCAGCATCTCAGCATATTGCTGCTGTTTTATCGCAACGCCTCTTCGGCTCGTAACCACAGCTCTGCGTCTTGCAAGAACTTCTGTCTTAACGTCTCGACCTCTGCGGCGTCTCTGGAGTTTTCTACTGTCTCTGTCGCATCTCCTCGGGCTAAGTTTTCCGCATATGTGTCTTACTCTCGCTCCAGGCGCATTCCTTCGCACTCTCGTTGCAGCATTTTGCATATTGCTGTGTTTTCGTTGCAATGCCTCGTCGGCTCGTAACCACAGCCATGCGCCTTGCTAGCACTTCTGTCTTATCGTCTCGACCTCTGTCGCGTCTCTGGAGTTTTCTACTGCCTCTGTCGCATCTCCTCGGGCTACGTTTTCCGCATATGTGCGTCTTACTCTCGCTCCAGTCGCATTCCTTCGCACTTTCGTTGCAGCATCTCTGCATATTGCTGTGCTTTTGTTACAACGCCTCGTCTACTCGTAACCACTGCTCTGCGTCTTGCTAGAATTGCTGTTTATCGTGTTGACTTCTGCCGCGTCTCTGGAGTTTTCTAGTGCCTTTGTCGCATCTCCTCGGCCTATGATTTCCGCATACGTACGTCTTGCTCTCGCTCCTGTCCATTTCTTCTCCCTCTCGTTGCAGAATTTCTGCATATTGCTGTGTTTTTGTTGCAACGCCTCGTCGGCTCGTAACCACAGCTGTGCGCCTTGCTAGCACTTCTGCCTTATCGTCTTGACCTTCTGCCGCGTCTCTGGAGTTTTCTACTGCCTTTGTCGCATCTCCTCGGCCTCTTATTTCCGCATATGTGCGTCTTGCTCTCGCTCCTGTCGCATTCCTTCGCCCTTTCGTTGCAGCATTTCTGCATATTGCTGTGTTTTTGTTGCAATGCCTCGTCGGCTCGTAACCACAGCTGTGCGCCTTGCTAGCACTTCTGTCTTATCGTCTTGACCTCTGCCGCGTCTCTGGAGTTTTCTACTGCCTCTGTCGCATCTCCTTGGTCTATGATTTCCGCATATGTACGTCTTGTTCTCGCTCCTGTCACATCACATCAGCTTCTCGTTTCAGCATCTCAGCATATTGCTGCTGTTTTATCGCAACGCCTCTTCGGCTCGTAACCACAGCTCTGCGTCTTGCAAGAACTTCTTTCTTAACGTCTCGACCTCTGCGGCGTCTCTGGAGTTTTCTACTGTCTCTGTCGCATCTACTCGGGCTAAGTTTTCCGCATATGTGTCTTACTCTCGCTCCAGGCGCATTCCTTCGCACTCTCGTTGCAGCATTTTGCATATTGCTGTGTTTTCGTTGCAATGCCTCGTCGGCTCGTAACCACAGCCATGCGCCTTGCTAGCACTTCTGTCTTATCGTCTCGACCTCTGTCGCTTCTCTGGAGTTTTCTACTGCCTCTGTCGCATCTCCTCGGCCTACGTTTTCCGCATATGTGCGTCTTACTCTCGCTCCAGTCGCATTCCTTCGCACTTTCGTTGCAGCATCTCTGCATATTGCTGTGCTTTTGTTACAACGCCTCGTCTACTCGTAACCATCATTAACTAGCATCACTGATTCAACTCAATTTAGAAGAATACTTACCACTCTGATTACATAATGATCGCTTTTATATTTTATTGCAGTGTTGTGTTCTCCACGTATTAGTATTGTTCTTAAACTATTTTATTAATCTGTTCCGTGTTCATTTTGCTCACTTCTTTTTATCCTGCCTCCGTTGTTCTATAGATTTGTATGAATTGTGATTTGTTTATTTTTCTTGTTAACAACTGCCCTTCCCCTCTGAAATGTACTTTGTACCTTGAGGGTATCACAAATAAATAAACCACTGCTCTGCGTCTTGCTAGAATTGCTGTTTATCGTGTTGACTTCTGCCGCGTCTCTGGAGTTTTCTAGTGCCTTTGTCCCATCTCCTCGGCCTATGATTTCCGCATACGTACGTCTTGCTCTCTTTCCTGTCCATTTCTTCTCCCTCTCGTTGCAGAATTTCTGCATATTGCTGTGTTTTTGTTGCAACGCCTCGTCGGCTCGTAACCACAGCTGTGCGCCTTGCTAGCACTTCTGTCTTATCGTCTTGACCTCTGCCGCGTCTCTGGAGTTTCCTACTGCCTTTGTCGCATCTCCTCGGCCTATGATTTCCGCATATGTACGTCTTGCTCTCGCTCCTGTCGCATTCCTTCGCCCTCTCGTTGCAGCATCTCTGCATATTGCTGTGTTTTTGTTGCAACGCCTCGTCGGCTCGTAACCACAGCTGTCCGCCTTGCTAGCACTTCTGTCTTATCGTCTTGACCTTTGCCGCGTCTCTGGAGTTTTCTACTGCCTTTGTAGCATCTCCTCGGCCTATGATTTCCGCATACGTGCGTCTTGCTCTCGCTCCTGTCGCATTCCTTCGCCCTCTCGTTGCAGCATCTCTGCATATTGCTGTGTTTTTGTTGCAATGCCTCGTCGGCTCGTAACCACAGACTCTGCGTCTTGCTAGCACTTCTGTCTTATCGTCTTGACCTCTGCCGCGTCTCTGGAGTTTTCTACTGCCTTTGTCGCATCTCCTCGGCCTATGATTTCCGCATACGTACGTCTTGCTCTCACTCCTGTCGCATTCCTTCGCCCTCTCGTTGCAGCATTTCTGCATATTGCTGTGTTTTTGTTGCAACGCCTCGTCGGCTCGTAACCACAGCTGTGCGCCTTGCTAGCACTTCTGTCTTATCGTCTTGACCTCTGCCGCGTCTCTGGAGTTTTCTACTGCCTTTGTCGCATCTCTTCGGCCTATGATTTCCGCATATGTACGTCTTGCCCTCGCTCCTGTCGCATTCCTTCGCCCTCTCGTTGAAGAATCTCTGCATATTGCTGTGTTTTTGTTACAACTCCTCGTCTGCTCGTAACAAAAGCTCTGCGCCTTGCTAGCACTTCTGTCTTATCGTCTTGACCTCTGCCGCGTCTCTGGAGTTTTCTACTGCCTTTGTCGCATCTCCTCGGCCTCTGATTTCCGCATATGTACGTCTTGCTCTCGCTCCTGTCGCATTCCTTCGCCCTCTCGTTGCAGCATCTCTGCATATTGCTGTGTTTTTGTTGCAACGCCTCGTCGGCTCGTAACCACAGCTGTGCGCCTTGCTAGCACTTCTGTCTTATCGTCTTGACCTCTGCCGCGTCTCTGGAGTTTTCTACTGCCTTTGTCGCATCTCCTCGGCCTATGATTTCCGCATATGTACGTCTTGCTCTCGCTCCTGTCGCATTCCTTCGCCCTCTCGTTGCAGCATCTCTGCATATTGCTGTGTTTTTGTTACAACTCCTCGTCTGCTCGTAACCACAGCTCTGCGCCTTGCTAGCACTTCTGTCTTATCGTCTTGACCTCTGCCGCGTCTCTGGAGTTTTCTACTGCCTTTGTCGCATCTCCTCGGCCTATGATTTCCGCATATGTACGTCTTGCTCTCGACTCCTGTCGCATTCTTTCGCCCTTTCGTTGCAGCATTTCTGCATATGTCTGTGTTTTTGTTGCAACGCCTCGTCGGCTCGTAACGACAGCTGTGCGCCTTGCTAGCACTTCTGTCTTATCGTCTTGACCTCTGCCGCGTCTCTGGAGTTTTCTACTGCCTTTGTCGCATCTCCTCGGCCTATGATTTCCGCATATGTACGTCCTGCCCTCGCTCCTGTCGCATTCCTTCGCCCTCTCGTTGAATAATCTCTGCATATTCTGTGTTTTTGTTACAACTCCTCGTCTGCTCGTAACAAAAGCTCTGCGCCTAGCTAGCACTTCTGTCTTATCGCCTTGACCTCTGCTGCGTCTCTGGAGTTTTCTACTGCCTTTGTCGCAACCAATCGGCCTATGATTTCTGCATACATACGTCTTGCTCTCGCTCCTGTCGCATTCCTTCGCCCTCTCGTTGCAGCATGTCTGCATATTGCTGTGTTTTCGTTGCAACGCCTCGTCGGCTCGTAACCACAGCTGTGCGCCTTGCTAGCACTTCTGTCTTATCGTCTTGACCTCTGCCGCGTCTCTGGAGTTTTCTACTGCCTTTGTCGCATCTCCTCGGCCTATGATTTCCGCATATGTACGTGCTTGCTCTCGCTCCTGTCGCATTCCTTCGCCCTCTCGTTGCAGCATCTCTGCATATTGCTGTGTTTTTGTTGCAACGCCTCGTCGGCTCGTAACCACAGCTATGCGCCTTGCTAGCACTTCTGTCTTATCGTCTTGACCTCTGCCGCGTCTCTGGAGTTTTCTACTGCCTCTGTCGCATCTCCTCGGCCTATGTTTTCCGCATACGTACGTCTTGCTCTCGCTCCTGTCGCATTCCTTCGCCCTCTCGTTGCAGCATCTCTGCATATTGCTGTGTTTTTGTTGCAATGCCTCGTCGGCTCGTAACCACAGCTCTGCGCCTTGCTAGCACTTCTGTCTTATCGTCTTGACATCTGCCGCGTCTCTGGAGTTTTCTACTGCCTTTGTCGCATCTCCTCGGCCTATGATTTCCGCATATATGTGCGTCTTGCTCTCGCTCCTGTCGCATTCCTTCGCCCTTTCGTTGCAGCATCTCTGCATATTCTGTGTTTTTGTTGCAACGCCTCGTCGGTTCGTAACCACAGCTCTGCGCCTTGCTAGCACTTGCTGTCTTATCGTGTCTGACCTCTGCCGCGTCTCTGGAGTTTTCTAGTGCCTCTGTCGCATCTCCTCGACCTATGTTTTCCGAATACGTACGTCTTGCTCTCGCTCCTGTCGCATTCCTTCGCCCTTTCGTTGCAGCATCTCTGCATATTGCTGTGTTTGTGTTGCAAAGCCTCGTCGGCTCGTAACCACAGCTGTGCGCCTTGCTAGCACTTCTGTCCTATCGTCTTGACTTCTGCCGCGTCTCTGGAGTTTTCAACAGCCTTTATCGCATCTCCTCGGCCTATGTTTTCCGCATACGTACAATTTGCTCTAGCTCCTGTCGCATTCCTTCGCCCTTTCGTTGCAGCATCCCTGAATATTTTTGTTTTTTGCTGCAATGCCTCGTCGGTTCGTAACCACAGATCTGCGTCTTGCTAGCACTTCTGTCTTTCGTCTTGACCTCTGCCGCGTCTCTGGAGTTTTCTAGTGACTTTTTCGCATCTCTTCGGCCGATGATTGCCGCATATGTGCGGATTGCTCTCGCTTCTGTCGCATTCCTTCGCCCTCTCGTTGCAGCATCTCTGCATATTGCTGTGTTTTTGTTGCAAAGCCTCGTCGGCTCGTAACCACAGCTGTGCGCCTTGCTAGCACTTCGGTCCTATTGTCTTGACCTCTGCCGCGTCTCTGGAGTTTTCTACTGCCTCTGTCGCATCTCCTCGGCCTATGTTTTCCGCATATGTACGTCTTGCTCTCGCAACTGTCGCATTCCTTCGCACTCTCGTTGCAGCATCTCTGCATATTGCTGTGTTTTTTGTTGCAATGCCTCGTCGGCTCGTAACCACAACTGTGCGCCTTGCTAGCACTTCTGTCCTATCGTCTTGACCTCTGCCGCGTCTCTGGAGATTTCTAGTGGCTTTTTCGCATCTCTTCGGCCGATGATTTCCGCATATGTGGGGATTGCTCCCGCTCCAGTCGCTTTCCTTCGCCCTTTCGTTGCAGCTTCTCTGCATATTGCCGTGTATTTGTTACAACGCCTCGTCTGCGCGTATCCACAGCTCTGCGCATTGCTAGCACTTCTGTCTTATTATCTAGACCTCTGCCGCGTCTCTGGAGTTTTCTAGTGACTTTGTCGCATTTCCTCGGCCTCTGAGTTCTGCATACGTACGTCTTGCTTTCGCTCCAGTCGCATTCCTTCGCCCTCTCTTTGCAGCATCTCTGCATATTGCTGTGTTTTTGTTGCAACGCCTCGTCGGCTCGTAACCACAACTCTGCGCATTGCTAGCTTTTTTGTCTTATTGCCTTGACCTCTGCTGCGTCTCTGGAGTTTTCTAGTGCCTTTGACGCATCTTCTCGGCCTATGATTTCTGCGTACGTACGTCTTGCTCTCGCTCCTATCGCATTCCTTCGCCCTCTCGTTGCAGCATCTCTGCATATTGCTGTGTTTTGGTTGCAACGCCTCGTCGGCGTTGCGGCCAGGCGTATACACGTCTTTTTCGCCCAGGTTCTGACTCTGTCACTGCTGGGTGCTACATCAGAGGATCCTGACCTACCGTGGAATGCCGCAAGGCATGAATCTACTTCTGTGTCATTCAACAAGGCGGACAGCAGTGCTCTGGAGCGACCGCATCGTGGCTTTGAAGCTTATCCGTGTATGCATCCAGGCTCGACTCCGACGCAACAGCTCATCTGGCAACAACCAATGGGTGACACTTATGTGGAACGGCTACTTAAGCGGCCACTCAGTGCGAGGCTCCCGGGGCACGACATCGTTGCGGCCATGCGTTTACACGTCTTTTTCGCCCAGGTTAGTTATTTGTGCCCTGCCTCGTGTTACCGGAGTTCGAATCGCTGTGTTATTGCGGTGTCGTGCCCCAGCGACCTGTTTCGTCTCGTGCGAGTGTGCCATGCCTTTATAGATTGTGTATTGTTCGGTTTGAGTCAGTTTTTACTGATGCTCTCCGGGGACGTTGAAAGCAATCCTGGCCCTGATTCCGCAAACAGTACATCGAGTACACTGGGTGTAACCACCGATACTGCCACTATCGCTTGGATCTTTGCAGTTAAGCGCTTAGAACTGGGCCAAACTAATTTCCTTCAAGAACTGCAGGCAATAAGAGAGAACCAAAATGCCATGAATACATCTCTGGATGGTCTTCTGGGTAGAGTTTCAGCTCTCGAAAATGATATGGAAGTCATAAAACGTAATGAGGCTGCTTGCGTATCTGCTCAACTACAAGCCGTTGATGATCTAGCGCGGAATTTGGCCGAGCTTAAGACATCGCTTGATGATGCGAACAACAGATCAAGAAGAAATAACCTGGTTCTTCTGGGTTTGGCTGACTCGGCTACAGAGACATGGAGTGAATCTGAAGAAAAGGCTCGTGCCTTCTGTCTAAACCAGTTGGGTGAGCCCGTTCATTCAGAAAGTATTGAACGTGCTCATCGTATTGGCCAGTTCCAAGACGGTAAAAACCGCCCGATAGTCATTCGGTTCTGCAACTTTAAAGACAAGGAACGCATTTTGTCTTGCGGAAATAAATTGAAAGACACAGACTTCGCGATCCGCGAAGATTTCACCCGGGCGGTGCGGGTGGCTCGAGCTAAGCTTGTAAGCTATGCTCGTGCCAAGAAAGTTACTTTCAAACTTCGTTATGACAGAATGCTTATTAACAAAAAGTGGTTCGTTTATAACCCACTTCAAGACCAGGTTATTGAGCATAAACCTTAACAAAAGGCCAGGCAGCTGCGCAATGGGTTCCAGTGATTCATTCACTGCGGTCTTGCCGGGATTCAGTCCATATCTGATCTTACTATACTTGTGGTGAACTGCCGTAGCATAAAGAATAAAACTGATGATTTTGCCACGCTTATTTCCTCAGTCCAACCGCATGTAGTCATGGGTACTGAATCCTGGCTGGACGATTCGATTCACAGCTCCGAAGTCTTTCCAGCAGATTTTGAAGCTTACCGTTGCGATCGACACTCACGTGGAGGTGGCGTTTTCCTGCTCATTCACTCGAGTCTTCGCTGTTCTGCTCTGCCGGAACTTAATGGCTGCGAAGAATCTGTTTGGCGGAATCTACATTTAGAGAACGGGCAGCTGCTTACGCTTGGCTGTTTCTATCGTTCTTCTATGCGGGCTAATCCAGATGTATTTGTATCCCTTTCTGAATTCATAAGTAAGATGCACAACGATTACATCATTGGAGGTGATTTCAATATGCCTGAAGTTACATGGGCTGACAATAAACCAGTCCTTACCAACCTGTCAAAGCTGTACGTTGATTTCCGCGACCTCATTATTGCAAACGACCTGTATCAGTTTGTTAAGGAGCCAACCAGGTCATGCCATGGTTCCTCGTCTGTTCTAGATTTGCTTTTTTCTAACCGAGATTCACTTGTGTGCGATAGTTATATTATCCCAGGTATCAGTGACCACGACTGTGTCGTTGCACACGTGCCAATGACCCAGCCTTCAGTGCCACACAGGCACCCCAGGAAAATTTTCTTCTATGATAGAGGCGATTACTCATCACTATCTAGCGAGCTTGCCAACTATTTACAAGACTTCATATCCATGAGCCAGCGTTTCGATGCTACTGCGCTGTGGGACATATTTAAGCAGAAGCTTGATGTGCTCATTGACAAATATGTTCCTTTCAAAAACATATCAGCTAAGCGGCGCAAGGACAAGCCGTGGGTAACTCAGGAAACTAAACTATTGATTAAGAAAAAACGTCGTCTCCTAAACACGTACAAAAAATACCGGGACGCAAAAGTTCTTGAGAAGGTACGTGCTCTTGGAACAGACATAAAAGTTAAAAATAAAGCTGCGCAAAAAAGATACATGAAGGAGTTAGGTGCTAAAATTCAGAGTAATCCATAAGAACTGTGGAAATTTCTTAAAGTTAATGGCCGTGAATCAGTCGGTATTCCGGCACTGAATAACAGCGCTGAACCTATAACTGATGATTTTGATAAGGCATGCTGTTTCAATGATTATTTTAAGTCTGTTTTCGCAGCGAACTCGCATCATGAAATGCCAGTCATGGGTGCCCATGTGCAAGAGACAATGCCTGAGCTAACAATTACAACGGTGTGTTAAACCTGCTGAATAACATAAAGGTGTCTTCGGCAAGCGGGCCCGAAGATGTTCCCGGTAATGTTTTGAAGGTCTGTGCTGAAATCATTGCTCATTACTTAGTTATTCTATACTCGAAATCGTTAGATACAGGAATAATACCCCAGCAATGGAAAAACGCTAACGTGGTGCCCATTCATAAGGGTGGTCCTAAAAACATAGTTGCTAATTACAGGCCGATTTCGCTTACAAGTATTAGTTGCAAAACGCTTGAACACATAATATATAGCGCGTTGATGAAGCATTTGGAACAAAATGACTTTTTCACTCAAGCTCAGCATGGTTTCAGATCAGGTTACTCGTGTACGACGCAGCTCTTAGAATTTAGCCATGATATTTTTTCATCATTTGACAAGGGTCTACAAACGGATTGCATTTTTTTAGATTTCAAGAAAGCGTTTGATTTGGTACTTCATGATTTGCTACTGTATAAATTATCTTTGATCAAGATTCCAACTTCCCTTCTAAACTGGCTTCAATGTTACCTGCAGGGACGCAAACAACGTGTATTGATTAATGGGTCCCAGTCTGATTGTGTTCCTGTATCTTCGGGGGTACCGCAGGGGTCTGTTTTAGGACCTCTGCTGTTTCTAGTTTATATTAATGACATTTCTAAATATATGACCTGTAAAATACGTTTATATGCTGACGATTGTGTTATCTACCATGTTATTAACAGTTCTTCAGATTCTTGTCATTTGCAGTGCAACTTGGACCGCATACAGCAATGGTGTTTGAAGTGGCAGATGTTTCTGAACCCAATAAAATGTCAGTTTATTTCTTTCACGCGCAAGCATCACCCTTTCTTGGCTGAATACAAACTAGATTCTACTCGACTTTCTAGAGTTACTCACTTTAAATACCTCGGCGTTTACTTTTCGTCTAATCTCACCTGGAATGAGCACGTCGCCCACGTTTCTGCTAAAGCTTATGGCATGCTAAATTTTCTAAAAAGAAATTTTAAAATAGCACCACTAAAAGTTAAAGAGCTTCTATATTTCACCTATATTCGGCCAATATTGGAGTATGCTTGTGTTGTTTGGCACCCCCCAACTTTAAATTTAACAGACATGCTTTAGCGTATTCAGAACTTTGCCGCTCGGTTTGTCTCAAGTAATTATGATTTTAACAGCAGTGTTACTAACAATAAACTAACGCTGGGATGGGAGCTGTTACGGAAACGCCGTACCAACTCCCGGTTAGAAATGCTGTACAGAATCTTTCACCGAAAAATAATAATAGATAAAGAAAATTATTTGCTTCCACCGCATTTCAGGTCAAACAGACTTGACCATGGGTGGAAGATTAGAGAAATTAAATGCAAAACTAACACTTATCAAAACGCATTTTTCCCATCTAGCATTCATGACTGGAATCGCCTGCCCCATGAAATTGTTGAGTGCCGTTCCGAGTCTATGTTCCGCGCGTTGCTGTCCGATGTATGAGTGCGCAGTTGGCTTTCTTTTGGCTTTTTTAATTACGCGGTCTTCGTTCTTGTTGGTCCAGCATCATTTGGTCAGTTGGCTTTTTTTCGTCATGTTTTTTTTGTTGTTTCAAATTTCATTCATTTTGTACTTGCTGTGTCATGCCTTGTTGTATTGCTTTTTTTTCTTCCTCTTTTTTTCTGGCCTATTCTTCTGTTTTGTATCCTCATCCCCCCTGCAATAATGCCTTCGGGCGCTGCAGGTATTTCCAATAAATAAATAAATAAATCACCGCAGCTCTGCGTCTTGCTAGCTCTTTTGTCTTATCGTCTTGACCTCTGTCGCGTCTTTGTAATTTTCTACTGCCTTTGTCGCATATCCTCGGGCTATGATTTCCGCATATGTACATCTTGCTCTCGCTCCTGTCGCATTCCTTCGCCCTCTCGTTGCAGCATCTCTGCATATTGCTGTGTTTGCGTTGCAACGCCTCGTCGACTCGTAAACGCAGCTCTGCGTCTTGTTAGCATTTTTGTCTTATCGACTTGGTCTCTGCCGCGTCTCTGGTGTTTTATAGTGCCTTTGTAACATCTCCTCGGCCTATGATTTCTGCATGCGTACGTCTTGCTCTCGCTCCTTTCGCATTCCTTCGCCTTCTCGTTGCAGCATCTCTGCATATTGCTGTGTTTTTGTTGCAACCCCTCGTCGGCTCGTAACCACAACTGTGCGCCTTGCTAGCACTTCTCTCCTATAGTCTTGACCTCTGCCACGTCTCTGGAGTTTTCTAATGCCTCTGTCGCATCTCCTCGGCCTATGTTTTTCACATACGTACGTCTTGCTCTCGCTCCTGTCGCATTCCTTCCCCCTCTCGTTTCAGCTTCTCTGCATAATCCCGTATTTGTGTTACAACGCCTTGTCTGCTCGTAACCACAGCTCTGCGCATTCCTAGCACTTCTGTACTATCGTCTTGACCTCTGCCGCGTCTCTGGAGTTTTCTACTGCCTTAATGCATTTCCTCGGCCTATGATTTCCGCATATGTACATCTTGCTCTCGATCCTGTCGTATTGCTTCCCCCTCTCGTTGCAGAATCTCTGCATATTGCTGTGCTTTTGTTACAACGCCTCGTCGGCTCGTAACCACAACACTGCGCCCTGCTAGCACTTTTGTCTTACTGTCTTGACCTCTGCCGTGTCTCTGGAGTCTTCTAGTGCATTTTCCGCATCTCCTCGGCCTATGATTTCCGCGTCAGTGCGCCTTGCTCTCGATCTTTCGTATTGCTTCGCCCTCTCGTTGCAGGATCTCTGCATATTACTGTGGTTACGTTACAACACCTCATCCGCTCGTAACCGCAGCTCTGCGTCTTGCTAGCTCTTTTCTTATCGTCTTGACATCTGCCGCATCTCTGGAGTTTTCTACTGCCTTTGTCGCATCTCCTCGGCGTATGATTTTCATATATGTGCGTCTTGCTCTCGCTCCCGTCGCATTCCTCCGAACTCTCGTTACAGATCTCTGCATATTGGTGTGTTTTTGTTACAACGCCTCGTCGGCTCGTAACCACAACGCTGCGCCTTGCTAGCACTTCTGTCTTATCGTCTTAATCTCTACCGCGTCTCTGGAGTTTTCTACTGCCTTTGTCGCATCTCCTCGGCCTATGTTTTCCGCATACGTACGTCTTGCTCTCGCTCCTGTCGCATTCATTCGCCCTCTCGTTGCAGCATCTCTGGATATTGCTGTGTTTTTGTTGCAACGCCTCGTCGGTTCGTAACCACAACTCTGCGCATTGCTCGCACCTCTGTCTTATTATCTAGACCTCTGCCGCGTCTCTGGAGTTTTCTAGTGCCTTTGTCGCATCTCGTCGGCCTCTGAGTTCCGCATACGTACGTCTTGCTCTCGCTCCTGTCGCATTCCTTCGCCCTCTCGTTGCAGCATCTCTGCATATTGCTGTGTTTTTGTTGCAACGCCTCCTCGGCTCGTAACCACAGCTCTACGCATTGCTAGCTCCTTTGTCTTATTGCCTTGACCTCTTCTGCGTCTCTGGAGTTTTCTACTGCCTTTGTCGCGTCACCTCGGCCAATGATCTCCGCATACATACGTCTTGCTCTCGCTCCAGTCGCATTCCTTCGCCCTCTCGTTGCAGCTTCTCTGCATATTTCTGTGCTTTTGTTACAACGCCCCGTCGGCTCGTAACCACAGTTCTGCGTCTTGCTAGCAATCTTGTCTTATCGTCTTGACCTGTGCCACCCCTCTGTTGTCTTCTACTGCCTTTGTCTCATCTCTTCGGCCTGTGATATCCGCATATGTGCGTCTTGCTCTCGCTCGTGTCGTATTGCTTCGCCCTCGCGTTGCAGCATCTCTGCATATTGCTGTGCTTTTGTTACAACGCCTCGTCGGCTCGTACCCACATCTCTGCCTCTTGCTAGCACTTTTTCTTATCGTCTTGACCTATGCCGCGTCTCGGTAGTTTTCGACTGCCTTTGACGCATTTCCTCGGCCTTTGATTTCCGCATATATTCGTCTTGCTCTCGCTCCTGTCGTGTCACATCGCCCTCTCTTGGCATCTCTGCGCATTCCTGTGCTTTTGTTACAATGCGTAGTCGGCTCGTACCCGCGTCACTGCCTCTTGCTAGCACTTTTTCTTATCTCCTCGGCCTTTGATTTTGGCATATGTGCGCATTGCTCTCGCTCCTGTCGCGTCACGTCGCCCTCTCGTAGCAGCAACTCTGCATAATGCTCTGCTTTTGTTACAACCCCTCGTCAGCTCGTAACCACAGCTCTGCGTCTTGCTGGCACATTTAGCTTATCGTCATCACCTCTGCCGCGGCTCTGGAGTTTTCGACTGCCTTTATCGCATCTCCTCGGCCTTTGATTTCGGCATATGTGCGCATTGCTCTCGCTCCTGTCGCGTCACGTCGCCCTCTCGTAGCAGCAACTCTGCATATTGCTGTGCTTTTGTTCGCAACGCCTCGTCGGCTCGTAACCGCAGCTCTGCGTTTTGCTAGCACTTTTATCTTATCCTTCTGACCTCTGCCGCGTCTCTGGAGGTTTCTACTGCCTTTGTCGCACCTCTTCGTCCTATGATTTCCGCATATGTGCGTCTTGCTCTCGCTCCTGTCGCATTGCTTAGCCCTCTCTTTCAGCATCTCTGCATATTGCTGTGCATTTGTTCACAACGCCTCGTCGGCTCATAACCACACCTCTGCATCTTTATAGCACAGTTGTCTTATCATCTTGACATCTGCCGTGTCTCTGGAGTTTTCTACTGCCATTGTCGCATTGCTTCTGTCTGTGATTTCCGCATATGTGCGTCCTGCTCTCGCCCCTGTTGCATTGCTTCGCCCTCTCCTTGCAGTATCTCTCCATATTGCTGTGCTTTTGTTCGCAACGCCTCGTCGGCTCGTAACCGAAGCTCTGCGTCATGTTAGCACTTTTCTCTTATCGTGTTCACTTCTGCAGAGTCTGTGAACATTTCTACTGCCTTTGTGGCATCTCCCGGCCTATGATTTCCGCATGCGTGCGCATTCCTCTCGATCCTGTCGCGTCACGTCGCCTTCTCATTGCAGCACCTTTGCATATTGCTGTGCCTTATCGTCTGTACCTCTGCCGTGTCTCGCGTGTTTTCTATTGCCTTGTCGCGTCTCCTCGGCCTATGATTTCCGCATATGTGCATCATGCTGTTGCTCTTGTCGCTTCCCTTAGCCCTCTCGTTGCAGCATCTCTGCATATTGCGGTGCTTTTGTTACAAGGCTTGTCGGCTCGTAACTGCACCTCTGTATCTTGCTGGAACATTTGTCTTATCGTCTTGACCTCTGCCGCGTCTCTGGAGTTTTCTAGTTCCCTTGACGCATCTCCTCGGGCTATGAGTGCCGCATATGTGCGTCTTGCTCTCGCTCCTGTCGCATCACGTCGGGCCCCCGTTTCAGCATCTCTGCATATTGCTGCGCTTTTCATTCAACGCCTCGTCGGCACGTAACCGCAGCTGTGCGTCTTGCTAGCACATTTGTATTATCTTCTTGACCTCTGCCGCGTCTCTGGAGTTTCCGACTGCCTTTGTCGCATCTCCTCGGCCTTTGATTTCCACATATGTTCGTCTTGCTCTCGTCCTCTCGTTGCAGCATCTCTGCATATTAATGCGCTTTTGTTACAACGCCTCGTCGGCTCATAACCGCATCTCAGCGTCTTGCTAGCAGTTTTGTCTTATCGTCTTTACCTCGGCCGCGTCTCTAGAGTTTTTTAGTGCCATTGACGCTTCTAATCGGCCTATGATTTCCGCATATGGGCGTCTTGCTCTTAATCCTGATGCATCACGTCGGCCTCTCGTTTCAACATCTCTGCATATTGGTGTGATTTGTTACAAGGCTCGTCGGCCCGTAACCGCAGATCTGCGTCTTGCTAGAACTTCTGTCTCATCGTCTTGACCTCTATCGCGTCTCTGATGATTTCTAGTGTCTTTGTGGCATCTCCTCGGCCTGTGATTTCCGCATATGTGTGTCTTGCTCTCGCTCCTCTCGCGTCTTGGCGACCTCTCGTTTCAGCATCACTGCATATTGCTGTGTTTTTGTTACAACTTCTCCTCGGCTCGTAACCGCAGCTCTGCGTCTTGCTAGCACTTTTCTCTTATCGTCATGACCTCTGCCGCGTCTCTGAAAATTGCTAGTGCCTTGTCGCATCTCCTCAGCCTATGATTTGCGCATATGGGCCTCTTGCGCTCCTTCCTTTCGCATTGTTTCGCCCTCTCGTATCAGCATCTTTACATACTGCTGTGCTTTTGTTCGCAACGCCTCGTCGGCTCGTAACCGGAGTGGGCACGGCGGACCGCGCCGGAGCATCGCACTAAGCATGCCTCCGTTCTTGCTTATGCAGGTTTTTCTGCTCGGCTTCGTCGGTATCAGCAATCACACGTGCATCGACTGTCTTTCACCTATATCACCTCTGTGCTTGGCATCTGAATATGACGCATCAGCTCCCGATCAGCCCCCTGCTGGCAGTATCGTTCGAGATGTGACGTCGACAAGAGCTTCAGCTATAAAAAAGGCCTGCACAGCTTCATATTCAGTGGGCACGGCGGACCGCGCCGGAACATCGCACTAAGCGTGCCTCCGCTCTTGCTTATGCAGGTCAGTGTCGGTTATGCTTAGAGAAGTGACGACCCCTTTTTGCTGGTCCTGCCGGGCCCACGGCGTGTTGTTTGATAGCATACGAGTGTCTACGCGTTTGTGAACTCCTCTTGTGTGGAGATGTTGAAAGTAACCCGGGTCCTGATGTACAAGTAGTGTTTGATAAGATTTTGGAAAGCCAGAAGTACATACAGCAGGACGTGTCTGATCTGAAAATTCTGCATGAAAAGATTAATACAGCTATTATTTCCCTGTCTGATCGTCTAATTCAAGTAGAAAAAGCTGTCGAGCAACACTTGAATTCTGCTCGTCAGTCTCTTCATATGCAAAACCGAAAATTGGTCGGTTTGGAAGATCGTAACAGGAACGCAATCATAGTCATTTATGGAGTATCAAAAAAAGAGGAAGAAACTTAAAAAGATTTAAAGCAAACCGTTCTTAACGAAGTATTTCACAAGCAGCTTGATGTCTCTGCTTCATCAGTAGACCGTTTCCTCAGACTTGGTAAGTCAACCAATAAAAATAGGTTAATAATAGCTCATTTCCAAGATCTTGATGAAAAGAACGCCGTGTTTAAAAACATGGGGAAACTAAAAGGCACTGGCATTTACATTCAGAACGACTACTCTCAGGAAGCATTGCGAAAACGCAAGTTACTCTGGCAGTCAGCTCGAAAGGAAAATGATGACGGCCATAAAGTGAGGTTAGTTCACGATAGACTGATTGTTGACAAGGAAACGTTTGTCTGGAACGACGCATCGAATAGCCGTACTAAAATCGCCTCGGACCCTGCACGGAACTCCGACTGACTACCCGCTCACACTTCTGCAAACTATCGACTCCTAACTATTATTAACCTCAATGCTCAGAGCATAGTGAATAAAGCAGAATCGCTTGAAGTCTTACTGATCACTCATAGTCCGCACATAGTTGTGATAACTGAAACTTGGCTTCACTCTGGCGTTAGTGACGACTGCGTTTGTCCTCCTTCTTACCATGTCTTAAGGCGTGATAGGGGTTGCCCCGGTGGCGGCGTCGCTATCCTATAAAAACGTCATAATAAAAGGGAGGTTTTTCAGCAAATAGACAACCATGAAAGTTTATTCCTAAAGGTTAATTACGTTGGTCACACTTTCATTCTGGACGCGCTGTATAGGCCTCCAGATTCTGGTCCTGACTATATGCGCAAATTGCAGGATCATGTGTATTCATTTAGGAACAGTAAAATCATTATTTCTGGAGACTTTATTATTCCAAATATGAATTGGTGTACTGGATCTTTTGAAACTTCTGAAAATGCAGACATAACTTCAGACCTGATGATTGCTCATGACCTTGTACAAGTTGTAACTGAGCCAACAAGGGTGCGAGGAATGTGCTAGCATTTGTCAGCCGCTTGTTTTCTGTGCACATGTCTTCTGTATTGGAGGGAATATCAGATCACAGACTGGTACTTGTTTCTGTAATATTTTCTTTTTGTGATAAACCGCGCAAAAATTTCCTTAAAGATATAAAAGACTTTTCATGTGCAAATGATGAATCAGTACTTGATTCATCATTTGCTCTAAAGAAAAAGAATCCGTGGATTAATCGCCACATTATTCATCTCAAACGTAAAGCGCCTGAAGCGCTCGAAACGGGCAAACATAGATCTTTTAGCAGAACATGCAGCTGAACTTTCTTCGAATATTAGATTTGCCAGGGAACAGTACTTCACAGAATGTCTCCCGGAATTCATAAAAAGTAACCCTGCTAAGTTTTGGAATCATATCAGAGAGTCTCCTAAGCCGCTCGAGGAAATAGTTGCGAATGGATGCGTTGTTAGGTGCCAAATGGGCATTGCCACAGCTTTTAATAATTATTTCCACTCTGTATTCTCAGCTGATGGAAATGAAAATGACGGTTTTTTTTGTGATCCCTTTGAACCTTTAGACATTGTATCTGATGGGGGTGTCATTGAAATGCTACTCCGATTAGATACGAAGTGTTCTGTCGGCCCAGACGGCATCTCTAATGCATTTTTGCGGCACTATGTTGAATCATTGTCTCGGTTTTTGTCCAAAATATTTCGTGCTTCCTTATCTTCTTGCTCCTTGCCGCCTGATTGGCTGACAGTGAAGGCTATTCCTGTTAATAAAAACGATGATCGACTCTGTGTAAACAACTACCGCCCAATCTCTCTAACGACATCCTGTTGTAAGCTTATTGAACATATTATTGCCAATCATATACTTGCAATATTAAACAGTAATGGTGCGTTAAACCCTGCTCAGCACGGCTTTAGGAAAATATACTCTACTACTACCCAACTGATAATAGCCATTCATAATTTCAGTGTAGCTTTAGACAAGTCAGGCCAAATTGATGTTTTATTTTTAGATTTTGCCAAAGCCTTTGACAAGGTGCCACATAACAAACTTCTTTAAAACTGAAGCTCATTGGTGTACCACCTCCGCTCATTGCTTGGATTGCAGCTTATCTACAACACAGGACGCAGTTTGTGGAGATTGGCGGTAGTTGTTCGCCCCCGCTCCCTGTTACCTCTGGGGTCCCTCAGGGAAGTGTGCTTGGTCCTCTACTTTTTTTAATATATGTAAATGATCTAGTTTCCGGTATTAACCCAGCTGTTAAGATTGCTGTTTGCCGATGATTGCATGATATATACTCCGGTATCTTCCGTTTCTGACCAGGAACATTTAGATAATGCTCTGCTTAGTGTCGTTTCCTGGAGTGAAAAATGAGGTATGGAAATAAATTCTCAGAAGACTGTGCTCTTGCGAATAACAAGGAAGAAAAATCCGTTTTCCTTCAACTATTGCAATAATGACGTTCCCGTTAAAGAAGTGCCAAGGTATAAGTATCTTGGTATTGCAATAACCTCGCAACTAAAATGGAACGACCATATAGACCACATTACATCCTCAGCTTTACGTAAACTTGGTTTTCTTCGCCATAAACTTAGGGGCGCACCTAGCAGCTGCAAGCTATTACCCTATAATACGCTTATAAGACCAAAACTTGAATATGCCGCCATCGTCTGGGACCCCCATGCAAAAAACGACATAGCAGAATAAGAGATATTACAGAGACGCGCAGTACGTTTCATATTTAATAGATACAAGAGAACTGATTCCCCATCTTCGTTAATGGCAGCAAATTATATTAAACCACTCCACGTCAGACGCAAGATAGCCCGCCTATCCTTCCTTCACCAGCTAATCTATGGAAAACTAGGCTTTTCTCCAGTCCCCTATGTGCAGTTTTCAGAAACGCGTAGAACTCGTCGTCATCATGATCACACCTTAGCACCATACTTCGCGCATACTAACACTTTTAAATTTCCTTTTTTTCCACAAACGATTGACGAATGGAACGCCCTTCCTCTACAGGTGAAGTCGGCTGTTGATTTTGACAAGGCACTCTGTGAGATATTTTAAATATAAGTACTACATTACACAATTTTATTGTTCTGTGTTTTAGGATGTAACTGTTTTTGTGTGGAGTGAATCTATTTTGCTGCCCTCCCTGCTGGACTCAAATGAGGGTCTGCAGTATTGTGGAAATAAAAAAAATAAAATCTGCGTCTTGCTAGCATTTTGTCTTATCGTCTTCAACTCTTCCGCGTCTCTGGAGTTTTCTACTGCCTTTGTCGCATCTCCTCGGCCTATGATTTCTGCATATGTGCGTCTTGCTCTCGCTCCTGTCGCATTGCTTCACCCTCTCGTTGCAGCATCTCTGCATATTGCTGTGCGTTTGTTCACAACGCCTCGTCGGCTCGTTACCACAGCTCTGCGTCTTGATACCACATTTGGCTTATCGTCTTCACCTCTGCCGCGTCTCTGGAGTTTTTTACTGCCTTTGTCGCTTCTCTTCGGCCTATGATTTCCGCATAAGTGCGTCTTGCTCTCGCTCCTGTCGCACTGCTTAGCCCTCTCTTTGCAGCATCTCTGCGTATTGATGTGCTTTTGTTCACAACGCCTCGTCGGCTCGTTACCGCAGCTCTGCGTCTTGCTAGCACATTTATCTTATCGTCTTGACCTCTGCCGCCTCTCTGAAAATTTCTAGTGCCTTTGTCGCATCTCCTCGCTCATTGATTTCCGCATATGTGCGTCTTGCTCTCGCTCCTGTCGCTTTGCTTATCCCTCTCATTGCAGCATCTCTGCATATTGCTGTGCTTTTGTTCACAATGCCTCATCGGCTCGTAACCGCAGCTCTGCATCTTGCTACCACATTTGGCTTATCGTCTTCTCCTCTGCCGCGTCTCTGGAGTTTTCTACTGCCTTTGTCGCCTCCCGTCGGCCTATGATTTCCGCATATGTGCGTCTTGCTCTCGCTCCTGTCGCACTGCTTAGCCCACTCGTTGTAGCATCTCTGCATATTGATGTGCTTTTGTTCACAACGCCTCATCGGCTCGTGACCGCAGCTCTGCGTCTTGCTACCACATTTGGCTTATCGTCTTCACCTCTGCCGCGTCTCTGGAATTTTTTACTGCCTTTGTCGCCTCTTTTCGGCCTATGATTTCCGCATATGTGCGTCTTGCTGTCGCTCCTGTCGCATTGCTTCGCCCTCTCGTTGTAGCATCTATGCATATTGCTGCCCTTTTAGTGCGTAGCCTCGTTGTCTCGTAGCCTCATCTCTGCATTTTGCTAGCATTTTTGTCATATCACCTCGACCTCTGCCACATCTCCGTAGCTTGCTAGTGCCTTTAACGCATCTCTTCGGCCTGTGATTTCCGCTAGTGTGCGTCTTGCTCTCGCTCTTGTCGCGTCGCTTCGGCCTATGTTTGCAGCATCTCTGCGTCCAGGTGGTGCTTTTGACGCATATCCTTGTTGTCTTGTAGTCGCATCTCACCGTCTTGCTAGCACTTTTGTTTTATCGCCTTGACCTCTGCCGCATCTCTGGAGTTTGCTAGCTGCTTTGTCGCAACTCCTCGGGACATATCTGCCGCATATCTGCGCCTCGCTCTCACTCCTGTCGTATCGCTTTGCGCTCTCGTTGCAGCATCTGTCTTGCTGGCGCTTTTGTCCCACCGCCTTGTCGTCTCGTAGTCGTGTATCTGCGTCTTACTACCACTTTTGTCGTATCGCCTCGACCTCTGACTGCTGCATCTTATTGTGTTTGCCATTGCCTTTGTCGCATCTCCTTGATCTCCGGTTGCAGAATATTGTCGTCTTGTTCCCGCTTCGTTCCTAGCGGTTCGGCTTCTTGTTGCAGTATATCTGCGTCTTGCTGGCGCTTTTGTCGCATTGCCAAAGCCTCTGATGATGTATTGCAGGCGCGTTTGTTTCATCACCTCGCCGTCTATCAGCAGCGGCTCTGCTCCTTACTACCTAATTTTTTGCACCGAATCATCATCATCATCAATATCAGCCGGGCTACGCCCACTCAAGAGTAAAGACTTTTCTTATGTTTCTCCAATTAACCCTGCTCTTTGCCACCTGCAACCACTCTACGACTGAGAAATTGTTTAATTTTTTGCGTCCACCTTTCTGCCACTCCCTGCTCTCCTTGCCGTCTCTTGAAATGCACTCCGGTACCCTTAAGAATAGGCGGTTATCCCGCCTTCGCAGTATTATGCCCTGTCCAAGCCCATTTCTTCTTGGTTTCGAGCACGATATCTTTACCCGCGTTTGTTCCCTCGCTCCCTCTGTTCGCTTCAACTCTTCACTTTACAGACATTTTTCTCTCCATGGCTCGCTGCGTTGCTCTTAACTTGAGCTTTACCGAGCTTTACCATTATCATTGGCCTCCCCGCCTCTGCCCTTTAGATGAGTACTGGCAAAATGGAGCTGTTTTTTACGTATTGCTTTGAGAGATATGAACCCATCAGGGGCCATCGCAGTTTTAATGCGAAAGCCTTTAATGGCTGATACTCGCGGTCACCGTCCGTCCGATGACGCGACCTTGCGGTGTCCGTCCGTTACATTTTAGGTCACTTGACGTCACGGCTCGGCGTGTCGTGGTGTCTCGCGATCTCTCTGCCACGCTCGCGCCAGCTGCTGTTCTTCTCTGTCGTGAAATAAATTGAAGCGCGGCAAATCAAATTAGGTGCAATGAGCCGCAAACGGCTTTCGCCTTCCCACAGGTAAGAAATATCTAATCCCCTCCAACAAATTATTTAAAAGTACGGCAAATTTTGAAAGATTTCAGACCAAGGGTTGATGTGTTTTTGACGTGAGTGATGCTTTTGTCACCAGGGTTTAGGTAAAAAACCGTTTACTATGAAAGCACGTTTCCTGTCCTGAGGTTGTCATCTCTCCATGGAGCAAGTTTAGGTTAGTTGTTTGCACCAACTACAGAGGTCACTTGCCTATTTTTTTCTTTTGTGCGGGTTTATGTCCATATAATTTTTTTCTTAAAAAATACAGCAGTACTAATGGCAAATAAAAATAGTGAATGCTTTCAATTTTTCACATATATGATGAAGTGTATGCCACTGTACGTTTCTGGTGCCTTTTTTGCATTACTTCGGCCTCTTATTTCAGCATCTCTGGTTCTTGCAGGCGCTTTTGTCATATTGCCTCGGCCTCTGAATGGCTTATTTGAGCGGCTCGCAGTTGCTTTTGTCGCATTGCCTCAGCCTTTGGTTGCTGCACGTCTGTCTAATGCTGGCGCTTTTGTCAAAAGGCCTCGTCGTCTTGTAGCAGCATCTCGGCGTCTATCTGACACAGCTGTCGCTTCACATGATCATCACCATCAGCCTGCCTATGCCCACTGCAGGTTGGAGGCCTCTTCCATATCTCTCCAATTACCCTGTCCTTTCCAGCTGCGCCAACCGTACGCCTGTAAAGTTATTAATTTTTTCCACCCACCGGACTTTCTGCCGCCGCTGCTCTGCTTGCTTTCTTTTGGAAGCTATTACGCTACCCTGAATGGCAAGCGATTATCTTGACTTAGCAATTCATGCCCTTCGAAATCCGATTTTTTTTTAATTTCGATTAGGATGTCATTAACCCACGTTTGCTCCCTCACCCATGTTCAGGAGTGTGCCGAGTGACGATAGAGCGACCACATGGAAGGCTCAAACATGAACCCTTCATTACTCCCCTCATGCTTATGTACCTTTTGAGGAGCGCCATTAGCGGCCTCTAGTACGAGAAAACACGAACGCAGGCGGCGACCACATCTTTCCTCCCGAGATAGTTACAATTTTGACCGGCGCGGTGGTCTCACTACACGACAATCACGTTCGCACCAGTTTTTCAGTTACACGCGAACTTGTTTCAAAAGGTGGCTCCTGGATTTCAGGCAATGAAAGGGCGGGCAAGGTTCTCACAGGTGACATACAAGACGTTTACTAAGACACCACAGGCTGTGATGTGGAGGTTGCTGTCTACTCTGGAATGTTCTGGCCAGTCGCAAAAGGCATGAGATGGCGACGATTACTCTCTAGGTTGCTGCTAGGTGTCTCAACCACATACGATCAAGGTCGCTGAGGAGGGCTGAGAAAACGACCAGTGCAACCGATGTCTTCGATCTAGACATCATCCTCCAGTTCTAGCGGACTAAGATCGCTTACTGTGACGGCGATTGTAGTTCTTCGCCTGCTGCACCTTGATTGCAGAATCCTCTGTCTTGAACTCTTCGTGACTGGGCATGCTGGTAGCAGTGGTTCAGGGAATCCCGGAAGGCGTCTTTGTAGTTTTAGTCCTATCAGTAACTGTGCCGGAGAAATTCCCGAAAGGCCAGGTGTGTTTCGATAAGCGAGACGGGCAAAATACGAATCGGAGCTTTTTCAAGTCAGTTGTTTGTGCACAAAACATCTGGAATCATGAAGAGAGCCAAGCAGCTGTTTACCGCAGCAATTATCAATTGCGCTAACGTAGTCCCGAGCGCGAGCACTTCAGGAAATATGGAGCAGTAATCGATTGTCAGCACGTAGTCGCGTCCTGATCTAGAAAAGGTCAATCCCCAGGTGCTGCCATGGCCTATCCGTTGTAGAAATTGATATCAGTGGCTCGTAACGCATGACTCGAGTTTTGGCACAATTGGCAGATTCAACCACAAAGTGTTCTATATGCAGATTTCAAATTGGCCACCAATCGTGCTCTTGGGCGCCTTCCTGACAGCGGCGTTCTCCTCGATGCCCTTCGTGCAACAGTGCGAGTATATCCTGTCGTAGCGCAAAAAGAAATGACGATTCGGCGATGGAACAAAAGCAGGCCGTCGTACGCTGAGTCTATAATCTTCCTCCCAATACGGTGCTAAGTGTATTGGCACTCTGTTCTTGGATGACCAGCCTCTCTCAGAGTAGGTCATAACCAAGGAACACTTTTAATCTTGAGCTTGATGATGGCGAACATCATGTCGCCGAATAGCTACTAGTGGAGCTAGATCTTTGAGCACCTCAATTTTGAAAATTGCGAGGCAGTTAACAGCTTTGGAGACTGGAAAATCGCAGGATGCTCGACATGAGCTTAGACACCGAAGATACTGGTCGAATCGAGACACGGCTTATGTGACAGCGAGAGATTATCTGTTTTACTGTATCATCCCTCTGTAGGAGTGAAGGATCTCAAAGCGTTAGCTAGACCACAACGAATTCTTGACAGCTGATCATGGAGCAAGATTGTTCCTAGTTCATGGGAGCTTGCATGAGCTGATACCTCAGTGGGGTAATGTGGATGGTATTTCGCCATACACATTCTGGAGAGGAGCAACAACTTCTTGCTAGCAAAAGCCTTAGAATTCTCTTTTCTGGGACTTAAAATCCAGGCGCTGCTCTTTTTCAAGGGTAAATGGATGGGTGCAGTAGCCTCAGAGAAAGTTGAATGAAATGGGCCACATGATTGACCATTCCGAGAAATCTGCGCACGGCGCTAAAATCGACTGGGATTGGAGGTTTTTGATCGCATCGACCTTGTCTGCGTCAGGTAAAATTTCCTGCCCATCAACGAGGACTCCTAAGAACTTCACAGAAGACGTGCTGAACTTCCACTTCTTTCCGTTGAGTGCGATCCTAGCCTGATTTATGCGAGCCAAGACGTCGGCTAGGCATTGGTCGTGCTCGGCTTGGTCCCTGCCGATGACTAGTGTGTCATCAATTATAATGACAACTCCAAGAATGCCTTCTAGCAGTCTTGCCGGGAAACGCTTGAAATACTCTAGCACTGTCGCGATGCTAAATGGTAGGCGTCTGTAGCAATATTGATCAAAAAGTGTTATGAATGTTGTAAGTTTTTCACTCTCACTACTTAATTTGGTTTGACGAAAGTTGGATCTTGCATCGAAATTAGAAAAGACCTGTGCCCTACAAAGCCCGCCTAGGATGTCTTCAACGGTCGGAAAAATGTAGCACTCATGCTGGATGACCTCGTTAAGCTTTTACAAGTCAGTGCAGAGCCGAAACTCGCCCGATGGCTTCGACACAACGACAAGGCCTGAGCACCATGCATTTGGCGTGTCGACTTTTCGGATGACCCTCAAAGCTTCCATTCCAAACACCTCGTTCTTTACGTGCTCTATCAGAGTGAGTGGTCCATCCATAACACTAAGTGAAAAAGGACGAGCATCAGGATACAGTCGGATGTAGTACACTTGCACTTTCCCAAGTTCGCGAAAAAGTTTCGCGGGGGAGCGCTGACGGAACACTGTTGCTGGAAAGCAGACGCTGAGGCCGGGAAAGTAGACACTGACGATGGACGCTGAGATGCTCTCGACCGAATCCAAGAACTGAACGACGCCCAAGTCGTTGATTGCTGGTAATCCCAAAGATAGTATAGTTGCCTACTTCTTGACGAAATGCAAGGTGTGGACAGTCATCTTATTGTGCCATTTCAATATAGCAGAGAAACTTCCCAGTACGCTTAGCTTCAGAGTTCTGGGTCTCGATATACCGGCTCCGGCTTCGCGCGCTCGAGCGCGCGAAGTTCCATCGAACCCAGAAGATCTTTCTGTACTTCATCGTCGGTGGTGTTGAGACCAGCAGCGAAGGCGGTCTTCGTATGTTACTATCCACGTCGGCCATTTTCAAGGGCTTGTCAACGTTCTTGGTGGTAGAGGCCGAAGTCCGGGAGTTCCGACACGCACGACGGTTACCTTGGACTGCTCGGCTCCATTCCGACTGCCGCATCCATAACCGCCGCGTTAGTCGGATCCCACTTCTGATACCATGTAAGTAGTGCCGAGTGAGGACACAGCGACCACATGGTAGATCCAAACAAGAAGCCTTTATTACTGTTTTTTTGTTGCTGTTGCGACCGAAGGAAGAATTGAAAGGAAAGTGCATGGTCCTGCTCACTGGCTCCAGCTCAGCGACAATCGCTGCCACGTGCAGAGCTTAGGAGAGGTAAACGAGATGTGAGAGGCATGACTGAAAGGAAGGATGCTCATCGCATTAACCCCTTCATCTCAAGCGAAGACGACGGTTTAGCAATAAATCCCCCCCCCCCCCTGACAAGGGGATCTCGCAACTTGTGTTAGAGCTGATAGAACACAGCCCCTTAAGGCCAGAAAGGTACAGCCTGCCCAGAGGAAGAATATATACCTTTTGAGGTGGTGCCGCTAGCGCGTTCTATAAGAGGACACACAAACGCAAGCTGCGACCACAACAACCCATTCTGGTCAATTCCGGCCTTACACAAATAATGTTCCTTTCCATATCTGGCTGCATTTTCTATAACTTGAGCTGAATCCGGTTCGTTACCCTCCACGGCCCTGCCCTGTGGGTGAGTGCCGGAAAATACAACTATTGTATAGATTTCTCTGGAGAGGTTTTGATAAATTGCCATAATTATCTAAGAAAACCCGCTATATGTGCTTCACACCATTCTATTCTTCTAGCTAATTTCCTCTTATCACTCGGATCCGCGGTCACTGCCTACCCTATGTAGACATATTTCTTTTCCCTTTTCCACTTCCAGTACCTCGCTACCAATTTTGAACTGCTGTTTCCTTTCTAGACTGTTGAAGATTACATTGGTTTTATGATCTTAAATTTTAAACCCACCTTTATGCTGTACCGGTCTAATTCATTGATCATGCTTCGTGATGCACATCCAGAGTGATTCAGAAAGGCAAGGTGATCATAGAATCGCAGATTACGAAGACCTTCATTAACTCATACCCCCAACTGTTCTCAATTCATGCCTCGGAGCACCTCCTGTAAAGAGACCGTGTATAAGAATGGCGATATCGTCGGTCCCTGTCTCACGCCCTACCTTATTCGATTTTTATTGCTGAATTTATCGAAGACAATGGTAGCGGTGTAGAGCCGCCGCGGTGGTTGAGTGGTTAAGGTGCCCGGCTGATGGCCTGAAAGACGCGACTACGATCCCGGCCGCGGCGGTCGAATTTCTATGGAAAAAGGTGGTAGAAGTTTCCCGAGCCCTTCACTACGGCATCCCTCTTAGCCTGAGTCGCTTAGGGACGTTAAACCCCCATAGAGCAAAAAAAATACAAAAGCTGTGCAATGGCTATCGAGTCCTTCCAGTATTTTAATATAAGGATCTTCTACACCATATTTCCTCAATGCCTGCATAACTGCTGAGCTTATGCCTCGGCCTCTGATTTCCGCATCTCTGCGCTTTGCTGATGCTTAAAGGGGCCAGGAAAGCCTATTTTCACGCATAAACTGCTTATCGCATTTAATTTTAAACTGGTTAAAATAAATTTCCCCCAAGTTTCAAATGATTCTGTGCGGCAAATATTTTAAAACGATTTTTTTCCGTTTCTTCTGCGAACTGCTTGCTGGTATGGCAACCTCTGATCGCAGATTTCAGAGGGGCATACCCGCCCTGTGTCGTCTGCTGCGCGCTGTTGAGGTGCTTGCATGCACACCGTTGACGGCGGTCGCTCGAGAAGTTTTTTAGCTTACCGAAATAAAATGCATTTTCAGTGTTTTCGAAAGCCGTCAGCTGAGTGATCCTTAAGAAAGCGGACTTTCTCGATGCACCCTTTTCCTTATTGTTGAGGAAGCATAAATCAATGGACACCCGCTTTATTATTTACGCTCAGAAACGTGTAATTTTTATATTATAGGTGTGGTTTTTTGTGAGCAGCAAGTGCTCCCCTATGTGAAAAGCAGCGCGTGCCGTGCATGCCTTCGCTGATGTGCGCCATGAAAGCCGCGGTGTTTTGTAGCAGGCTACCGATTTTTTGTCCGTTATTCACCGGCTCTATACTTCTGCTCAAGTTATCACAGGGTGGCACTACAGTAACCTTCAGGCATGAAAGAAGCAAAGAAAAGTGCCGAATGAGACGATTTCTCTGCTGCATGGGTGCATTTGTAAGTCGAACATACATTCCTTTCAGCTCGTAGAACGCTTTTGCAGGAACCAAGCCGCTTGCAAAACCCTACGCGACTCGAATGCTTTCACTTCCCGCACCGATGAATAGTCGCCGCATTCTAAATAAATGCTTGAAAATAATAGTACATCGTTTAGTGTTTACTGCGCGTGCGCATTGTGTCCTCGGAATGCGACGATCACGTCAACTGCAGCCCTGCTCTGGGGTTGTTTACATAGCTGTGCGCAAAGAGTACTGCTCGTTTTCTTGGCATAAAACCGAAGGTGAGCTCTCCTTATCTTAAATATTACGTAGTATTGCTCACAAATTGTACTTTTCCTCAATTACACACTATGATAGCACTGCAAAAAGCGTCGCTGAAGCTCTATCGCCTGCTTGAGAAACGCTTCGCGTAGGACCGGCGCTTCCCGCTAATTTTATCCGCTTCGTGTGTGGCTAAGCTCATGGAGAAGATGGCAAGTAAGCGTTTGTCTTGGTGGCCTGAGGATAGAGGGGCACTACAAACATGCATGACTGGATTCCGCACAGGTTTAAGCGCGCAAGATAGCGTCCTGGACTTGATAAACCACATTGAACATCAGAGTGCTTTTGGACTTTCAACACTCGCTATTTTCCTAGACGTATCAAAGGCTTATGATAGCGTCCTCCAGAGCTCAATACTGAATATTCTGCACGTCATAGGCGTACAGGGCTATTTTCTGCGATTCATTCACTCATTTCTCAGTGATCGTAAATTTAGAGTGCGGTTAGGCAGTACAATGAGCTCCGAAAGGGCAGTATCGCGAGGGGTACCTCAGGGTAGTGTCCTGTCCCCAACGCTCTTTAATGTTGTCATGGCTGGTCTTCCCGCAAAAGTGCAAAAACTTTGTAGGCATGTCCATATGTCGATATATGCAGACGACATTTGTCTTTGGTTAACCGGATATCAACACAAACGCTTAGCTCTATTAGCGCGACAGGCCGTGCTTTCAGTTAAAAGTTACCTTCAAGGTGTTGGGTTGACTCTCTCGGTGGAAAAATCTGGCTTCGTCCTGTTTCCAGGTAGGGGACGACGGTATGCGCGGCTGAGCATAGACCTTGATCAGTCTTGCCTTCGTCAGGTTAACCACATACGTTTTTTGGGCGTCACTATTGACTCACGTCTACAGTGGCGACGAGCTGTGGACTCGATTGTGGCTTCACTATCTTCGCGTCTCAATGTGCTTCGTAGAGTTGCTAGTGAGCAATGGGGAAACCATCCTGCTTCAATGATCAGGCTTCACGATGCCCTGGTGACAAGTCGCATAATGTACCAGCTCCCTTTAATTTCCCCCTCGGTATCGCAGCTGGAACGCCTTGAGGTTTTGCACAGAATGGGACTAAGGAGGGCTCTCGGCGTTCCGCAGGCTGCTCCAAACAATACAGTACCGTATGAGTCTCAATCGAAACCTCTTCGGCTAGCCGCTTCACAAAGACTTTTGCTGCAAATTGGCCGCCTCAGAGAGACTGTTGCCGGGAGAGCGCTTCTACAGCGCCTTCGAAAAAGATCTGTGTCCGGGGCGTACTTGGCTTTAAATACTATTCGTTCTCTGGGTCTCGACCTCCGAGATCGACCTAAGACGTTGAAGCCACCTTGGTCCTTTCAGAGCCTCGATTGTTCCTTGACAATTCCCCACGTTCGCGCTAAGCGGAATTCTCCTTTAGCGGCAATGCGTTCGCTCGTACTGGAACATCTTGAGACCGAATATGCCAGTCATCTTCAAATTTTTACAGACGGCTCTGTGGACAAGGTCAGAGGATCTAGTGCAGCTACTTTTCATATTCCGTCTTTGAAGTATGATTGGTCTGTTCGTTTTACTAAAGTCGTGTCCTCCACAATAACCGAAAGCGTTGCCATTGAGGCAGCTCTAAAGAAGCTACGGTGTTGTACGCCTCAACCTACTGTTATAATTACGGATTCAAAATCTGCCCTTCAAAGGTTAGAGTACGGCTTCCCCACTGATGCCTTGAGTCTTAGATCCCTACGTTTGGTGCAGAATCTACATAGCAAAGGCTTCTCTTTACGTTTTCAATGGGTGCCCTCGCACATAGGTGTCTTAGGCAACGAGATAGCAGACAACCTCACCCATACAGCTCTCTCTGGGATTCCAGCACGTGGAGTCCCTCATGAAGTCAAGCAAATGTTCGGAGTTGTGGTGTTGTGCCACTTCAGTTCTTTTTGGAGCTGTCCTCATCAGCCACGTGTGACCAAGGGTCTCAAAAGGTACCAAGCCACTTTGCTGCACCGCGTTCGCACGGATTCTGCTCGTACGCCGGCGTGGATGTATAAGACTGGCCTAGCGTTGTCGCCATTGTGTTCAACGTGTGGTGTGTGTGGTGACATAGAACATTACCTCTTGTGCTGTACTTTGTGCAACGAGGAACTGGCTGTGTTATTCGGATCCCTCAAGAAGGCAGGAGTTCCTCACAGTTCTCTTATGGACATTGTTTTCCCGCGCGGGAGCCAGTCGAGTAGAAGGGATGCTTCTCGCCTTCTACTTTACCTGCAGGACACGGATTTGGCCTCCACATGGTGACCTCAGGAGTGTCTATTTGTGTTTTTGCGGACAGTGTTTCTGTGATTTCTATTTAAGTGTTGCTACGGTGGAGCAATTGCCGGCAGCAACTGCAAGGCTAATCCCACCGGTAGTTTACAACCACTCAACTCAACTCCTCTTACGTCATCAGTATTTCATTTTAAAGCGCTTTAGCTAAAAACACGTTCGGGCATTACTTGATTTAGTGAAAACAACCAGATTCGCTGTCCACAGTCGACGCCGACGGCTGCTGCTGGCTGCCTTCAACACATGCTGTGCAGACGGGGTCACATATTGGCACTTCCCCGTATTGTACTCGCGCACTGCGATGTAGGCAGTCGTGGCTTTGAGGGCACTGTGGCCAAAACTACGCTCGATAGCTTTTTCAGGCGCTAGAACTCGCTCACTAAAACTCATTAAATCGAACTCACGAATCCTGTGGACTCGCTAGGCCTCGTCACGAAACTAGCCGGCGCTCCACCGTCGGCCGAAATTCAAGCATCTGGCAGGAGTTCCGCACTGATTAGTAAGAAAGTTTGCAGATATGAATTGCAGCCGCTCGTTTCGCTTTTTTTATAAGGATAAGGTAGACGAGCGCAGTTTTTCGGGCCGTCTATTCACCGGGCGTGAATCTTTCGCTCGGCCGCACAAGCCCAGGCGATGGCGGCGAGCGACGAGCGGCATCGTCCTACGGCGTTTTCTGCCCGTGTCGTTCAGGTGCCTCCCCGATAGGTTCTGTGTGCAGGCACCGAATAAGAGCACATCTTCGCTGGTGCACGCACATCGCGTATGTCGCTGTGGCTAGCATTAGGTAAAATAAGTTTTAAAAGTCTTAAATTTATAGAATGTCATACCAGCTAGCCCCCACCACTCTGCCAGTTCCCACTAAGTTCACTCTTTACACTATTGCGATACGGGGTCGTTGACCGTGCTGGCGTCGTCGTCTGGCTAGCTTGACAGACCAGTGCGTCAGCGATGGCATCTTCATACTGACTAGCCAGCCGACCGCCGATCGCCGGCCTATCAGCCTAGGGCAACCGCACCCTATACCTATACTGAAGAATACCCGAGGTCTCTATACTGGTGCTTAGAGACAGCGGAGCCAACAATGTTTTGGTTCGCAGAAGCCTGGTGAAGGACGAAGATCTTACAGGGGAAGCGTCGGCAGTCGCTCTTGTATATAGCGCAGTCAGGTACCTTCCTCAAGTGAGGATCTAGTGTCCACGGCACATTATAGAGGATAGGTAGTGGAAAACTGCGTACGCTATTTGAATATCAATTGGTAAAAGGTGTTCTGCACAGAGAATGCGTATTTAGTTCGGGAAGGCGTGTCCAACAGCTGGTGCTACCGAAAGATATGCGAGAGACAGTGTTGCACTTACGACATGACGCCATTATGGCCGGACACCAGGGAGTTCACAAAACGGTGTCTAGAATCACCGAGTTCTTCTGGCCAGGTGTCCAGAGTGTCCTTAAATACTTTGGTCGCTCGTGTGACGTGTGCCAGCGCACAATTTTAAAGGGAAGAGTTGGTCCTGTCCTTTTGGGCAATATGGCAGCCATCGACCTACCGTTTCAAAGAGTGGCTATTCACATGTCGGGGCCAATCTCTCCAGTATCCGCCAGAGGCAATAGATATGTGTTTACGTTGGTCGACGTGGCCACTCTTTATCCTGACGCTATTCTGTTGAAGACTTTTGGCAATATCCAAGTGGCGGAAGGTTTTCTGGAGATGTTTTCTCGTTATGGGTTCCCGAGAAAAGTTTGAGTGACCGGGGCTCGAACTTCACATCGGAATTCATGAAGGAGGTTAATCGCCTTTTGTCCGTAGGGCAGTTACTAAGAACGCCATACAACCCTATGTGTAACGGGCTTGTAAAGCACTTCAACGGCACCTTCAAAGATGTGATCAGGAAAATGTGCCAGGAGAGACCTGATTGGGATAGATACTTTCCAGGGCTTTAGCTGGCTTACCGCGAAGTACCGCAAATGAGTCGTGGTTTCTCGCCCTTAGAGATATTCTATGAGAGAACCGCTAGAGGTCCACTTACAGTGCTCAAGGATCTGAGGGCTAGTAAAGAGATTGCGTCAGATCTGAAGACAAAATGCACATACGTTCTGGAGTTGCGGGACAATATCTACGAATCATGCAGGCTTGCACGTTAATGTCTGAAAAGGGCGCGCGTATGCTATAAGGGCTACTCATTGCCAAATTTCAACGTCCTGCTGGTGCTTTTGTCGCTTCGCCTCGGCCTCTCGTAGCCGCATCTCAGCATCTTGCCGGCGGTTTTGCTCCATCGCATTGGCCTCTGATTACAGCGTCTCTGCCTGAAGCTGGGTTGTCACATCGACTCTGCTTCTATTTGCCGCATCTATACGTCTTGCTGTCCCATACGTCCCATCGCGTCAACCTCTGATCGCCTCATCTCTCAGTGTTCGTGACGCTTTTATCGTGGCAATTGGCGGTGCTTTTGACTGGCGTAGTTCTGCGGCTAGCTGCGGTTTCGTCGCGTCGCTGCGGCCGCATTCTGATGCATAACTGTTCTTGCTGATACTTTTATCGGTTCGCCTCAGCCTAACATTGTCGCTCCTCTACGTCATGCTGGCGGTTTTGTAGCACCACCTCGGCCTCTGCTTGGCGCATATCTGCGTCTTGCGGAGGATTTCACTCATCGCCTCGGGCTCTGCTTGCTGCATATCTCTGCATTCCTAGTGCCTTTGTCGCGTCTGCTCGGCCTCTGAGTGCCGCATATCTGCCTTTCTCTCGCTGCTGTCGCATCACCGCGGCGTCTCGTTGCAGAAGTCAAGACAAAGCGACAAATGCGCCAGTAAGATGTAGTCATCCGGCTACAGATGTACTCAGCTGGCGCTTTTGTCCCATCGGCTTCGCCTCTCGTAGCCGGGCCACTACATCTTGGCGGCGCTTTTGTCGCATTTCCCCAGCCTCTTATTGCCGCATATCTGTTTCTTGCTAGGGCTTTTGTTGTATCTGCTTGACCTCCGATTACTGAAGCTCTGCTTCTTGCTGGTGCTTTCTTCGTATCAACTCTGCCTCACATTGCCGCATCTCTACATCTCGCAGGAGCTTTTCTCATCTCCTCAGCCTCTTAAAGTTCACCTCTTCGTCTTGCCAACGCATTGTCGCATTGGCTCGGCGTCTACGGATATCCGCGTCTTGCCAGGCTTTGTCGCAACGCCTCGGTCTCTGACTGCCGCATCTCTGCCTCTTTGCTGGTGCTTTTGTTACAGCGGATCGGCTTCTTGTTGGAGCATCTCTAACTCTTGCTGGTGGTCTAGTCGCATCGATTCAGCATCTCATTGCCGCATCTCAACGTTCTGCTCGGCCTCTCGTTGCTGGATGACTACATCTTGCCTGTGCACTTGTCGCTTCGTCTTGACCTCTCATTGGCGAACTCTCTGTCTTGCTGGTGCTTTTTCGGAACACCTCGGCCTCACAATGTGCCTGCGCACTTGTCGCTTCGTCTTGACTCCTCATTGGCGAACTCTCTGTCTTGCTGGTGCTTTTTCGGAACACCTCAGCCTCACAATGTGCCTGCGCACTTGTCGCTTCGTCTTGACTTCTCACTGGCGAACTCTCTTTCTTGCTGGTGCTTTTTCGCAACATCTCGGCCTTACAATGTCAAATTTATGCGTCTTGCCGGCGGTTGTTGGTGCTTTTGTTGTACCGCCTCGGTCTCTGATTTGTGCATCTCTGTAGCTCGCTGGAACTTTTGTCGCATCGCCTCGGCCGCTGATGATCCCATCTCTGCACTCTGCTGCAGCTTTTGCCGCGTCGCGCAGCATCTAATAGCTGCAACTCTGCGTCTTGACGGCACTTTTTTCGCATTGCCTCTGCGTCTTGTAGCTGCATCGCTACGTCTGGCTAGCGCTTTCGTCGCATCAGCATGGCCTCTGATTGTTGCATCTCTGACTCTTGTTGGCTCCTTTATCCCACCGGCTTCCACCTCCAATTTTTCACATATCTGCATCTTGCTAGGTCATTTGTTTGGTCGCCTCGGCCTCTGCTGCATCTCGGCGTCTCGCTGGCAGTTTGGTCGCATCACCATGCCCTTTGATTGGCGCATCTTTGCATCTTGCTAGGTCTTTTGTCGGTTCACCTCGGCCTGTAATTGTCGCGTCTCTGCATCTTGCAGGCTCTATTTTCCCATCGCCTCAACATCTGCTTTCCGCACTTCTGCGTTTTTCAGGGGCTTTCGTCGTATTACCTCGGCCTCTGATCTCTTCATCTCTTCTCCTCTCTGGCGCTTTTGACTCATCGCATCGCCTTCTAATTGGTATATGTATCTGCCTCGTTTCTTGTGCTTTTGCTTTATCACCACGCCCTCTGATTGGAGCATCTTTGCATGTTGCTAGGTCTTCTGTCGCATCACCTCGGCGTTTGACTGCCGCATCGCTCTGTCTTGCAGGCTATTTTCCCCATCGCCACGCCCTTGCAGATCCGCACCTGTGCGTCCATGCTACTGCTCTTGTTGCATTGCCGCGGCCCATCTCTAAGCCCTGCTTGCGGTTTTGTCGTGTCGCCACGCCTTCTGATTGCTGTATTTCTGCGTCTCACTGGCACTTTTTTTCGTCGCCTCAACTTGTGACTGCTGCAGCTCTAAGGCCGGCTTGCGCTTTTCTCGCATCGCCCCACCCTCCAGTTGCTTCATCTCTTCATCTTGCTGGCCCTTTGTCACATTGGCTCACCCTCATTGTCACATCCCTGTTTCCTTGCAGGTGCTTTTGTTTTATGCCCATGCCCTCTGACTGACTCATCTATACGTCTTGCTCGGCCTTTTGTCGCATCACCTCGGCCAATATTTGTCGCATCGCCGTTTGTTGCAGGCTCTTTTCTCCTATCACCTCTACCTCTGATTGCCGCATCTCTGCGTTTTTGAAGCTGCTTTCGTGCCGTCACCTCGGCCTTTGATCACTGTATCTCTGCTCCCTTCTGGCGCTTTTGTCGCATCGCCTTGTCTTCTAGTAGACCCACACCTATGTCTTGCTGCACTTTTGTCCCATCACCTCGACCTCTAATTGCCGCAGTACTGCGTGTTACAGGTGCTTTTGTGGCATAATCTCGGCCTTTTATTTCCGCGTGGCTGCGTCTTTCTTGCTTTTTTGTCCCATCGCCTCAGGCTCTTTTTGTCGCATATCTGCGTCTTTTGTGATGAATTTGTTGTATTGCCTCAGCCTATGATAGCTGCATCTCTGCACCATGCTGGTGGTTTTGTCCCATATCCTCGGCCTCTAATTGGGGCATCTCTCCGTATTGTTAGTGGCTAGAGTTTGGGTCGCGACGCCTTTGCCTCCGACTGGGGCAGCTTTGCGTCTTGACGGGGCTTTTGATTTGTCGCTTTGGCCTCTGATTGCTGCTTCTCTGCATCTCGCTCGCGCTTTTGCCACATCGCGTCGGCCGATGATTGCCGCATTTGTATGTCTTGCTGGTGCTTTTGGTTAGTGTTGTGTCTTCGTCATGCCAGAGGGTAGTGCATGCGCAGAACACTTCTATACCATCTTTCCGCTTCCACTTCCCTTCCCACTTCAGGGGGCAAAAGCCATCACACGCCCAAAATAAACATCTTCAATGTTCGAGCCGTCTGTGCCTCGTAACTGTCCGGGCCGCAGGCCGTGGCTTTGGAACATTGGCGACTAGCCAGGACACCTCACAGTCGGTGAAAGAAGACCCGGAATCGGCATCCGCTAATGCAGCCTCACAGACGACCAGCATTGCTCATAATATGCTACCTGCATTCAACGAAGATACAGATAAGTGGAAGCCGCATCTCATTAAGGCAGAGGCCTACTTTGAAGATAACGAAATAACCGATTCGGCCAAGAAGAGAGAACTGCTCGTCGCAGCATTGATCCGAAGTGACATGAAATAACTGAGAGTTTAAAGTTTCTTATAGCTGCCAGATGGAAGGGGAATCTGTCACGCAGTTTCTGGTGGAAATGCAGAGCATAAGTCATAACTTCAATTTTTGCAACGCCCTGAAGCGGATGCTCAGTGATCATATAGTGTGCGGTGTTCGGTCAAGGGCCCTACAGAAGCAACTACTGGCAAAGGCCGACCTCACGCTGGCGGAGGCTAATGCGTTCGCAATTTTGGTTGAAACTGCGGAGAATGACGGTTTGAAAATGTCATCAGGAAATATCAACGTATTAAAAAACCTCCTCCGGGGAAAACAAAGGCTAAAGAACATCTGGAATTCGGAAGCTGGGGTAGCTCGAAACACGATGATGTCAGTTGCGGACGGGAAAATGCACGTTGTTATCGCTCTGGGCGACGGCGACACCTTGCTAAGAAATGTCAAAGCCACCCTGACCGCGGAAGATTAGCTGGCAGAGAAATGCACGCATATGCACTGGCAATAACAGAAACCACGCCAATGGACAATAGCAGTAACGAAGTTATTTGAAAATTGGTTTCGGAGCGTAAATATTTTCTCGAGCCACCAATTCGTCACTCATTTTTATGGGGCGGCGTTCAAGTAGCAACGGAAGTCGACACAGGATCGCCAGCATGTATCATTCTTCGGGAACTGTACAGGAAGCATTAAAACCATTGGCCGGCCTTGAAGCCGTCACGTGTGAAGTTGTCGTGCTGCGCAGGGCGGTTACCGGTGCTGGGTGACCTGACATTACGTGTCGGCTTCAGAGACGTGCCCGTGGACTGTCCCCTCACGGTGCTCGACTGCGAAGGGCCTAGCCTATGCGGAAGGGACCTGCTGACGCTGCTCGACAACGCTGGCGCTCAGGTGCTACATGTGACCCCGGCCTGCAGAGTCACAGAAACCAGCGAAACGGACACCTGCAAGGTTAAGGCCATTTTCACAGACTACCAGGACATCTTCACCACGGAACTCGGCCTAATGAACGGTCCTCCAGCAAGCCTGCACCTCAAAGATGGAGCAATACCGAAGTTTTGTAAGGCGAGATCTCTTCCTTATGCCCTACGCGACAAGGTAGCTTTGGAGCTGGACCGACTAATTTCCCTTGGCGTCCTATCGCCAATCAGCCAATTGGATTGGGCAACGCCCATAGTGCCGGTGGTAAAGAAAGATGGAGCGGTACGGATTTATGGCGATTTTAAAGCTACGTTGAACCCTGCTTATGCAACCGAAAAATATACTATTCCGGCAATCGAGGATATGTTCGCAGTTTTAAGTGGCGGTGAATGTTTCAGCACCCTGGACTTGCGAGACGCTTACAATCGGGTACCTCTAGAAGCCGCACGCAAGCTTTGCGGAAACAAAATGCACAAAGGCTTATTTTTGTATAATCGGCTTTCGTTCGGAATATCGCCTGCACCGTCGATTTTCCAGGGAAACTTCGACACGATTATCAATGGTTTAATCACCGTGCAAGCCTACCTTGATGATGTATTCGTTTGCGAGAAGAAAGGCGATAACGGAGAGCGCTTGAAAGTCGTCTTAGAGCGTTTTCAGGATCATGCAGTGAATTATGAAAATTCTGAGGCAAGACCACGAAGCCTCCTTCTTTATTGGCCATCAAGGCGAAGCCAGAGTTTCTAAAATAGCTTGCCACAGATCTCACCATGGAATTTCCTCTCGTCTTGCTTTTGAAAGTGTTGCGGATCGTATCAACACATTCTAAATGGCAACGTTCTTTCTCTTAGCCTTGAACTATGCCAGCAATTCTATGCGCCGTCGTCAAAACCTCGTGCTTGCTCAGGGGGACTTCAAGGCTGAACTTTGGGCCCCTGTTGAGGACACTCTCAATGTTGTGTGGAACGGCCGCCCCTCCAAGGTATGAAACCGCAACAGCACCAACCCGTTTCTTGGGGACCTTTGGCAGGCTCAGTCGCCGCAAGTTCCAAAAGAATTCGGCACTTGCCTCATCCAGAACCTAGTAATCACTGAGTGTCCGGAAGCCTGCAGGGCCCGTTCCCTTCCAGCTGCAACACAGAAACCGCAGCGAGTCTTGCAATAGGCGGACGTGTCTCCAGCATTCGCTTCTCAGAATCTTTGCAATTCTATTCCAGTGTCCCTCGGAGCAGCCAAGAATCTCGAAGAAGCCCACCACCTCCAGCGGGCACAGACTCTTTCGCAGGCAGTAGCCCAACCACCTGGTCTCGCAAGTTTTCGCAGCGATGAGGCTAGTGCACGCAGCGTTCTGATCCTCAAACGAAAGAGTACACAGAAAAGTTGCGGTATGACAAATGCAAATTTCAACAACCGGTTGTTATATATCTCGGACATCGCATTTCCGGCGAGGGCCTCTATCCAATTGAAAACAACGTGTAAGCTATTATGCGCACACCTTATCCGCGGAACGTCACCGAACTGCGGTCATTTATAGGAATGTTGACGTTCTACGCGAAATTTTTGCCAAACATGTCAACGTACCTAGCATCGCTGCATCAAATATTGGAAAAAAACGCGCGGCGGCAATGAAAAGCACCGCAAAAGGCTCCCTTTGATTTCGTGAAAGAACGTCTGAAAAATGCTCCAATTCTTGCACATTTCAACCCTACAAAGGAAATCAAGCTAGAGTGTGATGCGTCGTCGCTCTGGGTCGGAGCAGTTCTGTTACATTCCATCAACAACGTACTCCCCGAAGGGGGACGTCTGCAGCTTGCAGGCGTTGGTGAGTGGTGACACCACGGGTTCCTGAGCATCCGCAAGGACAACCCCGCGAGGGGATGATGGTGAACAGTGCATCATCCCGGACCCGAGCACCTGCGTCTAGCGGTGCGTGGCATCGCCGTGTCCGCGGAAAATGGAATCCTGGTGGTTGAGCCGAAGCCGAGCGTTTGGACCTTTAAGGCCTCTTGGCGGAGGCAACACACCATTTTGGCCCCAGCTTCCTGTAGACGGCACCTCCGGCCTGACCCGACCTGGGGATTGCGGCAGTTGCCTTTTCCTGTCCTGCCCTCCATCTTTCACTTGCCTAACTTCTTTATCGCAACTCTCCTGTCTTCTCCTCTGTTAATTATTTTTTCCTTCTTCCTGGCGGGGACGGTTAACCTTGTATGACCAACTACCCTGAGTTGTGTCATATTGGGTTATAGTTGGGGTGTACAGCTGGCGTGGGCAGAACTTGCTTGCAAGTTCCTGTCCCGTCCCCAAGTTAGGCTCCATAGTGGGTGGCTGGCACCGTAGCCGAAAACACACACACTATATGGCTAACCGTCTCTTAGCAAATGATCGCCCTCATGAACGAGGGTAGACCGAAGTCACTACGCACTTTTTGCAACAAAAAAAGAAATATTCCCCAGATACCATGTCGTACAGTGTGGTACCTGAAAAACAAGCCAGAATAATCTCCCTTTTTTTAGTTTCAAAGACTCTCACGAAATCAGTCGGCCCTGGGTATAAGGTGACGAAGTTGGCTAGTGGTGATCTACTCCTTCAAATCAGAGACAAAGCACAGCAATCTAAGCTCTCAAACATAGCAACCTTTGGAGAAATGCCTGTTTCTATCAGCGCACATAGATCCCTCAACACTGTCAAAGGGACGATTTCAGAAGACTTCTTCACTCTGACAGAGGCAGAAATGCTAGACGGTCTCAAATTTCAGAATGTCATTGCAGTACAGCGCATAAAAATCAGGGACGAAGACAAGGGAATTCCAACAAAGCACTTATTTCTGATTTTTTCCCCCAGCCAACTCCCTGATACCACTGAAGTAGGTTACATAAAAATAGCAGTCAGACCACAAATCCCAAATCCTCGCCGGTGTTTCAAGTGCTAAAGTTTTGGCCATCGATCGCAGATTTGTCGTGGCCGCCAAACCTGTGCCAAATGTGCATCTAATGAGCACGAATCTGATGTCTGCAATACAGCAAAAAGTTGCGCTAACTGTGAAGGGGACCACCCTGATGCTCTAGGTCTTGCCCATCCTCGAAGAAAGAAAAGGAAATTATTACTATCAAAACCAAACAAAACATTTCATTCCAGGAGGCACAGAAAAGAATTAAACTCAGGGAACTTTCTTGTTCACGGCAAAAAATTTCACAGGTGTGGTGCGATGGGTCGGGGCGCCACACCAGGCTTCGGCATCTGCCAAGGCCTCACAGAGTGACCCGAAGGCAGGGCCATCCGCGCCCCAAGCAGACGCAGCGAAGGTTGCGCTGCCAACCTCTAAAAAGTTCCCGGCGGCCTCCGGGTCAGCCGCCCGCAAGGCTTCTCAAAGTCGGGAGCGGTCTACAAACAGTACACCCGTGGGCTCTCCGCGGCGTGCCAGAACCTCTAGCGAGGTGATGGACGTAGCACCGAGCTCACCTGCGCTGCAGCGGCGGCGGAGCTCACTTGATAGAAAAAAACAAAAATCGTCATAACTGGCCCCAAAGAAATAGGGACCTAACTTTTCAAATACATCACCCAAAAAATCAAAATGATATTCCTAATACACTGGAATTGTAGGGATTATTTAATAACTTAAGCGATATAAAAGACATCTTAGCCACATTCGCACCCGTGGCCTTATGTATCTAAGAAACAAACCTAGGCGCCAAAAACACAAATGTACTCAAGAAACAAAGTATTTCGCCACGACCGAGAGATTGCAAGCCGGCTTTCAGGTGGTGTTGCTATGATAGTGAGAAATGATGTCCCGGCTCGTGAGCTTCAACTGAAAACTAAATCTGAAGCTGTTGCAGCTACTCTGCTCACACACAAAACACTAACATTGTGCTGTATTTACCTTGACACTCTTGTCATAGTAACTACATGAATTAGAAAATCTATTATAGCAGCTATCAGAGCCGTATCTAGTAGCTGCTGAAATTAACGCACATTCCTCGTTTTAGATGAGTGAAAAACCGGACGCCCGAGGACAAATTATAGAGGATTTTATTCTGAGCAATAATATTTGTCTGTTGAACTCCGGTAAAACCACTTACTGCTCTCCAGCTTCAGCGAAAATGATCTTTTTAAATCTCCTTTAGTTCTCGTCTGTTTTTAACGATTTTATATGGGCGTCATAGAAACCCATTTGGCTGTGATCACCTCCCCGTAATAATCAGTCAAGCATCTGCACCTCTTTAGCATCTGCTCTCTTTAGCTGACTGGGAACTTTTTAGATCAGAAGCCAGGTTAGAAAAAATAGCTTTAAAAATATTGACATCGATGAAATAAATAAGAAGTTTACTGATCGTATCTTAGCTGCCGCACATTTGGCTATTCAAATGTCTTCAGGAATGGTACGGCGAAATCAAAAAGTTTGGTGGACACAAGATTGTAAAGATGAAAAAAAACGACAAAATAGAGCTTGGAGTATTTTTTGCCGGTTCCTCACACACGCAAACCTAGCAAATTTTAAAATGGCAAGAGCTAAAGCTCGGTATGTCCGTCGTAGTGCTGAGAAAGCATCATGGCAGAGCTATGTATCATCCATAAACAGTCAAATCACATAAAAAAATGCAGGAAGAGGTAATAAAATTAATTGACTACTTCTAACCATGCACAATACCACTTTTGACACTACCTGGTACACAAACAAATATAAGGGAACAGTCAGATATTCTTGATGAGCACTTCGCTGCAGTTTCTAGCTCGTCATATTACACAGTCATTTCTAAAATACGAAAACATTTCCAAACAACGAAGACTCCCAACGAGTGGTGGTCCTAATGAACAATACAATACTTTAATTACCCTCCGGGAAATCAATAGAGTATTCTCTTCTGGCAAAAAACAGCCCCAGGACCCATTGCTCTTACCAGCTGCTTCGCCAAATCGTTGAAAGTGTCCTGAACATCACATTAACTTTTGTCCTTGAATCTTGTGACAATATTGATATCAATCAGTGTGGTTATAAAAAGGTTGCTCCAATACTGATCCCTTAGTTCGTGTAGAAAATACCGTTAGAGAAGCTTTTATACACAAGCAACGCTGTCTTGCAGTCTTTTTTGACTTAGAAAAGGCATAATACACAACCTGGAGGTTCGGGATTCTTAAAGATCTTACCGAGCTTGGAATGCGAGGCAGAATGTTGAACTGTTTAAAAGACTTCTTATCCAGCCGTTCGTTACGCGCGCGCCTGGGCTCAACGCTCTGAAAGAATTTTATTCAGGAGAAAGGAGTACCTCAAGGATGTATTTTAAGTACAACACTCTTCGTAGTAAAAATGAATTATATTAGGGAAATAATCCTGAAGTCTATTATGGATTCTTTTGACGACCTTCAGATAGCATGCACATCTTGCAACATATCTACATGCGAAAGACAAATACAGCTTACAATAAAAAAACTGGCAACATGGAGAGACAAGAACGGTTTCCAGTTCTACAAATAAAACAGTGGCCTTACTTTTTCACTCAAACGGGGCGTACAGACATATTCCACTCTACACATAAACAAAACCCAGTTACATTTTAAAAGTTAACACAAATTTCTAGGCGCCGCCGCCCTGGGATCTTATACAAGCTGACGATGTGCACTGCCTGCTAAATGTGAAACGAAAGCATTCTTCCTTCGGACCGAAACGAACGCTTATAGAGCACAATGGCTCGATCGGATCGATTCCGCAAAACCACTCTCAAATACATAGAGAGTAGCCATAAGCGTTGAGTGCTAGGTCGTAGGATGTTTACAGAGAGGCGCATAGTCATTCGATGCAAAAAAAATAGCCAGAGCCTCTGGTGGTGTATTTTTGTTTTACTTGCTTTACAGAGCTTTTATCTAAGGCAAACAAGTTGGTTTTTTAGTGTAATATAAACACAGAAACTTGACAAAATGTATCTTTAGTTACTAACACAATTTGCAGTATATTTACTCTGTGTACAATCATCAAGCTCCCACTATGTGATGTCATATCTGCTGCTAAAAACTGCCATTGTATGGTGACACCGTCAGCGCCACTCATTTGTTTTTGCGAGGTAATTAAAATATTAAAAACCGCAGTATATGCGGAAGGACCGATTCTAATAGCATCACTATAACTCATTATATGCCGCCAACAGGCAAAACAATGCACTGAAAATGTGTTTCGGGGCCCCTTTAATACGACTCTAGGGCTGGTCGAAAGCGAAAAGCTGAACCTCCATGGCTACGTTTGTGGTCGCGCGACCGGTGGTCTCCACGGCAGGCGTCGAATCGAACACACCTAGCGTTACGCTGAACGCATCAAAGTGCACCAGCGTGTTATATAATAATAATAATAATAATAATATTAATAATAATAATAATAATAATAATAATAATAATAATAATAATAATAATAATAATAATAATAGGTTTTCGGGGCGAGGGAATGGCGCAGTATCTGTCTCATATATCGGAGGACACCTGAACCGCGCCGTAAGGGAAGGGATAAAGGAAGGAGCGAAAGAAGATAGGAAGAAAGGTGCCGTAATGGAGGGCTCCGGAATAATTTAGACCACGTGGGGATCTTTAACGTGCACTGATATTGCACAGCACACGGACGCCTTAGCTGTTTCCTCCATAAAAACGCAGCCGCCGCGGTCGGGTTCGAACCCGGGAACTCCGGATCAGTAGTCGAGCGCCCTAACCACTGAGCCACCGCGGCGGGTATCGTGTGAAGTGCAAACTGCATAAGAACCGCAGTGCACATAGAACCTGCCGCCGCACCGACAACGCGCTCGCACGCGCACCTCCCAGTTCATCGGCGACTTCGTCTCATAGCCACTCCAGTCTGCTTCTCCAGTCGAAAAAGGCGTCGAAACAGCTCGTCCGGCAAGTGAAACGTAGTCAAATGCGTCCTCCTGCCCCCTCATTCGCCGTTGCTCGCGCTGGCGCAGCCGGCTCAGTCGTATCGCCACGTACACCACCGCCAGTTTCTGTAAAAAATGCAACGGTCAAAGTGACCGCCTCGAGACTGTCACAAAAAACTGTCAATAAGCGCCTGCATAATCAGGTGTGCAACGTCACCACCTCTGCAACATCCGAGACGTAACCTGCAGCCACCCATGACGCAAAAAAGCAAAGTGGCCCCCGGCCACGACCGACCAATAGGAGCGAGGCTAATTGACACCTTCTTGAAAAGTTCTTGGCCCCAAGACTCTTTAAGTCTTAACATACTGAAAGTCCTTTCACATAAACACTGAGGTTCAGATCAGATATGCCTCCTACAGATTTATCGCTCTGTAGTACGTTCCATTTTAGACTATGGTAGCATAGTGTATGGCTCAGCAAGGCCATCGTACTTGAAACGACTCGACCCAGTGCAAAACTTAGGTTTAAGTCTTTTAACTATTGCTTACAAAACGTCACCCATAAATAGTCTTTATGTTGAAACTAACGAACCATCACTCACAGAAAGAACTATGCTCACATGCTTATACATTCTTAAAATTCGTTCCATGCTAAAACACATATGCAACCCAATAGTTACAAAGCGGCCATATCGAACACTGTTTACCAACAAACCTCTGGCAATTAGACCACTTCTGCGCTTTGATGAGAAGTGCTAAGAAATAGATGTAATGGACACATTGCCTCGCATTGCCCGCAAACCTGACCCACTCCCGCCTTGGTACTGCCTGCCTTCTATGTGCGACTTCACATCAACACAGTTTCAGAAAAAACAAACACCACATGAGCATATATTACAAGAATACTTAAACCTAAACAAAAAATACACAGAATATGCAGCATTTTATACTGATAGATAAAAATATACATACTACGTGGGAAGTGATGTGTTTCAAAATAATTGTGAAAATACAGTACGGCTGCCTGAGTGCGCATCTATTTTCACGGCAGAGTGTTACGCAGTCTCTGCGGCTGAACAAAAAACTATAAATGAGAACATTGTGAATAGCATCATATACACTGATTCTCTGAGCGTACTCACCTCACTCACCTTAGCAATATGGTTACACCACTAATCGGTGACATCATTCATAACATAAGAAGAGCTACAACACAGGGACCAGACATGAAATTTTGCGGCGTGCCAAGCCACATCAGAATCACAAGCAATGAGAAGGCGAATGCATGTGCTGCGAATGCTCGGAACAAAGAATTAAAGAACGTCAACATTCCATACAAAGATGGAATTAAGCTGCTACAATGCAAAATCAGGTATAAATGGCAGCCCCACAGGTCATTGAAAGAAATAAAAAGTTACACTTAGTAAAACCGTTAATCCAGTAATGGAAGTCATGCTCACACCAAAAACGTTTCATCGAAGTTATTTTATGCCGTCTCCGTAATGGACACACACAGCTAAGACATGAAATTCTAATGACAAAAAAGACAGACCTTTATGCCAGAAATATGGAGCTGAGCTCACGGTAAATCACGTCCTATTCTTGTGCACACAAATCGAACGGCTAAGGAAAAAATATTTTACCGTATTTTACAATGAACGCATTTCCTTCCACCCCAATTTACTTTTAGGAGATTATCCACTTGTAAGAACTTCATCTGCATTTAGTTTTCTGAAAGACGCAGCTATTTTAAACAAAATATAATATCACAGAACTATTAGTTATAAAAATTCTTACCCTATGGTTTGAAGCATTTTATGATACACCGCATTCATTTTCTCAGCCCTGAGAAGGCTCAGGTCTACATGTGATTAGTTGGGCTCCTCAGAGTCCTCGTCCGGACAAGGACTTTCACTGAGGACACTCAGTTCTTGAAAAAAATCATACCATGTGTTTGGCGCATGAAAGCCTTAGTAGCTTATACGGAATAAAATTTCAATACAATACAATACATCAACAACGTTGTTGGGATTCAGGTAGCGTGACTGGGCCGGAGAAGAGACGAGGACGATCGGAGGAAGAAAACTTGGAAAACTTTATACAAAGACTATTTACATAATGTACATGTAAGGGAAACTGAGAGTGTTTCTCAGTAAAGGGAGCTTCTTAGCAGTCCGGATGTTCTCTCACAGCTTGATTGAGGGAAAGGGGACACGACCTGGTCACGTTGTCGTCCACGCGGCCTCCAGGGGGGCGCGCACATGGGTACAGACTGCGCCCATGTGCAACAGGAAGGCGCCTGCGTGACACAGCAATGCGGGCTGTCTCCCAGCAGTGGTTGAAAAATCTTGTACTCCGTCGTCTGATCACTGGAACGTGAATCCTCTGTTGAAGGCGCAGCTCTCGGGCAATTGTTAAACCCCAGCGTGACTGAAGAGGACAACACTCCGTCTCCGTTCGTCGACGCGATGGCATGTTCGAACACGTGGAGACGCTATTATCGCCGCTGCTTCCGACATTCGTGCAGCCGCGTTTCTTCCAGAGGGCTCGTTCTCCTTCGCGGTGGTTTTTAGGGAATCCTCCCCATGTCCAAATTTGCCGAACTCAACAGCAGGAAGGGAGCGCGAGCACAACAGCACCCCTACCGCCAGTGATTGCGCCCGGAAGATGAACTGCTCGCATGTAGCTCGGCTTACTGGGCGTGCCAGGAACCAGATGCTCAATGGGAGTCTTCAGTTGACCTTCAGTGCCGAAGCTCGGCATCGCTTCCCCTCGTCAGATGGCCGTTTTGGGAAATTCTCTGCAATGCTAGTGAAAAGAGATCACAGACACAAACCACACCTGACAAAAGCAAGCGCCCTCAGAACCCACTCATCCCGCCAGACCAAAACTCAGGGCCGACACTGCAATTAGCAAAAAATTTCAACTAAATCTTGAAGAGATCAAATGCTTTGCCTGAATGAACACATGGTGTCTCCCGACGAGGAGTTCAGACAGGGCAACTGTCCAAGTCGTGCACTCGGAAGTCGTGCACTCGGAAGGAGGTGCACTCGGAAGGAAAAAAAGATTCCCTAAATGAAATCAGGTTGGTGCTTAGAGGGCACGCGGTACGGGAATAGGTGACTGGCTTTGGCCGACGTGGCGTTGAATTTTGCCCCCCCCCCCACTACCTCTGAGGCAAGGTACGTTACACCACTCGCTCTTACTTATCTTTGGCCGAAAGAAGGAAAACGTACTCCTAGGTATGTACCTGATTATGAACAACATTAGTGCAAAGAAAGTGGGAGATATGCGTTCTTCATTAGGAAGAGAATATGAAATAAATCTCCAAAACTAAAAATTTGGAGGACATCCTCTTTTTGGTAAAATCTTTACCCACTAAAAGGCTCGGCTTAGCCCGTCGGCATTTGTGTGGAGCTTGCCTTTCTTTTAGCGAACCTCGAAGTTGTGGTACTGGAGGGCCAGGCTCCACCTCAGTAGACCATATTTGGGCGACATATTGTGCAGCCAAGTCAAAGGGCAATGGTCTGTTTCTACTGTGAAACGGGATCCGGAGACGTAGCGTGCCAGTTTGTTAATAGCCCAAACGAGGAATGCGCATTCTTTTTCAGACGTAATATACGCCTGTTCCCGCGTGCTGAGCTTGCGGCTCAAGTAAAGGACAGGCCGTGTGTGCCTGCCATCGCTTTCCTGGGAAAGAATAGCGCCTAACCCGCGGTTGCTGGCATCACATTGTATGATAAAAGGTTTCGAGAAATCTGGCGCTGACAGTATTGGGCAGTCGCTAAGGGCCGTTTTCAGACTCTGAAATGTCTTCTCTTTCTTTTGGTCTCAACAAAGACTGGTAGGCTCATTTTTTTTCTGCGCGTCGGTCAGGGGACTGGCTAAATCAGAGTAGTCCTTTACATAATGTTGATAACAGCCTGATAGGCCAAGAAAAGCCCTGAGTTCCTATTTTGTGGTTTGGCGACGGTACTCCACCACGGCAGCCACTTATAAGTTCTGCAGGTCTGCTTAGGCCTCCTACAACCACGTGCCCATGATAGTTCACTTCGGCGCATCTCAGGTGGCATTTTCCCGCCCTTACCGTTAAACCAGCCTCAAGCAGTTGGCTCAGCACAATACGCAGGTGTTTAATGTGCTCCTCCCAGTTTGTGAGAAAACGGCCATGTCATCAAGGTAGCGGAGAGCGAAATCTGCAAGTCCCCGCCGCACTTGGTCCATTATCTTTGAAAAACAGTACAGAGTATTTCTGAAGCCGAAGCTCAACATTACAGGGCGAAACGAGCCCGCGGGGGACACTAATGCTGCGTACCTGCTGGCGCGCTCAGTGAGTGGCACCTGCCAGTAACCACGAACTAAATCCAATGTTGATATATACTCTGATTTAGCGACTGTTTCAACCCTCTCCTAGATGTTTGAAGCGCGGTAGGTCTGGTCCGCTGTGATTGAATTCAGTCTCCGGTAGCCCACGCAAGGTCTCGGATCCTTTCCAGGAATCTCTACAATAAGGATTGGTGACGCTTAGTCAATTTTGCAGGGCACTATGACGCGAAGTTCACACATACGGCGGATCTCCGTCTCAATGATTTCCTTTTGTCTTGGAAAGTCACGGTATGGTTTGCTCCTGATCGTCTGTTCACTGGACAGCTGAATGTCGTGTTCGATGAGGGTTGTTTTTCATGGCTTGTTTGAAAACACCACCTCAAAGTCACGGACGACGTTTTTCATGTCTCCTCGCTCACTTTCCGTCAAACGTGGCCCTTTGTCGATTGAATTTAGCAGCGCATTCGCTGCTTGCTCGTCCTCATGTGGGACATAAGGTATGTCTGAGATCTCTTCCTCTGGCATGTTCAGCGCCATGTTAACCATGGCCTGACGCTGTAAATAAGGCTTCATTAATACTGTGGATTATCCGATCGAGTTTATTCTTAAATTTCACCGCATAGTTGGTGTCCGAAAACTTAGACACCACCTTAGCTGGCCCTTCCCATTTCACCTCAAAGGGACCCTGAGGAGAAATTGAAGTTTGCTTGTATCTATAGAATACAAGCTCCTAATCACAATAACGCCGCTCTTACTGAAAACAAAGCTCTTGTAAGGAAGAAAATAGCAAGAAACAAAATACAGGTATCGCCACCGCAGGCCAATCTCGCCACTACAAGCGTGGCGACATCATAGGACAAGAGACGCCACCTTGGAGTAATGTTCCTTTCTACATGGAAGGAAGGGGCAAATCTCTGAGGCTGACAAAGCAAGGTTGCGCGGTTCAATATCGAAATAAGTTTTGTTTTAAAACCTATAGTGGACACACAAGAAAGACAGACAAAAGTCAACCTGAATGTTGGAAGCAAAGAAAACCGATGCGTGGCGGCGCCACAGGCGGCCAGGAGAGTTTCGACTTGTTGTGGCGCTTCGCGTCTATGAGATTTTGTTGCCCCGTGGTTTTGTTTTTGACGCACCTCGATATACAAGCGCCAAACAGCAGAGCAACTCCAAGTCCCGCTTCAAGAGCTAGTTAACCTTTGAAGGAGCCTGTTGAGGCTGTTCAGATGATCGCCACGGTCGATGAAAAACTATGATGGCACGACGGTCGGTGATCGTACAAGGCAGTTCGCAGTATAAAGACCACTTGTGTCTTCGCACGCTCACCCGGCGAAACATTCCCTACTGTGCCAGTCAACTTCAAACTACTTAACCGAACTCGTTTATTAGGGACAGGAGCCACAGTACAAGGCAGTTAAGAAAAAGTGCTGATGACCTAGCTCTGTTAGGCCAGGATATAGGTTGCAAAAGCGCAGATTTCTGCATCGGAAGAGTGCATTCTCTAGATTCGCCTCTATCGATGAACTTACCCTGAGGCGTCGTGGCGGAGTGGTAGCGTCTCCGCCTTAAACTCCAAACGCCCTGGTTCGATTCCAAGCCTCGGCACAGGATTTTTTTATTCACCTAGTGTGCGGAGGGTTTCAGTGGCTATCATAAATGCCGCCACAGAATACGTTGGTTTGTTGTTAACCGCAGGCTCTCTTAAGGCGCGTTTATGCTCCGGCGTAACGCGCGCGCTGCACGGCGACGTCACGTCGGCAAAAGCGAGACCCTCTATACTCCAACTGCGCTTGACCGCTGACGCATTCCGCGGCTTCGGCGCACTCGGACCATACTGGCGGAGACTTGGAGCATGTCTCTATTTCGCGCTGAGTGCGCCAGCCGCCGCTGGCCCGGCAAGACTGATTCGGTTCCGCGGCGAGGTGCGCGTTGTGACGTAATTCATTAGCTTCGGCAGTTTGGCGGAGCTGTTCTTTTCGAGCTCTCGGCTAATTTAATCCATTCACAGTACGCATCTGAAGGCACATGCAAGTGGGCAAGAGAGCCCAATCCAGTGGACCCATTGCATCTAGAGGAAGCCGTTGAAGCGTCGTGCGCCGGCTTTAGTTTCAAGCCGACATCTATAACGTGACCGCCATTGAGCACCCACCCATTTTTGGTCGCAAAAAAATAAACAACTTGGCCCTTCCGTTAAAAGAATCACAATCCGTTGGCCCCAAAGCCCCGGCCAGCCTCCGATGGGTGCAACGCGCCGACCTTTTCCTAGCCCCTCGCGACTCCCCGCACAGGGGTTATGATGTTCAGTTTGCAACGGCTGCTCACTGAGGAAGAGGGAAACGACCCGCTGGCGCCTAACCTAACCGTGCACCCTCAAAAGCATAGCTCGCCCTGTGGGGCTGAGGTCGCTGAAATGCAGGCAGGAGTTTTTGCGAGAACTACGTCGTCGTTTTCGGGAACGGGTTCCATCGTAACGCTGGCAAGACGCCGGTGCAAACGTAAACGAAGCGACGGCAGCGACCCCCGAGAGATGCATTCAACGTGCGGCGGCGGTAGCTTTCATTTCGGCAGCTACTAGATCGCACCGGCAGCCACCACGAATCACGGAATCTGCGTTGGGTCATGTCTCACGTCACTCCGTCCTATGACGTCATAAGAGTTCTCCGTGGCGTCATAAGAGTTCTCGAGTTTGAATCGGAGCGGCGGGAAAAACGTTTTCAACTTCGAATCCAAATTTCTTTGAAATAAGTGCATCTCGCTCCCAGACAAGCGGCAACAAAGCCACGAAATGCCAAACTATCAGATTTCGCTAACGAAAAAAATCCGAGAGTTCTCTTCACTGTACCTTCAAGCTTGTTCCTTTTTGACGGACGCAGCAACATCACCTGGTCGCCAGGTTGAAAAGTACGCTTGCGTGCAGATTTGTCGTAGTACACTTTAAACAGTGACTGCGCTTCTCTGACATTTGCTTCCACGAGGTCACTGGTTTTAGCAAGTCTTTCCAGTAGTTCCAGGACGTATTCCACTAAACAGGGATCCTCTCGGTAACACTCCCATGACTACTTTAGCATGTGCAACGGGGTCCCCAAGTCACGTCCGTGGACTTGTTCAGCGGGGCTAAATCCTGTGCTTTTGTGGGGGACGGATCTCATTGCAAATAGTGCTGCTGAAATGCAGCCTTCCCAATCTCCCTTATGCTCAAAACACAGAGACCTAAGTATCCGCTTTAGCACTGAGTGCATGCGCTCGACTGGATTTGACTGAGGGTGGTGAATGAAACTGCGGATTATTTTAATCCCACAGCGTTCAAACAACGTTGTTGTCAAACAGCTTGTGAACACGTTCCCGTTATCGCTTTGGATCTCTGCAGGGAACCCCACGAGAGAAACAATTGACAAAAGGGCGTCTACAACACATGCGGAACTTAGCTCCTTCAAAGGAATGGCCTCGGAAAATTTGGTTGCCACGCACAGTGAGGTCAGACTGTAGCGACAACGAGAGGTGGACGCTGGCAGCGGGCCGACATTATCTATTACAAGACGCCAAAAGCGCTCTGTAATGATGGGAACTAGTGTCGTGGGCGCTTTCCATTTATCTGTCAACTTGACGCCCCGCTGGAAGGTGTCACAAGATAACAAGCTGTTCCACATATTTCCAGCAGCCAGGCCAGTAATATTTGAGGGCTAATCTGGCTTTTGCTTTCTTTATGCTCAGGTGGCCCGCCCATGCATTTCCGTGTGCGAGCTCTAGAAGCTGCCGCCGGTACTCTCAGGCACCAGGAGTTGGTAACATGCTCGTCTCCTTGATTCGCAGTATTTGCGGTACTGAAGACCTGATTTTTGATGAAAGCTTCTGTTCTTTCTGGCGACTCCCTCTCTCACAATATTGTTTAGAGCTCTTAACAATGGATCTCTTTTTTGCTCTGTATTGAGTGATGTCCTAACAACCTTAGTCAACTCCCCCAACAAGTCGAAGCAGGTGTTAATGTCCAACCTTTCGCCTTGGATCCTGTTGCCCCATTCTCTACGGAATCGGCAGTCCCTTAGATTTCATGAGCTACCGCTGGTTCGAGAACACCTTCATGCTCATGCTCATGCGGTTTAGAAGGATGAGTTTTCCTGCAAGGATCCCCCGGCTGGTCGAGAGAATGGTTCGGTGCCTGCTCACTTATCGAAGCGCTGCCAAGTTTCATTGCGAGCTCTCCCGCTCTAGAACGTGTTAGCGCCATGCAAGGCAAGCCCGAGCTGAAATAGAGACATTTCTCTTTCAGCAGCTGCTCGGATTTGTTCGAAAACAGGTAGGGCAATTGTGTCGGCAAGTTTGCGCTAAATGCCGCTTCTGTGTCTAGTCTGCCAAAAATCCCCTCCAGAGTCACCTTCGCAATAGGCAAGCATGCACCCTGTTCTTCGGCGACGTGCTTAATCCAGGCGCATTCGCCGGTGTAGTCCGTCGAGGAAACACACGACGGGTGAGCAAAATCCATTGTAGCCGCAGAATCCCGTAGTACTCTGAATTTCTTGCCATTTATCACCATGTCCCGCTTGTATGGCTCCAGCAATTTACGGTTCTCCTCCGACTCTCGCATGCACGCGAACGCCATCTTTTGCTCTTTGCAGTTCAATGAGATGTGACCCTCCTTGTTGCAATTATAGCAGACGATATGCTTTCGCGCTTCAAACGCGCGAGCTCCAGGTGCCTGCTGTTTCGGTGAATCGGCAGAATTGGGTGACTCAATCTTTTTTTCGCTACCTCCTCCTTTTGATCTCGCATCCTCTGCTCAGTGATCCCGGCGTGTTGGTGGCACCCTTCAGTCGGGGATTCTCTTTAAATAGGTTTCTCCCTTTCCTAACCTGTTATCGTACCCTGCCTTGCTTTGGATGTTTCGGCGAACGTAATGCTCGTCTGCGAGCTGTACCGCTTTGTCTATGTCTATAGCGGTTAGCCTATCTTGCAGCCATATCCTCAGATCTTCTGGAATCGCGCTATAGTACTGCTCTAGTGCAATGCACTCCAGTACCTTGTCATGACTTCCGTGCACCTCAGCGGTCTTAAGCCACTCGTTTAAGTTGACTTTAAGCCGGTACGCGAAGTCAGTATGCGACTCTCCGCCTTTCTTTGCCTGCGTGAATCGCTGCCTAAAGGCTTCAGCAGAAAGCCGGTACTTTCTAAGCAGTGCGCTCTTTACCTTCTCGTAGTCATCACACTCTTCCCGTGAGAGGCAAGCCACCACTTCTGCCGCCTCGCACGGTAGGAGAGGAGGTAATTTCTCGACCAAGCGCTCTTGTTGATGTGCACCTTCCCGCATGCACGTTTGAAATTTACCAAAAAAAGTGCAATATCGCCTCCCACTCGGTATAGTGAGACGAGATCCTGCAATCTCTGCCTCCCTTGCTCCTCTACCGAAGCTACGGGGCTAAGACGCGTCCTATTCCCTCCTTTTGACGCGATTTCGAGCTTCTTCATTTTTCGAGGATGTTCTCTCGCTTTTTCTTCTGCCTCACAGACCTCCCGTCCCTCTTGTTGTTGTTGTTAGCCTATCAAAAGATGGCACATACCCACACTGGGGGATCGGCTAAGAAACGGGTGGCTATTCACCTGAACGCAGTTAATAAAAAGGAAAAGCACGTGGAAGCGCAACACCGGTGAATTCTTCCTCATGAACAAAAAAGGGATGAGAGTTTTCATTTCAAAATTAAAAAAATCATAATAAAGAGAGGGATTAATCAATAATGATTAAGTCGAAAGGTGATAATTGATAAAAAGAAAAATTTTGGAAAACTTTGCAAGTCAGTAGGTGAGATTCTATCAGGAAATTTAGAACAGCGGTACAAACAGATCTGTGGCTGAACCCAAATGTGGTGGCGCTAAATGATAGCAAGAGCGGACTGCTCAAACTAAGGCCAAGATGCTGCAAGGGCTCCTCCAGCAACCTTTTTCTCAGAGAGTTGAATCGGCGACAATACAGCCAAAATTGTTCTATAGATTCAGGCTCACAGCAAAATGCACAAAGGGGAGAGAGCGCCATACCCGACTTGTGTAAATAGAACTTTAGAGGGGGGATGCGGCAGCGCTGCATCGTCAGTGATACTTCAAGCTGTCGAGAGCAACAAATTTTCCTGTTCGATTAATATTTAAGGTGCTCATAATCCACCGATGTTAAAAGTGTTGTTTCTTGCGTGCTTAAAAACGCATGTCGCGGAAATCTAGATGCTGTAATATAGGCTGTTGCCGGGATGATTGGCAACACGGGGTCGCTGAGGTAAGCTTTTGCGTGATTGTCACCAATCTCATTTACTGACACACTGCTGTGACCGTGAACCCACACTAAATGAACAAGGCTCAAATGCGGAGGAAGTAGGGATAAGAAAGTTCTTAAAATGGGACCGTCAACATGTGCAGCGAGGGACGAACACGAAGATAAAGAATCAGTAATTACTGCAACTGCTGTAATAGAGGGGTCTAGCTTGCGTAGAGCAAGTACAACTGCTAGTAACTCTGCTTGAAAAATATGGCTGAAATCTGGAAGGCGCAGTGAAAAGGACCAGTCTAAATCCGAGCAAAATATTCCCACACCTGCTTTTTCATTGCATTGCGATGCATCAGTGGCTATTGCTATATCTGTAGGTAGGGTCCTCAGATGGTTGGATCTTCTAGTAGACCATTTAGAATAGTCGGTGGCAAGAGTTTTGCATTTTTTGGGAATATGTCGTCGAGAACAATGCGGATAGCGGTCCCATTGTGAAGCGCAGGAAGGATATCATAAATGTTTACATCTAAAGGCTGAAGTAATCGTTACACAAACACGACCTGAGGGGAATTGAAACGAGACCAGGAGACACCAAAAAAGGAGGTCGGCTGACAACAGAAAATGCTTTTGGAACGGTGGAAATGGGATGCATAGATCCTGAGGTAAGTTTGCATAGTTAAAAATTGAAGTCGTGATAAGAGAGGAGGAATGCGGGCTTCAAGGTACAGCCCATTGGTAGCCACAAATTTTGGAAGACCGAGGCACATGCGAAGTGCTTCCCTCTCTAAAAGGACGAGAAGACGAAGTCTATATGTGGCCGAGCCTGAAACCAACACTGATCCAAATTCTAAAATTGGCCTCACATACATTATATAGATTATTAATAGCGCATCTCTGCGCATGCCATACCGGTGATGACATAATCTCCGTAACATGCCCACAGCACGAGCCACTTTCGCCGCGTCATGGTCAATGTGAGGTCGCCAGGTGAGTTTGTTGTCATAAATGACCCCTAGGTATTTTAGGGATTGAATCTGCGGTATTATGTTTAACTGACAAGTGAGAGAGACCACTACAGGAGTGTATAGAGGGAAAAAAGGGTGGCGCACTGCCCAACATTTAACTTCAGGTGTAATACACTCAACCAGTGCTCAAGTGTATTCAAATATGACTGCAACAGACCATACAGGGAATGTACATCCGGCGCAGCAGCAAAAAACGCAATGTCGTCCGCATAGACGTAAGTGCGTACATGGCGGTGGAGAGGAATAGAGCTCAACAGAATGATAAAGAACACAGGAGAAAGAACAGCTCCTTGCGGTACACCTCGCGTTTGTCTGTACCTCTCTGAATGAACACCATTATGGACGCAATAGAATTCCCTGTTATAAAGAAATGCAGATATCCATCTAACTATATAATCTGGAAATTGAAGAGACTGTAGCCTTTGTATCAGGATGGAGTGTTCTAAACTGTGATAAGCTTTGGCGACGTCTAACGTACCCAAATCCGCGACCAGGCATTGACGACGAGCAAGGAGAATTCTGCTCTCAAGATCAGCATGTACATTTCATATCGAACACCGTGGCCGAAAACCGAGTTGGCACGGGCTGAGTATAGTTTGCTGTCCACAATGGCTGACACCTGAATTAGTAACACCCTTTCTATCAACTTTACCACGTTTGATGCAAAAGAAATTGGCCTAATATTATCCCATTCATAGCCTCCACCCTGATTTTTAAGTAATGGGATCACCTTGGACAGCTTCCACTCAGAAGGTATCCAAGCATGTTTGAGAGAGTAGTTCATGAGGTGCAATAAGGAGTTGGGAGACTTTTCAAAGAGAATCTTGAGCATCTTTGTGGTAACACCGTCAGGGCCAGGAGCAGCAGCTGGCAATCTCTGAACAACTAGTGAAAGCTCTGATAGATTTACCTGTGAGGCATTATCATTTGGCACGACTGGTGCAAACAACATTGGGCGCAAAGGTAGTAAAAATGAGAACCGCTTTTGCCGGCCTGTGGCGAATAATTCAACCGCCTGAATTGCTTCTTCAGGTGACATAACTAATGACTGAAAATTATGAGAGGACATGAGCTGTTTTCTAGACTGTAGAAAACCTAATAGTGCACGTCGGTTGCCCGCCTTTTGAAAGATAATCGAAGTGTTCTGAGTAATATTGTTCCTTCGCGCGAGAAACTTTGCGTTTAAAGGTGGCTGCAATGAATTTATAATCACTCCAGTTATTCGAGCATTGGTTATGAAGAAGCTTTTTCCATGCTGCCTTCCTCCGCATGTAACCTCTTGTACAGTCCGCATGGCACCAGTTAGAAGAATTCATTTTTGTTGGCCTCACCAGGAACTCCGACTTTTTACGGCTTTCCTCTATAGCCAGACATATCCTTTCTGACTGGTGGGCCTCGGCGATGTTAGACGCTGAAGCAAGGAGAGAGCGCAACGCCGTCTGAAATCTATAATTTACTTGAGACCGCAACTGAGAAGACGCCGGTGTTACACGACATATGATAATAAAATGAATAGGTATATGGTCACTTGAGGTGCCGCTATCAACAGTCTGCCAATTTGTTACGCCAATTCCAGGACTAATGAACGTGGGATCTAAAACAGATTGAGTGTGTGAGCGGTGATAAGTGGCCGACCCTAAATTAAAGCACATCAGGTTGTGATCAGAAACCCAGTCCCAAAGGCGCTTGCCGCATGTATTAGTCCTAAAACCCCACGACACATGGTGAAAATTGAAGTCCCCAGCCACGAGAACTGGGTTTTTACAGTTAGCGAGTAACAAGTCCAGAGGTCTAACATCCTGGACTTCATTGGGGAAATAACAATTTGCTATTAAAAATGGAGAGCACCCAGGAAGTACAAAGTCTAGAGCCAAACTCTCACAGTCAGGAGACATTTGTTGAAAAGATACCATAGCCCTGTGGCAAAATTTTGAAGCGACTGAAGTTATTAAACCCCCTCCTCTAGACTGGCGATCTAGGCGAAATGAACGGTAATTTTTTATATGAAAATGTTTGTCGGTTGCAAGCCACGTTTCTTGCAGAATTATAGCATCCGGATTAAGCTGGGTAGAAATGCAGTGTAAATCTGTGGAACCTGAAAGAATAGAGCGACAGTTCCACTGCAGAACTCGCAACGACGCTATGGTTGCGAAAGCGTGGCAGCAGCAACTGCCTGCTCTAATATGGTATCCTTGGGTTTGGTGCCAAGCTGCTGCTTCTTTGATTTGGGCTGGGTGCGCTCAGAAGACAACGAATGAGACATGGGGGACCCGCTGCACTTAAGCCGCGCATCAGGCTCCACCATCTCGGAATCATAGATTATACCAACATTCCTCGAAGTACCCGAGGTAGGTACAGCGGAAGGGGCAGAAGTTTGTTCCTGGGGCTGTGATGCTACTGGAATTGTAGATCGAATAAGAGGAGAGGGAAGTGCTATCGAAAGAGGTGCCAAACCGGCCTGCACGATATGTGTAAGCTGAGTCGCTAGAACGTTTGTAAGGCATTCCGACACACTTGCGACAATCTTTTCTACCATTTTAGACATGGAAGCGTCCACAGCAGCTGCAATTGCCTGGGACAGCGTTGAGTCTAACTTGACACCTTACCAAGCGGTCACACCGGCATAACCATGGGCACGTTCTTTGACTTCTGAAATAGCGTCACGGCGCGAACAGCGTTTTCTGTCAATTATATCCAGAATTTGGATTTCCTGAGCTCGAGAGCGACAATTTGAGTAGTTTGCAGTGTGAGCACCACCGCAAAGGCAACACATCTCATTCTTCTCAGTTCAGGTGCTCGTTGAATGACCATCCCCACAGTTGCAACACCTCAAGTTGGATTTGCAAACGCCGGCGCTATGTCCATAGCGCCAGCAGTTCTTACACTGCAGAGGCCGAGATGATAACGGGTCTACCCAAAAAATTAGAGGCGATGCCTGATTTCAGTGCGGCAGGAAGTGCCGGCAAAGGTAGCAATTACAGATTCAGTGGGCATCCGCAAGTTGTTTACATCCCGGCTACTGCGGTGCACAGAAACAACACGTGCTGCCGACAGAAGCTCAAGAGTCTCTGCCGGAGACAGGGAAGAGTCTACCCCTCGTACAATACCTTTCGTGCACGCCAGATGTGAAGGGATAAAGGAACTTACCAGAAGAGAGGCAAAGGATGAGGAGTTTAGCAAATCTCTTACACAGGCGAGGTCTGGCGGTCTGCACAGAATCCCGCCGCGTCCAAACTGGCGTACCTCTAAGATCGACCCATAATGAGAAGTCGCCGACTGGAGAGCACCCCTAACAGCCTCAGGGTTCTTCATCTTGATTACACCACCATCCTTAGGCACCAGTGCGACAGCGATACTGCCGACACCACTGCACAAAAAAAGCTTCCAACGGCAGATCAGGGGACAGAGAAGCCGACCAGAGGGAGCTCCCCTGGCTGGGAGACTGGTCGACATAGCCCGGGCTTACTGCCTTACCGCGCAAAGACGCAGAGAGAAAAAGCCACAACCAGCCACCCGAAACATAGCCGATCGATCCCAGCAGAGCAGAGCTTCCAGAACCATCAGGGACAGCCTTCTTCTTCCCTCTTGAGCGAAACGAAGCTCTTCTTTTTCTTTCTTCTCTAACGACACCCGTCTTTTCTCCTCTTCTTTGTGTCCAAAAATTGTTTCCCAAGCATCGTAGACCTCCTCAACAGTCACCTTCTGCTGCTGCTCGAGAATTTTTTTTTTCTTTTCGCAGAACGTAGTGAAATCCCCAGGTCCTGGCAAATTTCGAGCATCTCCTGCACCTTAACTTCTCCATGGTGAGTTCCACCATGCGTTAGAAAGCCCGCTAAAACAAAAGCCCTAGCTTTAAGTGGACAAAACAGTTTCCCTAAACCAATTCCCTGACAACGGGAACCCGCACCTACCATCTGCTTGTGCTAGTACGGTCTGGCAAAATGAACGAAAAACATTGGACACTCACCCCGCCAAGGTATAGCTTACGCCCGTCAGTCCCGTAGCTGACGAGGTCCGTTGGAGCCGTTAACTTCGCGTGGACGTCCCAAAGCTGCCATCCAGTTGTTAGGATTCAGGTAGCGTGATGGGCCGGAGAAGAGACGAGGACGATCGGAGGAAGAAAACATGAAAGCTTTATACAAAGACTATTTACATAATGTACAAGTAAGGGCAACTGTGAGTGGCTCTCGGTAAAGGGAGCTTCTTAGCATTCGGGAGTCTCTCCCAGCAAAGGGTATCTCTCAAGAGGGGGGCTCTCTCTTGGTACCAAACCAGCAGCTCGTTAAATACTCTTCGTATTTCCCAGATCCCTAGCTGGGGAATACAGTTCGAAGAATGATGTCCAAACAAACGATGGCACTGATGGTACCACCCACGGCAGGGCGGTCCTGATGTTCCCTCGCAGCTCGGTCGAAGGAAAGAGAAAAGGACACGGTCGCGTTGTCTTCCACGCGGCCTCCAGGTGGGCGCGCACGTGGATCCGGACTGCGCCCATGTGGAACAGGAAGGCGCCTGTGTGACACAGGAATGCGGGCTGCGTCCGAGGAGGGGTTGAAAGATTTTGTACTCCGTCTTCTGATGACCCGAACGTGGATCCTCTGTCCCAGGCGCAGCTCTCGGGCAATTGTTCAACCCCAGCGTGACTGAAGAGGACAACACTCCATTCGTCGATCCGATGGCATGTTCGAACACGTGGGGACGCTATTATCGCCGCTGCTACCGATATTCCTGCAGCCACGTTTCTTCAATAGGGCTCATTCACCTTCGCGGTGGTTTTCAGGGAATCCTCCTCATGTCCAAATTCGGCGAACTCAACAGCAGGAAGGGAGCGCGAGCATACCAACGTGCATATACCTATTGGTTTTCGCTCCAGAACTCTGGCCCAAGCAGAGCGGTAATACTCCCAGTTAGAACGTGAAGCGCTGGCGCTGATTTTCGGTGTAACAAGATTCCTGGACTATCTTCTATAACGTGAATTTACGTTGGTCACGGGCCATCAACCACTCGTCAACCTGCTGAGACCTCACCGCAAGACACCGACTATGGCGGCTGCGCAAATTCAACGCTGGGCTGTGTACCATGGAGACTGCAATTACAAGCTTCAGTATACTCCTGGGAAGCAACTACTCAACTCGGATGCTCTCAGCAGACTGCCACAGCAGACCACCAGATAGGGAGGTGAAGGTGAGAACCCGGAATACGTCCTCACACTCGAAAGCTTAGATGAAGGTTTGGTCTCAACGCGTGAACTGAAGAATTAACAGCCGTCGACTCGACATTGCATAAGGTTCAACATCACGTGTTGCGCGGTAGGCCACCAAGCAAGACAATCATGAAGCCCGATTAAGCACCTTATTATGAGCGTAGACTATGGTTGTCCTTGGCCCACGACCTCGTATACTAGGGAAATCGCGTCGTTATACCAAGTGACGCCAGAGAGCGCTTCCTGGAACTTCTTCACGAAACCCACAAAGGATCATCTCCTATGAAAGCCGTGGCACGCTCCCTATTTGGCTGGCCAGGACTTGACCGCGACATAAAGCAGCGCACGGCCAATTGTGGATTGTGGATATTTCATAGCCGATTTACCTATGCCACCGGCTGCACCTCCCCTAAACTGGCCGAAGACTGAAGAACGGTGGTCTCGGATCCATAGCGACTTCGCAGGACACGTAACCGGAAGATGATCCTTGTGGTAGTGGACGCGCACTCCAAATTGATTGAAGCGATTCTTATGAAGCATGCAAACGTAGAAAGCACAATAAGGGATCTGAGGATAATGTTTGCCCGTTTTGGTGGGCCACGTACAATTGTATTTGAGAACGGCCCACAGTTCACGAGTAAGGAATTTGCCACATTTACAGCAAAAAACAACATTACGCATCTGTGCATGGCACCTTTTCGCTCACAGTCAAACGGAGCTGCTGAAAGGGCGGTGCGAACGATAAAGGAGGGTATTCGTAAAATCAAGGGCGGTGATCTCGTTGAGAAATTGGTACGACTGCTGTTCAATTATGGACGAACACCTGTGAAGACTGGGAAATCGCCTTCAGAGATGCTCCTCGGGCATCAAATAAGATCGCGTCTAGACACCTGCTTGCCTGTGAATGTTGCAGGTCCAAGTGAGGGGAGCATGACTGGACACTGTCGCCAGACAGCACCGTGTACGTCCGCAATTAAAGACAGGGAGAGAAGAGGATCCCTGGTCGTGTCAAATCGGCGACAGGAGTACGGATGGTAAACATAGAGACTCCCTCTGCCATCGTCAAGTGGCATGTCGATCAGGTGCGCTGGCACTCGGATTCATCACCAAGGTTTCCGGTCACCGATACGACTGCTCGTGGTCCAGGTCCCAACCAGACGCCAGGACCCAGCACGGCCGCCAATGCAACCACTCCCTTGGAAGCGACCGCCTGAGATGATTCTCCTGATACAGCCCAAATTGCGGGCAACAACATTCAACTTCGCACTCCTCCTCTCCCGCCTACCTTGAGTCCGACCGAAGCTTCGCAGCAAGTCCTGCTACGGTCAACGAGGCGGCGCAAGCCAGTGCAAAGGTGCCATTTTTGAGGAGAGGGTAGTCTTGTGTATTCGTCATGCTAGAGTTCTGCGCATGCGCAGAACACTTCCATTCTTTCTTACCGCTCCTACTTTCCTTCCCACTTAAGGGGATAAAAGCGATCACACGTCCCAAATAAACGTATTCTATGTTCGAGCTGTCTGTGCCTCGTAACTGTCCGCATCCCGTCAATCACAGATTCCCGCGCGCTGCTCTTCTTGCTAGAACTTTTGTAGCATTGCATCTTCCTCTGACTGCCGCATTTCTGCTCCTGGCTCGGGCTTTTGTCGCATCGCTGCGGCTATTGACTGCGGCAAGTCTTCCTCTTGTTGGGGCTCTTGTCGCATCGCTGCAGCTTTTGATTGCCACAACTTTGATGGCCTGTTGTTGATTTTGTCGCATCGTCTTCGCCTCTGATATCCGCCGCTACCCGAGTTGATCGGGCTTTTGTCGCATAAGCTTGGCGTCTGATTGCAACACGTATACACTTAGAGATGTTTTTGTCGTATCGCCTCGGCCTCTCATTGCCGCATCTTTGGGTCTTTCTGGTGATTTTTTCGTAATGCCGCGAATATTTGCAATGCTTGTTCGTTTTTCAAATCTGCCGCCACACCACCTTATCGCTTTCTTTTCGACGCAAGACGCGACTAGATTTATCTCGATTGATCGCAGCTAGGCAGAGCTGATTCTACGTTGTTCCGGAATGTTCTAGTAACTTTGCACGCTTTATCTCGAAAGTTCGCTATCAGCTTTAAATTGAGCACGGCCGACAGCGGCGGGCATTCTGTTCGATGACCGCCGAGCACGTTTGTCGCTTCGCCGCTGCCGAGTTATTCAGTCCATTTTGGGTTCAAGTCAGCCCAATAAAGTTTTCTTTTAGAAGACCCTTTCGTCCGTCTTCATCGCTGCTTCGACTGCCGTCACCACTACGTGACATCTGGTGGAGGTGCGGGGTGCCCTTCCTTGTTCCTGACGCCCCCTTAAAGTCGTGAAGCCAGCCCTCAGCGCTTCCCACCCGAGGACGAGCCAGCAGCTCAGCGAGCCTGCCGACGTCTCCAGGGAGAAGAGCCTGAGTTCGGGAAACTGCCGGACCGCACCAGACACTGAAAAGACGCTGCTACGAGCCCCGCAATCTCGCCGAAAATGTCGACACCGATCATACTACAGCAGCCGCGGGTGCCGCCCACTTTCAATGCATCCCTACGCGAAGACCCTGAAGAATCGTTGGATCAATTTGAGCGCGTGGCGTCATTAAACAAGTGGGATGATGCGGCAAAAATTAAACACGTGTTCTTCTCATTGGACGGCTCCGCACGCACGTGGTACGAAAACTACGAGTCGTCCCTTACGACATGGGAGCAATTCAAGAGAGAACTATTGAAGGTATTCACCAGTGTCGTGAGGAACGAAAGAGCCGAACGACTCCTCGAGTCCAGGATCCAGCTTCCGAATGAGCCCGTCCGCGGTTACGTTGAGGAGATGAACCACCTATTTCGCCGCGCCGACTCCGGGATGACCGAGGAAAAGAAAGTTCAGTTTTTAATGCGCGGCGTAAAAACAACTCTTTGGCAGCCTCGTCCGCCAGCCGGCAAAAACAGTAAAGGAATTCATCCAAGAACCCTGCACGATTGAGAAGACCCTCGACCTAAGAGCTCGGCAGTACAACCGCCCTTCCTCTGCCTGTGCAATCCGTTCGGACACGCCGGCCACCACCAGCGACAGCTTGCGGGAAGTTATCCGCGAAATCGTCCGAGAGTGGCTACGCCGATTACTGCCATCCTCCCCACAGCCGCAAGCAGCGACTCTGATGGACGTGGTACGGGAAGAAGTGCAATACTTGGCACCCCGACGGCCACCGAACCCCAGGTCATCACCTACGCCGCTGCAGTAAGGACTGCTCAGCCCCAACGACAACCCCCACGTCCTCACCGAGATGAGCCACTTGTTCCACAACTCCGCCTCCCAGCCCCCGCCCGCCCAGCCTATGACCGACGCTCAAGCCCCAGGAAATGCGATGCCTGGAGGAATTCCGACAACCGGCCGTTGTGCTTCCATTGCGGTGAGGCCGGCCATATTCTTCATCACTGCCCGTACAGACGTATCGGTCTTCGGGGATTTGCCTTTAACGCCCCACGACCACGCTTCGGACAACATCCGCAGGAAATCGACGAGTACCTGCGTCGAGAAGAGTACACGCCGACCCGCTTTTCGCGCTCACCATTGCCGTCAGCCTCACGCTTGGCGTCGCCACGCCGCAGCTGCGCAGTCGCGGTACGAGGAAGGTCTCCCATCCCCTGCAGGGGAAACTAAAGGCAGCAACCTCTGGAGGTGAGGTTGCTCAAGAGCGAAACGCCGAAGATCCTCCTCTGACCACGCTCCATGAAGACGCTGCACCCGCGACGCCGCATGAAGAACCGGCACTCGATGCACCAACGCCGCACTCAATGAGAACCCCGACCACGACGCAGGCTGCCTTGAAAACGACGCCGCCACCCAGAAGAGTTTCGACCACACTCCCCACCCACGACTCGCATACGCGACGAAGCCGTGACCCGACGCCGAGAGCGACATGCAATGCAAGAGCCAGGACCTCCGACTTAGAAGTGACTATCGACGGCCGGAAAATTACCGCTCTAGTCGACACAGGAGCCGATTACTCGGTGATGAATGGAACATTCGCTGCGCAGCTGAGAAACGTCACAACGGATTAGGACAGCCCACAAATTCGCACCGCAGGAGGCCACCTCATTATGCCATCAGGACGATGCACAGCGCGAGTGACTGTCAAAGGACATACCTATCCTGCCACCTTTCTTGTGCTACCGCAATGCTCCCGCATAGTGATCTTGGGTATGGATTTCCTTAATGAGCAACAGGCGATCATCGACCTCCGATCCAAGCAGATCACGCTTTCGACGGACAAAGCCATCGCTTCGTTGAAAACTTGGGAAAATCACGTGTCCTGACTGTCCTGGAGGAAGAAGGGAGCGTCCCACCCCGATCAAGCTTTATCGTTACCGTAGACGCCACAAACGCCATTAACGCTAAAGCCATCATCGAGGGGAACATGCAGTTGCTTCTAGACCCAGGAGTCAGCATCGCAAGAGGCATCGCATATTTCCCCACTGGCCAGGCCGAAGTACTGCTGACTAACTTCAGCGAAGAATACCGGCACATTAACAGAGGAACGACGATTGCTTTCTTCGATGAAATATCTGACGTACGAGACTCCTTCGCCCTCTCCGACCCCTCCGCAAAAGATTCGCCTGACCAAGAGAACTCGCAAACTTTCAACAACCCAGCCCTGCAACGGAACAGACGAGACCAGATCCGCAATCTGCTTCAAAGCTACAGTGAGTGTTTTTCGACATCGCCGAAGGTGCGACAGACGCCAATTGCCAAGCATCGTATTATAACGGATCAACACGTCCGACCTCTCCGTCAAAGCCCCTACCGTGTGTCACCGCGAGAACAACAAGCCATCCGGGACCAGGTCGAAGAAATGCTTCGCGACGACGTCATCCAGCCTTCAAACAGCCCATGGGCGGCACCGGTTGTTCTAGTTAGAAAAAATGACGGCGCACTTCGATTCTGCGTGTATTACCGCCGCTTGAACAGCATAACAAAGAAGGACGTCTACCCCCTCCCCCGCATCGACGACACACTGGACCGCCTCTGCAATGCCAAATATTTCTCATCTATGGACCTCAAGAGCGGCTACTGGCAAATTGAGGTCGAGGAAAGAGATCGCGAGAAGACAGCATTCATCAATCCGGATGGGCTGTTTGAGTTCAAGGTGATGTCATTTGGTCTCTGTTCCGCACCAGCGATGTTTCAGCGAGTAATGGATACAGTGCTGGCAGGCCTGAAGTGGCAAATTTGTCTGGTATATTTGGATGACGTCGTTGTCTTCGCCTCGAACTTTGGAGAGCACCTCAAAACACTTCGAACAGTACTAGACGCAGTCAAGTCGTCTGGCCTCACCTTGAAAGCAGAGAAATGCCACTTTGCTTACGAAGAGCTGCTGTTTCCAGGCCACATCGTTAGCAAGGAAGGAGTACGCCCAGACCCGCAGAAAACAGCTGCTATTGAACAGTTTCCACCGCCGGCCGATAAGAAAGCAGTGCGCAGATTTCTCGGACTGTGCGCATACTACCGACGATTTGTCAAAAACTTTTCGCGCATCGCCGAGCCCCTGACCCAACTGACGAAGGCAGACGTGCCGTTTAAATGGGAAGCGCCGCAAGCAGAAGCCTTCAAGGAACTTCAGCGTCGATTACTGTCCAAACCGATCCTTGCGCATTTTGATGAAAACGCCGATACTGAAGTTCATACTGACGCAAGTAGCGTGGGACTAGGCGCCGTCCTCGTTCAAAAAAGCGACAGGCTGGAGAAAGTCATCGCATACGCTAGCCGTTCCCTTTCCAAGGCCGAGGCTAACTATTCGACAACTGAGAAGGAGTGCCTAGCCATCATCAGGGCTACGTCAAAATTCCGCCCCCGCCTCTACGGACGGCCGTTCAAGGTGGTCAGCGACCACCACGCGCTCTGCTGTCTTGCCAATTTGAAGGACCCCTCTGGCCGTCTCGTTCGATGGAGACTGCGTCTCCAGGAGTTTGACGTCACCGTCGTTTACAAGTCCGGACGCAAGGTCTCTGACGCCGATTGCCTCTCACGAGCCCCAGTAGATGCACCGCCACCGGACGACGATGAGGACGCCTTCCTGGGACCGATCAGCCCCAGCTCTTTTGCTCAGCAGCAACGCTCGGACCCCGACCTAAAATGCCTCATCGAGTACATGGAAGGCAAGGTTTCTTCATCCCCCGCTTCATTCAAGCGAGGACTGCCTTCCTTCTGTATGCAGAATGAGGTCCCTGTGAAGAAGAACTTTACAGCGAACAAAACAGCCTACCTCCTTGTAGTACCTACTTGTCTCCGCGAAGAAGTTCTACAGGCTTCACACGACGAGCCGACAGCTAGACATCTCGAGTTTACTCGCACCCTCCGCCACATTCAAGACAAGTATTACTGGCCCCGAGTGTCTGCCGATGTCGCGCACTATGTGAAAACCTGCCGAGATTGTCAGCGACGAAAGACTCCTCCCACACGACCAACAGGATTTCTGAGCCCGATTGAACCTCCCTCAAGGCCCTTTCAGCAGATTGGCATGGACTTGCTTGGCCTTTTTCTAACGTCAACATCTGGAAATAGTGGATGATCATAGCGACCGACTACCTGACCCGCTACGCCGCGGCGAAATTCCTACCGAGCGGAACAGCAGCAGAAGCCGCCAAAATTTTTCTGGAGTGCATTCTTCTTCGACACGGCGCCCCCGATGTGCTCATCACAGACAGAGGAACGGCATTCAGGGCGGAACTAACGCAAGCCATCCTGCGCTACATCCAAACCAGCCACCGGAGGACACCTGCATACCATCCGCAGACCAACGGACTAACCGAGCGCTGAACAAAACCATCGCCGATATGCTCGCCATGTATGTCGATGCCGAACACAAAACCTGGGATGTCATCCTGCCTTACGTCGTCTTCGCCTACAACACCGCAGTGCAGGAGACCACACATATGACGCCTTTTAGACTCGTCCATGGCAGAGAGGCCACGACCAGACTAGACGCCATGCTGCCCAACGTTACAGAAGAAGGGAACGTCGATGTTGCCGCCTACCTTCAACGCGCAGAAGAAGCTCGAAGGCTTGCCCGATTACGGATCAAAAATCAGCAGTGGTCCGACGCCAGACGCTACAACCTACGAAGACGCAACGCGGAATACAAGCCAGGAGACCAAGTCTGGGTGTGGACGCCCATTCGCCGCCGTGGATTGAGTGAAAAGCTTTTGCGCCGCTATTTCGGCCCGTACAAGGTTCTTCGTCGCCTAGATGATTTGGATTATGAAGTCATCCCTGACGCAATGAGTGCTTCCCAGCGACGCCGCGTACGACCAGAAGCCGTCCATGTAGTCCGTCTGAAGCCGTATTATGCGCGATAAAGGCCGCTGCATTTCCATGCTCTATTTTCGCAAGATCCTTTTTTTTCTCTTACTATTCGCATTATATGTTTAATGCACCATGTCGATGCTTCTTTGAGAGGGGAGTAATGCCGCGAATATTTGGAATGTTTGTTCGTTTTTCAAATCTGCCGCCACACCACCTTATCGCTTTCTTTTTGACGCAAGACGCGACAAGATTTATCTCGATTGATCGCAGCCAGGAAGAGCTGATTCTACGTTGTTCCGGAATGTTCCAGTAACTTTGCACGCTTTATCTCGAAAGTTCACTGTCAGCTTTAAATTGAGCACGGCCGACAGCGGCGGCCATTCTGTTCGACGACCCAAATCCGCCTTGGACGACCGCCGAGCACGCTTGTCGCTTCGCCGCCGCCGAGTGATTCAGTCTATTTTGGGTGCACGCGTCAGCCCAATAAATAGTTTTCTTTTAGAAGACCCTTTCGTCCGTCTTCATCGCTGCTTCGACTGCCGTCACCACTACGTGACAGTATCGTCGTCGCCTCTGTTAGCCGCAGCTATGCGTGTTGATTAGGCTTTTGTCGCATCCCCATGGCCTCTTGTTGCTGCAGCTTTACGTTTTTCTGGCGCTCGCGTCGCCTCACCTCCGTTTTTATTTGCCGCAGCTCTGCTTCTTGCCGGCTGATTTATCCCATCGTCTCTGCCTCTGATCGCCTTGTATCTTCCTCTCGACAGCTCTTTTGTCGCAACGACTTGGCCTCTGCAGAAGGCACCGGCAGAAGGGACCAATCGACCCCCCCCTCCCCCCCTCCACCCCTTTCGTCTTTTGGTAGCAAGTTCCTGCCTGAGCTTGCCAGTCTGAGTCGAGAACACCTGAGAGACCGGAACAGCTACTCCCATGCTACAAGATTGTCTGGGAGCGCATGCAAAAAGTGCACTTTGTTACACCTGAAGTGCGGCATTAGCAAGCGCACCTTATTCTACCATTTATGTTTCATTTTAAAAGAAGTTGTTTGCTACGCCTTTGTAACTTGAGCCGTTTCGTTGGAAATAACTTGGCAGCTTCGTTCTGCGATTACATGACGCTGGCTACCTGTTGCTGCTGATGAGGCTCATAAATGATGAAAATAAATATAACTGATAGTGCGGGCAAGTAATGAGATGGCACACAAACATATGTACCAATGAGGTCACTTGAAGTTGAAGTTGAAGTTTATTCCTTTCTTACAAAGAAGGAGCCGGGACTAAAAGCTGTGGCGACAGCTTGACAATGGTCCCGGCTCCTTTACATACCCGGCAGTACAGGAGGAAAAGAGACGGCTATACATACAACGAACATACATACATACAAAGCAAAAGTAAATAAATCAACACTTCGCAGGCCACCTATGCACATCATGCAAAAATTACAACATAAAATGCGATGCGATGAAAAGGTCATAGATAATCATACAAAGAATGGTGCATAATAATCAGAAAGATTGCATCTGAAATTCTCAAGGAAACCGGCAGTATTCCCGAATTTCGTGTTTTGATTTTCGGGTTATGTCAAAATTTTCTTCGTTTAATCGGTTCAGCAGAATTGGAAGGTTATAACATAAGGATTGATTCACATAATAGGCTCTTGGTGCTGGGGTAAACCAATTTCTCTGTGTCTTGTGTCACGGCAGCTGGCGTTTTCTCTGAGTTGTGCAAGCAAAATTATGAGGTTGTCGGGGTGTTTTAGGTGAGATGTGTAACATGATAGTAGTCTATAAGTATTTAACGCAAATATTGGAAGGATTTTCTATTTTACAAAAATATTCCTGGTGGGAGAAAAGAGTGGTACATTGGCAATACATCTCACTGCTTTTTTCTGAAGCAGATGTATCTTGTTAAGATTTGTTATGCCTGTTGTGCCCCACACTATGTTACAATATTGCAAATGAGAAAGTACTAACACATTGTAAAGTATGATCTTTACATTATAGGAAGAATGTGCCTAAACCGCGCAAGTACACCAAGGGCTGAGGCGACCTTTGAACGTATGTAATCAATATGTGTCTTCCAAGTTAAATTGCTTGAAAAGGTAACTCCCAGTGTTTTTACGGACTCAACGAGCTCTATAAGCTGGCTATTTAGTACGGCTTTGATAGGTCGCGATATTTTCTTTCCCTCAGGACGGAACAACATAATTTTAGTCTTCACTGGATTTATTCGTAGATAATTTGCTTCTGCCCATAAACTGAGTTGAATAAGTGCATTGTTTGTTTGTTTTTCGACGTCTGTTTAGGAAGTACCTGTGATAAAGAAAGATGTGTCATCAGCATATGATACTACATGAGCGCTACTTGTGCTGTGGAAGCTTTAAGCTAACTGGCAGCACATGCTATCAAAATTACACAAGTGTTTCTTAATTACATTTATTTTACTGTGTGACACGCGGACTCAAGGTAGCACTTAGGAAAAGCCTCCACGAATATAAGAAATGTTTGCGAAATGGCCCAACCTTGTGCCGAATAATTTTCTTACAGTGAAGACTACCCACATCAGACAGTTGCTCTTAACCTGCATATTGTCTCTAAGCAGAGAAAGGAGTTCTTTAATGTATAGCTCTAGCACGCTCAATCGAGCGTGTGTAAAAACCTCAAGTAACCAGGGATGCTCTCGTAGTGCATTAAGAAAGTTCCGTTATCTAACAGTGTATGTAGTAGGTATATGTTTAGTGTTTTCAGTGCTACTATGAAAGGTGCCACCAAGGTTTTTTAATATATAGCCCTAGCAAAAACAATCGAGCATGTGTAAAAGCCCCAAGGGGCCAGGGATCCGCACGTCTTGCGTAAAGAAGGTTGCGTTATCTAACAGGACAAGTAGGAGGTACATGTTTTGTCACCGTTGTTGAAGTTTTTATTGTACAGAATGCCGTTGCGCATACAAAAAGAGCTCATATTTCGGGAAAACTATAGGGGAACGTGGTAGCAAAGTCCTAAAAATGGTCAACGATAGATGTTAAGCGCGAGTCGCTTTGCTACAATGTCATTCCAGTGTCCTGAGTTCTAGTGTCGTGAGAGCGTCAACCTTAAATTTCCTTGTCCTCATGCGCAAGGTTTACCCAGGCAGCACATGTCATCGGCCCAATATTGTGAACGCGTTGGCCATCCGTGTTCCTACAGTGGCCCGTTATTGCCAATGCGTGACCAACACTGGCGGTTCAATTCGAGAACGCGTCCATTAATGGCCTGGCTAGGCTCTTTTTTCCCGAACATTGGCATACCCTGGTGAACAACGATCTACGATGGCCAGCCAGGTGTAATAGCTCGCTAACATCGCGTACAACTTGGCATTCGACGGCGAGTATCGTCCTTGCAGATGCGATGGCTAGCCAGAGTGGCATATATCATGGCACTAGTTCGTTGATACTGTCATGCCAATTTTTATAGCAAGTGAGCATTAGACATATCTTCTTATAGACTGGTCAATATTGCCCTGGAAGTTGGTGTGGCTTCCCAACAATGTATACAAACTGGGCTTGCCTGCCCAATCTTGCCCCAACGGTTGCGACGGATAGCCAGTGTAGCACAAATCTTGGGATGTGTTGGTCAACATATTCCCACCAGTAACGATCGATTCTGGGAAATGTGTATATCCTAGCAACTTTTCTTCAAAATTGTCCTGCCTTTTGCGACTGGCCTCCGAAATTGCATACTCAACGAAGTAACTGTTCAGAGAACAACGCATTTTAGTACAGATGACAAACTGGTTGCCTTTTTCGGATGTGTGTGCCTTCCGGAATTGATATGCGGGGGCAGTGAGGCAGTGCTGGCGGCATGAGGTCTTATGCCAAGATCGCTGAAAGAGAGAGAGTGCAATCCTTTATCTCTCAAATAGGAAGAGCCGACGCAGATGGTGAATTCCCGGCATCTTCTTGTTCCGCTTATTAGTCCGGAATACCACAAGATCCGCCGCCTCGCGAGCTCAGAGTACGACGACATCTTGTGCCGTCGCACTCCATCTCTCAAGGAGGAACGTCTCCCAAGCCTCATTACTGGCAGTAGGGTGGGAAGTGGGGACTGTGTTGACAGGTCCGCACCATGTAGGATAGAGAACAGTGCTCGTCACAGTGTGGGCACAAAGGATTCACTTTCGAGTCATACTGAGCAGCCACGGCGGGACACCAGAAGGCGTTTGTCTGACACGAAGGAAGTCGGGGAGTATTTGATATTCCGTGCAAATACTAAACAATTGCTTGAAAAACGCCTAGTAGGTTAAAGAATCAGTAAAGAAAGCAATCTCACTTGGGGCTAGGCTAAAGTAATTGTTTTTTTCCTGAGTTAGCACTGAAGCCTTCTTTCCCAAAAGTAACCGTAGTGTGTGTGCGTGTGTGCGCGCGTGTGTGTGTACGTGCGCTTGTGCATGTGCGTGCTAGTGCAACTTCCAACATCAATGCACATTTCCGTGGGGACACATCCGCCATCACTGGTAAAAAATTGGAGGACGCCTAAGCTTCGCCTTTAAGATTGCAATGCGATAGCTTGTTGCATCGTTTCCAGGCAGTCTGCAGAACACCATTGCCCGTTCGACGCGACGCCTTGTCTCTTGAAAAAATCGCTCGGTGTATCTAGCAAGGCCTTCAAAAGAGCCCAATAACCGCCCGAAGAGTTCAAGAACGGGCGGCAGTGACGCTGTTCTCTGAATTGGTCGTTCAGTGTCTCTGTTGTGGTCTTGATTTTAGAAGAACCGAAATGTGCTGTAACGCTCATATATCGGTAGACACTTCAACCACGTCGTGAGGGCATGGAGGAAGTTTGTTGTTGGATTAGTGGTCTGCGTCTTCGCTGCCGCCATACTCGTTGACCACAACAGCACACAGACGGGTATGTCACAGGCGCTGGAGGAGTACGTACATGACGCACAAATTTCTGGTCACCACTGTCTTCCCGAGTGAAGGCCGAAGAGGTCGAGAAGGGTTGCACCCACGCTGAGGCCTGCAGGGGCAAAACCGTTCCGTTATCACCGGACTCCGGGTTCGAAACATTTGTGATCTGCTAAGGTTTCGTCTACCGGTTCTCTGAATTAAAATCCACAACCATTGTGCAATATCAGCGCAAGTTAAAAAACTCCAGGCCACTGAGCGCAGTAGTCGTTGTGGCAAGCACAGAAGATGCTGCTGTAGCATCACCGTCTTTGCATTCCGGGTCATTTGGTACTGGCGGAAGGGAGCCGATAATGCAGGGCGGACCAGAAGACAGGGATGTCACCGCCACGAAGTCTCGACGGGAGGACGGCTCAAGGGCCGTGTGAAAATTCTTATCAGGAGTTGAGCGAAAATAAACAGGTGCGTGTGTGTCGGAACAGGTGCTTAAAGCAGTAGTCGGGTTGTGTGGCTCTGCAACCGTAGGAACGACGGAATGGTACGCGTCGCAGTCGGTGGCAGGGCATAGTATGGAGAGGAGGCACCAGGCAGGAGTGACTGAGCGGGTGCCGCAGGTATGGGCACAGTTGGTGGAGTCGTCAAGTGCGGCCTAAATCGGCATCGGAAACGCAGAGAGGTTCGAGCAGTGGGAGACTTCTGGCATGCTGCTGTGCTGGCCATGAAGAGCTCGTCCGCGGCCCTGGGCAGCGGGCAGTGGCACATCCCAAACACGGTGAGTGCTTGAGAAATTGCAAGATTGACAGCAGTAGCGAGCGTGGGACTCATAGTGCGCGGGGGGACGAGCAGCGGCGACGAGCCCCGAAGAAACGTCTTCCGTGTGGAGTGCCTCATAGCGCCGAAACTGGAATGAGGCGCCAGCGCGATGTGTTTTTAAGGCAGAACTTTTGGAAGGCAGCTTGTCGTTCTCACGGCTGAGCGCAGCGGGGGAGGCGCGTACCCGGTCTAAGCCATCGCCGGGGGCTGACTGAGCGGATGAAATGGGAGCTGAAAAACACTGAGCCGCAGGCAAGGTGTCCATGAGCTCGTCAGCTGTTGTGGCCATAGCGGCGATGTCCGATGTCGACACACTAAGAATCGCGTGCACATGTTCAGTTAGACGTTGCAGGAACACTTCCCGCCGCAGCGATGCGTCCAGAAGCGGAACATGCTTATCAGCCAGCATTTTAAGTAATACAGAGCAGGAGAGAAGTTTCCGCTAAAGAGACAGAAATCATAACCTTCCTTTAGCTAAGGGCTTTTTTCAGACACCTATTTCTGCTTGTAACCATATGGCACACGTTATGAATAAGGGGTAAATTATGCGTGATAGCTCGCTTACTATTTATTGCAATGCACTGTGTGGTGAAGCGGTGTCCCTATGAACGTTGATACAAAAAATAGTGAAAGATAAACTAGGCTTAGACTTCACTGTGGTCTGAATGCCATAGCATTAAGCGTCCCGTTCTCGAGAAAAGTCGGTGGCCATCCCCAAGAAAACGCAGGTGGCCCATCTGGAGGGCAGGCGGCAACCTGCCCACTGAGTTGAGGGCAATCTGCCCAATATGGCAGGTTGAAATGTAATTATTTCAAATAAATTCAACCCTATTGCCACCTATTGGCCTTGACACTATACATCAGATGTGTGGTCGAGGGATATATAGCACCCTGAACAATCGGTGCAAAAATAACGCCTGCGGGAGCTCATTAAGAGCAACGTAGGCTTCGTAACTTTCAGCGGTGGCTCTATTTGAAACAATCCCCTGCTACGGCTGGGCCACACCGCTTAACCTTTGCACTGTTGTGCCGGTAGTAGCATGTGGGCTCTTTATTGTTACGTGACGGCAAGCCGATGAAGAGACATCTATACGACAGATGGCTTTGGAATGATTTCTGGTGGTGGGCCTAGCTCGAGCTCTCGATGTTGTTCTTGCATTCGTGGAATGGCACATATCCATGACGGGTGATTGGCCAGGGTTCAGTGGGGAGACCCCATAGAATACGGTAAACTAGTGCCTAGCTAATGCTTGTTCCTTGGGTGAATTTTAAGAGCAATTAAAAATAAAAGAACACACGTTTGGAGAGAATATCTGAGAATTAAATATATGAACATAACAAAACACTTTTAAATGCTGGAGTTTTGGAATCAATTAGCAAGGGAATCTGCCGGCAGCTCTTAGGTAATTGTCGAGGTATTCGCAAACTTGATGCAATGCAAAACCCCTGACGCTCGCGCCTAACGAGAAGAGGAGGAGGGGAACCAAAAAAATGAGTATTAACTTTGTAATAGAAATTTCTGGGTGTGCTCTCCTCTGATGCGCAAATCTCCGGCAAGAAAGTAGGCAATGCTCCAATGTTTCGACTTCAAAACAAGCCGCACAAAGGTTTGTGGGACTGAACCCGCATCTACAAAAGATTTAAACGGAGAATACTGCACCGCATGAGTGTCATCGCTACCTCACACTGCCGGGTTTTGCACGCACGAGCCTTCCATGAGTACATGAGATGTTGGTAGTCAAGATTAGAGAGTAGCGGATCGGTGCACCTGGCGGTAATAAAGTGAAAACGCTGAAATATAGTCATTCCGAAAAGAACAAGATTAGGGACGCTACAGGCAACAGGTGAACAGATTTTGCCAAGAAGTGTGCTGCCTAAATTTGTGAAATACCGCAGGTACCTGAAATCCAAACAAAGCGCACCGCGTTCACCCATCTAGGAAAAAAAACTTTAGTAAGCGTCTCAGAACAGCGTTTCGTGTGGACTCCAGCACCAACAAAACAGAGACAATCTGAGAGGCATATCACTCGAGAAATATTTTCGGGAATTTTCAAAGTGACCAGCCCAAGAGCCATAAGCTCTGCTCGAAATATGGTTGTGTAATCCGGGACACTAACCGAAAAGCTCCACGAGAGAGACTCTGAAAAATACCAACCGCTGCCTTCTAGCCGGCCCCAGACGCATCTTTAGCAATCACAGTATGGTGCGGGAAATGGGCAAGGTGATCAATGAGGAGTCCAGTTAATGTCCTTGCCGGCAAATGCTTCGCATTAGGTGGGAAAATATAATCAAAAGCAATATCCGGAGGGGACGCTGCCCAACCAACTCTGCATACAAAACTGAGATCCATACCAATGTCCGAGCATTGGTCACGATCGTGCGATATAGACGAATGCAATGATGATGAAAGATAAGAAGTGGCAATGGGTGTTGCAGTAGGGAGGAACAAAGATGAAGGGCTCTCTGTTAGGGCTCTTTGTGAGTAGTCAGTGGGGTCTCTGGTCATTAGCGGTGGACTCGATTTAGTGGGGTCTTAGGCCGTCTGTTCTCATGTGGGGGCGGTCAGTGGGGTCTTACCTTAGTGGCAGCGGTCTTCGTGTCGTCGCGTGTTTGGTCGTGACTTGGGGTTGGGGGAGGAGAGCTGCGGCGTCGGGGCATACCTGCCAGACTGAGGATGTGCTGGCAGGTGCCAAGTTGCGAGTACTTTAGAGAAGACCTCGGAGGACAGGAGGCTGCAAAGCTCCGGGACTGGTACGATGAATATACCCAGCACCTATAGTGTTATTGATGGCTTTAGTGTTATTGGCTTTCGTGGCGCCTACGGCGACGATGACGCTTGAACGGAGTGGGACGCTAACTCCTTCCTCGTGGAAACTCAAGGCAACTGGATTTTCTAGAGTTCTCATCGAAGAGATGGCCTTGTCCGTCGAAAGCGTGATTAGCTTGGATCGCTAGTCGATGAACGCCTGATGCTCATTAAGGCAATCAATGCCCATAATCACTTCGCGGGAAGGTTGCCGTAGCACAAAAAACATCGCAAAAGAGGTATGTTCTTTGAAAGTCCCTCGCGCTGTGCATCATCCTGACGGCGTATTGAGGTGGCCCCCTGCGGTGCTATTTTGTGGGCCGTCCAGAGCGGTCGTGACTGTCCACAGCTCCGCAGCGAATGTATCATTCATCACCGAGTAATCGGCTCCTGTGTCGACTAGAACGGTAACTTTCCGGCCACTTCTAAGTCAGACGTCCAGTCTTTTGAGCTGCACGTCGTCCTGGCCGTCTTGTCATGGTTTCGTTTGGTATGGGGATCGTGGGTAGGGCGTGTTCGCCGAAGGTCTTCTCGGTGGCGGCGTCGGTTTTTGTGGTGGTTGAAATTGTCATTGTATGCGGCGTAGGCGTGAAGGGGCTGGCGTCTTCACGCGGCAAGGTCGATGGAGGATCTTCGGCGTTTCGCTGGTAAGCAACCCTCCTCCAGACGTTGCAGTCTTAAGTATGCCCTGCGTGGGCAGGGAGACCTTACTCACACCGCGGCTGCGTAGCTGCGCCATGGCGACGCAAAGCGCGAGTCTCACGGCAATGGTGAACGCTAAAGGTAGTTCGACGCGTACTCATCTAGACGCAGGTACTCGTCAGTTTCTTGTGGACGTTGGCCGTAGCGTGGTCATGGTGCGTCGACGGCAAATCCACGAAGGCCGATACGTCGGTACGGGCAGTGACAAGGTTATGGCCGGCCTCACCCCAAAGGAAGCTGAACGGCCGGTTGTCGTTAGTCCTTAGTGAAAAACAGCGCACAAGCAGACACAGACAGAAAGAAGGGGACAAGCGCTGAACTAGCAACTGAGGTTTTATTGAGAAGCATGGCGAAATATATACAGCACAGCATACGCATTCAAAAAACATATAAACAGCACATAAAAGGCGGATAAGAAGCCAGCATCCCAACTCATCGCTTAACGTCGCATATCCAAGAATTCCATCTCTTTTGTTGAAAGAAGGATAGACGGGGTGCTGACACATGAGTCCTCCGCTTTTGCTATCGCCCTAGCCTCGATAATTTCCCTTGTTATTGTGCACTTGTTTCGTGCCAGGATTTTGCAGCCGTGAAGGTCGGGTATGCAGGCAGGTTTATGATTGCAACGGTGACAGTGCTTAGCCAGAAAACCTGATGAAGCAATGGATCTTACATTGTTGTTATGCTCCAGTAATCTTTCGTTAAGACACCGACCGGTCTGGCCGATGTATCTGCTTCCACACGGTAACTTAATTTCATAAACGACACCCTGATCACATGCAACAAAAGGATTCTGGTGTTTGATTTTGCATCCAGGACGAGGCTTTTTCATTGGATTTGTCGCTTTACACAGTTTTATTAGTTTTTCTGGGGCAGAAAACACAACCTTAACATCGGCCTTCTTGGCTATTTTCTTAAGGTTGTGCGAGATCTTATGCATATAAGGGATGACCACAACTTTTTGTTTATCATCTCTTTGTCCCTTTTGTTGATTGCATCCCGTCTGCCCTTCCGCTTTTTTCTCTTTTAGAACACCTTCCGCCACTGACACTAGCAATTCACTGGGGTAGCCAGCCGCGCCTAGACGGGCAGTTTGTTTCATTAGGCTTTCCTCAACTGTGTGAAAACACGACCTGTTTAATGCATTACGAAAGCAAAGCTTAGCTATACCCCTTTTCACCAATTTCGAGTGTGCCGAATTGTACGGAAGTATCGGCTTTTTTCCCCTAGGATCATAAATCCAATAGGCATGGTTGTTCGTAAACCGGAGGCTTAAGTCCAAGAAACGGATGCTTTCATCCAGAGGCAGTTCATTGGTCAAAGTTAGGGGGTTTAAACACTCCTCGAATATTCTTAGAATGCTCCCGAATGTTTCGTCAAGAGGTCGGTCTGTCCTTTCTATTATAATCAGAAAGTCGTCAACATATCGTGCCACGTTTAAAACTTGGCAGCCGTCCAGACGTGTTAACAACACATTGTCACACTCAGCCAGAAATAAATCGCTCAACAAGGGCGCTATGCATGAGCCTATACACACACCTTGCTTTTGTAGATACGTGTTTTTTCCCCAGTCTACATATGTAGATGTCAGATAAAGACGCAATAGTTCCAAAAAGCCCCCTACATCTATACCCGACTCATTCTGGAATGCAACAGCTCCTGCCTTATCAATGCACGTTTCTACACACGACATTAATCTATCAAGGCCGGAGCTGTTGCATTCCAGAATGAGTCGGGTATAGATGTAGTGGGCTTTTTGGAACTATTGCATCTTTATCTGACATCTACATATATAGACTGGGGAAAAAACACGTATCTACAAAAGCAAGGTGTGTGTATAGGCTCATGCATAGCGCCCTTGTTGAGCGATTTATTTCTGGCTGAGTGTGACAATGTGTTGTTAACACGTCTGGACGGCTGCCAAGTTTTAAACGTGGCACGATATGTTGACGACTTTCTGATTATAATAGAAAGGACCGACCGACCTCTTGACGAAAAATTCGGGAGCATTCTAAGAATATTCGAGGAGTGTTTAAACCCCCTAACTTTGACCAATGAACTGCCTCTGGATGAAAGCATCCGTTTCTTGGACTTAAGCCTCCGGTTTACGAACAACCATGCCTATTGGATTTATGATCCTAGGGGAAAAAAGCCGATACTTCCGTACAATTCGGCACACTCGAAATTGGTGAAAAGGGGTATAGCTAAGCTTTGCTTTCGTAATGCATTAAACAGGTCGTGTTTTCACACAGTTGAGGAAAGCCTAATGAAACAAACTGCCCGTCTAGGCGCGGCTGGCTACCCCAGTGAATTGCTAGTGTCAGTGGCGGAAGGTGTTCTAAAAGAGAAAAAAGCGGAAGGGCAGACGGGATGCAATCAACAAAAGGGACAAAGAGATGATAAACAAAAAGTTGTGGTCATCCCTTATATGCATAAGATCTCGCACAACCTTAAGAAAATAGCCAAGAAGGCCGATGTTAAGGTTGTGTTTTCTGCCCCAGAAAAACTAATAAAACTGTGTAAAGCGACAAATCCAATGAAAAAGCCTCGTCCTGGATGCAAAATCAAACACCAGAATCCTTTTGTTGCATGTGATCAGGGTGTCGTTTATGAAATTAAGTTACCGTGTGGAAGCAGATACATCGGCCAGACCGGTCGGTGTCTTAACGAAAGATTACTGGAGCATAACAACAATGTAAGATCCATTGCTTCATCAGGTTTTCTGGCTAAGCACTGTCACCGTTGCAATCATAAACCTGCCTGCATACCCGACCTTCACGGCTGCAAAATCCTGGCACGAAACAAGTGCACAATAACAAGGGAAATTATCGAGGCTAGGGCGATAGCAAAAGCGGAGGACTCATGTGTCAGCACCCCGTCTATCCTTCTTTCAACAAAAGAGATGGAATTCTTGGATATGCGACGTTAAGCGATGAGTTGGGATGCTGGCTTCTTATCCGCCTTTTATGTGCTGTTTATATGTTTTTTGAATGCGTATGCTGTGCTGTATATATTTCGCCATGCTTCTCAATAAAACCTCAGTTGCTAGTTCAGCGCTTGTCCCCTTCTTTCTGTCTGTGTCTGCTTGTGCGCTGTTTTTCACTAAGATGCAAAACCAACTAGCCCATTCAGCTGCTTTACAGTCGTTAGTCCACCAGGCATAGCATTAGCTTGCGCTTGAGCGTCACTCGTGGGCTGTGCGGGCGGGGGCAGGGAGGCGGCGTTCTGGAGCAACTGGTTTCTCTCGGAGAGGACTCAGGGGGTGTCGTCGGGGCTCAGAAGTGCGTACTGCAGCGGCTTAGGTCATGGCCTGGGGTTCTGTGGCTGCCGGGGTGCCGAGTGCCTGTTGCGCTTCTTCCCGCACCACATCCATGAGAGTCTCTGCTTAGGGCTGCGCGGAGGATGGCAGCAGTCGTTGTTACTACTTGCCGACGATTTCGCGGATCACTTCCCGCAAGTTGTCGCTGTGGTGGTCGTCATGCCCAGACGAATTGCACCGACATAAGAAGGAAAGGTTGTACTGCCGAGCCCGGACGTCGAGTGTATTCTCGGTCTTGCCGGCTTCGAGCATGAATTGGACGGTTTTTGGCTGCTGGCAGACGAGACTGGCAAAGAGTTGTCTCCGGGTCAGCGCGGCGAAAAAGACGCTTCATCTCTTCGACGTAACCGTAGACGGTATTGTTCGTTATCTTGGTCCTGGGCTCGAGGAGCCGTTCAGCTCTTTCATTCCTCTCGACACTGGTGAATACCTGCAAATCTTTCGTCTTGAATACCTCCCAGATCATTAGAGACGACTCGTTGTTTCCGTAGCACTTACGTGCTGAGCCCTCCAGTGAGAAGGAAAAAAAACATGTTCAGTTTTTCGGCATCATCACAGTTGCTGAATGATGCCACAAGCTCAAATTGGTCTAATCATTCTTCGGGGTCTTCGCCTAGGGGTTTATTGAAAGCTGGCGGCACCCGCGGCTGCTGCAGATTATTGGTGTCGACTTTATTGCCGAGGTTGTGGTACTCGTAGCAGCGTCTTTTCTCTGTCGGCTGCTGTCTGCCAAGGTGCCAAGCTCAGGCTGCTGTCCCTCGAGTCATCGGCTGGCTTGGATAACAAGTGGCTCGTCCTCCGGTGCGAAGCGCAGAGGGTTGGCTTCAAGACCTAAAGGGGGTTTCCGGTACATGGACGCAACCCGCACCTCCAACAGATGTCACGTGGTGGTGACTGCACTCTGGAGAGCAGAAAGACAGGAATGATAGCGTCTGAGCAAAACTCTTTATTTGGGTTGATTTGCGCCCACAATCGACTGAATCACTCGGCGGTAGCATAGCGACAAGCGTGATCGGCGGTTGTCGAACAGAATGCTCGCCACTCTCGGCCGGGCTAAAGTTAAAGCTCATAGCGAAGTTTCGAGATAAAGCATGAAAAGTTGCGAGCAAATTCTCAAACGAGGTAGAATCGGCTCCGCCTGTATGCGATCAATCGAGATAAATTGTTCGCCTCTTGCATCCACAAAGTGATAATGCGGCGTGGCGGCAGCATTCAAGACTGAACTAAACAAACACTACAAAGGTTCGCGGCAATATTGATATTCTCTGAACATGACTCATTTGAATATCAGTAGCCAATGGTTGAAAGAAGGGTCATAGATTCTCTGTTGTCAACAAATATAAGAAACAATATATAATTTAGAGTGGTATATTATGTAGTCTTTCCACTTGTATATAAATAATAATTTAAATTAACTCTTGCTAAAATTGCTGTAAGAGGAGATTCCTGGAGATTTTATTGCACTGTTTATGGCGTGCAATGCTTCTCTGTCCTACTGCCTGTATTAGAGTCGAAACCTTCTCTAGGCACGTTTTCGCAACTTCTGACCACTGTTTTGCATGGGAGTATAAATAAATAACGAGTAAATTGCAGAGATAGCTTACTCGCTTAGCGATTTAATCAGCGAAATATGTTATAGCTTTGGTATAGCTCCCTTCGCTCCCTTAATAAACAGCAGATTGCTGCTGACGCTGTATACTCCACGGTAAAATTCCTGGCAGTACGTATCTAAAACAAGGTATAGAAGCTTTCGCTGTAAAAATGATATGCGAAAGAGCAGCACATCAAGGTCATATAGTCTGTGCGGTACCGGAGGTAGAAGACTATTTGAATGTTTATTGCTTGACGGATTCTCTCCGTGTAGGAGGCAGAAGTAGAGGCAAAATGCCTGACAGAGCCTCTGCGCCCCTAGAGTCAAGACAGCATGACGTATCACTCACACACATATTTGCCAAAGTTATCTTTAACACACAGAAGACAGCAACAAAAAATTCAATTATTCAGAACGCATGTCTTCAAATTATTACTTTTTCTTTAACATGACAGATTTTGAAACTTCAGAAGATACATAAACAATAAGCATTAAGTAAGAATAAAATTGGCTTACATCACAAGTCAACACAGAAAAGGAAACCATAGAATTCGCTGGTCCGAAATAAATAGTATATGCAGTAAGTAGATCAGTACATATAAGCATTTCAGAAAAGAACAAGGTTTAGGATGATGTGCAGTGTAAATGCTGAAACAATGGCAAATATATTTGGAAGCGCTGACAGAAATAACAAGATATAAAATATACCATAATTAAGAGCACAGAAATAGCACAACATAACGCAACATAACTGAGGTTACATATGTTATCAGGGACGAGCGCAAGTTACACAAAATGAAAATGCAATGTCAATGCCAATAGCTATTTAAATGCCTTTTTTAATTTGTGGAAGGATTGTGTGTTTTGTACGTTAAAGTGATCACTGTTTAATATATTAATTATTTAAAAACTCAATGCTTGCCTTCCGTTATTTTTACTGTGGGCTTTAGATTTTGTGGTATACGTATTGGATATTAAGTGCAACTGTCGACAGGTATTCTGTGCAGCCTATTTATATAAATCCATTGGAGGAAGCATGCTATATTTAATAAAGAGCAGTTTTGTTCAGAGTCCTCGTTTGTCGCCCACAGTTTTCACACATTCTCAATATTTTCTTTTGTACAATGATTATTTTGTTGTTGTTTGAAGTTCTCGTAATTCCCCATACTAGAATGCCATAACTGAGTTTTGAATAGAAAAGAGAGTAGTATAATGCTTGCTTCAACCAGGTGGGTAGTATATTGTCACAAATGGGTTGCAGAATCAAAAAGGCTAGGCACAGGCCGCAAGGAATCAAGCAGTGTCCCAGATGCAAAGAGCACGCGCTTTACTTCTTTGTCCTGCCGCCCGGGAACATCTGGCGGCATTATTCCTCCTCCCCACCCAAAAAAAGAAAGCAAAAACGTTGGCGCACTTGGAGCGAACGAGATGCCTGTTGCTGCGTAAAGTACGGCTTCATACGGAGTACGTGCACGACCTCGGGCTGCGGTTGACGGCGCGAACTGGACAGAGTGCCATCGGGGAGGACTTCATACGTCACATCTGTGATGCGGCGCAGCACTGTGTAGGGTCCAAACTAGCGGCTCAGGAGTTTCTCCGACCGGCCAGGGCGACGTACAGGGCTCCATACATACACTTTGTGGTCGGGATGGTACTCGACGTGACGATGCGTTGGTTGTACCGTTCTGCATCCGTCGCCTGCTGCTGGCGGATATGCATACGGGCTAGTTGGCGGACTTCCTCTGCGTGCTGGGCATATTCCTCGGCGTCTGGCGTGAGCGCCTGGTCGTCAGGGTTGCGCGGAAGCATGGCGTCGAGCATCGTTTGATAATCACGCCCGTAGACGAGGTGAAACGGCGTAAATCGAGTCGTTGCTTGAATCGCCGTGTTCTAGGCAAGCGTCGCATATGAGACGATGTCGTCCCAAGTCTTGTGCTGTACGTTGATGTACATTGCGGGCATGTCTGCTAAGGTTTTGTTGAGGCGCTCCGTGAGCCCGTTTTCTGTGGGTGGTATGCAGTAGTCTTGCGGTGGTTCGTGTGACTCAGCTGGAACACCTCGTGCATTAGCTGCGCTGTAAACGCGGTGCCCCTATCAGTATTGACGGAGGACGGGGCACCATGTCGTAAAACAGTGTGGTGTATGAAGAAGCGCGCGATTTCAGAGGATGTACTGCGCGGCACCGCCTGGGTTTCCGCATAGCGCGTCAAATAATCAGTCGCAACTATAATCACCTTATTGCCAAAAGACGACACAGGGAATGGGCCCAGAAGATCAATGCTGACGTTGTAAAAAGGTGTGCGAGTTGGCGAAATTGGTTGGAGCAAACCTGCGGGCTTGAGCGGTGGTGACTTACGACGCTGACACTGACGGCAACCTCTGACGTAGCGGTGAATGGTCTTTTCAAGTTTAGATCAGTAGTAGTCCTGACGCACTCTATGCGAGCGTGCGTGCAAATCCAAAATGGCCAGAGGTGGGCTCATCATGACACGCTGAAAGGATGTCGTCACGGAGATCTGATGGCACGACTAGGATGGAGGGCCGGTCACCGTTGCTGGAGTTTTTGTTGAACAGTACGCCAATGCGAATGCAAGCAGAGAACAACTGGAGGAAAAAGTGTCGAGGTACATTGGAAGCATGGCCCTCCAGGTAATCCATGACAGACCGCAGGTCAGCATCATCACGCTGCTTTGCCACTAAGTCTGAACTGCTGATCAAACGTAGGAAACGATTGTCACACTCTGCGCTGTCTTGAGCTTGCTCGACGGGTGCGCGTAAGAGCGTGTCCGCGTCTTCGTGATTACGTCCGGACTTATAGGCAATATTGTAATAAAATTCTTGAAGGCGAAGGCTCCAGCGTGCCAGGCGGCCTGATGGGTCCCAGAGATTGGTAAGCCAGCACAAGGAATGGTGGTCGGTGACCACTTTAAAATGACGACCATAGATATAAGGTCGAAATTTCATTGTGCCCCAGAAGACCGCGAGGCACTCCTTTTCCGAGGTGGAGTAGTTGATTTCGGTGCGCGAGGGTGTGCGACTTGCATACGCGATCACACGTTCCACGCCATCTTGATGATGTATGAGGACGGCACCAAGCCCGATGTTGCTAGCGTCGGTGTGTATCTCGGTAGCACCCTCCTCATCGAAGTGAGCCAGCACATGGGTAGTGTGCAGTTCTGTGAAAGCAGCCAGTTGTGCGGCAGTCCAGACAAACGGTGTATCGTTACGTGTGAAACGGGTGAGGGGTTCAGCGATCTTGGAGAAGTCGGCGATAAATTGCGGTAGGAGGCGCACAAACCCAAGACGCGCTAGAGCGTTTTCTTTGTAGGAAGACGAAGAAACTTGGCTACGGCGGCAGTTTTCTCGGGATCGGGTCGTATGCCACAGGCGCTGACATGGCCGATATACTTGAGCTCTTTGTAGCCAAAGTGGCATTTCTCGGGTTTAAGCGTCAAGTCGGCCAACCGCAGGGCATCCAACACTGTCCACAGGCGTTCAATGTGTTGGTCGAAGGTTTCTGAGAACACGACCTGGTCAACTAGGTAAACTAACAGGTTTGCCATTTGAGGTCAGCCAGGACAGTATCCATCATGCACTGAAACGTCGCTGGCGCAGAGCAAAGGCCGAAGGGCAACACTTTAAATTCATATAGTCCGTCGGGTGTGATGAAGGCCGTTTTTTCGCGGTCGCGTTCATCAACCTCAATCTGCCAATATCCGGTCTTTAGGTCGATCGACGAAAAATAATTGGCGCGACGAAGTCTCTCGAGCGATTCGTCGATTCGGGGCAGCGGGCAGTCGTTCTTTTTCGTTATGGCGTTCAGTTTACGGTAATCCACGTAAAAGCGCAATGACGGACGACGACCACGGGCCCTCAGAGGGCTGAATAATGTAGTCTGTAAGCATCTCCTTCACCTGCGTTTGGATAGCGTCGCGTTCCTTTGGGGAAATGCGCTACGGCTGCTGTCGTGTGGGGCGAGCGCCATCGAAAGTGATGATCCGATGCTTCGTGATCGTCGTTTGAAGCAATTTTGAGAAGGATGCGAAGCAGGTTTTGTACTAGAGGAGTAGGGCGCCGAGGTCGCGCTGTTGAGTTGCTGAGAGCCAGGAGCTAATATCGATGCGATCCAGGGACGTGTCCGGACGGTTTATGGCCTCGGACAACATCGGCCAATTGGTTGGCTCACGCGACGGCAGTAGCTCGGAAAAGACGGCGAGGTTTGCTCGTAAAATTTGTAATCAGGAGTTCCGACCGACCGTTACGGAGGTGGACAATATTTCAGGCGGCACAAATGCCATGTGTCAGCAGCAAGGAAAGGTTGCCCTCGGCGACTGCAGGTCCATCACGTAGCCCATCATCGCATTCGACGCTTCCTAAAACACTGGAGCGCGTTAGAATCAAGACACTTTCAGTGGAAATAGGAAGTGCGGAGCTGCGTTGCCGAACGTCGAAAGTGTCATCGGCTTTCGCTGTCGAAAATGTAACGGTTCTGTGCCGCAGGTATATAACAGTACCATTCTCACGGAGATCAACGCCAAAAATCAGGTCCCGAGAACAGTCGCGGAGCACCAGCCAGCTAACTATGAACGTCGAGTCGCTGATCTGGACCCTTGCCGTGCACTGTCAAAGAAGGAGTAATGATATGGCCCCCCGCCCTCTGGATCTGCACGCCAGAGCAAGGAGTTGTAACTTTCTTTAGAAGCACTGCTAATTTGCCACTGATAATTGAAAACTCCGCTCCTGTGTCCACCAACACGCTAATGCTGTGACTATCGAGAAGCACGGGTATGTCGAGGGAAAAGCGATCCTTTAGTTCAGCTGCTGTCGTCGACGTCGTCAAATCTCTATCATCGGATGTCTTCGTCGTCTGCATCGTCAGGCGGTCTTTACAGCGTCGATATCCAGCGACCACGCCCCCGGAGGTCGCTGTCGTCAGATTTCCCGGCGAGGGCTGGGCGAGCGGTCCGCCATCGCTCGCGAGGAGTTCTGCGCATTCGGTGAAAATGATGGACGGCGAGGTGACGGTGATCGGGACTGACGGTGCGCCATGGACCCCTGAGGTTGCTGGGTCATGTACTGTTCAATCTCACGGGGCCGTTGGCCAAACCGGGGCCTTGGCTTATCGTAGGAAAAAGCCCGCAGGCCAAGCTCTCGATATGGGCACCGGCGGAACAGGTGTCGGTGCTCCCCACAGTGGCAGCACAAACACCGGCGGCCAGGGCCACGCCAGATGTCGGCTTTGCGCAGGGATTCTCGATCACTTGGAATGCGGTGCTGCCCTGGCTGCATGGAGATAGCAGGAGGTCGTGATGGATGGGAAAAACTGCCGCTCCGTGTGGAGCAGGGCTTCGCAGCGCGTTAGCGTAGGTCAGGCGGCAGTAGTCTTTCTGGCTGGACAGTAGAAATGCCGGTGGATTTAGGGCAGGGCGTCGAAGAGCTTCAGCGTATGTCGGGCGACAGTAGTCTGTCTGGGTAGGCTGTGGTTCGGCGTGTAGTAACGGAGGCCTGATAGCGTGCTGCACCTCTTCGCGGATAACGCTCTTAAGAGAGCTGGCCGCTGGCTGCGACATTTTCGCTCTCAGCGCAACACGAACAGGACACAAGACGAAAGACTAGCACAAACAGGCGCTGACTATCAACTGGTTTGTTATTGAAGAACGAAAAGCACAAGAACATTACAAAACCGATTACAAGAACACGTGCATCCTATTCCGACATAACAGTAAATTAACACGCGAGGTAATGGAGGCTTTTTATATTCACCACAACGGCACAAAATGTATCAGCAGCCCTTCCATAACGTTATCCGAGAGGGAATTGAGCTATCTGACCTCCCACGTACCTTCCAGATAACTTTTGTTGATTGATAAGTAGTTGACTGTATTTATACGCTTTTCGTTCTTCAATAAAAAACCAGTTGATAGTCAGCGCCTGTTTGTGCTAGTCGTTCGTCTTGTGTACTGTTCGTGTTGCGCTGAGAGCGAAAATGAACACTTACCAACTCGCCCATATTTCCGCCTTGCTGAATGCTGGCTGCGACGTACCACAAATCATCTCTAGCTCCTCACGGCCAACAGTCTGGATGATGTCGCGGACAAAGTCGGTATTGCTGTTGAAAACCGGGCGAGACTCCGTAACAGAAGCAGCAAGGACTGGCCGGTCGTACGCGATGGAACACTGCCGGAGGACCTGCTCCATCGTGACTGCTTCTGCTAGATACCCGGCAACAGTGCGGGGGGGGGGGGGGGGGAGGGTAGGCGGGGGGGCTGAGCACGAGGCCGGAGAAAAGCTGGCGAAAAGGTGGCGCCGATTTTTGGCTTCCGACATAGCTGGGTCAGCCCTCGAAAGAGCAGCGTCATGTCTTCGATGTACATGGTAACCGTTTCGGTGGGCATTTGCATACGGGACTGCAAGGCTCATTCAGCTCGCTCCCGACGATCAGCGCTGACATACGCGGCGAGCAGTTGACGTCGGAACTCAGGCCACGATGAAAGAGTGTCCTAACGGTTTTCGTGCCACGTACGAGCACCGTCCTCCAAACTGAAGAAAATGTTCCTCAGCTTCGCGGCGTCATCCCATTTGTTAAATGCGGCGACACGTTCATACTGGAGGAGCCAATCTTCCACGTCCTCCAGTTGAGTCCCGTGAAATGGCTTTGGTAGCCGTGTGTTCTGGAGGGTGTAGTACGCGGCGCCTTGCATGACCGGTTGAAGGGTAGGCGCCGAGGGAGAGTCGAATGGCCTGAACACAGGAGGCAGTCGGCCAGGTGGCGAGGTTGTCTAAAATAGCCAATACCCGGGGGCAGTCCAAGGTTCCGGCTGCTGACCCGGTGTAATGGCGTGTCGACAGGGAGAGGTTTGGAGTCCTCGGTGTTCGAAGGGGTGTGCGACATATTCCATAGCGATTTACTCAGCGCACTCCACCGCAAAATGTCAGAAATGGGTTGCGGAATCAAAAAGTCTTGGCACAGGCCGCAAAGAATCAAGCAGTGTCCCAGCTGCAAAGAGCACGCACGTCTCATTTCTTTGTCCTCAAAGCGTTGCCCGGGGATATCTGGCGGTGTTTCTTCGCATTTTATACATGCAGTCAATAGCTAGATGTAGCTCATTTTCTAATTTGTTAACATGAGTATTTTATGTAAGGTCCTTTTTAAACCATACGCCCAATAACTTTTGCTCTGTAACTTCTTCCAGTAACGTGTCATCAAATTTCAGTTAAACACAGTAGCGATCTCTTTTATTTGCTGGATTAAATATTATATATGTGGTTTTGCATGTGTTTAAACTCAGCCTGTTGGTTTTAAATCACGTGGAGGGGTGTAATGGGTAACTGTTAGCTTATGATTCTACGACCTTTTTTGTGGCGCCAGTGCACAAAATATTAGTGTCGTCAGCATACATTAATATTTCAGGGGAGTTTGGTATTTTATTTCATTTCATTTTATTACCTTAAAGGCCCCAAAAGAGGGGTGTTACATAAGGAGTGGCAACAATTAAAAGCACAGATTCACAATAACAGGAATGTTTTTACATTTTCAGCGAAAAGACATGGGCAAGTGATGATGGCAACGTTGTTTGGAAGGCCGTTCCAGTCTGCGGCTGCAGAAGGAAAGAAGGAATTAGAAAAAGGGACGGTGCGTGAGCGTGGACAGGCAACTTGTAGGTAATGGCTGGTGCGATGAGATATGCGTGCCGGGGGAAGAATATAAGGTGCGATGTGCATACGGCTGTGGAAGAATTTGTGAAATAAAGACTGGCTGGCAATGCGATGGCGGAGCAATAAGGGTGATAATCCGGATGCTGTTTTTAAGGAGGAAACGCTGATGTCATGAGTACGATGAATGAATGAAGCGAGCAGCGCGATTTTGAACAGATTCGAGGGCATTGATGAAGTAAGCTTGATGAGGATTCTGAATGGGCGATGCAAATTCTAGTTCGAACTGACGAATGATTTGTAAGCTAATAACTTGATATGTTTTGGAGCATGGTGAAGATGGCGCTTGAGGAAACCTAGCGTCTTGTTTGCTGACGATATTATGTTAATAACATGCAAGCTCCAAGAAAGATCGCTAGAAATTGTTATGCCTAGGTACTTGTATGACTGAACTAGTTGTACGGGAACTTCTGATATTTCGTAAGAGAAAATTAGAGGATTACGTAGGCGGCTGATAGACAAAAGATTACATTTAGGTGGGTTAAGTTCCATGAGCCACTTATTACACCACTCCTGAACAGCATTGAGATCATTTTGAAGAGAAGATTGGTCAGCAGTGGAGAGAGTAGCACGATATATCAGGTACGAGGAAAGTGCAGAAAAATGGAGAATAAATGGTATCTTGGTATCGATAGGCCTGGAAATCATGTCATGAGAAGAGCTTTGAAGTTGCCGACCTAAGCAACCATAGCGCATACCGGCACTGCGAATATGTTTGAACGAGACAAGACTGACATTTTGGAAGCATCAGGGGATAGATAGGTTGCGGCTTGCGGCCGCGCACTAGCTTTTTAAAAGGCGCTTCAGGAGCATTCCGCGTTGTGTTAGGTGGCCGCGAAGATGAAGGTGTAATCATGGAACGCAAGGGCAACAAAAAAGGCTCTGGAAATATAAGGAGTACAATAAAAACTTATTTAGCAACAGGGCAATGCGACGTTAGCCTGCAAAAGAAGAGAAACAGTACGATGTGTATAAAATAAAAAGAATCAAAACAAGGCGATGTAGGTGTAGACTCTATAGAAGAATTGTCTGCGGTGTGTCCATCAGTACCCGATCCCAACTGTGTTTGGGATATACGGGTAAATAACAAAGAAGAAAGGGCTGGCATGGTGATTCATCAAGGGACCAATTGCTAAAATGTAAACATGCCGCGAATGTTACTCATGATTATTTGTTCAAGCTCAAAGTAGTGAGAACGTGGCTTTATCGCTTTATTTTATAAGAGCGATGGTACCACGTTTATATCGCTTGTTTGTTGCTGGGCACAGTTGGTTCTTCATTGTTCGAGAATGTTGTAGCTGATTACTTCGCCTTATCTTTAAATTGTGCACGGCCGTGAGAGCTCGAAAGTCTGTACTTCGATGGCTACCGAGCAAGCTCTTTGCTATCGACGCTTCTATGTTGTTCCTCTCTAAAGTGGGCGCAGATGAGTCTTTCTTTGAGCTGAGTGCTGGACTACTGTCAACATAACGTGACATATGGTGGATATGCCGGTTAACGGTTTCCTTTGTCGTCCTCACCCTCAAGGAGCCTCCGGAAAATTCTGCACCTAGCTTTGAAAAACCAAAGCTTTCGCTCATTGTCAATAGTCGTCCATGCGACACACAACGGCAGATCGTTAATTTCTGAGCGCTCTGCAGCTGTGTGCTGCACGCTTAGCTGTATTGATTTGCACAGTAGTGTAGGATGCTAGTGAAAATGCCTATTTATCAAAATATTTGCGGTGGTAAACCCGGAGTGACGCGATAGCTACAGCTTCCCGAGTGGAACTTGCTCAGTTGAGTTGCAAAGTAAGGCTTTCGCCGCTTTGTTTCGCTGGGCGTTCCATCTTATTCATAGCTTTGTTAGGCCGGTCTTGCATGTCGCCACTGCCTCGCGATTTCTTCGCTCAGCTGTGGTACAAAGACAGCCTAATCTAGTTACGCTAAAGACATGTTCATGGTCAATATTTTCCTGGTGCTTCATTGGCAGCATGTATTTCATCACAAATTGAATTCATTCAATGCTTAAATAATCAGTGCATTCCGTATTTTGAATTACAAAAGCTAGCTAACTCGATAGTGTGTGTATTTGCATTTCTCCCCTCTCGTGACCGCCATGCGCAGCTGCAACTTTAGTTACTTTCTGAAGGGTCTTGCACACTAATTTTTCTGTTTGTTCTGCAAGGCGGGGCTTGATTAGAGGAATTAGAACGGGGGCAGCAGCAAAACGGTTCCAGATCTTTCAGGTCAAGCACCGACACACATGGCGATAGCGATGGTGGTGAAGCGCGTGTTCATCTTCGTCTCTGTCACGTATGTTCGTCTTGTTTACAATCGCCTACGTGGTGACGAGGAGCCATCCTGGTGACTAGCGGCGACGGTATGACGGCGGGGTTGTAGTAAGACTTGAGGCGATGTACATGAAATGCCTTGCGTCCGCTTCGGCGGAAATTGTAGAGTGCGTGAGGAGTTCGACGACGTAGTTAAAAGGAGAGTTGCTCTCCACAGTGCGGTAGGGGCAGTGATACTTGGCAAGAAATTTCGACCACTGTTCAGGGGCACTTGACGGTAACCAGTGCCACTCAAGGCTGCCAGGAGAGAAGTACATGCGGTGTGGCATAATCAGTGTCGTGGCGGGATGCCTGGACATATTGGGTATCGGCCGTGTGTGAGAGAGCGATTAGGCAGCAGTCTTCTACGTGGTGCACGGCTTTAAAATTGAGGGTGCATTGTTGAGACATCAGGCTGGTAAGAGAAAAAGGTATCTATTGTATCAAACGGGTGACGGCTGTTAGGAAAAAGGAAAAAATCCTGTAGTGGACTGCGTAGCGGTACTGCACGCAAGTTCACGTAAAGGAAAATTCAATTCGAGTGGAATCTGGAAACCGCCTATACGATGGCAAAACACTATATTTCAATCACAGAGTAATTGGATTCGGCCATAGTGACTGTGCAGGTTTCATAGCGAACGACGTGTTCATCAAATACGCAGAAGCGTTCGGAGAGTACGGCGCCGAGGCCAACATAACTGTCGTCCGGGTGGACCTCTGTAGGAGCGGTCGATTCGAAATGGCGCAGTATGGATGCCACTGTGAGAATGACGAGCAAGGTGTGGTAGGCGTCATCGCAAGCTGCTGACCAAAGCGATCAATCCGAACTGCCGGACAGACGTTGTGTTAAGGGCGCAGCAATAAAAGCAACGTTGCGAATAAACCTGCAAAAATAAGAGCACAGACCAAGCTAGTAAACTGCGCTGGTCTTGGTTGGGCGTAGGCTTTGGAAAGGCAGCCACAGCATGAAGTTTTGCCGGGTCGGGAGAAACACATTACTTGGAGACCATGTGGCATAAAATGGTGAGCTGACTTTTTTCTAGTTGAGCTGCAGGCCTGCCTAAGAGAGGCAGCCAAAAAGTGCCTGAGGCTGAAGAGATGGGTGTCAAAGGTGGGGAAGTAATAACAGTCCCCAAGACAGCACAGGCATATCTTCCACTTAAGTCCACGCAAAAGTGTACCTATCATTCTCTCAAAGGTCCCAGGGGCATTACAAATGCGGAAAGACTTCTCAGCAAACTAATAAAAGCCGTGGTGGTAGCAAAATCAGTTTTGGGACGATCGGCTGCTTCCATGGAAGCCTGCCAGTGCTCCGGGCGTAAATCTAGAGAAGAGATCTGCCTCTCGCAAACAGTCCAGGGCGTCGTGTATGCACGGGAAGAGATAGACGTCCTTGTGCGTGATATCATTTAGGCAGTATTGAAAGGAGCCGTTTTTATTTTTCAAAAACACGCCAGGTAATACACAAAGGCAGCTTGAGAGCTCAATGACGCCGTTTTGAAGCATTTTGTCGATTTGCTCTTCAACGGACTGGCAATACACACGACAGTGGAAGTTCGGCCCAAGGAACGTTGGTGAGAGTCGAACGAATAGCGGACTTGGTGGAGGTTGGAAAGCAGTGTCTATTGCGACAAAGGAACATTGGCGTCAGTGAAGCGAAGAAACACCGGTAGACAAAGGATCGGGCGCAGAAGGCGGGCTAATCGCGCTCATAGTGAGGGGTGGTGCAAAATGTCTCCTCGCTGGTGAGCAGAGGCGCGGTGGGCTGTAAACTCTCGAGACATTAACCTTGCCGCCAAGCGGTAGCGGGGAAAATGGGTTAAAGACCAAAATGAGTGATAGGTCAGCGCAGACAGTCAGCGTATTGAAGAGGAAGACGCCTGTGTTGTCTTCACAGTGAATTCATGCAATCCGTCGCTAACAGACTCGCAAGAGAGGTGGACAAGGACGGATGAGCATGAAGGAAGGTCGACGTCTTCGGCAGCGAGAGCTTTAACACAGAATACAGGAGGAGTAGCCCCCGGGAAAGGATTGGACGGAGCAGAGAAGATATGTTCCGCTCGAGCACAGTCAATAGTATAGCGGCGCCTAGTTCTTCTCTTAAGTAGTGTTGGGGCGCTGTGTTAGACGAGAGATGGAGCGGCTGCGTCGCGATGGAGAACGGCGGCTGGTGAGGTCGGAATAGCGAGGGAAAAAAGGATTAGTTGATCGCAGCTCAGCAGGCCTGGAGTACTTGACTAGCAGGCCAGTATCAGGGAGCTTGAGGAGATAGTACTGAGGCTTGGACACCCCGACGGAAAAGCCGTTCTCATGGCCTGGCAATCCGCAAGTGTAGCAAATAGGTTGGTTTTCGATAGTACGCCACGAATTGGCGATTCCTGGCGCCGGTAGAATGTAAAGTGCTGGTGCTCGGAGATGTACTGGAGGCGAAGGTTAGGTGGGCGGCCGAGGTCTGGCGACGACGTCGGCGTATTTCAGTGAAGCGCTCAGAGGTGGCGGTGGATGTGCGGGCGGGTAGCCTCATCAACCTGCTCTTGGATGGCATTTCGGAAAGCTAGAAAAAATAATGGCGGTAACTCAGGAGGGCTCGGCAGAGGAGAGCTGGAGCGCCACTTGTTGACAAACAGTCTGATTTTGTTCCAGCAGAGAGCTGCCTGAAGTACAGACGGATCAGTGTCCGCTGCGTGCAAAGCTCCTCGAAGCTTTGGCAGGCGCGCAAATCGCGAACTATTAGCCCCTGAAAGGCGTCGTCGTCGGTACCCTTAAAGGAGTGTTTAATCTTGTCAGCTTCTGTCATATGAAGTTTTAATCGCTGGCATGTCATAGACATTTTCGATGTAGGTTGTGAAACATTCGCTTACCTGCTGAGACCGTTCGCGCAAGGGTTGTTTGGCGGAGTCCTCTGAAAGCCGGACGAAAGAGCATTTCAAAGAAGTTCGTCTTGAAGGCAGACAAAGTCCGGATGCCCACCTCGTCGATCCGATACTGCAAGTCAGAAACACCGATGAGATAAAACATCGCATTGTTTATTTTTGCGGCATCGTTCCATTTGTTGTAGAGCCTCACCCGTTCACTAGACGTGAACCAATATTCGAGATCCTGCTCATTGGTACCGCTCAAGGTGGCCTGCTCCAATGGCGCAGGGAGCCGGCACAAATAACAGCTGGGCTCACTTGCACAGCCTGATGTTGTACGTCGCCCTGCATCGCAGGGGTCGGGAGAGCACAGCTGCAGAGATCCAGAGCTGACAGCCGGCACCTTCACCAAATGTAAGGCGGGCGTTAATATAAAAGAACTGGGGCGACGGGACCAGTGGCGAAAATAGTCATAGATCATCGCGGTCGAGCACCCACTGCGAAAGCGATGCTGCTGGAGCGCGTGTTCATCTTCGTCTTTATCACGGCTGTCCGTCTTCCTTTTATATTTAAGTCCTCTGTATTAGCGAATGTTGATGTTTTATTAAATGAAGAAACTTCAAGACAGAAAAGTGTGCTACATTCTCTACTTCTCTTTCTGGATGCATCTCAAGCCGCTGCAGAGACACCGGTTCTCAATTTTACTCCAGACGACAAGCTCTTGTCGACTCCTCGCACTTGTGCAGTTGCCTCTCAGGAAGCTGCACAGTTCTGCTGAACATGTTCAAACCAACAAAGTAAAGGCAATTATATAAGCTGCAACAAGATTCAGAATACTATCAGAATCTCCTCTTTTCGGTCTTTCCACAGATACTGAACCCACACAGTATATGCCATCGACATAAGCAGGCTGAGCAATACATGTACGCGATGATAGATATAGACACCCTGCCAAAGCACGTTTATAGCGAAACGTTCTAAACTGAGCATGCTCAGGCACAAATCTACAGGCACGAGCGTCCGGTCAAGGTTTGCTTTGCTTGTCGATGGCATTCAGGAGCGATTGTTATTATTATCAGCGTGCGACGTAATCTACGACGGAACTTGATGCTCTCATGTTTTAGTCGTTAGAAGAGACAATTCGAACGTTTTCCAGGGTAGCATGCTTTTTTACGGCTGCTGTAGTTCTGGTGCATGATCTCAGTCAAGGGGACAGATTGTAATTCATAAAATAAGCTGCACAATACTGCGTCAACTTTTTACTATGTATATAACACCCCGTAATTGTCGACAAAAGCTATTGTACTTTTAACAAGACCTTTGTCCGTAAGGTTGCGAGACTTAGTCCATTAAAACAACCCGTTTAACATCGAAATCATTTGCCCAGCACCCCTTCGAAATAGACCCTCTTGCAGTTTATACATAGCTTCGAACGCTTCTTGAGGTCTCGAAAACAGCTGGAAAACTCTTCATTTGGCAGGGCTGTCAGCTCCTTTGCCGTGGCTTCTTGGATGGCCTCAACGCTTCCCATCCAGCGACGTTTTAGGACTCTCTTCACACGAGGAAACACAAAATATTCGCATGGGGAGAGGTAAGGCGAGTATGGCGGATGGAAAAGCACACTAATGATGTCCTTTGCAAAAACTTTTGTCACGCTGAGAGCAGTGTGCGGACTTGCGTTATCATGTAGTAGGCTCCATTGTCCAGATGCCCATAAGACAGGGCGACGGCGTTCAGTGCATCACGCATGTGTTGGAGCACACAGATATAAAATTCCTGATTCACCATCTAACGTTGTGGGGCGAGCTCGTGGTGTGTGGCACCTCTGGCATCGAAAAAAAACTATCAGCAACGTCTTTGCTTTCATCTTCTGTCGCCGCACATTTCTCTACGCCGGATAGCTTGTGGACCGCCATTCGGCGTTCTGCCTCCGTGTTTGAAGATCGTATTTAAAATACCATGTTTCGTCTTCAGCAGTATTAATGTCGATGAATACAGCATCCTTCTCTGCCTCGGAGAGCAAACCAGCGCTCACTGATGCCCGCGTGTCTTTCTGCTCCTGTGTGAGGGAGTGCTGCACAATCTGGAACTCAGCTTTCGTTTCCCCATGTTTTCACGCAAAATTTGATGGCATGTTGTCTTACTAATGTCGAGAGCACTGATAGCATGCGGACTTTAATGGTACTGTCTTGCTGTGCGATTTTCCTGATCCGAATCACGTAGTTTTTATTTCATGAGGTTGAAGGGCACCTCTGCGTTGTGTTGTTTTCCACGGAGATTTTCTCTGAAATGAATCTGTTGCGCCACTAGAAAACTCGAGCCCGCGGTAATGTCTCGTTGCCGTAAGCGTCACGAAGGAACCCATGCTTCTGTGTGGCTGTCTTGCCAAGCTTCATACCGAATTTTATGTTCACACTTACGCTGTTCGAGGTAGACGTCCATCTCTTCACTTTCACTCACAGTAGGATGCGCAGACGACTAGTGACAACGTATTTTTCTACATGTAATATAATCTAGCGGCTGACACAGCAATTAACATAAATAGCTCAGGTTGGCACGAAAAATTGGCGCTAGACATAGGCACCAACTTTTGTTTTGGGGAATCAGTTCTAGAGAAGAAAATAAATCAGTCTTGAAACTTTACACACAAAGGTTGTAACTTGATCTCATGCATAGCAGGTTTAATAGTTTTTTCGTTTGCCATCCAATAGAATCCCTTCAGAGGGAGTTGAACTTTGGTACTCAGAAGATAACGCCCTAGTAGTTTGTGAAGTATGATGGATATGAACTATTAAGCTTTTCGTAATTTCTACGAAAGAATTGCTGTGCGTCTGATATCGCAGAAACTACCTAAAGAAATAATAATATCCGTGCTGCGTACTGTTGATGCGAATATATTTGTACCCACAACATTTCTACTATGCAGGCACTGCACGGCATTCAAAAGCAAATGACACAAGCGACATTCTACACATTTTGGACAGCGTATTTTCCAAGCGCTCTTTATCGGGACGAGGTTGTCAATGTGCTAAAGTAAGTGTATTTAATATTTTAAGCGCATTGTTTCCTAAAAGTGTACGCATGCGCGGGAGCCAATTATCGAAACAGAGGATTTGGGATATAAACCCACATCTTTCCTCTGCACCTTGTGTGAAATTAGTTGTTACGAGCTACCTGGTTCGTAATGGAACTGATTACCAGCCGATGTTTTAATCATACCTAATTAAGAATTCACGAAACATTAGCAGTGAGGTTCCTTAAAAAATAGTATTGTAAACTGGTTGAAGAAAACTGCTAGTGCTGGAGTTCTGTGCCACAATAAAGGCGTGTAATATTTTATCATCTGAAAGTAATATCGAATGATCAGCCGAGTGAACAAGGCAGGTGGTTAAAAGCAAGAATCAAGATAGGAAAGTTGAAGTGCTGAAGTTCATACAGACACCAGAGTGAGCAGAATTATTATTCAAAAAAAACATATTAAAAGTAAGCAAGTACATTCTTTTACATATAAGTTGGGAAGAGATAAACGAGCGATGAGTTCAACAAAAGTCGTCAGTAATAGAACTGATAATGCCTTCTTTATTACGTCTTGAATGAACACGATGAAAAAGTTTAATAATGAGAACATAGACTAATGTTGATAGGTCCATTTTCTGTGATAAATTCATTTTGCTACCATCTGGCCGGAATGTGGAGCTCTCACAAAAAGTAATAAGATATCATAAAGGAGAACTGCCGCTACTCTCGTGGGTTACCCAAGGGCATATAAGTTTATATTTCAGAGAGCGCTCATTGTGGCCTCAACTAAGAGCGGATCGATCGCGGAGGCTCGAAACACCCTCTGCGCAGCAGGCGCCTCCATTTTCGAACTCTAAAAGCCGACAAGCCACTTTCATAGACTGGCGCCTCCAGCTTCGCTGTCCTTTAGATGCTTGTTTGTCCATTGGGCTGCAATGCTATAATGAATAACGTTCTGGATATTCTAAAATCCACGATCCTGCGGCACAAGATCATGTCGTTGGTCTAAATGCATGGGTAAACATGTACCGTGAGCTGAAAAGAGTGAACAGGCCCAGAGGCTCCATGATCGGGTCTCTAGAAGAGCGCGTCAGCACGGATCAGTCGTGAGTCCTAGTAAGTGGTTCAGGCCGCAGAAGTTGCAAATCTTGAGTTCAAGTGATGGAGCGAGCGAGGGTCTTCATTTGATGATCTTCTGAGTGGGCCTGAGCGTACACTCGTGGCAGTGCCGAAGTGTACCCTTGAACAAACACGTTTCTCCCAGTTCAATATTCTGAACAGACGTTCAAGAGAACTTCTAAACTAGTTTTCATTTCCTTAAACATTTTTATCGCTGGCAGCGGCAGCCTGTTCCTTCACGGCTGATAGCCGGCTAGAAATGCTTTTGGCCAGCTCCCTTACAAATCGCGAACATGGAGTATGTCAAAGTGGCCTCAGAAAGCGAAATTAACGTTAGAAAACGCAGCACGTTAGATAGCATTCTTAAAGAAAATAGAGGAAGTCCAACTCGCTTACACGGCAAGGCAGTTTAATGTCCTGTGTCATTTTTTTCTTCCTACAAGGAGAGCTACAAGGTATTCGCGCAATTGAGCCTCTCGGTAGCAAAACTAGATACTTTTCAACTAGTCGAGGCTTTTCTACGAGCGTTTCAGAAGGGAAAAATCTTCAAAGCAAATCTTTTAAGATTATTTTTTCCCCTCTCCTCCAGAAAATAATCCGAACACAGTAGCCATCTAAAAGAGATTATTTGGGGAAAAATTATGAAATCAAGTTCGTTAAGTGTACAGAAAGCACTGATTAGAGAACACTTATTATCTAGGAAGCAATGCCAGGCAGTTGTGATAATGACAGGTTTCGGGACACAATGAGAGAGAAAACTTTTTCTTTGAAACGCAGAGGCTGTTATGCAAATATTTCTCTGACGTACTACACGAGAGATTGCTGGAACGTGTACAGAAATTCGGGCGATATAGAGAGCCATTTCGCCTGCAGAATAGTCAGTTTCTGGACGGTATTTCTTAGCAAGCAAGAGTGCCTTTTTAGGGACGTCGTTCTCTGCATGCATAATTAATATTTTGGTATTGCCCGACGCATCTGTAGTTCGATTGGCAGCAGTACTGAGATATACTGCTCGTAGTAGTCTGTGCGAAGAGTCAGCTTGGGCGCAATATCAGCAGACTCTTTCCGGTGCAACAGGTTATTCCGAGACGCGGTAACGCACATGAAGTATGCTGCTGCCATTCCTAAATCTTTAAATCTGTGCAGCAAAGCGGGACACATGTTTCCGTACCTGCTTGAAGTGCCGGTAAACATACTGTGGTGCACATTTGTGCCATATCTTTCTGCTGAATATTACCAAACAGTAAAACATTTCAGCGTGTTTTTTGTCTCTTTATATTAGGCCTCCTTATCGTTCTGTAGTTTTAATAGCGTGAGTGTACAGTTACAAAATCAACATATTCGCGGGAAGATTAAAAGTTGAAAAGTATTGTTGAGCGTTTGCGTCATTTTCTTCAGTGAACTCTGCAGGGGGCTCTGCGGCTGTGCCGCCTTGTTTTGTCTTGTGGTATCATCCCGGAGAAGGGTGCTAAAACCGAGCCAAAACCTAGCTTATTGAATACGTCACTGACGCTGAAGTTTTCTTGGACCAACCGAATTTCAGTGTTTTTCGCAATGACCGTACGGGTACACGAGACGGAGGCGTCCGTGTTGCTGCTGAACAACGGTTATGCTCGCGTATTAACATCATTTGAGGACTGCGATTGCTATGGCTTTTGTGCCGTGCAGAAAACCATCTTGCAAGCGTATGTTACAAATTTCCAAAGAATAATCCAGTTTTCTTGCGAACTTAATAGCATATTGATCCACCTCAAGTCAAAATATTTAAATGCCGTAATTCTTTTTTCCGAGATATCAGTTACCCCAACATCTGACGGGAAAAAGAAACGTATCTCACGAGTGCTGCTGAGTCTGCTGAGAAGCCCACGAAGTCTGGCACATTTTAGATCGGTTCTAGCAACTGATCCTGAAAGTTTATCATTCATAATCAACTTACATGAAATTAGTGACCACAAATTTATTCATGCCATTTTTCATTTTGCTTTTGAGAAGCGCCAGACGCGTAAAAAACTATGAGACTTTACCATCGAGGCAAATATGATGGCATCGACAATCAGCTGGAAGACTCTCTGCTGCAGTTTCAGTCTGGACTGCACAGTCGTGATAACGATAATTGCTTTATATTTGCCAACAAGTCCACCGAACTAACACATATATACCTCTTATGACCAACCCTGCCATTCACCAGAAACCTTGGTTCAAAAACAGATGGAAACGGTTACAAAGGAAAAAAGTGCCTTTTTCGAGCGCGAGATTAGACCAAAGCACCTGCGCTTGTAACAGATATTACGCAGCCGAGGACGCCAGGGAGACAATAAACAATCATTCTTTAATCTCAAATTGCCCCATATCCTTAACAAAGAATCCAAAAATTCTGGCAAATAATAAACCCGCCGCAAACCTTTGCTATTACATTTACAAAAACAGCGGGCGAACTGGTCAGTGGCGCACGAAGAGCTGAAAAGATTTAACGCATATTTTGTTCCTGGTGAAGCTGGCGCGTTGTCGCCTTCATCGCCTACTAATGTACTCCCCTATTTATCATGTCTGTCCTTCTCTTATGATGCTGTTTTGAGTCCAATAGAAAACATGAAGCGCCCCTCATCATTTGGCATCGAAGAAATCAATTGAAAACTGTTAAAAATAGTTACATCACGGTTGAATACTTGTCATTGTTGCTCACACAATCCCTTACTGCGGGAAGCATACCGGTTGACTGGAAAGTAGGGAATCTCGTTGCAGTGCACAAATCTTGCTGAATTGTTCTGAACATTTAATGCTTCTTTTTTGACGAAGCTGGTGCGTTGCCGCCTTCACCACCTACTACTGTACTCCTCTCTTTACCATGTGCGCCCTTCTTTTATGATAGTATTTTAAGTCAAATAGAAAACATCAAGCCCTCGTCATCAGTTGGCATATACGAAATCACTTGGAAAGTGTGTAAAAGTCTAAGGACATCACTGCTGAATACCTGACATTGTTGCTCACAAAATTCCTTGCTGCAGGAAGTTTACCAGTTGACTGGAAAGTTGGAAATGTTGTTCTAGTGCAAAAATCTTGCTGAATCGTGCTGAATCGTGCTGAACTTTTTAATGCTGCTTTTCTTGAAGAAATTGGCGCCTTGCCGCATTGATCGCCTACTACGGTACAGCTCGCTTTATCATGTCTGTCCTCCTAAGGTGGTATTTTGAATTTAATAGAAAACATGATGCTCTCGTTGTCACTAGGCATCGAAGAAATCAACTCAAAACTGTTAAAAATACTAAGTACATCACGATTGAATACCAGCCATTGTCGCTCACACAATCGCTAGCTGAAGAAAGCCTGCCGGTAGACTGGAAAGTGGGCGATGTCGTTCCAGTGCAAAAATCTTGCTGAACAGTGCTGTATTGTGCTGAACACTTTAATGTTTCTTTTTTCCTGACAAAGCTGGCGCATTGCCGCCTTCACGGCCTACTACTGTACTCCTCTCTATACTATGTCTGTTCTTCTGTTACGATGGTATTTTGAATCTAATAGAAATTATGAAGCTCTCGTCATCAGTTTGCATGGAAGAAATCACTTCGAAACTGTTTAAAAGTCTAAGTACATCACTTTGTAATACCTGACATTGTTGCTCACACACTCCCTTGCTGCAGGAACCTTACGGTTGATTGGAAAGCAGGAAATGCGGTTCGACTGCACAAATCTTGCTGAATCGTGCTGAACATTCTAATGCTTCTGGGTTTCCTGACGAAGCTGGAGCGTAGCAGCCTTCACCACCTACTACTGTACTCCCCTCTTCAACATAAATGTCCTTCTCTTATGATGGTATCTTAGTCTAATAGAAAACATGAAGCTCTCGTCATCAGATAGCATCAAGTAAATCAATTCGAGACTGCTAAAAAACACAATGTATCACCGTTGAATGCCTGGCGTTGTTGCTCACACAATCTATTGCTGCAGGAAGCCTACCGGTTGACTAAAAAGTGGGGAATGTCGTTCCAGTGCACAAATCTTGCTGATCGTCCAGAAATGTGCTGGACTTTCTAACGCTTCTTTTTTTCCTGACGAACCTGGCGCGTTGCTGCCTTCACCGCCAACTACTGCACTTCCCTCTTCACAATGTCTGGCCTCCTCTTATGATAGTGTTTTCAATTTAACTGAAAACATGAAGCTCTCGTCATCAGATGGCATCGAAGCAATCAATTCGGAACTGTTAAAGAGATAAGGTGCATCACTGTTGATTGCCTGTCATCGTTGCTCACACAACCCTTTGCTGCAGGAAGCTTACCCGTTGACTGGAGGGTAGGGGAGGTCGTTCAAGTGCACAAACCTTGCTGAATCGTGCTGGATAGTGCTGAACTTTATAACGCTTCTTTTTTCTGACGATGCTGGCGCGTTTCCACCTTCACCGCCTACTACTGTACTCTCCTCTGTACCCTGTCTGTCTACATATGATGGCATCGAAGAAATCAATTCGAAACTGCTAAAAAGACTAAGTACATTACTGTTGAATACTTGACATTATTGCTTAGATAACCCCTCGCTGCAGGAAGCTTACCGGTTGACTGGAAAGTTGGGAATTTCGTTCCAGTGCACAAATCTTGCAGAAACTTGCTTAATCGTGCTGGGATTTTTAACGCTTCTTTTTTTCCTGACGAATCTGGCGCGTTACCGCCTTCCCTGCATACAACTTTACTCCCCCTTTACCCCTTTACCGTGTCTGTCCTTCTCTTATGATGGCATTTTGACTCTAATAGAAAACATGAAGCTTTCGTCATGACTTGGTATCGACGAAATCACATTGAAACTGTTTAATAAGCTAAGTACATCACTGCTGAATACCAGACATTGTTGCTCACACAACCCCCTGCTGCAGGAAGCCTACCGGTTGACTGGAAAGTGCTGAATTGAGCTGAATTGAGCTGAACTGTTTAGTGGTTCTTTTTCCTGACGAAGCTGTCGCGTTACCGCCTTCACCGCCTAATACTCTAATCCCTCCTTTACCTTGTCTGTCCTTCTCTTATGATGGCTTTTTGACACTATTAGAAAGCATAAAGCTCTCTTCATCTGTTTGCATCAAGGAACTCATTTCAAAACCTAAAAAACTAAGCGCATCAAGGTAGAATACTTGTCATTTTTGCTCACAAAATTCCTTGCTGGAGGAAGCCTACCGGTTGACTGGAAAGTGAGGAATGTCGCTCCAGTGCAAAAATCTTGCTTAATTGTGCTGAATTGGGTTGAACTTTTAAGTGGTTCTTTTTCCTGACGAAGCTGTCGCGTTACCGCCTTCACCGCCTAATACTCTAATCCCTCCTTTACCTTGTCTGTCCTTCTCTTATGATGGCTTTTTGACACTATTAGAAAGCATAAAGCTCTTGTCATCTGTTGGCATCAAGGAACGCATTTCAAAACCTAAAAAACAAAGCGCATCAAGGTAGAATACTTGTCATTCTTGCTCACAGACATCCTTGCTGGAGGAAGCCTACCGGTTGACTTGAAAGTGAGGAATGACGCTCCAGTGCACAAATCTTGCTTAATCGTGCTGAATTGGGCTGAACTTATTAGTGGTTATTTTTTCTAACGAAGCTGTCGCGTTGCCGCCTTCACCGCCTAATACTCTAATCCCTCCTTTACCTTGTCTGTGCTTCTCTTATGATGGCTTTTTGACACTATTAGAAAGCATAAAGCTCTCATCTGTTGGCATCAAGGAACTCATTTCAAAACCTAAAAAACTAAGCGCATCAAGGTAGAATACTTGTCATTTTTGCTCACAGAATTCCTTGCTGGAGAAAGCCTACCGGTTGAGTGGAAAGTGAGGAATGTCGCTCCAGTGCACAAATCTTGCTTAATCGTACTGAATTGGGTTGAACTTATTAGTGGTTCTTTTTCCTGACGAAGCTGTCGCGTTACCGCCTTCACCGCCTAATACTCTAATCCCTCCTTTACCTTGTCTGTCCTTCTCTTATGATGGCTTTTTGACACTAATAGAAAGCGTAAAGCTCTCGTCATCTGTTGGCATCAATGAACTCATTTCAAAACCTAAACAACTAAGCGCATCAAGGTAGAATACTTGTCATTTTTGCTCAGAGAATTCTTTGCTGGAGGAAGCCTACCGGTTGACTGGAAAGTGGGGAATTTCATTCTAATGCACAAATCTTGCTGAATCGTGCTGAACAATTTAATGCTTTTGTTTTTCCTGACGAAGCTGGAGCGTTGCCGCCTTCTCCGGCTACTACTGTTCTCCCCTCTTTACCATGTCTGTCCTCTTATGATGGTATTTTGACTCTAATAGCAAACATTAAGCTCTCGTCATTAGTTGACATCGAATAAATAACTACGAAACTGTATAAATGTGCAAGTACATCACTTTTGTATACCTTACTTTGTTTCTCACACAATCCTTTGCTGCAGGAAGCTTACCGTTTGACTGGAAATTGAAGAATGTCGTTCCAGCGCACAAATCTTGCTTAATCGTGCTGAATTGGGCTGAACTTTTTAGTGGTTCTTTTTTCCTGACGAACCTGTCGCGTTACCGCCTTCACCGCCTATTACTCTAATCCCTCCTTTACCTTGTCTGTCCTTCTCTTATGATGGCTTTTTGACACTAATAGAAAGCGTAAAGCTCTCGTCATCTGTTGGCATCAATGAACTCAATTCAAAACCTAAACAACTAAGCGCATCAAGGTAGAATACTTGTCATTTTTGCTCAGAGAATTCCTTGTTGGAGGAAGCCTACCGGTTGACTGGAAAGTGGGGAATGTCATTCTAATGGACAAATCTTGCTGAATTGTGCTGAACAATTTAATGCTTTTGTTTTTCCTGACGAAGCCGGACCGTTGCCGCCTTCTCCGGCTACTACTGTTCTCCCTTCTTTACCATGTCTGTCTTCTTATGATGTTATTTTGACTCTAATAGCTAACATTAGCTCTCGTCATTAGTTGACATCGAATAAATAAGTACGAAATTGTATAAATGTGTAAGTACATCACTTTTGAATACGTGACTTTGTTGCTCACACAACCCCTTGCTGCAGGAAGCTTACCGTTTGACTGGAAAGCGAAGAATGTCGTTCCAGCGCACAAATCTTGCTGAAGCGTGCTGAATCGTACTGAGCTCTTTAATGCATGGTTTTTCCTCACGAAACTGGCTTTTTGCGCCTTCGCTGCCTACTGCTGTACTCTACTCGTTACCGCGTCTGTCCTTCTCTTATTACAGTATTTTGACTCTAATAGAAAGCATGAAGCTCTAGACGTGAGTTGGAATCGAAGAAATCACTTCGAAGCTGTGAAAAGGACTAAGTACATCACTGTTGAATTCCTGTCATTATTTCTCACACAATCCCTTGCTGCAGAAAGCCTACCGGCTTACTGGGAAGTGGGCAATATCATTCTAGTGCACAAAACTTAGTGAATGTGCTGAATTGTGCTGAAATTTTTAATGCTTCTTTTTTCCTGACGAAGCCGCGGCGTTGCCGCCTTCACCGCCTGCAACTGTACTCCTACCTCGTTCTCGTCTTCAGTTGGCATCGACGAAACCACTTCGAAACTGTTAAAAAGACTACGAGAATAACTGTTGAATACCTGTCCTTGTTGCTCACACAATATCTCGGTGCAGGAAGCCTACCGGCTGACTGGAAATTGGGGAATGTCGTTCTAATGCACCAATCTTGCTGAATCGTACTGAACTTTTTAATGCTTGTTTTGCTGACAAAGCTGGAGCGTTGCCGCCTTCACCGCCTACTACTGTTCTCCTCTTTACCATCTCTCTCTTGGAAACTGTTAAAAAGAGTGAGTACATCACTGTTAAATACCGCTCATTGTTTCTCGCTCAATTCCTTGCTGCTGGAGGCCTAACTGTTGACTGGAAAGTGGGGCATGTCATTTCAATGCACAAGTCTTGCTGAATAGTGCTGAATCATGCAGAACTTTTTGATGCTTATTTTTTCTATTATGAAGCTGGCGCAATGCCGCCTTTACCGCCTAATACTGGACTCCCCTCTTTACCATGTCTCTCCTCTTATGATGGTATTTTGAATTTAATAGAAAACATTAAGCTCTCGTCATTAGTTGACATAGAAGAAATCACTTCGAAACTATTTAAAAGTCTAAGTTCATCACTTCTTAATACCTGACGCTGTTGCTCACACAATGCCTTGCTGCAGGAAGCCTAATGGTTGACTGGAAACTTGGGAATGTAGTTCAAGTGCACAAACCTTGCTGAATTGTGCTGAATCGAGCTGAACTTTTTAATGCTTGTTTTTTCCTGATGAAGCTGCTGAGTTGCCGCCTTCTCCGCCTACTACTGTACTCTCCTGTTTACCATATCTGTCCTCTTATGACGGTATTTTGACTCTAACAGAAAGCATGAAGTTGTCGTCATAAGTTGGCACCGAAAGAAGCAATTTGAAACTGCTAAAAAACTAAGCGCATCACTGTTTAATACCTGTCACTTGTTGCTCTCACAATCCCTTGCAGCAGGAAGCCTACCAAACTTATGGAAAGCGTCGAATGTCGTTCCAGTGCACAAATATTGTTGAATGGTGCTGAATCATTCTGAACTTTCTGTTTTTTTCCCTGACGAAGCTTGCGCATTGGCGTCTTCAGCGCCTACTACTGCACTTCTCTTTTTACCATGTGTCTTCTCGTATGACGATATTTTGAATCTAATAGAAAACATGAACTTGTCTCAGTTGCCGCCGACGGAAACAATTCGAAACTGCTAAAGAGACTAAGCGCATCACTATTGAATGGCAGTCATTGTTGCTCACATAATCTCTTGCTGCAGGAAGCCTACGGTTTGTCTGGAGAGTGGGGAAAACTGTTCTACTGCACAAACCTTGCTGAATGGTGCTGAATCATTCTGAACTTTTTAAAGGTTCTTTTTTTTCCTGACGAAGCTTGCCGATTGCCGCCTTCACCGCCTACTACTGTGCCTTCCTCTTTACCATGTAGGTCGTTCTCTTATGATGGTATTTTGAGTCTAGTAGAAAACATGAAGCTCTCGTCATCAGTTGGCATCAAGGAAATCAATTCAAAACTGTTAAAAAGGCTAAGTACAACACTGTCGAATACCAGTCATTGTTCACGCAATGCCTTGCGGCACGAAACCTATCGGCTGACTGGAAAGTGGAAAATGTCGTTCAAGTGCACAAATTTTGTTTAATCGTGTTGAATCGTGCCGAACATTTTAATGCTTCTTTTTATCCTGACGAAGCTGACGCACTGCCGCCTTCACCGCATTGTACTGTACTCCCTTCTTTATCATTTCTCTTTTTCTCTTATGATGGTATTTTGAATCTAATAGAAAATGTGAAGCTCTCGTCATTAGTTCGCATCGAAGAAATCAATTCAAAACTGTTAAAAAGTCTACAACACTGTTGAATACCAGTCATTGTTGCTCACAGAATCTCTTGCTGCAGGAAGCCTGCGGTTTGACGGGAGAGTGGGGAATGTTGTTCTACTGCACAAGCTTTGCTGAATGGTGCTAAATCATTCTGAACTTTTTAGTGCCTCTTTTTTTCCTGACGAAGCTGGCTCATTGCCGCCTTCACCGCCTATTACTAGGCTCACGTCATTACCTTGTCGGTAGTTCTCTTATGATGGTATTTTGACCCTAGTAGAAAACATAAAGCTCTCAACATCAGTTGGCATCGATGAAATCACTTTTAAACTGCTAAAAGGCTTAGTACATCACTTTTGAATACCTGACATTGTTGCTCACACAATCCCTTGCTGCAGGAAGCCTACCGGCTGACTGTAAAGTAGAGAATGTCGATATAATGCACAAATCTTGATGAATCAGGCTTAACTTTTTAATGCTGCTTTTCGTTACGAAGCTGGTGCGTTGCCGCCTTCACCGCTTACTAATGTACTCTCCTCTTTACCATGTCTATATTATTATGATGGTTTTTTGAATGTGATAGAAAGCATGAAATTCTCGTAATCAGTTGGCACCGACGAAAACAGCTCGTAACTGCTAGAAAGACCAAGAACATCACTGTTAAATACCTGTCAATGTTGCTCACACCATCCCTTACTACAGGAAGCCTACCGGTTGACTGGAAAGTGGGGAATGTCGTTCCAGTGCACAAATCTTGATGAATCATGCTGAACATTTGATGCTCCTTTTTCCTGACAAAGCTGGCGCATTGCCGCCTTCACCGCCTACTACTGTACTCCCCTCATTACCTAGCCTGTTCTTCTCTTATGATGGTATCTTGAATCGAATAGAAAACATGAAGCTGTCGTCATTAGTTGGCATAGAAGAAATCACTTCTAAACAGTTTAAATTTTTAAGTACATCACTTTTTATATCTGAAATTGTTGCCCACGCACTCGTTGCTGTAGGAAGCTTCCCGGTTGACTGGAAAAAGGGGGATGTTGTTCTAGTGTACAAACCTTGCTGATTCATGCTGAACATTTATTGCTTCCTTTTTCCTGACGAAGCTGGCGCGTTGCCGCCTTCATCGCCTACTACTGTACTCCCCTCTCCAACATGTCTGTTCTTCCCTTATGATGGTATATTGACTCTAATAGAAAACTCGAAGCTCTCGTCATCAGTTGCCATCCACGAAATCAATTCAAAACTGTTAAAAAACTAAGTGCATCACTGTTGAATACCTGTAATTGTTGGTCACACAACGCTTTGCTGCAGGAAGCCTACCGGTTGAGTGGAATGTTGAGAATGTCGTTCCAGTGCACAATTGTTGCTGAATCGTGTTGAATCGTGCAGAATTTTTCATGGTTGTTTTTTCCTGACGAAGCTGGCGAGTTACCGCCTTCGCCGCTTAATATTGTAATCCCCCTTTTGCCTTGTCTGTCCTTCTCTTATGATTTTATTCTGAATCTAATAGAAAACATGAAGCTCTTGTCATCAGTTGATATCGAAGAACTCACTTCGCAATTGTGTAAAAGTCTAGGTACATCACTTTTTAATTCCTGAAATGGTTGCTCACACAATCCCTTGCTGCTGGAAGCCTACCGATTGACTGGAGAGCGGGTAAAGTCGTTCTAGTTCACAAATCTTGCTGAATCGTGCTGAACTTTTTAATCCTCTTTTTTCCTGATGAATCTGGTGCATTGCCGCCTTAACCGGCTACCACTTTACTTCGCTCTTCACCATGTGTGTCCTTCTCATCTGATAGTATTTGGACTCTAATAGAAAGCATGAAGTTCTCGTCATCAGTTGGCACAGAAGGAAAGAAATAGATACTGCTAAAAAGAAAAAGTACATCACTGTTTAATACCTGTCATTGTTACTCACAATCCCCTGCTGCAGGAAGCCTGTCGGTTGACCGGTAAGTGAGGAATGTCGCTCCAGTGTACAAATACTGCTGAATCGTGTTGATTCGTGCAGAACTTTTAATGGTTCTTTTTTACTGACGAAGCTGTCGTGTTACCGCCTTCACCGCCTAATACTCTAATCCACCTTTACCTTGTCTGTCCTACTCCTATGATGGCTTTCTGACACGAATAGAATACATGAAGCTGTCGTCATCTTTGGTGTCAAGGAAATCAATTCGAAACTGCTAAAAAGCTATCCGCATCACTATTGAATACCTATCATTTTTGCTCACAGGATTCCTTGCTGTAGGACGTCTACCGGTTGACTAGGAAGTGGGGAAAGTGGTTGCATTGCAAGAATTGTGCTGAACTTTTTAATACTTTTTTCCTGACGAAGCTGGCGTGATACCGCCTTCGCCGCCTACTACTGTACTCCCAACTTTACCATGTCTTTCATCATATCATGGTATTTTGAATCTAATAGAAAACATGAAGCTCTTGTCATCAGTTGGCACCGAAGAAAACAATTACAACCTGCTAAAAAGACAAAGTACATAACTGTTGAATACTTGTCATTGTTGCTCGCACAATCCCTTGATGCAGGAAGCCTACCGACTGACTGCAAAGTGGGGAACGTCGTTGTAATGCACAAATCTTGATGAATCGTGCTGAACATTTTAATGCTTTTCTTCCTGACGAAGCTGGTGCGTTGCCGCCTTCACCGGCTGCTACTGTACTCTCCTCTACCCCGTCTCTATTCTTATGATGGTATTTTGACTCTAATAGAAAACATGAAGTTCTCGTCATCAGTTGGCACCGAAGAAAACGGATTGGAACTGCTAAAAACACTAAGAAGTCACTGTTTAATACCTTTCATTCTTGCTCACACAATCTCTTGCTGCAGGAAGCCTACCTGTTGAGTGGAAAGTATGGAGTGTCGTTCTAGTGCAAAAATCTTGCTGAATCGCGCTGAATCTTGCTGAATATTTAATACTTTTTTTCTGACGATGCTGGCGCGTTGCCGTCTACTACTTTACCCACCTCTGTACAGTGTATGTCCTCGTATGGTGGTATTTTGTCTCTAATAGAGAACATGAAGCTCTCGCAATCAGTTGGTATGAAGTAAATCAATTTGCAACTGTTTGCAACAATGCATCCCTGTTGAATACCTGTGATTGTTGCTCACACAATCCCTTGCATTAGGAAGCCTACTGGTTGACTGAAAAGTGGGCAATGTCGATCAAGTGCATAAATTTTGGTGAATCGTGCTGAACTTTTTAATGCTTCGTTTTTTCCTGTCGAAGCTGGTGCGTTGCCGTCTTCACTGTCTACTACTGTACTCCCCTCTTTTACTTTCTGTTCTTCTCTTATGATGGTATTTTGAATTTCATAGAAAACACGAAGCTCTCGTCTTCATCTGGCGTTGAGGAAATTGCTTCGAAACTGTTTAAAAGTCTAAGTACATCACTTTTGAATACCTGACATTGTTGTTCACACAATCCCTTTCTGCAGGAAGCCTACCGGTTGACTGGAGAGTGCGGAATGTCGTTCTGTGCATAAATCTTGCTGAATCGTGCTGAATCGCGCTAAACTTTTTAATGCTTCTCTTTTCACACGTTGTTGGCGCGTTGCCGCCTTCACGCCCTACTACTTTACTCTCCTCTTTACCATGTCTGTCCCCTTGTGATGGCATCCCAGTTGAAAAAAACACAAGCCCGTTTCTGGTGTTTACATGAAACCGGTTTTTCTGACACGGGTTCTGGTGTGACCCGGTGTAGTGTTTTCTGGTGCGACCGTGTCTGGTGTTCCGTCCAGACCGGTTTCTCAGACACGGGTCCTGATGTGGTCTAGTGTGGTGTGTTTTAGTGTGTTCCGGTCTGGTGTTCTGTGCTGTGACCCGGTCATCTGATACCGGTTCTGGTGTGGTTTCGTTTGGTGTTTCCTGGTGTGGTCGGTGTACCATTCGATTTGGTGTGGTTGGTGCACTGTACATATGTCTTTATAGAGATGCTGTGAGTTTGGACATACTATCGTAAGCAAAAACCAAAGAGATGCCTGTAAGCGCACGCCAAATGGTGTAAAACTACAAGCACTCCTGATGTCGAGACAGGTGCACTAACATCCACCGATCTCGCTGTGCCGGTCTTGACGGAACGAGCATTTTATAAGGGGAACCTGCACAAAGTTAGGCATAGTTTGGCACACACTCGCAGCGTCATAATTTTTTGCGATTGTACGCTGGAGCATGCACATAACCACATCAATTGTGTTCCTGCCGAAGATGAAGAACAAGCATGTATAGAAAGAAAATTGCTCACATTTGCTCAAAAGCACCCTTAGATTTATTCGTAGACAAAATTGCCAGTACAGTCAAGCTAGAGGCCCCTTGCATCGTAGCATGGACCTTTTCTGAGAAAGTCGAAAATCTTGCATTTCCCTGACAGCAGCTTGACTCCAGCTGTGTAGCCCAATACCTGAAGAACAACAGAACAAAATCGCAAATTTTTGTGAAGTATACTATACTAATCACATCACAAAGGCAACTAGCAAATGCTGCCATTAAATTTAGCTCAGTGGTGCAAACATGTACTACACATTCAATACGACTCGCAATGCCTCTGCAGTAAACCAAGTGAGTCTTCTGCTTTATAGTAAATAAAAGCTACTCACATAAAGCACCCCACTTGCATTAGGTTGCTTGAAATCAGTTGCTGGATGAGCTAATATTTCATAGTTTCATTCGCACAGTGTGGCAATGCATACACAGAAAGACGCCAAAAAACGCTTTGTGGTGCGTCCCCCTTGCCCTTGTTCATCATCATGCTGTGTGAAAGTGTGAATTATTGCGTTGCGTTTTTTGCATTCATAGCCAATTGCGCATATTTACACCACAGCTGGGTACGCCCGCTTCATAATCTGAATTCCTACCAAATATTTAGCGTTGCATCTGATATTGAGCATACCTTTCTCTGATAATGGAGACTTTCTCTCGAAAATCAATGAAGTTGGTAGCACAGTAGACCTTCCAAATCTGAATCTGCATGAAGTTGAGGCCTTTCACAGACTGCCATCGAGGCCAGATAAGGTTCCTGGGATAATCATTCGTTTTTATCAGCTGCAACAGAAAGACAACTGGCTTCAGAAATGCAAGAAACTGAGAGACTTGCAATCCAAGGTATCTGTCACTGAGAAATTTACTCAGCGTAATAGGTCGCTTCTCCTTGTTGCCAGGAAATGGGCTAAAGAGAATGGCTTTGAATACGCTTGGCACACCAACGGTAAAGTTCTAGTCTGAAGAACTAATGAAGAATCCGCACATATTGTTCGTGTGGAGGATGACCTGGCAAAGCTCGTCTCCTGAGAGCACTTGCTTGTAGTGTGTTTCTTTTAAATACAAAAACTGCTAACCATCATGAACAGCTACTCCAAACCAAGTGACCTGAATGCGACTGTTGGAAAAGAATCAGCATTGTCACTTTTGCATATTAATTTGCAATCGGCAAGAGGTAAAGAAGAAATTTTACATGAGTTTCTAAACAAATTTCAATTCAATTACACTGCAGTTATGATCACAGAGACGTGGTTTAACGATCATGAAGGTTTTTCTTTTAGCGGTTATCATACTTTTCACCTGAATCGAGTTGGTAGCCGGGGCGGGGGCGTTTGCTTGCTAGTGTTAGATAGCATGCATTGTGAGAAGGAAGATGAAATAACTGCGTCAACAGCTCATTACGAAATTTTTTCTGTGCGCACTGGCAGAATTCTATTTGTTGTTGCTTATCGTCCTCCAGATGGCAATATCGATAGCTTTTTTGAATATATGGAGAATGTCTTTGAATTTGCACATGCTTGTGGTTACACTATTTTTGTAGGCGGGGATTTCAACATTAATATAGACGAAAATTCTCCCCGACGAACTCGTATGCTGCTTCTTCTGGAATCTTATTTCCTTCAAAATGTCATTAAACTGCCCACACGCGTAACTCCCTCGTCAGCAACAATGCTTGACCTGTTAATTGTAAGCAAGTCGACTGTACTTATATCGGCAGGAGTCATTGACAGTTCCCTCAGTGACCATCTTCCAGTTTACGCAATTTGTACTTATGGTGTCACACATACTAACCCTAGCATGAAAATACAAAAGAAAATGCAGCATATTAATTGTGACGCGTTAGATACTTTAAGAAGTGCTGTTATCAAGTTTGACTGGGGGCCTGTACTGAAATATAAAAATGCTGATGAAGCATTCCATTTTTTCTTAGAACAGTTCGTTTTAATTTATAGAGAATGTTTTTCATACAAGACGGTTAAAGCAGCTAAAAACGCTCGCAAGCCCTGGGTCACGGCCCATATTCTTAAAATGATTTTAAAGAAAACCAAACTGTATCAGAAATTCCTTAAAAGTCGCGACTCAGAAGACTTCTTAGTCTTCAAACGACATCGGAATAAACTAAATGCTGTCCTAAAGAAAGCGAAAAATGACTATCACATCAACCTATTTTATGCCATCAAAGATAAAAAGATCGTTTGGAAAAGACTAAACACACTGTTGTGTAAGGAGCAATCTAATGTGCCTAGCAGTTTAATTATTTATAACGAAACATTTACCGATAAAGACCTGGCTGACAAATTCAATACTTCGTTTCGCTTGTAGATTCTGAACATGATCCTAGTGCTATTGACTACATAGACCATTATAAGTCCAATACTCTCTTCCTTACTTCGTGTGACGACACGGAGGTACTGTCAGCCTTCAGGCGTATGAAGGTTAGTAAATGTGAAGACCCATTTGGAATTGAAATGCAACCAGTTATGCACGTCATAGATATTATTTGTCCAATTTTAGCTCACATTTATAACTTAGCTCTAGATACAGGTGTACTTCCTTTTGAAATGAAAAAGGCAAAAGTTAATATCTTACACAAAGGCGGTTCTAATGATGTTCTCAATAATTACAGGCCTATATCTATTTTGCCAATATTTTCCAAGGGCTTAGAGCGAATAATATTTGCACGCCTGTCTGATTTCCTTCAAAATATAATGTCATTGCAATGAAACAGTTCGGATTTAGGCAGCACTCATCTACAGAACTGGCACTGCTCCGACAAAAATAATTCATTCTCACTAACATCGAGAACAAAATGATCACTTTAGGAATATTTGTAGACTTCTCAAAAGCCTTTCACAGAATAAATCATTCTACCCTTCTCTTAAAACTTTCTGCATACGGTATTAGGGATAAGATGCTTAATTTAATTTCCAATTACCTCAGTAAGCGCGAACAGTTTGTCACTGTCGATAATTTTCACTCTGCTTACAGGCCTCTTAAACATGGAGTTCCCCAGGGAAGCTTACTGGGTCCGCTGCTATTCTATATATATATATATATATATATATATATATATATATATATTATATATATATATATATATATATATATATATATATATATTATCGATCTAATAAATATAGATAAAGAAGTTGAATATGTATTGTATGCAGACGACACCACTTTCTTTTTAACTGGCCCAGACTTAAATGGCTTAGTGGCAAAAGGAAATGAAGTCTTGGATAAACTGCATCTGTGGTCTATCAAAAATTTTCAGTTAACTCAAGTAAAACAAAAGCTGTATTTTTCAGAACCAAAAACACGAACTATAACATAGAAAATCCTCTGTGATTGGGGGTGATTGACATAGAAATAGCTAAGGTAGTCAAATCCCAGGGAGTTTACTTTAATGAATACATGCTGAGGGATGCTCATATTGAGCATCTACAGACCATGGAACGACTGTTGTGAATGGTTTCTATAATACCCGGGTACTTATTTAGAAGATCAGCGATTCGATATTTTAGCGTTTGTGTACCGTAGTTCGTACGCACTAGTTCTTTTCTACAGGTCATATGCCGAAGGTTATGGTCGTGGTCTCTAAAGAAGAAAGTTTGCGAGAACCCAGCCGGGTCCATTTTTATTTGATCATATATTTTCAAAGCTACTCTTTTGTTCATGATATTCGTGATAGTTAATATCTGATGTTTTTCGAAAAGTGGGGCTGAGGGGGCTCTATATGGAGAGTTTTCTATTAATCGTATGACTCGTTTTTGTAGTATAAGCAGGTTTTCCATGTTTGCTTTTGTCGTAGTTCCCCATACAAGAATACAATATTGCAAACGAGAAAAAACTAGACTATAATACAACTGCTTTTTTAACCACATTGGTAGTAAGTTCTTTACTTTGAAGATAATTCCAATTGATCTGGAAATAACTGTTCGTATTTTTTCTATGTGCAGAGACCAGCTCAAATTTTCTTGAAAAATAACCCCCAGAAATTTGTGAGAGTTTACTCGTTCTAGGTGTTCCCCACGAAATTGTATAATAGGTTCTCTATTGATGGCTTTATTTCTGGGACGGAAAATAATGTACTTTGTTTTATTAGTGTTCAAGGATAATTGATTAATGTTAAGCCATTGTGATAGGTTGTTTAGCCAGCTGTTTGTTTGCCTTTCAAGCATTTCTAAGTCTGTTCCAGAAAAAAATACATTAGTATCGTCTGCATACAGGATTATATCTGGCGTGAGTGGAATATCGATAATGTCATTAATATAAAACAAAAACAGTAAGGGCCCTAAGATGGAGCCTTGTGGGACCCCGTATTTTATTGTTCCTAGACTTGATTTTGCCTGGTTTATCTGCACGTATTGTTGTCGACTATCTAAGTAGCTTTTTATTAAGTCAAATGCAATTCCTCTGATTCCATAGTTGTATAACTTTTGCAACAATATATTGTGTTTGATGGAATCAAACGCTTTCTTGAAGTCAAGGAAAAGTCCTATTGTATGATATTTTTGCTCAAAGTTTCTTATTATTTTATCTTTAGTATTAAGTAACGCTTTTTCAGTGGACTTGTCTTTCTGAAAGCCATATTGTTGTTCTACAATTATACCTTCTTTTTTAGAAAAATTTAATAAGCGAATGTAAATAATCTGCTCCATAATTTTTGAAAAGACTGGCAAAACCGATATTGGTCGGTAATTATGTAAGTCGTTTTCGTTTCCCCCTTTAAAAATTACTGACACTTTCGCAATCTTTAGCTCATGAGGGAACACCCCAGTAGAAAGGATTAAATTACATATGTGAGAAAGCGGACTGCTGATATGCTGTGCTACTGATTTTATGGGTTGGACCCTGAGATCATCTATTCCAGAAGATTTATTATTACTTAGCTGTCGTATAATGGCACAAATTTCTTCTGAAGTTGTAGGAACCAGGAAAATCGAGTCCCTGAATATTGATTTCATGTATGTTTTATGCTGATTATTGTTGTCTATGTTGGGATTGGGAGCCCCAGCAGCTAAAAAGTGATCATTAAGTTTGTTTGCCAGCGGGGTCCCTGTGTAGGACACACCTTCAATTGTCAATTCGGTAAGGTCCCTTCTCTCACCCTTAGACATCAAATCATTTACGGTGGTCCAAACTTTTTTGGGATTGTTATAAATCTCAGTGAATTTGTTTTCGTAATACATGGCTCGCGAACGTTTGATATCAGAATTAAGTTTATTTCTGAATTTTTTGAACTGAGTAAGAGTGTTTGGATCCCTGGTTTTGATAAATAGTGCGAACATCTTGTCACGTTTCTTTATTCTTCTAACAAGGGCAGCGTTTATCCAGGGTTTCCTTGCCTTTTTTATTTTTCGAAATTCATCGACAGGAAATGCAAGTTCGTATTGCTTTTTAACTTCGCTGACAAAGATATCATACGCTAGAACAGGATCGGCTGAAGAATATACTTGTTCCCAGCTTGTTTCTGCTAGTAAGTTCTGAAAAAGTGTTACCTTTTCTGCACAAAAATTCCTATATTTTATGGTTTTAGAGGTGGTATTTTGAGGTTCCCTAGTTTTAATGTGGTTCAGAAATAAAAATATTGGTAGGTGATCACTTATTTCATATGATAATACTCCAGCTTCTAGGTCATTCATATCATAATTTGTAAAACACAGGTCCAGTGAGGACGCAGATATTTCTGTTACTCTAGTCGGTACATGAATCAGGTTTTCACATCCGAAGCAAAGGAGGATATCCTCAAGCTTTTGCTTGTTAGGCCGAGGAGAGGCAAAATCAATATTTAAGTCTCCACATAAAACAACATGCTTGCCAATGTCTGCACAGTATTCTAGCACATTTTCAAGAAAATCCAAAAACACATCTACGGTTCCATTAGGAGGCCGGTACATGATAACAAAAATTGTGTTGACACATCCTATCACGATCGTTTCATAACTAGAATTTATAGCAGTATATTCTGTGATAACATTAAAGTTAAGATTGTTTTTTATGTATATCGTAACGCCTCCGCCACGTTTCTTTGTTCGAAATACTGATGTAGATTTGTAACCTTCAAAATTAATGACGTCCTGTTCATTTGAGAACCAGGTTTCGGTAAATGCCAAGATATCAAATTCATGACGCAAAGTTTCTAAAAGTAAATCAACAGGTTCTTTCTTATTTCTTAGACTTCGAGCGTTTAAATGAAACAAGGAAAAACTAGAGCTATTCTGAGCTTTGCAACGCCTGAAAGAATCTATGCTGTGATAGCCTAAAGTTGGAGGATGATCCAGATCTGAAAAGCAAGCCATCATTTCTAAATGGCCATCTGTTAGAGTGCATTTTGGTCATGGGTTATCGTATCAGTTCCAAGTCTTCAATGGTTGTAATGTTGATAATCTTATCGCGCGCGTTGCGCCGCACGAACAGTTTTCCATTTTTCACCCAGGCAAACTTGTATTCCTTTTCGGTAGCTTTAGTTTTCATGAGCCACAGTAGCTTTTTGTTATGGGTTGTCAGGTTTTCATTCAAAAAGATTTTCGAATCTGCATCCCTTAGTTCTTTCTTTTTTGCAAGCCATTTGTCCCTGACAACGCGTGAAGCAAAACGTACAAGCACTGGAGCTACCTTGTCAACATTATTTTCATCCTTTCTTGTAGGGAGGCGGTGTATTGCTTCTACATCGGACTCGGAAAGCGGCGGAAGGTCGAGATCATTAGCCAAAAGGTTCAGTTTTTCTAGAAGGTTTTCGCTGTTATGCTTCTGTAAACCGTGGATTTCAAGGTTTTGTCGCCTTGAATATTGTTCAAGGTTGTTGACTTCCCTTTTTAGCTGTTTGATTTCTCCCTCTTTTAGCTTTGTCTCGAGCTTTTCTACACGCTTTCCAAGATCGGATATGTCTGCACTTTGTTTTTCCATACGTGCTATGACTTCATCATATTTTGTTGACATCAATTCTACGGATTTCTCAATGTCATCCACAGTTATTTTTATAGTCTCGAGCGTTTCTAGTTTCTCTTTGATTGTGAGAACTTCTGCAAGCATGCGGCGAATCTCTGCAATTTCTTGAGCAAGGTCTACTGTTGCCTCAGTGTTATCTGATGTTAAGCTGCTGCAACGAGCTTTTGTCGCTTTACAGGTTGGACATTTCCAAGCTTTCTTCGTGGCCTGCGACATTTTCTTGTAGGCATTTTCGGCAACACCAGAGCAGGTGCCAATGTGGTAACAAGATTTACATTCAGCACATGTTAGGAAAACCTTGTCATCAGTCAGTGAAACTTTGCATGAGAAACAAGTATCCATCGTGCAAAACAAAACAAAAACACCCTTCACTCAGCAGCAGTGGCAGCCACTGAATAAAAAATAAAAACTAACCTGTAACAATTTCTGGAATCAGCAGGCGATACGATTTCTATGCTGCCACCGCTGCAGAGTGAATGCGGTAGTCGACGCTGGTGGGTCCCTTTTGTAGCTGCCTTTCGGTGAGTTGTCTCGTACAGTCGGAATTCTTAGAAAAATGCAATATATGCTACCTGAGAGAACCAAGCTTCTTCTGTATATCGCACTGTTCGAATCCAATATAAGATATTGTAAATTAATCTGGGGCAGCACTACTGCCACCAATAAAAACAAGCTGTTAACGGTACAAAAAACCGCGCTGAAAGCAATAGCAAATGTGCCTTCTTATTCGTCTTCTGGGCCTTTATACTCAAAATATAATATAATTAAAGTTTCCTCGTTTTATGATTTTCGCCTCCAACTGTACAAATCCTTGTCCGAACGTCGAATGCCGTTCTTGGAAGAAACTATCAATTTACGCGAAAATACGCACTCCCATCTAACTCGCCATCATGAAGTTTGGTATGTTCCACGTCCTCGCACTTATTACAGATTTCAGACACTAAATTACGCCTTACCTACATTGCTTAATCAATTTCGCCTACCCAGCTCATCCGTTAGTTTACCTTCAAACCAACAGATGAAAACTTTGTTTTTATAATTTTTGCTAGCCTCGCCTTTGCGATGCCTTGATTGCTCTTTGTGTTGGAATGTGTTTGCTTTGAAATGCCTTTTCTTTTTGTATATGATGTAAGATATATTATGTTGATTGCTTTTCCGGTTGCGGATAAACCGTACGTTCCTATTTTTTATCGATTTCTTTTTTGTTATGTTCAAATTGTGAACTAAGTGCTTTGTATGTTTGTATGTATGCTTTATATGCTTTCATTATCCCTGCCGCCGATGTAGTTTAGGGGAAGGGAAAGTTGTCAAGCAGCAATATTGCGGGTTTTTTTCCCTACTCCTCAGCCGTGTGATTTTCTTTACATGTCTGGAATAAAGTTGACTTGACTTGACAGTCCTTCTAATACAAAATCAAACTTTCTTAGACAATGAACAGCGCTCTAGCATCTAGCGTAATTTCATTCATTACCAGACTCAGAGATTCTAATACTTCGTAACCTAGAGAAATAAATTACCATGGAAATTCTTCTGGTGCAGAAAACAAAAAATTAAGGGGGATTAAGGCATTTGAGAAATGATTAGACGATGCCTGTCAAGAGGGGCACAAAAACGAGAAAAGCTGCAGTTCCAGTAAAAACAAAAGATTTGATGGTAGTGAAATTCAGGGTGACAAAATCCATGTATTGAGACTTTTTATGCCCACAGGGTGCAGAACAATAAAGCAATGGCTGGCTGCATCTATTTAGAAGACCATTCCTCTTCATTTCGTTCTATTTTGGCAGAAAAGCATAAAAAGCAGACTTGAAATTTATTTTAAGCTCAATGCCACATACAAAACAAGGCTGGAATGTTAACGATTCTAAAGGAAACATTTCTCCCACTCATTAAACAAGATGCTCTGAACCCTGGCACTTGTAAAACCGCAACAGATGTGCAAAAAAAGCTCCCAGATTATTTTCTTGCTGAATGTGTTGAAACCAAACCTGCCTGAGCACACATCAGTTTTGTTAAGGTATTATCTTGCTATACACAACCTGAGCGTCTGGTGCAGTTCACTGCATGGTACCTGCAAACAATTGCACACATACAAAACCCACAGTTGATTCTGGGTACTGTGCACTATCCACTATGGTGCCTAGCAGTCCCTGTATTCCAGCGAGACGCACTTCTTTTGGTGCATGCAAGCGCTAGGGTTCCAGTTAAAAAAATGTCCTAGTTGATTCCGAGTTAATTGAATAACATAATTGCGCTTTTAGACTGACGTGGGAGAACATAGGGATGACACAAACACTGGTGTGCAATCTATCAACTGAGGTTTATTGTGGCGTGCGCACATATATGAGCTTAACATGTCTAACCATTAAAAACGCATTTTAACCAGCAAATTTGTTATCGTATCGTCAAGCATCACAAACACTTTGTCACAGCAGATCGGTTTATGTTTGGTATCTCTTGTCCAAGAATTGCTTTTCTGTTTGGTAAGCAAAACTGAAGGGTCACTTACACACTTCCCTTCTTTTCTTGATTCAAAGCATTAGGCTTCCAACAGCTCCCTGGTTGTCTTATCTCTGGATTTCAGAACTGTAGTCTGTTGCAAGTGGGGTTCGCAGCTATCGCATCTGGCGCAATGTGCCGCCAGATTTTCAGGTGACTTAATCTGCCGGAAGTTGGGGTTATGCTCTCTGAGTCTTTCATTTCAACATCTGTCCGTCTAGGCCACATATGATCGGCCGCAAGATAGCAGTATCCTTTAAACCACTCCTTCACAGCACTCAACGAACCTGTTTGTGTGCCTGATGCCACAAGACTTCTCTTCTCCAGGACTGGTTTCTTCATTTACCTTCGCGCACATCCTTTTTAGTTTTCTTGGTGCGGAAAAAACTACTTGCACTTCATGCCTTCCAGGAGGAGGAGGAGGAGGAACAACTTTATCTACGTCATAGCCTAATGGCATCATGACCTAATGGCGCCGTGACAGGGGCCCAGGCGGCAACTCAGCGGAGGATCTGAGGCCTTTGTCGCTCAAGAGCCGCCGAGACCTGCTGGACGGCCCAGGCTTGCACGTCACGGTCAGAGCATTCCGCCGCAGCCGCGAGTCGCGGCGGGTCCAGCAACTTTTTTTTCAAATTGTGAGAAAGTGCATGAATGTACGGCAGGAAAAAATTTGCCGAAAGGCATGAAGTGCAAGTAGTTTTCTCCGCACCAAGAAAGCTGAAAGGAATGTGTGCGAAGCTAAACGAAGAAACCAGTCCTGGAAAAGAGAAGTCTTGTGGCGCCAGGCACACAAACAGGTTCGTCGAGTGCTGTGAAGGAGTGGTTTACAAGATTCCGCTATCTTGCGGCCGATCATACAAAATATACACTGCAAATGCACAAACAACATAAGAGCAAAGCGTGTCCTACATTTGTGAAACAAATTTGGGTCAATGTAAGATTCTTGAAAACAGTAGGCACCCCCATTCATGGCATCAGCTAAAAAGGAAGAGGGCACCTAAATTATTCTGCACAATTTAGTATTCAGCCTTTCAGTAAACTATATTTTTTCTGGTACCAGAAGGCAAAAATGAAAGGAAAGCTGCCAGCTATCATGTGGCCTGCCACAAAAAAAAAAACTGAAGCGAAGGGATGCACAAACCGTAAAAAAGGGATGCACTACGTGATGACACAACACAAAATAACACAGAAAAACGGGGCACAACCGATCAATGAAAAGAGAACAACAGAAAGAAGGCAAGCAGTACAAACACTCCTACCTCTGCAAATTGAGAGCAGTGAAATGTGCAACACCTAACAAAATTACTTTCAAGGAGTATAAACACCTAATTTTGGTCACATTATTTTTTAATGCTGCATTAGAAAAGTATATTCACTGAACTTGCACAGCGTCAACACTAGGCAAGTGAAGTGGCAAAAACATCAAAACTCACCAACATTATAACTGAGGTAATTTTTAATGTTGAAGATTCCCCTTTTTTTCATTTAGCACTTTCAGCTTTTTTGTGCACAGGCTATAATATAACAGATTCTGAAGTATTTTGCAGTAGATGGTGCTTATTTTGTACTCAGATCTAGAGGCAGTAAAAATACTGCAACTACAGTGAGAGGCCGCAGAAAAAAGCTTACAAGGGAAGCTTTAAGAGCAATTCATGTTTCATCTTTGAGGCGCATTCACAGCTGCACTATATAACACTGTTGAAATTCATTTGGCCAAGTGAAATAAGGCGCCTTTGCTGGAGCAGCCTCAGCCTCGAAAGAGTGCCATGTGACACCGGCATTATTGCAGAAGAATGACATGGTTATCCTGCTATAATTGTCTATGACGAGTGCCACGTGACCTGGGTACTAGAGAAAAAAGGATAAAAGGATTGTCCTCATGATGTAATACCACCTTAAAATGCTGCCCTGTAGCCCATTACTTCATATTGGTGTTTTTTAAAAGGCTGGCTGCATTTAAGGGGGCCTCTAGTGGCTCGAGAACAGGTGGGGAGGGAACTAGAGAGGGAGAGAGAGAAAGTGGCTGAGTTGAGGTTATGCCAGTGTGCTCGTTGTTGCTGTGTAGCCTTTGAGCTAAGAGCCCAGCTCTGTACTCACTCGTGGTGTGAGGGTGCGGGTTTCCCTTTTTCTTCACCATTGTGTTGTTGTGTCAACTTTGCATTTTTTTATATCTCGTGTTTAATAAAACGTGTTAATGATATTTGTAAAAATCACCACGAAATTTTAGAAATGGCAGAAGAAATGTTCCAACTACTATTAACAAAAAAAGAAAATTGGTTGCTTGCTTCGGATTCATACACTCCCTACATTATAGTACGGGTAGTCTCAGATTCTTCGTTAGACTTGCTAGGGGTTCTGAGGCTTGCCGAGGCCCCCCTGAATTTAAGCACTGCTTCATACTAAGCATGAAAGTGGCACTATCTGATGGTGACCTATTTAGAAGACACACATCTTATTTTGAATAGGGGAATGCCAATACATGCCGTCAACGTTCTGGTCCAAAGCAGACATTGCAACACACTGATCTCAACACAGAGGTGAAAAAACAGATATTAGAAAACTCAATACATACTTGAGCTCTGCAATGTACGATGAAAGGCACACACAAGAGCTGCCCCAAATCTGGACAGTCGAGACATCCTCTCCGATGAAGCTCTTTTCAGATTTCTTCACTACTGAACACCAGGCACTTCACCTGCATAACATAATTTTCAGCTGTGTATTTTTGCACCCACAATGCCCAGCGCTTCCTGGTAATTATTTGTATTGCTGGCAATTCACACAACCACAACAAAATGTTTAAACAGCCAAACTTTAAATACATCACGCCACTTGCTCACACTAGTTTATCATGATAAGCTCTGTACTACACAGGTTATTCAAAAACACTTATTTTTAAACGGCTACGAAGCGCTCTTTTTCTAGGGTACTTCTTCGTCAAAATCTAGCCATGATTTTTATTCGCGACCGCCTGCAACTAAAAGAACTTTACAGCTGCAGGCAACGTTACCAGTGTTACACTGGTGATCGAGCAGCCAGCTTCCTTTTGGGGTATCGCTGCGACGCGTCGCTCAATTCACTCAGTCGCTTGCATGCCTTGACGCGTCACCCCCCTCGCACCCTAAGCTTGACAGCTGGTGTAATCAGCTCGTAGAGGTGCGTTCTAATCTTAAGACGCCACATCATAAAGACGCACATACGCGTAGCGAATAACACAACGCGAATCAGACCAAGCGGCGCACGCTATCGGCAGTCCGCAACGGGCCGATAGTGGCGTCAAAAAAACACCCGTGCAGGCAGCGCACCATCACGTCGCACGTCGAATAATAAACAGGAAGTCGGGCAACCACATTAACGAAATCCCGAAACACAGTCACACAGTTCGCTGCGACAGCGCCTTGCTGAGCGGTATCCAATTCGCACATTGACATTTAGGACTCTACCCGTGCCTGGAATTTAGCAAACGCATCTATGACAAACCTCGGCGCTCGCGTAGCAACGCATACACTGTAAACACTGACAGACCAGCATGTTGATGATTCCATGTGGAAAGCACTTTGCTGCCGCGGAAACAACCAGCGAAACACGCGCAATGCCGAAGAAGAACGAACAGGACAGCCTCGTCCCTTCCGTTTCTTCTCGCCTTTGTGCTCGCTCGTTTATTTCCGCGGTCGCAAATTGCACGCATTCCTGCGCTGCACTATGGGTCTCACCTGGAAACGAACACTTGACACCTTGTAGTAACCCCTTTCTTCTCTTGTTTTCCGGCTGCCACGGTTGAAGTCGAACGTGTTGTCCCGATGAAACGGCTCCATGCTTCTCGGCGTGGTCACTTATTCACAAAGTACGCGAGCGGCTGCACTGCTGACACGCGGCGCAAGCTACGATAAGCAGGAAACCCAAACGCAAGTTTGAAGCAACGATTTTGAACTCAAACAAAAACAGCGCACGAACAGCAGCACGGACCATGGCACGGCGCGGCGTAAGGCCTAACCAGATATCGCAATGGCATGTAGCGAGAGAGAGGATTAAAGAGGAGGGTTTGTTGTTTCCTGCCACGTGACCTAGCAGCAGCGCGCTGGATTTGAACGGCGTTGGGAAGCACGCTAGGCGCTGGCGCGGGGCTATTAGCGCTGCGCGTGTCATGGCAAATAATTACTGCGAACTGCTACAAAATTGCAGTTAGACTAAGGCGCTTCGCGCCTCCGTGTTTTAGAATTACCATAATCAGCCCCTCAAAGGCACTCGATGTTGCATTGGCGCATCATATTCAATCTTCAGATATTTCCAGACGCAGTGTAATTCACCGTGATATTCGACATATAATGATTTCTATAGAATTAAATTATTATTTATTGGTGTGAAGTAATTGCTTACATATCAATTGTACAATTATGCTGTGCTGCTCATGATCCAAATAGCGAATTAATTCGCTTCTGTGGGCAGTGTTACATACTTAAGAAACACCATCTTTCTGATGTGCACGCTACCAACACCAGCGCTATGATGTGCACTTTAGTCTGGTGTGCACACTAGACCACACCAACCCACCCTGGTGTGCACATCACAACACACTAACACACTAGGATGTGTACACCAGCACACACCAAACCACCCATGTGTGCACATCAAAACACACTAACACACTTGAATGTGCACACCAGCACACACCAAACCAGTCTGGTGTAAACAGTAGAACACATTAAAACATCCTGGTGTATTTTTCAACTGCGATTTTGCCCCTCACAGAAAACATGAAGAATCAATTAGAAACTGCTAAAAATTAGAACACTATGGAATGCCTGTCATTGTTGCCCACACAACCATTGTTGCAGGAACCCTACTCGGAACCGTGGAAAAAGTGGGGAAAGTCGTTAGAGTGAACAAATCTTGGTGAATCGTGCTGAGCTTTTTATTGCTTCTTTTTTCTGACGAATCTGGCACATTGCCGCCTTCACAGCCAACTGCTGTACTCCCCTCTTCACCATGTCTGTCCTTCGATTATGATGGTATTTTGACTCTATTAGAAAACTTGAAGTTTACGCCATCATCTGGCACCGAAGTAAACAGTTCGAAACTGCTAAAATATTAAGAACATCACTGTTGAATACCTGTCATTCTTGTTCACACAATCCCTTGCTGCAGGAAGCCTACCTATTGAGTGGAAAGTAAGCAGTGTCGTTCTAGTGCACAAAACTTCCTGAATCGAAAAATCACTTCGAAGCTGTTAAAAGACTAAGTACATAACTGTTGAATACCTGTCATTTTTGCTCACACAACCCATTGGAAGCCTACTAGCTGACTTGAAAGTGGAGAATGTCGTTATAATGCACATATCATGATGAATCAGGCGGAACTTTTTAATGCTTATTTTTTCCTGAGGAACCTGGTGCGGTGCCGCCTTCCCCGCCTACTACTCTACTCTCCTCTTTACCATGTCTGTCCTCTTATAACGGTATTTTCACTCTAATAGAAAACATGAAGTTCTCGTCATCAGTTTGCACGGAAGGAAAGAACTAGAAACTGCAAAAAGATTAAGTGCATCACTGTTGAACACCTGTCATTGTTGCTCACAGAACCCCCGCTGAAGGAAGCCTACCGGTTGTCTGGAAAGTGAGGAATGTAGCTGCAGTGCACAAATTTTGCTGAATCATACAGAACATTTAATGGTTCTTTTTTCCTGACGAAGCTATCGTGTTACCGCCTTCACCGCCTAATACTCTAAACCTCCTTTTACCTTGTTTGTCCTTCTCTTATGATAGCTTTTTGACCCTAATAGAAAACATTAAGCTCCCGTCATCTCTTGGCGGCAAGGAAATAAATAAGAAGCTGTTAAAAACTAAGCGCATCACTGTTGAATACCTGTCATTTTTGCTCGCAGAATTCCTTGCAGCAGGAAGCCTACCGGTGGACTGGAAAGTGGGGAAAGTCGTTACTGTGCACAAATCGTGCTGAATTATGCTGAACTTTTTAATGCTTTTTTTCCTGGAGAAGCTCGCGCGATGCCGCCTTCGCCGAATACTGCTGTACTCCCAACTTTACCATGTCTGTCCTCTTATTATGGTATTTTGAGACTAATAGAAAACATGAAGTTCTCGTCATCAGTTGGCACGGAATAAAACAGCTCGAAACTGCTAAAAAGACTAAGAACATCACTGTTGAATATCTGTAATTCTTGCTCACACAATCCCTTCCTGCAGGAAGCCGACCGGTTGACTGGAAAGTGTGGAATGTCGTTCCAGTGCACAAATCTTGATGACTCGTGCTGACTCGTGCTCAATATTTAATGCTTTTTTTCCTGACTAAGCTGGCGCATTGCCGCCTTCGCCGCCCATTACTGTACTCCTCTCATTACCTTGTCTGTTCTCTTATCATTCGAATCTAATAGAAAACATGAAGCTCTCGTCATCAGTTGATATCGATGAAATCATTTCGAAACAGTGTAAATATCTAAGTACATCACTTTTTAATACCTGGCATTGTTGCTCGCACATTCCCTTGCTTCTGGAAGCCTGCCGGTTGACTGTAGAGAGAAGAATGTCGTTCTAGTGCACAAACCTTGCTTAATTGTGCTGAACATTTAAAGACATCTGTTTTCTTGACGAAGCTGGAGCGTTGCAGCCTTCACCGCCTACTACTGTACTCCCCTCTTCAAAATGTCTGTCCTTCTCTTATGATAGTATTTTGACTCTAATAGAGACCATGAACCTCTCGCAATAAGTTGGCGTCAAGTAAATCAATTCGAGACTTCTAAAAACTAAATGCATCACCGTTGAATACCTGTCGTTGCTTACAGAATTGCTTGCTCCAGGAAGCCTGCCGGTTGAATGGAAGGGGAGGACTGTCGTTCCAGTGCACAACTCTTGCTGAAGCGTGTGGTATCGTGCTGAACTTTCTAATGCTTCTTTTTTTCCTGACGAAGATGACGCGTCGCGCCTTCACTCTCTACTGCTGTACTCTCCTCTTTACCATGTCTCTCCTCTTATGACGGTATTTTCACTCTAATATAAGACATGAAGCTCTCCTCATCAGCTGGCATAAAAGAAATCAATTAGAAGCTGTTAAAAACTAAGTGCATCACTGTTGAATGCCCGTCATTGTTGCTCTAACAATTCCTTGCTGCAGGAAGTTTACCGGTTGACTGGAAAGTGGGGAATGTCGTTCCAGTGTACAAATCTTGACGAATAGTGCTTAATTGTGCTGAACAATTATTGCTTCTTTTTTCCTGACGAAGCTGGCACATTGCCGCCTTCACCACTCACTACTGTACTCCCCTCGTTACCATGTCTGTTCTTCTCTTATGGTGGTATTTTGAGTCGAATAAAAAAAATGAAGCTCTCGTCATTAGTTGGCATCGATGAAATCACTTCGAAACGGTTTAAGATATTGGTTACATCACTTCTTAATGCCTGACATTGTTGCTCACGAATCGTTGCAGTCATTGTTGTGCACTGGAAATGTAGTTCTATTGCACAAACCTTGCTGAATCGGGCAGAACATTTAATGCTACGTTCTTCCTGACGAAACTTGCGCGTTGCCGCCTTCGTCGCCTACTACTGTACTCCTCTCTTCAACATGTCTGTTCTTTCCTTATGATGGTATATTGACTCTAAGAAAACTCGAAGCTCTCCTTATCAGTTGGCATCGACGAAACCAATTCGAAACTGTTAAAAAACTAAGTGCATCACTGTTGAATACCTTTCATTGTTGGTAACACCATCCATTGCTGCAGGAAGCCTACCGGATGATTGGAAAGTTGGGAATGTCGTTCCAGTGCACAAATGTTGCTGAATCGTGTTGAATCATGCAGACATTTTAATGTTTTTTTTCTGACGAAGCTGGCGCGTTACCGCCTTCACCGCTTAATACTCTAATCCCCCCTTTACCTTGTCTGTCCTTTTCATATGATGGTATTTTGAATCTAATAGAAACCATGAAGCTCTCGTCATCTGTTGGCGTCAAGGGAATCAATTCGTAACTGCAAATAAACTAAGTGCATCGCTGTTGAATAGCTCTCGCTTTTGCTCACGGAATTCCTTGCTGCAGGAAGCCTACCGGTTAACTGAAAAGTGAGGAAAGTCGCCCCAGTGCTCAAACCGTGCTTAATTGTGTTGAAATTTTTAATGCTTTTTTTTCGTGACAACGCTGCCGCGTTACCGCCTCCGCCGCCTACTACTGTACTCCCAACTTCACCATGTCTGTCCTCTTGTTATGGTATTTTGATTCTAATAGAAAACATGAAGTTCTCGTCATCAATTGGCACCGAAGGAAACTATTAGAAACTGCTAAAAAGACTACGTACATCACTGTTGAATACCTGTCATTGTTGGTCACACACTCCCTTTCTTTAGGAAGCCTGCCGGTTGACTGGAAAGTGAGGAATGTCGCTCCAGTGCAAAAACCTTGCTGAATCCTGCTGACTTGTGCTGAAGATTTAAAGATTCTTTTTTTTCTGACGAAGCTGGCGCGTTGCCGCCTTCTCCACCTACTACACTACTCCCCTCTTTACCATGTCTGGCCTTCTCTGTCGACATGAGTTGGTATTGAAAAGCACTTCGAAACTGTTAAAAAGACTTTTAAAATAACTGTTTAATACCTGTCATTGTTGCTCACACAATTCCTTAATGCAGGAAGCCTACCGGCTGACTGGAAAGTGGAGAATGACGTTCTAATGCACAAATCTTGATGAATCGTGCTGAACTTTTCAATGCTTCTTTTCCTGACGAAGTTGGTTTGTTGCCGCTTTCAACGCCTTCTACTGTACTCTCCTCTTTGTCATGTCTCAATTGTTATTATGGTATTTGTGGAAATACAGCGGGAGACAGCCTTCCGCCCCGCCCGCACTCCAACTCCGCGGATGCAGCATTCCCGTTCGCTAATCGGGGATGGGGTTCGTGCTCGAGGGACAAAGGGAAGGGACGACACAGCTTTAACACTCATATGCTATTTATTACACTTGCAATTAATACACAGAGCGGGCCAGCTAGCTCTAATATATCAACGAGGCATTCCTCTGAAATGGAAGGCTACGTAAGAAGGACTTCCGACTTACCGGCTGGGGCAGGGGCGCGACTTCGGAGGCATCGGCGGCGAACGTTTGTATGCGCCGATAATGGCGGCCGGGTTTTCCCGTGCGCGCCGCATTCTTGGGGCAAAGCCATTCCCTAGCATTTGCTGAGGACGGCGGCCAGAGCGCGCTTTTGCTGCACTCGCTTCGCTGCCTGGAGCCAGAAGTCCAACGGCAACGGACCACGGATCCCCGTGCGCCTGCCGCGGAAGGTGGCGGGTGCGTGCGGCTCCAACCGCTCACGACGCTGGCCGGATCCCGAAGAGCCTCTCTCCGGTTCGGCAGAATTCCGCGTTACCTACGAGGTGGCGCCCCCGTCGCCGTTCCTTTCCCTTATGAGGGAGACTTCCCTCCTCGCCCAGCTGGGGTCTGTCCGTCCCGACGGCCGACGATGAAGATGGGCCGCATCGAAATGGAGGGGGGAAACAGGTTCTCTACATCCCTCCCGCCTTAAATATCGGCATACGGTTGAACCCGTCCATGGATGCCATCGACGAAGGGGCCACGAGGGTTGCGGTGATGACTGCAAGACAGCGCGTACAGGCGGGGTGCCGGGGTCATCCGATGAGCAGCAAGGTCAAAGGGCACCCGTCCTTGTCTCGCCGCAGGCATCCAAAATTAGCGTGTCAGGAGGGGGCTGTTCGCGCCGACGCACCTTTGTTGGAAGGTAGAGGGGCTGGCCCCCCGCCTCACGTAGCCGCTGCAAACTGCTCGCCGGAGACTCCGGAGCTCGATGACTCACGGCCGCAAGGCAGCAGGCAGGGACCCATACAAAGGACAGCAGGCCGGGGCAGCTTCTCTTGAAGTCTGCGTATCGCTCCTAGGATCTCCAACAGTTTGAATCAAAAACAATGGAGACCGCGCAAACTCAGCATTTGGTTGAATGCGGAGCAATGCAAGTGCCAAACAATCCTATCCGGCACCGCCCGAACGCTTGGTTGATTTGAACGTAGCTGGCTCTCTTCGGTCGAATCACATTCGCGGTTCGCTTTCCGGCATGGTGATATTAAGCTCACTTGAGCTGCGTTAGAGTCGCTGGTTCCGCGAAATTATAAATTCACTTCGCAGCCCAAAAAATAAGTTCGTTCGAACAAAGTCAGCTTTCTGTAGTTGAGCGAGACCTCTCGGTTCTAGCGAGGTTAAATATACAACAAGCAAGCCCGTTTGCGCGTGCTTGTGCCACGGTACGAGTATGTCCTCACAAAAGCGACAGGCAGCTCCCGAGGAGCCTTAGGCCTACTCGCTCTTAAAATTCCGGGTGCCAACAAAGGGTCAAGGTCAATAGCTAGAACACAACGCCACGAGGAGATACGTTTCTGCCAAGGTGACTCTAACGCGAACGGTGCCTACCGCTTCTCGCGGTGCCGCAGCGCCCAGGTGCTTTTCCTGTAATCACGACTACAATCGAGAACAGCTGATTACGGCACCCGGCTACCAGAGCCAAAGAGACAGAACAGAGAATATTTACAACTATGTACAAGAAAAATCGGGCCACCCTTCAGACTTCCGCATTCACTCGCTTCTGGCTTGCTTTTCTCCGTGGACGTCTCGGTCTCGCTCTTCACGTGCGGACATCGTAGGTTCACCTTCCAAAGGTGTACCGATGAAGTGCTCGTCAAAAGCGTAGCATGCACGGAAATTCTCCCATGCTGTTATTACGCTCATCTCGCTGTCAAGAAAGCATCTTCGCCTTGCTAGCAACTCCGAATTCGGTGCAGAAATCTTCATGAATCGTGCTGAATCGTGCTCAACATTTAATGCTTAATTTTTCCTGACGAAGCTGGCGCATTTCCGCCTTCACCGCCTAATACTGTACTCCTCGCATTACCTTGTCCGTTCTTCACTTATGATAGTATTTTGAATCTAATAGAAAACATGAAGCTCTCGTCATTAGTTGGCATCGAATGAATCACTTCAAGACTATTTAAATGTCTAAGAACATTATATTTTGATACCTGATAATGTGGCTAACGCCATCACTTGAGGCAGGAAGCTTCCCGGTTGACTGGAAAGTAGGGAATGCCATTCCAGTGCACAATTCCCGCTTAGTCGTGCTGAATTGTGGTGAACATTTTAATGCTTCCGTTTTTCCTGACTAAGCTGGAGCGTTGCCGTCTTCACTGCCTACTACTGTACTTCCCTCTTCAAAATGTCTGTCCTTCTCTTATGATGGTATTTTGACTCTAATAGCAAACATCAAGCTCTCGTCACCAGTTGGCATCAAGTAAATCAATTCGAGACTGCAAAAAAACTAGGTGCATCACTGTTGAATACCTGTCGTTGTTGCTCAGTCAATTTCTTGCTGCAGGAAGCCTGCCAGTTGACTGAAAAGTGCGGAATGTCGTTCCAGTGCACAAATTTTGCTGTCTTGCTGTATCGTGCTGAACCGTGCTGAACTTTTTAATCCTTTTTTTCCTGATGAAGTAGGTGCGTTGCGCCTTCACCGTTTACGTTTTTACTCTTCTCTTTACAATGTCTGTTCTCTTATGATGGTATTTTTCCTCTAATAGCAAACATGAAGGTCTCATCATCAGTTGGAATCAAGTAAATCAATTCGAGACTGCTAAAAAACTAAGTGCAACACCGTTGAATACCTGTCGCTGTTGCTCATGCAATCCCTTGCTGCAGGAAGCGTACCGGTTGACTGGAAAGTGGGGAATGTCGTTCCAGTGCACAAATCTTGATGAATAGTGCTGAATCGTGCTGAACATTTATTGCTTCTTTTTTCCTGACGAAGCTCGCGCATTGCCGCCTTCACCACTCACTACTGTACACCCCTCATTACCTTGTCATTTCTTCTCCTAAGGTGGTATTTTGAATCGAATAGAAAACATGAAGCTCTCGTTATTAGTTGGCATCGAAGAAATCACTTCGAAACGGCTTAAGATTTTGGTTACATCACTTTTTAATGTCAGACATTGTTGCTCGCCCATCGTTGCAGTCATTGTTGTGCGCTGGAAATGCAGTTCCATTGCACAAACCTTTCTGAATCGTGCTGAATATTTAAAGCTTCTTTTTTCCTGACGAAGCTTGCGCGTTGCCGCCTTCGTCGCCTACTACTGTACTCCCCTCTTCAACGTGTCTGTCGTTCCCTTATGATTGTATATTTACTCTAATATAAAACTCGAAGCTCTCCTTATCAGTTGGCAGTGACGAAATCAATTCGAACCTGTTAAAAAACTAAGTACATCACTTTTGAATACCTGTCATTGTTGGTCACACAATACTTTCCTGCAGGAAGCGTACCAGTTGATTGGAAAGTTAGGAATGTCGTTCCAGTGCACAAATGTTGCTGAATCATGTTGATCATGCAGAAATTTTAATGGTTTTTTTCTGACGAAGCTGGCGCGTTACCGCCTTCACCGCTTACTACTCTAATCCCCCCTTTACCTTGTCTGTCCTTCTCTTATGATAGTATTTTGAATCTAATATAATACACGAAGCTCTCGCCATCTGTTGGCGTCAAGGGAATCAATTCGTAAGTGTTAAAAAACTAAGTGCATCGCTGTTGAATAGCTGTCATTTGTGCTCACGGAATTCCTTGCTACAGGAAGCCTACCGGTTGACTGAAAAGTAAGGAAAATCGTTCAGTGCACAAATTGTGCTGAATTGTGATGAACTTTTTAATGCTTTTTTTCCTGACGAAGCTGGCGCGTTGACGCCTTCTCCGCCTACTACTGTACTCCCAGCTTCACCATGTCTGTCCTCTTATTAAGGTATTTTGAGTCTAATAAAAAACATGAACTTCTCGTCTTCAATCGGCACCGAAGGAAACTATTAGAAACTGCTAAAAAGACTACGTACATAACTGTTGAATACCTGTCATTGCTGTTCACACACTTCCTTGCTGTAGGCAGCCTGCCGGTTGACTGGAAAGTGAGGAATGCCGCTCCAGTGAAAAAACCTTGCTGAATCCTGCTGAACTGTGCTGAAGATTTAATGATTCTTTTTTTCCTGTCGAAGCTGGCGCGTTGGCGCCTTCACCACCTACTAGAGTACTCCCCTCTTTACAATGTCTGTCCTTCTCTTATGATGGTATTTTGTTTCTAATAGAAAGCTTGAAGATGTCGACATGAGTTGGTATTGAAAAATCACTTCAAAACTGTTAAAAATATTGCTAAAATAACTGTTCAATACCTGTCATTGTTGCTCACACAATGCCTTGATGCAGGAAGCCTACCGGCTGACTAGAAAGTACGGAATGTCGTTATAACGCACAAATCTTGATGAATCGTGCTGAACTTTTTAATGCTACTTTTCCTGACGAATCTGGTTTGTTGCCGCTTTCACCGCCTTCTACTGTACTCTCCTCTTTATCATGTCGCTATTCTAATTAGGGTATTTTAACTCTAATAGAAAACATCAAGTTCTGGTCATCTGTTCGCTCCGAAGAAAACAATTCTAAACTGCTAAAAAGACTGAGAACATCACTGTTGTATACCTGTCATTCTTGCTCACACAATCTCTTGCTGCAGGAAGCCTACCAGTTGACTGAAAAGTGGGGAATGTCGTTCCAGTGCACAAATCTTGATGAATCGTGCTGAATCGTGCTCAACATTTAATGGTTATTTTTTCCTGACGAAGCTGGCGCGTTGCCGCCTTCAGCGCCTACTACTGTACTATTCGCATTACCTTGTCTGTTCTTCTCTTATGATAATATTTTGAATCTAATAGAAATCATGAAGCTCTCGTCATTAGCTGGCATTGAATAAATCACTTCCAAACTGTTTAAATGTCTAAGAACATCATATTTTGATACCTGATATTGTGGCTAACGCAATCACTTGCGGCAGGAAGCTTCCCGGTTGACTGGAAAGTAGGGAATGCCATTCCAGTGCACAATTCCTGCTTAGTCGTGCTGAATTGTGGTGAACATTTTAATGCTTCCGTTTTTCCTGACTAAGCTGGAGCGTTGCCGTCTTCACCGCCTACTACTGTACTTCCCTCTTCAAAATGTCTGTCCTTCTCTTATGATGGTATTTTGACTCTAAAAGCAAACATGAAGCTCTCGTCACCAGTTGGCATCAAGTAAATCAATTTGAGACTGCTAAAAAACTAGGTGCATCACCGTTGAATACCTGTCTTTGTTGCTCAGACAATTTCTTGCTGCAGGAAGCCTACCAGTTGCCTGAAAAGTGGGGAATCTCGTTCCAGTGCACAAATCTTGCTGTCTTGCTGTATCGCGCTTAACCGTGCAGAACTTTTTAATCCTTCTTTTTTTCCTGACGAAGCAGGCGCGTTGCGCCTTCACTGCCTGCTGCTGTACTCTCCTCTTTACAATGTCTCTCCTCTAATGATGGTATTTTATTCTAATTGAAAACCTGAAGCACTCATTATCAGTTGGCATCAAGGATATCAAATCGAATTTGTTAAAAAACTAAGTGCATCACTGTTGAATACTTTTCATAGTTGGTAACACCATCCATTGATGCAGGAAGCCTACCGGATGATTGGAAAGTCGGGAATGTCGTTCCAGTGCACAAATGTTGCTGAATCGTGTTGAATCATGCAGAAATTTTAATGTTTTTTTTTCTGACGAAGCTGGCGCGTTACCGCCTTCACCGCTTAATAATCTAATCCCCCCTTTACCTTGTCTGTCCTTCTCTTATGATGGTATTTTGAATCTAATAGAAAACATGATGCTCTCGTCATCTGTTGGCGTCAAGGGAATAAATTCGTAACTGCAAATAAACTAAGTGCATCGCTGTTGAATAGCTCTCATTTTTGCTCACGGAATTCCTTGCTGCAGGAAGCCTACCGGTTCACTGAAAAGTGAGGAAAGTCGCCCCAGTGCTCAAATCGTGCTTAATAGTGTTGACATTTTTAATGCTTTTTTTTCGTGACGAAGCTGGCGTGTTACCGCCTTCGCCACCTACTACTGTACTCCCAACTTCACCATGTCTGTCCTCTTGTTATGGTATTTTGCGTCTAATAGAAAACATGAAGTTCTCGTCATCAATTGGCACTGCCTAATACTGTAATCCTCCTTTTGCCTTGTCTCTCCTCTCTAATGATGGTATTCTGAATTTATAGAAAATATGAAGCTCTTGTCATCAGTTGATATCGAAGAAATCACTTCGAAACTGTGCAAAATTTAAGTACAACACTTTTCATACCGGTCATTGTTGCTCGCACAATCCCTTGCTGTAGGAAGCCTACCGGTTGACTGGAAAGTGGGTAATGTCGTTCCAGTGCACAAACCATGCTGTATCGTGCCGAATCGTGCTGAAGTTTTTAATCCTTCTTTTTTTCCAGACGAAGCTGCCGCGTTGCGCCTTCACCGCTTGCTGCTGTACTCTCTTCTTTACCATGTATTTCCTCTTATGATGTTATTTTACCATGATAGAAAACCTGAAGCACACGTCATCAGTTGACGTCAAGGAAATCAAATCGAAACTGTTAAAAAACTAAGTGCATCACTGTTGAATGCCTGTCATTGTTGCTCACAGAATTGCTTGCTGCAGGAAGCCTGCCGGTTGAATGAAGTGTGAGGGCGGTCTTTCCAGTGCACAAATCTTGCTGAAGCGTGCAGTATCATGCTGAACTTTCTAATTCTTCTTTTTTTTTCCTGTCGAAGCAGGCGCGTTACGCCTTCACCACATACTGCTGTACTCTCCTTGTTACCGTCTCTCCTCTTATTATGGTATTTGTGGAAATACAGCGGGAGACAGCCTTCCGCCCCGCCCGCACTCCAACTCCGCGGATGCAGCATTCCCGTTCGCTAATCGGGGATGGGGTTCGTGCTCGAGGGACAAAGGGAAGGGACGACACAGCTTTAACACTCATATGCTATTTATTACACTTGCAATTAATACACAGAGCGGGCCAGCTAGCTCTAATATATCAACGAGGCATTCCTCTGAAATAGAAGGCTACGTAAGAAGGACTTCCGACTTACCCGCTGGGGCAGGGGCGCGACTTCGGAGGCATCGGCGGCGAACGTTTGTATGCGCCGATAATGGCGGCCGGGTTTTCCCGTGCGCGCCGCATTCTTGGGGCAAAGCCATTCCCTAGCATTTGCTGAGGACGGCGGCCAGAGCGCGCTTTTGCTGCACTCGCTTCGCTGCCTGGAGCCAGAAGTCCAACGGCAACGGACCACGGATCCCCGTGCGCCTGCCGCGGAAGGTGGCGGGTGCGTGCGGCTCCAACCGCTCACGACGCTGGCCGGATCCCGAAGAGCCTCTCTCCGGTTCGGCAGAATTCCGCGTTACCTACGAGGTGGCGCCCCCGTCGCCGTTCCTTTCCCTTATGAGGGAGACTTCCCTCCTCGCCCAGCTGGGGTCTGTCCGTCCCGACGGCCGACGATGAAGATGGGCCGCATCGACATGGAGGGGGGAAACAGGTTCTCTACATCCCTCCCGCCTTAAATATCGGCATACGGTTGAACCCGTCCATGGATGCCATCGACGAAGGGGCCACGAGCGTTTGCGGTGATGACTGCAAGACAGCGCGTACAGGCGGGGTGCCGGGGTCATCCGATGAGCAGCAAGGTCAAAGGGCACCCGTCCTTGTCTCGCCGCAGGCATCCAAAATTAGCGTGTCGGGAGGGGGCTGTTCGCGCCGACGCACCTTTGTTGGAAGGTAGAGGGGCTGGCCCCCCGCCTCACGTAGCCGCTGCAAACTGCTCGCCGGAGACTCCGGAGCTCGATGACTCACGGCCGCAAGGCAGCAGGCAGGGACCCATACAAAGGACAGCAGGCCGGGGCAGCTTCTCTTGAAGTCTGCGTATCGCTCCTAGGATCTCCAACAGTTTGAATCAAAAACAATGGAGACCGCGCAAACTCACCATTTGGTTGAATGCGGAGCAATGCAAGTGCCAAACAATCCTATCCGGCACCGCCCGAACGCTTGGTTGATTTGAACGTAGCTGGCTCTCTTCGGTCGAATCACATTCGCGGTTCGCTTTCCGGCATGGTGATATTAAGCTCACTTGAGCTGCGTTAGAGTCGCTGGTTCCGCGAAATTATAAATTCACTTCGCAGCCCAAAAAATAAGTTCGTTCGAACAAAGTCAGCTTTCTGTAGTTGAGCGAGACCTCTCGGTTCTAGCGAGGTTAAATATACAACAAGCAAGCCCGTTTGCGCGTGCTTGTGCCACGGTACGAGTATGTCCTCACAAAAGCGACAGGCAGCTCCCGAGGAGCCTTAGGCCTACTCGCTCTTACAATTCCGGGTGCCAACAAAGGGTCAAGGTCAATAGCTAGAACACAACGCCACGAGGAGATACGTTTCTGCCAAGGTGACTCTAACGCGAACGGTGCCTGCCGCTTCTCGCGGTGCCGCAGCGCCCCGGTGCTTTTCCTGTAATCACGACTACAATCGAGAACAGCTGATTACGGCACCCGGCTACCAGAGCCAAAGAGACAGAACAGAGAATATTTACAACTATGTACAAGAAAAATCGGGCCACCCTTCAGACTTCCGCATTCACTCGCCTCTGGCTTGCTTTTCTCCGTGGACGTCTCGGTCTCGCTCTTCACGTGCGGACATCGTAGGTTCACCTTCCAAAGGTGTACCGATGAAGTCCTCGTCAAAAGCGTAGCATGCACGGAAATTCTCCCATGCTGTTATTACGCTCATCTCGCTGTCAAGAAAGCATCTTCGCCTTGCCAGCAACTCCGAATTCGGTGCAGAAATCTTCATGAATCGTGCTGAATCGTGCTCACCATTTAATGCTTAATTTTTCCTGACGAAGCTGGCGCATTTCCGCCTTCACCGCCTAATACTGTACTCCTCGCATTACCTTGTCCGTTCTTCACTTATGATAGTATTTTGAATCTAATAGAAAACATGAAGCTCTCGTCATTAGTTGGCATCGAATGAATCACTTCAAGACTATTTACATGTCTAAGAACATTATATTTTGATACCTGATAATGTGGCTAACGCCATCACTTGAGGCAGGAAGCTTCCCGGTTGACTGGAAAGTAGGGAATGCCATTCCAGTGCACAATTCCCGCTTAGTCGTGCTGAATTGTGGTGAACATTTTAATGCTTCCGTTTTTCCTGACTAAGCTGGAGCGTTGCCGTCTTCACCGCCTACTACTGTACTTCCCTCTTCAAAATGTCTGTCCTTCTCTTATGATGGTATTTTGACTCTAATAGCAAACATCAAGCTCTCGTCACCAGTTGGCATCAAGTAAATCAATTCGAGACTGCAAAAAAACTAGGTGCATCACTGTTGAATACCTGTCGTTGTTGCTCAGTCAATTTCTTGCTGCAGGAAGCCTGCCAGTTGACTGAAAAGTGCGGAATGTCGTTCCAGTGCACATATCTTGCTGTCTTGCTGTATCGTGCTGAACCGTGCTCAACTTTTTAATCCTTTTTTTCCTGATGAAGTAGGTGCGTTGCGCCTTCACCGTTTACGTTTTTACTCTTCTCTTTACAATGTCTGTGCTCTTATGATGGTATTTTTCCTCTAATAGCAAACATGAAGGTCTCATCATCAGTTGGAATCAAGTAAATCAATTCGAGACTGCTAAAACACTAAGTGCAACACCGTTGAATACCTGTCGCTGTTGCTCACGCAATCCCTTGCTGCAGGAAGCGTACCGGTTGACTGGAAAGTGGGGAATGTCGTTCCAGTGCACAAATCTTGATGAATAGTGCTGAATCGTGCTCAACATTTAATGCTTAATTTTTCCTGACGAAGCTGGCGCATTTCCGCCTTCACCGCCTAATACTGTACTCCTCGCATTACCTTGTCCGTTCTTCACTTATGATAGTATTTTGAATCTAATAGAAAACATGAAGCTCTCGTCATTAGTTGGCATCGAATGAATCACTTCAAGACTATTTAAATGTCTAAGAACATTATATTTTGATACCTGATAATGTGGCTAACGCCATCACTTGAGGCAGGAAGCTTCCCGGTTGACTGGAAAGTAGGGAATGCCATTCCAGTGCACAATTCCCGCTTAGTCGTGCTGAATTGTGGTGAACATTTTAATGCTTCCGTTTTTCCTGACTAAGCTGGAGCGTTGCCGTCTTCACTGCCTACTACTGTACTTCCCTCTTCAAAATGTCTGTCCTTCTCTTATGATGGTATTTTGACTCTAATAGCAAACATCAAGCTCTCGTCACCAGTTGGCATCAAGTAAATCAATTCGAGACTGCAAAAAAACTAGGTGCATCACTGTTGAATACCTGTCGTTGTTGCTCAGTCAATTTCTTGCTGCAGGAAGCCTGCCAGTTGACTGAAAAGTGCGGAATGTCGTTCCAGTGCACAAATTTTGCTGTCTTGCTGTATCGTGCTGAACCGTGCTGAACTTTTTAATCCTTTTTTTCCTGATGAAGTAGGTGCGTTGCGCCTTCACCGTTTACGTTTTTACTCTTCTCTTTACAATGTCTGTTCTCTTATGATGGTATTTTTCCTCTAATAGCAAACATGAAGGTCTCATCATCAGTTGGAATCAAGTAAATCAATTCGAGACTGCTAAAAAACTAAGTGCAACACCGTTGAATACCTGTCGCTGTTGCTCATGCAATCCCTTGCTGCAGGAAGCGTACCGGTTGACTGGAAAGTGGGGAATGTCGTTCCAGTGCACAAATCTTGATGAATAGTGCTGAATCGTGCTGAACATTTATTGCTTCTTTTTTCCTGACGAAGCTCGCGCATTGCCGCCTTCACCACTCACTACTGTACACCCCTCATTACCTTGTCATTTCTTCTCCTAAGGTGGTATTTTGAATCGAATAGAAAACATGAAGCTCTCGTTATTAGTTGGCATCGAAGAAATCACTTCGAAACGGTTTAAGATTTTGGTTACATCACTTTTTAATGTCAGACATTGTTGCTCGCCCATCGTTGCAGTCATTGTTGTGCGCTGGAAATGCAGTTCCATTGCACAAACCTTTCTGAATCGTGCTGAATATTTAAAGCTTCTTTTTTCCTGACGAAGCTTGCGCGTTGCCGCCTTCGTCGCCTACTACTGTACTCCCCTCTTCAACGTGTCTGTCGTTCCCTTATGATTGTATATTTACTCTAATATAAAACTCGAAGCTCTCCTTATCAGTTGGCAGTGACGAAATCAATTCGAACCTGTTAAAAAACTAAGTACATCACTTTTGAATACCTGTCATTGTTGGTCACACAATACTTTCCTGCAGGAAGCGTACCAGTTGATTGGAAAGTTAGGAATGTCGTTCCAGTGCACAAATGTTGCTGAATCATGTTGATCATGCAGAAATTTTAATGGTTTTTTTCTGACGAAGCTGGCGCGTTACCGCCTTCACCGCTTACTACTCTAATCCCCCCTTTACCTTGTCTGTCCTTCTCTTATGATAGTATTTTGAATCTAATATAATACACGAAGCTCTCGCCATCTGTTGGCGTCAAGGGAATCAATTCGTAAGTGTTAAAAAACTAAGTGCATCGCTGTTGAATAGCTGTCATTTGTGCTCACGGAATTCCTTGCTACAGGAAGCCTACCGGTTGACTGAAAAGTAAGGAAAATCGTTCAGTGCACAAATTGTGCTGAATTGTGATGAACTTTTTAATGCTTTTTTTCCTGACGAAGCTGGCGCGTTGACGCCTTCTCCGCCTACTACTGTACTCCCAGCTTCACCATGTCTGTCCTCTTATTAAGGTATTTTGAGTCTAATAAAAAACATGAACTTCTCGTCTTCAATCGGCACCGAAGGAAACTATTAGAAACTGCTAAAAAGACTACGTACATAACTGTTGAATACCTGTCATTGCTGTTCACACACTTCCTTGCTGTAGGCAGCCTGCCGGTTGACTGGAAAGTGAGGAATGCCGCTCCAGTGAAAAAACCTTGCTGAATCCTGCTGAACTGTGCTGAAGATTTAATGATTCTTTTTTTCCTGTCGAAGCTGGCGCGTTGGCGCCTTCACCACCTACTAGAGTACTCCCCTCTTTACAATGTCTGTCCTTCTCTTATGATGGTATTTTGTTTCTAATAGAAAGCTTGAAGATGTCGACATGAGTTGGTATTGAAAAATCACTTCAAAACTGTTAAAAATATTGCTAAAATAACTGTTCAATACCTGTCATTGTTGCTCACACAATGCCTTGATGCAGGAAGCCTACCGGCTGACTAGAAAGTACGGAATGTCGTTATAACGCACAAATCTTGATGAATCGTGCTGAACTTTTTAATGCTACTTTTCCTGACGAATCTGGTTTGTTGCCGCTTTCACCGCCTTCTACTGTACTCTCCTCTTTATCATGTCGCTATTCTAATTAGGGTATTTTAACTCTAATAGAAAACATCAAGTTCTGGTCATCTGTTCGCTCCGAAGAAAACAATTCTAAACTGCTAAAAAGACTGAGAACATCACTGTTGTATACCTGTCATTCTTGCTCACACAATCTCTTGCTGCAGGAAGCCTACCAGTTGACTGAAAAGTGGGGAATGTCGTTCCAGTGCACAAATCTTGATGAATCGTGCTGAATCGTGCTCAACATTTAATGGTTATTTTTTCCTGACGAAGCTGGCGCGTTGCCGCCTTCAGCGCCTACTACTGTACTATTCGCATTACCTTGTCTGTTCTTCTCTTATGATAATATTTTGAATCTAATAGAAATCATGAAGCTCTCGTCATTAGCTGGCATTGAATAAATCACTTCCAAACTGTTTAAATGTCTAAGAACATCATATTTTGATACCTGATATTGTGGCTAACGCAATCACTTGCGGCAGGAAGCTTCCCGGTTGACTGGAAAGTAGGGAATGCCATTCCAGTGCACAATTCCTGCTTAGTCGTGCTGAATTGTGGTGAACATTTTAATGCTTCCGTTTTTCCTGACTAAGCTGGAGCGTTGCCGTCTTCACCGCCTACTACTGTACTTCCCTCTTCAAAATGTCTGTCCTTCTCTTATGATGGTATTTTGACTCTAAAAGCAAACATGAAGCTCTCGTCACCAGTTGGCATCAAGTAAATCAATTTGAGACTGCTAAAAAACTAGGTGCATCACCGTTGAATACCTGTCTTTGTTGCTCAGACAATTTCTTGCTGCAGGAAGCCTACCAGTTGCCTGAAAAGTGGGGAATCTCGTTCCAGTGCACAAATCTTGCTGTCTTGCTGTATCGCGCTTAACCGTGCAGAACTTTTTAATCTTCTTTTTTTCCTGACGAAGCAGGCGCGTTGCGCCTTCACTGCCTGCTGCTGTACTCTCCTCTTTACAATGTCTCTCCTCTAATGATGGTATTTTATTCTAATTGAAAACCTGAAGCACTCATTATCAGTTGGCATCAAGGATATCAAATCGAATTTGTTAAAAAACTAAGTGCATCACTGTTGAATACTTTTCATAGTTGGTAACACCATCCATTGATGCAGGAAGCCTACCGGATGATTGGAAAGTCGGGAATGTCGTTCCAGTGCACAAATGTTGCTGAATCGTGTTGAATCATGCAGAAATTTTAATGTTTTTTTTTCTGACGAAGCTGGCGCGTTACCGCCTTCACCGCTTAATAATCTAATCCCCCCTTTACCTTGTCTGTCCTTCTCTTATGATGGTATTTTGAATCTAATAGAAAACATGATGCTCTCGTCATCTGTTGGCGTCAAGGGAATAAATTCGTAACTGCAAATAAACTAAGTGCATCGCTGTTGAATAGCTCTCATTTTTGCTCACGGAATTCCTTGCTGCAGGAAGCCTACCGGTTCACTGAAAAGTGAGGAAAGTCGCCCCAGTGCTCAAATCGTGCTTAATAGTGTTGACATTTTTAATGCTTTTTTTTCGTGACGAAGCTGGCGTGTTACCGCCTTCGCCACCTACTACTGTACTCCCAACTTCACCATGTCTGTCCTCTTGTTATGGTATTTTGCGTCTAATAGAAAACATGAAGTTCTCGTCATCAATTGGCACTGCCTAATACTGTAATCCTCCTTTTGCCTTGTCTCTCCTCTCTAATGATGGTATTCTGAATTTATAGAAAATATGAAGCTCTTGTCATCAGTTGATATCGAAGAAATCACTTCGAAACTGTGCAAAATTTAAGTACAACACTTTTCATACCGGTCATTGTTGCTCGCACAATCCCTTGCTGTAGGAAGCCTACCGGTTGACTGGAAAGTGGGTAATGTCGTTCCAGTGCACAAACCATGCTGTATCGTGCCGAATCGTGCTGAAGTTTTTAATCCTTCTTTTTTTCCAGACGAAGCTGCCGCGTTGCGCCTTCACCGCTTGCTGCTGTACTCTCTTCTTTACCATGTATTTCCTCTTATGATGTTATTTTACCATGATAGAAAACCTGAAGCACACGTCATCAGTTGACGTCAAGGAAATCAAATCGAAACTGTTAAAAAACTAAGTGCATCACTGTTGAATGCCTGTCATTGTTGCTCACAGAATTGCTTGCTGCAGGAAGCCTGCCGGTTGAATGAAGTGTGAGGGCGGTCTTTCCAGTGCACAAATCTTGCTGAAGCGTGCAGTATCATGCTGAACTTTCTAATTCTTCTTTTTTTTTCCTGTCGAAGCAGGCGCGTTACGCCTTCACCACATACTGCTGTACTCTCCTTGTTACCGTCTCTCCTCTTATTATGGTATTTTTACTCTAATTGAAAACATGAAGCTCACGTCATCAGTTGATATCAAATAAATCACTTCGAAACAGTGTACAATCTATGTACATCCCTTTTTAATACCTGACAATGTTGCTGGCTCAATCCCTTGCTGCTGGAAGCCTGCTGTTTGACTGTAGAGAGAGGAATGTCGATCTAGTGCACAAACCTTGATCAATCGTGCTGAACATTTAATGGTTCTTTTTTCATGATGAAGCTCGCGCGTTGCCGCTTTCATTGCCTACTACTGTACTCTCCTCTTTAACATGGCTGTCCTTCTCTTATGATAGTACTTTGACTCCAACTGAACGCATGAAGCTCTCGATATGAGTTGGCATCAAAGAAATCATTTTGAAACTGTTAAAGAGACTAAGTACAATACTGTTGAATACCTGTCATTGTTGCCCACACAATCCCTCGCTGCAGGTCATTGTTGCTCCCAGAATCCCTTATTGCAGGAAGCCTACCGGTTGACTGGAATCTGGGGAATGTTGTTCCAGTGCACTAATGTTGCTGAATCGTGTTGAATCGTGCATAACTTTTAATGGTTTTTTTCCTGACAAAACTGGCGAATTAGCGCCTTCACCGCCTATTATTGTAAATCCGCTTTTACCTTGTCTGTCCTTCTCTAATGATGGCATTCTAAATCTTATAGAAAACATGAAGCTCTCGTCATCAGTTGATATCGAAGAAATCACTTCAAAACTGTGTTAAAGTCTAAGTACATCAATATTTAATACCGGACACTGTTGCTCGCACAATCCCTTGCTGCTGGAATCCTGCCGGTTGACTGTAGAGCGGGGAATGTGGTTCGAGTGCACAAATCTTGTATCGTGCTGAATCGTGCTGAACCTTTAGTCCTTTTTTTCCTGACGAAGCTGGCGTGTTGCGCCTTCACCGCCTAATATTCTCATCCCCACTTTATGTTGTCTGTCATTCCCTTATGATGGCTTTTTGACAATAATAAAAAACATGAAGCTCTCGTCACCTGTTGGCGTAGAGGGAATCAATTCGAAACTTTAAAAAACTATGCGCATCACTGGTGAATACCTGTCATTGTTGTTCACACAATCCCTTGCGGCAAGAAGCCTGCCGGTTGACTGAAAAGTAGGGAATATCGCTCCAGTGCAAAAACCTTGCTGAATCGTGCTGATTAATGCTGAAGATTTAATTATCTTCTTCCTGGCGAAGCTGGCGCGTTGCCTCCTTCAACGCCTACTAGTGTACTCTCCTCTTCACCGTGACTGTCCGTCAATTTTGATGGTATTTAGACTGTAATCGAATGCGTGAAGCTCTCGCCGGGAGTTGGCATCGAAGAAATCACTACGAAACTTAAAAGAGACTGCGTACAGCACTGTTGAATAGCTGACATTGTTGCGCACACAATTACTTGCTGCAGGTAGCCTGCCGGTTGACTGGAATGTGGGCAATGCCTTTCTAGTCCATAAATCTTTCTGAATCGTGCTGAACGTTTTAATGCTTATTTTTTCCTGACAAAGCTGGCGCATTGCCGCCTTTAACGCCTACTACTGTACTCTCCTCTTTACCATGTGTGTTCCTCTCTTATGATGATATTTTGAATGTACAAAAAACATGAAGCTCTCGTCATCAGTTGACATAGACGAAATCAACTCAAAACTTTAAAAACTAAGTACGTCACTGTTGAATACCAGTCATTGTTGCTTGCTGCAGGAAGCCCTCAGGTTGACTGTAAAGTAGAGAGTGTCGTTACAGTGCACAAACCTTTTTGAATTAGGCTGAATTGTGGTGAACATTTTAAAGCTTTATTTAATGACGCAGCTGGCGCGTTGCCGCCTTCAACTGCTACTAGATTACTTTCCTATTTACCATGTGTGCTCGTCTCTTATGATAGTATTTTAAATCTCATAGGAGACATGAATCTCTCGTTATCAGTTGACATCGACGGGATCCTTCGAAACTCTTTAATATCTGAGTACACTACTGTTGAATTCCTTGTTGCTTATACAATCCTTTCCTGCAGGACGCTTATCGGTTGACTGGCAAGTGAAGAATGGTGTTCCAGTCCACAAATCCTGCTGAATCGTGCTGGACTTTTTAACGCTTCTTTTTTTCCTGACGAACCTGGCCCGTTGCTGCCTTCACTGCCTACACCTGTACTCCCCTCTTCACCGTGCCTGTCCTCCTCTTATGATAGTATTTTGAATTTAACAAAACATGAAGCTCTCGTCATCAGTTGGCGTCGAAGCGATCAATTGGAAACTGTTAAAGAGACAAGGTGTATCACTGTTGATTGCCTGTAATTGTTGCTCACACAATCCCTTGCTGCAGGAAACCTACCGGTTGACTGTAGTTTGGGGAAGGTCGTTAAAGTGCACAGATCTTGATGAATCGGGCTGAATAGTGCTGAACGTTTCAATACTTTTTTTCTGACGATGCTGGCGCGTTGCCGCCTTCACCACCTACTACTGTACTCTCCTGTGTACCCTGTCTGTCCTCATATGATGGCATTTAGACACTAATAGAAAACATGAAGTTCTCATCATCAGTTGGCATCGAAGAAATCAATTCGGAACTGCTAAAAAGAATAAGTACATTACTGTTGATTACTTGAACTAGGTGCATTACTATTGAATACTTGACATTGTTGCTTAGATAATCCCTTGCTGCAGGAAGCTTAACGGTTGACTGCAAAGGGGAGAATTTTGTTCGAGTTTACAGATCTTGCTGAATCGTTTTAAATCGTGCTGGTTTTTTTAACGCTTCTTTTTTTCCTGGCGAAATTGGCGCGTTACCGCCTTCACCGCATTCTATTTTACTGCCCCTTTACCATGTATGTCCTTTTCTTATGATTGCATTTTGACTCTAATAGAAAAGGTGAAGCTTTCGTCGTGACCTGGCATCGAAGAAATCACTTTCAAACTGTTTAAAAGGCTAGGTATATCACTGTTTAATACCTGACATTGTTGTCCTGCAATGAATTGCTGCAGGAAGCCTACCTGTTGAGTGTAAAGTAAGGAGTGTGGTTCCAGTGCACAAATCTTGCTGAATCGTTCTGAATCGTGCTGAACTTTTTTATGCTTCTTCTTTTCATGACGAAGATGGCGCGTTGCCGCCTTCACCGAATACTATTGTACAGTCCTCGTTACCATGTCTGTCCTCCTATGATAGTATTCTGACTCTAATAGAAAACATGATGCTCTCGTCATCAGTTCGCATCAAAGAAATCAACTCAAAACTGTTAAAAAGACTAAGTTATTCACTGTTGGTTACCAGTCATTGTTGCTCACACAATCGGTTGCTGCAGGAAGCCTACAGGTTGGCAGTAAATTGGGGAGTGTCGTTCTAGTGCACAAACCTTGCTGAATCGCGCTGAATTGTGCTGAACATTTTAAATCTTTATTTGACGAAGCTGGCGCGTTACCGCCTTCATCGCCTAATACTGTACCCCCTTTACCATATCTGTCCTTCTCTTATGTTGATATCTTGATACCAATAAAAAACATGAAGCTCTCGTCATCAGTTGGCATCAAAGAAATGAATTCGAAGCTGTTAAAAAGACTAGGTACATCACTGTCGAATACCTGTCACTGTTGCTCACACAATCTCTTGTTGCTGGAAGCCTACATGTTGATTGGAAAGAGAGGAATGTTGTTCTACTGCAGAAATCTTGCTGAATTGTGCTGAATATTTTAATGCGTCTTTTTCCCTGACGAACGTGACGCTTTACCGCCTTCGCCGCCTACTACTGTACACCCCCTTTACTATGTATGTCCTTCTCTTAAGATGGAATTTTAATTCTATAAGAAAACATAAAGCTCTCGTCATCAGTTGGCATGGACGAAATCAATTATAAACTGTTAAAAAATCTAAGTACATCACTGCTGATTACCTGTCTTTTTTGCACACATATATCCTTGCTGCAATAAGCCTACTAGTTGACAGGAAAGTGGGGAATGTCGTTCCAGTGCACAAATCTTGCTTAATCGTGCTTAATCGTGCTAAACTTTTTAACGCTTCTTTTTTTCTTGACGAAGCTCTCAGGGTTACCGCCTTCATCGCCTACTTCTTTACTGCCCTCTTTACCATAACTGTCCTTGTCTTATGATGGCTTTTTGACACTAATAGAAATCACAAAGCTCTCGTCATCTGTTGGCATCAACGAAATCAATTCGAAACTTTTAAAAAACTAAGCGCATCACTGGTGAATACCTGTCATTGTTGTTCACACGATCTCTTGCTGCAGCAAGCCTGCCTGTTGACTGGAAAGTGAGGAATGTCGCTCCAGTGCAAAAATCTTGCTGAATCGTGCTGATTAGTGCCGAAGATTTACTCTTTTTTTCCTGACGAAGCTGGCGCGTTGCCGCCTTCAATGCCTACTACTGTACTCCACTCTTTACCATGTCTGTCCTTCTCTTATGATGGTATTTGGACACTATTAGAAAGCATGAAGCTGTCGACCTGAGTTGGCATCGAAATATCACTTCGAAACTTTCAAAAAGACTAAGTACATAACTGTTGAATACCTGTCATTGTTTCTCACAATTTCCCTTGATGCAGGAAGCCTAACGGCTGACTGGTAAATGGAGAATGTCGTTCTATTGCACAAATCTTGACGAATCGTGCTGAACGTTTTAATGCTACGTTTGCTGACAAAGCTGGTGCGTTGCCACCTTCACTGCCTACTACTGTATTGCCCGCTTTACCATGTCTCTCCTCTTCGCAACTGTTAAAACGTCTAAGCACATCACTGTTGAATACCAGTCATTGTTGCTCACTCAAACCCTTGCTGCAGGAAGCCTAAAGGTCGACTGGAAAGTCGGGAATGTCGTTCCAGTGCACAAATATTGCTGAATCGTGTTGAATCGTGCAGAACGTTTTAATGTTTTTTTTTCCTGGCGAAGCTGGCGCGTTACCGCCTTCACCATCTAATAAAGTAATCCCCCTTTTACCTTGTCTGTCCTTCTCTAATGATGATGTTCTAAATCTAATAGGAAACATTAAGCTATCGGCATCAATTGATGTAAAAGAAATCACTTCGAAACTCTGTAAATGTCTAAGTACACCACTTTTTTATACCGGACATTGTTGCCCGCACAATCCCTGGCTGCTGGAATCCTACCGGTTGACTGGAGAGTGGGGAATGTCGTTCTAGTGCACACACCTTGCTGAATTGTGCTGAACATTTAATGCTTCTTTTTTCCTGACGAAGCTGGCGCGTTGCCGCCTTCATCGACTACTACTCTTCTCCCCTCTTTAACATGTATGTCCTCCTCTTATGATGGTATTTTTACTTCAATAGAAAACATCAAGCTCTCGTCATCAGCCGGCGTCAAGGAAATCAATTCGAAACTGTTAAAAAACTATGTGCATCACTCTTGAATGCCTGTCATTGTTGCTCCCACAATTCCTTGCTGCAGGAAGCCTACCGGTGGAATGGAGAGCGGGGAATGTCGTTCTAGTCCACTAATCTTGCTGAAGTGTGCTAAACTCTTTAATGCTTATTTTTTTCCTTGCGAAGCTGGTGTGGTGCCGCATTCTCCGCGCACTACTGTGCTCTCCTCTTTACCTTGTCTGTCCTCTTATGATGGTATTTTGACTCTAATAGAAAATATTAAGTTCTCGTCACCAGTTGGCACGGAAGGAAACAACTAGAAACTACTAAAAAGACTAAGTGCATCACTGTTGAATACCTGTCGTTCTTGCTCACACAATGCCCTGCTGTAGGAAGCCTACCGGTTGACCTGAAAGTAAGGAATGCCGCTCCACAGCACAAATCTTGCAGAATCGTGATGAATCGTGCAGAACTTTTTAATGGTTCTTTTTTACTGACGAAGCTATCGTGTTCGCGCCTTCACCTCCTGATACTCTAATCCCCATTTTACTTTGTCTGTCCTTCTCTTATGATGGCTTATTGACACTAATAGAAAACGTGAAGCTGTCGTCATCTGTTGGCGTCAAGGAAATCAATTCGAGACATTTAAAATACTACGCGCATCACTGGTGAATACCTGTCATTGTTGCTCACACAATCCTTTGCTGCAGAAAGCCTGCCAGTTGGCTGGAAACTGATGAACGTCGCTCCATTGCAAAAACCTTGCTGAATCGTGCTGAATAGTGCTGAATATTTAATTACTCTTTTTTTTCTGACGAAGCTGGCACGTTGCCGCCTTCAACGCCCACTACTGTACTCCTCTCTTTACCATGTCTCTCCTCTTATGATGGTATTTTGAATGTAATAGAAAACATTAAGCTCTCGTCATTAGTTGACATCGAAGAAATCACCTCGAAACTGTTTGAAAGTCTAAGTTCATCACTTCTTAATACCTGACAGTGTTGCTCACAGAATGCCTTGCTGCAGGAAGCTTATCGGTTGACTGGAAAGTGGGGAAGTATTTCCAATGCACAATCCTGGCTATTCGTGCTGAATCGTGCTGAACATTTCAATGCTTCTGTTTTTCCTGACGAAGCTGGAACATTGCCGCCTTCACCGCCTACTACTCTACTCCCCTCTTCAGCGTGCCTCTCCTTCTCTTTTGATGTTGTTTTGTCTCTAATCGAATGCGTGAAGCTCTCGTCGGGAGTTGGCAACAAACAAATCACTTCGAAACTTAAAAAGAATAAGTGCATCACTGTTGAATACCTGACATTGTTGCTCACACAATCCCTTGCTGCAGGTAGCCTACCGGTTGACTGGAGAGGGGGCAATGCCTTTCTAGTCTACAGAACTTTCTGAATCGTGCTGAACTTTTTAATGCTTATTTTTCCTGACCAAGCTCGCGCATTGCCGCCTTTAACGCCTACTAGTGTACTCTCCTCTTTACCATGTGTGTTCCTCTCTTATGATGATATTTTGAATGTAAAAGAAAACATGAAGCTCTCGTCATCAGATGGCATCGATCAAATCAACTCAAAATTTCATTAACATCGACAGCTTGCAAAATTATGGAACACATAATACACACCAACATTTCCCATTTTCTTGAACAACACAATTTTATTACAAATTTCCAACACGGATTCCGGAAAGGTTATTCTACTTGTACCCAATTAGTTCAGACTATACACGATTTTGCGAAAGCTATTAACAATGGTAGCCAAACAGATGCCATTTTTATGGATTTCGCCAAAGCATTTGATAAGGTCTCTCACAAAAAGCTGCTTTCCAAAATTAATAGCACACTCAGAATTAACAAAATCATTAATTGGATTTCAGCATATTTGAATAACCGTCAGCAATATGTCTCTTTTGGGGAACATTCCTCTCAAACTGTTTTTGTTGACTCTGGCGTCCCTCAGGGCTCAGTGCTTGGGCCACTCTTGTTTATCATTTACATTAACGACATCGTGAAAGACATTCCAGTTAATATTAAACTATACGCGGATGACGGTGTGCTATACTCCGAAATTAAAAATATGTCAGATCAGGTAAAACTTAATGAGGCTTTTCAGAAAATTAGTGCCTGGTGTGATGCATGGCAGATGCCTATCAACTTTCAAAAAACCGTGTATATGAGAATCACTCACAAGAAAAGTCCACTGATGTTCCAATATTCATTTGACAACGATATTCTTTCCGAAGTCTCACACTACAAATATCTAGGGCTATGGATTACTAACAACCTTGACTGGACTAAACACATTGATCAAACTGTAAATAAAGCAAACCGTAAACTTTTTTTTCTTAGGCGTGCATTGAGACTTTCCACACCCCGAGTTCGGCTTCTAGCGTATAAATCGATTGTCCTTCCAATATTAGATTATGCGGCAATAATTTGGGATCCATTCACCAAAACAAACATAATAAAATTGAAAAAGTACAAAAGAAAGCAGTACGTTTTGTTTACAATAGCTATGGACGCACATCAGTAAGTGACCTCTTAAACAGGGCTGCTTTAATATCTATAACCGAAAGGAATCGCGTTTCTCGACTAAAGTTCTTATACCAAGTGGTCAAGGGTCATTTTAAAATTAACATTGATGGACTAATATCTTTCTCTTCAGGTTATTCTACAAGACAACGTCACAATCTTACAATCACTCCTTTCACCCAACGTAATAACTGCTTTAAATATTCTTTTTTTCCGCGAACAGTAACGGAGTGGAATCAACTTACTAACGACGAAGTCTTACAGCTATCTGTAACATCATTCATCGGCAACCTCAGTGCACAATAATGTCCTCTGTCATGCATTCCCGGTTCCCATTTTTGAACTGAATTTAATATTGTGATCGTTTTGGTGCTCTTTCTTCATTTAATTAATTCTCAGTTGACCATGTTCACTGATGACTTGATAGTAGTGTATTTATATGCCCCAAACCTTAGTGTACTTTTTTGTTGTGTTACGTCATTGAGCCTTTCATTTTTGCTGTTGTGTTTTGTTGCTTATTATTAATTTGTGGCCTTTGTACTTTTTTTCCTAATCTTTGTACTTACCTATTTTCTGTATGCTCACCCTGCGAAAATCCCTTCCTGGGATTGCAGTATTAATAAATAAAATAAATAAAATAATAACTCAGTACATCAGTGTTGAATACCAGTAATTCTTGCTCACACAATCTCTTGCTGCAGGAAGCCTTCAGGTTGTCTGTAAAGTAGGTAGTCTCGTTACAGTGCACAAACCTTGTTTAATTGCGCTGAATTGTCCTGAACATTTTAAAGCTTTATTTACTGACGAAGCTGGCGTGTTGCCGCCTTCAACGGCTACTACAGTAATCCCCCATCTACCATGTGTGTTCGTACCATGATAGTATTTTAAATCTCATAGAAGACATGAAGCTCTCGTCATCAGTTGACATCGACGAAATCCTTCGAAACTCTTTAATATCTGAGTATATTACTGTTGAATACGTTACAGTTTTGCTTATATAATCCCTTCCTGCAGGACGCTTATCGGTTGACTGGAAAGACGAATGTCGTTCCAGTGCACAAATCTTTCTAATCGTGCTGGACATTTTAACGCTTCTTTTTTCCCTGGCGAACCTCGCGGGTTGCTGTCTTCACCGCCTACTACTGTACTCCCCTCTTCACCATGCCTGTCCTCCTCTTATGATAGTATTTTGAATTTAACAGAAAACATGAAGCTCTCGTCATCAGTTGGCGTCGAAGCAATTAATTTGAAACTGTTAAAGAGACAAGGTACATTACTGTTGCTTGCCTGTTATTGTCTCTCACACTATTCCTTGCTGCAAGAAAACTTCCGGTTGAATTCAGGGTGGGGAAGGTCGTTCAAGTGCACAGATCTTGGTGAATCGTGCTGAATAGTGCTGAACGTTTCAATCCTTCTTTTTTTCTAACGATACTGGCGCGTTGCCCCCTTCACCGCCTACTAGTGTACCCTGTCTGTCCTCATATGATGGCACTTTGATACTAACAGAAAACTTGAAGTTCTCGTCATCAGTTGGCATCAAAGAAATCAATTCGGAACTGCTAAAAAGACTGAGTACATAACTGTTGAATACTTGACATTGCTGCTTAGATAATCCCTTGCTGCAGGAAGCTTACCGGTTGACTGGAAAGTGGGGAATTTGTTCCAGCGTACAAATCTTGCTGAATCGTGATGAATCGTGCTGGACTTTTTAACGCTTCTCTTCTTTTTTTGCGAACTTGGCGCGTTACCGCCTTCAGCGCATTCTATTTTACTGCCCCTTTACCATATCTGTCCTTCTCTTATGATGGTATTTTGACACTAATAGAAACCATGAAGCGCTCGTCATCACTTGGCATCGAAAAAATCAATTCGAAACTTTTAAAAGTTATATGTACATCACTGTTGACTACCTGTCATTGTTGCTCACACAATCCCTTGCTGCAGAAAGCCTACCCCTTCGCTGGAAAGTGGGGAAGGTCGTTCCAGTGCACAAATCTTGCTGAATCGTGCTGGACTTTTTAACGCTTTTTTTTTTCTGACGAACCTGGCGCGTTTCTTTCTTGACCGCCTACTACTGTACTCCCGTCTTCGTCATTGCTGTCCTCCTCTTATGATAGTATTTTGAATTTAACAGAAAACATGAAGCTCTCGTCATCAGTTGGTGTCGAAGCAATCCATCCAAAACTGTTAAAGAGACAAGGTACATCACTGTTGATTGTCTTTCATTGTTGCTCATACAATCCCTTGCTGCAGAAAACCTAACCGGTTGACTTCAGGGTGAGGAAGGTCGTTCAAGTGCACAGATCTTGGTGAATCGTGCTTAATAGTGCTGAACGTTTTAATCCTTCTTTTTTTTTGACAGTGCTGGCGCGTTGCCGCCTTCACCGCTTACTACTGTACTCTCATCTGTATGCTTTCTGTCCTCATATGATGGCATTTTGACACTAATAGAAAACATGAATTTGTCGTCATCTGTTGGCATCGAAGAAATCAATTCGGAACTGCTAAAAAGGTTAAGTACATTAGTGTTGAATACTTTGCATTGTTGCTTAGATAATCCCTTGCTGCAGGAAGCTTACCGGTTGACTGGAAAGTGGGGAATGTTGTTCCAGTGCACTAATCATGCTAACTCATGGATAATCGTGCAGAACGTTTTAATGCTTCTTTTCTCCTTACGAAACTGTCGCGTTGCCGCCTTCACCGCCTACTACAGTACGCCCCTCTTTACCAAGTCTGTTATTCTCTCATGATAGTGTTTTCAATCTAATAGAATGCATGATGCTCTCGTCGTAAGTCGGCATAGGAGAAATTAATTAGAAACTGTTAATAAGACTACGTGCATGACTGTTGGATACCTGTCATTGTTGCTCACACAATCCCTGACTTCAGGACACCTGCTGGTTGAGTGGAAAGCGGTGAATGTCGTTCTAGTGCACAAATGTTGGTGAATGATGCTGAACTTAATTATGCTTCTTTTTTTCCTGGCGAAGCTGTCGCGTTACCGCCATCACAGTATACTACAGTACTCCCCCTTAACCATCTCTGTCGTTCTCTTATGACGGTATTTTGAATCTAATACAAATCATGAAGCTCTCGTCATCTGTTCGCATCGATAGAATCAATTGGAAACTCTTAAAGAGACTAAGTACATCACTGTTGAATACCTGTCATTGTTGCTGACACAATTCTTGCTGCAGCAAGGATTCCGGTTGACTGAAAAATCTGGAATTTCGTTGCAGTGCACAAATCCTGCTGAATCGTGCTGAACTTTTGATGCTTCATTTTTCCTGTCGAAGCAGGTGCGTTACCGTCTACTTTAGTACACCCCTCTTTATCATGTCAGTTCTTTTTTATGATGGTGTTCTGACTCTAATAGAAAACATGAAGATTTCTTTATCTGTCGGCATCCCTTGCTGCAGGAATCTTACCGGTTGACTGGAAAGTGGGGAATGTTGTTCCAGTGCACAATTTTTGCTGAGTCATGCTTGACTTTTTAATGCTTCGTTTTTTTACTGACGAAGCTGGCGCGTTACCACCTACTACAGTACTCCCAACTTTACCATGTCTGTCGTTCTCTTATTATGATGTTTTGACTCGAATAGATACCATGAAGCTCTCGTCATCAATTGGCATCGAAGAAATCAATTAGAAACTTTTAAAAATTACGTACATTACTGTTGAATACCTGCCATTGTTGCTCACACAATTCCTTGCTGCAGGAAGCCTACCGGTTGACTGGAAATTGAGGAGTGTCGTTCCAGTGCACAAATCTTGCTGAATCGTGCTGAATTTTTAATGCGCCTTTTTTCTTGAGGAAGCGTGCGCCTTACCGCCTTGAGCGCCTACTACAGTACTCCCCTCCTTACCTTGTGCGTCCTTCTCATATGATGGTATATTGACACTAATAGAAAACATAAAGCTCTCATCAGTTGGAATCTACAAAATCAATTCGAAGCTTTAAAAAGACTGAGTAGAACGCTGTGGAATACCTGTCATTGCTGTTCACACAATTTCTTACTGCAGGTATGCTACCAGATGACTGGAAAGTGGGGAATGTCATTCTAGTGCACAAATCATGTGACAACAAATCTGCCTTTATCGCCCCATTTTTCTAACTAGTGCCCCTGTAAAATTATAGAACATATCATTTACTCCAAAATTATGAACCATCTGGATAGTATCAAGCTTTTCTTATTCTTCTCAGCATGATTTCGGGAAGGGTTTTTCTTGCGACTGTGAGATGGATTCATCTCACCGTTTTCGTTCATGCTCGCACACTAATCTTGATCGCACTATCCAAACTGTAGCCATTTTCCTTGATTTTTCAAAATCCTTTGATACTGTACCTCACGAATTTTTCCACTAAAGCAAGGGCAGCTAAATTTACATCCAAACATTCTTGCTGCGATCAAGGAATTTCTAACAAACCGCTCCCAGTTTGTTTTCGTTAAAAACCAAAATTCTATCTTCCTCGCTTTATCTTCAGGCGTCCCACAAGGCTCTGTGCTTGGTCCACTGCTGTTTGTCCTCTATAATAACGATTTCTCAGCGCTTCCAAAATGTAGCGTTCGCATGTTTGCCGACGATTCCGTCATCTGTCGCACAAGAACTTAACTAACATGCCCCATCAAGCAGCTCTTCAAAATTGTTTTAATCGCGTTCATCGATGCTGCGACCGATGGCTTGTGAAGTTATATAGTAACAAATGTAAACTTGTCTCCTTTCATCGCCGCCAACAGCCCCATGTTTTTTAACTACGCTTTTCTCATTTCTGCTATTGAACTTATACAATGTTATAAATACCATGGCGTATCCTTATGCAGTGATCTTTCCTGGCGCATATCAGTGACGTCATACCAGATAACCGATCTCTTGGATTTCTGAAATGCCGCGTACGTCACACACCACCGCAACTGAAGTTACTCGCCTGAAGTCGCTCATCCAGTCTGGGCTAGAATAATGTCACGAAGTGCTTACTGCAATCTGGAGAGCAGGAAGTCGGCGAAAATGGCGTCTTAGCAAAACTCTTTATTTGTGTTGACTTGCGCCCATAATGGGCGGAATCACTCAGCGGCGGTGTAGCAAAAAGCACGCTCGGCGGTCGTCGGACCGAATGCCTGCTGCTCGCGGCCGTGCTCAATCCTGATAGCAAATTTTCGAGATAAAGCACGCGAAGTTAATAGAAGATTCTGGAAGAAGGCAGATTCGGCTCCGTCTGGATGCGAACAATCGAGGTAAATGTAGTCGGGTCTTGCATGCAATAAGTGAAAAAGCGTTGTGGCGCAGCATAGAAGAACAAAAAAACACTATAATGAACGCAGGGGCCTCATCACCGCTCCCTCCTAGCCTTCATTAGATCGACACATCTTTCCTGCTTTATTTAACACCCACCCATTCTTTTTCTTACTTTCTTTCCTCTTTTCTTCTAACCTTTCTTATGCCCTGAGGCAATAAACAACGCTCGCAGCAGTTTTGCCCTCTGAAAGAAGCATCGAGCCGATGTTTTAGAACATAAGGCGATTACGAACAAAACGGATTGTGCCAAATAAACACGGAATGTTGAAATACAGCATCGTTAATTTTTAACGCTCATATTAGGGTTTTAAACGGACGGCATAGACAACTTCTGGTGTGTACAAGGCGTCGCTGGGATGCAGTCATTTTCTCAAGTACGACGACTGCGTAGTCCAGTTCACGTAGCCGAGGAAGAAACTTTTACGGGCCGAATTAGCGGCGCGAAAGCTTTTCACTAATTCCGCGTCGGCGAATGGGCACCGAAACCCAGATTGTCTCCTGGCTTGTATTTCGCGTTGCGTCTTCGTAGGTTGTAGCGTCTGGTGCCGGTCCGCTGCTGGTCTTTTATCCGCTATCGGCCCAGTCTTCTTTGTTCTTCGCATTGGACGTAGGCGGCGACGTCGAGGTTCTCTTGTTTGCTAACGTTGGGTAGCATGGCGTCTAGCGTGATCGTGGCCTCCCTGCCATGGACGAACATTAAAGACGTCATCTGGGTGGTCTCCTGCACCGCAGTGTTGTAGGCTAAGACGACGAAAGGCAGAATGGCGTCACAGGTCTCATGTTCGGCATCGCCATACACTGCGAGGATATCTGCGATTGCTGTTATCAGGCGCTCGGTCAGTCCGTTAATCTGTGGATGGTATGCAGTTGGCCTCCGGTGGCTTGTTTGGCTGTATCGCAGGATGGCTTCGGCAGTTCCGCCATGAATACTGTTCCTCTGTCCTTGATGAGCACTTCGGGAGCGCCGTGCCACATAAAAATGCACCCTATGAAAATTTAGCGACTTCGGCTGCTTGTTGCTCGATAGGGCTTTTACATCGGCGTAACGGGTCAGGTAATCGGTGGCTATGATGATTAACATACTTCCAGATGTCCACTCCGGGAAAGAGCCACGCATGTCCATGCCGATCTGCTGAAAACGCTTTTTGGGGGTTCAATTGGGGTCAGAAATCATGCTGGTCGGGTGAGACGGGTCTTTCGTCCATGACGATCTCGGCGGGTTTTCACATAATGTTTTACATCGGCATTCAGAAGCAGTAATACTTGTCTTGAATTCAGCAGAAAGTGCAGGAAAACCCGAGATCTCCAGCTGTCGGCTCTTCGTGTGAAGCCTGAAAAGCTCGCCTTCCAAGTGCACGATTATGCGTTTTAGGGCTGGGTCCGAGCGTTGCTGCTCTGCAAAAAAGCGGGGGCTGATGGGTCCCAGGAAGACGTCCTCATCGTCACTGGCAGCTGTGCGTCTACAGGGGCTCGTGACAGGCAGTCGGCGTTAGAGTGCTTGCGTCTGGACTTGTAAACGACGGTGACGTCAAACTACAGGAGGTTCAGGCTCCTCCTAGCGAGGCGGCCGGAGGGGTGCCTGGAACTGGCTAGCCAACGCAGTGCGTTGTGATCGCTGACCACATTTAAAGGTCATCCGTACAAGTAGGGGCGGAATTTCTACGTTGCCCAGGTGATGGCAAGGAACTCCTTCTCAATTTCCGAATAGTTGTCCTCAGCCTTGGACGGCGAACGGCTAGCGTATAAGACTACATTCTCCAGTCCATCAGTTTTCTGAACGAGGACGGCGCCTCGGTCGGCTCTGCTTGCGTCTGTATGAATTTCAGTCCCGGCGTTTTCATCTAAGTGTACGAGGATTGCTGGGGACTGAAAACGACGCTGAAGTTCCGTGAAGGCTTCCAGTTGGATCCATTCCTATTTAAATGGCACTTCTTTCTTTGTGCTATTGGTGAGAGTCTCGGAGATATGCGAAAACTTCATGACAAATCGTGGGTAATTCGCGCACAACATGAGCTATCCGTGCACAGCTTTCTTATCAGCCGGCGATGAAAACTTCAAAAAGCAGATGTTTTTTCGGTTCTGGGCATACTACCTCCTTGCTAACCCATGTGGCCTAGAAACAGCAGCTCTTCAAGTTTGAGTGGCACTTCTCTGCTTACAAGGTTAGACCGGACGACTTGATGGCGTCTAGTACTGTTCGAAGCCTTTCAAGGTGCTGTTCATAGTTTGAGGCGAAGACAACGGTGTCATCTAAATATACCGGAGATATATGCCAATTCAGGCCTGCGAGCACTGTATCCATTACTCGCTAAATTTGCTGGTGCGGAACAGGGACCAGTTGGCCTCATCCTCAACTCGAAGAGCCATCCGGGGTGATGAATGCGGTCTTCTCTCGGTCTCTTTAATTGACGTCAATTTGCCACTAGTCGCTCTTGAAGGTCATCGATGAGAAATACTTGGCGTTGCTGAGCAAGTCCAGTGTGTCGTCGATGCGGGTGAGAGGTTAGACGTTTTTCTTTGTTATGTTGTTCAAGCGGCGGCAATCAACGCAGAATCGAAGTGCGCCGTTGTTCTTTCTCACTGGAAGAACCGGTGCTACCCATGAGCTCTATGTTGACCGGGGGACGTCGTCGCGAAGCATTTCTTCCACTTGGTGCCGGATGGCTTGTTCGCTCGGCGGCACACGGTAAGGGGCTCCGGCGAGGTCGTCGGGCGTGCTGGTCATTTTTAACGCGATGGTTGGAAATCGGCGTTTTCGCGATCTTCGGCAATGACGAAAAACACTCGCTGTAGCTTCGAATAATTATAATTGGTTTTAGGGGAAATGAAATGGCGCAGTATCTGTCTCATATATCGTTGGACACCTAAACCGCGCAGTAAGGGAAGGGATAAAGGATGGAGTGAAAGAAGAAAGGAAGAGAGAGGAGTGGAGGGCTCCGCAATAATTTCCACCACCTGGGGATCTTTAACGTGCACTGATATCGCACAGCACACGGGCGCCTTAGCGTTTTGCCTCCATAAAAACGCAGCCGCCTCGGTCGGGTTCGAACCCGGGAACTCCGAAGGAGATTGCAAATTTGGTCTTGTTTGTTGATGTCAGGGCTGATATCGAAAGTGGGCGACTTCTCTTGGTCAGGCGAACCTTCTGGGTATGGGTCAGAGAGAGCGAAGGAGTCTCGTACGTCAGATATTTCATCGAAGAAAGCAGTCATCGTTACTCGGTTAATGCGGAAGTATTATTCGCTGAAGTAGGTCAACAGTAATTCATCATGGCCATTGCGTAAACGTGCGATGCCTCTTGCGTTGCCGGTCTAAAACCAACTGCTTATTCCTCTCGATGATGGCTTCAGTGTTATTGGCTTTCTTGGCGCCTACGCTGACGATGACGCTTGGACAGGGTCGGACGCACACTAATGGAAACGTGATTTTGTTGAGTTCTTATCAAAGAAATGGCCTCGTCTGTAGAAAGCGTGATCAGTTTGGATCGCTGGTCGATGATCGCCTGATGCTCATTAAGGAAATCCATGCCCTAGATCACATCGCGGCAACATTGCCGCAGCTCATTGAAGGTCGCAGGATAGGTATGTCCTTTGAAAGTCACTCGCATCGTTCATCGTCCTGATGGCGCAATCAGGTGGCCCTTTAAGTGCGAATTTTTGTGTCGCTTCAAGCGGTCGTAACTTTCCTAAGCTACGCCGTGAATGTTCCATTCATCACCGAGTAATCGGCTCCTGTGTCATCTAGAGCGGTAACTTCCCGGCCATCGATAACCAGGTCGATGTCGGATGTCCTGGTTCTTACGTTGCACGTCGCCCTGGGCGTCGGGTCCCAACTTTGTACGGTATAGTAATCGTGGGTAGGGCGTGTAGTCGAAGCTTTTCTCAGTTTAAGCGTCGTTTTGAAGCAGATTCGCGACATGGTCGAGGTTGTCATTGTATGCGGCGTCGACTTTTTGGGGGCGGCGTCTTCGTTTGGCAAAGCCGTTGGAGGATCTCCGCCTTTTCGTTCTCGAGCACCCTCATCTCCAGAGATTTCTGTATTTAGTTTCCTCTACGTTGGCAAGGTTACCTTCCTTGTACAGCGGCTGCGTAGCTGCGGCGTGGCGACGCAAACCGCGAGGTTCACTGCGATGATTAGCGCGAAAGGTGGTTCGGGGCATACTCCTCTCGACGCAGGTAGTCATAAATTTCTTGCGGACGTTGGCAGAAGCATGGTCGTGATGCGTCAACGGCAAATACACGAAGACCGATATTTTGGTATGGTCAGTGACGAAGAATATGGCCAGCCTTTCCGCAATGAAAGCACAATGGCCGGTTGTCAGAAAACCTCCAGGCGTTGCATTTCCTGGCACTTGAGACTCGTTCGTAGGCTGTGCGGGCGGGGGCAGGGAGTTGGCGTTCTGGAACAAGTGGTTTATCTCGGACAGTACGTAGCGGGTATCGCTGGGGCTGAGGAGTGGGTACTGTAGCGGCGTGGGTTATGGCATGGTGTTCTGTGGCCACCAGGGTGCAATGTGCTTGGTGCACTTATTCCCGCACCACATCCATGAGAATCGTTGCTTGGGGCTGTGCGGAGGATTGTAGCAGTCGTCGTAGCTCCCCACGAACAATTTTATGGATGAATTCCCGCAAGCTTTCCCTGGTGGTGGTCATCGTGTCCGGACGAATTACAGGGGCAATAGAAGGGCAGTTGTTCTCCATAGTCTGGACATCGAGGCTCTTCCCGATAGTGAAGGCTTCTTTCATGAATTCCTCGACGTATTCGGCGGCTGGCGGATGAGGCTGGCAGAGTTGTTCCTTGACGCCGCGCATTAAAAATGAAATTTCTTTTCCTCAGTCTTAACGGAATCAGCGCGGCGAAAGATGCGCTTTATTTCTTTTACGTTACCGCGTACGGGCTCGTTCAGAAGCTGAATCTTGGACTCGACGAGTCGCTCGGCTCTTTGTTTCCTCACTACACTGGTAACTGTCCTCAAATAATCTCTCTTTAATAGCCCCCATGTCGTTAGCGAAGACTCGTGGTTTTCGTACCACATTCGTGCTAAGCCTTTCAGTGAGAAAAAGACGTGCCCTAAATTCGTCGCATAATACCAACTGTTGAACGATGCAACGTGCTCATATTAGTCCAACTATTCCACGGGGTCTTCGCCTAGGGAGCCACTGAACGTTGACGGCATTCGCGGCTGCTGCTGGACGATCGGGGTCGACGCCTGTGACAAGGGCAACGAAAAGACGTGGCGGGGGTCTTTCGTTGCTGGGTACGCACCGGCAAGAACCGGAAGTAAGGCTGCTTTCTCTGGAGACATCAGCTGGGTCGGTTAATTGCTGCCTCGTCCTCGGGTGCGATGCGCAGGGTGCTGGCGCCGCGGCTTTAAGGGGGTGTCAAGTACATGGACGGCCACCCAGCACCTCCACGAGATGTCACGAAGTGGTGACTGTGATCAGCAGAGCATAAATACAGCTGAAATGGAGTCTAAACACAACTCTTTGTTTGGGCTGACTAGCGCCCATAATCAACTGAATCACTGAACGGCTGCGCAGCGAAAAATTGTTTTTAGAACTCAACATACACAAGCAACTCAGGTACAAGAGAAGAGGTAGATATCTCTTGAAACAAGTCTTGAAGATGCAATGCTCGTGGTACAACAAGGAACCCGCTCTCCAGCGCAACTAGAAGCCAAGCAACACTGAATTTCAAACCGAGAGTTAAAGATCTCTGCTTCCTGATCGAGTGACTCCGACATGTAAACATTTATACTCAATTAAAGCACTTTGTAGGCCTGAGAGTTAGAAATTAACGAAGACAAAAAATTAGATTGTGCTTCCCAGTCTTCAAATACAGATTGCAGTGCAGCTCCGGCCAAGAAGCCTACGGAGAGCCGATTGGCGGGTAATCCACTCCCCTGACAGTGTATTAATCACAATCGCTTCACACGAATGAGAGAACAAAAATGAAATGAAAGAAAAAAGGAGAGCGGAAAAATGGAAGGGTGAGAAATAATGCAAATGAGCAAGAAAATAATTCAAAGTCCTCTATAGCACGGATGTCGCTATTTAAGTGTGGCTTCAAGGACCACCCTCCCGTGATGGACGTGTATACATGGCGGGTGGACTATTTCCGCCGGAAAGCCTGCTCGCCCAGAATAAACAGCTCGGAGTCTAGGAAGTTTCACAGCAAGACTGTCAGTCGTGTAAGGAGGGTGTATATTTGTCGGTGCGGCCGCCGAGTGTAAACGGCCACAATTCTGTTCTTCCACAAAATTAAGTCGACTGACGTCACAGCCAAGCACTCGAAAGTACCCGCGTGGTCTCGCCGTGCGGGAGGACAGTACAGAGAATGGCCGCGTAGTAAACGGGCGGAAAGTGCGTGCCACAACGGAGTCGTCCAGTGCATGCTCTTGTGTTTCTAGGTGACCGCAATTAACGCACCTGTCGTCTGGTAAAATTCCAAACAGTAGGAGCCTATGTTTAGTCCGCAGTGCCCTCCACTCGACACGCCAGCGGAAATCCCTGACTGCATCGGGTAAGTCGGGGCAATGGACGTCCAGCAACTTTGAGTCTGGCGTTTCTACTCGATCTGCGTCCCGTGGCAGCGCAGCAAGACAAAACCTCTTCGCACAGTCGCGATGCGGCCATGTCACTCGAAGCCCCTTCTGGGAGCACTTCCTCAAGCTGTATGAGCATGTGCGCTGCTGCATCGTAGTACGACAAATGGGTCACTGCGGTGGTTTCGCTATTGCAAAGGACACGGGGCAGCAGAGAAGGACAGTGGCTTCCTACCCAGTACAAGAGGAGAAATCTACCTACATATAATTCCTGATCCACAAGGTGCATGGTCCATTTGGCGCATAAAACTCTGCAGAACGTTACCAAGTATGGCATGCTCCATCCTCCGATGCTGCGGGCGAGGCGGAGGCGTGCTCACGAAAGTAGTTCGGTTCGGCCCTCCTAGAACCAGCCAAACATTAATGTCTGTAGTTCACGCACTACTGAAGAAGAACGCAGTGCAACGCCTGCGGCAAACCATAGGTTGCTGCAAAATACGTTTTTCAAAAAGTACACCCTCTCTCATAGCGGCAAGTTGCAACAGCAGCTAATTTCTTCTGTACTGCTGCAACAATCCTCTGCCAAATGCGCGGAGTGACGCCACTCACAAAACGTGACTCCCAAAATTGTGGCGTGTTCGGAGCTGGCAAGTACTCTCGGGAGCATGCCAGCCGTACTCCCCAAGCATAGCGCCTGACATTCACTTTCGTTCAACTTGCCGCCGGAGAGAGAGGCATACTCGCCGTGCACACGGGAAAGCTCCCCAGGCTGTCTGCATCACGCAAAAGCAAGGTGAGGTCATCCGCGTATGCAGTAACCTTCGCCTTGCCACGAACTGAAGCCGTGCCCTCCACGCGTTGCAGGAAAGGATCTATCGAGAGCACAAAGAGCACCCCCGAAAGGGGGCAACCCTACTTGACTCCTGGTGTCACCACAAAGGACGTCGTAGCATCCTCACTTATGAGAACGTTGGAAGTCATGTTAGAGTACAGCAGTCAAAAGAGCTCAGTGAAGGCTCTCGGGAAGTTGTAGCAGCTAAGGATCCGTTCCAGGTACGAGTGTTCTCAGCGATTGTACGCTTTCTTTTGATCAACAGTGACCACGATGCCGCTGGCCCCACGCATATTCGTGCATTTAGTGAGGTCCCTAATTAAGGTTAGTGTGCTACAGATACTACGCCCAGGAACACAGTAAGATTGCTGGGGACTAATAAGTTGAGGAAGGCGGTAGGTAATGCATTTAACAAGAAGAGCTGCAATAATTTGTAGTTTGTGTTTATTAGCGTAATACTTCCCTAGCTAGATAGATGGCTTTGTTTACCCCCAAGTCTATGTTCCGCTTTGGGTACAACACAATCTGACCTCTCCCAAACGAGCGTATAACGCATTCTCAGTTAAGTGTGCTGTTGTGAGTGTTAAGTAGCATAGGATGCATTTGCAGCCAGCATGTGCGGTAAAACTCCACAGGTATGCCGTCAGTGCCCGGAGAAGCGCGTGCATACATGCCCCGCAGGACGAATAACACCTCGGCGGCTGTGGTTGGACGCATGATGGATGCAGCGTCTTCGTAGCTATGTCGCGGATGGAGGGAGCCAGACTGTTTGACACGCGATGTGTATTCCTGCCCTGTGAACTTTTGCCGAAAGGTGAACAGATTGGAAAAGTAGCTCCAAAACACGCGCTCGATTTCACGACGTTCGGAGCTTTCCCAGTCGTCCTCCAGGAGCACCCTTGCAACGTGCGCCGCAATGTCTCCACCGCGCTCGCATTCCGCGCTAGACGCAGTACTTCAGGTTTGTAGATTGGCCGATTACATGCTGCCATGCGTTCCGCTGTGCGCTAGCGCAGGCACTGTAGGCGCGAATATCCGTCATGTTGGAATTGCAAGTAGGCCTGAGCTTCCGGCGTCTTCGAACCACCCAGCCGAACGACGCAGATGCGCCGAAAACAGTCCTTGAGTACGACAGATTCGCGTTCGCGCTTCCGATAGCCTGCTCGGATGCAAGTGTCACGTCATTTTTCTTTGAGCGCATCCCAGTCGCTCGGTCACAGTCTGGTTTGTGTTAGCGACGTTGTGAGTGCCTCTTGCATGTAACGTAAATTCTGTGGATTCTTCAGGACTAACATATCAAGGTGCCAAATATCGCTACGTTCTCCAGGCCGGCCTGGTAAATGAAGCGCAACAAAAGAGTGGGTAGTGGTCCGACACGCGGCCTGCGTCTGGTGCGATGTCAAGTACATAAAATTGCACGAAAGAATTCAAGAGCTCGCCAAGAACATAGAGCTAAGCCTGCCGCGTCTAGTGTATCCAAAATAGTCTCAAAGCTAATGAAACCATGCGTCACGCAGTCTAAACGGCAAGATAATGCGCTGCAACTAGACAGTGGGCGTCATTGACTTTCGCACTTTGACGAGCGAGCTGACATCTCTCTTGGAATCAAGAACACAATTAAAATGTCTGATGAGCAAGAATGGGTGAACGCGAAGGTGAGCCAAGGAATTCGTTATTCTACGAGTGGTCCCCAGGGGCGTATACATTGATAACACGGATCCTACGCTGGCCGTAAAAGAGGTCCAGCGCAATGACCCTACCTTCTGTGTCGTAGACACAGCGAAGACCAAGCTACAGGCTTCGCTGAAACACGGCCAATTCCTCGACACGACTTCGAGAACTAAACGAAAAAAAAACGTTTAATAGAAAACCGGTCACTAAGCTCGTGTACATCACGGCAGTTTCTAAAGTTGCACTCCTGCAGAAAAAGGTCGATTTCTGACATCGGCCAAAAGTGAGCAACCTCACATCACTTGTCCGGGTTGCGAAAACCTTGAACATTCAGCGTGAGGTTGTTAAGAGACAAAACGATTAGAGTAAAAGCAGCCATCTTGCCAACCAGGTGTTTAAAAATACATTTCGTGATCGGAGAACTCACCGCTAGCAGTAAACTGCTCAGGCGACTCTGCGCAGGTATTTTTTTAGGTGCGAGTGGGGTGCGACGCATCGGTGTCGATGGGCGACGAGTTGTCCAATGGATGTCGTTGGGCGCAAGTAGGCTGATTGTCGATCAGATGCCGGGCGGATAGGCTCGCATGACCTAGAGACCAGATGTGGTCGGACGTTCTGCCCGGCGAATGTCGAGAGGAACCCTCAACACTGACCACCTGATCTGAGAGCGGTCAGGTAAGAAACCAGCTGATGTGCTCTAATTCACAAATTTATTCGTGGTGCAATTTTATTATTTGTATTCTTTAAGAGGAAAGCTGCATGCTTTTCAAAGAAATTTGCGCCGATTAATAACGGGCTAGTTGGTGACTAATACTTGGTGACTAATAGTCACCAACTAGCCCGTCTCTATTATGCCGATTAAAAGCCTACCCACACTGATGTGGCGCTCTAAACTGATTTATTATAAATGGTTTTATAGTAGCCAGCGGACAGTGAGTAAGGTTCCAGTAAAAAGTTAGCACCGCTCCCCCCCGAAGATGAGCTAGGCACGTTTATTCTAGGCGCGTTGATGTTCTGGATCGCTTAAAACCCTAATTTTTCAACCTGAATAAGATGTCATAATTTGTTTTTATTGCTCCTCCCGTGCCTGGGATTCAACGTTGTTGTTTTTCTTGGCTCTGTGCTTTAACGCTCTAAGCCAAATGCTGTTGCTCTGCGGGGAAAGTTGAGAAACATCTTCTCTTATCTATACCTGTTTACAAGACCGAGCCTGCAAAAGCAGCTCAGTGAATTGTTTTCGCGGTTTTAAGGCTTCAACTTATGAAATAAAAAAATTGAAAAGGAACTGCCTCAAATAAGTAGTCCTGCTAATGAAATTAGGAAAAGTCAGAATAGGAGGCAATACACATTAGCATCGCGGATATTGAGGAAGGGCTGTGTGCCGTCAAAACTATAACATGTTTCACTCATGTCGCAGAGCAAGAATGGGCGAGCATTTGCAAGCAGGTTTTCGACGTTCTGGACCAGTGCCCTCACGACGCAATGCTTAGCCTTGTCTTCTCTACTGATCATTCCGCCCTCATCAGCTCGCCACAGGTATCGTTGAACATGATATTCCTCTTTCTGCAGAGTCGCCGCCCACCGCTTCGCCCCCTTTTTTTCAGCCAAATTTGTCAGTCTCCCCCCCCCCCCCCCCGACGACGCCACTTACGGTGTCCCACCTGTACTCGGCGGTGATACTATCACCTCTCCAGCCCTTGGCGTGCCTCTGACCCACAGCACTGCGTTCGCCAATACCATCGTCACAATGTCTACAAACAAAGCGTATTTTCAGGACCTCAATTTTGTGCATTATGTCTAGCCGCTCCTGCAAGGCATGATGCTCGCCACGCTCTACCCTGCCTCCGAATATGTTACATCGGCTCTAGCCAACTGCGTATCGCTCTCTACTCACTGCCCCTTGCCTACGGTCACACCAATCGACAAGTACGTCGAAATAACAGCTTCATATCTCTCACCATAAGAAGCTCACGACCTGCGATATCTACTATCCTCTTTCCGCAACATCTACCACTTTGATTATCGCCCCCTTTTTAAGAGCCTCTTTTGTGAAGCATCGCATAAACAATGGTGATGCTGTTCATCTACACAGACGTTCATATCGAGTGTTCAATGCAAAACGCCACATCTTACAGCAGGAGGCACAGAACACGCCTACTAAAGACATCATCGAACCATTGTTGGACCCTTGGGCCTCACCTGTCGTCCTTGTTAAGAGGAAGGATTGGAGTGCGTTTCTGCTTAGATTGCCGGCACTTCAACCGCATGTAGAAGGACGTCTCTCCTTCGCCTTAGAATCGATGACGCATTGAATTGGCTATACGGTGCCAAGTACTTTTTTTTCATCGATGTCCAGCGTGGGGGCTGGCAAGTCGTTGTCGATGGCATGGAACGTGACAATTCCGCTTTTCTGACGCCTGCGGCTTATACTAGCTTAGTCATTGCGTTCGGCTTGTGCAACGCAATGGCTACCTTCGAACGCATTATGAACTCCCTTTTCAGCTTTAAGGGGTATTCCTGTTTTTGTTATCTACATGACGTTGCGGTTTTTTCGGCTTCCTTTTCCTGCGCCTCAATCGGCTCTCGCATATTGAGGCAGAGTTCTGCACAGCTGGAGCTGCTCAACTCCTCGAAATGTAAATCTGGTCGCTGGCAACTGACAATTGTCAGACATCTGTTCGACAACTTAGGTGTACGCCCAGATCCCGCTAAAATTCGAGCCGTCAGATGTTCTTCTGCTACGGCCGTCTAAAGGAGTGCACACATTTGTCAACCTGTGCTCGTACTTCCACCGTTTCATCAAATATTTAGCTGGAATTCCACGTCCACTCATCTAGGGCCCTGCTACAGAGAACGCATTTCTTCTCTCATCGACCTTCGCCCCAGTTCGCCCATTTGAGGCCATTTCGATCCGTCGGCTCCAGCAGAAGTTTACCGACGCTTCTGTACAATGGATCGGCACCGTGCTCGCCCAGAGTGACCACGGTCACGACCGCGTCATTGTTTTTGTCAGCCGACTTCTTTCCAGTGCCGATAAAAACTACTCTACTGAGCAGATGTGTCTCGCCCTTGTGTGTACAATTGTCAAATTTTTGCTCTGCGTCGTTGCCGGTTCTTTCTTTCGTCGTGGTCAACCACGCTAATTGCTGGCTCCACCAAAGGACCCCGAGATTATCTGTACAGCGTTGTGTACAAGTGAGCAACTCACCCTACGTAGCCTCCTGATCTTTGGAAAACCGCCGAACTGGAAAAAGAAAAGCATATACGAACTCCGTATGTTCCGGTTATGCGCGCTTATCGGAATGCGGACTGCAGATTAAACCGAACGCTGTATTGGCCTCAAACACGCGATTTTGCCGCGGCCGTACTCCATGGAGGCACGTGACGTCCCAACGCGCGCCTCGCCGCGGAAGGTTACTGTGCTTCCCGTGCTCGCCGCGCCATCTGGCATGACGTCACACTGCGCCGCTTGCCGCCGCCACCGTTTAGTAACACGTGACGCCTCATTCCTCGTCGTTGCGCTTACCTGCGCTCGCAACGACAGCTGCGTCGCAAGTGTGATAAGATGTCACAGGATTGAAAAGGAGAGCTCGCGTGAGCCGCAACCACAGTTCAGGCGGCAGTATGGACGGCGGAAATTCTGATAAGCTGGAGGAGGCCAGGAATCGTCAGCGGAACGAGATGAAGAGGAAACGAATCGCTCAGGAAACACATGAACAGCGCTCCGAATGACTAGCAAAAACGCCGCCGCGAGACAGGCACGTTTAACGTCCGGTGTCTCAACCGCTAGCAGCACCGACAGCAGCCGGAGAAGAGACCTGAGTCCTGCTTCAGTGAATACGGCCCATGATGAACGATGAAATGGCGACCAAGAGACTTCAGCGGCGGGCTGAAGAAACCGAAGAACAACGTGCCGTTAGCCTAGAGAATAGGCGTAAGAGGAACGCGACCCCTTAAATCCTTGAATAGCCTCGGTGCAGAAATCAAACATGGACCTACAGGTCATACTGGACGTTTATGCCTGTGCTTCATACGTTCTGGAATATGTGGGCAGGGCCAACCGGGGAGTTTCACATTTACTTTCGCTACATATTTCCTCGCATAACCAAGCTAAGCCACTGCCATTTTTTTATATGGGATATATATGTGGAGCTTCATGTAATGTGGAAACTTGTGGATTTTCGTACAATACGGAAGCCATATGAATTTCAACATGGTGTGGACATACGGTCCTCGCAGTATACAGGTATCCAGAAACCGCATGATACGCACATGTGTCTGCATGGTGCAAGTTTTTATGAACACCTGAAATGGGCAGTGTTGGGTTTTTTAAATTCAGAGAGTGAGAAGTTTCATGTCATATGCATGATATCACTGACTAATATAGGTTGTGGACTAAGTTTTCATTAGGTGCAGCAGAAATATTTGTGCTAACGCCAATCAAAAGTTTACCCTCAATAAAAATGCAGCAATTCCACTCTGTGCCGAAATACGTGCCACTGGCTAATAAGTAGTCATGCTGTCACGTTTTCCAGTGCTTTCAATTTATTACCCACCGTCATCCAAACTCTTAAAATGCTTACGAGCCGGACTGCATATGAATGTGATGCAATTGTTCAACACTGTTTAGGTGTTCACCAACTCGTGCTTTTGTGCCATTCTTCAATGCGCCATGATCACGATAGCCCTGGGAAAGGCACTTGGGAAAGCAAAGAGTACATGCAGTTATAACTTCATGTGCAATAAATTCAATAATCAGGTTAAAAAAGTGCACACACTGTCAGCATCTACAACAGAAACTGCTTACTCAACAATAAAGTAGTCACTGTTGATTACTGCGACAATAGTCATCTAAAATTTCTGCAAAACTAATTGAGGAGACCCAAGAGCATTGTACTCTTTAGAATTCAGTTCACGGCACCTACTCTTCTATTTTCAAGGGGAATAGTAAAACTTAAATATTTATTGTTAGGGTACGCCATATAAAATGTGCCTGAAGAGCAATTTCCTTTTTGGCCGCATGCCAGCCCTTTGGCGAATGCTAGTGAGTAGTTACTCCTTTCCTTTGCAACTGGTTCAAGTTGCCCTAGCAATACAAAAGGCGTTTCATGAAAGCCTGCTACTATTACATCAAAACAGGCTAAGGTAGCCGCAATTTTCGCAGCATTGTAATATTAGTGTTAGCGGACAAAATACGGGTACATAATGGTAACTATAGTCAGATATCTTGAGAATGAAGTGGTAGATACCCTGAAAGAAGGCCCTACAGCCAATGGCTTCGACCAATTCTCATAATGTAAAAGTACATCCTTGATTAATCGCAAGGCGCTTTAGTTTAATTCCCTCTGACACTACTGTGACAGGGGTTAGCTGCGACGACATTACAATCTGTTGAAGACATTGGCTAAAGGGCCTCCTCAGACAGGCATCCGCCACTTCGTTCTTCACTTCTGTTGGACTGCAGTAAGCCCGCAAACTAAGTTCTAATGGTTAACTTTTTGCCTATTACAGATGGAAGCCTGTGTGCAATTCGAGATTTGTAGCTGCCCATTAGTAGCAGCTATGCGAGTTTTAGAACTTTGAGAACAAGATAACCTTCAGAGCTGTGGCTGAAATATAAGTTAGCCTTCACATGCAACTCGCAAACTCCATACTGGCGATGAGCACACAGCGACATCCATATAAGCACAACGCTCTTTGGAGCACGTGCCACGTAGTCACCTCTGTCCAGTCCACGTCACGATGCCTGCCGCTGCTTGGTAATCCCGCACACCGCCCTGTGCGTCCCTATATGGTGCAAGTGCCACGTAGCCATTATTGTCCACCCGCACCACAATGCTCGCCGTTGTTCGCTGCTCACGTCGAGGCGGGGCAGAGGAGGTCATGTGCCAAGAACAACTGAGAGTGATGTGTAAAGGATGGCGTTGCCATTTTTTCGTGTAAAACGGTTTGCCAGTCTCTGAGTTTAAATCTGCTGCAACTGCCTCTCACCATCTAGCAACACACCAAGCCAAGTCTCAGTCAGTGTATCAGCTACACTTTCATGTATGCTCTTCTCTGATAATTAGAATCTGACAGAATAAGTAGTTTATGTATATTAGAAAGCATCAATGACTTCTGAAAGCTTACTTTATACTTACACATGCCATGTGCACATTTAGAAAGCATTCAAAACAAGTAAAAAACGCTGGTGCTCAATTGAGGCTGCTACACAGCGGGACTAAATGTACGTCGAGTCAACAGTCCACCATGTGAATGACACAGTGCAGAGCATCGAGATTTCACGAACCTTTGCATAGCAGCAGCGTGCTCAAAAAACATAGTGCAGTCAGTTACTTGCTGAACAAAAAAATTAGAGTATAATCACTGTTAAACTACTAGGCTTCAAAATATAATCCATTTTGTGGTAATTTTTGCAAAAATATCTCAAAAATGTTCCAAAAGTGTATGCGCGCTACCACCGTGTGCCAAAAGAATCGAATTTGTGTTAAAAGCAACTACTGTTACTTTTAAAAAAATGTTTTAAAGAAATCGTTTCCGGCAAAACTAGCAATGGCACAGCTGATTCTGCGACCTACTGCAAGAATCCAATTTCCACCTATATGTTTCGGTCGCTGTGTCGATGTAATTTTGTCTTTCCACTGCCCACATCCCGTCGAAAGTAAAATAAATAACTTCCAATGAGTTTTGAATTTAGTCCTCTCCCGTGTACAACCGGGAGCAAGTCAGGTGTTTAAGGTATCTGTTATCGCCGCAACGCATAAGTGCCAGTTTCTAGAAGTAACTCCAGCTTACAAATCACTGCTGTTCACGATAAGTACAAATAAGCGATGACCTCATGGCTAAAAGGCAGCGCGCCGAAATAAGAGACAGAGCTACGAAACCTAAACACAAGAGGGCTAACTCGAGCTGATTGGTTACTCTTCAGTAGAAAGGCAGGAAATAGTGCTACGAAATTGGCCAGAGGACATGACAAACGACGGCACTGATCCACTTCCCAAACGGTTTGCTGCTACAAGCTGCGTGAACATATAAAGAAACAAATGCAAATCGAACACAAAAAACCTGAAAGGTGGCTTAAAGTGTATGATTTCCCACATGACAGCGAACTCCTTTGAACGACGCTGCAGTGGCAATCAATATACCTCTGGTGGTTCCTCTTGCATGCAGCCTTGCTTTCTTTGTCTTGCACAGCCCCCCATAGTTTGTCCCAAGCTGAAAAAAGCACTCACTGTGCTTAGCACTAATGATCAGACTGCACAAAATTGTGTGCACACTGAATGCAAGTAGTATTTTACTTGATTGGCTTTTGAGTGTTGACGCACACGTGCTCCTTTACAAAACTTTAAGAAAATATTCCCCTACACATGACATTATGAACGGGATACCTGCAGTGGATAGCCTCTCCTCTTGGGCGACAAAACTGATGTGTAATATATGTACACATGACCTGAACAATACGGTATTCATGCACACTCTTGATATTTTTTCCTTGACTAATTTTAATTAACCACACTAAAGGGGCAACAGGCTCTTCCATTACTGGCTAATAAGGCCAGCAGTCACAAAAGAAATTTACCGATCACAAAACAAATGCTCCAGATGTGAAAACCTAAACGTGCTGTTAGCAGGAATTCCTGTTGTCAATTTTAAGTCACTAAGTCTTAAACGGAACATCTCAAAAATCTGAAATGCAGTTTGTCGACCATTGGTTTGGTGGTAAACAACTATTCTGCCATCAACAGGACATATAACATTAACAGTGGTCTTTTCACTGAGTCTGGCTAGAAGACGCCTGTCGTGACAGGCCATCAACTTGCCATTAAGAACAGGAACAAGGGTAGAACAAATGGAAATCTTTTTATATTTTACAGCAAGGCCAATTCTGAGCACACTGGGCGTTAGATTTTCAACATGCCCAACAAAAAATTTGGCGAGTTCACCGAAAAATTTGCCAAAATCTGAATTTTTTTTTCTTGCAACTATACGTACTGGCACTTCGCCACGGCCCCGGAGGTCGTTTTGCCCTTTCAGAAGGCTCACTTGAAATCAAGTCTGGGATAGCAAAACCATGCATGAAAGCTGCATTGTTCACGTCAGGTGTACATTCAGAGCACCCAAGCTTCACTGTCAAAAGAGAGATGCCAACCATTGCCAAATTCCCGCTAAAATTCTCAAAGATTGGTATACTTCGCTTGGAGGTTGTAAAATCTGAAGCTTGTGCACGCTCAGCGTGACCGACACCCCAAGCAAAATACTGCTCGCAAGTTATGTGGAGGCAAGGTTTTGTAATATGTTGCAGCCGCAGTCTGGGACACTGAATCTGTAACCCACGCCAATAGGTTGGAAGCAATCCACAATAGTGCACCATGATTTGTAATCTCCATCCTGAAGAACATGCTCAACTGGGACTCGCTTGCAATCCGTCACACCGTAGCTGGATGTTCCCCATTAAGGCAAATTTACCGGAATCGAACCGTCATCAACCGCTACGTTTTCTTAAAACCACCTACTTTCGTCCCGCAAAGACATCACCATAACAGAAAAGTGGGCGAAATCTCCTGCCGGACAAATGTATACCAGTCGTCTTTTTTTCCTCGCAGCATTAATGAATGAAACTGCCTCAGTCCGTGGTGTCAGCATTTAATGAGCGATTTGTGGATGCGTTAAGACGATATATTTATGATAGTGCATAGCTCTTTACTGTGACTTTATAATGCATTCCTTATTTTATTCTTATTTGGCTTTTTCCTGCGTGAAAAATGTATTTGCTTGTCTCTAAACTTATTTTCTGCTATTTGTTTTATAAATGTCGTTCTTGTTGCGTTTTTTTGCTTTAGTTGCAATGACCTTTTGCTCATTTAACCGCTGTTCGTGTTTTTCCTTTCTCTAACATCCCTCCTACAACAATGCCTACAGCGATTGGTAGTACCACATTAAATAACGAGACTGCAAGCAGAATAAGCATTAGAATGCATTTTTCCAGCCGAAATAAGATTGTACAAAAAAAGAATCAGAAACATCACTGCAGAAACAAGAACCAGAGGAAATACTTTGTCACCGCAGAGCACGGTGTAAGAATATAATTAGGTGCAGAAACTGCACCCGGCGGCGCGCACAGGTCTTGTTCGCAGTTCCTTACGCTTCTCTCGAACATGGATAGATGGCGCCACACGATGGGGACTTGTCTAGTTGCCGATGTGTGGCGACCTTAATGCAGGTGTTGCGCTATCTTTCGGTGCCGCTGCGTGTACGCCCGCTTTGTGAGGTGCGGCAAGGCACAGAAGGGCTGAAACTGCTGTCGACACCAAATAATTTTGGGTGACTTCGTGTATTACTTGCTGCGACAGCATGGATGGGTGGAACAGCAGTAAGGACGGGGTCCTACAATCCGTCTGAGCACATTATCGAAATCAGTTCAATGAAAGTTTTTTCCTTCATCCGCATGAATGCTCAGCGCAGAGTTAACTATACCGACTCTTAAATATAAAAGGTCGGCCGCAATACGCATGCTCCCAGGTTTGGGACAAAAGGCCTACGCGTACATTAAGACATTGCTTGAGCCCCAGTGTAATGCTCCGACCCTGTGAGATAGCGCCCGCCATGTAGAGCACACGGTTAACTTCGGCCAACTGGGACAGTTTAATGTGCAGACAAACATCAAGAGCATTTCTTCATTTCGCCTGCATCAGAAACATTGCCTCTGCAGTCAGGAATGCAACCCGCTCTGTTGTGCTGAGCAGCGGAACGCCTCCAGCTCTATACAAACGAGCTCAGGGAGCGAAAGAAAAACCATTTTGCATTTGCGACACGTTAATTGCTAGTGCACAGTGCTTTTAGCTACACGGCGCGAAAATAGTTCGTGTAAATTCCTCTGGCATTCCTCCTGCCAAAGCTTATCTTTTACGCCGACACCGACGATGCTGAGCTGTTGCCTCCCTCAAGGAAAGGCTGCGTTCACGCGCTGAGGGGAAATGCTTACGCGACTCTAAACTGGGTTTGGAGGATGTCAGTTGAGAATAATTGCAGTTGGCATGGTAAAATGACTTGTTGACCTCAATAAAGTTAGGCCACGAAATTTTCCATCAAATGTTAGATCTGGGGTATCGCAAAATATTCAGCTGTATATTTGCAGTAAATGCTACCGGTATGCCTTCTGGCTTTTACGCGCCATCTTTTGTGGCAGCATAATGTACAATGACTGGAAACTGGCTACGATATCGCCAACTAAAATTAATTCCTACCCTGCCACGGCATGTACAGGAAACGCTGAGCTCCTAAAATGTTAATTACCCAGAGCAGTGTACATAACAAACCTTAGCGCAATGAATGCCGATGAAGACGGAGCTTGCACTAAGTGAGGAGGCGCCTCGATGTGTCATGATGGAAGAAGGGCATGTTCCTCAATCATCTGACCACAATTTTGTACTCCAGCCAGTTGGGCGCAGTTCCTTTTGAGGGATCCACGATGGTTCGGCGTCTATTTTTTTTTCACAGGCCGTCCCTAAGGGCAGTGCGGCAGCGACGGGTGCGGATCACATAATTGCCTGCTTGGTAAGGGGGCTGTAAATGGTGCTTTTCTAGGTGGCTTTTTTGAACTTGCCTGTTTTGTCCAATATTAGGGACACCCGGGAAAGATACTGGGCAGAGAATTCGAAAAGAGCACCAGTTTCTTGAGTGTATTTAAACGTGTTTGCCATTGATGTCGGCATAGTACGATTTTATACGGCATGCTCGAAAAAATGCCTCGCGCAGACGTGCTCGCTCGGTTGCAATATTCTGTCATCTCTGGGGATTGCCTGGCGCCAAAGTTTTGGGCGAGCAGGTTCCGGCGAAGCTTTAAAAAGTGACGCTTCTTCCGGACAACTCTGGTATGCCGATCTTCAGTTGGTTACGAAGCACTTCTTACTGGTAAGCGCGTCTGACCGGGTTCCGGACGCTGCTGGACCCTCAGGTTGGCCACCGCGACCTCCAGCACATCACTGCCACTATGTATACAGGTCGCGACGACCATCCACGACGTCAGCCCGCGAAATCACGTGTGTTTGCACAGGGATCACTGCGCCGGTTCCCAAAACGCGACACGAAAAGGTGGTTCTGGCAAACTTAGTTCTTCCAGGGTGTCTACCGCAACGTGAAAGCCGAGAACCTAACGTCCACAACTCGTGATGCACTGCGGCATCGCAAAACACCGAAAGACACCGCCTAAAACAAGTCGAAAACCGCTCAAAACCGCTTAGCCGCGTCCACCACTCTGCAAGCAATTGGTTACTGCTCTGCAACGCCCCCGCGCCGCTGCGGTCAGCGCATGTACTAGATGGCGAACATGATGGGTGGACGCTCTTCACCGCGGCGGGCGGTCGGTGTCAAAAACTAAAATATTCTTATACCATGCCGCACAGCCATTAATAGGAATATGCTGTCATTTGGCAAGGGAAGGGAGCATAGTAGGGGCTGGCAGAAAGTTAGGTGCGCGGATGAGATGAAGCATTTTGCTGGAATACCGTTGACGCAGCTGGCACAGGGCGAGGTTAATTGGAGATATATGAGAGAGGCCCTGGTCATGCTGTGGACCTAGTCGGGCTGATGATGATTAACGACGACACAAGCACGCAGAAGTGTCAAAAATAATAAGGAGGCCAAAATGGAATTATGAAGTGAAGAGGGTGAAGAAGACGACGTGAAAGAAGAGTCGTACGTCATTTCAGTATCAATTGGAAAAGGGTCCTCTGTACAGGGAGTGCATATTTAGTTCAGGAAGGCGGGTCCAACAGCTGGTGTTACCAAGAGATATGCGAGAGACCGTGCTACGCTTAGGACATGACGTCATTATGGCCGGACACCAGGGTGTTCAAAAAACTCCTAGGATTACTGAGGAGTTCTTTTGGCCGGGTGTTCAGAGTGACGTCAAGCGCTTTGTTCGCCCATGTGACGTGTGCCAGCGCACAGTTCTGATAGGAAGAGTTGGTCCCGTACCTCAGGGCAAGATGCCAGCCATCGACCTACCGTTTCAGCGTGTGGCTATTGACATTGTGGGGCCAATCTCTCCAGTATCCGCCAAAGGCAATAGGTATGTGCATACTCTGGTTGACGTGGCCACTCCTTATCCTTATGCTATTCCACTGAGAACTATTGACAGTATACAAGTGGCGGAGGGTCTTGTGAAAATGTTTTCGCGTTATCAATTCCCGAGGGAAGTTTCCAGGTACTGGGGCTCGAATTCCACATCAGAACTAATGGAGGTTAACCGCCTTTTGTCATTAAGGCAGTTACTGACAATGCCTTACCAGCTCATGTGTAATGAGCTTGTCGAGCGGTTCAACGGCACCCTCAAAATATGATCAAGAAAATGTGCCCGGAGAGACCTACTGACTGGGAGAGATATCTCCCAGCTCTTTCGCTCGCTTACTGCGAATACCTCAAACGAGTCTTGGTTTTTCGCCCTTCGAAATGTTGTATGGGAGAACTGTTAGAAATCCACTTGCAATACTCAAGGAGCTGTGGGCTAATAGATTGAATCAGATCTCAAGACAACATACGCGTACGTTGACTTGCGGGACAGGTAGGTTGAAGCAAACATGCAGGCTTGCACATCAGGGCCTGGAAAGGGTGCGCGAATGCTATAAAGCATATCATGACAAGAAAGCCATTCACAGAAGTCTGAATCCAGGCGACAGGGTTCTTGTACTGCTACCCACGCTTCATATTCAGTTACTGATGCAATGGAATGGCCCGTACCTTGTGACGCGGAAGAAAAAGGACATAGAATATGAGTTATTGATAGATGACACTAATAACATTTTCCATGTAAATATGTTGAAGAAATACGAAGAAATGGGTCCCAAGGTAGCATGTGCGGTAGTGGCCGAGGAGACACATGATGTTGCCGAAGTGCCCACGTGCAGTGGCAAGAAAAATGCAGGAGGAGATGAGGTATTAATGAAGCCCAATGTGAATGAAGATATACGATTGCAGCTCTACTCCAAATTAAGGGGGAGATGTTCTCGAATTGACCAGGCAAGTCTGAGGTCATATGTTACAAATTAAACTTGTATACAGATAGAGATAACTGAACAGCTCTAGGTATATCTGGGATGTATCTTGTTGTTGTTGCTGTGCTAATGTATCTCTGGGATTTATCGTTGTTGTTGCTGTTGTTGGTATTAAGTGATTATACAATAGAGTGTGTTCTGGACACCCACATGTTTATTAAAAACTCTGTACGGACAACGGCAGTGATTTGTTAGTGTTCTTAAAACGCCGCTTGGTATGCTTTGTTAGTGGTGTGCTCTTGGTGTGTGCTGGAAATCTGCGGTGTGTTGTGTGCTGGGTCCAAAATCGCCACAGAAGATAGTCGGTTCGTTGGATGGCTTGAAGATGAGTATGACGTGAGCACTTTTTCATGGAAAAACTCTTGAGAGAGGGGGCCCTTGTTACAGATAATAAGCAGTCAAAAATAAAAGTATGAAGGAAAGAGGTGTGAAGAAGAAGACTTGGATTAACCGAAGAATAAAGAATAAGAAGCATTCGGAGAGAGGGAGAGAGATTATTGGTGGAGAAGCATTCGGTTAGGTGGAGAGAGATGATTGGTTGAGAAGAGAATAAGGAGAAGACAACGACAAAGCTTACGTGAACTATCGCCAAGGCTACAAAAGGGCGAGAGAGAGCGAGGCACGGGGGGGGGGGGGAAGAACAGAGAAACGGAGGCTCCGGCGGGTCAGGGACGCATCGGCTGGAAGAGAGCCACGCCGGCTACAGCTCCGGTGAGCTCGCGTTCTACGGCTTCGCATTGTGGACTTCCTGCCGTGTCTGAGCCCGTTCCAGGGGGTCAGCGGAGGGGGCTACCACCTGCTACGGCCAGGGGTGTCTCCAGCGCTGTTGCCACCTATCCGGGTGGTGCCCCCAACGCCAACACCGGCATCACCTCCACGGGCGCTTGGATCGGGAGCTTTTACGACGCAGCCAGGGACACCGCCAGCGACGCCAGCCCAAGCACGTCGAACGCCGCCCCGACGCCGGCAGCGGGATCCATACAACACCGCAGCCGCACCGAACCAACCGTGAGCACGAACGTCGACCACTAACGGTAGAACGCTAGTAGTAGACGCTGGTAGCAGTGTGCCCGGGTCGTGTGTATTTTTATTCTTTTTGTTTTGTGTTAGTTTTGTTTTCTAGTGTGTGTGTCACATAGGGTAAATGAAATGTTCGTCTGTCTGGGTACGCCTGTCGCCTAGTCCATTCTTTCGGTCCGAGTGTTCTCCGGGGAGGTCCGTGACATAGTCTATGATTTTATAGGGAGGCACGTGGACAGCTCTGTACTCAAGACATATGTCCTGGAAATAGTCCAGATATGCAGCCAGATTTCCCTAAAGGTACGGGTAGTCACCTCAGACATGGGTACAGCAAACCGCGCTATGTGGAGAGAATTTGGAATTTAGAGTCACCGCTATTCGACAACTTCGGGCTCAATACCCCACCCAACCTTAGACGGGAAGGAACTTTTTTTCATCTCTGACCCAGCACATGTCCTTAACAACCGGAAAGGACAGCTTCTCAGCTCTAAAGTTTTCACGCTCAGTGATGATACAGTAAGCAAGAACGGATTGACTTCCTCGAAGGTGAAACTAGAGCATGATAGAGGCCATCTTGGTCTATAACGCTGCTAGTGAACTTAAGGTAGCACCAAATTTATCGGAGATCCAAATTAGTGGTGGACACTTCACCAAGATGAAAGTCGGAGCCGCTGTCCAGCTCTTTCGCGAAGCCCTGTCAGCTTTTCGGTTCCTAATAAAAGCAGGAGTGATTGAACCAGAGGCCGAAACAACAGAGTGGTTTATGGACCTCGTTTCTTGGTGGTACGCCCTTATGTCATCGCGTCAGTCCACTATGGCGCTAAGCCGCAGGAACATAGCTAAATATTGCGCCGCCTTGGACACACTGCGTATGGCAATAGACACGATCAGGGGACTGAAAATGGGCACTGGATCTCTATGGAAGCCATCGCAAGAATGGGTCCTAATTGCAACAACGTCTGTCCTTCGCCTTCAAGAAGTGCTTCTTGGCAGTGAAATGTATGAATTCCTTCCGACGAGCAGGCTGTTGCAAGACTGCCTAGAAAACATTTTTCTGTGGTGCGGCTCATGAAGCCAGTGCCCACTGCGTACGACTTGAAGTGTGCACTTCAACTCATCAGCGTCAGCCACTTTCTTCATACTCCCAGGTCGACAAGTTACGAACTTGATAACCGTGAATACCTTGTCGATCTGCTTGCACACGATAAGAAGTAAGGTACAAAAACGAAGTTGATGAAATCAATGGTTCGGAAATTCTGTTCATTGAAGAGCTCACGTCAACCGAGTTCCGTTTCTTGTTTTAACTTTACGATTTTATTTTTAAAGGAATTCTAAAATTTATAACTCCTGCACTATGCAAGGCTGCTCTCCTTGACAACCCGGACGATGAGTATGCTTCCCTCACTGCCCTCAAGGAATACGTCAGGGATAGACAAAACTTCATATATCCCAGCAGGAATGTAATGAAAACACTGAAAAACTATGAAGAGCATTTTACAGCCGTGAATTCGTGGTGCACCGTCACATTTTTCTTCATGAAGTCGCCACTTCGTTCTTTGGTCGCGTATCTTGAAGTGATAGACAAGCCCTCTGTGAAGACTTGCATGGCTCACAAAGAGCGAATAAGAAAAATGTTGACTGCTGCGTATGCCAGAGTGAGGCTCCGAACTCATCTTCGCCAAATTCCGAGCCATCATTCTAGTGGCCACAAAAGCAACACTTGTGCTGGAGTAAGACTTGTGTAACCGAGCCAGAATATGAAGTTCCGCGAACGTTTAGCTCCGAAGGCTGAATTCTGCATCTATGTATATATGCAGGCACAATTGTTTTGTCAATTACAGTCATCTATTTAACACAGATGTCTGCTTTGAAAAAGGCCAATAATGTTCACGTTCCCAGTGACAGAAACATTGATAACTTTTTGTCTTTTCAAAACCACTGAAGAAATGATTTCATGTTTGCTTGGGTAGCAGTTTGTGTTCATATAGGTATACCGAGATGAACAGGCAAGTGCTTATATTTTATTACCGTTGCTGAATATCCTTTTTTCTTCAAAACGTGCGAAACCAAGACGCTGTGTCATTGACCGCGTCTGCTTAGTTTCTTTCCCATCCATTGCACTCACTTGTATTGAAATACCTATAGCTAAAATTTAAAAAAGAAATCCAAACAAGCTTGTACAGAAATCACCCATTGCGTTTCAACAATCCGTTAAGCTTGTTAGTTTGAAATTAACTACGAAAGAAGTTAGCAGAATTAAATAATTTCAAATGAGGAAGGTGTACTCTAAAACATATTTTCATACTCCCCCCTACACGCAGTAGTTTGTGTCATTTTTCGAGCGTTCTGTACGCCCGGAGATTAAACATGCGTAGGAAGGACAGCACCAATGGGTCTGCCAATACACGCGGCGGTGTGCAGAATATGCCTTGACAAAACCGTCATGGAGATCTAACTCCTTTTTAAAGCGGCTCAAAACTCCCTATTGCATGCTGCTCTGCTTAGTAACGGTTCCCTTCATCGCATTCTATCGCAAAACTCGGTAAATAAACGTTTCAGGAATTTTTTCCTCTCCTTAGAAGAATAGTAGCTTGACGCGAGCAAGCTAGCTGACGACGCAAATTTATGTTGGTGTGGAGTGCTGTTTAGACGCACTAACAGGGTCAGTGCATAATTAGAGATAGGTTTTGAACTATGGCGATAGATCCGAGAGAAGATTCACTGGCATAATTGGCGCATATCTTGAGTACCCGCATTTCTTTTTACCATAGACGCCTTGAAGTTGGCTGCGTGTCCCATTTTTAAAAGCAGAAGTCTCTCCAACAAAATTTAGTATTCTATTCGCATGTAAAACAGAAGCGCACCGCAAGGCTCCTTATTATTTTTATTTTAAGCGCCCGCGTCAAGTGAGAATCGAGCAGCCCTCCACCCACGAGAACGGAACCTGCATGCCGCGGGAGGGAGAATGGCGGCCGCCGTAGCAGACGAAGGAGATGTCCTCACCATGAGCGAGGTGCGCGCATCGAGGCACCCTATTTCAACGCGCTCTTCGTTTTTATTTTAGAAGACTTGTCTAGCTTGCACTGCAACAACCTCCTTTCCCGGACACCCCGCGAGGAAACGCGCGCGCCTTTACTTCTTGTCCTTTTCCCTTCCTTCCTGCACACGAGGGACCCTTCACATCACTCACAACTCCACCCCCCCCCCCCCAAAGCAGCGCCTCGTCAGAGAGAGGTTAATGCCCCCGCGCCTCATCCCCCATTTCCCCCGCCGTCGACGAGAACAAAATTCTCTTTGCTTGACCTTGCGAGCTTTTAAGGCTTCTGTTTTCTGTCCATCATATGCTTGTTTCTCACGGCTTGCCACGCACCTACTGCAACATCAACTTCGGTTGCTTGAAGGAGCATATCCTTCGGATCTGGATTTTACCTTCTTTAGTTATTTTTTCATAACTATTACCAAAGATTTGGGGCCAACTGGTTGACACGTGAGTATATTTCTTCTATATCTGTTTTAATTGTTGTAGGTATTGCTTCGCACGTACCACAACTCCCGACCCGCAATCTGCAGAACAAACGCCGTTGTGAGTTAGCTCAAGTAGGACTTTCAGCCACAAGAGCGCTTTTTCTGGCATAGCATTTTAAGTGATACAGTACATCACAACATAGCTAAGATGTGCTAACTAGCAGGTTGGTTAACAATTATAGAATAGTTACCTTTTCCTTTTATTGCTTTTCTTCTTAATTACTTAGAGGCACTAACCCACCGTAACTAATATCTAAATCAGTTTTTATAATTTCTAAAACGTGGTTACCCTCGGCGCTGTGGCCCCAAAAACATTTTTCTCTTTTTTGCTATTTTAACAGGAGAAGTTGTTTTGTCTGTAAGCTTCTGGAAAGCGCGTGTATTTCGGCGCGTTGTAGCCAAATTTTTTTCCCACCTAGCTGCACCTACAAAATTATCTTTTCCGTCTAGAATAGGTAATAAAAGTGGCATATTCAGCCACTCCAGCTATGAATTCAAATGGAGAAGTGCATTCGCAGCTCCAAATAGTGCTTCTTTTTCTTGTGGGCATCAAGATAAGCTTTCTGGTTGTATTGCTCTTCATAACCATAAACACAATATGCAGGGGTGAGAGCCAGCAGCGACGAGGTTAATTCGGGGTGCGCTGTCACATGAAACGTACTCCTAGACAAGGTGCGAACAATGCGCTCAGCAGGTTTTTCTCTGGACCGGCAAATTTTTTCGCCCCTCGCCATCATCTTGCCGCAGTCAGCGGGGACAAAATAAGTTGCAAATTGACCCGATGAGCCACTGTAGTGATGATTATAAATTATTAGGCAAAACCTTTTCTTGGTTATGCCAAATAGCAAACTGAGAATCGCTTTTATTACAAAGAAATATTTTACTTGCTCCACGCTGCAAGCGCATTTGTAGGGAGTTTTAATCCTTGTGTTAGCCTGGCCTTCGGCTGCTGAATCTTCAGAGGTTGGCGCTTAAAGGAGAAGACGACAAGGGCCGATTCCTCTGATCCTCGTGCGCGCGCTGAAATAACCGCTGCCTCTAGTCTGTGCCGCTAGTTGTTTGCGACGCAGTGCTTTGCAAGGCGTTCCTTATTACAAGTGGTGGAGGTGCCAACAACCCCCTCGCCTTGAGCTTCGCAACCGCGCTTTGCTAACCACCTCTTCAATGCCTGAGACCGTCACCAAAACTGCGTCACGGCTTCCGTCGGCTGTCTTCTGGTCCAGTGCCGCGCGGCAGCGTGACCCGGCCATCTTCAGCGGCAGAGATAACACGGATGTGGAGGATAGGTTGTCCGCTTATGAACGCGCAGTGCATGTAATAACTGGGACGAATCGTTAAGCTCGCCAATGTTATATTTTAATTGAGCCACATAGCCAATCTCTGGTTTCGAAACTACGAGGCCGACATCTCAAGCTGGGAAGCCATCAAAACCAGTCGGACAGAAGTCTTCGGCCGTCCCGCAATGCGTAATCTTCGCGCCGAGCAACCCTTGCGATGTCGTGCCCAGCAAACCGGTGAAAACTTCACCAGTTATATAGAAGATGTCGTCGACCACTGCAAGCGTATCAACCTTTCTATGATCGTGCCCGGCAAGATAAGACATATTATACAAGGCATCGAGGATGATGCCTTCCAGATGCTCGTTGCCAAGGATCCCCAGACTGTCTCCGGTGTCATCGGCTACTGCCAAAGCTTCGATCAGCTGCGCAAACAGCGCCTTTCCACCAGGCATGCTGGCTTTCAGGAGGACACACTTTTCAGCTTGGCTCTCCCAGGGGACGCTGCTCTGGACCAACAGGCACTCCTCCAGCGCACCCAGCAATTTGTCCGTGAGGAAGTCGCACGCCAGCTGTCCTTGTCTACCTGCCCGCCTGCGCCAACGCCGTCGCTCACTCCCAACCTACAGTGTCACCGAGGAGCAGGTCGCTGAAGTCCTGTCGCTTCCTCCTCAGCCATCTCTAGTCGCAGATCGTCTGACGTACTCCAATGCCGTGGTGCGATTACGGCCGTCCACTGCTGCCCCTGTCTACAGGCAACCTAACTGACTGTTAGAACCCTAGCGACCTGCGACCTCACCTTATAGTCCGGTTGCAAACCTCTCTCGCAGCCGCAGCCACTCAACCCCTGGCGCACGCAAGACAACAGCCCTATTTGCTACGCCTGTGGCATCGCTGACCACGTGGTTCGTTTGTGTCGCAGTCGTGACCACCGTCTGTACGATTATAGGCGTGATCCGACATACTACCCTACGGCGTCGTCCTCGCCTGCGTCACATGAGCCACCTCCGGATTCTTCTAGTTACCATCTCCACTCCCAACACTCGCCCTCGCCTTGCAGATGTTCCCGTTCTCCGATGCTCAGGACGCCAACCCGCCGTCCACGCGGAAAACTAACAGTTCCAGAGGCAAGAACTGCGTCACCAGCGACTCACTCAAGACGTGATTCTGTAGTTTAAGGAGTGGCCGTGGACGCACTTCTTGACACTCGCGCAACCGTTTCCGTTCTCAGTCACACGCTCTGTCGCAGATTCAAATAATTGACGACGCCTCTTCTGGCCGTTTCTTTCCGCATCGCCAGCGCTCAGGACATTCGACCGTTAACCGCCTGCACCGCCCACGTGCTTATCGAGAACGTTCCCTACACAATAGAGTTCATCGTCCTCGCCCGGTCATCTCACGACGTCGTCCTAGGTCGGTAGTTCCTATCCACACATCACGCCGTTATTGACTGCGCCAGTGCTCAGCATGAGTTATCGCCCTTCAGTGACACTCCCTTGGACGCACCCGGTGCTGCTCTTCAGTGCTGGGGTCTCTTGTGCTTCTTTCTCTTACGCAGCTGTCACTTCTATGCCCTCGTTACAAAGCGCCGACAAGAAATCTGTTTGCTGCCTCATGCCGTGCAGACAATTGTTCGAGGCTCAAGCGCTATTCATGTGGCCAACACGTTCGCCTGCCCTACCACTTTACTCCATGGCCATTCGCTTGGTATTGTTGCCTTGCTCGATCCCGTCTGGGCATACCCCCTCGCCGATAGCATCACGGCTGTTCCTATCGCCAATCCGTCTTCTCTCGATATTTTTCACCGTTCCGTCAACGCCGCCCTGACGTCTGCCCAACGAGTCCAACTTGTCGCCGTCCTGCTTCATTTCAAAGCTTCGTTTGACTGCCACCAACCTTCCTTGGGCCACGCAGCCACCGTTACGCATTGTATTGACACTGGCACCCATGCCCCTTTACCCCAAAGTCCATACCGCGTGTCAGCCGCTGAGCGCCGCATCATTGACGAACAGGTGACCGACGTGTTCAAGCACCACGTGGTACAGTCGTCGCACAGCTCGTGGGCATCACCGGTGGTCCTGGTCAAGAAAAAAAGACGGTTGCATCAGGTTCTGTGTCGACTGCCGTCGTCTGAAGAAGATTACACGCAAAGTCATTCACCCTTTCCCTCGTATCGACGATGCCCTTATCGAAAAACTGCATTTGTCACACCCGGGGGGCTCTATGAATTTAATGTCATGCCCTTCGGCTTCTGAAAATGCACCCGTCAACATTCGAACGCATGATGGACACTCTACTCCGCGAGCTTAAATGCACTCATGCCTTTGTTACCTAGACGACGTGGTGATCTTTTCCCCGGGTTTTTCGCCTGAACTCCAGCTCCTTGAAACTGTTCTTCGCTGCCTATCAACGGTGGCCACCGACTCAATGTTAAAAAATGCCGCTTCCGGGCGTGGCAGCTCAGCATTCTTGGACTCTTGTCCTAGGATGGCGTTCTCCCGGACCCGGCAAAGTTGCGAGCTTTGGCAGAATTTTCCAAGCCCACTTCTGTAAAAGACCTCCGCAGCTTCACCGGACTCTGCTCCTACTTCCGCCGCTTTGTGCGCTCTTTCGCCACTATCATCGACCCCCGACCAAGCTCTTCTCAGACCACGACCTTCACCATATCCATGATAGATTTCTAGACACGTGTGCGCTAAAACCAAATGATCTGACATATACTCTTCGAAATCCTGAATTTTGGTGATCCCTTTTACACACACAACATATGGAGATCAAATGCTGCGCCATAACGTTCCAGTACTGCTAAATAAGCTTATCTTGAACAACGTCTGTACTGGCACCTGCAATCAGAAAGACATCCGGGCCATATGTTTACGATTGTAGTGTTATTTATGTTGTTTGTGCCTGAGACAGCAGATTAATCACTTGACGCACTTCTGTTTGTGGTAAATTTTGAGATCTAGTGACCGCCTTGCTTGACATGTTTCTTGAGTTACCAGAACGTATATCTTAAGTGCCAAATGTTTTGCGCTTTATTTCGCACGCAAATATCATTCGTGTTTTTTTTTGTCTTGTTTTGTACACGTTTCCCCACGCTGCAAGCCATGTATACGGGGGGTTCAGGCTGTTTCAAGTGGAAGTTGTTTCCACTTTTTGCCTGAAACAACCCTCATCATTTTGTGATGAAAATAAAACGATTGATTGATTGATTGACCTTTCTGCCTGGTCGCCAGCCTGGGATGAAGCCTTTACGAAACTGCATCACATCCTGATCACTCCACCAATTCTACGCCGTTTCGACCTTCGTTCTCCGATGGAACTCCACACCGATGCCAGCGGCGTCGGCCTCGGTGCAGTACTCGCTGAGCGCAAGCAAGGCTTTGGCGAATACGTTGTCTCTTCCGCTAGCCGGACACGCACAAAATCTGAAGCCAACTATTCTGTCACCGACGAGTGTTTAGCCATCCTTTGGGCGATCGTCCAATTTCGGCCCTACCCGTACGGGCGCCTTTTTACGTTGTGACCGATCACCACGCCCTCTGCTGGTTGTCCTCTTTGAAAGATCCCTCTGGTAGACTGGCGCTCTGGGCTCTGCGACTCAAAGAGCACGAAATTCGTGTTATCTATCGTTCCGGCCACAAACATGCCGATGCCCTCTCATGTTCCCCTGTACCATCTGAGGCAGTGACTTGTATATCCGCCCTGCCTTCTGTGACGTTTGAGTCCGCTGATATAGCTTCCGAGCAACGCAAAGAGACACGGATCACTTGCCTCTTAGATCTCTCATCTGGCCAATCGTCTCGACCCATTTCTTGTGCTCTCCGTCGTCTATCCCACCATATGGCCATCCGAGACGAGCTTCTTTACCACCGCTACTACATCCGGGATGGTCGCAAGTGGCTTGTCGTCATTCCGACACATCTGCGCTCCTTCATTTGCTTTTCCTACCATGATGATCCCCAGTGTGCCCATGCCGGATTCTTGAAGGCCTTCACCCGTCTACGACAGCTGTACTACTGGCGGGGGATGGCCCCTTATGTCCGTCAGTTCGTTCAGTCCTGCACCGCATGCCTGCGACGAAAACATCCGCCTCGCCGACCCGACGCTCCTATGCGGCCGCTGTCTTGCCCAGTGCAGCCGTTCGAGCATGTTGACATTGACCTCTACAGCTGGATCATCGTTGCCAACGGTCACCTTACACGCTACGCCAAAAAGTCGCCTTTACTATCTGCTACAGCCTACAACATTGCATCCTTCATCCTCCATCGTATCATTCTCCGCCATAGTGCTCCCAAAGAGTTGCGCAGTCATAGGTGTCCGACCTTCCTCTCTGAAGTTGGAAACTCCTTCAGGAATGCAACATCGTTCGCCGTACCGCCTCCGCCTAACATCCGCAGACAAATGGCATGGTTGAGCGTTTTAACCGCACCCTCGGCGACATGCTGGCCATGTATGTCATGTATGTTGCTTCCGATCACTGTAACTGGGACCGCGTTCTCCCTTTTGTCACCTACGCTTATAACTCCACTGCACAAGCCATCACAGGATTTTCTCCGTACTTTCTCCTGTACGGCCGTGAGCCTCCTTGCACCCTGAGTCTCAAAGTGATGGTTCTTGGTTCCACCACGGACCCTTAGCCCCCATACTGAAGCTGTTATCCGCTCCGTGGCGTTAGGTTGTAAAGTAAAGGGCATAAACCATTAAAGGTGGCGGTCGGGGCCATGGTCAAGCCCCGACCGACAGGCTCCCCATTTTTATACTAGGTGGTGTGCTCCGGAACCTTTTGTCTATAAGGGTGAAGCACAAGTGAAAAAATAGGAACCTCTAATCCATACATGCTGCATGAATTCTCAATTTATTCCTCTAAAAAAAGCGATTGGACCCGGAAACGGTGCCGCACAGAAGGATTCAAATTTCCAGCTCGGAAATCTGCTGAAAATTTCCCACAGTTCCTGATTGTCCACGCTGTCGAGCAAAATGCTCCAGTGGCCGCGCAATTTCAATACGAAAGTGGCTAGTGGCTAAAATAAACGACGAGTACGAAGCAACAAAACCATCCTCAGGAGATCTGCTTGTACAGGTCAAGTCCAAAAAGCGGAGTGTTGCATTACTCAAACAAGAGAAACTTGCTTACCCTGACTCTACTGTGGCACTTCACTGAAGCCTGAACAGCGTTCAGGTAGTAATTTCTGAGCGGCTGCTAATGACAGAGAACCAAAACGAGCTCCTTAAAAATTTGCGTCACCAAGGAGTAACCTCCCTTCACCGCATCACTGTAAGAGGTGAAAGCGATGAAAAAACACAACACATCTTACTAACATTAGGCAGCACTCGTTTGCCCGAGTCTGTTCGAGTTGCATTCATCAGGTGCCCACTGCGCCCATACATCCATAACCCTAGGAGGTGCTTCAAATGCCAAAGGTATGGCCATGGCAGCAAGACATGTAGAGAGAAGGAGACCTGTGGCAGAAGTCCCGAAACCGAACACGAGAAGACAACTGCCATGCAACTGAAACAAAATGTGCAAATTGCAAAAGTACACATGCAGCTTTCAAGCGAACCTTTGAAGTATTCAAGAAGAAAAACATAATCAATCTGAAAAAACGAGAAAATATATCTTAACCTGAGGCAAGAAAAAAGTTCAGTGAAGAGACATCCAGGTCATATGTTCACGCCATGCGCCGGGGGGCAGAGCGGCATCTGGTGACGGTGGGCACACTGTAAACCACTGTTGATGCGTGCCTGCCCCGTCCCCCACCCGAACGACACTCCGGTGTTGGCACGATTGACATCCCAGAGGTGCATCTGACGGCGGCCTCTGGCACAACCAAGATTATTGGGAGTGGTGATACACCAGCCGCACGTCATGCAACAGCTAAGGCAGGGCCCTCCACATCTCTGACAGCTGCATTCCTGGCTGCCCTACCATCTCAAAAGAAAGTCCCACTGGCCCCTGAGCCGGCAGGTCGGACGGCTTCCGTGTATCTCAAACCACACCTTACATCAACACTCTATGACTTAAATCACCTTTTAAAACATTTACCAGAGCCGTATCGGTTAGTCGGCGATTTTAAAGCTCGCTCCAATTTGCGGGGAAGCGAACAAACGGACACTAGAGGCCGTATTTTAGATTTTATTCTGCGCAATATTATATGCCTGCTCTACGAGTACAAACACAGATACTGCTCTCCAAGCTCAGGAAAATGTAGCTGCATAGATTTGTCTCTTACATCGCCTTTTGTTTTTACTGCTTTTAAATGGTATGTCTTGGATAACCCGTATGGTAGCGATCATCTACGCGGTCTTATCAACCTAACATCTTCTCCGCAAATTATTCCGACAAAACCACGACGTTGGAAGCTCCATTTGGCTGACTGGGCGCTGTTTCAAGAAAATGCGTCTAGAAAAAATAGATCTCCATAACCTAAGTAGAGCTGAACTTAATGAAATTGTCACCAACTGCATTATTTCCGCTGAGCGCCAGGGTATAGCTCAATATTCTGGAACGGTGAAACAAAACCACAAAACCTGGCATAAAAAATATGTAGAATATCAAAACCGAAGCATGTGGAAATTTTCCGAGGTATCCCACGCAGAAAAGTCTTAAATTTTAAAACGGCAAGAGCGGGAGCTCGATATATCCGCTTTAGTGCCGAAAGAATTCGTTAGAAAGTTACGTGCAATCCATATATAGCTCTACCAGATTAAATGAAGTGTGGGAGAAGGTACGAAAGCTGAATGGTAGATACTCCCCATTCACACCTTCCCTTCCTAAAGCCCCTGGTATAGACACAAACATCAAAGAACAGGCAGATATTTTAGGTGAATATTTTTCGGCAGTTTCTAGCTCACCACATTGCGCAGAATGCTTTCTAAAGTACAAAAACACAGCCTAGAAACAAAGTCTCTACAGGTGGATATACAAATGAACCATATCACAATTTTTTTACACTTCGAGAACACAACACGGTCTTCTCCGCTGGCAAACAGGCTGGGTTCTGGCCTGACGGAATACACTATCACATGCTGTTCCACCTCGCTCAACCTGCCGTAGAGGGTATCAGGTAAACTACCCGAAGCCTGGAAGAAGGCCATCATCGTTCTATTTTTAAACACGAAAAACCACAAACCTCTCCAAGTAATTATAATCCCATAGACCTCACCAGCTGCCTTGCAAAATGCTTTGAATGTACCGTGAACATTAGATTAACCTTCGTGCTAGAAGCCCGTGAACTTCTCAGTATCCATCAGTGCGGTTTCAAAAAGGCATGCTCCACAACACACCACCTGGTTCGTCTTGTAAATACTGTCCGTGAAGCTTTTGTACACAAACAACAATTTCTTGCTGTTTTTTTATGTAGAGAAAGCATATTTTACAACCTGGAGATACGGGATTCTTCACGACTTGGCTGAACATGGCATTCTTGGAAGGATGTTGAACTGTCTAAAAAACTTCCTGTCAAACCATTCATTCCATGTACGCCTCGGTTCAACCCTCTCGAGAATTTTCGTTCAAGAAAATGGAGTGCCTCAAGGACGTGTTTTAAGCACGACCCTCTTTGTTGTTAAAATGAATTCTATTAATAAAATCATTGCAATGTTCATTATGTATTCAGTCTATGTCGACGATCTTCAGATAGCTTGCACGTCCTCAAACATGCCAACATGCGAAAGACAAGTGCAGTCAACAATAAATAGCTTTCAACATGGGCTGACAGAAATGGTTTCCCGTTCTTGCCACAGAAAACAGTGGTCATTCTTTTCTCACTCAAACGTGGCCTACAGACAGATCCTAGACTTTGACAAAAGATAATTTGACAAAAAACTGGTCTTCTTGCGGCACAATCAGAGCCTGAACAAGAAAATTTCTCGATCATAAAATATCTTAAAGATGCTTTCACGTAAATGCTGGGGGTCTGATAGGACCTGCCTTTTACACGTCTACCACAGCATAGTTCGCTTTTGCCTAGATTATGAGCGCATGGCATACAATTCAGCTCAACCATCCTACCTGACGCAATTAGATCTGGTACATAACTATGGTCTGCGCCTGGTAAGTGGAGCATACAAGACATCACCCATAAACACTGTATATGTTGAATGTAACGAACCAGCCCTTGCAGATAGAAGAGCCATGCTCACATCTGCATATGTCCTAAAATCCCGTTCACTACCAAAACATCTCTGCTCCTCCGTAATTACGAAGCTCCCGTCTAAGCAGCTTTATAGTAACAAATCCAATGCAACAAGACCCCTTATCCTTCGTTTTGAAGAAATTTGCCGGTAATTAGGTTTTCTGGATACATACCTGATGTTGCTCAGAGACCCGAACCACTGCCACCTTGCTGCACACTTCCTGCTGTAGGTGACTACACACTGGCACAATTTCATAAAAAGCACACTCCACGTGAACATATATTACTAGAATTATTGGCGCTATACGAAAAATACAAAGAATACACAGCATTTTATAAATACGGTTCTAAAACAGCATTTTACGTCGGAAGTGCTGTAGTGCAAGGTAAATGTAAAAAGGTACTTAGGTTGTCTCAGTGCGCGTCAATTTTCTCAGCCGAATGATATGCCATTTTGGTGGCTGTATCCAAAATATTCAGAAAGAACATTCAAAACAGCAATATATACACAGACTCGCTGAGGGTAATCCCAGCACTGAATGCCAGACATGTAAGATGACCTTTAATAGGAAATACAATAACTAACACAATAACTGCTGACACAAGGACATGAAATTAAGCTCTCTTTGATACCAAACCACCTCGGAATTAGTGGCAACGATTGAGCTGATGCGTGCGCTGCTCAAGCTCGCCATAAGGAAATCAGGGCTGTAAATATACCCTATACAGATTGCATAAAATTAGTAAAGAATAAAACTAAAGAAAATTGGCAGTCTACATAAAATAATGAAGAAAGTAACAAACTACATTTACGAAAACCTATTCTGGGAGAATGGAGATTATGCAGGCATCAGGACGTTTTAGAGGTAATTTTATGCCACCTGCGCATCGGACACACATACGTCCTTTCTACTGTCAAAACAAGACAGACATTATGTGAGAAATGTGGAGATGAGCTCACAGTAAATCGCATCCTATTCTCGTGCACAGAATTCGAACGGCTAAGGAAAAAATATTTTACTTTATTTTACTATTAACGCATTCCCGTCCACCCCAATTTGCTTTTAGGAGATAAACCACTCATAGGTGCTTCATCTTTTTTTAGTTTCCTGATAGAAACGGCGATCTTAAGTAAAGTGTAATATCACAAAATAACTCATTCTAAAAATTCTTAACCTGTGCTTTGGCGCATTTTGTGATGCACCGCATCCACTTTCTCAGGCCTGAGAATAAGGTGGAGGTCTACATTTGATATGTTGGGCTCCTTGGAGTTTTGGTCCGGACAAGGATTTTCGCTGACACCCAATTTGTTCTGAAATAAATTATACCATGTGTTTGGCATATGATACCGTGAGTTGCTTGTGCGCCATAACACCGAACACAATACAATACAATGCGCAATGGACACCGTTCAACCGTACCGCCATGATGCTTCCGAATTTACGACTTCTTTTCAAGCCGCAACTTATGCAGAAAAATGCCGACCGCTTGCCCGTTCCTTCACTTCTCACATCCAGCAGCAGAGGAAAAACACCCATGATCCCCCTGCACTTCATCTCGCTTACTTTCCTGATTCTTTGGTCTGACTTTGGGTACCGTCCTCAGGTCGCGGCCTTTCCTCCAAACTTGTTAGCAAGTACCAGGCACCCTACCGCATTATTAAACAGACATCCCCCTTAATTACCTGATCGAACCCCTTACGCCGTCCCCTGAACATCGTCACCGAGGCCGTGAAATTGTGAAGGCGGCCCGCCTCAAACCATACTACGACCCCGCCGTCGTCAAATCGCCCCATCCCTCAAGGATGGCGCCTTTTCACTCGGGGGAGCTTGTAAGACTGGTCTTCGTCCCCAGCATCTTCAGAGGCTGGCGCTTAAAGAAGAAGACAACGATAAGCGCCAATCGCTCCGACCATCGTGCGCGCTCTAGACTGACCGCTGCCTCTGGTCTGTACCGCTAGGTGTTCAAGACGCATCGCCTTAATACACTTGTATATATAGACTGATGTTTTTACAACGCAAGTGACGCCTAAATAAGGCAACAAAGCAATTGTGCAGAGGAATGCGTAATTGCATAAAAAACTCCAAATGCCGTGAATTTTTGGTTACAGGCGCCAAAACAGACAACACAAGGCAGAACGACGGGCCGGAGCGCCCGTCGTTCGTGACAACGAAGTTGAACACAGGCCTAAAAGTTCATAAGCATGTTTAACCGAGCTTTCTCTTCATGTAGCCTGGATTGGATGAGTTACCGCAGAAATTTTGTTGTCTTTGCCGGCATTCTCCGTTCATGATTCACGCAGCACAAGCTCGCCACACCGTACCACCTACAAACCAGTCGGCTTACAGAGCGGCACAAGTGAACTTTGACAAACATGTTTTCTATGTATGTTTCCCCATACTACTCGAGGTTGCGACTGCGTCTGCCTTATGTGACCTTTGCGTAAAACTCTTCACAGCACGACACCACAGTCCATTCCTCCTTTCTACATTTTCTTGGTACGCACGCAACCGTGCCCTTGGACACTCTCATCCAGCATTCTCCCGCCCCCACCATCGCTGCCCGTGACGCTTTCGCTCAAGCCACACAGGTGCGCCCAATGGCTCACGTCTGCTCTAATCATATCAAGCGACCCAGAAGTCCGTCTACGATCGCCAACATTATTACCTCGACTACGAATCCGGGTAACTCGCCCTTCTGTAATCGCCTTCTCGTGGCGTCGCTCTCTGCGAGAATCTTCTTTTCCTCTACAATGGGCCCTACTGTGTGGTGCCCAGAGTGACTGACGTCAACTATGAAATTGCTACCAACGCGTCCTCGCCATCTTCCCCTCGCCCAGTCAATGAACATCGCCCATGTCTGATGCCTTAAACCATGCCGCGTCTATCACACGTCGGCACCCCAAAACCGGGTCGGCGCTTCTGCCTCCCGGGGTCATTTATTGGGTAGACAACGAAGAGAAGTATGCACATCAGCCCCAGTTGAAGACGGGCCACACGACGACGGAGATCTCTCCGTGCTATGCCGGCCAGAGTTATCTTTCTCCCACTAAATACTTGTAAATATATTCTTGCTGCTAAAATTGGATTATTGCGTGATTTCTGTATGTTCCTGTTCTTTTATTCGGCGATTTCAACTGCCCATCCTAAGTGTGGTAAAACTCGCCCGCTTATCCTAGCTCTTTCTCGACAGAATGCAGCGACTTTCTTGAGATGTGAGCCATATTTATTCCATCATAACTTATCAATGAACCTACCTGCAAAGTGTCATCATCATCGAGCGTGTAATATCTTGTTATCATCATCACCAGCCTAATTAGGCCCACTGCAGGAAAAAGGCCTTTCCCATGTCTCTCCAATTGACCCTGTCTTTGCAAGCTAGGGCCACCGTATCTCCGCAAACCTTCTTTATCTTATCCGCCCACCTAACTTTCTGCCACCTCCTGGTATGCTTGCTTTCTCTTGGAGTCCAATCCGTTACCATTCAGGACAAGCAGTTATCCAGCCTCTGCAGTAAATGCCCTGACCAACTCCATTTCTTCCTCCTGATTTCAACTAGGATGTCATTAACCCGCGTTTGTTCTCTCACCCACTCTGCCCGGCCGCTTCAGGTGTCTTAACGTTACACCCATCACTTTATTTTCCATAGCTTATAGCGTTGTCCTTAACTTAAGGCAAACTTTTTCGTTAGCTTTCACGTTTCTGCCCGATAGGTGAGTACCGTTATGATGCAGTCGTTGTATACCCTTCTCTTGAAGGATATTGGTAAGCTGCCATTCGTGATCTGAGAGAGCCTGCCATATAACCTCCACCCCTGTCTTATTTTTCTATTTATTTCTATGTCATCATCAGGATGAGCTGCCGCTCTCTGCCCTACGTATACCTATTCCCTTACAACTTCGAGCACCTCGCCACAAACAGCGAACTGCTGTTCCCTCGCGATACTGATGAAACATTATTTTCGTTTCCTGCACGTTAATTTTAAGACCTACTCTTCTGTTCTGCCTGTCTAACTCATTGATCATGTTTGCTGCTCATCGTCTGAGCGACTCAGGAAGGCAATCTCATCAGCAAATCGCAACTTAAGTATGCGCCATTAACTGTCACCCCAAACTTTCCAAATTCATGCGTGAGAACACCTCCTGTGAGCTGGCGGTGAATAGCATTGTCGAGATTGTGTTATATCTAGTCTTAACCAACTCGCCAGACGACTCTTCTACCTCCGTGAGTCAAGCGATCATTCGTTACTTGATTTTGAACCAAATATTTGTTTTCGTACCCTCAAAAAGGAAGTAAAACGCACCATGGATCTTTAAAAAGTCCATTTTGTGACTATTAACCAACAGGTCAGACTTTCTTAAATACCTTCTTACTAGGGTTTTCTGAACTCTCGGTCAACGCCACCTGGAATCTAGTTAGATTGTTTCGCTCACTAACACATTCGTACCGCTAAGAACCGTACCGACCTTCAATGCCGCATATGAGGCTTCAAAAGCGAGCGGGATATTAACAATACATTTTTTAAACTTCCCGCTGTCGTAGCTCGCGGCGTTTCGCGGGGCCGTGGTTTTGTACGAAACCTGGCATCGACGTCACGCCGCACAAATGATGTCAGCAGCCGGTGGTTATCTTTGGTTCGCAAAGCCAAATTCTTTCAGGCGTTCCGCGCTACAACAGCCGCGGCCACTCCACGCACGCCGCGGCCGGCGGAGGTCGGGAGAGGGGCTGATTGGTTGTGGCTGGCGGACGAGCGCCGACTTTTTGACGTGCGAGAGGAGAGTGAACGGCGCGAAGACGCGGAAGTTCAAATTTTGTCTGCATATAACTCAGCTTCCACAAAACGCATTAAAATAATTCTTCGTGGAGGATAATTCGGCCCTTACGAGGTACTGCCCAAACTTAGTGACTAACTACGAAGTGCTCCCGCAAGAGCCTGTTTGATCCTCGAGGCGGCAGGCGGCATCCGAAATCGTCCACGTTGCCAGGATGAAGCCCTACCACGCCCGCTAGGACTCATTCTACCACGTCCGGCGCCACAGAGTTTATTCCAGCTTCCCGTGATTCCGCGGCATCGGGGCGATGCCCTTTCCAAGAGGAGGGGCAATGCCACGCTGTTAGCCATTTACTGGCGCCGCCGTGCTGTGTGAGAGCACCGGCTGGTCTTCGTTGTCTTCCCCGGCTCATGCGTTGGTTCGCTCAGTGTCTGCTGTGCTAGTCCTGGTGTGCCCTTCTGCCCTTTCTGCCGGCTTTCGGTGACAATATTTTCAATGTAATAATTACCATGCTTAAAAAAGAAAAGCTGTGGCGATGGCGTACTGCTCTTAAGCAGCGGCCAGCGGAACTTATTTTTTAACGCTGCCGCAAGTTCGGATCCTGCTCCCCAGCTATGAAGTTTTTTTTAATTCTTTAGTGTTTTCCTCCAGTGCAATGCCGGCTATCCGCGGCAGTGAGAATCTTATGTTGTCGCTTAAAATAAACTGTTATTCAGGCCACATGAAAATAAAACTGGTTGCTAAATATAGCATTTGGGCGGAATAATGATAATCACTAATTTCCCGAGTCTAGAGGGAACGATACCTGTGTTTGCCATTTTATTGCCCTAGAGCTTCCACTCCGCCATAAAGCGGTTCTCTGGCTGTCCGAAGCCTGCTTCTAGTACGTGAACCACCATGATCACATGACGTTGTGACATGATTACAAGCTGCCCACCGGATTGAGATCAAATTGCACATCGTGGCACTACTAATATTTATTAGTCCCGAAAGATTCCCCAGGAGCAATATGAGTCTCGCAAGCCCCACTGATGACAGCAGCTGCCATCTGAGGCAGTGACGCGTAGCTGTACAGTTGCACCTCTGCGCAATGAGTGGAATCAGGACTCCTAGGGATCTGTGAATGGACAGAATGACCAATTTTACTGCAGTACAAGTCTGAAATGATGAAATATCGCGGAAACTGACATCACGATATATCAACCAAAGTAAGCCAGATCAGGCCAAGCAAAAGAATAGAAAGTCAAGATAAACCATGCAAACCCAGGGCGAATGGTGCTAGAGCACCATAATTTGTGGTTAATCTCAAGTTAAACCGTCCATGATTTTTTCTACCGATAGCTTCATTATGCCACCTCTTCGAGCCTTCAGCGTGGGCACCCTGTGCCCGCCGTGGCCACTCTAGTTCACATGGTCGGTCACGTTGACCAGGCACGTGATTGTTAATGTGGTACGAAGCAGCTGATGCTGGCGGCGGCGCGTCGCGCTAGCGAAACCGAGCTGCAACAGCCGTGCGCATGCGCCGTGTCAAGTGGGACGAAGATGAACAAGGAACGCCCAGCGAAACGGAGCGGCGAATGACTAACTTTGCAATTCAACTGAGCGAGTTCTATTCGGCTAGATGTAGCTATCGCGTAACTCCATTTTAATCAGAGCTGAACCACAGTCATTTTTTGCTTCCACTTATACGTATCATCCAAACGCAGTATCGATTCTCTCCCACGCATAGAGGAAATTTGGTTCATAAAATAAGGCGCGCAGTTACGTGCCACAGGTTTCACCAGGGACAGAAATAAACCAAGAGATGTTTTCGTGTTATTTGGAGAGCAGTACAACTTTTTATTTTTTATAACATCATACAATGCAAGGCAGAGCTAGTGGTGATTCAGACCAGGGTGGTTAAGCTGCTTCTTTATTTGCATGATAAGGCTACAATGGTTGGCTATGCCCACCACATCGCTGGATCTCTTTCCAACACTCCAATTCTAGCGAAAATAGACAATGGAAAGAATATACGACTGCATTGAAGTACTCATAGTGTGAATGAAAAAACTCCACACCAACACCGCCAACAGGCTTAATTTAACAGTGGAATTTTGTCGAAGCAGCTTTTGCGCTGCAGCCAGTGCTTTGAAACCTCACTGAGCTGTAATTGGATTTCATTCAGGGAAATAAGGCTTAAAACTTGGCAGTACAACAGCGTTACTAGGTATAAATTCTACATGCTTTACTGTGGACTGATCACCTGACAGACTCGGGGCTGGTAATGAAAATATTGACTGTGGTACCACGGTTGCCGTTGCACCAGCGGCCAACCGCACGGACTGGCCAGTGCCGCCTTGCTAGAGCACTAAAAAGGGTGTTTCACCAAAGATTTCACACTTTTAAAAAAATTGCTTTTTGATTTCGGCATAGCACTAAGCCGGTTAGCATATCGTGTTGACGGAGGAGTTTGGCTCCCCGCCTGTCGTCTTCGCTTGTGTACCTCCAGATTGCAGAAACTACGTCTTCCGCGGAAACCTTCATTTCAAGTACTAGCGCTTTAAAGAGGGAATTCATAACGGTCTCCACAGACAAAAACCGTTAGCCCGGAGTACGGTTCGGACCCCCACCATCCTCCTCACACAGTGCATCTCGCCCTCCCTCACCCTGACTTCATCATATCTTCCCTCCTTCACCCTCATCTCATCATGTCTTACCTCACTCGCCTTCACCTAAACGCGTCTTCTCTCCCTCACCTCACCGAATGAAATCGTCCTGAGGTGAGGTTGAGGATGCGCTCTTGAGGATGTCCGTCTGTGAACGTGACTGCCAGGAAATCCTCTGCCATTGCCTCTTCTAACGGAGCGTTGAAAAGAATGTCTACTTTGTTAATAGATATTACATAGATGTTACTGAAATTGCGGGTCTCATTTTCGCACATCGTTCACTAACTTTTTTCCTGCAATCGTTAACAGGTATTTCTGCTGCAATTTATTGATTTTTTGTTTTTGAACAGACGTACTGCTTCCTTTGGTTGCTGCCACTAATTTTCAACTTTGATATCTTTCTCTGAAGTCGTGAACATTGATTGTGTAATGATTATTTATTGTGATGTTATATTTTTGCTGTTTAGCGTTTTATGTTCCGTTGATTCATCCACTTCCTTTTGCCCTGCAGAGGCATCTGCAACCTGCAGGTGATGATGAGTTGCGACTTGCGACAGCACGGTTCACCGATCATCCACAGGGAGATTCCCCGCAGGGGAATGATGGTGAGCAGCGCGCCACCATGGACCCAAGCACCCATGCTTAGCCGTGCATGGCTCAACCGTTTCTCGGGAAAAGAGAATCCTGGTCGTCGAAGCGATGACGCGAGTTTGGACATTTAAGGCCTCTCCGCTGAGGGAACACACAGCTTTGGTCCCAGAATTTCGTAGACAGCACTTCCGGCCTGACTGGTCGCCTTACCGACTGTTCTACCCAGTTTCTCACAATGGCCCTATCGCCTCCTGTGTTCATAGGTTTTCTTTTTTCAATGAAGGTTAGTGTTAGCCATGTTCAGCAAACTACGCTGCGTTAGGTCGTATTGGGTTATAGTTGGGTCCTCAGCTGGCATGGGCAAGATTTTCGCGCAAATTCCTGTTCCGTTCGCTCATAGGGCTCCATGGTGGGATGCTGGCGCCCTGGCCGAAAAACAAGCAATCTTCACGGCTTCGCATTAAACAAATGGTCACCCTCAAGGAAAGGTTCGGACCGAATTTAATACCCAGCTCTTCGAAAAATAAGTTTCCTTGGTGTACCAAGTGGTACATAGCGGGACAAGAGAAAAGCCAACTCGAATACTTTTATCATTCGTTGTGTCTTAAAGTCTTACCGAAGCCCTAGACCTTCGGTACAACGTTAATAAACTAGCCAACGGCGACCTGCTCCTTGAGATCAAAGGTATTGTACAATGTTCCAAACTCCAAAATATAGTTACATTTGGAGACATCCCTGTCTCTATCAGCGCCCACAAATCATTCAATACTCTTAAACGTACTATCTCTGATCACTACTTCTCGACACTGCCTGAAGGAGAAAAATTGGAGGCATTAAAAGTTCAAAACTGCCAAAAAGACCAAAATTGGTTTACAGCGCATAAAAATTCATAAAACGGTAATAAAAAACGATAAAGCACGATAAAACAATTGTAGTGTCCAAATGCAGAACCACTGCATACAAGCTGTCGTTCTTCCCAAGAACGACAGCCGATTGGAATGCGTTACCTCGCGAAGTAGTCACCTTATCTCCAGCCGAAACATTCTAATCTGCAATCGACCCCAGCCGGTCAAGTTAGGGTGCTTGGTTCTATTCTGGAGTGTTGCCGTTGTCGCGGTTTGTTTTTAATTTTAAAGTAGACTGTTTGTTACTCGTTCATTATATGAGTTGTTCGCAGAAACTTTGATGCCTGCCTGCAGGCCTTTTTTTTCTTTTGTCGTTGTTGACAAAGCACTGCGCAATTGTATCCCCACTTCTGCCTTGGCCACCAAAAGGTGGCTGGAAGATTGAAAAATAAATAAATAAAACCGGTCATTAGAGCGGCTAGCGCGAGCGACAGTCAGCGTCGGCGTATTCACGACCACGTTTGAACACAACAGTTTGATAACTCTTGTTGGCGCAAAGCCCATTGTGCGACAAAGCCGTTGAGGTGACAGAGATTCACGAGCCAACAGAGCGACTAATGTGCTCGAAAGATGGGAAACATATTTCCATATAGGTAAGAACGAAAGCCTTGCACTGGGAGGAGGGGGGAACTTCGAAGCACTCCTGTTTTGGTAAATGTGTACTTGAGTTCTTAATGCCAAACGAATGACTGGACTGTCATAAGCGATCAGGTGCTTATGCGAAAGTAGCCTGTGAATGCAGCATGCGCAAATTGCACCTAAGTCCTAAAAACACCTAAGTTCCACAACTGATGGTAACACTGTGAAGTTTGTGACAGTGACGATATTCTGAGGATCCCGCCTGACACCTTCTCTCTATTTCTGCGTCCCCTATTTTCTCCGCCTAATTCTTTTCACTGTTCTCCCAGCACCGCTCCTCCATTCGTATTCTAATATTTCTGCCCTTGCCACGATGAAAGAAGCACGGGGTCGAATTTGCTGCGCATCAGTAAAAAGTGATCACCTCTAAATTTTTACACTGCACTGAAAACTGCCGTTTCTAAGTCGACTGAAAACGCATTCTTTTTCTCATGCAGGCCACGGGAAGCACTTTTTACGGAGTGAGCTAGTATATGGAGTCTACCTCCAGTTGATCGATGATGTACGCGCAGGATCTTGAAAGCTTACAGCGGGCTATCCGAGAGTCACGTGTCTGCCATAAAGCCAGGAGCTGTACGCCCCTTGAGACCACCGTTCCTAGACGCAAAGAAAACAAAGCGGGCAGGTACGCGTCAATATTACTTCGTGTTGCTCAGTAACCTTGCTGTAAACAGGCCATTCAAAGCGTACAACACGTTATCTCCTCACGAGCATCAAGGATGAATTGGCCATGGAAGCATAAGGAGAAACTGTGCTGCGTTTCAGCTGTGCAATGCTGAATGCTGAAATTTCCTTCACGAGTATGCTCCATATAGCAAGATTTCGGTGTAAAAATGTACGCCCGCCTTGTTTCCTATATTTGACATGGTCGCAAGCCTAGCTCGCTGCTAGACAAGGTATATCTTCAGTGTGCTTTTTAAACTAACATTAATGGAGTAGGCCGCGTGTATTTGTACATATTGTACATGTACTTATTATTACACCCCAAAAATAACACGAGGGTGAAAATAGACGAATACAAACTAAGAGTGCTGATTTTGAGATTAGGCGTTTTCGCCGTTGTACGCGATGCTTCCAGGCACGAATGGCTGTAGTTGAAGAATAAGGGAAGAAAAATTTTTTCAAATACACATACTTATTATACGACCAAAGGGACAGTGGGGCGCCTTTATATATGTACTATTCATTTTTCCTTTATACATGAAGCATATTTTTTAGTTTGCTTAGCGATCTCATTAAATCCGACCGCTGTTTGGCTTCGGCATAAGCTTCTAGGACAAATAATTTCTGCGATTTTCCTGTCACTTCAAACAAAGGCAAACGTCAAACGCCCGGCAGTATCAAAAAAAAATTTGTTACCTGAGAAAATATAAATGTGGCAGCGTTTTTTCACCTCCACGAGAACAAATAACACATTGGTAATGAACTGCATCTGAACAGCGCCGCCCTGTCAAATAGCTGTCGCCTGCATATGACTGCAATCTGTTGTCCAGTGTAGCGTTGATGTTGCCTACGCAAGATGAGCAAAGTGATACAGGCATGTGGCATTTGATCGGTGGTCATTTTGAAGCCCCAGAGTTTATACTGGTGGCTGATCTGTCAAATTTTTGGCAGCGATGAATCACTGAGCGATTTCGCTACTTGGGGTTGGTTTTCTGCTTCTCCAACCGGCCTGACTCAGCTGACCTAAGAACAAGGAACGAGAGTGCATTGTTGCCCGAACGCATCCCGATAGGGCATTCCTTGTTTTGTGTGCAATTTTCTTTTTTATTTCCGTGCACCAATACGAGAGAGGCTCGCACAACCTGGTTATTGCAAAAGAAAACTTGTAAAAAACAGTTGAGATGACACTTAAGCTGCGCGTTAAGGGCAAGACGGGATACTTTTGATTGGGTAAGGGCCATAAATTTCCAGGAATTTTTGTGCTGCTTGTTTGTTCATGGTCAAAGCCACCGTCACTAGGCTTTATCCTTTTTTCTGTCACGAGACATGTGACGAGACTTATCTCGAATGATCGTAGCCTCGCGCAACTCTATGCACGTTGTTTCTTGCCAGCTTTACATTGAGCATGGCCGAGAGCGGCACACATTCTGCTCGACGACCGTCGAGCACGCTTGTTGCTAAAACCGGCGCCGCGTCATTCAATTCTTTCTGAGCGCGAATCCACCCAATAAACATTCTTTTGAAAGCCCTTTCTCCTGTCTTCCCGACTGCCGGACTGACTTTACAACCGCGTCGAATCTGGTGCTGGCGCTCATTGCAGTCTATGTAGCGGACACCCCTTGCAAGCCGTGACGCCAGCTCACTTCAGTTTTCACAGGCGGGCCTGTCACTAGTCGATCAAGTCAGCTGACGTCTGTAATTGAAGCTACCTTAGTTTGGAACCGTGCCTAAGCGTACACGGCAGCAGAAAGAAGAATCGACGACGATTATTAAGCAGCCAACAGCATCGGCCCTGTTCATCCTACATCAGCCACATTTGTGGTCAACTATCAATGGTACTCCTGGTGAAGATCCTGAGGAATGGCTCGACAAATTCGAGCATATAGCAACAGTGAACAGCTTCGAGGATGTTATGAAGCTGTGATATCCTAAGCAGCACCAAACAGTGGTCCATTATTGGGAAGTCATGGGCTCAGAGTGGCCCTACATATTACCAGACTTTCCCGCGGCATGCGAACAGAGGTTAAGCCAGTTCACCGCTTTCTCAACATAGGCCCAAGATTCCGCACATTTGCCCAACAACGGTGAGGCCATTTAGAAAGACTTAGTGCATTGACCCGCGTTGTCCTCGGTTCATCCAACGTAAGCTTTACCGATTTCTAAAACTGGTGACATTGGCCTCTACGATTATGCCTGTTCATCCAACGTAGGGCTCGCTGAGTTTTTAAGCTGGCCATATTCGCCCATGTTGAACTTTGTTCATCCAACGGAAGCCTCGCCGACTTTAAAAACTGGCCACGTTGGTCCACATTGACCTCCGTTCTTCCAATGTAGAACTCGCCGAGTTTGGAAACTGGCCACATAGGCCCACATTGACCTCAGTTCATCCATCGTAGGCCTCGCCAATTTTAAAAGCTGCTGGACCTGCCGCGGTGGCTGATTGATTATAGCGCTCGGCTGCTCGCCCGAAAGACGTGCGTTCAATCCCGGCCGCGGCGGTCGAATTTCAATGGAGGCGATATTCTAGAGGCCCGTGTACCATGCAATGTCAGTGCACGTTAAAGAACCCCAGGTGGTCGAAATTCCCAGAGCCCTTCACTACGGCGTCTCTGATAGCCTGAGTCGCTTTTGGACGTTAAACCCCCATAAACCAAACCTAAAAGCTGCTGCAATGAACCAACAAATGAATTTTGTTGCCCCGACACAAATTTTGCCGTGCTTTTCCAAGAGACGAGTTACGATGCACCAATTCATCCGCTTCATATCTATTGCCTGTGCCCTATCGAAACAGATTCAAGATGTGGCCGTTGCAGTGGCACGGTGGTTATGGTGCTCGGCTGCTGACCCCCAGAGGCGCGGGTTCGATCTCTGCCGCTGCAGTTGGATTGTGATGGAGGCAAAATGTTATAGAGGCCTGTAAGTGTAGAGTACAATGTCAGCACTCGTTAAAAAACCTATATCACTCATCGCAGGACCTCGAAAAGTGGAGAATGTTCTAACGCACTTTCAAAACTATATGAAAGCGGCGCCGCCACTTTCAGACGGTGAGAGCGCACGCATCGTTTATTCAGAAAGCGCTTGAGCAGTACTACAATAGGGCAGCCTGAGTGCTCAATCACGTGTTTTTTTTTTCATATTTCGCGGCCTTTCTTTAAATGACGAAAAAAACTGACCACGTTAACGACACCTTGCTACAAAAAATTAGTTGTGGTTTAGCTCCGGTTAAACCTGTGGGCCCATTCACGCCAAGCATGGCCGCCGTTCGGCGCCAGATTGTCTCTCTGATTGTTGCTCAGATTAATCACGTGCTACTTACGCATTTCAAATTTGTAGCGCGAAATGATTAGGTTTGGAATTTGCTTTCTGCGTTGACATCAGAATGACGTGGCCTTAAGAAGTGACTTTTCGCAGAACTATTCTAAGTGCCTGGATGGCAAATGCGAGTGATTGTGGAGGGGGTACGAAGTTAGAGGTGGCAGAGAGAAGGGTACTTGGCTCGTTATAGCAATTTTGAGAAAAGAAACTTCGTACTGTGAAGGGTTGCTTCCTAGAATGTGATTGGCCGGAGGAATGTCACGTTAATCACGTGATACGCAAGCATAATTTAGCAAAGGCAAAAGGATCTTTTGTGTCGCCAAGGAAGTTCCGCCATATTCGAAAATTTTCGCGTTTGGCCGATATAATTTGGTACGGCCGCGATATGGTTGAATTATAGTAATAAGAAAATGGCGGATACAACACTGATTTATACGTCTGTCTTCAGAGTTCGGTACGAATTTAGTTGAAGTGATGAATTATGGGAAGGTAAATATTGTTTTGACTGTAGAAAACTTTGCAATGGATTTTAAGGGCATTAATAAAGTAACTTCCTTCGAACCGATACAAAGAAGGGTGAAAATTTATAGCCGCAGGAGGTCTTTACGTACTTTTCTGCTACAAACACATTGCACATGTCACTACGGCATCATCAGTGCACCGACCCTTCCACGAAGACGAAGACGCGGAGGCAAAGTATGACGTCATGTACCATCGTATTTGAGGCAACAACGACGTTCGGAATAGCTAGGAGTTCGCTAGAAGTTCCGACGGTTTCTTTGTTTCCGGCATTACCCGTCGTATTGGACTCGCTGAGAGTGCTGTCGGACAGGCATAATCGTGAGCATTGAGACGCTTTCGAGATGCTCAACGACTTGCTCAGGCAGCATTTTCGCCTGACAAAGGACTTGGTGAGGTGGCTGTGTGACAGGCTGCGGGAAGATCTGGAGACGCAGGGCGCCAACACGGCAACTGTGCTCATCGTGGAGCAGCAGGTGCTGTGTGCGCTCCGCTTTTACGCCACAGGCAGTTTTCAGGGCATGGTCGCAAGCGACGAACACTTAGCAGTTAGTCAGCCGAGTGTTAGTCACTGCATCCACACAGTCACCGACACGATTCTGAATTGCCTGGGGCACGAGTGGATCTCCTTCCCATGCTCTCCGGCGGAACTCGCGACCGCTCGCGAAGGCTTCGAGCTGCTGGACAGCAGATTCCCAGGATGTGTTGGCGCCATCGATGGGAAACTTGTCTGCATAGCCGCACCCTCTGATGAGGTCAGCAGACCGGCGTACTTCTGCTGTAAGGGGTACTAGGCCTTGAACGTCATAGTGGTAAGTACGACAACAGTCAGCTTTGTAGCGGTGCTCTTCAGTGCATGACCTTTGGTCTCCTGTAGCCAGAAACATGCTGTCGTTGGCACTCGTTTCCGGCCTGCTTACCTGTATGTTTTATTAGACTAAAGAAAGAATGGTCTGCTGGAGAAAGTGAGTCCACATTTGTGCCTGTAAAGGAAACCAGAAAAAAATGGAACACAATCGTGCCTTCTGAAAAAGAAACATACAATGCATGAGCCGGCAAACTGACTCGAGTACAGCCTTTTGTGATTTTCTGTATTTTGCTGCGTCTGAGTTATCTTCTGGCAACGTGACAGTGAAAGATAGAAATAAAAGGGGTAGTAGACTTACACTTGCAAACATAGCTTATTGCATGCCCATGTATTTGTTCCTGTCAGCCCTGCAACTGCACATTACTGACAGAACAGTGTTCATTGCTGGAGTAGTGGGAGTTGTACAAGCAAGGTGCTCTTGGACAAGTATTACAGAATATGCGCCTGTTTGCACAGTTCATGTCACGTGCGATGTTATCTTCATTGTTTTATGACAGTTTGTGGTGGGGGATACGGGTGTTCCCACTTCACTGTGAGATTAGATTCTGAGAGGTCAGTCCAGTGAGTGTTGCAGCTCCTTTTTTTCTTGTCTGTCAAGCATCACAATCAACCAGTTTGGTTTAGTGGTTTTCGTATGCTGTCTGCTGCTGTGCAACATACTGTACCAGTGTGCAGTTGCTAATGCAATGGAGGAAAGTCAGTGTGTTGGTGCATGTCTTTGTTAGGAACAACTATGGCATAATGTAAAAAGCATCTGCTAACAACTTAAGATGGCGGCCTTAGTTGTTTATTTGCAACACAAAATGTACACCTATGCCACACCGTAAATAGCACAGTACGAAGATTAGCTTAAACTTGTAAATTGGGCGGATAAAAGAATAACTGATATTTCTCCATGCTAATTCACAGGTGTGTGATGCCCATCTGCGCATCAGGGCACTTTACGCACATTCGCAGGGTCTGTGCATGGTTCCGTCGTGTGGCGGGCATCGCCGGTGCTGCATGCACTGAGCAATCACAGTTTTCTGCAATCTGTGGAATATCTACTAGGTATGTCAATTCTGACACAAGCGCAAAATAGTTGCACTGAACAAATCTAAATGCAGTCAGTAGTCCTCAGACATCAGTTGCATTTAGCTGGTTAAGCAAGTTTACAGTGAACACGTTGTTGAGGCAATTTGCTTTCAAATTAATGCAAATCCATGGTTTCCACATTTCAGCAGTGGTGTCAGCGTACGTGTTGCATTATTGAAACTACTATCGCTAAGAAACTGGGAGGTCAGGAAGAGTTGAGGTTTTCCTTTGAGGTTATTGTAACATAACGTAGATGCATAATAGCGTAAATAACATAACATAATAACATAAATACCACAAGACGCAGATTTTCTTATTCCTGCACATCGAGTGAGTAAAAAAAATAAGATATTTGTTCATGTTCCTTCAAGGGTGAGCAATGCAATATGTAGTATCGCAGCTATGTCAAAACATAAATATCACAACAGGCAGATTTGTTTTTACTTATAGATCGAGGAGGGTGGGAAAATAAGAGATTTTTCTTTATTCTGTCGCTCAGAAAATGTGAAGTCAAATCCAGCTGAGGCTCTCCTTCAAAGCCGATGTGTCTACAGGTACATGTCACCATTTCTATACAGCAAACTTACAGGCTGGCAAATTGCCTGTATCATAGCTGATCACACTGATGACAATAATTATTGTATCATATATAGAGGCCTTTTTAATGAGAGGAGAAAATAATAAATGAAGAAATAAATTGTGGATTAAAAAAATCATGCAGCCAAATTGCAGATGTTCCATTATTAGTGCAAGTATTTTGAGAAATGTCAGTCTTCATTGGCCCGCAGGTGATGGTGCCTACGCACTGCAGCCGTGTTTGGTCACGCCTATTCCAGGATGCCACGCTCCTGGCAGTCCTGCTGCCAGGTTCAACAGTGCACATTCATCTCTAAGGTCTGCTGTCGAGCGCCCGATTGGTGCCCTGAAGAGCTGGTTCAGGGGTCTACAACGGTACCGCGCACTGCACTACGAACCGGAGGTCGCCACTGAGATTGCTGCAGCTTGTGCAGTGTTACACAATGTGTGCATATATTCACGACTGCCTCAACTTGACCCCCTGACAACGATGACCCTAATGGTGACACAGGCTTCTGTGATGACAACGGTGCGTTTCCTGCTCTATACCAGGACGGTAGTTATAAGCATGACCAGCTGCTGCAGACATTTGTGCGCCAGCCTCGCCTGCAGACACATTGCATGTCCAGCCAACAGCCGCCTCGGCAGCACCAGACACCGCTCCAGCACCAGCCATCTCGCCTGTACCAGCCACCTCGCCTGCACCAGCTACCCTGCAAGCAAGGATTGGCATTATTGCATACTTTGCTTCATATGGCAACAAGTATGTTGCACTGGAACACAGGGCAGCGTTGTTCTGTGTTCTTCTTCTCCTGGTGTCTCGTGCTTTTGCTGGTGAAGATATGTCTGAAATACACCAACTAGCCCACATGGCTACCTTGTTACAGAATGTGCTCTGTTTCATCATACTTCGCTGTGTCTGTTAGCAAAGAACGCTATCTTTGCAGTATTTTTCCTTGGGGCAGAAAGCCACTGCTTACTACTCACTGCTCTGCATTGCCTTCATCAATAGGATGTGCCCTGCTACGATTTCAGCTTTACTGGTGCTGTGCAAACGCTGTCTACGGTGTGCTGTTTCAAGCTGTGTGCTTCATGTGTGATGTTATGAGTGGTGGTTCACTGTTTTAAAAGGTTGCTACTGAACACAGTGTTCTTTACAGTGGCATGTGCAGCATTTGGCAAAGTTCTGCCATAGTCGACATTGCGGCAGTGGTCGTCATCGCCCTTGTACCTGTCAGCATTGCAATGTTAAATGAGGTGGGCATCATCCGCCATTGGAGCAAACTGTGGCCATGTGTGTGACTTTGCATCACACCTATCCTACGCTCTGTGGCCGACTCCTACACCCTGTTCCCCAGGCGCAGCCTCCTCCAAGCCATTCGACTCCTCGTGAACTGCTTAGAACAACGGAGCTGTATGTGTTCGATTCTGTAAGCTGGCACACGGTCTCCAACAAGCAGATCAGCAATTTTTGGTTTGTGGCCGCTTGCAAGTTGAAAAGCCCACTCGCTTGGTCCTGAGAAGCTGAATTGTTTTGGAGGCTTGATGATGCCATCCGTGAAATGTGCGCTGTAGGTTGATGCTGTCTTGAAGACTTGTTTGTATGGTGCTGCAGTGTAGAGTCAGTGTGTATGCAGCATACCAAGAGAACAGTCGGTGCATTCACCACCCATCTGCAAAAGAACATCACTTTTCCTAGTCCTGAGTACTTCCAGTATGGAGCCTGTGTCGTGTCTGTTGTCTTTTGTCTTTTGGCTACCGTTCTTTGGCAACCACTGGAGCATCATGTTACCTCTCTGGCCATAAGCATCGCTAAAAATCACAAAGTGCGCAGTCTATTGCAAACGGTATCCCCATGAGAGAGCAATTTCATTAGGTAGAAAAGTGTGTGCGCAAAGGATAAAAATGAATGTTCGTTGTGCTTTTATCTAGTCATGAACTTAGTGCAACATTGATCAGCTTTTGGAGACTCTTTTGAGATGCTGAGGAGAAGACGAAGACGTTGTCCGATCTCCTGTCGCCTCCGCTCTGTTTCTTTACCTAATTTTCCCTAATTTACCCAGATTTATTTGAATATTCGAGGACGGCAGCATCTTCAAGGCGGCACTGTCTCTATGGGAAGAGTACGGCTGCTCCGGCGCCGGCAAGCCGAAAGAGACCACGCCATTCAAATGAGGTCCGCTCGGAAGAGGCGGCCATGGCTTCCCAGGCTGTGGAGCGACCAGAACATGGACACGACCACCCGTCCAGCGAGACTTCATCGCTTAGTGGGGATGAGTCAACGGTCGTGGACGGTGACGAGTCAGTGGCCGATATGGCTGACGTGGACAACGAGGGCTTCAAGTTGGTGAGTCATCGCAAGCAACGAATGGTAGGGATCCCGGCAGTGGTTGAGCCCACAGAAAAGGGGGTTGATTTAAGAGAGAAGAACCCCATCTTACTTTTCGCGGCCATTAAATCACTGCTGGGATCAGCTCCGATTCGAAGTCGGTTCACCATGCACGGGGCTCTTCAGCTGGATGTCTCGACGGAAGAGCAGGCTGACAAGCTCCTGCAGAGCTCTCAGATTTTTGGCGACAGAATTACCGTGCGGTTGTCCCATTCCTGCATGAAGAAGATCTTTGTTATTAAGGGTGTACCAAAGGGGTATTCAGAACGCGACCTACTTGATTATCTGAAACCACAAGGTTTACTGCTCGTGAAACTACTTGTGCGTTGTGTGGAGTCTCCAGGAAAAGAATGGGCTGCGAAACCTACCAACTCTATCGTGTTGACATTCGCTCCCAACTCAGAGCGCCCCGAAAAAATTTTTCTGGGATTCACAAAATACGCAGTTGCAGATTTCACTTAAGCTCCTCCACGGTGTTTTAGATGCCAACGGTTTGGGCACGTGGCCAAAGTTTGCACAAAGGATCGACACTGTAAACGGTGCGGAGGCGACCACGACTTTAAAACCTGCAAGGCAGATTTGGCTTGCTCCAATTGCAATGGTGATCATCCAGCGAGTTTCGGAGGCTGCCCCTTCCGTGTGAGCGCTCTGCACCGTCGGATATCCTTTATTGCTCGTCCAAAAACCCTACCAACTGAGACGCCTGTCCCAGGATTAGACAAGTTCCCAGTGTTGGAGTCTGATGTTGTTGCGTTGCCCAACAATGTCCTTAAGAGACCTGAGCCCAGAATGACGCCAAAGCCCAGTGCGCGCGAGTCGGCTGTTCGATCTCCAGCAAAAAGTGTCCTTGTTCCTGAGCGGCCGGATCACAGCGAGACTCCACGGCAAGGGGGACCCTCATATGCACAAGTGACAAAAAAACCAGCAACTGCGGCCAAGAGTGTGTCCCCGTCGGCATCTTTTGTTGATGTAGTAAGTGAGTGCGTTGCGCAAAATAAGGAGCTCAAAAACCAAGGTATATCTGACCTTCTTCATGTTTTGCAAGGTATATCTGACCTTCATGTTTTGTTTGGGTCCCTGCGTTCACATGTTCCAGCGATGGCGCCTGGTAACCTGAAGAACTTCCTACAGCTGGTGCTTTCTTTTGAGTCCCTAATTACAACCTTCGCAGCGAAATTCCTTGCAATCTGAAATGGTTGGTGTTAAACCTCGTGAATCTCATATGCACCGAAAAGTCCAGTTTATATTGCAGTGAAACTGCGCTAGGATTCTAAGTCGGTTAGCTGAACTAAACCTAGTCTTGAAAGAGACTTGTGTTCCAGTATTGGCCCTGACAGAAGCTGGCCTGCCAAGCGGGAGATGTTTGACTGGGTATGTCGCCCATAAAAACTGCAGCATAAAGTCATTTCCTGCCGGAAGTGCTGCGCTTTACATTAAAAGGGAAATTCCACGTGTTTCTCTAAGCGTTGCCGATCTTTGCACGGATGACATTGAGGTAGCGGCTGTGAGAATACAGCCCGGCTCTCGTACCCTTTCTATTGCATTCGTGTACGTGTCACCGCGGAAGTAGGTAGCATTGAATTTGTTTCTACAGCAGCTCTGCGACCGCTGCCCAGCTCTTAGAATAATCTGCGGTGATTTCAACGCCCATCATGCCATCTGGGCTGAGAGGAACACGGATTCTCGTGGACGCAAACTCGTAGAGGTTATTGACAGTTTGGACCTGTGTGGTGCCAATGACAGAAGTCCCACTTTCTCCCGGCCTCCGGCCTCAGCGACAGCTATAGACCTGACACTGCATTCATATGACGTCCGCGTGAGTTGGTCAACAGCGCCCGACCGCATGGGAAGTGATAACTATCCGATTTTTGTGTTTGCTGCAGACTTTCGTATGCATGGTCCTGAAATTAGCAACGTGGTCAACTGGGACAAGTACAGAAAGCACCTAGAACGTGTTTCTGGTGATGTTGACAAAATGATTTCTAGTACGCTAGCAGCAACTACGGCGGTCAAGTTACCTGATCATTTTCCGGCCCCGGATTTAAAACTCAGGAACTTTTGCGCAGCGAGAAGGGCGGAGCGCCAAATCGTGCAGAAGAAGGATGACAGGCAACGGAAGGCGACCTTCAATAGGCTGAATTCTGCTATTAGACGGCCCACGAACAAGCTGTACAGGTAGCAATGGGCCTCATTCTGCGCTAGTTTGAGTGTTCTCACCGATGACGAGAGTGTGGTGAGTTATTGGCAGCCTTGCTGGAGAATCTCGCCCTTCGAAGCATTTTGAAGCGCTTAAAATACGCAAGGAAAAACCTATCGCGTGCTTGGCAGAAGAATTTGCAGAACCACTCGTACGCGTTGATTCTAGAATAGATATGTATACACCCCCTGCTTCCTCCAGGTCTATCATGGATGTCTCGTTCACGCTTCGTGAGCTCCAGACTGCGCTCAATGGCCTGCGGCGCCGGTGTGCACCAGGTCCCGACGGCATCACCAATCAAATGCTGAATAATTTGTCCTTGCAACTCAGAAAAGAGCTCCTCAACTTCATCAATCGAGTTTGGGATTCTGGCGATGTTCCTCTGTCATGGAAGGTGGCACATGTAGTTACAGTACTGAAGCCTGGCAACGACATGGCAGACCATGCCTCGTATCGCCCTGTGTCATTCACTTCCTGTGTAGCTAAGTTGATGAAGAAGCTGGTAAATGAACGCTTATCGTGGTGGCTTGAGGACAGCAAGGCACTGCCAACATGTATGACAGGATTCCGCCGAGGTCTTCGTGCCCAAGATAGCGTCTTAGACTTGGTCAATCACATTGAACACCAGTGAGCTTACGGCCTTTCCACCTTAGCCATTTTTCTTGACGTTGCGAAAGCATACGACAGCGTGCTTCAGAGCTCAATTCTAAACAGTTTGCAAGACATGGGCATACAGGGCCATATGTTAAGATTCATTTACAAGTTTATAAATGATCGCGCGGTTCGTGTGCGGTTAGGGAGTACGTTAAGCACTGAAAGGGTTCTATCACGAGGTGTGCCTCAAGGAAGTGTTCTTTCCCCCACGCTCTTTAACGTCGTAATGGCTGGCCTTCCCGATTCGTTGAAAAAGGTGTTGCAGTCAAGTGCATATATCACTTTATTCTGACGACATCTGTATTTGTATTACTGGCTACCAACACAAGCGATTAGCCCTGATAGCTCGACAGGCTCTACTTTCGGCACAAGCTTACCTTCAAGGTTTGGGGTTTTCTCTGTCAGTGAAAAAATCCGGCTTTGTTCTGTTTCCAGGGGTAGGAAGACGTCAAGATCGGTTGAAGAAAGACCTCGGTCACTCTTGCATCCGTCAATTCAACCACACGCGTTTCTTGGGCGTCATTATTGACTCTCGTCTACAGTGGTGAAAAGCTGTAGACGCGATTGTTTCATCTATATCTTCTGGTCTCAATGTGATCCGTAGAATTGCACGTCAGCAATGGGGAAACTATCCTTCTTCAATGGTCAAACTTCATGAAGCGCTGGTGGTCAGTCGCATAATGTATCAATTACCTTTAATTTCCCCCTCGGCATCACAACTTGAACGTCTCGAAGTTGTCCACAGAAAGGACCTAAGAAGAGCCATTGGAGTTCCCCAGGTGGCTGCGAATAAGGCAGTGCTTCATGAGTCCCTATCGAAACATCTTAGCCTTTCCGCTTCTCAGAGGCTACTAATGCATCTTGACCGCCTAGGAGAGGCGGTAGCTTGGCGATCCCTTCTCCGGCGGCTCTGCAAAAAATATGAGTCGAAGGCTTACTTGGCACTCAACACTCTTAGTTCTTTAGGCATTAATGCCCGAAGGCAAAATAAACGGTTGAAACCCCCCAGGTCTTTCACGACCCTCGACTGTAAGGTCATAATTCCCCATGTGAGCTCAAAGCGCAGCTCTCCTTTGGCAGCAACGCGTTCGCTTTTACTAGAACACTTGGAAACAGAGCATGCCTGCCATCTTCACATTTTCACGGATGGTTCTGCAGACAAGGTCAAACAAGCAGCGCAGCGGCTTTTTGCATTCTTTCTTTGGACTCTAAGTGTTCCGTACGCTGTACTGCGGTCGTATCCTCACACAACGGCTGAAAGTGTTGCTATTGAGGCGGCTTTACGGAAGTTAGGGTCTTGTCCGGCTCAACCTGTTGTCATCCTAACTGATTCAAAATCTCCCCTTCAGAAGTTAGAGCGCGGATGCCCCACTGACGCCTTGTCTATAAGCTCTCTGCGCTTGGTGCAGAATCAGCATAGCAGAGGCTTTACTATACATTTCCAGTGGGTGCCCTCTCACATAGGAGTCTACAGTAATGAGGTGGCAGACAATCTCGCCCATAAAGCTCTCTCAAGGATTCCATCAAAAAAGTACCTCAAGATGGAAAAAGTCTCTGCAGGAAAACGGTGCTCGATAACTTCAGTACCCTGTGGAGTACGTCCCACAAACCATGTGTGACCAAGGGGCTGAAAAGATCTCAGGCGACCCTTCTACATCGAATTCGCACGGCCTCTGGGCGCACTTCTGCATGGATGCATAAGACCGGCATAGCATCGTCTCCGCTCTGATCTTTATGTGGTGTGCGGGGATATCGAACATTATGTTATGCACTGCCCAAAGTACAACGCGGAAAGGCATGTGATTTTCGCTTCATTCAAGAAGACAGGAACCCGTCACAGCACAGTTCAGAACATTGTCTACCCGAGTGGAAACCAGACATGCAGAAGGAAGGCTGCACGCCTTCTTTTCACATTTCTGCAGGACACGGATCTTGTTTATAAATGGTGACAGCAGGAACGGAATATGGCCTACTGTGATGGTATGTGTGCGTACATGGTGTCTTCCGGAGTGGACTACGTTATACTGTGAGTGAATGTGTGTATGGATTGTGGCACTACACTGGCTTATGTTCTCCTGTGACTGAATATGTGCATAGATGGTGACCTCTGGAGTGGACTGTGATGTAGACTGTGTGGATTGATTGTGTGCATAGATGGTGACTACGGGAGAGAATGTGTGCTATTTTAAGAGACTGTGCACATAGTGGTGTAGATGCGCGAGGCTTCAGGACATTGTTAATATAGAAGGGACGCTACGGTGGAGCAATTGCCGGCAGATAAAGCAAGGCTAACCCTACCTGTAGCATTCAACACCTCAACTCAACTATAACATTGATCGGTAGCGTTTCTTGCAGCCTTCTATCATTCATTCATCTATCCATGCATATAGCTACTTCCTCCATATAGGTATAGCCACATTTCCAAAGGGTTTTCCATCCACGCTTACTTTTAATAGTTATGTTTGAACCGAAATTATAGTAGACAGTGACAAAACGCCCACTGCAGTTCTGTTTGCGTTCTAGTTTCTTAATTCAGTGGTGCATATGTGCGTCTCAGTTTGGTCATGTATATTCTAAAATGAGGCATACATTTGCGAGGTGAAACGCCTCTTTGAGGGTTCGGGAAGCAGTTGTGAAGCTGCGTGTGAAGGAGTTCAATATAGCGTGTTAGTTAAGTGGTCTATATGTTTGTTCCATGCAAGACAGATGCCTCTCTCGTGTCTCTCCAATTAATCCTGTCTTTGGCAGCTGTGCCACCGTATCCGGCAAAGGGCAGGGTTAACTGGATGAGAAATATAAGCCTAATTACTTAAAAAATGAGAAATATAAGCCTAATTAAAATAATTAGCACAGTGAAGGAAATTGGCAGTAATAGAGTACTGCAGCCGAAAATGCCGCTTTCACGTGAAGCGCATATAACAGTACTTCTTTGTGTTTAGGCGTATTTCCTGTTTTTCAGAGGGCGATGCCATAGGATCCAAATCATTTTGCGAAATATCAACATCGCCTGATCTGCGGATACATCTGTGAGTATCACTGACGTCGGCATAATGGCATACATTAGACGAGGTCCCTTCAGTAAGAGTCTTAACAAAAAATAATAAACACAGCACTCCTAAAACCAATCCTTGTGACAACCCAATGTAGCATCAACAGATTAGGTGCGCACTGTTAGCTATGACGCATTGCTTTCTATGACAAGTAAGCTTGTACCCAGTCGGGAATGCAATAATTTGCCAACAAGCTATTTATCGTGAAGCCAAGTCCTTGTTGCTTTTTTGTGTGTCGCACACAAAGCTTTGTTGTGACATCGACACTGCTGCCACTCACCTCTCTTTCTAGCTCCAACATGTGAAGCGCTGTAGCCACCATCATAGCACACTGCTTTATTTTGCTGCAATTAGTAACGGTGTTCTGCAACTCCTTTGCCTGCTATTGTGAACATGCTGTCCTTATTGTAATGACAATAGCTGATTGTGCAAATTTCTTGACTGCACGCCAATCCAGCACAGTCTAGCAACAGAGGTCACCTATGCCATACTACAACTTGTTTCATTTCCCAAGGCTAGATGCTAGGAACTTTGTCTGATGTGCTTTGCATGAGAATCGTAGTTTTACACATCTATAATGAGCAGCCTTACATCTCATTCCGTTTCCGCATCACTGCCACGGGCAAGACACGTTATATCAGAGAAGTAAAGAGTTCTAAACAGTTGCCAGCCTGTGCTCTACAGTCGAATGGCATTACAGGTGCAGTATGCATTCGGAAAGACATTTATACAGAATTACTTGTTCATTGAAGGAAATGATGTTAAGGACATAGGTGTTTTTGATGAACACAATGCCGTTAAAAGCAGTCATAGTGACCCTCATATTCAAATTGCATTCTGGTTTGCCAGCTTTGCTCTCCTTCTAAACACTTTCATTGTCTCTTTTGAGCGCTTAGAGTGCCTTGGTTGCATTATACGAATTTCACTTGCTGTATTGAGGCGTTGCCTGCATTTTACTTCTATGTTAATCTGAATTTTTTTATTTCTTCTGGTGACATGTACCATCTCTGTATGGAACTGTAGTGTCACCATTCAGATCTTGGTTATAGCCTAAGGGAACATTTTCACATTGCCAACACCTCTGCTACACATTGTACTGTAGATTGAGTGTCCACCTGACTGGCTTTATCAGCATGCATGCTCAGCATGTTATCCAAACGTCAAATCATTGCAACGGTTGATATAGAGTCTTAATGTGCCACTGCTCCCTCCTTTTCTTTTTCCACTTCTGAACAATCATTGTTATTCTTTGAGGACTGTCTCCTGTCACATACGGCATGAGTTAAATGTTGAACACCTATAGCTATGACACTTGGTTTTTATAGAAAAGAAAGACACAGTAACTATTCCACTTCTGGGACGTCACCTCAACAGTGCTGTGGGTGAAAGAATGAAGGAGGCTATGAAAGCAGGAAGAGAGAAAGAGGCACAATATTAGAGGTCTCTGTAATAATTTTGACTGCCTAGGGCTCCTGATCATGCACTGACATTGCACAGCTCAAGGATATCTTCGCCATTTTCCTCCATCGAAACGCGGCCGCTGTGGGCGGTATTTAACCTTAGTGCTCTAGAGCTGAGCAGCCGAAAATTCCTCTCCTTTCAGTAGCCTCCACGGCCCATCATGAATTTTCTCACTACACTACTCTGACTGCCTCAGGGGTCTTTCCGGCGACGTTGTAGCGCACGCGGCTGCCTGATTGGGCCACCTTGCTGGTGCCGTGCAGTCTGTTGTTTTGGTGGCGGTGCAGCTCGCGCACTTGGCCGGTCCTCGTTCTCTGCATACGTATAATTTCAGTGCGTTTTCCTGTGGTGAAATCACAAGACACCTCTGCTTTTGAACACGCGTAACATTTTTGTTGCATTGTCTTATGCCTCACTTTACTGCAGGAGCATTTTTAAGTCGTACAACTTTTTTCATTTCAGGTAGCATGCATTGAAATGTGGTAATTTGGCCATAAATGTGGGTATAAATGCACAAATTTAGGCCATAATTACATAAAAGTGACGTTATGACTGCTAAAACAGAGGTGTTTTACTAAAAAAAACAAGTTTTTTTCTATGTAAGTCAGCAGCTATATTAGCCACCTGATAGTGTGATTATGATCACATTTCCTGTAACAATGCTCAAAACGCTCTCTCACCATGCTTGTAACTGTCATCTGCGCCATGCTTAGAAAGCTGTTGTCTACTGATGTACCTGACACACCTTTTACTGAGCAATAGTCATGCTCGTTCATGCCTTGCTACGCCTGCAGCAATGGGCGGGGTGCCTGCGAGTGCATAAGATGAATACTCACAGTTCTCTCATACTTTAGCGGCAGCACAAGCATTGATTTCTGATTATGCTTTCGACGCTTTGTCATACTATATTTAATTTCGAATAAAAAAATGTTATATAATTGCGATTTCAGCTTCATTCCTTTTCAGACACCTTTTGCTGTGACAGGTTCGCAGGAAAATGTTACGAATGTACCATGGTGCAATGGGAACAAAAGCTATGTCGTTTTATGAAAGGCCATCATGCATGCTTGCGTCATATTGTAATGCGCTTGCAGAGTTGCTTGCGATTTCAGTTCCTCCTGTTAGCAGCCACCGCTTGCTGTGGAAATGTTCTGACCTTTCTTATTGCACGCTAGGAAATTTCTTTCATAGTTACTCACCGGTGAAACTGCAGCCACTGGTGTCATGCCGAATACGGCCGGGGAACTGCACCCCAAGGAGCAGTCTTCTTCAACGATTCCCAGAATTCGGGCATCAGTTGGGCTCAGCACTGCTCCTGGTTCGGCAGCCCCCGCCTGTAGTTCTGCATGAATAACATGATATGGCCCTCATACCTAAAGGGGAAGTGAGGCGGGAGAGTTGTAAGCATTCAAAGAGTCCAAACTATTCCTTGAAAAAAGCTAGGACAAAAAAGCTTGCAGTCTAATACGCCAAATGCCTCGGTCGCCCTGCTGGTTTATACAGAAAAATGTATTCGATATGTCCAGTTTTCAACTGTGTGTCTCTTAACGGACCTCGTGTTGACAAAAAAGTTTGTAGTCTAATATGCCAAATGTCTCGGTTACCCTGCTGGATTATACATAAAAAGGTATTCGATATGTCCAGTTTTCATCTGTGTGTCTCTTAACGGACCTCGTGCCATGTACTGCAGCACTAGCTGTTTAGAAGCCGCTAGAGCGTGTGTCGACGTTCGACGCGTCTGCACACATGCAGAGTATAAGCACAGGTGCACAGCAGTACATTGGCATTTGCGCAGGCGCTCCTAACTGGACGGACGGCAATCTTCGCGGGGACCGAAGAGCAGACACGTCATAGTGAAAGTGTAACCGTGCCATGCCGCGCTCCTAAAGCACATTAGCTCACCTGCGTCCGGCACCGACCAGGCAGCCTGCAGTTCGCGCTTGCCTCACCCGCAGCTGGCAGAAGTGCTTCCAGCATTCCGGCGAGCGCGTTGCCGGCGCCAGCCCGTTCAACTCGGTCGCAAGCCGCACCCACCGGCGGTGGCACATTTCTGCCGGCATCGCGCCGCTGGCCCCACGGCCCAGAACGGCATGCTGCTCCATGTAACAGAGCATGGCCTCAAGGTGCTCTTCGCTGCAGCGCGGCGTATAAACACCGCGCTGTGCACTGTTGGCCACGCTCGCACACGTAGGCTCCATGCTTGTCACTGGCGCTCTGTAGCAGACGACAGCATATATACCACGTGGGCGAGATCACGAGACTATTACAGCATTACCGCGTGGGCGAGACCACGAAACTTTTTTCACTGGACGAAAATACAAGTTAATACTTTAAAGAGCATGTTTTGTCACGCATTTCATCTTATATACATTACAGGCTGCGTGATGTGAACGAACTCACTGCTCACGAGTTCAATCACAGCCCCACTGTCAATGCAGTAGCAACTCTACAAAAAAAGTCAGTTGCGTTTATTTCATTGCTGACTGCGAAACGCTTGTCTGTGTTGGATGAGCGTCCATTTTTAGCGCATCACGAATATTTGAAGTGAACATCTTTTGTCACCACAACCACTTATATACAACGGTGCGATGCTGGGGCCATGGAGCGAACATCGCTTGCAGCTGTCGAGACATTACTTAATGTGTTCTTTTCGTTTTTCGACCATGGCACTTTGCAGGGCTCAGTCGCCAAGGGCAAGCATTACTCTGCAAGTGAAAGTGCGCGCATGCATGTGCGTGTTCTCACCGAGGCCGCTAGGGTCTGTGTGCATGCACCATTTGATTTTTTTTTTACAGCTGGTGCACAGTGAGTGCTATTTAAGATGGCCTGGCTGCAGAATGACTATAATCACGCTCCCGGAACGTCGTTCTTTTTCGTACTTGGCGCCAACAGTAGCAGACGACATCGTTTGTGTTTATCCTTTTTTTCTGTATTTTGTACATTTCGTAATAGCTTTCTTTGCTTACGTGTCCTGGCAACGATTTGATGCACTCGTCAAGCGTACGTCACAATTTGAACAAAATGTCGAACTGTCGAGAATAGCCACCTTCTTCATCTTCGTCCCACTTGACACGGCACATGAGCACAGCTGTTGAACTCGGTTTCGACGGCGCGCCGCGCCGCCGAAGCAGCAGCTGCTCCGCACCATGTGACCAACCGCGTGGCTAGTCACGTGACCAACCACGTGAACAACCACGGCGCCGCGCCGCTGGCAGCCGCTTTGTACCACGTAACCAACCACCTCACCAGCCACGTGACCGTGACGGCGCCGCCACGCTGAAGGCTCGAAATGCTACCGTAAGGTACCTATCGCTGCAAAACCGGATCGATTCTTCCGTGATCCCCTCTACAACTTAACGAAACGTACGTGTCTCTTAAGTGAATATTAAGAGCTTTTCTTAATGATTGTTAGCTGATTATTTAAGTGCAATTTTAAAAGTGCTTTGAGGAATGCCACACGACGGAAAAAATATGCCGTTGGTTTCACTAGCTATGCTACTGCACATATTTTAATCCTCTGTTAATGAAATGTGAAACACCCATTTCGATAGAATAGGCGGTGTGATTGAAGCGTTAGTGAGGTTTAGCCTTAAATGGATAACAGCGGTCGTGGTCACTTGCTATACATAAACTGCCTGAAGAGACACTTGAGCGAAGAAAAGAGGTATAGCTTATATTTTTAAAATTTTGCGGCGGTTCTTCCGGCTAAACCTGGAGTGACGCGATAGCTACAGCTGGCCCAGTGGAACTTGCTCAGTAGAATTGCAAAGTCCGTCCTCGCCGCTGCGTTTCTCTGGGCTTTCCTTTATCTTCGTTCCACTTGACGCTGCGCATGCGCACAGCTGTTGCAGCTCTGTTTGGCCGGCGCACAGCCGCAGCAGCTCCGCACCACGTGTCTGGTCACGTGACCAACCACGTGACCAGACGCGGCGCTGCGCTGCCGGCATTTGCTCCTCACTACATCACCAACCACGTGACCACGTGTCGGTGCCGGCACCGCCACGCTGAAGGCTCGGAATGTGACTAATGTAGCTATCGCTACAAAAGAACTCGGGTGTATTGAGCTCTACGCAAGCAAGACAAAAATGCTCCGATTCACGAGCGATCGTAAAAATAGGCACTGCAATAGCACAGTTCCTTTAGGCTATAAATAGATACAACGAATCAATGTGATCTTTCCTTCGTGAGAGAAACCTCGGAGCAGTCTAATGGTACAATTTGAAATGTGTTGTAAAGTGACGTCAGCCGCAATCAGACTGCCTTGCAAGCGCTGACGGCACGTGCGTTTATCGTTTGATATCCTTCCCTTGTTCTCTCTTTCCCCTTTCCCCCTCTCTATTTCGTATTTATACGCTCCGAGCCGGAAGCAATAAAGATTCATGTTGCAACCTTCGAACGGCGTACTGTCGTATACAGTAAGACACGCCACGTGTGTCGTAACGATGTAACAGTAGCGACGAGGCCAGAAAGAACCCTTGAGGTGAAAAATGATGTAAGCCAGGCAGTTAAGCAGGAAACAGCGGCCGCGGAAATACCGACCATGGCTCATCATCAACTACCGGAATACGATGACCAGTCCGATAACTGGAAGGCCTACATCACGAAGGTAGAAGCTTATTTTGAGTCAACTGGCGTCAGCGACTCGGGAAAGAAGAGGGCGTTGCTGATAGCAGCATTGAGTAAGCGCACCGTGCAAGTGCTCTCAGGACAGGTTGCACCGAGGAAGCCAAACTCGCTGACGTACGAGGAAGCAGTCAAAGTTTTGGATGCCTACTTCGACCCCAAGCGTCATGAAATAACGGAGAGCTATCGGTTCTTCAATCGCTGCCAGTTGGAAGGTGAGCCCATTCAACAGTTCATCGTTGAAGTTCGCCGGATTGCGGATGGCTGTAATTTCGGTGACATGCTAGACCGGATGCTTCGCGACAGAATCGTCTGTGGCGTGAGGTCAAGCGCTATTCAGAAGCAGCTATTAGCGAAAACAGATTTGACGTTGAAGGAGGCTGAAACAATTGCCATATCAACAGAAGCAGCGGAAAACGATACAAAGATGTCTTCTGACATTGAACCCGTACTCAAGGTCAATGCACGACAAGCTGATGAACTGGTGTCAGTATGTGGACGTTGATAATAATAATAATAATTGGTTTTTGGTGGAAAGGAAATGGCGCAGTATCTGTCTCATATATCGTTGGACACCTGAACCGCGCCGTAAGGGAAGGGGTAAAGGAGGGAGTGAAAGAAGTTACGGAAGTAAGAAACACAACAGAAACGCCTGCGGCTGGGCGAAAGCGAGGTGTTACCGCTGTGGTGTATACGGCCATCTGGCGAAGATGTGCCAAAGCGACGTGCGAAAAGGACGCCCAAAGGCACGTTCACAATGCAGGCAAGGAGAAGCGTTTGCAGTAACAGCGGATGTTACTGAGGAAAATGGAGACGATGCGCACATTTGGACACTAACCGCACCCTTCAATGGTCGGCTACCACCACCTATTCTTTGTACTTTCACATGGTGTGGCATTGACGTACCTATGATGGTGGACACCGGCTCACCCGTCTGTGTTGTGTCCAAAGAGATTTTTGAGAAAAACCGTGAACATTGGCCGCAATTAGAACCCGCATTCATTAAACTGTCCTGTTATCTTGGACAACTTCCAGTATTAGGGAAACTGAGTATGTCAGTCTCCTACAACGACAAGGAGGTCAAGAGTTCCTTGATGGTCCTGAACTGTTCAGGTCCGAGCCTTTGTGGACGGGAGTTGATTTCCAAGTTCAATGACGCAGGAACCTCGGTGTTGAACGTATCAGTGCAACAAAACTCTGGTCCAGGAAGCAGCCATACCCCCGCCATGCATGCCGTCCTGTCAGAGTTCAAAGACGTCTTCAGCCCCGAGCTGGGCCTAATTGACGGACACCCTGTTCATCTGAAGCTCATGGAAGGCGCCATGCCGAAATTTTGTAAGGCCCGTTCCCTTCCATTTGCTTTACGCGACAGTTTCGAAAGAGATTGATGGGCTCGTAACGCTTGGAGTACTGTCACCTGTAACGCACGCCGAATAGGCTACTCCCATTGTGCCTGTAATGAAGAAGAACGGCGAGGTTAGAATCTGCTTTGATTTTAAGGTGACCTTGAATCCCGTCTGTGAACTGGAGCAGTACCCGTTGCCAGCTATTGATGACATCTTCGCATGCCTGAACGGTGGGGACTGCTTCAGCACGCTGGATTTAAGAAACGCGTATAACCAAGTCCCCCTCGATGTGGACTGAAGGAAGATGTGCGTAATCAATACACACCGTGGGTTGTTTTGCTACAACCGACTGCCGTTCGGCATAGCTTCCGCGCCTGCCATCTTCCAGCGGAAAATAGAAACAGTTCTGCAGGGCCTGACAGGTGTTCAGGCTTACCTTGACGACGTTTTGGTATCAGAAAAACTTGGTAGCACCGACAGATTACAAGTACTGCAGCGTTTTCGTGAGCATGGAGTGAAGCTCAGACTTGAGAAATGCAGCTTTCGCCAAGAGGCAGTGATGTATCTGGGTCATAAAATTGATCGTGAAGGTCTGCATCCGATAGAGAAGCATGTTGAAGCAATCGCGCAAGCCCTCAGCCCACAAAATGTTCAGCAGTTGAGGTCGTTTCTGGGCATGATTACATTTTATTCGAAGTTCGTGCCCAACATGTCTTCCGTACTTGCACCGCTGTAGAAGTTATTGGAGCACAGCACACGTTGGTTCTGGGGACATGCGCAAGAAGCAGCTTTTCGTGCAGCAAAAAAAATGCCTTCGGGAAGCGGCTGTGCTGGCTCACTATGATCCCGAGAGACCCCTCAAGCTAGAGTGTGACGCTTCACAGGACGGAATAGGTGCCGTGCTTTTCCATACATTCGGAAAGGTAAACAAACCTGTCGGGTTCCGTTCTAGGACGCTAACAAGGGCTGAGAAAAATTATTCCCAGTTTGAGAGGGAAGCCCTTGCTCTTGTGTTTGGAGTGTCCAAATTCCGTGATTTCGTAGGCCGAGAATTTGTATTGGTCACCGACCACCAGCCGCTCGTGGGCCTGCTGAAGGCGGATCGACCAACTCCAGCATTGGCAGCCGCCAGAATACAGCGCTGGGCGCTGTACTTAGGCGGATTCCGCTATCAGCTTCAATACTCTCCTGGTAAACAACTCCTCAACGCTGACGCCCTTAGTAGACTGCCACAACGGACGTCTGGGCCGAAGCCACCAGAAGCGGACCCACCAGACTATCTGCTGGCCTTGAGTGTGTTCGATGAGGGAACTGTGTCAGTTGAGGAGCTAAGGCAGTTGACTGCGGGTGACCCTACTCTGAGTCAAGTTATGCGATTCACCAGGAACGGTTGGCCGCCCTGCGCGAAAGGCTTGAACACGAGTGTCGCACCTTTTTTTGACAAGAAATTGCAGCTTTCTTTGGCCAACGATTTGTTATACTGGGGCCGGCGAGTAGTCGTTCCGATGGAGGCGCGACGTCGCATCTTATACCTTTTGCATGAGACGCACCAGGGATCGTCCGCTATGAAGGCGGTTGCTAGATCGTCATTCTGGTGGCCAGGGTTAGATCGCGAAATAGAGGCAGTGACAGCGTCATGTCAGAGTTGTCCAAAACCTGCCCATGCCAGCTACAGCAACGCCAAAAGGCTGGCCCGCTACTGTAGAAAAATGGGCAAGGGCACATGTCGATTTTGCGGGACCTATTGCAGGGAACATGATACTCGTGGTCGTGGACGCATACAGTAAGTGTATTGAAGCTGTGCCACTCCGACAAGCAAACGCTTCATGCACAATCAACTGCCTGCGCGGTATCTTCTGCAGATTTGGCGTGCCACGAACCATCGTATCCGATAATGGAACGCAGTTTACCGCTGACGAGTTCGCTACTTTTGTCAAGAGGAACAACATAACGCATCTGCGCACAGCTGTATATCACCCTCAATCGAACGGCCTAGCAGAAAGGGCTGTCAGGACAATTAAGGACGGCGTCAAGAAGATTGGTGAGGGGCGGCTGGAAGATAATATAAATAAGCTCCTTTCAATTACAGAAGGACACCTAACCGCTCTGGAAAATCGCCGTCAGAGCTGCTCTTCGGATATAAAATTCGATCCCGTTCAGATACATGTTTCCTTCCTGTACACGCAGGGCCAGCGAACGAAGCTGACGAGTGGCCACTGCCATTGCCTGAAGCTACCGTGTACGCCCGCAACTTCGGAAGGGGTGAGAAATGGACTCCAGGAATTGTAGAGTCTACAACAGGCTCTCGGATGGTGAGCATTCGAACACCAGCCGGATCAGTAAGACGACATGTTGACCAGGTGCGGGACCGGGAAGATGCGACGCCACCGTTTGGTAAAGACCAAGAAGCGGCAAAACGAGACTCGAGAACAGGTACTCCTAGCGACTACCCACTGTTGCCGAGAACGCCAGCCGAACAAGGGGGCATAACAGAACCTGAGCATGAACTTCAGCCGGAACTCGCAGGGAGCAACGCTGAACCCGTCAGATCACCCCAAGCCTTGCGGCGCTCTACACGTCAAAGAAAACCAGTACAGCGACTTCACTATTAAGGAAGAAGAGATGTTGTAAAGTGACGTCAGCCGCAATCAGACTGCCTTGCAAGCGCTGACGGCACGTGCGTTTATCGTTTGATATCCTTCCCTTGTTCTCCCTTTCCACTCTCTGATTCGTATATATCCGCTCCGAGCCGAAAGCAATAAAGAATCATGTTGCAACCTTCGAACGGCGTACTGTCGTATACAGTAAGACACGCCACGTGTGTCGTAACGTTGTAACAAAATGTGTTATGTATAAAAACAGCATACAGCGCGTGCGAGCTGCGATGAAAAGTGCGCCAGAGCAGCCCTTCATACATGCGAGCTGCTTTTTACATACGTAATAAATAAAAGCAGGCCCCGAAACTCAATACGAAGCTTGCTTCCTGTCTGATGAACAGGTAGACACGGCAAAAAACATCAATTCAGATTCCAAGAGAAGGCTCCCTAATATGAATCAAAGTACCGGCAACTAATTTCGCAAATATTCCCCACCTATGTGCCACGAGCAAAACACTGGCAGTGGTTTAGATCTGGTTAAACCTTTGGTGACGCGATAGCTACAGCTGGCCGAATGGAACTTGCTGAGTTGAATTATAAAGTCAGTCTTTCGCCGCTCCGTTTCCCTGGGCGTTCTTTCCTCATCTTCGTCCCACTTGATATCCTTCCCTTGTTCTCCCTTTCCACTCTCTGATTCGTATATATCCGCTCCGAGCCGAAAGCAATAAAGAATCATGTTGCAACCTTCGAACGGCGTACTGTCGTATACAGTAAGACACGCCACGTGTGTCGTAACGTTGTAACAAAATGTGTTATGTATAAAAACAGCATACAGCGCGTGCGAGCTGCGATGAAAAGTGCGCCAGAGCAGCCCTTCATACATGCGAGCTGCTTTTTACATACGTAATAAATAAAAGCAGGCCCCGAAACTCAATACGAAGCTTGCTTCCTGTCTGATGAACAGGTAGACACGGCAAAAAACATCAATTCAGATTCCAAGAGAAGGCTCCCTAATATGAATCAAAGTACCGGCAACTAATTTCGCAAATATTCCCCACCTATGTGCCACGAGCAAAACACTGGCAGTGGTTTAGATCTGGTTAAACCTTTGGTGACGCGATAGCTACAGCTGGCCGAATGGAACTTGCTGAGTTGAATTATAAAGTCAGTCTTTCGCCGCTCCGTTTCCCTGGGCGTTCTTTCCTCATCTTCGTCCCACTTGACATGGCGCATGCGCACGGCTATTGCAGCTCGGTTTCGCCCGAGTGCAGTGCTGCCGGCAGCAGAAGCTGCTCCGCACCACTTGAGCAACCACGGCGCCGCGCCGCCGGCAGCTGATCCTCACCCCGTGACCAACAACGTGACCACGTGGCTGCGACGCCACCGCCTCGGCGCGGCTACGCTAAGGGCTCGAAATGCTACCGTAATGTAGCTATCGCTACAAAAGCACAAACACGAAACGCATCTGCTTTCCTAAGCCGCGATGCTAACGTAAGTAAATTGTTTTTGTCAATTTACTCTGCTTTCGAATATTTTGCACTTATGGCTCTGCCATATGTTTTTTTCTTATAAACATCGCCTTTATTTATTAGAAGCATTGGAAGTTGTTACCAGTCGCAACTGCACTCGTTTCTCTTTGCTACCTCCAACACGCACTGGCAAGCCGCATAACCATTCCTGATGCCGACCTGTCTACCTTCCTGTGCATAAAACGCACAGGATTCTTCGCTTTCCCACCGAATCATTGTATCGATAAACTGTGTTGCCTCGACGTGTGTTATCCTCCTTTGTTTGTTTCATGTGTCATATATGAAACACTCGAACACATATCGTGCATATATTTTCAGTTATTGTTCCACATGTTTGTATTTTCATAGCAACACTTTTATTCATAGCAACCAAAAGAGGCTACAGCACACGAGCGCAAACCTTTCGCTAGTATTTGGAGCCTCTTCTTGGTGAAATCGATGACCAAGCTCCAAGTTCTTGCTTCAAAAGTTTCCGGCGCCGAACATGAGGCTCGTTCTTCATTCTTGTTATTCCTTTTGCACTGAGGCTTTAGTCTGACACCTTCGCGTCGTCCTTTCCTTTCCTCTTATCGCTTTGTCAGCTGCCTACGACGCATTCCTCAAGCATTCCGGAATCATGTCGCTGGTTTGACTTCCTCCCCGCTCCTTCAAGTCTGATACACTCGCGTTTTTTATCTATCGAGCCGTTTTCGCAAAAGAGGGCTAGATCCCTACTGCGCTAGGAACTAATTTTTTGTGATTTTACGTACTCACAGCCTGTTTTCCCCTCACGCCCAGCTTCGCGCGGCACCGCACATTGACCTTTTCTGGATTTCCCTCTCGCCACATTCAGCTGCCGTTTCTCTTGCTGAAACAAAATTCAAAAAAAGAGAATGAGCCTTTCCCTGCGCTGCCTCCTCGTCGCCCCGGCACTCGCTATGGCTAGCGCGATCCACTGCAAGGTCGCAGCTTCGTCTAGACGAGCTTGGCCTGTGGCTGGCACGGTGGTGAATAACCACACAACCAGTGTGCCGAGAAAGCATTTACAGTACACTCGAGGTGACGCCGTTCTTACTCTTGCTGCTTTGATTGCTGCTTTGATTGCGCGCCGGCTTTTTTTTTTGGGGGGGGGGGGGGGCAGGAAAAGGGAAAGCGACAAAGCGCTAGGACGACTACTAGCTGTGTGCAAACTCTGCGAAGTTTCTAGCTTGACGGCGTGCGCAAAGGAATGCAGCCGCAATGGTGAGAACTACTTTTCATATTTTGTGGATAGCATTGACCGAAGGTTGACGACCTTTTCATTTAGCGGGATGCGGTGTCATATGTGGCCCGGCACATGCTCTGTTAAAGAATACGTTGCAGCTGATTTTGCCCAAGATTTCTCTAAATTAAAAAGTCATGGACTCTCAGAGAACTGTTGTGTAATTTTCAAGTAATAGTTCTGTCTCCAATAATACATGCACGTGAAGCGGACTAAACTGCTTCCTTTTTTTTCAAAACAAAAATACCCTCAGTCTCCGGCGTACAGCGCATTCCGCCAAACTATGTAAGCTGGCTTTGCTTGCAATAAATAAGTCCACACAGAAAAAAACCTTCGTTCAAAGTTGTTTATACGTCAATTGAGGGGAGATGCTCCTACCAGTGGCATAACATCGCTCGAATAAAAAGTTAAAAAAGACAGCTCGTTATCTTTTCATCTGCAAATATTAAAATAAACCTATATATACGTTAATTTATACTCAGTGCTAAATTTATATTCTTTGTGAATTTTAAAGTTTATTTCTAGGCGTGTAACGGCTCAGATTAGAAATCCGTCATTCATGCAAGGCAAGTATGGCATATTGGATTGCACATTTTGCAATGAGTATGGCGATAGTTCTTTAGCATATAATTTAAAAATTATTATATAGGAATGTTTTGCGAGTATCTCCTCGCAACGTTAGTAATGTTAGCTTCATCCTTCTATGGTCATACTTATGCTGATAATTACAACGTGTATCTCTTTACAGCTTTGACGTATTGCGAGGTCATCGTCCGAAAGCTGGACGAGGAATTTGTTTCAAGCCTCTGCAAAAGTTATCTTCCAATACAAGCGCCATGAGTAGTTAAGGTACCACTCATGAATTCACTAGAGGACAACACCACGAATCACTTTATGGGTCTCTTAGCCATCTCAAATCAGCTTGCCAACCTGCGTTTCCCGACGGGAATGTCCAGAACAGCAACCAACTTGATAAATGGTGCTTCAATAAAATATGTCCGATAAAATTGTTTCTATCACTTAATTGTTGTCAAGTGATACACTTCATTAACACAGATTCCAGTATTACTTGAAAGTTTCAAGAGTTACAATAAATTCCACAGTAGAATGAAAAATGTTCCGCGGAATTAAAAACACAAACGGTACCTCAAATTCCATGCAATAATTCAACACTGGTATTGTTGGGGAAGCCAGCGGTTTTCCCATGCTAGAAATGCCTGTAGGCAGCCATGCACGCTATGCTAATAACTGAAAAGTCACCATTCGTGCATTCTGGGCCGTGCAGTGGCAGTTATCTTAGGGCCATTGTTGGCAGACGGAGTGGCTGAACATTTGCCGATTTCTGGCGCGAACGATAGGCCTTGCTTGGAAAATATAGCATTTTGCCCAAATCCCAGTGAAGGACAAAATTTGGCGCCAATTCTCGCCACTCTTATCCCATCGGTGGTCCAATCTTGGCGTGCTGCTTGGTTTCGTTTGGTTTATGTGGGTTTAACGTCCCAAAGCGACTCAAGTTATGAGTGACGCCGTAGTGAAGAGCTCCGGAAATTTCGACCACCTGTGGTTCTTTAACGGGCACTGACATCGCGAAGTACACGGGCCTCTAGAATTTCGCCTCCATCGAAATTCGACTGCCGCGGCCGGGATCAAACCCGCGTCTTTCGTGTCAGCAGCCGAACGCCATAACCACTGAGCCACCGGTTTCGGCTTGGCGTGCTGCTTGGGATGTTTTCTTTACCTTCGGCGGCTTTGCTAAAATGTGGCACGAAAACCACAAAACATCCTTTGTTACGTAGGATATGTTCAGTAGGGAGTTCATGAAACATTCGAGAGTGTGATAAGAAAGGAGAAGAGCAAGCTACTTTTGGACTCACGCAACCAATAGCCAAATAAGTCTGTCACAATGAGCACACCGGAAAAGAAACACATTTCCCTAGGCATATCCTGAAATGGTGGAGGAAAATTAAAGCTATTGATGAGAAGCGTCAAGGACTATCAGTTTTTTTAGCCTTGTTCGGATACCCCCAATTATATTTACCAGTTCACTCAAGAAACCTTCATTATATGATTATGCTCAATGTCCGAGCCCTAAAATACAACTGCCCAACCAAGTCTGTGATCCATCCGGTGTCACAAAAATTGGTGCACATTTCGAAAGGCGGTGCTGCACAGAAATAATCTCGCCAGCGCGCTCCATACACGAAATGACAGCCTTGAGGAAAATTTGACTCATAGCAGACGATGACCCCGTAACCTGGAGCATGCTGTGTGATGTACTCTCCACTTCGCTAGCACGCGGCGACGTCGGGTCGAAGCGAAGTAACTCGAACCTCTGGGAAGCTCCTTCCTCGTCTGGCCAATGGCAATGTGGGCCTCGGCGGGAGGCTGAGTGAGATAAACAGTCAATACTGGGTGCATAAGTGTGCCTGTCTTGGTGCGAAGCTACGAACAGACGTAGGGCGCCCTAAACAGGAAAGACATTAAGTGCTGTCTGTAAGCCCGTGCCGTTATTTAAGCTTCCGAGAAGCGCTCCCACGTGACTCCAGGCTCGACACCACTCGTCCAACCAAGAAAAAGCGAGACAGCGTGCGCCAGTCCTAGGTACGGCCCTTGGGTATCCCCGGTCGTCGAACTGTCGTAGTGCTCGGTGAACAAATTGTGTTCTGCTTTTTACCTCCTTCGTGTGTTAGTGCACATTAGGGGCAATACCTTTCGTTGTACTGTAGCCTCTTTGTAATGTTACCTCGCAAGCATGGAATTGTTTTGTGGATCACTTTGTACAAGTCATAACGAGTCGTATTCCGCCTGCATCATCTCTTTAGTGTTGCGCTGTGTTGAGTTCTATTGCACATAGGCAACTTAGGAAATCATGCGCCAAGCTCAGGGTATAAGAAAAGTTTCCTGCAGAATTTTTTAGAAATGTGAAAAACATGGAGGATAATGAAAATTATTCATCATAAGTTACTGCAAGCACAGCGAGCTATGGAAACCAAAAATGATAGGTGTAACATTAAGAGACAGGTAGAGGGCAGGGTGGGCTACGGATCAAACGCAGGTTAGTGATATCCTGCTAGAAATGAAGAGGAAGAAATGGGCTTGGGCAGGGCATGTAATTTGAAGGCAAGATAAGAGGTGGTACTTATGGGTAACGGACTAGATTTCAAAAGAAGGGAAGCATGACAGGGACCAGCAAAGTGTTAGGTTGGCCGATGAGGTTACGAAGTTTGCAGAGATAGGGTGGAGATATGGAAGAGGGATTTGTCCTGCAGTGGGCGTAGTCAGTCTGGTGCTGATGATTATTTGACGTACTTTCTCTGTTGGTTTCCAGAAGCACATTCACGCCTGACTTTATTATTATCATGCTGCATCAATTCCGTTTTTTCCCCTCTAATGAGAATTACACTTCATTACATGTGCCAGCGAACAACTACTTGGACCCAAGGAAAACAGGTGTCAAATACGGACATCATCTGGTAAGCATCCTATTGCATGCGATACTGTTTTTTGTGCAGTAATAAAGAATTATTTCTGGCACTATACTAAACGTGGCCGGAGTGCCTGGAGAGGCAGCAGCTTAAATCCAGAGCAAAGAATCAGCCCCATTAGCCAGCCACTCACTAACAGGCAGTTAGCATATAGTGGCACGAATGTTAAAATATTAAGATATCGTTAAATTTACATAAATCTCAACCGAAACACAACCGACCACTTTTTTATTGTTTTGGTGCGGAAGTTAGTGCTTTCGGAGATGAGCTGCGTTACCACAATAATTAGTCCATGTGGAGGCTAAATATAGTCGGGGTAACCTTCGGTCTTGCCATGGATCATCCCTGGGTTGAAATGTTCACCCGTAGGAAGCAAGTTTCCCGTCCAACCGTTCGTCTGAAGAGAGCAGTCTCTAAAAGAAGAAGAAATGGTAGGGCTTTAAGGTAGTTAGCCAGCGCAGGCATGCGAAAACGTGTGTTTATCCTGACTGACTCATAGTTTCGCTTTTCTGGGTGATCGGCATTCCAGGCGGCGATATTTTTCTCACGTTGAGCAGTGATCGAGGTGATGCAGATCTGACCTGTTCGCTCTACAGATGGTATTTGTTGAAGATTATGATGTGCAATGCAGAGCGCGAGAATGTGTTGCAGTTTAACATGAGGCGTGATAGACTGCGGAGATAGCATAGTACAATAAAAAAAAGTGGAGGTAGCATAGTGCTCTAGTGCAATGGCCAGAGAAGGTGACCTGTTTTCACTGTAGTGGTTCCGAATCCAAGCGGTGACAATAGTTATTTTTCTTATTTATTCAAGTTCATGATTAAGGCTTCTGCGCTGGTCCGGCTTTTGCAGTTTTGGTCACATTAACTCTGAAAAATGCGCGCCTGTGATCGATGTCGAACCGTTGCCTCGTATGTTGAGAGCCGGAGGCGCTATTCACTGGACCACCGCTAGAACTGCTGCAGCCTACCTCAAGCATGAGTTATATAGTAATGTAGCATGCAATTGGTAAGTAGACAAGTGACGATTTATAGCACGTTTTGGTAATATTCAGAATATGTGCTCATGTTTGTCATCTGATTCCACAGGTTTTGTTCAGCATAAAACGATGAACACCCGTTTAGAACTGCTTTCTTCGCGCAAGAATGGTGATCGAGCTGTGTGTGTGTTGAATCAGTGCCGTGATCATACTAAACTTAGTTGGCTGCCTGTCGGCGGCGTGTTGGCGCGATCATCTTTCCTCACCGCTGCCGCCACGAGTGTGTAGTGCCTTTGGGAAAAGCGCGGCGCTAGAGAACTGTACTCATTGCGCGCGGCGCCGTCGAATGCATGGCACCGCGACGATGATCGGTCGCTTCGCTACCGAACAGCATGAAGCTGTTTACATACGCAACGCAACACAATGAAATTACATATACTCTTTCCGTGCACCGCTCCACTTACGTGACCTCTTACACATTTCAAAAGATATACTGTACATACCGCCGCATTCTCATCTGCCGATTCCTCTGACGCCACTAAGCACTTGCTGGAGCAGAACTCCCAACATGCGCCTGCGCACGGGTATGATTATGCTCTTGCTCATGAGCGAGATAAACAACTTAATTTGTGAGGAAATCAAATGGCGGGTCTCCTGGGGTAATTCAGCCGCTCAAGGCGGCTGTAACTTGTAGTCTGTCGGCGAAATCTAGCGCTCTCGTCGTCGCCCTGGTCTGAAAACCGGGGTTCGCACAGCTTCCTATTTTTCAGGAGAGGGAGATGTAACTAGATCTACTGGATGCGGATCCTACGAGCTGTCCCATATTATGTGGTCCAAACTGGCAGGCTCGCCACACAACTGACAGAACGGGTTTACCAGATCGGGCAATATGTTAGAATATGCGCATGGGTTCCACTGCGACAGCTTCTGCAGCCATCGGCACGTGGTAGCCGGTTCTATGCTAAGAGAATCGTGTGGATGAGGCGTGCGCACTCGGAGCTCTCTGTAGCATTACTTCATGGCCTAAGACGAGCCCGGGGCCTAACATCGGGGCACCCCCGTGTCAGAAGCCTCCTCCTCTGCTCGGCTGACAAAACCTCAGGCATAGCGGTGGGCGACTTCATTAAATGGGTCGCCCACGTGGGCCGGGACCCAGACCAGGTCAACTTCGCTCCTGTCGTTTGGTAACGTTTTTAGAACTTTGCAGGCTGTGGCGCAGATGCGTTCCCTCGCAAAATTGCAAAGCGCCGTCTTGGAATCACTCGGAATAGTTTTTGTTCTTTCCTGAACGACTCCTAGGCCTTCTCAGCCTCCACTACTTTGTCCGTGACCACCGTGGCTGCAACCTCGCGGGAGATGCTGACCACGCCTACAGCCGAGGCGATCTGGTCGAGTCGATATTCTGCGGCATCGACATATACGGCACTTTCCTCTCTTTCGTAGTTCTTCCCCAGCACACTCGCCCTGGCCCTCGTCCAGCCTCCATGACGTCCCGGATGAATGTTTGCTTTAGGTTGGGGTTTAACTCGTATGCACTTGCGCTTCTCGATCGGAAGGGCCGCTTGTCCTGAGAGGTCCTTCCCCCATATGCACAGGTCGCTTAAGAGACGGAGTCACGCGTGAGTCTGAGCCGCTGTTCTTGTGCCATGAGCAGTGCATCTATGAGTTCTTCCATTGTGTTGTGCACTCCAAGAGACAACAGTCTCGCTGTGCACGTGTTCCTGTGGAGGCCGAGGGACGCATTGTACGCTTGCCTTATGAGGCAATTCAAGCTTCTCCTTCCCGGCCTTCTTCACGACCAGATAGGGGGTAGAGCATACAACACGAATGATTAAAAACGCTTAAACGAGCCGACATGCGTGTTGTTTTTTCATTGCCTGTCGCCTAGTCGCCACGCCCGTGACGAGTCGGATGGTCTCTTGGACCAAGACCGCTAGCTTGCACAGAGTTACTGTCTTAGATCTATTGGTCGGCACAAACATCCCAAGCACCCGTATTATATCTATTCCCAGAATTTCCTTGCCTTGGATCTCGATCCGTACCTTGGTCGGTTTCGCCTTGCTGGCTTTTCCGTTATTGTGGATGACCAGAAACTTCGAAATTTTCTGCAAGAAATCCAGGCCTGCACAGCGGGCGTGAGCATCTACTACGTTCACCGCCTTTTGAAAGCTCCTTAGATCAAAAAGTCTGTCCTCCTGTTTGTGCATATTGTCCATACTCTGTCATCTTCAGGATATAGAGTGTGATTCCTTCGATGCCTTCTATATTACGGGGAAGCGTGAAGAGAGCAGTGTTCAATAGGAACATATCCTGTTCATGAAAAAACTTGTCTCATTATTTTTGCGTACTTTCGTGCCGGTTAATTTTAAAAGGTCGCCATTTAATATGCACCAGATATGAAAGTAACTTACAGTGGAGCTGAGAATCAAAGCGGGGACGAAAAATCACCTTCACCCCTCCATTCTTCTCTTTTCCTTAATGATTAGTCTTAGAAATAGACTTGGCTGCCTTATCCCAAAGTTTCTTTTCCGCTTGCTAAGCTTCGTTCCAGAGACTAACGGCCGTCACTGCTTCCGAAAGGAAGAAACATCGCTTAGTGCATAATCCTGAACGCCACAATACGTTTCCTCATATACATGTCATCATCATCATCAGCCTGATTACACCCACTGCAGGTCAAAGGCCTCTCCCATGTCTATCCAACTAATCATGTCCTTTGTAAGCTGCACCCAACCTATGCCTGCAAACTTCTTAATTTTGCCCGCCCACCTAACCTTCTTCCGCCCCCTGCTGCGCTTGCCTTCTCTTGGAATCTCTCCGTTAGCCGGAAGGACCAGCGGTTACCTTGCCTTCGCATAACATGCCCTGCCCGTGCCCATTTATCCCTCTTGATTTCGAGCACGATGTCATTAACCCGCGTTTGTTCCATCACCCAGTCTGCCCGCTCCCGGTCTCTTAAAGTTACATACATGTATACATGTATGTACACATGCATGTGCATGTGTGCGAGCCTTATTCGGGCAATTTTCTTGGTGATGTAGCTGTCAAACCGGAAACTAAACCAGAAACACGACTATTTACGCATGCTACAACAGGCAAACGTCCTCTTTCCCATCAACTGCTTGAGAACAGGTGACGATAAAATTTGCTGTTTCAGTTAAATGCAAGATTTTCATATTAAGTATGTTCCAGCAAAAATATTTATTTTCATCAAATTGCGCAAGATATCGTTCATCAAGACCAGCTTATTAGGCACATTTATTATCGGAGGGATATTGAATGGTACGCACTAGGTCAACCACCACGATGTGTCACTTCCCGACAGTAGTAAAATAACAGGCTATAGAGCGGAAAAAGCTGCTGCGGCTAGAGCGCACATAAGTTTTTGTGACCTTACTTGAAGTGCACTCTAAGAAAAAAAAAGATTAAAAGGGGTCGCAAGGTTAGTCTTTTTTTGGAGACTGACTTGCCACAACAATTAGCCCTTTTCGGGACTAACTGCCAAGTGTCTCTTTATGCTCTCAGAAAGGCGTGCAGCAATTAGTCCCCCGGAGCAGCTGTTGAGAGAAAAAGTGCAAGTGGAGTGCAATTTCTACACTAATTTAGAGCTGGATAGTTTGCGACAGCCCTTGATATATATGTAACAAGGTAGGAAACAAAAATAAACGCTCATTAAAATACCAGCATTTGAGCCCACAACTGAATAGGAATCGCGCACGGATATGACCAGGGCACTACAGCAGACTGTCCGGAAGAGGAAATAGAAGAATTACATACGAAGCACACATTGCTTGAGTACCGCTCCGTGTTTTAAGAAACGTTTTTATGTTAGGAGCAAAGGATGTTGATTCTGCTTTCAAATATTTTTGCGAGAGGCTACGCTAATAATAATTGGTTTTTTGGAGGAAAGGAAATCGCGCAGTATCTGTCTCATATATCGTTGGACACCTGAACCGCGCATTAAGGGAACGGATAAGGAGGGAGTGAAAGAAGAAAGGAAGAATGAGGTGCCGTAGTGGAGGGCTCCGGAATAATTTCGAACACCTGGGGATCTTTAACGTGCACTGACATCGCACAGCACACGGGCGCCTTAGCGTTTTTCCTCCATAAAAACGCAGCCGCCGCGGTCGGGTTCGAACCCGGGAACTCCGGATCAGTAGTCGAGCGCCCTAACCACTGAGCCACCGCGGCGAGGATACGCTAAACCTCAAAATCCCGTTTTCGGACAAAAAAGAAGTGCCCTGTCGTGTGTACCTTGCGGCCTCTACTTCAAAACCTCAAATTTTTGTTTCATTTTCGTTTTTATTTAAAAAGGTGGTCTTATCTGTAGCAGCTGGCAGCTGCACATTGCGGCCTCTTGAAAACGAATATAGAAGGCCGTGTTCGCTTCGTATTATTCTTTTTTGTTACTGGTGGTCAGCGGCGGCGGAAAATTGACTGTTGAATCGACTGCTGAACTGAAAAGGGAATTGAAATGAAACACCATCACCTTTTTTTGTAAACACAAGAAATAAAACTATATACACTTCCCTCACGCAAAGCCTGTCAAGTCGAATACAACACGTACTCAATGTTGTGGTACTTGTTTGCACACTTTCTCAGCTGTTAGTCGCTTCGGTGACACGAATCACTTTTCTCACTCAAAACGAATTCGCTTTGGCGCCGACAGCGGCGGTGCTCTCACTGGCCTTATGGCTGGTTCACACTTGTGCATTCGGCGGCAAGAGCAAGCGAAATGCACCGCCTCCGATATGCTGTCTCGTTCGCATTTCCCGGCCATCATGTCGTCGCTCATGACGTGCACTGAAATGTTAGAAAATATTACAAATCTGCGCTGTCTACGTAATGAGCGCATGCTCGCTTACGTACGCTAAACGCAGGTATTTCCAGCAAAATTACTCCATTCCTCACATTCCCACATTTAGTTCAGCGTGCGCGAACAGAAAGGCAACGATAAGCGCAGCCTAGTGGCACCATCTGTTTGTTAGGACGGCAACAGTTTTTGGCAACAAACAAAGCCCTGTTTTAAGCCCTCGAGCGGCAGAATCATTACCGTAAATGAAAAATAAAGCAAAGTTACCAAATTCAAAGTTAAACAATGGTTTTTGAGGAAAGAAAATAATGCAGTAATTGTGTCACATATCTCGGTGGACACCCGAATCGCGCCGTAAGGGAAGGGAGGAAAGTAGGAGTGAAATAAGACGAGAAAAAATGGCTGTGGTTTAGCTCTGGTTAAACAGGTAGGTAGCAAGAGCTAAAGGCTATGGCTACGCTTAGGCTTCGCTTGTGGTTAAGCTTGTTATGGTGATGGATTTACTGGGTTTATCTCTGTGTATGCTTAGAGAAAGACACATGGTTAAGCAATGGTTTCAACATGGTTTCATTACGTCTTCTATCAAGGGCTTCCTTCAGAGATACCGAACTCGACGCATTGTCCTCGGCCGTTGTGGATTGGCTATCGGAAGCTAATGGGCTCGTCTAGCCGCGTCGTCATTACGGCGCTTGTCGAGACGTTCAGCACGCTCCCTTTTCGGTCTCTTTGGCTCGCTGCCTCCTCCTTGTTTCATTCCGACGGAGAAGCCTGGCTTCCTTCAGCTTAGACCACTCTAGCCTCCGATCTCAGCAGGCGATGGTGGCTCCGGTAGACCGTACATATATACACCTCTCCTGCGGCGCATGCGCACAGCTGCTGCTACTAGGTTCACCGCATGAGAGCGTCTCTGCTCTGACGTCATGCGCATGCGCACAGCTGTTGAGGTGAGCGGCGCGGCGCCGAGCGGAGGTGCCTGGCGGCTGCTAGGCAACGGCTCAAGGTCAAGTGCGAAAACGGCTTAAAAAAAGATCACACGAGGAGGAAGCGGCTCGCGTAGTGCTACTTTCGCAACAAAAGAGGTGCCGTAGTGGAGGGCTGCGGAATAATTTCGACCACCCAGGGATCTATAACGCGCACTGACATCGCACAGCACACGGGCGCCTTTGCGTTTTGCCACCATCGAAACGCGGCCGCCGCGGTCGGGATCGAATACGGGTACTCCGGCTCAATAGCCGAGCACACTAACCAGAACACTCATATATTTTCTTATAGGCCAACTGAGTCGAAACAAAAAACCGGTGCCATGCTTGTCCCTACGGGATTCTAATTTCATCCCCCTTTACACTCTTTCCCATCAGTTACTTCGTTGAGCTTGAGCACGGCATGAATTTGGAGCAGGGGGAGTACCGTGTGCAATCGTAGCTTCTAAGGGGGGTTTAACGATTAAGGTTGTCTTTACTCCCCCGTAGGCCAGCTTTTTCTCATATTGTGGTATTCTGGTGTCACCGTCCCACGATAGTCTACTTCGATTCTCGACGATTTGTCCAGGTGAGCGAAAGTATTCCGGAGACCTCCACTACGCCAGCTATTTCTCCCCTTCATCATTCACTCCCACCTTCCTTCCTTCACTTACGACGTGGTTTGTGTGCCCACCGAGAGTGAAACATTTACTGCACCATTTCCGTTCCTGAGAAAACAAACCTAAATTTTAAATTTTTAGAGGCAGCATGGGTGAAGGAGCCAGGATGGAAGCAGTGTAAACAGGAGCAACAATGAAGAAGTGCGCCCATCTCGTAGTGAGAAATGTTGCTCGTAGCGACCCAAGTGGTTCCAACACACAAGTTTTAAACCAGTGGTGGATTCCAGCCCAGCACTTTTGAAAGCCGTCTGTCACTACACGTTAATTATTGCAGCGAAGCTCATTCTGTTTACTTCATTTCGTTTCAGGTGTTCTTAACACTTACTTAAAGTTACGCTAGTGACAGTCTTAGGAGCAAGTGCATAACAGAACGCACTTTCTAGAGCAATGCATTGCTCAACGAGGACTCGATTCATAAATAGATAAAGGGTGTAGGAGCTTTTTGTACAATCCCATTTTTCTCTTGCAAAAGCACTTTCGCTGAACCACGACAGATCGAGCATGCATGGTCAGGTCTACGACTTTACAGACAAAAATAGGTAATGGTGAGGGAGCGGTATGCTCATATGCAAGCGTACAGTCTTAAAAAAAAACTCGCGCGAGTTACTAAGAGCACTAGTAACAACTGTCGTCAACACCTATCTGTTACAGTTACTAGGTTGCTACTAATTGTTTACTACCGCAAACGGAGTGCACGTAGTAACTGCAGCCATTACTATGAAATGTTAATGAGGAAGCGCTCAATAAATGAACAAACATTATGTGCAGGAGCTTCTGGGTGAAAATATGTAATATTTAGAACACAGATTTTCATGACCTGCCTGCCTTATATAAAGTATTTTGCATGCTATATGCCCCGCAGGTTTCGAAAATGGTAGTAATTAAAAAAATAAGGGGGTCCTTGTTTAAGAGGAATATTAACAGCGCACCTTATAAGTAATATTAGTTAGCAGCGAACACGCACTACATTCTGTTGTATAGACAACTAATTTAGTCGGCTGCCATTAAGGCAGCTTCAGAAGCGTTGATCAACTTATATGACAAATCCCATGACTTCAAAATGAATGTTTATCCAACATTTGTAGCTATATGCATGCAACTAAAAAAATAAAGGACGGCCAAAAGTGAGGTCTGTAAGCTCAATCAGCACACAACATTTGAGAGCTCGAAACTAATTCCAATTCAAAGTACAGGACAAGCACCTGAGACGACTGAAGTTGAGTGGGCTTGATAGTTCTTTGCTCTAGTCTTGCAGACCTCATAAGACCAGTGGTGTGACTGAAACGTTAGTTGTCAAAACAGTCAAAAGAAGAAACAAAGAACCGCAGTACATATACATGCCGGCAATCTGTGCCTAAAGAGGGAGGCGGCGTATTTCAAGGACAATGGCATCCAGCATTGCATATGTGGAATTGTTCAGAGTTTGGGAAGAAACCTCCCGCACCGGTACACGGACTGAAAATACCTCGAGCATGCCGGGGCAAAGTCTTCACTCCTCACAGGCTTAGGTTTTGTTGTTGGGATAAAAGTTTCCGAATCTATGCTGGACAGGTCAAAGCTCTCAAGGAACTGGTTCCGTCCTGCTAAGGCCTTACAGGGGTTCTTGAAGTATCGATTCCGTGACGCTATTGCTTTGACATTTTAGTGTTTTGCCTCATACTGCGTGCACCAAAGCTGCTTTAGCGGACCTAACTGGTTAATCAGCCTTGGATAATATACCACGAAATAGAGCTTGGGAATCATTTTGCGTGCGTAAAGCCAAAGCAGATAAAAATACCCAATGTCGGCTTGCAGACATGCAAGGTAGTCATTTAGAATTTTGTCGGCATATATCAAGTCTGCAATTCTCCGCAGAATGTATCTTGACGCCAGCGCTTGGGAAGACGAACGCGCTGATCAAGAAGAGAACGAAGTGTTGAGGAAGCGCTCTCGTCCAGGGCTACGCCGCTACTGACTCTACGCCAACGCCAACGTGACATCTGGTGGAGGTGCTGGGTTCGTTGTTCATTTACCGTACGCCCCCTTAAAGCCGCAGTTCAAGTCCCGGAGAAATACCTAAGGTAGACACGCCAGTCCACGAGGGCAGTCACCGATTGCAAGGCTTATCTCCCGAATTTGGACTACTCCCTTCTAATCCACCCCGAAGAGCTCCCACAATGAATACCAACCCAGCTACAGTTTCGACTGTCCTGCTCCACCACCAGCGTGAGCCCCCGAATTTCCACGGCCAACCCCACGAGGACGCCGAAGACTGACTGGACCAGTACGATCGGGTGGCCATCTACAATGACTGGGGCACTGACTGCAAGATGCGTCATGTTTATTTCGTCCTCGAAGACTACGCGAGGACCTGGTTTATCTACAACGAATCTGGCCTTCGAACGTGGGATACGTTCAACTCCGAGCTTTTCCAAGTGTTCAAGGACAGCACATTACGCAAGGAGAGGGTTGACCTGCTTTTGCGTGCCCGACATCAACTCCCCAACGAGAGTATGACGGTGTACATCGAAGAAATAAAGCGACTCTTCCGACGTGCGGACCCAAACATGTCCGAGGAGAGGAAGGTAAACCTCCTGATGAAAGGGGTTATGGAGCAGCTGTTCGCCGGCCTGTTTCGAAGTCCTCCAGTGAATGTAACTGACTTCATAAAGGAGGCGAGCTCCATCGAGAAGTCTCTTGACATGAGGGGCCGACAGTACGGGCGCCCAACAGCATCGATACACACGGCCACTGTGGAGGGAGGCACGATGAACTCGGCAGAATTTCTACGTGAGATAATCGATCCATTGTGCGCGAAGAACTGGCGAAGCTCTTTCCGGCTAAGGTAGAGCCTCAGGTTGTCATACTTGCTGATGTTGTTCTCGAGGAGGTACAACAAGCTTTAAGCACGAGCAGGCCACTACCACTCCCAGACCCGGTACAGCCGCAGCACCATGATCTCAGCTACGCCGCCATCACACGCCGTTTTATTCTTTCCCAGCCGAACCCACGTTACGATGCACCTGCTTCCGCCGCTATGCGGAGTCAACCTGTCTATCCGAATTCTCCACAGCGCCTAGGACGACGCAGAACGGGTATCTGGAGAGCACCAGACAATCAGCCGCTGTGCTACCATTGCGGTGAGGCTGGACATGTGTGGCACCGCTGCCCATACAAAGAGATGGGTCTTCGAGGATTCCCCGTCGGCTGTCCTCGTCCGACGTGTGGAGAACGACCGCTGGAGATCGTGGATTACATCTCGCAAGCGGGCTCAGCACAGCGTCGCTTCTCTCGATCACCATCTCCTCGTCGCTACAGTTCTCCAGGACGAGACCAGTCTCGGAGTTCCCATAAGGAAAACTAGATGCAGCAGCTTCTGGAGGCATGGCTACCCAACGACAAAATGTGCAAGATCCTCCATCGCCGCAAGACAGTTCCAGTTCACACACAACGCCGAATGCCCTAGCTGTACCGGCGACTCATCAGTCAAAGTGCCTCAAGACAAGCCGATGTCCTCACGTATTCCTCAGTGACCACGACGCCTTTCCTCAATGCCGGACTCCTTCCAAGCACTGCAGCCGAGACCGAATGCCTCGACATCCCCAAAGTGAGACGCTAGCAACAGCCGACTTACAGATTTCGGTCGATGGCGCCGATGTAATCGCGCTTGTGGATACTGGCGCCGATTATTCTGTGCTCAGTGGAAAATTTTCGGCGGCACTGAAAAATATCACAACCGCTTGGGACGGCCCACAGAGGCGTACTGCAGGGGGCCATTTGATCACGCCAACAGGAACATGCACGTCGCGGGTAGCCGTGCAAGGCCAAACATTTCTGGCAACGCTCGTAGTGCTAGCCGAGTGCTCTCGGGACGTCATACTCGGCATGGACTTTCTGACTGAAAATGGTGCCGTAATTGATCTGCAGTCGCAGTCCGTCAAGTTCTCGACAGAGAAGGCCATATCTGTCGATAGTTTTCTCCCAGCGGCGCTGCACATTCTAGACGAACACGTGACCGTGCCTCCACGTTCGAGTGTAATGGTAACCGTCGGCTCAAATAACAAACGGCAAATTGAGGATGTCGTGTAAAGCAAGCAATTGTTGCTTCTGGACAGAAGACTTTCCGTCGCCAGGGCGGTTGTCTTCCTCGAAGTTAGGAAGGTGAACGTTCTTCACACAATTTTCAGCAACGAACACCAGCACGTTAACAAGGGGACGGCTGTGGCATATATTGACGCTCTTAGTGAAACTAGGTATGTGCACAGTTTAACGACTGCTTCAACGACTGAGCCTGATATACCTCCTGGTGTTCAGTACGACATTAACCCAACCCTGCCGCTCAAGCATCGCGACAAAGTACGCGAACTGCTCGATCGCTACCGTGGTGCCTTCGCGTCATCGTCACGCGTCGGGCGGACGCATCTTGCGAAACATCGCATAGTTACTGATGAAAATGTTCCGCAACTCCGGCAGTCATCTTATCAAGTGTCCACTAAAGAACGTGACGCTATCAGCACACAAGTAAAAGAAATGCTCGCCAACGACGTTATCCGACCTTCTAGGAGCCCGTGGGCGGCACCTGTCATGTTTGTGAAGAAGGACGGCACCTTACGATCCTGTGTTGACTACCGTCTGCTAAACAGCATCACCAAAAAGGGTGTGTACCCGCTACCCAGAATTGACGATGACTTGGACCGCTTATGCAACTCCAGATATTTCTCCTCCATGGACCTGAAGGCTGGATGTTGGCAAATTGAGGTAGACGAGAAGGACCGCTAAAAACGGCATTCATCACTCCTGACGGCCTGTACGAGTTCCAGGTGATGCCATTTGCTCTTTGTTCGGCACCCGCGACATTCCAAAGACTCATGGATACCGTTCTTGCGGCTTTCAAGTGGCAAATTTGTCTGGTCTACCTAGACTACGTCATCGTGTTTGCCCCGTCTTTCAAGGAGCACCTGCGTCGCCTCGAGGAAGTATTGCAGGCCATAACGTCATCAGGGGTTACTCTGAAAGCCGAAAAATGCCATTTTGCAAAAGAAGAGTTAAACTTTTTAGGCCATGTCGTGAACTACGAAGGAGTCCTTCCAGATCCCGAGAAAACATCCGCCATTGCCAATTTTCCACCGCCGCGTGATCAGAAGAAAGTTCAATTCCTCGGACTATGTGCGTATTACCACCGCTTCATGGAGAATTTCTCTAACATTGTCTCACCCCTTACTGATCTGACAAAGGCGCATGTGCCGTTCAGGTGGGAACCACCACAGCAGATGGCGTTTCAAGAGCTTCAACGCCGCCTGCAGTCACCCCCTCTGCTGGCGCACTTTGATGAACTTGCAGACACCAGGGTCCACACCGATGCAAGCAACGTTGGTTTGGGCGCTGTCCTAGTTCAAGTTCGGCGGGATTAACCACCTGTCATCGCCTATGCGAACCGCGCACTATCGAAGACAGAAGCCAACTACTCTGCCTCTGAAAAAGAATGCCTTGCCATCGTGTGGGCAGTTTCAAAGTTCAGACCATACCTTTATGGCCGCTCTTTCAAAGTAGTGACCGATGATCACCCACTATGCTGGCTTACTAACCTCAAAGATCCCTCCGGGCGCCTCGCACGATGGAGCCTTCGACTCCAAGAGTTCGATATCACCGTAATTTACAAATCCGGTCACACCCACGCAGACGCCGACTGCTTATCTCGTGCTCCCGTGCAAGCCGCTCCAGACGACGCCGCTGATGATGATGAATTCTTCTTGAATGCAATACATGCCAACGATTTCGCCGAGCATCAACGCACCGACCCCGACCTCCACGACACCATTCGTTATCTTGAAGGTACCAGCAGGAGAGTTCCTAAAACCTTCAGGCGAGCTTTGTCGTCTCTCTGCATATGAAACGGTGTTCTGTTCAAGAAGAAGAGAGTGCTCTTGGACAATGTCACCAAACATGAGTCCAAAAAACCTGAACAAACACCATTTCAGCGATGCCGTGCCCTTTAAAGAGCCTTCACCTTTCACAATGCAGTTCTCGGGAACTTTGGGTTTGTACTTTCTATCCTATGGTCCGAAAATAAATGTTGTAGCTCTTTCTAGGTCGGAGTAGTTTAACACGGCAGAAAATTTGAGGCCTTGCAGTACCTGTTTGATGGCGTGAGGCATGGATCCCTCAAGCAAGCCGTGCATAAGGTCAGGAGATAGTTGTAGAGTAACGTCCAAGTATTCGATACTTAACAAAGGCAACTGAGTTTTGAACGCGCAAACTGCAGTGCTTAGGGGGCGGTTGACATCTGCATCTTCCACGTGGGTTTTGTGCAAACTCCCACTTCTGGTTTGCACATCTTTCTCATGGAAGACATATCAGCAGTACCGTGCCATTCCCAAGGTTTTGGGAATGAAACGGTACAAAAACAACACGGGCGCCCTCTGTTAAAACAAGTGAATCCTCCTAGCCTGTTCATTGAGAGGTTGTCCCCACAGAATGCCATGAAAAGAGCGCTGACCTTCACAACAGCCGCACATTTCTGTACAGTAAAACTACCTGTGCGCAAAGCTTACACTTTGGAGAGTAGCGGTTTCCAAATTGAAACTATTCCATGCTTTGCAACAAGCTTGTACTTTGTTATAAATGTTACATGTATAGTGCTGTAGCAACCCACGCGGCCGGCTCTAGCAAAATGCCGAAGAGGCCGAAGTTTCCCCAGCACGCGCTGGAGAAGGCTCGGGACCATGGCCAGGGCCGAACGCACCCGCCGCCGCTCCGCTGCTATATCTTCTCCGACAGCCCTCAATAAAGGTGGCCACGGTCGCCTTTCTGGCGACCTCCACATTCGGATGACCTAGGACAGCCTGAACGCTCTCACAACCGGAGCACCGCAGCTGTACTACCTTCGAGGTCCTGCCTCGCGAAGGACCTACCGCAAGCTGAGTGGCGCCTGATCGCGCCCCAGGACCCGCTGCGTGTAGAGATGTTTTCATTGCGCCCGCGCAGCCCCAATGCATGGTTCGCGCAAGTGGAGGCCTAGCTATACGTCGACAGTATGTCGTCCGAGATTTGACGGTTTCTCCTCGTGAAGTGGAAGCTCCCCGCCAGCGTCTTTGACTAGCTTGACCTTCTGCCTCCGGACGGCCATCCTTTCGATGGACTAAAACAAGCGTTTTTCAGTTTTTACGGCGTTCCACTCCTCCAACCCGCTCCCAGTAATCCGCCACCTAGTGCAGCACCGGAAGCCCGTAAAGCTGAAAGCACCCGTCAGACAGCGGCTCCAGATCAGCCTTGATCGCATATTCCAGTGAGTACTGTCGCGCTTTTACCGGATGAGGTACCACTCGCCGAGCGCCCCATCTCTTCGACTGGTTCTTCGACCTGTGGATCCCCGTCGCCTTCCACGCACAGTTCGTCGGCACCTCTGTCCCTGCCTCCGGCGCAGCCCACTCTGCCTCCTGACGACAAGGAACGCTCTGCAGCGGCATGCCTGTCGTGTTTTTCGGCATCATCGTCTGCCTCGTCAAAGCAGCCAACAGCTCAACAGGCGTCCGTGGCGACGTCGACGCCGCGGCACGTTGATGCTAAAGAGCTCTCGGCAAATCCTGAGATTCCTAGCCACACCACCAGCCCCTCCAAAGGTCTGAAACGCACTAAATGTCTACCGACGCAGGTTATGAAGGGCAAACCGGTGACAGCAATACCAAGCACGGCGATTGTCAGCCGCCCTCGCTTGCGTACAAAGGACCCTGAAACGGTGCCTGCGCCCTCCCTCCCGCCATACGAGGCCACTGATGTGGGCCCTTCTTGCTCCCAATGGGTGTTCGCATCTTCCAAGAAGCCTGACACCAGTGGCTCGGCCGCCACCAAACGCAGATTCAACGGGATTCCATCGCACACAACCTCTCATGCCATCCAGCCAGCCCAGCTATTTCTCAGCTTCGCACCTCGCTGCGCCTTCCGGAGCCGCCCGTCTGATTACCGGGCGGCTCGGACCGTCAACAGCTGCACGGTTCTCGGGACCCCCGACACACCTGTCAATATCTGCTGCGCCGTACCTCATGCGCTAGCCGCCAGCTGCTGCACCAGAACGTCTGGTGCTGGGTCCACAGATTGTCTCACCTTCTTCACCTGCCCCTAAGCGTCCCTTGACGCCGCCCGAAAGTTCGGTCGCAACGCCACAGCCAGGGTCGGACCCCGGACGCCCTGCACGGACCTTTGGACACGTAACGACTACTCGTCTAGGGTGGGGGGAGCCCTGTAGCGACCCACGCGGCCGGCTCTAGCGAAATGCCCAAGAGGGCGAAGTTTTCCCAGCACGCGCTGGAGAACATTCAGGACCTTGGCCAGGTCCGGACGCTACCGTCGCCGCTTCGCTGCTACGTCTTCTCTGGCAGCCGTCAATAAGTGTGGCCGCGGTAGCCTTCCTGGGCGACCTGCACAGTACAAAGCTGACACCAGCATTTTGCATGGATGCTGGGCACGCTGAAATATACAAGCCATTTGTGGACGCCGCGTTTTTATCCCAGCGGGTTAACAATTTAAATTTTCCGAGAATTTTCAATGTGAGTGACGATTAATAACAGAGTGATCCGCAATTTTTAAAGCACATTGAGACGAGCCGAGTGGATCTGCGCAGTTTTACAGTTTACAGTGCTTGTCAAGAAACATTTTCTTAAGTCATGGCTATGCTTTAGGACAGTGAGATTTTGTTTTTGTTTTTGTTTTGCTTATGTTTTACACTGTATATTGCCACACTCAGGATTCTGGCCATCTTTATTTAGGAGCACTTAATAACATAATAAAAATGCACAGGATTCCTCATTCTGTTCATTGATTTTACAATTGCAACATTTTCATTTTAAGGGACGGAGAGGACAAATAAGTTGTCTTTGCCTACTTAACAATAAATAAATCAAGAAAATAGGGTGCAGCAAAAAAAGAGAACCCTTACCAAACGAGTACTTCTATAAGTTAAAAAAACGAAATAAGAAATAGGTGCTACTGAAAACTCCGTCTCCTCAGAAAAAGAGCCGCATGTCTTTTTTTCACGTCAACGCACAGACCCTGCGCAATAAAGGGGACGAGTTCGAGTCTTTCCTTTTCACCTAACCTCCACTTCAACATAATAATGGTTACTGAAACTTGGTACCAAAATATCGGTGAAGCCTTACTCTTGCCAAACTACAACACATATGCCCAAAATCGTATTGATAAACGAGGTGAGGGCGTGATGTTAGCGACAGAAAACAAATTTAAATGCAGCCTTCTTGTCGATTTCACGTTAACTCATGATGACTATGGAATACTCTCCTTACAAAGTGGTAGAAACATCTTTTCTGTATTTTACCGACCTAAAAAGCAACTTCTCGAATTTCGCCTGCTTCCTTTATGAATACCTCCAATGGGTCACAGAGAACAACCTTAACCTTGTTTTAGGGGGTGACACAAACATAGATTTTCTATCACAGTCAGCTAATAAGTTCGAGGCTGAGTCGATATTTCTATGCAATGGCTTTATTAACGTTATAAATGTCCCCACACGATTACAAGCAGCGACCGCAATCGAAGTCTTTTTTACTAACTCCCCACCGATTCGCCTGAACTCAGAAGTAATCAATGGCCACATAAGTGACCATCTTCCAATATACCTGGTTATCGAGAGTCCCCCTCTTCTAAAAATCGTATGCTTCCAAGTATTACACACCGAAGCATTAATCGTGACACACTGAATCACTTTAGGGCAGCCCTATCAAATTTTGACTGGAGCGTTGTGCAAAACAAGGACCCAGAAGATGCTTACAATGTCTTTATTACCATATTTAAATCCATATATCAACAAAGCTTTCCTCTCGTAACTTCAAGGAAACCCCACAAAGCTCGCAAAGCATGGATAACCGCTGAATGCCTCAAAATGAGAAAACCGAAATAAGACCTTTACAACCGTTTTATCCAAACCAGGTCACAGATAGCTTTCAACAATTTAAAACATACCGGAACAAAGTTACGTCTGTTCTTAGACAGGCAAAAAAAGAGTACATGGAAAGTCTGTTCAACCAAGACTTATTAAAAAGGAGCGATCTTGTGTGGCAAAACATTAACCAAATTTTAAATCGAGGTACAACTGTTCCCTGTAACTTTAAATTCTTGTCAACAATGAAACAATGAGTGGATGACGACTAGCAGATGATTTAAATAATTATTTTGTGTCACAGGCACACGTGAGCTACAATATTAAGAATATGAAGTGTACTGACTCGCGGGTTTTTGGCAGTACTTTGTTGTCTCCAACGGATGCGAATGAAATCAAAAATTGTCTCCTACTTTGCGTAACAGCAAGTCGTATGACATTGATGACCTCAAAATTTCACCAGTAAATTATGTCGCTGATGTAATTAGTCCTATGTTAGAATTTTTTTTCAATAGCTGAATTGAACACGCAGTGTTCCCCAAGAAAATGCAGTTTGCCAAGGTCACAGTTATTCACAAAGGTGGAGACAAAAACAGTCGGTCTAATTATTGCCCAATATCTATTCTACCTGTTTTTTCAAAGTGCTTTGAAAAGATCTTGTTCAAACAGATATCAAGTTTTTGTGATAAATATGGCATTTAACGCCCAGTCAGCATGGGTTTAGGAAGAACCTTTCGACGGAAACCGCGCTGCTGACACAAAAAAAGCTCATTCTAGAGTCATTCGAGCAGAAACTTCTACTCTTGGCATATTCATCGAATTTTCAAAAGCGTTTGACCGCATAAACCACAAAATAACTTTAACTAAGCTCGAGCATTACGGTTTCCGCGGACAGTTCCTTGACATAATTCAGTCTTCCTTAAATTCTCGAGCGCAGCAAGTAAAAATAAAAAATGATTTATCTGATATTAGACACATCGCTTCAGTTTTTCCGCAAAGTAGCCTCTTGGGACCATTGCTGTTTCTTATTTATGTTAATGACATCGTCTCTATTGTTAATCTTCGAACCTTTGTGATTTACGCTGACGACACCACTTTATTCTTTAGAGCTGCACAGCTGCAAGATCTCGAGAAACAAGCCACAAAATGTTTAGAGTTACACCAAGAATGGTCTCAAAATAATTTATTAAACATAAACGCTGCAAAAACGAAGGCCGCGCTTTTCAGGCCTCGTAACAAGTTGACAAATATGCCACCACTCTGTTTAAGGATCGGTACGTCACTCATCGAAACTGTTCCTGCGGTAAAAAGTTTAGGTGTTATTTTAATGAGCATTTTAGTTGGAATGATCACGTCGACATGGTGATGAACAAGCTGTCAAGGGTTGTCGGTATTTTGTTCCGACTGAGATATTTCATGCCGAAGAATATCAAGGAAATGCTTTATAGTGCACTGTTTTCCTCTCTTGTAAATTGTTGTTTTTTGGTGCGTGGGTACCACGTGTTTACAAATATTAACCGCTTGCATCTTCTTCAAAAGAAAGCTGTTCGAAATATTATGAATGCTCCTCGACTAGGATACACCGAACCGATTTTCAACGAACTTCGAATCATCCGCTTGCCACATCTGTACGAAGCTTTACCTCTACAGCGATATAAAGCTAGTGTTAATCCCAAAAACTGCAATATACTAAAGATGTCAGAATTACGATGCAAACAGCCAAAGTACCTTACACGAGCGACACCCAAACGGTATGTGCCTAGGATGCGAACAAATTATGGTTATCAAATGTTGAGCTACACTTTCCCACACCAATTAAATAAGGAGTCCGAATTAATGTGCAGCAAATGCCAGATTTGTTATTTTTTGTTCATCTTTGTTCATCTTATTCTGGAAGTGCTATCATGTTGTGTACCACTGCAATGCCTTTGTGGGGTGCGTCGGCCTCGTCAAGCCTTCTTAATGGCTTTTTGTCGGCGCACCCAACATCGGCATGATGTTAAAAAACATTATTCTGATTTTGATTCTGAAATACCTTACTGCCGCTTTGCCCGACGCGATGAACTGTTAGAGTTAAGTCGATGCAAAGATTCATTCAGAATTACGCCGGAGTCCAGGAGACGGTTGAGGAGCTCTTGCAGACACCAGGTTTAGTGACCGAAAGCAGCAAGGCTATTTTTAGAGGTTACGATCGGCTTTTGCAGACAATTGAAACCTTGTTAGGTATCCACATTTTCGTAGCTTTCTTTGGCCTTCTGAATAATTAGCAAGTGCTCTCCAGAGCACAACATAATGCGCCACAGGTGCGAAAAAGGCAGCAGAGGCTCTGCGAGGCGATCTCGAAGTTCTGCTCTGAAACTGCGTTTGAGAAGCTGTGGCAGCACACGATCATAACAGCAGTGCGCCTAGGCCTGAAGGAACCTCGTATGTCAAGGCTGACATAACCTCCAGCGAGGTATGAGATGACTGATAGATTTGTCCAGCCAGTTGCACTTGACGCTAGGGCCGCGCTGCGCAAAGAGTATTTCTCTACTGCCGACTGAATGATAAGTGAAACAAAGCAGCGTTTGCAGCAGCCGGGCATGGAACAACTCGTAAAACTAAAAGACATCTTAACCAGCGCCGTTGGAGGTAGTTGGTATACAGCAGATTAACTAGAGGCGGCTTTGGGAGTGCATGCAGTTGGTTTTTACCAGTGCAGACTTTCGGCGCAGTTTATGCTATTATCAACTTTTCTAAAGGCTGCTGATTCTACCACAATTCTGGGCATTTTGGAGATCCTACGAAGGAATCGCAAAACATTCGCGAGTTGATAGATCAGGTCGTGAGGTATGTTCAGCTTCTATTTTCCATACCAGCGCCTGTCCCTTCTGGGGAACGCTCTTTTAGTGCTCTGCGCAGAATCAAAACGTATTTGCGCAACCGTGCGACTCAAAAGAGGTTATCGCATCTTTTGATTTTTCTTATACACAAAGAAAGAACGGCGCTCCTAAGTTTAGACTATGTCATCAGGGAGTTTGTGAGCCGAACAGCCAAGCGAGCAGCAACCTTTGGTCCCGCCTAAGCACCTAGAAAGAGCAGCACAGTCCGAAATGTCTGCTACTTGCGTGCATTATTGGTAACTGTATACATGTACCGTAGTGCGCTTGCTTGTATTGTGGTATTTACCTGTTGTTTTATGTTATGATTTTCTTCATGGGCGAATGCCTAATTATGTAAATTTGTCAAATGTCAACATATATGCGCGCACTGAAAATTCATTTTGTAATTTTTTTTTCTTGTTAAGGCTTGAATAATATGCACCACCTAGCGATCAAAGAAACAGTGCATAAGGAATACTTTTCTTTTTGACGCAGGCAATTGTTTTCTCTCTAGCCGAACTTGAGGATTGTAATATCTGAAAAACCTACGTACATAACCAAGAAAGAAGTGAAAAAAAACTTGTTCGACCCCCCACCGCCCCCACTAAAAATATACTTCTGGCGTCCCTGCGCTTCTGTGCATATATTTATAACACCAACAGTCACCGAAACCACGAAAGGCATAACGAAATGTTCTTTTCAATTCTTTGGTGTTATCAACGGAATATTAGTAATGTAAATAATTTATAGCGGAAGGAAAATTGGTAACGACGTACAAGAAAAAAGTGAGATATTTCAAAACGTCCCTTATGCTGTCCTGAAAATAGTGCCTATCATCTACACCTTCTCTCAATGATTTAGAACGGTTCGTTTATTTAAACGCACTGTTAGGCTTTATCTTGTTTCAACTATTGGTAGTTGACATTTGTTCGTTTATTTATTGGCTAGAGCCAATATGTTTCATGTCCTCGGTGTTTTGTTATTTGCTTCGATATTCAAATTTATTTTTCAATCCGTCAAATGCATTGATTGGAGTTTTTTGTTGATACTGTAATGTAGCAGGCCAGCGCGGGCCCTGGGCAGGCAACCGCCGAAGAGGATAAATGCGGTTGTCGCCAATGCACAGGGCCTGCCTGCCGAACCGCCTTTTTGAACTAATTTGAAGCCGCGCAGACGCCGCCTTGATCGCTTCCTTGCCGCTCCCTTCTATTCTTTCCCCAGAACTCCCCACACCCCTTTACAACTGGTGCAGGTGCAACTGCATCCCCATTCTGGAACTTCGTAGTAGAACCTTTTCGCTGGCGTTCGCTATGCTCGACGAGCCCGGCCAGATGCCACCCGCCCTCCCCGCTACCATCACTGTCCAGGTACCACTCCGCAACGCGATCCCCCTCTCTTCCGCGGCCACTCCCATGAAGACGTCGACGATTTGCTTTCCATGTATGAGTGCGTGAGCCGCTATAATAACTGGGACGACAACGTTAAACTGTCGACTGTCGTCTTCTACCTGGTGGATGTTGCCCAGCAGTGGTTACGGAACCATGAAGCGGTCTTTCCGACTTGGTCAGCATTGGAGACTGCCTTTGCGGACGCATTCGTCTCGCCTCCCATTCGCACGCTTCGCGCTCAACAACGGCTCCGTGGTCGCGTCCAGCAAACCGGCGAGACATTCATTCGCTACGTGGAGACGTTGCACACCTTTGCCACCGCCTCAACCCGTCGATGTCCGAAGCATACGAAATTCACAGCATCACGAAGGGCATCGAGGATGACGCCTTCCAGATGCGGTTATTTTCGATTGCAGAACATCTTTATATTTTTTGAAACAAGCGTTCGGCCGTAGAAACCACAAGAGGTTCCTGGTATTCTGCCTTAGACAGCCGTCTACTAGACTCTCTTGGAGCTTGTGTTAGCAGTATTTTGTTAGAGCGTTTGTTTAACAGTACTGAATGACGTTTCGCTTCAAGAGCTTGGAATGGGCTGATACAGCGGGTAATAAAGCCTTTTTCGCTCGGGGTTCGTAATGCCAGCATGCGTGATCATTAAAAAATTGGCCTGAGCTCTAAATCCTTATAGAATTCTTCTCAGCCATTTCATGGGTCAACGTTAATGGTGTCAAATTTCGCATGAATGTGTGAAGCACATCACCGGCTGTTTGATGAATATCCGCGTTGGCGTTGTCATTTATGGTTGTCTTCTGCAAACCTAAACACTTTTGCTACCCTTTTTTCTTCGACATTTGTTGATATTCCTGTCTTGAGTGGCTAAAAAGAGGTCACTAAGTGCAGGAACAATGCTTGACCGTATGAAAAATCCGCGTTTTTGCAGATAAATGCGTTTGTTCCAGGTGGGAAAGGTGCATTTCAGGTACGCAGCAGGCAATTCCAAAAAAATCATGATCGGGCATTCCACAACTGTTCCGAAAGGAAATGGCCCCCAATCTGTCAATGGTCTGTTCAACACATGATAGCAGAGAATCTTGCGGTAAAGACTAAAAAAGGTGTTTTTATCTAAGCAGCTAAGACTTCAATTATATTTATCAGCTAAGACTTCAATTATTCAGTGATCACGTAAGCTGAGGTTATGAAACCCGAGCGAAAAAAGGTTTATTACCCCCTGGACCTGCTCATTCTAAGCTCGTGAATCAAAGCGTCCACAGGTACTGTTTAAGAAAAACACTCTAACAAAATCCTGCGAAAACATGTTCCAAGAATATCAAGCACTGCGAAGTAGACTGCTGTCTGAAGTGGGACACCCGGACACTCTTGTGATTTCTGTGACCGAGTGTTTGTTTTAAAAAAATTAGGAAATCCGGCAATCTAAGATTTAAGATTTGACAGGTGCGAATGCACGCAAGTAATTAACTGTTATTTCAAACATCCGTCAGGCTTCCCATAATCTGAAGAAGATTAGAAATCCTGTAGGAGTTGATGTATTTTATGCTCCAACTAAAACTATCAACTCTTTAAAAAATGTGCAAAAGCAAAGAGAAAAAATGTGCTCGATTCAACACAAAAATCAATTTGTCACCTACGATAAGGGTGTTGTATGTGGCGTGCCGTTGTCTTCCTGGCGCGAATACATTAGCGAGACAGGCCGATGCATAAACACCAGATTAAAGAACACAATGATGTAAAGGACGGCAACCAGGGCCAGCTCAGTTTGCACTGCCGTAAATGTGGGGAGGAATATACACGTCGTCGTGCCAAGCCATGCGTATCTGCGTTAAAGAGAAGCGGGATTGCTGCTTGGCGCCAAGATCAGCATGTTAGAGAGATAATCGAGGCGCTTAAGATTGCTTGTGCATGAGAGGGCTATGTAAGCACACCATCGCTTACATTGGCCACAAAAGAGCTAAGGTTTATAGATGTCTGGTTATTAGGACTCTGGTGCTATCACCATGTGCCATACTTGTTGGTGGTCATCCTTTGTTTCACTTTTCTCAATTTCTTTCCCTTTTCCGCTGGCTCTTCGTATTTGTACATATGCCTGACATCTTCAGCGGAATAAACAGTTGAAAGTCGACGCTGTTTGCTCTCTGTCTCGGTCATCATTCCTTACTTAATGTTATTCGCGCTTCCATGAAATAGTGCCTCTCCAGTACCTCATCTCATCCGTCGAGTCATCTAAGAGCAGATCACTGAGACGATTCCCCGTTCTTCGCCTGTCACGCAGGTGAGCGCGCCGCTCAAGTACGCTGAAGCTCTGGTACAACCGCGTCGCCCTACCGTCGCTGTTGCCTACGCTTCTGTGAAAGCCTATCCTTCTCGCTCCGCAGCCTTAACTGCACTATCGCCGCCATCTGCTCGGCTGGTGCCTCTGCTTCGCTGTCACACTCTTAACCCGTATCGCACATCGGATAACTGCCCTAACTGCCACGCTTATGATCTGCCCGGACACGTGGCCGGGCTCTGTCGCTAATGGCGGCCGATGCCTTAATTTTGGAGTCCTGCACGACCATATGGCTACGATACACCTGCGCCAACTTTCTCTGTCCTTCCTCCAGCGTGTCACTCCTCGAGTCTAGTCTTACGCAACCGGCCAGTCACATTCGTTTCGCCGCCGATCACTTTCTCCCTTGATCAGTCGTCCCCCGCCAGCTGCTGACGAAAACAAAGAGCCGCAGTGTCGGAGACAAGCACTGCACTTTTGCCGAACTTTAAACGTCCTTAGTTTTCCCCTGGCAATATGCGGTCTGCTCAAGTCGAAGGTATCGCCGTTTTTGCAGTCGTTGACGCCGGAGCTCTCGTGTCTATTCTAAGCGAGGCACCATCGTGGGCTTCCGAAGGTATCTGTGCCCATCACCAGCGTTTCCCTCCGCACCGAAACTTCACACCGATTTGGCCCATCTCCGCATACACTGCTTGAGTGACTGCTCAGGATAATTTATACTTTACTGCGTTTACCGCTCTTCCGCAGTGTTCTCACGATGTCATTTTAGGCTGTGACCCTTTCGACCCACCAGGCAGTGCTAGACTGAGTCCGTGCTTCCATCGCTTTGTATCCACTTTGTGACTTACACTCTTCCCCTCTTCTGACGTCCTCCTGCGCTCGGCCAAACTGTTCGTCGCTGCCGAAGTCCAAATTCCTCCGTTGTCTTATGCCCTCGTGCCTATTTTCTGCTACTCATGATGGCACCTTTCTCTTCAATCTGATGGAACCTGGAATGCATAGCAGCAGCCTACTGCTTCCGTTTGCAGTTCTGAAAATCCTTAGTGCCTGTATAGCGATTTGCGTGTCAAGCCCGTTTTCGTGCCTGTGTTCTGTACTCCATGATGATTGTCTTGCCCGCATTGTGTCATCCGACCCCGCCTTTACTGATCTGGTTACCGACGACACGTTTGTTTCACGTCGACACCATCAGCCCTAGATATCTTACGCCTGCCCCTGACTACCATACCCTGTTTTCGACCGCCATCGAGGGCAACCATTCTCCTGCCCAGCGTGATCACGTCGTCACCCTGCTTACAAATTTTCGTTAGTCGTTTGACTGCAGCCGACTTCTCGGCGCACATTCCCTGCCGTCCACAATATTGACATCGGTACGCATGCCCCATTACACTCACACCCATATCGCGTATCATCCGCTGAGCGCCAAGGCAACAATGCCCTCGTCGCCGACATGCTCGAGTGTGGTATCATAAAGGCTTCTCACAACCCGCGGGCCTCCCCTGTGGTTCTCCTTAAGAAAAAAGATGGCTCCATCTGGTTCTGCGTTGACTACCAACGGCTGAACAGGATTAATCGCCAAGACGCCTACCAGCTTGCCAATATCGATGACACTTTGAACTGTCTTTCTACAGGGGGCCGAGTTCTCGTCCTTAGATATACAATCAGGCTACTGGCAGGTCCCGATGGCGAAACCTGACTGCGCGAAAACAGCCTTTGTTACCCTAAACGGCTGATATGAATTCAGCGTCCTGCCATTTGGGTTATGCAACGCAAGTTTGAAATTCAATCAAATGATGGCCTTTGTTGCCTTGATGATACTGTCGTGTTTTTCCCGGGCTTTACTACGCATGTCCGTCGCCTAGAATGCATCCTTATTTATCTGGTTGCTGCTGGCCTGCTATATTACATTTCTGTGTTCATTCTTTTATAATCACTGCCCAACACTGCTTCTGTAAACGTATCTCAGCATTTTGTATCTTTACGTGGTGCCCAGAGCCCCGTCAGACAGTCTTATCGACGTTTGACTCTCGGATTCATGATTTTTGGTAATCCGAATAATAAAATTCTACTTTTCAACGCCATTGTAGAAAGATGGTGACATCGAGAAAACAGCCCACCGATCTTTTCTGCCTTGCCGGTGGTGTGTCGAATGGCGGAAAAATCTCGGCGTACGTGGCCTTGAAAGAAAACTATTTTCATTGCGAAGAGGTCACCGTTAATAAGTAGCCTCCGCCTGCAGCACGCGCCTCCAAGTGAACGTAACCTACACCACAAGCAACAAATCCGTGAGTTTTACACAGGGCCGTTCGTCTCTGCCTGGTAATGAGCGCGTTCATGCATCAGCCCGCGACCTCATCCTCCGGATACCAGCGGAAGGCGAGTCCAACGGAGACTGGGCTGAAAGTGTCCCACGTACGTACGCAAAATTACTACACCACCACAGGCACCCTCTCCAGTACACGCGAAGCTAACCCGTGAAGCAGCCGCCAAATGGCACCAGCTTCAAACTAAAACGTTCCACAGCGTAGCGCTTAGGTACCCTCAATGCACAACTTACAAAGAGCAATGACCCTCCCTTCGACACCCAAGACACCCAAGACATTATGATACTACGTGGGAACGCCCCAAGCACACTCACCAACGCTCCCATACCCAACACCTGTCCTTCGGAATGGGAAGCCGCTCTTTTCAATACAGACCAGCGCAGTGATCAACCGGGTATGCCTGTTCACGGCAGATGCTGAGGCTCTGAACTTAGTGCTCTGCCCGGCAAAATTACCCACGACGAAATAAAGTTTTCCAGTCTGTCAGTAGCGTGATCAGAGAGGCGCGTTTTATCAGTTACAGAAACTACAGAACAGCGGTTATATATTTTTTCATAGGTTTCACGGCAGATACTTGCAAAATAAATATGAAACACCCGTTTTGCGGCGCTGTAACCTATTTATAATCCCAAATTAATCAAAATATTAAAATTACTCGCGATTTAACGGTCATTTCTGGCGTCGTTATTGCGTGTGAGCCTTACATAGGCAGATTTATGGTATCAGGATTGGCGGCAATACAATGTTTCTTGCATGGGTTGGCTATCGTTGGGCATAAAACTTGAATATGGCGGCAATAATAGTAAGTTTCTGAATATAAACCCCGTAGAAATTCTGTAATAAAATGCCGCACTATTGTGAAAGTTTCCGGTCCTGTTGGTATATGATTTAAACGAAAATTATGAGCTTAAGACAGGACCGAGAAAAGGAGAACACAAGACAGTTGTCAGTCAGAGCTGTGGGTGTGTGTCTCTTATTCGCGCGCTGTTTTCGTTAAAAATGGGGCCAATAACGCGTAACACCAAACTTTAACTTCTGTAAATGTGTTGAACAAGTGAAAAAGGCAATAATTGAGTCGTTTATTCTGGGCACAGAGGACATTATCGCAGCGCAACTGCAAATTTAGAGGTATAATCTGCGCTTTCGGCCTAACAAAAGCCAAGCCAAATACGACTCCTCGTCCTTCCGGCATTCTCGCAGTGCATGAAGTGCTTTCTAAGAAACGCGAACAGACGGTGGCACCAGCTTTTCCTTTAGGTAATGCTTAGAAACTTAAGTTGCAGCTGCCAACCACTGCCCCATCAAAGAGCGATTGTTGTGTCCACTCGGCTAGGGAGCCAAGCAGCAAGCAGGTGTCCTTTTTTCAATTCGTTTTGAGAATCCTCCGTGGTAGCTCAGTCGTTTGGATGATCGCTTACTGAGCGGGAATACCGGGGTTAGAACTACGCCGCGGCGGCCACGTTTCGGTGCCGACGAAATGCAAAGGCGCCCGTCATGACTCCCGTGTACTTTGCGACGTCAGTGCACGTTAAAGATCGATCCTCAGGTGGTCCAACTTACTCCGTAGGCCTCCGCTACGGATTTCTTCCTCTAACTTCCCTTCCTCACGTCCACCACGGCGCGATTGAGGTGTCCACCGAGAAGTCAAGCAGTTATGGTGCCATTTCTGTTGCTCAAAATCCACTATTTTTTTAAGTTTGAAAAAAGGACAGCCGCATAATTGTCTCAATTTGTAGGTGGACACAAGTGCCACCTTAAAGCGTGATTGGGCTATCCACTGATACAGTCAGCTATTATGCGTCTTTACTTTCCTCAAAAGCGACTGAGGGTTTAGACTGTGAATGTGATAACGCTGAGATAAATACCAGCCAGCCTGCATACCTTCCTTGCATTTAGGAGCGTGCAGAGAGTTATGGAGTGGCAACCACATCGCGTGGTCACAAGGTGGTTGCCATGGAAGGATGCGGAAAAAGTTACCTTGTACAGACAGGTATGTTGCTGAGAGCGTGGCGTTCCTGGTACGGGCGTGGACGACAAAGAGCGTTTCAGAATGATCTTGCAGTTTCAGCAATGCAGCCGCAGCCGTCAACGCTACTTCGTCGCCGGGGTTTTCTTGTACAACAAATGTGGCCGCGACGATTCTCACTTGGCTGGCCGTATATCTGACGACCCGTACATCCACACGTTTTCCCGGCCCTGCGTAACGATTGCCTTCTCGGAAAAGCCGTAGTCCAATTCGCCGCTGACCACAATCTAGCTTTGTGTCATTTCAAGGCTACACTGACACAGAGCTACCAAACAATTCAATAACTCAAGTGCAAAAACCTACTTTTCTCTTCCTCCAGACCGGCAATGCCTCGGTCCTGCGCAGCCTGGTCTCGCCTCTATTACTAGTGGCTATGCTTGGTCACTTCAAATCTATGTATCATCCGCTGCCAGAAGTCATCTTCGACGTCTCGGCATCACTACCAGCTTATTCTTTATGACCGTGGCCTCCTAGCCCTTACCGCAGTGTCTCGAGGCCCAGGTGAGCTGTCATTTTCTGTCCCGCTCAATGAGATGTCCGGCCCGCGGCAGTATCCCACTTCAGTGAATATCGCTCTGCCTAGCTGTGCATATCAGCGTCACGGCTTGGAATCCTGTCGCACAGAAAAGAATGTCTTGCCCTGCAATGATGACCTTCCCACATGAGACCCCATTGACGGTAATGTCTGTTGTGCCTATTCCCCTTTGGGCTCAAGGCATTCTTTCCGGTCTCTTACCACAAATATTTATGTGCTTCACAAGTTCGTCTACTGTGCAAGAGGCCTTCCGCATACAACAATTAGTGCATTCGCTCTCAACGCAAGCCACTGGCTACTGAAGCTTGCCCGAATACAGCCTACTGAGGACTTTCTGGCTAGCTCAGATGACCCCAGTTCGGAAAAGCTAATCGACCTTCATCAATATAATCGCCCACAGACCTCTCGTTCATTTGAACCATGCTTCTTGATCTATTCACTCAGTGAACTAAGCTACCGCTAAGTTATCGTACCTATCTTCCTTGTGTCTCGCGCTACGGTATCCAGGCAGCTGCTGATGCCCAGGAAGGCGCAAGCGGAGATCCTCAGCGTCCGAAACCAGATCTTGTACTGACGACCCCCCCCCCCCCCCGCGCCGACAGCACATGCACTGCCGCCGTTTCCCTCGGCAGTTTCACTTGATTGAAGTCTATATGTGCCACAGAGCACTGAGCGCTCTCTTCGCCTCGCTGCCGATGGCTTGTCCTCGTCCGCAGCCGCACAGCCCGCCTCAGCCTTCGGAGACTTGTGCTACATCCAACACCTCCGTGCCTACCTTGACTGTTTAAGATCCGCTTGTCACGCCCGGCTCAGTGCCCCTGCTTTTGTGTATCTTCAACGCGTGTAGTTAAACATACGGGGCATTAGCAGACAATGCAACTGAGGGCTGACTGCCTGCAGTGACCCGCGTGGCGCTCCTGGTACATGCATTGGCGATGACACAGAGCCTGCGCTCTTCGTAGGTCTCAGAACGCTCTGGAATTTTCTGGATTGCAGTCGCAGCTGCCAACTACCCTTGATTAGCGGCGTTCTCTTCTACAACAGATGCGGCCGCGACTTTCCCGCCTTGGCTCACAACAAATATTTCTGGAGTGTGGTTAACCTGGAATGATGCTGAGAAGTGTTGTCATGGTACGACGAGTGTAAGGTGAGGTTGGGAAATCGTGTAACCAGAGGGCAGTTGCCTTGACAATCACTTCCAGGGCGGTTAATATTTAATAAGAGAGAGGACGGTGTTCCTTGGAGCGTGAATTTGGCGAGTGGAATGGTATGCGTCAACGATGGAAGAGCACCATGTCACCTATCCAGAAGAGGTTACGGCAATAGAGGGAATGTGCAAAGTAGTGTGGTTGGCTCGGGAAGAACCCGGATGGTGTTTACTGCTTTGGGGGGGGGGGGGGGGAGTATGGCGACACCAGAGGAATATATGCGGCTCTTGCCAAGGCGCCTGTAGCTAAACGCGCCACAACAGAATAGGCGTAGCGGTGGCGACGCATTACAGCGGCAGACTAGGAAAGAGGTTCAGTATGTGTGGATGTAATAACTCCACATATATACATGATGTTGTAAACGCATTTGCGTGACGATATCGCGAAATGGAAGCACCTTAACAGGCGTTGTTTAATCTGCCTTACGACGAGGTAACGTGTGCTTTTAATTTATTCATGTGGTTGTCTTCATGTCTCATTTCGCTTTTCTGTTTGTCCCCTTTACTTCTTTTCTACGCCCTCCACTTTTTTCGTGACTTTTTGGTTAATCTTTTGTGGCTAATCGTCCTTCGTTAAGCCTTATTTGGTCACTATTAGCCAACTGGTGAGCGCAGGACTTCCTCTTTAGGTTCCCTTCGTTGGGTTCTTTTTAGGTCAGCTAGCACAGAGACCAAAGGTCATACGCAGTTTTGCTGATTAAACATGCATGAGAAAAATTCACCGCCACCACAATCACATTGTCATTCACTGCCAAAATAAATTTCGCCTACACGCCTTCCAACCCCACCGCAGCGGCCTCATTTCGGTGGAGGCGAAACGCAAAAATGCTCCCGGTGCTGTGCGATATCTTTGCACGTTAAATAACCCCAGGTGGTAGAAATTATTTTTAAATGACTGAATGAATGAATGAATGAATGAATGAATGAATGAATGAATGAATGAATGAATGAATGAATGAATGAATGAATGGAAACTTTATTGTTCCCACGAGAAGGAGCCCCTAAATCCCCGGTCCCGGCAGCACGCAGGACTGGGAGGCGGGTAGGGGACACACCGCAGACTAAGGACGAGTGAAAGCACATTTTTTCTTCACGGCCTTAGCCTGCAGTCGGGTGGCTTGCTGCTGGATGGTGGGGTCCTCGCTGTCACACTTTCGCGCACTCTAGCGTGCACTCGCATACACCCTTAGAGCGTGCGGAGGTAGCGGTCTCAGTCACAAAGGAGATGCCATCGAGTCGGCCTGGCTAGCTCAGCGGGAGACCATCTACCAAGTGACAAGGGGGTGTTCGTTTGGTGCAATGCTTTCGCCGATAGGAAGCCAGAGAATGGGTCGGAGCCAAAGGTTCACACACAAAACAAAGTTTATACAGCAAAGAAATGATGCAGAGGATTTCACAATCACTCGTACGAGCCCATACAAAGTGATTTACAATACGATGCAATGCGTGCAAAGTAACACTAAAGAAACAGATTACAATACAACAAAATCATTGTACCTACAGTGCACTAATAGAGACTGAGACAAACAAAGCACAATTTGTTCACCGGGCACTGGGACAGTCCAACGACCTGAGGAGCACGACGGAGCCGTACCGCTGGTCAGCGCACGTTGCCTTCGCTGGTCCGTGGCTGGTCAAGTGCTGTCCCCCCCCTCCCCCCCCCCCCCCCCCCCCGCTCCCCGGGAATCGAGCGGGAGTGCTTCTCTGGAACTTGAACGGCGGCTCGGGCTGACAGCCAGCGGTCAACGCCCCTCGTTTATAGGCACGGTCCGCGTCTGTTCGTTTTACGCACCAAGTCAGGCGCGCACATACACGCAGTATCAACTGCACAATTTCCTTCTCGTTCTCGCGCCGTGTGCGCGACCCCATTGGTTAAGCGCAGGAACCGGGTTCTAGGACATTCTGGATCCTTCTGGCGATGCGAAGCCGCCGGCGCGAGAGCGAAGGAGAGAGGCATAACTTAGAACGGTCAAGGCTACGCCCTCACCGTCGACAATGAGTAGAGATCACTCGGATGTTCTTGAACAATCGACGGTGCATTTCGCCATGTTCCGTTCGGCGCCTCGCAGGTGATCAGAGTGGACAGGGCATCAGCACATGCATGGTTACGCGCTCTGCAGGGTTCTTTCTTTCCTGTTTTAGTTTTATTTACGCTGTGCGCCGGCACGGTTGCTTTTGCACTGCCCCGTGTTTTCGAGCATGCGCTGAATTTTGTGACACTCACGCTGCCTCGAAACTTCGAAAGCTTTTTTACTGCTTATGTTTAAGTGGGGACCCGGGGAATCAGCGCATTCCCAAATTGTGTGATCACGAGTGCCGCTTTCACCTTAATTTTTTTATTTGGAATCGTTTTCAACCCCGGTATGTGTCGGGTGGACCCATACTGGGCAGATGTAATTTGCAAATTATTCCGGAGCCCTGTGTCGAGGCACCTCTTCCTTTCTTTTTTTTTACTTAAATCTTTATCTCTTCTTTACAGCTCGGTTTGGGTGTCCAGCGCGATATGTGAGGCAGTTACTGCGCCTTTTTCTGTTCTCAAAAAGCGATTTTCTGATTTCGTGTGACATGTGGATGCCATACACTGGCCTTTGCTACAAAATTAGGATATCTAGCTGGTTTCAGTTTGACCACCAGTATGTCAGCACTTATTTTGGACAAACACGAATTTCTGAGGCTAGCCTGGAGGCAAAGCAAAGCTTTCGCTCGTTTTACCAGCAGGGAAGGCGCGCAGTTTAACCACAGCAATTCCTTCCTGATGCAGGAAATGTAAATGTAGCATACTTGATCTTTCATGGCAATGATTTGTAAATCTAATAAGAGCAATCTATTTCAATAGGAACTTTATGTCTAAATATAATCATTTGCTGTGTCTCTGGTAAAAGCTAACTTCCAAAAACATATATGGGGAGATCAAGGAATGCTCTTTTTCCGTTAAAAAAAAACACAAAATTATCGGCGCACCCAGGCATGGGAGTATAGGCAGTACAGGTATCTTCGATGTTATGTTTCGATACATTTTGTGCACCTGTTTCAGGTATTGGGTGGCAAAAACGAAATCATCAATGAGTCGGTGTCGGAAATAAATTTTTTTAGGCATCGTGTATGTTAACTTTGCTTAAGAATATCAAAAATACTCAAAATGCTCAAAAATACCGAAGAGCGAAAGAGAACGTCTCTACTGCAAGAAACTGGACCACTTTTACTGAGGAGATTAAAAAAAAATATGGGAGGCTAAAAACGCGGCTTTGCTGGTTCTTCGTGAAACACACATGGCTGAGCAAGTAATTGTTCGTTTTTCTTCTCCAAGCCAAGGGAAGCCACACCCACAATTTCTTTCGTGACCACTGTGCGGAGGAGTGTCTCTTCATCCCTTGTAGGGCATCGGGCTGGCATTGTCCATTTAAAGTGAAACGTTTACTAGCCTGCTAGAGCCAAGGTCATCGGCGGGGTAAATTTGACCTTGAAGTGGATGAGCGGTGTGTCAGCCACGTGAATTACCACGTGACTCGCCGCCGCTGCGCCGACCGCCTCCTCTCCATCGGTATCCACGTGACTGAGCACGTGACCCGTTCGCTTGAAAGGGAGACGGCGCTGCGGTCACAGTTTCTCGATATGGATGAACCAAATCGTCTTTGACCGTGTAAGCCGTCGGGAGGGTAACAAAAACGATGGGCTGAGTTTGATAATCTGGCTGAACTTGCCAATAATGCAAAATATTTAGCTGGACGTAGGGAAGTTAAACGAGGTAAGCTAGCGGGAGCCACCGGTGAACAAATGGTGCGCCGACTGGCTCAACCGTGGTCGAAAGGGGGGGAGGTGGCAGCGATAGACTTTTGAGCCAGCCGCTCCTGCTTGTGCCTCCGCCACGATTTCGGTTTCGGTGGTGGAGAGGTTGAGTCTAACCTGCCTTAGCAGCTCATCATAATAACACATAACATAGCTTTCGCTTTCATACCTGTGCTTTGCCGCGGTAAGCTGCAGCCATTTTTTATTCTCATGCATTATGCAGCCTCGGCGAGCCTTTTACTGAAGTGGCGTACAATACAAAGAAAAAAAAGCAAATATACAACCATAAGAAAAGGCGTATAAGAATCCTTCGAATGGTAAAGAACGGCTGTTGCCTGTTGCCTGCTCAGAATTTCCATACTTCAGTTATATGAGCGAGAAAGCTGTACTTAAAGTCAGTGCGGGCATAGAATGGCAAATTGTTTACGACGTAGTGCCTCCTTCCAGTTGGTTTGCAAAACGCCAGATAATTTTCTAGCGAAGAAAAGCGAGGTGAAATGACGGAAGTGTAGGAGAATTTGGGGCACTCAAGACGAAGTTGTTTGTACGCTTCAAGAAGGCGGCATCTTCGCCAGGAAGGGAGGAGGTCCAGCATAGCTCCTTTTGCCGGAAAATGCTTTTACTCATGAAGAAAGCTGGGTCTCACACATCATGCCTTCCCACCCCAACTAGAAAACAGTAATACTTAAACCATATAATTTTATTGTTGCTTCTCGCACAGCGCTAAGCTGTTCCACCACTGCTCAGACAGTGGTACGAGGGCTCCCAGGGTTGTATGTATCTAAATTAAACAATGACCAATTGCACTTATATATGCATTAACGTCGCCCACCAGGTCAACCGCCGCCAAATTTATTGCCAGAATGGAGGAAGCAGCGGAGCGGCGGCGGCAGCGCCTGGCCAAGGCCAAGATTCCAAGCGTTCCATCCAGCGCGTGCTAGCGACAGTTTGTCACCCTCGGCATGTCGCCACTGCCGCTCGCGCGGGTCGCTACAGGGCTCGCCCCTAGACGATACGACAGTACGAGATGCTGGTATGCAGTGGGTCCGGGGTCTGAAGACAATGCTCAGGCGGGCGACTCTGGCTGTGGCGTTGCGGCCGAGCTTTCGGTGTGCGTAGAGGGACGCGTAGTGGCAGGATAGGGGTGTGGGTCGGCCTACCATATGCTTGGACCCGGTGCCGGCATTTCAGGTGCGCAATTATCGGCTGGCGCTTGATGGACGGTGCAGCAAAGAGAGCTAGGTGTCTTCATGGTCGCGAGATTAGTGCAACTACTGCCGGGCCGAGCTACCCGGTAAGCAAGGACGCGGCTACGGGAGGTGCAGCGAGGTCCCGGCAATCAGAGGCAGCCTCTGCACCGTGGCAGCAATCGGAGGCACGGCCTGGGGCCTGGTGAGCCTAGGCATCTTGCGAGACAGCGGCTGATGAGGCTGATGCTTTGTTGGAACCCGAATCTGCTCTGGGTGAGAGCTTGCGTGCAGTGGGCTCCCGTTGAACCTGCGTTTGGCGGCGGCCAATCCACTGGCGTCGAGCTTCTTTGAAGATTCTAACTCCAGTGGGAGCAAGAAGGGCCGACATCAGTGGCCTAGTTTGGCTTGAAGACAGGCGCTGCCACTGGTTCAGGGGCCTTGTCAGGTAAGGAAGGGCGGGTGACAATCGCCATGCTTGGTACCACTCTCACCAGCTTGGCCTTCTAACCCTGCTTCGTGTGACGCTTAGTATGTTGCGGACCTTTCCCGGGGCTCGGAGTGTGGCTAAAAGGCTTGTGCTTTGCCAAGAGGCCATTAGTGTCAGCTCCATGGCCACGGCATCGACGTCTCTGCAGAGGCCTGTTGAGCTGTTGGCTGCTGTGACGAGGAAGACGGGGATGCCGAAAACCGCGACACGCATTCTGCAGCAGAGAGCGCCTTGTCGGCATGACGCTGTGGCGACAACATCAGTGTGGGGCGATGGGGTGGGGACTGGGCAGAATTTGTCTGTGGGTGGGAACTATTGCAGTGATGCGTAGCAGGAGAATGATTCGACAGGGTCCCGGTCTGAAACGAAGAAAAGCAGATGGAAGTGGTGGGAGCAGGACGTGCGGCCAAGCTCTTTATGCGCATACCTGGTGTGTCGTGGAGAGGGACGGCCGGGCTGGAAATGCTGCGCTGGAGTGGCGTGGCGGCGGCCAGGCGCTGCCGAGGCTGGCAGGGCTCTGACAAAGGCTGCGGGGGATAGAGCGAGGTCGGTGCTGCGCCGTATGTTGTCGGTAGCGAAAGCTGGTCTGCAGCGTCGTGGAGGGGCAGCGGGACGTAGCAGGCGCCGAAGTCCGCCAAGAAGGCTGCGCGCAGTTCATCGTACCGCCCGCAGCCCGAGGCAGGGCAGGCGAGTCGGTGCAGCAGGTCGGACGGGAGGATATTGCAGAAGACTGCGGGTTTGAACGGCTAGATGGTGATGCTATTCAAGTACAGCGCAGCCTTGAACTTAGCAAACCACCCGCTGAGGCCTTGAGGCGGGAGTGCCGGAAACTATGGTCGAAGGCTGGGTCTTGCCAGCCGGCTATCCAGGAACGCAGCTGAGGGAGAATGTGTGCCTCGACGGGTTACCACAACGTGGAGGTCGCCCAGGAAGGGGACCGCGGCCATATTTATTAGAGGGCCGCCGCAGAGGGGACACCAGGTGGCGGCAGCGTCCGGCCGAGGCCAAAGTTTTGTTCTTGCCTCGAAAGTGCTGGCACATACCCACAGCGGGGCTTTATCCAAGGTTTGGTACATATCCAAACAGGAGAAAATTCATCCAGGTTTATCTGAAGCGTCTCCTAAATATAAATCCGCGAAAACAAATAACGAATTCTTTGAAATCTTGAAGAAAACAGAATCAAAATCTAGGAAACAAAGCGGTAAAGGGTGAAATAAATATATTTTAAAAGAATAATCACCAAAAAATTATTTGACTGAACATTAAAGGCAAACAAAACCTAACACAAAAATATCCCGGTGTCGATAAATTACCTGTGAAGAAGCTCACACACCTACCTAATGGCATGCCCTTTGACGGTCGCACCGAAGGAGAGGATGACGGGAAGAGTGTGACGGTCGCACCGAAGGAGAGAATGACGGGAAGAGTACACGGCAGCCCGATATGAGCGATAATTCATACAAACGTTATTCTCTGCCATGCAAATACTGGCAGGAGAGGATAAAATTATCTAACGATTCACCGTCACCACATGACGCCCAGAGACACACATAAGCTCTCCCTACCGAAAGATCGAGGGCGGAGAATGCTTTGATTCTCGTTTGGTTGTTTTTAATGACTTCTGCCAGTAGTCAGATGATCGCCCTTCCGAAAGAACGGGGGGAGAGGATTCATTGCTTTTCGTTTCATCTGGTTCTTTAAGAAGGCATTGGTATAAATCTAGGAGCTCGCTCTTCCGACAGATCAAGGGGAGGAGATTTGCTTTAATTCTTGTTATGCTAGATAAAATAGCTTCAGCCAGAACTAAGATAGTAGACCTAGCGAAAGAGCGAGAGGGACGCGATTCATTGCTTCTCAATTAATCTCGTTCTTTCAGATGGCTTTCGACCGTTCAGGGAGGGTGGCCCTTGCGAACGATCGAGAGATGACGCATTGATCCTTATTAGCTTTTATTTAAATATTTTCGGCCTGAATGGAGGTGGTCACCGTTCTGAATGATATAGGAGGAACGGAAAGATTGCTTCTCTCTTGACGTAGTTATTTCGAATGGCTTTTGACCATTCTGGCAGCATCACCCTTTCAAAAGACCGCAGAAGAGAATGGCACTGATTCGCGTTAGGTTGTTTTGAATGGCTTCGGCGAGTGGTAAGATTGTCGCCCTTTCGAAAGCACGAGGGGAAAACGATATATTGCTTCTCGTTTGACCGGGTTCTTCCGGATGGTCTTTGACAATTGTGGTAGGCTCGCATTTTTTAAACATTGGAGGGAGAGAATGCACTGATTCTCATCAAGGGGGTACCCAGTCAAAACGCACTACAGGATTCTAAGTCAGAAAATTTCTGTAGTCTGTAGTTTTGTCGTATTTTGGGCATGTCTTGTGTAGTCTGTCTTGTCTTCTGTAGTCTGTTTTGTCTTTTGTAGTCCTGTCTTGTGTAGTCTGTCTTGTCTTCTGTAGTCTGTCTTGTCTTTTGTAGTCCTGTCTTCTGTAGTCTGTCTTATCTTTTATAGTGTGTCTTCTGTAGTTTGTCCTCTTTTGTAGTCGGTCTTGACTTCTGTAGTCTGTCTTGTCTTCTGTAGTTTGCCTTGTCTTCTGTAGTGTGTCTTGTGTAGTGCTCGTACACTGTGTAACGGTCGTTATTGTGTCACCTGTCAAATAACACAGGATTTGGGTTCTGGAGTAGGCAATGCACAAAAATGCACAGCTTGTTAATGGTCGCCTGTCAATTAACACAAGCCTTGCGCATTCCAGAGTAATTCGTGCACAAAACCATTAGAATTGAAATGAAAATGATCAATATTTATTTACTGTTTCGTGCTTTTTTTCGAGCTTGCTGATGCACGCTGTCCAGCGTTGTCCTGGCCGCAGATTTCTAGATACATCGCCCATGAGCCAAGAAAAATGGTTTTTGTCTTGGCTGACAAAAAGAAAAAATAGAGATCACCGCTGCTGCCTGCGCAAAAAAAATGTGAAAGCGTTGACGCCTCCTCGACACTGGTCGCCTTTCAAATTTGGCGCCATGGTTGTTTCCTCGTTGACTTGATTGGTTATCAATTAACTCTTATTTTACCCTCATTTCATCCCAGCAACGATTTCGAGTTTTCAAATTTTGCTCCATGGATCGTTCTTGCCCACTCACTGAATACCCGCCCAGTCTAATCACCCGTTCATTGCCTTTCACTTCTCAATAATTACCTAATTGCCTCTAATTTATCATTCTTTTTCCTATCTCCTGGTTAAGTATAGGACACTTATAACTGGTCACATGATTGCTCATTTTGAGCTTTCAAACTTGGCGCCAAGCTTTGGATTTGTCCATACTTCCAGTTTTTCAAACTTGGCACTAAGCTGTAGCTCCACCTACTTTCAGCGTTTTCAAATTTCGCGGCACTTTTTCACTGGCCCAGCCATTTTTTGGACATTTTTGGCTGTAAATAATATTCCGATTATGAAATTTTCTTTTCGAGCAGCATCCTCACATCATCCTCTGCCAATTACACAACCAATCGTATGACGCTATCTCTTCTGAGTTGCCCACAACTGCTGCGGACACAACCCCCGTCAACATAGCCTAGTAAACTTCTCACTTTATTCAAAATGTTGTAATACTGAACAAGGCTTATGACTGGCCGAGTTGGTACTGACTCACCTTAAAACCAGCCAGAACACACGAGACATGAGCTCAAGAGGCGGGACTAACAAATTTAATTGAAGAATTTGATTATTTGATTTGTGAGGGTTTAACGTTCCAAAGCGACACAGGCTATGAGGGACGCCGTAGTGGAGGGCTCCAGAAATTTCGACCACCTGGGGTTCATTAGCGTGCACTGACAACGCACAGTACACGGGCCTCTAAAATTTCGCCTCCATTAAAATTTGACTGGCGCGGCCAGGATCGAACCTGCGTCTTTTGGGTCAGCAGCCGAGCGCCATAACCACTGAGCCACCGCGGCGGCATCATTGAAGGAAAGCCGCAAAAGAAGACCCGCGAAGAGATACAAGCGCACAATAACCCAAAGCAGTGAAAGGGCGAAGTGCAATCAAAGGTCACTGCATACTAATGAATCATTTCAAAAAGCAAATTCCTTATGGTGAAGGTTTACCGATGGCTTAGCCACACGTGTCCTTAGCCTTACCGATGTAGTAAGCCTCAACTATCTACCGACAGATTTATCCCTTCCATAAACCACTGATGTGTCGTGGAAATTAGGCGTGCAAAGAGACAGGTCATCCTCAGAATTGCATTCACAAGATTGAGCATGCAGTGCCAGATTAGCATTTGCCTTCCCCCTATAGAGTGAACGTGCTCAGTCAGGTCCAAATTCAGATATCTGCCTGTCTGCCATATTAGTTGCAGCCATAAGGCAGTGGAACGCAATAAACTCTATTACTTTTGCAAGTGGTGAACCTTTTTTGTCACACTGTCCATTGTGGACAAGTAGCCAGTTTTATCAAGCCTTTTTAATGGCGGTGCAAAGGCCTCCTGTCTTGCACTTCGCTGTTAAGACAACAGCAGCATTAAGCTTTCCCGCGACTTTCTTGAGACTGTGAAATACTGTGGAGGTAAGGTGTATCAGCATCATCGGAGTATGTGCTCCTTACCCTCGAACGAGTGAAAACATACTATGACAGGTTGTTGAGATGGGCAAGTGGGAACCCAGCTGCTTGGAATCCTGCTACAAGAATGCGTCCTCAGCAGTGATGGCATGACTTATGTAAAGCTGATGTCATGCACACGATTGCACACCCATCAAGTGTTTCCATCTTTACTGACCTTAACCAGCGACAAATACACCTCTTCACCATCCTTCCCCAACGAGTGGTCCGACTCGTAGCTAAAAAGAGCCTTCCCCGATCTTTAGCTGTAGCCCCGACAAACATATTCGTCCACAAAGCGCAAGTCTGCATCAAGAAACTGCTTACGGTTCAACTTAGACAATTCTGATGTAAAAGACAGGCCTTGACCGCATGCCTTAAAGACTCCTAAAACATCTTGTGCCAACTTATCTGAGCCTTCTATGTCCAGAAAAATTACAGTCATGAACATAACGAAATGCTACTGCCAAGGTCTTCCAAACAGGGCTCTAATGCCTTATTGACTTTAGGTAGACAAAAAAATGTTGCTGAGCAAAGGTACGACCTGCGTGTAAATACCGCGCTGCCAACTGACAAATGCGGATTTGCAGTGAAAGGACAACAGCCCCAAGAAGCCGGCAACCGAAATCACGCATTCATCTGTACAAGCATGTTCATTGTTCACCCTGATGCAGTTTGCACATGTGACAATGAATAGTGCAGGCCCTCCATGTCGATGCTCACTGCAGAGCACCTGCCCAGGTTGCTCTCCACAAGAAACTAGAACTCCACAGAACTCCACTTTTGTGAATTGGCAAGGCGGTATTTATATCAGAAATCAGGCATATGCAGAGGGTCCCAGGTTGCACTGTTCCTCTGCGACATTCTTCTGTCCAGAGTCGATAGCGCATCAAAGCCCTGTTTGGAAGACCTCGGCATAGTAGCATTTCGTTATGTTGATAGCTACCGAATTTTTTTGCACAAGGAGGGCTCAGATAAATTGGCACAAGACGTTTTCGAAATCTTTAGGCATGTGGCCAAAGCCTATCTTTTGTCTGAATTTCACTAAGCGTAACCGTTTGTAGCTTCTTGACTTAGACCTGCGCTTTGCGGACGACCACATATGTTGGTGCCACAGCCCAAGATCAGGAAGCCTCTTAGCTACGAGTTGAACCACTCGAGGCTAATGAAGGACAGGTTGGCAATCGCATGCATCACGACCGCTTTATAGAAGTCATGCCATTACAGTGTTTAGAATGCATTCCCGGAGCAGGTTTCCAAGCCAATGGCAACTGGGTTCCCACTTGCCCATCTCGCGCACCTGTCACAGTGTGTTTTTACTCTCTCGAGGGAACGGAACACCATTCACATGATGCTGACGTAGTTGAGCAGCATAAAAAGACGGGCTCTATACCTTACCTCTATGCCATTTCGCACCGTCCCAAGAAAGTTGCACCAAAGTATGATGTTGCTGTTGTCTTGACCGCTAAAAGTAAGGTAGGAGCCCTATGCTTCTTCGTTCAAACTAGGCTTTATACAACTACGGGTAATCGTCTGCTATGCACAGGGGTAGATAAAAAATGTTCACCACTTGCAAAAGTAAACGGGCTTTTTGCATTCCACTGCCTCGTAGCTGAAACTACTACGGCCAGACAAGCAGATATCTGAATGTGCGCCTGGCTGAGAGCACTTTCACTGTATAGAGAGGAAGGCGAATTTTCACCTGACACTGCACGTTCAATCTCGTGAATGCAATCAGAGGACGACCTTTCTCTTTGCACGCCTGATCTCTGCGGCACATGAGTGGTTTAGGGAAGTGATAAATCTGTCCTGATATAGTTGAGGCTTACTACATCAGTAAGGCTAAAAACAAGTGCCTGGCTAAACCGTCGGTGAACCTTCAATGTAAGGAATTAGTTTTTTAGATGGTTTACTAGTACTTCAGTGCCTTTCGGTTATTTTTTGCCCTCTCACTGCTTTTGGGTCTTGCGTGCTTGAATCTCTTTGCAGGTCTTCTTTTGCCACTTTCCTTCAACAAAATTTCAGTTGTTAGACCAGCCTCCTCTTGTGCTCATCTCTTCTCCTGTTTTGTGTCTTCCGGCTGGTTTTAAGATGTAATACTGAATGCCGAAAGAAAGCCATTTTAGAGTCAAGTGCACTTATAATGGCCACAGCTATAATGAATGTTCATTTATGACAAAATATAGTGCTTACTTCATTAATTTATGCATGAAGTATATGACACTGCATCTAAATAAAAAAAGGACTAAGCCTCTAACCCTCATGGCCAAACTGCAAATACAGCAAACAAAAGGACACCATAAACCTGCCCCACATGGAAAAAGCTTGCACTTCAGAAATAAGATCAGATTACTTCCCAAACTGCATGACGCTGCCACGCAAAGTAAAGATTGTGACAGGCAATAAAGGAGCAACAAAAAAGCGAACTGTAGGTAGCAGTCAGTCTCATGCAGACAAGCTACAAGGTAAGGCCAACATAGATGTGGAAGAAATTTGAAAAAAAGAAGCCACAACAAGCACATAAATTTTAAGGTTTTCACAGCCCTTTAAATGGCAAATACTTTCCTGCAAAAACTTAACAGAAGCGGCAATTTTTTTTCGGCAATCAATTTTTTTCATGTACTTCATTATTCTTAAACCATGCGCTGGCATAGAGTAGTCAGATTAGTTCATGCATTCCTAAGCAATGCAATGCCACAAACTGTACTTACAGAAAAAGCTTGCCTTACTGAGTGAATACCATTGGCCATCCACTTATTTCCCAGCCTTCTCCAGGTCCCCGGTAAAAATCACACGCAACTTGGTGGCTTGCACAACTTCCATGCAAATCTTGGTCTTTAGCTAGAAAAAAATTGAGGGATCAGTAAGATATCAAATTTTACATGCATTGCTTTGTTTCAATGACCGACTAAGAAAAGAACAGTGATTTCTGTGAGCCCAACAATTTTTTCACACTAGCTTTCTACAGTAAGCCACGTTTATAGCGACCTAATTCCCACTGACTTGCTGCACGGCCCCAGCACTACTGTGTATAGCACTATGGTTTCAAATTCTTGTTAGCTCTGAGCCCTTGCGCTTGCACTCATTAATGCAGAAAACCTCGGAAAGGGCAACCAGAGCTTCGAGCTTTAAGCCATAGGTATTCAGAAGCTCAGTGGTCTGTGGGAGGACTTTTGGCTGGGTGACACAGTAGCAAATGCTGCTCCAGCTACTTTCACTCCATTGCAAAAAACTGGCACAGCAGAGAGCTGTCCCCCATTTTGCATTGCAGAAACAATCACTGAAATTCAAAGCACGCATACTAAATGCACACCTACCTTCCAACACAGCTTCATATTAATGGGTATAATTATTGGAATGAAATACCAGTCAGTACATGTAGTTTTCAGTTTATCCAAAAATTATAAGCAACCGACAAACAATAAACAATAAAAGGGAAATAAAATAGCCAGAGTTGTTTAAAAAATCTGTCAGAAGAATTATGTGACATCCACTACACTCCAGCAGTTCTTCGGCGTTGTGCACCTTCAAACCACACTTTTTTACAGGCACATTTGCACAGAAATTGCGTTGAAACTGATCTTTAAGAATCTTTATTGGTGCAACAGTAGGGAGAAACCAGGTTTTACTCAAAAACGAAGGGCCCTACACATTGCATCACAACCCCAGATGGTGCACTTGAGTCGCCTCTTATGCTTATGCAAGAAACAGGAACAGGTATCTTGACTAAATCAAAAAACAGGAATTGCAATGCATGTGTAATGCAGAAAAGATATAAGCAATACAACAATAAAACACTGGGAGGATTCCAAGAGTAGGTGAATGCATGAATGGGTGGCAATCAGATGGCTAAATGAGATTAGGAAATTTGAGAAAAAAGGGTGGTAGCATGTGGCACAGGACACAATTACCTAAAATGAACTAGAGAACCATTGTTCTGCACTAATTTTAACAGCACATTCACACTACAGACAAAATCACTAACTCCAGGAACGGACTGTGCATCATGCAACTCAATGTCAATCAACATTGCAAATGGCATCAACACTGCAGACTGCACATGAGGAAAAGTAGACATATTTTTGTTCTTCAATTTGAGCAGCAGTCAGCTGCGCTTTTAAGAACAAAGCTCTAAAGTACGGCAACATTGGCACTTTGTTTTACTGACATGAGGGTGCTTGTGAGCGTGCAAGTCTCATGTTTGCTTTGTGCCAAATGTGTTAATTTCGAGGTATGTTTAACTAAAGAGGGACATATAACATGGGCATCAGTTCTTCATTACTTCCCTTCTATATCCCTCCCTTATATCACGGTTCAGGTGTCCACCAAAATGTGAGACAGTTACTGTTACATTTGCTTGAATTTTCCTTCAACCAATTTTAAATTTTTCAAGTATACAGCTTCAAGAAGGTAGAGGTACAAACTGTGCAGTATAACCATATGCTATGGCAATAAACCAGCAATAAATCTGTGCTGACAGCAGCTTGCCCAGTGCATTGCAAGGATGCTATGCCATACAAGGATTGGTGTCATCGTGCAATGTTACATTACTGACTGACAATTTGGTCTCTGTATCAGAAATACTGGTAAACCAGCATTGTAGAGCAAAATGTATTTAAAGGGATAAATGAACATATAGGTCCTTTTCGAGGACACATATGCATACAAGGCAACAGGTGTGCAATGCCAAAGCACGTTTATGTTCACAGCAGCTGCGTCAAGAGCTACATCAGTGACTATATTTTGTACATGTCTACAGTTCCGGTAATTATAAGCTGAGGTACTGCTGTGAAGTGCAAGTAGAGTTTCATGCATTTCTAAACTTAGCTGCAAGCCTATATTGAAAATATTTTTCTAAATAGGCTGCTAAGATAAGCATCACTGAAAAAGAATAACTACCATGAATGGATCAGAAGGGACGACACAGCCAAAGGCAGGAAGCACGCATGGCCCAATAGATGCTAGCCGCTGGCAACTGCAAATAAATATATCCAGAGCAACAGCTGTCAGTGGCTGTAGCCATGTCATGAATGACAAGAGAGGAAATCATCTACTGCTTTAAAAACTAAACTTGACGTAAAATAAGTAAATTAAAAACCAATGAGCTAGCCCATGACATAACAAATGAACAGATTTTATGTAATGCACCCATATAAATTCTTTGAGAAGAGTCACAATGACTGTTATAACCTCACTGAAAGATGAGCTGGCTTAAATACCGCACACCAATTTGAATATAGGATGTGCAGGTTTTCATTAATTCCTATCATGGTGCCTTGCACCAATGTCTAGGAATTGAAAGTTGCAACAAGTCTGCCTTGGTTAAATGAGAAGAGAGAATGGAAAAAAGCATGCCTTCACTAGCAAGAAGCTTGATATCTCACAGCACAGCTTAGCATCACAGAAAAATTGCTAGCGCATTTAACAAACCTGCATACAATTAAAAGCTGCACAAATTTGTCGACTGGCAATGCAAGTAAGGGCAAGAGAAACAAAAAAATACCAAAGAACACTCATGATTGCGGCGAAGGGAGGTCTGTAGGTAGGGTCCCGTGCCTGGGAAGAGTTCCTAGCTCGGAGAGTCGCCAGCACCACAGCTGATGGTACGCAACTAAGAATAAATAACAAAGCGAAAATAAGTAACAAAAAACCATCGACAATGACGAACGACTTGAATTCGGGCCGCAAAAGCGAGGGATATAGCAAAAAGGTAGAAATCCTAAATAATTGTGCAGTTGCATCTCCGACAACTCGCAGTGCTCAGGAGAGGAAGCATCAAAGTTTAGAGCTCAGGAGACGCAAGATTGATCTAACTTTGACATAACACTTCCTCAAATCCTGTTCCACTGGGGAAGCACAGACAAGTTTACAAATGATAAGGCGATGAATATGAACTAGCCTTTCGCATGCGATCACTGTCTCAGAATTTAATGTGACGCATATTAAGGCACAAGCACTAATCCGATGAGTACTAACCCTGAGCAAAATAGGGCGGTGTCTGATCGCAGCTGGCCTAGCTTGTTGTTGTTGTTGTTGACCTCACACAATGGCACAAACCCACAAGGGGGATTGGCCATAACCAGGCGGTGACTATTTAAATGACCAGTTGCATGTGGCAACCGTGGGATGACCTACCAAAATTTGGATCGCACAGTTTCCGTAGCCGATGTGGTTGTAGGAGGTTAGGGGGGTCATACAAACTACAATTTAGGCAAAGAAGGGGTAGGGATTACATTAAGTGGTTGTAAAAACCGAAATACAGAAGCTGATAATGGGATGGGCAGGACGAAAGCTCATGATGGTTGACGTTTTGATTCTAGGAGATAATTTTGAACGGCAGAGCAAACATTCCCATTGGTATGGCCAAGCATAGAAGCGCCAAGAGACAGAACAACCGCAGAAGACAGGCGCAAACTGAGATTCTGTACGGGAACTTCTAAGAGTCGCCTCCTAATCGATGAGTAGCGACGGCAAAAAGGACAAAGTGCTCTATTGTTTCCGGCTCCGCACAATACGGACACAATGGGGAGATCGCCAGACCAGGCCTGTAGAGGTAAAAATTTAGTTGTGGCACCCGGCAACGAAGCCTCGTGAAGGAAACTTCAAGATTGCGCGATCGCCAGACTGAGCTTCTCCAAGGGAACAGTAGGTGCTGGAAGTCGTCCAAGGAAGTAAGCGCTGATGCGCCCAATTCGTTCATTACAGTGTACCGTCGAAAGCGTGCCGCCGTGATGTAAGCAGTTGTTGGAAGCGGGTCAACAATCGGTCCACTCAGGGCTGCCTTCGCTAAAGCATCAGCTGATTCATTTAATAGAAGACCCCTGTGCCCAGGAACCCAAAGAAATCGAATTGATGTGATGTGTGGAGGGATCAGGAATTTTAGTATCCGAAAGAGCTGCGATTCAGTGGACGCCGAGAGGGAAGTGCTTAAATATAACGAGTCCGTAATTATTATTACTGCTGATAAAAAAATTGGTACCTTGCGCAGAGCGAGAACCACTGCTAGAAACTCAGCCAGATAGATAGGAGTGAAATCGTGGAGTCGGAGAGAAAAAGACCAGTCAAGGGACTGGGAGTAAATACCTACACCTGCCTTTTCTGCACACACCGAGCCATCAGTCGCAATTGCAACATGTGAGCTGAAGGTATACAAATAACCCTGCAACATACCATTTAAACATGAGAAAGGCAGTAATTTTGCATTACATGGATAAATGTCATCGTAGATGATAGACACAGTTTTGGGGATGGACCGCACCGGAACAATTTCAGGTACTCGCACGTTGAGTGGGCCCAGCAGAGATTCAACGAAGCAGATTTGGGGAGTTTGAAGGCGAGACCATCCGACACCCAAGAACTCCGCTCGCTGCCCTAGGAAGATCAACTCGGATGCATGCTGCTCCGAGCCGCAAAACTTTAAAAACCTTTGTACTGTCAAAAGGCGAAACCTTGCAGTAAGAGACGGCACCCGCGCTTCCAGATACAAAACATTGTTTGCCACGTATTTAGGGAGACCCAAACACAGGCGAAGAGCTTCTCACTCTATGAGCAGAAGTGGGCGCAGTTTGTATGCAGCTGCTCCAGAAAACAAAACGCCACCGAATTCCAAGATTGGCCGGATATACATTTTGTAAATCAGCAGAAGAGCATGTCTGCGCATACCGCAGCTAGGGCTACTCATCCTTCGCAGAAGGCCTACCGCCCGAATCCCTTTAGCAGCAACCTGATCTATATGTGACCGCCAAGAGAGAGAGGAGTCATAAGTTACCCCGAGATACTTTAGGGAACATACCTGAGGAATGACATGATGACGATAAGACAATGAAATGTGTACCTGTTGAGTAACCGGAAAAGGTAACAAAGCGCACTTGTTTACATAAGACTTAAGTGTAATTCAGATAACCATCGGTCAAGGGAATTTAAATATGACTGTAAAACCATATACACAGAATGTAAATCACTCGCAGCAGCAAAGAAAGCTATATCGTCTGCATACACGTACGTAGTCACGTCAGGGGAAGTCGGAATCGAACTGAGTAAGAGGTTGAATAGAACAGGGGAGAGAACTGCACCTTTAGGCACACCTCTAGATTGATGAAATTTCCTTGTAGAAACTCCGCGTTGACACCAATAAAATTCTCTGTCAGCCAGGAAAGCTGACACCCATTCCACAAAATAACTTGGCAAGCCCAGAGCCCGTAGTCTGTACATCAGAGGCCCATGTTCGACACTGTCATATGCTTTCGAGATGTCGAGTTACCAGCGCAGCATACTGTCGACGCCGGCGCGCTATTCGGACACGGCTTTCGAGGTCAGTATGCGTACACCATATAGAGCACCCAGGCTTGAAACCAATCTGACAGTGGTTAAGTAGTCCCTTTTCAGTAATACTGGGCAAGATTCGTCCATAAAGCACGCGTTCAACCAATTTCACCAGATTCGATGTCAATGAAATTGGTCGAATGTTGTCTAAGACCAACCCTTCGCCTGGCTTTTTAAGCACCGGGATAATTTTGGAACCACGCCATACATCCGGGATCCATGGGGTTCTAATAGAGTAATTTACCAGCTCCAATATAGCATTGGGGGATTCGTCGAACAGTATTTTAATCATCGCAGAGGTGACACGGTCAGGACCAGGAGCTGCAGAAGGTAACCGATTTATCACCTGGGAGAGCTCAGAAACCACGACATTAAGGAAATCATCATAGTGATTCCCAAGCAGTTGTGGGCGAGAGAGCGCAGCCGAAAAACGGTGTTCCAAGCCTTTGCCAATTTCTTCTAATGACCTGGCAAGCTCTACTGGAGTCAGCAGATTAGAGGGAATGTTGTGAGGCGGTGGCAGCCTGTTCGTTGACCTCAGAAAGCGAAACAAGGCTTGTCTGTTATTAGATTTTGATAGATGGTCATAATTCTCTTCATTATATTTTTCTGTTGCCCTAGCGACTGTGCGCTTGAAGGTAGCTGCAAGAAACTTATAATCGATCCAATTCCGGGGCCCCGCCGCGGTGGCTCAGTGGTTAGGGCGCTCGACTACTGATCCGGAGTTCCCGGGTTCGAACCCGACCGCGGCGGCTGCGTTTTTATGGAGGAAAAACGCTAAGGCGCCCGTGTGCTGTGCGATGTCAGTGCACGTTAAAGATCCCCAGGTGGTCGAAATTATGCCGGAGCCCTCCACTACGGCACCTATTCCTTTCTTCTTTCACTCCCTCCTTTATCCCTTCCCTTACGGCGCGGTTCAGGTGTCCAAAGATATATGAGACAGATACTGCGCCATTTCCTTCCCCCAAAAACCAATTATTATTATTATCCAATTCCGGGGACATTGATTATGGATAAGTTTCTTCCAGGCTGCCTTGCGCCGCCTATAATCCTTTGAACATTCTGCATTCCACAAAGGACTCAGAGAAGTGCCTATGCTATCGCACACTGTAAACTCTGATTGCCTCCGTACCCGATCTAAAATAGAGCATAAGCCTAACACCCTGCTCTCCTGAGACAAATTCGGCAAAGAGCGTAGTTCTGAACTGAGTAAACTTTTGAACTTGTTGTAATCGACTAGGGTGCAACTGAATCCGCCGATAGAAGTCATCGGACACACAATGTCAAAAGTGAGTGGGAAATGGTCACTGTTTGTTGCAGAGTCAACCGGAGTCCAGGAGGGAACGGCTACCCCTGGGGTTGAAAACGTTCAATCCAATGCTGATCGGGAGTGCCCACGGAGAAAGGTCGGAAAACCCGAGTTATGACAGTTTAGGTTATTCACACAAGCCCAATCCCATAAACGCAAACCGCACTGGTCTGTTCGATAACCCCAAGTCAAATGATGCGAATTGAAATCCCCAACAAGCAACACATGTGATCTGCTGACAGAGAGTAAGGAATCTAATGGCCGTGTGTCATGAACCCCAGATGGAAAATATACATTTGCGACAGTGATGGGATGGAAACCAGGAACTGAAAGATCCACTGCCTGAATTTCGCAATGAGCGTCCACACGCTGAAACACCAATCGTGCCTTGTGACAGAATCTGGATGAAACCAGCAGAAGCAAACCGCCCCCCCCCCCTTGATGGGCGGTCCATTCTAAAAATTCGATAATGTACCATTTGAAATGAAAACTCTTTCGACAACCAGGTTTCTTGAAGCGCAATGACATGGAGAAAATCGATTTGAAAGAGTTACTAAATCATTGAAGGCTGATTGAATGGAACGGCAGTTCCACTGCAGCACTCTCAGAGACCCTATTCAGCCGAGAGATCTGCAGCAGCAACTGCCTTTTCCAAAATGCTGTGGTGACCAGTTTTTCCTGAATTACTCTTTTTTGTTTTGGACTGAGGGGAGCTAGACGGACCAGCAACGGCCAAAGGAGACCGGCTACGTTTCTGAGCTCGAGCATCGGGCTCCATCAGCTCAACACACCCATCAATTGCTCCGATCGTGACTTCAGGTACATTAGTTGGAGGCGTGCGCTCTTTTTGCGGCTGCATTGAAACAAGGGAAGGCGTCTCCGCACTGAGTTCACAGGTACTGCAGGATCCACGGAGGACTTCAACGCCGCATTGGAGGTCATTATTGAAGAGGTAATTTGCGCCACCACGACTTGCGATATGCACTCTGTTACTGAATTCACTAGCCGATCCATGACATTGGCCATTGTCTTTTCAACCGCTGTAGCAATCGCATCTGACAGGCTTGAATCCATGACCGCAGTCGTCTGCCGTGCTGCCACACTTGAGTACCCGTACGTCCTTTCCTTAACAATAGCCATAGCCTCGCGCCTTGAGCACCGGCGCTTTTCTAACACTTCCAGCACCTTAACCTCCTCAGCCCTTGCAGGACAATTAGAATATGTGGCGGAGTGACTACCGCTGCACAAGCAACACATATCATCTTTTGAACACCTTCCTTCACGGTCATGATTACCACCACACACACTGCACCTTGAGCTCGACTTGCAGGCGTTCGCGCTGTGGCCAAACCTCCAGCAGTTGCGGCTTTGAAGTGGCCTTGAAGAATACGGATCGACCCTGAAAACCAGGGGCAACACCTTCAACTCAGATGGACCGTTTCAGTTGGAAGTTTTGTTTCCTCGACGACCCGAGTGCACCGATGTACAGAAATCACCCCTGCGGAGGAGAGTTTCTCTAGCGTTTCCTTAGGGCTAAGGCGTGGGTCAACCCCTCGCACCAGACCTTTAGAGCACGCCAAGTGCGGCGGTATAAATGCGCTTACCGACTGGCTTCCAAAAGCTGTGCACGTTAACAAATCCATGATGCAGGCCTGGTCGGCCGACCTGCACACCACGCCTCGTCTGCCGTACTGCCGGACATCACAGATTTTTAAGAAGTGAGGCGTAATCGCCTGTAGCGCAGTCTGAACCGCATCCGGGTTATTTAGTTGAATGGCGCCACCATCCGATGGAACCAAGGCCACGGGAATAATGCCGACGCCACCCCGAAAGAAGGCGTCCAGGGGGAGTTGGTTAGGGGGGAGGCTGGCCGACCAGGGGGAGTTCCCCTGGCCAGGAGAGGACGTCGACATGCGCCCCTAGCGACCTGCAAGCGCCCTGCAAAAGCGAAAGACAATCAAGCAATCAGAAGCGAGTGATACGAACAGTCACCGCCCAGTGAGACCACGCCCGCCTGTGGTATGTGGCTGGGCTTGAGCAGATTCTTCTTGAGATGCGAGGCTAGCGTTCCAATCACGAGCCGCGAGCCGCGAGTCCCGCGAGCGCTTCGCCGCGCGGCACTTCTCGCTCATCGTCTTCTACGCAGTGCAAATCCATGCTTTTGCACCGAGTGTCGAAGCGCTAGCAAGCGAAAGCGTAACTCTGTTGTGATATCTGGTGCCATTTTTATTTACCACGGCACGCGAGTACTAAATGCACATAAAGACAATGAGAACAACATTTGTCATGCAGGATATAGGCCTTGCTTTTTTGGCGCCGCATTATAGCTGCGGCAACCGCAGGCGGACTGCCTCCACTCACATCCCTATATAGCCGCATACAAATAGCGCGTGTGAATACAGATCATTAGCAAAGAAACGCCGAGCGGGACTAATCGGCCATGCGATTCATCCAGGCTTAGTAAAACGGCGCAGGAGTCTTCGTTCCCTTTTCGCAGCACTGTTTTTCTTCATGGCTTACCCGTTGAAACTCGCCAATGTTGACAGGCCGAAATCCTGGTCGTTGGCTTCCAAAACACACTCCTGCTCACCTTCCTATTGAATGAGTTCTTCACACGTGTCCGCCGTACAAGCACTCAAGCAATGCCTCAAAGAGGCAAATAATACAAAACACGACGCGTCGGTTGCGCTGCAATGACGCCGACGGCTGCGCTTTCGTGTCGATGAAAAATTGCAACCGACAAAAAAAATTGTTTTTAAACCATGAATATTTATATTATCTTCACAACAAAGACACTACATTTATTTTAAACTATTTTTAGATTATTTAGGAATACTAAAGTGCTTTCAGTTACTTTTTCTGGCATGTCGTTTGTAGAAGCTGCGATCCTGTGATCCCCTGAAGTGACCCGGATGCCCTAGCAGACGACGGAGCAGACGTCGGTGTTGACAGAATGCAATTTCGTTTGATGCCAGATAAAATCACTAAGCTGCGACAAAAACAGCAAAGAAAAGCGCCGTATCTCAAGCTGGCGAATATTGTGGATAAGTTGAACGCAATTGGCACGATGGAGAGTAGCTGCGATGCATTAATTTGAGCGACACTGGCACGCTCATCGGAGTTCATGAAACTTAACAGCTTAATCTGTGACCAGTACAAGCGGATTGCTTTGATATCAACTGCATTACGAAACTACGTCGATACTTGCGTCTCACTTTAGCTAATATGCAACAGCGGCTAGCACTCGCCGCATCCTGATCGCTTGTAGTTTAACAAGCAAGAGCCCACTAGCGCATCGAATCAGCCGTGTTTTCGAGTTCGTATCGTTACGATAACTACGAGCTGTTTTGGCACGTACTGGAATTGAAGTTCTCAGCCTGTGCGTCACGGACGGTGACGATGGCGTCGCGGACGATCTTAACTAAGACTCGCCGCAACGCAGCCGATAACCCAAACATATGAGCGTTAAAGGTTGTTCACCAGTACTGCAAACGTGGGCATAAAGTATCGCTCAGTCGCAGCGCCAGTCGCTCGCTTCTCGATTTTCCAGCCTTCCAAGTGAAGGTCGCAAGCTGTTGAGCCAATCAGTGAGCCAGCTGGAGTGAGCGAGGCGAGCTTTCGGGAACGACGCCGCCCGCGGGCGCGCCGGGCAATGAACTACGTGCTACCCCCTGGCTGCCCTAGTCGTCGCTAAGCCTAGCCGGTTTCACATCGATGCAGCAGCTGAGTGCACTTCGAAACTGGCTAGCGCTGAGGAGCTGCTCTCGTCATCGTTTTACTGTGAACCTCGTCTCATAGTAAAACAAAGATATGCTCGGTTTCCGCGACACCTTCAGGAGCAGAGCAAGCTGAGGCCAGGAGAGCCGCGATTGAGCAGCAGCAATTAAAGGCGCCGTGGGGAGACATTTGTTTGTATTCCTGTTATCGCTTCTACCAACGACTCGATATTGGCTAACGATACTCCATCCGACGGCTTAGTATGGACTTGAACAAACATTACTATCGCAATTTTCTGACGCTGGCGGCCGGTATTCAGGCTGGCATGCCGCGCCCGTACGTTATGTCGCTCAACAATATGGCCGTGGTGCACATCAAAACCCCAGACATCCTCCTTTTCGCTCAGATTGTCATAGCACACAGTCACACTGGGACCAGAGTAGTTTAGAGGACCGAGCGCGGGTGCACAGGAGCTAGACTGTGTCAAAGCAGGCGAAACTCTTTAAAGCGCGCGGTTGACGTCAGTCTCAAGACTATTCTCATTTCGACTGAGAATCAAATCGGTTCAAACTCGCCGGCCGCCGCATTTCACCTTTGCCTGCATACGCTGCTGTTTATATTTAGCGACATTTTCTTGTCACCGTCATGAAAATTTCAGTGAAGGCAATGAACGACGTCGTAAAGTATTTTTTTTTGCTATTTTATGATAAGCATCACGTCACTGCCGCTAAAAAAAATTCTCCGCCAACACTGCATCAGCGTTTGACTTAAGAGCGTTAGCTACGAGAGCTTCAAGTGCTTAGATCGGGGTGCTCAGCAAACGTGGAGAAGACAAAATACAAACATCTGAGGGCGTTTCGTTTCGGAAACATTCGTTCTAAGGTACAAGCAGCGTCATCTACTTCAAAGATTTTGCATTACAATTGCGATTTACAGCCACCTTCGCTATATCCGGTATGTTTCCTCCTTATATATCAGTTAACGAATTTTATAAACGTGTGCATTACAACAAGACGAATTGTTTGACCGCATCCGGAACCCTCTGCGGCAAACGATTAGGCCTTATGGCTGTCTGGAAGTCCCCGGAATGCACGGTTTGGGGGCGAAAAGGTCGTCGGTGCGAATCCCACACATATTTTGGGCTTAATCTAAATATTTATTTTATCCTCAGGAACCTGATAAGTCAAATGACACCCCTTCGATCGTTATGCGTCAAACAGGCGGCCCTCAAATTTGATGCAAATGGGGGTCCCCGGGGTTCCACTTCGATAGCCACTATACTGGCATAAGTAAAACGAATCGAAGGTATCTGTGACAACTGAGGCTCTACGCGCCCGCTGTTGCTATGTCATATAGTGTTGTAACTGTCTTGGCCAATTTGACCTTCCCTGCAGACAGACGTGTCCTTGACAAACGTAAGTAGTAAGAGCTGACGCTCTTAAAACTGAAACGCGGAAAAATAATATCGGGGTTGCTTTGAACATTTATACAGAGAACTGCGTGCATGTACACACATGCTGCCTTTGTGTAGCCGGATGGTTATGGCGAGTAATTTTCCCTGATTGACGATTAACGACATTCTTTTCCGCGACGCATAGAAGTGTCCTTGGCCTTTTCTGCGCATGTAGTACTAGCGGTAGATTATGTTACATGGCTTTAACATGTCATAGAAGTCAAGAGGACACTGACTTTCAGTAGCGCCATTCGACTTGCTCACACCGATTGGTGTGCAGGCGCTGTCGTGGCTGCAGCTACATGCCGCCCCCGCAAGCGCGTGCGGATACGCAGGCACCGCTGGCTTCGTCGCTTGTGCATTACAGCTTTTTGGGCTTTCAAAGCCGCAATATACTCTTGAGCATGCACTACTTTCGTCACATTGTCATGTGGGAACAGAAGGGAATTAGGTGAGTGCTCGAGCAGTGCCTCTCCTCTAAGCCAATTCTCGTTCGGTGAGAGAGCCAGGTCGCGGGAAGCGATTTGAAAACTCGATTTGCCAATGTGAATGAGCACTTCATTTCGCTCGGTGCCCGTCACCAACAGACCAGAGCACCTCGCATCCTCTTCGCGACTCGCCACAGTAAACGCGCTTTGAAGCATCTTTGGTCAATTTGCTGTCACACGACAGCACGACAGTATTTCTAGAATTCTGCAGTAAAACAATTACCCTCACCAGGAATATGTCGTATGACACATCCCACGATAGGTATCTATCGCGCGGCACAATCCACGACAGGTATCTGTCGCGCGACTCATCCCACGACAGGTATCTGTCGCGCGGCATATCCCACGACAAGCTGTTGTGTCGCGTGACAGGCCGCACGAAAGGTACTTTTGTCACGTGAAAAGAGGCGCGATAGAAGTCTGTCGTGCGACTGAACCCACGACAGGCAACTTTGCTGAGGCACGCAATCGCTGTCGCGCGGCACGCCTCCCTCTGTCGCGCGACAGTACCTGTGACACAAACCTGTCGCGCGGCAAATTCTGCGACAAGGACCTTCTTCGCACGACAAAATGCAGGAAAGATGTCTGTCGTGTGGCAGAACCTAATACAAACAACTTTGTCGCGCGAAAGAACCCACGACACAAAGCTTGTCGCACGACACAAGGCACGACAAGACAGCTTGTCTTGCGACACAAAATTGTGTCGCGCGACCGATGCGCGACAAAAAATTTTGTCGTGCGTTTTGATCGGGTAAGATTGGTTTTGTTTATTATTTATGGGCGTTTAACGTCTCAAAGCGACTCAGGCTATGAGGGACGCCGTAGTGAAGGGCTCCAGAATAAATTCGACCACCTGGGATTCTTTAACGTGCACTGACATCGCACAGTACACGGGCCTCAAGAAATTCACCTCCATCGAAATTTGACCGCCACCGCCGGGATGGAACCCGCGTCTTTCGGGTCAGCACCCGAGCGCCATAACCACTGAGCCACCGCGACTGCTCTAAGAGGAGAGATTGCATTGACTCGCGTTAGGTTGGTTTGGGTGGCTTCGGCCAATACTAAGATGGGTGCCTTTCCGAAAGAACGAGAAGGAGTGGTACTGTTGGTTCTCTTTTGATGAGCTTGCTTCAGACGGCTTTGGAGAATTCGATTAGGCTCGCTTTTCTGAAAGGATGAGGGGGCGAGAATCAATTGCTCGAAAAATTCAAAATTGGTTTTTGGGGAAACGAAATTATCTGTCGCATATCTAGGCGGACACCTCAACCGCGTCGTAAGGGAAGGGATAAAGGAGGAACTAAGAAAAGAACAGAAGAAAGAAGTGCCCGTAGTGGAGGGCTGCGGAATAATTTTGACCACCTGGGGATGTTTAACGTGCACTGACATCGCATAGCACACAGGCGCCGTCTCATTTCGCCTCCATCGAAACGCGATCGCCGCGGTCGGGTTCGCACTCCGGTACCGAGTATCAGTAGCCGAGCGCCTTAACCACTGAGCTACTGCGGTGGGTAAATTGGTTCCCATTTGATCTGCTTATTCAAATGCTTCGGACAAATCTAGGGGCTCGCCCTTCCGAAAGAACGAGGGGAGAGGATGTATTGCTTTTCTTTTTATTTGGTTATTTATTGCGGTTCTGGGCATTTCTAGGAGGCTCGTCCTTCCGAAAAATTGAGGGGGAGAAATTGCCTTGATTTGTGCAAGGTTTTCAATGCTTTCGGCCAGTAGTGACATGGTCATCGTTTTTAAAGAACACGTGGGAGAGGCTCCATTGCTTTTTGTTTGATCCTGGTTATTTCGGGCGCTTTTTAACTATTCTACTTGGCTAGACTTTCTATAAAAACAGCGAGAGGGAACTGCATTGATTCTCGTTAGGTAGCTCTGAAAGGTTTCTTTCAGTGAAAAGAAGGTCGCCGTTCCTAAACAAGTAGAGGGTTTTCGCCCTTGCCGAAGAACGGGAGGAGAAGATCCATTGTTTTTCTTTTCATCTGCTTATTTCAGGTGGTTTTGGACAATTCTAGAAGGCTCACCCTTCGAAAATATTGAGAGGGGGAATTGCAGTGATTCTCGTTAGGTTGTTTTGAATGGTTTCGGCCACTGGTAAAACAATCGGCCTTCCGAAAGAACGAGGGAAGAGGATCTATTGCTTTTTCTTTAATCTGTTGATATCAGATGGCTTCCGAGAGTTCCAGGAGGCTGGCCCTTCTGAAAAATAGAGAGGAAGACCCCAGCAGCACGCCAATAAAAGCCCACGGGTGGTATATCTTTTGCGAAAATTGGAGTGAATATCGGTTCTTCATTGGCATTTAGACAAATTGCAGCCCTTTGTATGCATGTACCATCGTTTTCGCCAACAATGGGCTGCTGCTCAGATACTCTCACTGCCAACAATGGCCCTTAGATAACTTCCAGTGAAGAGCCTAGTATGCAATGATAGTGGCTTTTCAGTTATTTGCACAGAGTGGCTGCCGGCAAGCATTACAAACATGGCAAACAACTGTCATTTCCAACAATACTATTGAAGAATTATCGCATGCAATTAGAGGTCCCCTTTGTGGTTTTTAATAGCGTGTGATTTTTTACAATTTAATGTGTGATTTATTCTAACTTATGAGATGTTCAAGTAATGCTGAATTCTGTCTTGATGCAGTGTATCACTCGACACCCATTAACTGATTCACGAAATTTTACCAGACATATTTTATTGAAGGACAATTTTTTATCTAGCTTACTGCCGTTCTGATTATTCAGGCTGAAGTGCGTAGCTTGGCAAGCTGATGTGGCATAGGTAAGAGATCCATAAAATGATTCGTGGCGCTATTCTCTAGTGAACTGTTGAGTCGTATCGGAACTACTCATGACACTTGTATTGCAAGATAACGTTTGCAATGCCTCGAAACAAATTACTCGTTTAGCTTTTGCACGATGACCTCGTAATACGTCGATGTAAAAGATGTGCGTTGTAATTATCAGCATAAGTATGGCCATAGCAGGAAAAGGCGAGTATTATTTACACATCGATTTTTGCGGCGCACAGTACGCGAAAAGGCACTCGCCAAACATTTGTATAAAACAATTGGTCAGTGATGCTCATGAACTCTCACCACATTATTTGCAAAAAGTGTGGTCTAAGTTATCGTATTTGTCTTGCACTGAATCGCCGATTTTTACCCTTAAATTAATATAGGCGCCAAATTTTTTCTTGCATGTTTTCTTCTTTCAAATGATGCGTTAAATACTTGTAGACAAGAAGCACCCTGCGGCATCCGTATACAACCGTTAAATAATTTATACTTGAATTTCTTATTTATGCTGTTTTGTTTCATCAATTCAACGAAGACTGTGACGTCAAGTTGTTGTTTTGGCCTCGTTATCTACTAGAAAAACTAATGATTGACAAATCACTTTTCATTCCAAGTGTTGGAAGGGGCTAGATTAAATGTCGTAGTGAATTATATCTACATATCAGCGGGTATATTTGTTTTCTAGTGGATCACGTGACGAAAACATTCATTTGGCGTCACAGTCATAGGGGGTTCATTGATGTAGCCAAAACCATAACAGCACGAGCGAAGAAATTCAATTATTACTTATTTCGCGATTGTACGCAAATACCACGCGGCAATATATGTATTATAATGTCTAAAACGTCGTTTGACAGAATAAAATGCGCAATAAAATTAGGCACCTGAAGTCATTTATTGTTCCATTTCACACTCTAAATACAGATTAAAATTCAAAAAGACGTTATCACTGTACAGAAATAAAGGTATATTTAGCTGTATCTATATATTTGCGAATCTCTAAATAACGAGCTATTTTTGTTCTTTTTTATTCTAGCAATGCTATGCCACAGGTGGGAACATCTCCCGTCAATGGATGTAAAATAACAAATTTGAACGAATAATTTTGTCTCTATATAATTAGTTATTCCATGCAAAAATGGCTTGCACAATTTCGCGGTATTCGCTGAACGCCGGAGACTGAGGGCACCTTAGCTTCGAAAAAAATGTAACCTTTATATTATATGTCGCTTCGCGTGCATGTAACATTGAAGACAGAACTCTTACTTGAAAATACACAACACTTTTCTGAGAGTTCATGGCTCTTTAATTCAGAGGCAACTTGGGAAAAATCAGCTGGAAGCAGCAATTCAGTATTTTCTGGGACACCTTCCAGTGGGCGAGCGACAGAGAAATGGTATGGAACTGTTACACATATTCTGACTGGCCTGCTGGTGTGAAAGAAGCGCGTCTGATGCCCATCATGCACAAACGATAGACGACAAACGTCTTCATGAACACAGCATGTGCCCGGCCACATATTACACCCCATCCCGCTTAATTAAAAGGCGGTCACTGTACGGTGGATTCATTCCACAAAATAATCCTCATCATTGCAGTTGCATTCCTTTGCGCACGCCGTCAAGCTAGAAATTTCGCATAGTTGGATCGCAGCTATAAGTCGTCCTAGCGCATTGCAGTATATTTTCTCCCGTGCGTACTCGAAGCAGCAATTACGCCCAGAAACATTCATTCTCGAACGCATTTAAAGATGAAAGGACAGTGCTACTCGCAAATAGGATCTTCAGACAAGGCTACTGAATTACGTCAGAGTTCTCATAAAGTGTGGACTATTGCATGCGCAGAGTGGAACGGCATCACCAGGAGTGTACTGTAGATCCTTTCTCGGCGCACTAGTTGTATGGCTATTCGCCGCGATGCCATCCACAGGCCAAGCGCGTCTAGGCGAAGCTGCGGCATTGCAGTGGATGGCGCTAGCCATAGCGAGTGCCGGGGTGACGAGGAGACAGCGAGGGGAAAGACTCATTCTCTTGTTTTTTTTTATTTTGCTGTAGCAAGAGAAAAGGCAGCTGAAAAAATGGCAAGAAGAAATTCCAGACAGCGCGAATGCGCGGTGTCGCGCGTAGATAGGCGTGAGGGGAAAACAGGTTGTGAGTACCCACAACCACAAAGAAAGAATAGCGCTTAGCGCAGTAGGCACCAGCGCTCTTCCGAGCAAAGTGGTCGGTCGGGACAAAAGCCGACTAAATGAGACTTGGAGCATCAAGATTCCGGAATGCGAAAAAAATGCGTCATAGGCAGTTGACAAGGCGATAAAAGGAAAGGAAAGACGACGCAAAGGTGTCTACTATTGCCCGAGTGCAAAAGGAAAAGCAAGAATGAAGAACGAGCCTAATGTTCGGCTTGGAGAACATGAGGCTCGTCGCCTTTGCGAAAAAACCAGGGGTAAAGAATGCATTGCTTCTCATTTGATCGGGTTCTTCCAGATGTATTTGTATAGCTATAGCTCTTGGAGCTTCGCCCTTCCGAATGATCGCGAAGGAGAGATTACATTGATTCTCGTTAGGTTGTTTTCAATGTCTTCGCCAAAAGTGGGATTGTCGGCCTTCAAAAAGCACCAGGGGGACAAGATGCAGTGCTACTCGTTTTGATCTGGTTATTTCAGATGGCTTTGAACAGTTCTACGATACTCGCCCTTCCAAATGATCGAGAAGAAAAGGTTATATTCATTCTCGTTAGGTTGTTTAAATGGCTTCGGCCAGAAGTGAGATGGTCGCCCTTCCGAAAAGACCAGGGGGAAACGATGCATTGCTTCTTGTTTCATCCGGTTATTTCAGATGGCTTTGGATGGTCGCAGGAGAGAGATCATTCGGAAGGGCGAGGCTCATTTTATGAGCGGCAGCGGCAACCGACACATCTGTGACGCTCGTCACTTCCAAACCCAGGTTTCTACCGGAATTAGAATTCACCTAGCCTTCATCCTACTACATTTCCGCGCTACTGAATCGCCGTGTCCCAGCACATGTGCCGTCCACTTGGTTGCTGACGTGGCAGCCTGCTCGGACCGTCGCCTATAAAATGCTGACCCAGCCTGCATCTGGTCTCATTTTGGCAGTGGCAGCGGCTACCAACCGACACAACTGTGACGCTCTTCTTTTTTAACCTCAGTTTGGTGAATACGCTTTCTGCTGGTGACTACGCCAAGTTGTAGTCTGTTGCTGCTGCTACTACCAAGTGTTTGTGGCCAATTCTGTTATGTCGCCGGATATCAGAAAAGTGCTAAATGAGTTTAGACAAGAAATGCGTGACACAAAAAGTACAATCGAGACGGAACTAAGAAAGGAGTCCAAAGAACTCAAGCCGTCAAACGACTTTTTAAGTGAGCAATTTGATGCAATGGCAACGCCTTCCAGCAACCGTGTGCTATTCCCTCCGTCAGCAGTAACCGGCCACGCCCCCCGCTCTCGACAGTTTGGCAGTGGCAGTGGTGAGCGACAGACACGTCTTACAAGTTTTGCGCACTTTTTCCAGGTCCGTTCCTGTTTTGATGAGGCTGTCGCCTCGCTTCGGCCCTGGCCCTACCGGAGCTGAACAAGCTGGTTTAAATCGTCGTCTTTTCTTCGACATCCAGGACACAGCGGCCGCCGTCAACGCCTTCCAGCAACCGTGTGCTATTCCCTCCGTCAGCAGTAACCGGCCACGCCCCCCGCTCTCGACAGTTTGGCAGTGGCAGTGGTGAGCGACAGACACGTCTTACAAGTTTTGCGCACTTTTTCCAGGTTGGTGCACTTTTCCCCCTCATTTTAACGTCAGTGTAACTGTCTTACCGCCACTGCTGCTGCCAAAACTGTTGATACGCGAGTTCAGTAGTTCGAAAAATGGCCAAAGAACTTCAGAAATTGTTTGAGGACCTTAAGCGTGAGATGAAATAAGAGTTTCGCGAGCTAAAAGAAAGTTTCGAGCGAGAACTCAGGAAGGATGTCAGAGATATTAAGGCCAGTATGACTTTCATAAACCAGTGCTGTGAGGAAATGAAAGCTTCCGTGAAAAAAGTTGAAGCAGAGAACGAGGCTCTGAAAGAAAGTATAAGCACGTTGAAGGAAGAACGCGAAGCTCTCTATGCGCAAGTAAAAGAGCAGGAATCCCGACTTATGCAGAACGAGCAACACTCGCGGTGCCTGAACGTTGAAATTAAAGGAGTGCCACGGGTAGACGGTGAAAACCTGCACGAACTGACGAAACAGTTGGGTGAAGTAATCGGGATGCCTCTGAAGGACACTGACATTGAAGTCTGCCATCGGGTCCAGACCGCCGGAAATTCTACCTCCCCTAACATAATTGTGCAGTTTACTCACAGAGCTCCGCGTAACTATTTCTTAGAAAAAGCAAGAAAGCACAGGCTAACGGCTCGTGACCTCGCGATAGAACAAGATGATAAAATTTTTGTTAATGAGCACCTGTGTCCGGCAATGAAACGCCTCTTCGGTGCTGTAAATGCCGCGAAAAAGGAACGAGGATGGGAATACGCCTGGGTCAAGAATGGAAAAATCTACGTTCGCCAAACTGAAACATCAACAGTTGTTCCTATCACTAGCAAGGATCAGCTCTCTAGGATTGCTTAAAATGTTCCAGCTTATCTGTACAGCTTGTATGCTCTAAACATGGATTTTCTACCACAGCAAATTCATAAATTGGTCAAAAAGAAAAAACCTGCCCTATCTTTTTTTCATCAGAACGTTCGATCTCTAAGAAACAAAGATAATGAAATGCATGCTTTGCTAGAAGTATTTGAAATGTCTTTCACTGTGCTCATGCTCACTGAAACATGGTATGAACGCGAAACGGCTATATTCTGCCCATCTGGTTATCAATGCTTCTATCGAAATCGTCACGACAAAAGAGGCGGTGGTGTTTCTATCCTGGTAAAAGATAACCTGCTGTGTGATACCGAAGAGAAATTCTGTGCTGTCACTCCTGATTTCGAAGTGCTTACCTTACGACACCTTGACAATATGTTTTGCGTGGTCTACAGACCGCCATCAGGTACCTTTAGCCGTTTTTTGGCCTTCCTTGAAGAACATTTAGAATATGCGACGGAGCAAAAAGCACAGATCTTCTTAGGTGGAGACATGAATGTGAACATGATTGTACCTACTCCTTACCAGAAAGACTTGAGCCTTGCCCTTTCTACTTATGGCCTATCTAATGTAATCACCAACCCAACGCGTATCACAGAACAAAGTTCTACATTACTAGACGTATTTATTACCAACGTTAACACAGACACTACATTTGCTGGCACTCTTTGTACAGGTACAAGTGATCATCTGGGAACCTTTTTATTCGTAGACAAGCAATTTCCCATCAAGTGGAATGAACCAAAGCCCACATATCGTCAAGTTATTACATCTTCGCATCTTGAATCATTCCGCCAGGATGTTGAAAAACAAACATGGGATGCAGTATTTGAATGCCGTGAGAGCAACACAGCGTACCTTATCTTTATAAGTATACTTAAGAAAATATACCACCAGCATTTTCCAGTAACACAAGTAAAAAAGCCAAAGAGAGCGCGAAAACCTTGGTTAACGAGAGAACACCTGAGAATGGTCAAGCATAAAAATGCGTTGTATGCCAAATTTGTAAAAACTAAAGATCTAAATATACTTGCAGAATTTAAGAGCTACCGGAATAAACTTACGTCTACGCTGAGGAAAGCTAACGATTCATACCTAATCGATATGTTCGATGCTGAAACTACACTGCGGCCAGATGCAGCCTGGCGCAAGTTGAACTCTTTGGTGCGTCCCGGTACTCCTACGCTTACACTTGGCACCTTTAGGCATGGGGAAAAAGAGCTCTCCGGTGTTCCATTGGCAGATGCTTTCAATCACTTTTTTATTCAGCAAACGAAAGATAATGAACTTGATGGGAGTACCATTAGAAACTACGCTCAGTACGCGCGAGGAAACGATAGGATAAGTTCGCTGTTCTTGGCCCGACTGAAACAGCTGAGGTTTTCTCTTCCATCAATAACTTGAAGAATAGTAAAACGCTGGACGTAAATGGCTTCCAGATATTGCCCGTAAAATATGTACTTGACATACTGTGCCCGATTATTACCTATATTTATAGTTTGATTCTCTCTACTGGGGTTTTCCCTACAGGAATGCAAATTGCTCGAGTGATACCCATTTTTAAAAAAGGTGATAAGAACCTATTCACAAACTACCGACCGATTTCTATACTGCCTGTGTTTTCCAAAGGCATCGAGAAAATAATACATCACAGAGTGACTTCTTATTTTGACGAAAATCACTTATTTCTAGATTTTCAACATGGATTCAGGAAGAAAAGATCTACAGAGACAGCACTTCTAACTCAAAAAGAAATTATAATTAAGGCATTCAGTGAAAACAAGCTCACCATGGGTATTTATATCAATTTTACTAAGGCCTTTGACCTCATAAATCTTGATATTCTTCTTTTTAAATTGGAAAGGTATGGTGTGCGGGGCCTAGCGCTAACCCTATTACAATCTTACTTATCTCACAGAACCCAATATGTAGATATAAGCACAGCATCCTCTCCTACCCTCCATATAACATGCGGAGTGCCCCAAGAAAGCAATCTTGGGCCTTTGCTATTTTTAGTTTATATAAATGACATCGTCTACAGCGCTAGTAATGTTCAGGTTGTGTCATTTGCAGATGACACAACTTTTTTTGTCATAGGTATTTCCGAGGCCGAGGTTGAAAGCAAAACAAGCGAAGCCCTTAATAAACTGCACTCATGGGCAGATGCAAACTCCTTGCGCATAAATCCGTCAAAAACACAAATTCTGTTATACCTCCCTAAGGGAAAGAAAATATCTAGGCCTCTCAAAATAGCCTTAAACAGCCAACCAATAGAGCTTGTGACTTCTGTAAAAACACTGGGCGTTATCTTTTCTCACAACCTAACTTGGAATGCGCACATAGAACACATTTGTTCGAAAGTTTCCTCAGCTCTAGGTATACTTGGTCGCTTTAGACATATTTTTCCAGTAAGGGTAAAGATGTTGCTCTACAACGCGTTAGTACTAAGTCATATCCAATACTGCAGCTTGGTTTGGGGAACAACAGGGGTAACAAATCTTCATAGATTGCATTTGCTGCAGAAAAAAGCCGTCCGGTCCATAGCAAAAGTGCCATTCCTTTTCCCCACAAAAAATATCTTTATAAAGTATGATATCCTTCCAATCTTCGCGTTATACTTTTACAGGCTTCTATTATGCTATAAATACTCTTCACAACAACGTGACAATCCCTTTATTGTACTTGGACAACTGAGAGAAAATAACAGCTGCCGTAACACTAGATACAAAGAAACTTGGATCACTCCAACACCAAGAACTTACTCTATGAACCAGTCCTTAAGTTACAACCTTCCCCTCTTGCTAAACAAACTAATCCATGACAATTTTGATATTACCAGAAATTCAAAACACAGTATCCGTAACTACTGCCGAGACAATTTCAATCTGTGAAATTGTGTTTTTGTATATTTTAGTGATGTAAAACATTTGCTTTGAGTACATGTGTGTATTGCGACTTTCGTTTTGCATGTGTGTTCGCGCTTCGCGTAAATGTGGATTTGCATCGGATACCCATGACATTACTAATTGATGTAAATGATGTGACCCTGGCCTTCCTTCTGTACTGCCACTGTCTCAAGGAGTCGGGACCTCCAGTCAAGCTGTTACCACAGCTTTTAGTCCCGGCTCCTCCTTTGTAAGAAAGGAAAATAAACTTGAACTTGAACTTGAACTTGAAGGAGCTCAAGGTTAAAAATTTGAGATATTGTTGAAATTTTGTCCCGTGTTTCCTGTTTGTAACGCAAGGACAAACGTATGTCATAGAGACTAAATATTCTCGGCACGTTACTATTGTGACAAGGGCTGCGGAAGGATAATCGTAAGGTTGGTTAAAAATAATTCTAAACGCCTTCTTTTCAAGGAGGTAAATATTTTGAAGAGTGGTCTTTGTAGCAGCTCCCCAAACTAGGTTGCAGTAATGCAAATGTGACATGGAGTGTTTTAAACGGAAGCAGTTAAATTGAGGTAGAGAAAAAATGGCGATAACGTGATAGTACGCCAACTACAGGAGCAACCTTAAGGCATATATGATCGATAAGTGTATCCCAGAGCAGGTTTTCTGTAAACCAGATTCCTAATGTTTTAAAGGTGATAACAATTTCTATACTACTCGAGGCACAGCAGAGGTGTCTGGAGAAACTTAATATTTTTCCTTTCGGACGAAAGAACATTGCTTTCGTTTTCGAGACATTTATCTGTAGAGCATTACAGTTTACACAGTGGACAAGCGCTGAAAGCGTCCTATTTGCAAGGATAATGAGATCATCGGGGTTGTAACCACTGAGGAATATGCTTCTGTTGTCCGCGTTTATTATAAAGTATGCATTCGTATTAATAGTGGTAATATCATTGATGTATAAATTAAACATTGATCTGGTTATTTCCAGAAGACTCGCCCTACCGAAAGATTACGGGAGGCGGGGAGAGATAACATTGACTCTCCTTAGCATATTTTCAATTGCTAAGCAACCACATATTCTTAAGCAAACACATATGCTAAGCAAATACATATTCCTCGAATCCCGACTTGCGTTGGGTGAGCACAGCCCCGAGGCCAATGCCACTGGCGTCCGTATGTACTTCAGTTGGGGCTTGCCGGTCGAAGTGACGCAAGATGGTTGGTGCCGTGAGGAGACGGCGCAAGGTGTTCTAGGCGTCGTCGCAGGCAGGCGACCGCAGTGCGGCTACCTCTTCTTATTCTTCTTTTCCTCAGTAAATATAGAATAATGCCCTTCTTCACACCATGCTAAACGGATACATTGTTTCTCGCTTAATCTGGTATCAGATGACATTGTACAGTTTAATGAGAGTCGCCCTACCGAACGATCGCCGGGGCCAGAGCGAGATTAGATTGATTCATGTTGTTTTTAATAGCGTCGGCCATAAGTGAGATGGTCGCCCTTATGAAAGAACAATGGGGAAAGGATGCATCGCTTCTCTATTTATCTGATTGCTTTCGACAGTTCGAGGAATCTCCCCTTCCGAAAAATCGAGAGGTAGCGATTACATAGGTTCTCTTTAGGTTCTTTTCAATGGCTGCGGCCAAAACTGAGAAGTTTTCCTTCTGAAAAAACCATAGAGAAAGGATACATTGTTTCTGGTTTCACTGGTGATTTCATTGGGCTTTTGACTCTTATTGGAGACCAGCTGTACTGTAATATCGCAGGTGCCATGAAGAGATATGACTCTCGTTAGGTTGCTTTCAGTGGCTTCGAGCGAAGGTGAGATGGCCGACCTCCCGAAAAATCCAGGGGGAAGGATGCATTGCTCCTCTTTTCATCCGGTTATTTCAGATGCTTTTGAACAATTCTAAGAGACTCTCCCTTCCGAAAGATCGCGGGGGGGGGGGGGAGGGGGGGCATGACAGGTGGAGGTAACAATGATTCTTTTTAGGTTGCTTTCAATGACTTCGGCCAGAAGTGAGATTGTCGCCCGTCTGAAAGAACGAGGGAGAAAACACGCATTGCGTCAAGTTTGATCTGGTTATTTCACATGGCTTTGGACAGTTGTAGGCGACTCGAACTATCGAAAAATCGCGGGATGCGGAGAGATATTACATTGAATCTTTTCAGGTTGTTTTTAATAAAGTCGGCCAAAACTTCGATGGTAGCACTTACGAAAGAACCAGGGAGAAAGGATGCATTGCTTCTCGTTTGATCTGGTTATTTCAGGGGCTTTGAACTGTTCTAGGAGAATGCACCTTCCTTAGATCACGGGCGTGGTGAAGAGATAATTGATTCTTGTTAGGTTGCTTTCAATGGCTTCTACCGAATGTGAGATGACCCCGAAAGAACCATGGGGAAAGGATGCATTGCTTTTTGTTTGATATGGTTATTTCAGACGGTTCGGTCAGTTCTAAGAGACTCGCCCTATCGAAAGATCGCGGGGAGCGGAGGTAAATTGCATTGGTTCTTCTTAGATTGTTTTAATTTGCGTCGGCCAAAAGTGAGATGGTCGCACTTAATAAAGAATCAGGGGAAGACGATGCATTGCTTCTCGTTTTATCTGGTTATTACCGTGGGCTTTGCACTGTTCTAGGAGACCGGAAATTCCGTAGGATCGCGGGTGGTTGAAGAGATAATTGATTCTCGTTAGGAGCGCCTACTACGAACTCAGTTGGTAGTTGGCTCTATTCCTGTATTTTGTCTTCTTGTGTTCATTCGCTTGCGCCATTCAACTTTATAATTTGTTTTTGAGTTGTTCTTAATAGCGTCGGCCAAAAGTCGGATAATGCTGGGAACAAATGCGCTACAAGCGACAACAAGGACACATACACACTGCACAAGCGCAAACTAACAACTGTTTATTCCATACGGAAGGTGCGTTTATATACGCAGATTCAGTTTTTGAAAGAAGCAACCATCCCATCATCAAACACATGACCATCACCACGACACAGCATTTGCACTTATAATGTCAATCTCAGTTTTTGTAAGTGCAATAGGAGTGCTTACACAAGTTCCATTTTCCGCCTTCTCGATTAATCTCTCTTTCAATCCTTTCTTTCTGTTTTCCTCCAATTGTGGTCCTGTGGAAAATTGGTGCGCACTTCTTCTTACACATGCTGCAATGTTGCGCTAGATTTCCCGGGTGGTTAATTTTGTCGCAGTCGTTGTGATGCTCCAAAAGTGTAAGCGTTTTAAAAGCGTCGGCCAAAACTTAGATGGTCGCACTTACGAAAGAACCAGTTAGAAAGGATGCATTGCTTCTCGTTTGATCTGGTTATTTCAGGGGCTTTGAACTGTTCTAGGAGACTGCACCTTCCTTAAGATCGCGGGCGGTGTGAAGAGATAATGGATTCTCGTTAGGTTGCTTTCAATGGCTGCTACCGAATGTGAGATGGCCGCCCTCCTGAAAGAACCATGGGGAAAGGATGCATTGCTTTTTGTTTGATCTGGTTATTTCACACTGTTCGGTCAGTTCTAAGAGACTCGCCCTAGCGAAAGATCGCAGGGAGCGAAGAGAAATTACTTTGGGTCTTGTTAGGCATTTTTAATTTGCGTCGGCCAAAAGTGAGATGGTGGCACTTAAGAAAGAATAATGGGAAGAATATGCATTGCTTCTCGTTTTATCTGGTTATTACAGTAGGCTTTGGACTGTTCTAGCAACTTAAATTGATTTAAGTTGAGTTGTTCTTAATAGCGTCGGCCAAGAGTGAGATTATCGCCCTTCCGAAAGAGCAGCGGAAAGGATGTATCTGAGAGAGAGAGAGAGACTCTTTAATAAAGAAACAGAGAATTTAGCCGGCGTTTCAATATCGCTGGCATGCTACTCTGCGTAGGGAGGAGAATTTGGGAGATAAAGACTGAAGGAGAGCAGCGCGGAAGAGTTGAAAAAAAAACAAAGATAAAATGCAGCCATGAAATGGGTACTAAGGATGCAGTGGCGAGTATTGATGTAACCTATGGAATGATGGAGTGCATAGTCCGACGAATGGGCTGACGAAGTTCACTTCAAGAAGAATGCATGAAGGTAACCTGCAAGTGAATTTAGAGCTTATCGAGATGTCCAATGTCTTTTAAATATGTAAAAAGAAAGTTCATTGCAAGTCTCTGTTGCCTGAAGCAGGCTAAGGGGCCTAAAACTTTTGTCCATTGTTAGGGGCACTGGGCAGAGCTTCTGCATGCAATGTTCATAGTACGCACGCTCGTTAGCATACGCAGGGCACTCAAGCAGGATATGTTCCACAGTTTCTATCGAAGCACAGTTGTCACAATGCGGACTGTTCATTTGTCCAAAACGGTATCGCAGGCCATTTGTATATGCAGCATTCAGACGAAGGCGGTGATAAAGTGTTTCGAGTTGTCGAGGAATTCTGGGTGAGAGTCTTGATCTAAGATGTGGGTCGATTGAGTGAAGAAATTGGTACTGATGTGTCGGCAAACTCCAAAGCCGATACGTTTCTTCATACGCAAAACTTTTAGCCATTTGGGACGCATCAGATTTCGTGAGAAAACTTCGAATGTATCTCTGATGTTGATGGCCCTTACGGGCCGCTTCATCTGCTTTTTCATTAGCCATAATGCCACAGTGAGCGGGTACCCACTGAAATGTTATGCAGTGGCCTGCGGCAATAGCTAAATGATGGATATACCCAATGTCCAGGGAAACTGGCTGGTGATTCGTTTTCTTCAGCAGGTTGGCCAGAATCTGCAGAGATGCTTTTGAATCGGTGAAGATAACCCAACGGCCGGCGGTTCGGCGCAGGATGTAAGAAACAGCTTCCTTAATGCCGTGAAGCTCAGCTGTTGTAGAGGAGGTCCTCCGCTGCAGCCGGTAAGAAAGGGCATGGCCTGTTGAGGGCACATAAAGGCCACAAGAAGAAGTTTCTTTAGTAGTTGAACCATCGGTGAAGATATGGGTGTGCTGCGTATATTCTTCGATTAAGTAGGCGAGAGTAGCTTGCAGAAGTGCTGCCTGTGGCATGCGGCTCTTTGCATTCACACCTGGAACAGACTTCTTCACCTTTAGAGGATAGAGTGTCCATGGAGGAAAGGCCAGAGGTAGTAGTTTCTGAGGCTGATTAATAGTAGGAAGGGGCAGGAGCTGCACTGCCTGGCCAAAGCTAGAGTTGCTGTGAGTTAGGTGAACACGGTGTAGGAAGTGCTTCTTCCCTTGCAGGACATGGCGGAGATGGGTACGCATAGTTTCCTGGGCGGCAATTACCTCTAGTGGGAGACATCCTGCCTCCGCTACTGTTCCTGATGCAGAGGAACCCTTTGGGAGGCCAAGACATATTCGCAGGCAGTTGTTCCGTGCAGCATTGAGAGTCTTATTGCTTGATGTAGATAATCTTTGAAGCACTGGTAGACAGTAGCACAAGGTTCCTTCAACGTAGGCTTTTTCAAGCAGAAGCATTGATCGGCAGTTGCTACCCCACCTTGTTCCCGCCATGAACCTGAACACTTGCGATGCTGCAGTAATCCTCGCACGGAGTTTTTTGATCTGAGGTGACCATGACAGATTATAGTCGATTACAACACCCAGGAATCGCTGAGATCATACATATGGCAGCGATCGTCCGCCTAGGAGCAGCGGATATCGGGTCATCGTTTTTCTTGTAAACGCCATTGCAACACTCTTTTCTGGCGAGCGACGGAGACCTCTGGAAGCCAGGTACATCGAAATGTGCAATAGTGCTCTCTGAAGACGTTGCTGGGTAATATAGCGCGAACGTGACGCGGTCCAGATGCAGATATCATCAGCATAAATTGTTATGCGGACCCCTCGCGGAAGGTGTCTTCTTATGTGAATAAGGACAATATTGAGCAGGAGAGGGCTGAGCACCACTCCCTGTGGAACGCCCCTCTCCACTGCGTGAAAGCGTGTTGGACCGTTTGGAGTGGTAATAAAAATTTGTCGTTCTTTTAAATAATGCCCAATCCACTTGTATAGCCTTCCTCCAAGGCCAAGACTGCCAAAGGCTGCGAGAATTGCATGGTGAAAGACGTAGTCAAAAGCGGCCTTGATGTCTAGGAAAACGGCTGTTGGGATGTACCCAGCATGAAGGTACTCCTCAATTGATGAGACGAGGGCGATGATATTGTCAGTCGCAGACCTGTTTTGACGGAACCCGTTCATTTCTTGGGGGAACTCATTTCGGCTTTCTAGGAACCAAGTTATGCGCTTGCAGATCATGCGCTCCATGAGCTTACCTACGCAGCTCAGTAGGGCAATGGGCCGGAATGATGCGTAGCTTGTTGGCTGCTTACAGGGTTTAAAAACGGGCACGATTTTCGCCAGCTTCCATTCCGTGGGGACCTCACCAGCCATCCAGGAAGAATTGTAATACTCCAGGAGTCGAAGACGGGAGGTGTGGGGTAGCTTTGCAATGGCGTCATAGGCCACCTCATCACGACCCGGAGACGTGTGCCTGTTTGTCTCCGCGATAGCTGTGGATAGTTCTTCCATTGTGAAAGGCAGGTCTAACGCTGGCACTGCTGCCTTTGGGATGCCTGTTCGACCATCTGCGGAGAGTGTCGAATGCCCTGACCCTGCCGACAGCAGCTTGCAGTATTCTTCTGAGACTTCTTTTATAGATTTTTGTTTGTGAAGGGAGAGTGCACCTCTTCTCGTTTGATCTGCTTTTATCAGATTGGTTTCGGCAGTTCGAGGAGACTCCCTTTTCGACAAATCGAGAGGTGCAGATTATATTGATTTTCTTCACGTTGGTTTCAATGGCTTGTGCCAAAAGTGAGATGGTCACCATTCTGAAAGCACCATGTAGAAAGGATGCATCGCTTCTCGTTTGATCTGGTTAATTCATACAGTTTGGACAGTTCAAAGAGACTCGCCCAACCGAAAGATGGACAAGAGAGATCACATTGATACTCGTTAGGTTGCTTTCAATAAATTCGGCCAAAAGTGAAATGGTCGCGCTTCCAAAAGAACCATATAAAAAAGATGCATTGATTCTCGTTTGATCTGGTTATTTAAGATGGCTTCGGACAGTTCAAGGAGACTCGCCCTTCCAAAAGATCGAGAGGTGGGGATTACATTGATTTTCGTCACGTTTTTATCATTGCCTTCGGCCAAAAGTGAGACGGTCGCCCTTCCGAAAGACCAGTGGGAAAGATGCATCTCTTCTCGTTTGATCTGTTTATGTCAGATGGTTTTGGACTGTTCGAGGAGACTCCCTTTACGGCAAATCGAGGGGTGCAGATTATATTGATTTTCTTCAGGTTGTTTTGAATGGCTTGTGCCAAAAGGGAGATGGTCACCCTTATGAAAGAACCGTGTGGAAAGGATGCTTCGCTTTTCGTTTTATCTGTTTATTTCAGACGGTTTGGACAGTTCCAGGAGACTCGCCCTACCGAAATATGAAGAGAATAATTACATTGATACTCGATAGGATGTTTCAATCAATTCGACCAAAAGTCAAATGGTCGCCCTTCCAAATGAACCATATGGAAAAGATGCATTGGTTCTCGTTTGGTCTGGTTATTTAAGATGGCTTTGGACAGTTCTAGGGGACTCTCTATACCGGAAGATCACGGGAGGCGGGGGGAGGTAACATTATCTTTAGGTTGTTTTGAATGGCATCGGCAAAAAGTGGATGGTCGCTCTCCTGGAATACGCTAGGGGAAAGGATGCATTGCTTCTCATTTGATCTGGTTATTTCAGATGGCTCTGGGCTGTTCTAGGAGACTGGCTCTTCCTTTAGATCGCTGGGGGCGGGGAGAGGTAACTGTTTCTCATTACGTTGGTTTCAATGGCTTCGATCAAAAGCGAGATGGTAGCCTTTCCGAAAGAACCAGTAGGAGAGAATGCATTGCTTCTCGTTTGATTCGGGCATTCGGACAGTTCTAGAAGACTCGCCTTACCGAAAGATAGCGGGGGGCGGGGGAAGATAACATTGATTTTCGTTAGGATATTTTCAGTTGCCTCGGACAAAAGTGTGATGGTCGCTCTCCAGGAAAACCCATGGAGAAAAGATGCATTGCTTCTGGTTTCATCTCGTTATTTATAAGTCTCGGACAGTTCCAGGAGGCTCGCTATTCCTAATGTTCGGGGAATGGAGATTACATTGATTTTCTTCACGTTGTTTCGAATGGCTTGGGTCAAAAGTGAGATGGTCGCCCTTCCGAAAGAACCTTGTGGAGAGGATGCATTGGTTCTCCTTTCATATGATTATTTGAAATGATTTTGGACAATTCTAGGTGATTCGCTCTTCTGAAAGATTGAGGAGTGGAGATTACATTGATTTACGTCATGTTGTTTTGAATGCATTCGGCCAAAAGTGAGACGGTCGTCCTTCCAAAAGAGCAATGTGGATAGGATGCATCGCTTTTCGTTTGATCTGTTTATTTCAGATGGCTTTAGACAGTTCTGGGAGACGCCCTACCGAAATGTCGCGGGGGCGGAGGGAGACTACATTGATTTTGTTAGGTTGTTTTAACAGCTTATGCCTAAATTGAGATGGTCGCCCTTCCGAAAGAACCAGGAGGAAACGATGCATTGCTTCTCGTTTGATCTAGTTATTTGGATGGCTCTATGAGACTCGCCCTGCCAAAAGATCACGGAGGGCGGGGGTGGTAACATTGATTCCCGTTAGGTTGTTTTGAATGGCTTCGGCCAAAACTGAGATGGTCGCTACCCGGAATGCGCTGGGGGAAAGCATGCATTGCTTTTCATTTCATCTGGATAATTCAGTTTCTTTTACACAGTTCGAATAGTCGCCCTACCGAAAGATCGCGGCGGGCGGAGGGTGGTTACTTTTACTTTTATTTAAGTTAAGTTGTTTTAATACCGTCGGCCAAACGTCTGATGGTCGCCCTTCTGAAAGAAACAGGGTAAAGGATGATTCGCTTCTCGCTTGATCTGTTTATTTCAGATGGTTTTGCGCAGTTCGAGGAGACTCCCCTTCCAAAAATCGAGGGGTAGAGATTACATCGATTTTCGTAACGTTGTTTTGAATACATGGCTTGGGCTAAAAGTGAGGTGGTCACCCTGCCGGAAGAACCATGTGGAACGGACGCATTGATTCTTGTTTGATCGGGTTATTTCAGATGGCTTTGGGCAGTTGGCGACGTCTCGCCCTACCGAAAGATCGCGGGGGCGGAGGGAGATTAAATTGAGTCTTGTTACGTTGTTATTATAGCGTCGGCCCAAAGTGAGATTTTCGCCCCTCCGAAAGAACCAGGGGGAAAGGATGCATTGCGTCTCATTTTGTCTCGTTATTCCTGATGGCTTTTGACATTTCTAGGAGAGTCGCCCTTCCGAAACATCGCGGGGGTAGATTACAGGGATTCTCTTTAGGTTACTATCAAGGGCTTCGGCCAAAAGTGAGATGGTCGTCCTTCCGAGAAAACAAGGGGAAAGGATGCATTGCTCCTCGTTTGGTCTCTTTATTTCAGATGGCTATGGACAGTTCTAGGATATTCACCTGTCTAAAAGATCGCGGGGCGGGAGGGGGAGATTGCATTGATCCTCTTTGCGTTGCTTTCTAAGGCGCCAACCAAAAGTTAGACGGTCGCCCTTCCAAAAAAACTGCTGGGAAAGATGCGTTGCTTCTCGTTTGATCCGGTTGTTTGAGATGGCCTAGGACAGCTCTTGGTGACTCGCCCTTTCAAAAGATTGAGGGCAGGGGATTACATTGTTTCTCGTTTGGATGTTTTGAACGGCCTCGGCGAAAAGAGAGATAGTCGCTTTCCGAAAAAGCCAAGGGGAAAGAACGCATTGGTTATGGTTTGATCTGGTTATTTCATATGGGGTTGGACAGTTCGAGGAGTCTCGCCCTTCCGAAAGATCTAGGGGTTGAGATTACATTGATTTTTGTCAGGTTGTTTTGATTTGCTTCGGCCACAAGGAAGATAGTCGCCCTCTTGAAAGAACCAGGGGGAAAAGATGCTTTGATTCTCGTTTCATCTGGTCATTTAAGATGGCTTTAGACAGTTTTAGGTGACTCGCTCTTCCAAAATATAGAGGGGGAGAGTACATTGATTCTAGTTAGGTTGCTTCAAATGGCGTCGGCCAAAAGTGAGATGGTGAGAAGGTTAGTTGGGCTAACTTGCGCCCGAAGAGACCTTAATTACTCGCTGGCGGTGCAGCAATAAGTATGAACGGCGGTCGTCTAACAGAATGCCCTCCGCCCTCGCCCGTACTCAATATGTAACTGATAGCCGACTTTCGAAATGTAGCGTGCAGTTACCACAATATTCTGGAACAACGTAGAATCTGCTCCGCCTAGGGGCGATCAGCCTAAATAAATCTTGTCGCGTCTTCAAACAAAGCGATAAAGCCGAGTGCTGGCAGCTTTGAGAAATGAAGAAACAGCACAAAGTTTCACTGCAATAATACAGACACGCGACAGCGTGTCGGCGTCTTCGTGTTTACGGCCCGACTTATATACGATGGTAATGTCGAATTCTTGGAGCCGTAAACTCCAGCGGGCCAATCGTCCAGACGGGTCTCGCAAATTAGCCAGCCAGCATAGGCAGTGGTGGTCGGTTACGACTTTGAATGCGCGGCCGTAAAGGTAAGGGCGAAATTTCATGGTGGCCCATACGACAGCAAGGCATTCCTTCTCTGACGTAGAGTAATTGCGTTCGGCGCGGGAGAGAGTACGGCTAGCATAGGCTATAACTCTCTCAATGCCCTCTTGGTGTTGGGCAAGGACAGCTCCAAGACCGATATTGCTGGCGTCTGTGTGGATCTCGGTGTCGGCCTCTTCGTCGAAGTGTGCAAGAACGGGAGATGTCTGAAGGCGTTGGCGGAGCGAAGAGAAAGCCGTCTCTTGGTCTATTGTCCAAACGAAGGAGATGTTGCTCCTGGTGAGGCGCGTCAACGGCTCTGTAATCTTTGCGAAGTCCGCAATAAACCGTCGGTAATATGCACAGAGACCCAGAAAACGCTGGACAGCTTTCTTGTCAGTCGGAGTAGGAAAATTGGCGACGGCGGCTGTCTTGTCGGGGTCGGGTCGAACTCCGTCGGCGCTCACAACGTGACCGAGGAACCTGAGCTCTGTGTAACCGAAGTGGCACTTCTGGGGCTTCAGCGTAAGGTCAGCGGAATGGAGGGCTCTGAGGACAGTTCGCAGGCGCACGAGATGCTGTTCAAAAGTTTCTGAAAAAACGACAACGTCGTCCAGGTATACAAGACAACTTTGCCACTTGAGGCCGGTGAGGACAGTGTCCATCATCCGTTGAAACGTCGCTGGCGCAGAGCACAAGCCAAAAGGCAGCACTTTGAATTCATAGAGGCCATCTGGTGTAACGAAGGCAGTTTTTTCGCGGTCCCGTTCGTCCACTTCAATTTGCCAATAACCGCTCTTCAGGTCAATGGATGAAAAGTACTTAGCACGCCGTAATCTGTCCAGGGAGTCAGTCATCAATGCGGGGCAACGGGTAGACGTCCTTTTTAGTCACATTGTTTAATTTACGGTAGTCCACGCAGAATCGAAGAGTTCCATCCTTCTTTTTAACAAGGACAACAGGCGAAGACCACGGGCTTTGGGAAGGTTGAACTACACCGTCGTCAATCATCTCCTGAACTTGCTTTTGGATTACTTCCCGTTCTTTGGCGGAAACACGATAAGGCTGCTGGCGGATAGGGCGAGCGTCGTCATACGTAATGATCCGGTGTTGCGTTAGGGGCGTTTGACGAACTTTCGACGAAGAAGCGAAACACTGTTAATACTCCAATAGCAAGTGCTCTAAGGCCAGGCGCTTTCCTTCGGGGAGGTTGCAGTTGATGTCGACATTCGGAACAGATTGGTCGTCAGTGGCGCGCGATGATTGGTCGTCAGGGGCCGCTGCCGCGAACGCAAAGCAGACCGGAACATCCACAACCGCTTCAGCGGTAGCGATCGCAGTTCCAGAGAAAAGGTGCCGGTGCTCTGGAGAAAAATTTGTAACAAGGATCGCAGACCGGCCAGCGCGAATTGTTAGTAAGCTTCGAGCGGCGCAGATGCCTTGAGTCAGGAGGAGCGAATGATTAGCCTCGGCGACTGCTTCAGCGTCGTGCAACTCAGCACAGGCGACTTCAATCAAAACACTGCTACGGGGCGGAAGTGTGACGCTGTCGGCGAAAACGCGAAGTGCGGCACTGCGTTGGCAGGAGTTGTCGAGTTCGGCGGCTTGCTCTGTGGAAAACATGACGATTCGGTTGCGCAGATCGATAATTGCTCCATACTCCCGCAGAAAGTCGATGCCGAGGATTAGGTCCCGAGAACACTCGCCCAGGACGATGCAGCTGACGACGAACGTGGACTTGCTGATCTGAACGCGAGCAGTGCACATACCCTTGGGCGTAACCAGATGACCGCCGGCAGTTCGAAGGTGCGCGCCAGGCCAAGGGGTAATCACTTTTTTCAGAATGGTCGCCAGTTGTCCACTTAAGATCGAATAATCGGCCCCGGTATCAACTAATGCGCTTACACTGCGACCATCGATAAGAACGGGTATTTCTAAAGAAACGCGGTTTTTTAACTCTGGTGATGGCGTCGGCGGGTTTTTGTCGGATTGTAGCGGCGACGACGGGAGGTCTTCAGCACAGCGCCCCCCAGCGACCTCGCCCCCGAAGGTCGCGGGTTTCAGTTTTCCCGACGAGGACTTGGCGATCGGCCCGGTGCCGCTCGCGAGAAGCCGGGAGGTGTCGGGGAAGAGCGCCTCGGTGAGGGTGAGCGCGACTGCCGCTGCGCTCGGGATGGATTGCGCTGGTCCGCAAGGAATTCTTCAATTTCAGGGGGTCGTTCACCTTGACGGGGTCTCGGTGAGTCGGTGCGGAAGCCTTGGATGCCGATGCGTCGGTAATAACAATTTCGATAAAGATGACCTGGCTCTCCGCAGTGAAAACAGAGCGGTCGTCGGTTAGGTGTACGCCAAACGTCGGCCTTTCGGAGGGGTGCTCGACGATCCTCGAAGTACTGCACCGGTTGCACAGAGGGCCGCGGGGCTTGCGGCGTGGCGTGAATTGGTGGCGGCGAAGCGGGAGCCGGACGCCTTGCAACTTCGGCGTACGTCGGACGGTGGTAGTCCCCAGGCAGAGGTGGTACGTCGACCACAGGAACAGGGCCCCGGAACGCCTGTTGCACCTCCTCTCGTACAAGAGCGGAGATGGAACCGAGCGCAGGCTGCGACGGGCTACAAAATTTGTGAAGCTCCTCACGCACGATTGTGCGAATAAGTTCCCGCAAATCATCAGGATGCTGTCCGATGGTGGCAAACGATGATGTGACTGCAGCAGCATGCACGGGCCGGTCGTAACTGGCGCAACGCTGTTGCAGGACCTTCTCCATCGTTGTGGCTTCCGAAAGAAATGCAGCAACTGTAGATGGGAGGCTGCGCACGAGGCCTGCGAACAGCTGCTCTTTGACGCCTCTCATTAAGTGCCGAAGTTTCTTCTCTTCAGGCATGGCAGGATCAGCTCTCCTGAAGAGCCGCGTCATGTCCTCGACGTACATTTGTACGCTTTCGTTCGGTAGCTGGACGCGGGACTGGATTGCCCGCTCCGCTCTTTCGCGGCGATCCGCGCTGGTGTAGGCCTCCAGCAGGCGACAGCGAAACTCTCGCCAGGAAGTTAGAACTTCCTCACGGTTCTCAAACCACGTGCGGGCGCCATCCTCTAGGCTAAAGTAGACGTTTCTTAGTTTCGCGGCGTCGTCCCACTGGTTATAAGCAGCCACACGCTCGAAGTGAAGGAACCAGTCCTCCACGTCTTCGAAAAGGTCCCCGTGGAAGGCCTTGGGAACCCGCGGGGTCTGCAAGGTATAGTGGGCAGGTGTAGCACCGGCAGCTTGCGTGAGAATACCGGTGGCTGGTATCATGACTGTCGCGAGTGGTCCAAGCTCCGGTGAAAGTCCCTGCAGCCTCCGGCTGAAGCGTGTACCGGGGTGTCAATCGGCGCAGGGCTGGCGGCACGGCTCCCTGGAGGGGTTTCTTGCATGGGATACTCGTACCCCGCACCTCCACCAAATTGTCACGGAGTTCTCACGGAGAGACGCTTCAACAGCTGGAGTCGGCAAGAGGAGACGGTAATGGCGGCCGATCCGCGGTAGCACGATCGCAACCTCATCGTCTTCGCGGACAGCTTGCGCCACCTGGCAACACTAGGTGGCAATATGTAACATGAACACCCTGACACTCCATTCTGTGGTGTTCTTCAAATCAGAGTGTGCCTAAGCACAATAACAGGGTAGATAAAAAGGCAGTTGATAATATACAAAAAATATAGTATGTGTTGAACCACATTGGATTCTTCAGGGTATGCTCGGTATGCTCGTGGGGAGAAGCTCATCATCATCATCATCATCATCATCATCATCAGCCTTACTATACCCACTGCAGGGCAAAGGCCTCTCCCATGTCTCTCCAGTTAACCCTATCCTTTGCCAGCTGCGTCCACCCGTTGCCTGCAAACTTCTTAATCTTATCCGCCCACCTAACCTTCTGCCGCCCCCTGCTACGCTTACTTTATCGTGGAATCCACTCCGTTACCCTTAAGGACGAGCGGTTATCTTGTCTTCGCATTACACGCCCTGCCCAAGCCCATTTCTTTCTCTTGATTTCGACTAGGATGTCATTAACCCGTGTTCGTTCCCTCACCCACTCTGCCCGCTTCCAGCCTCTTAACGTTACACCTATCATTTTCTTTAAATGGCTCGCTGAGTTGTCCTTAATTTAAGCTGAACTCTTTTCGTTAGCCTCCACGTTTCTGCCCCGTAGGTGAGTACCGGTAAGATTAAGCTGTTGTACACTTTCCTCTTGAGGGAAATTGGTAAACTTCCACTTATGATCTGCGAGAATTTGCCATATGCGCTCCACCCCATTATTATCCTTCTAGTTATCTCCCTCTCATGATCCGGATCAGCTGTCACTACCTGCCCTAAGTAGACGTATGCCATCACAACTTCTAGGCTCTCGCTGCCAATTGTGAACTGTTGTTCCCTTGCTAGGCTGTTGAGCATTACCTTGGTTTTGTTCATGTTAATTTTTAGACCCATCGTTCTCCTCCGCCTGTGTAAATCATTGATCATGATTTGCAGTTCACCTCCTGAGTGACTGAGCAAGGCAACGTGGTCAGCGAATCGCAGATTATTTAGGTATTCTCCATTCATTCTTATTCCCAACTGTTCCCAATTCAGGCCTCGGAATACCTCCTGCAAACATGCGCTGAACAGCATTGGCGAGATCCTGTCTCCTTGCCTGACGCCCTTCCTGATTGAAATTTTATTGCTGATTTTACGGAGGACTATAGTAGCTGTGCAGGGAGCTTTTGCTGAACTTTCCGCTTAATCCAGAAAAAGATTGTAGCGCCGCACTACAACCGTTTTCTGGAAACATGCACCACCTTGCCCCGCAACAAGTATTACTCAGTTCCCCTGAACAATGTTTGGCGTAATTCGGCAAATAGAAATCAAGTCTAGTCAGCCTCCTCCTATTATAGTATGTAATAGCACTTTTAACACGATATCTATTGATGTAAACTCACATCGCAAAAGTAGCCGGAAATAAAACGGAGCTGCCCGGTGTAAACCTATTATGCCATGAGAAAGTTTTATACATAATACTTTATACTTTATAGCACTTTATTGCGTCAAATATTTAAAATAAATTCAGAAAATCTGGCCTGCCAAAGCCTCATAGGGATTGAGTGGCAGAACCCGAAAGGCAGCGAAACCGCGAAAACATACCCACAGGCATAAACGCACATTAAAAATTACAGAATATCAAATTAGTACAGAGGCAAAATAAAAATAGACCGGAAACCAATATGGTATAAAATACCTGAAATCCGTGCAAAAAAATACAACAGTTGCAAGTAAAATCACGATTTACTTGACAGGTGGTAAAGCATATGTGCAACGTCGAAAACCACTAATTAGTGTATCGCAGCACCTTTTTAGTTCATATTTAGTTTTTGCCCGGCGAACATTTAGGTATCCTGTAAAAGTAAAAAGGAACGTAAAAATCTCTTACTCGCTTTCCGTACCTTGTGGACCGTCTGGGAATAGAAAAAAGTTCCTTCTGTCGAAGAGAGAATTTGAAAACAGTTTACTGCAAAACCAATCGTATAGGCTGTTTATTCTTGGCTCCAGCGTTGATTTCAGTGCCCCTCCAGCCACTCATGCTGCTCATGAGCGACGATGAGTTTAGCAGACGTTTTAGGCAAGTATTGCCTAAAGCAATTTAAAGCAATTTTTTCTGAACTTTACCTTACTATTCTGCGATCTAACTTTTCCATGCCACTGCTAAATAAAATGCTGATCATTAAATATGGTGATTCATCTAACCCTTATAGTTCTTTCCTGTGGTTGCCGTTAGTGCTTCACTGCACTAACGGATGAAGCCACAGATGGCCAACTGCACAAATGGCTTGGAAGGTCTAAGTAAATCTCCAAAATAGCTTTCTTGAGGTAAAAATAACCGGCGCGGTGGCTCAGTGGTTAGAGCGCTCGGCTACTGCTCCGGAGTTCCCGGGGTTGGAACCCCACCACGGCGGCTGCGTTTTTATGGAGGCAAAACGCTAAGGCGCCCGTGTGCTGAGCGATGTCAGTGCACGTTAAAGATCCCAAGGCGTTCGAAATTATTCCGGAGCCGTTCACTACGGCACCTCTCTCTCTCTCTCTTCGTTTCTTCTTTCACTCCCTCCTTTATTCCTTCATTTACGGTGCGGTTCAGGTGTCCAACGATATATGAGACAGATACTGCGCCCTTTCCTTTCCCCAAAAACCAGTTATATTGAGGTAAAAATATAGCTTTTACAGCATCCTATGATATTTTGGGGGACAACAGAAAACTCGTACATCGTTTTAAGTAGCAAGCTATTTAACTAATATTTATAGCAGCTTTCTATCTATTAGAGTTAGCCGCAGGGTTACAATTACAGATATGTCGCCGATTGTTAGTAATAGCCACATCCTTTTTTTAGAGTGAAGAAAACACTATTACCCTTGGCGCTATGCCTCAACAAAATTTGGCTTCATAGTCTAGTTACGTGCACTGCAAAGGTTGCTTTGCATGCATGCCTCTCGAAAGCGCTTATATTTTGGCACGATGTTCCCATGTTGAATGTGCGGCTTGAGCATGCGACCAAGTTTTGGGGTCCTTTGTCCAGTTGGATAAGCATCGCGCCTACGCAAGCGTCGCTGGTGTCGGCGTAGGTTTCAGTCGGCGTCGCCGGCACAAAGTGGCCGAAAACAGGTCCAAAATTAAACAAAGCCTTATGCTGCTGGAAGGCAGACTCCCATGCTGACGACCATAAAAACGAGGCGATTTTATGAAGTAGCTATAGGCCAGGGGAAGAGCGAGTTTGCCGGAGCTTTGAACGAAGCGTCATTAATACGAGCCGTGGGCCAATACGCTTCTAAGGTGTTTCAAAAGCGTGGTAGTAGAAACTTCTATATAGCAGCTATCTTCTCTGGGCCGAGCCGGATACCGTCCTTGTCAACAGTACCCCAAGGACAAGTCTCGCCGTTCACTAAAATGGCATATCTTGGAGTTCTTGACCAGTCCAGCTGGTGCGACGCAGGCAAGCGCCATGGCCAGACGTTCGTTATGCTGGCGAAAGGTCTTTCCACAAGTAGTCACATTGTCGAAGTAACATTCATATTCCCACTTAGGCCACCTAATGATGTGTGCATGATTCGCTCGAATATAGCAGGGGAATAACATAACCCAAAGGGCATGACATTAAATTCATACAGTCCATCGGGCGTAAAAAACCTGTCTTCGCCCGGGCCGATTGGTGTTTGGTAATATGCCAATATTCTGTGCGCAGGTCAGCGGACGAGAAGTATGACGCAGATTAGAGACAGTCGACGGCATCATCAATACGCAGGAGAGTGCGTAGAAGTCCTTATTCGTGGCAGCATTTAACCTACGGCAGCCTGTGCAAAGGCGCCAGGAGTTATCCTTCTTTCGCGCCAACACAAGAAGAGCCCACAGACTCGACGACTCCCGTATCACGCCTTTCTGTACCATATCATGACTTGCGCGTAGATCACCTTCCTTAAGGGCAGGAACATGCGATCAGGCTTATGTCTGATCGCTGGAGCGGTAACAGTGTCAACCTTGTGTTGCGTGCGCGAAACAGGCAGCGAAGGGGGAGTGGCTGGCTGAGCGAAATCAAACACCGACACAGGGCACGACCAGTTTGTAATGCGAGCCGTTTGGACGACGGAAGCGACTTGCTGATCAAGCGATTGAAACTGACAGAACTCTATGGCTCGACTGGAATGCTCGCACTTAGACACGAATTGGATAGTAAAATTGTCGTAACCATGAAATCGAATCAATTTAACTCCGACGGGATCACCGGTGCGGAGAACCGGTGCGCCGGAGGGTCAGAGACCAGAACGAGTGTCTGGACCAAGTTGAGCTTGTTGGGCCCACGAGACTTTCGGTTCTCTTGGAGCGAGCATTCTTGGTACAGGGAGCATCGGTGCGGCACTGAAAGTACCGGGACAGCTCTTCGCGGGCGATGCTCGGAGGAAGCCAGGTGGTCGCTGCCAGCAAAGTCCATACTGCCGACAATGCGTTCGTTGCAAATACGGCCAAACTTGGGGCAAACGCGGCGGGTCTTTAGTGCCTCAAATATACGGTAAAACAGATGACGTAAGACGAAGCGTCCTGGTTCTCCTTCGTGATCAAGAAGTGTTACACATCTGCGGCAATTTCATTCAGCAGATGGCCGACTCTGTCTTCTTGGAGAACAGATTTAGAACTTCCTCAGTGTACTACCGCTATGGAAAGAAATGCGAACAACGCGGCGCCTACGCACTGCGATGCACGAATTTCTTTTGAGCACGCTTTCATCTGGGAGACTTGCGTAGTAACAAGAAGACGTTACCGTCTTGAACGCGTCAAGGATGACTCTAACGTCCTTTTTTCTACTGTCCATCTAAAACCATGATGAAAAGAAAAGCAAGCAGAAGAGGGCGTGGACTCTACTCTGCTCACGTTTCTTTCCATCCCCCGTACATTGTGCAAGTCTCATTAAGTCACTCCGCTCACTGAGCAGGTGTTTGCTCAGCCGGTTGTTTCGACATTGCGTCAGCGAAGGACCGTCTGAGTTCCTCCACAAAAATGTCCCAGATAGTAAGCGCGTGCAGCAGGGAAACAACGTTCATGCGGTGCATCGCCTCCTCGCAGAGTTATATTTGCTCACTCGCTGGTAGTGTTTGAGCCACTCCTCCACGCCATCGTCCGCCGCGGAAGAAAATATGCACTGATCGTGCTGAGGCGGCCAGAACCTGAACGGGTCGGAGCTGTCCCGGCTGGGTGGAGGACCTTTCTCAGACGTGGTGGAAGGCTGATTGTTGCCGCCCCTGGTGGCCATAGTGTGAAATTTGGGGGGTAGCGCAACCTTGTGTCGGCTACTGCGAACAAAGGGACGGTTCAGGACGTGAAAACCCCATCTCCAACAAGTGACACGAAGATGCGAGGAATGGAACAGGCTTATTTACAAGTCGGAATTCGGGACGTCGGGGAGCGGCCAGCGTTAGGAGGGCCCCACAGCTAAGTCTCGCGCCCACAGAGTCCGTCGTCTTTGCACTGCCCTGCAACTTGGCATAACAATATTTTCATGTTCCACGCAGCCGCCGCGTTGTGACGGAGCCACGCGGCCACCGTGTGGAAAATACGCGAAGCTAAATCCGCCCGAAAGACATCCGCTTGGCGGCCTGCTCTATTTCCCACAGATCGCCGAGCCAGCACCTGTAAAATACCTGTTGCATGCACACTTATATTTCACTCAAAGAACTGGTACTCTCTATGAAAGTGTATACCGGCTATTATACTCTTTATACCAGCATTCTACTCCTCCTAATTGTCTAAGGAGTGAAACGCCTCCTTCGGCAAAGAGTACAACTTCTACTGCACTCTATCTACGACCAGAAGGACTTGGGCGATGTTTTTTGTTTCGGTTTTTAATGAAGCGAGGCAATATAGTCACCTACAACCCATTTCACGCAAACTAGGTCCACCCTTCATTGCGCTTAACGTAAATAAAGAGCTCTCCTTTTGAGCTGCTGAATAGAAGCGATATGCCTGAGCAAAATTTCTTAATAAGTACCATTCAGTGAAAACATGCCTTAACGTATTACATGAGAAGTGACTGTTTTGTAACTATCGCAATTTATCCGAAAAACAGCGCTCTCGCTATGTATTTCACGACCTCCAGAGCTGCCGTTCTCATTTTGACACATCTGCTTCAAAACAGCGACCTTCCGAGGAAAAACACTTCGCAGAAACGAATTCATTTCAAGGAAAACATGTCTTTCAGATTCTGTAAACGTTCTCGATTCGCCGCGAAACATCACTCTAAATACTTCGTATTGCACTAATGATACGATGCGAATACTGGACGCGCATTCAAGTGAAGCTTCACATTTTTTTAGTGAAAAATAATTATGCAACAGGAGAGCAGTTATCTTGTTCACGAGAGGCGAGTCTTCAATGTACCGTGCTCCATAAAATTGGTTCCGAGAAAAGATTATCCGTGGCGCGCAACTGTTCTCTGGACCGTTTCATCTTTTACTGAGCTACGAAAACTAACGCGGCAGCGATCTGTGAAGTTAAACGACAGAAGTTCGCGAAACGCACACAGAAAGCCCCGCGGAGCTCATAATCAGAGCTCTCACCGCCCATATTTCGCCATTACGACCTGAACGCTCCAACAGCGATCCACACGGAAGCTACTGGCACCGACATTGGTGCTGTGCTTGCACAACGAAAGCCTGCATTTCATGAATATGTTGTCGCCTATGCAAACTTCACGCTGTCTAAAGCAGAGATAAATTACTCCGTGTCTGGAAAAGAATGTTTGGCCGTTTTGTGAGAAATAATCAAATTTTGACCATACCTCTACGGCCGAATATTAGACGTAGTCACCGACCACCATGTTTTATGCTGGCTGTCGTCCTTGAAGGATCCATCCACCGGACTTTGTCGTTGGGCACTGCGTCCTCATGATACGACATTCGTGTCATCTACCATTCTGGACGCAAGCAGTTCGACGCCGACGCCCTCTCCCGGTCACCGCTACTTGCCGACGATCCGACCCTCTTGATCATTGACCCTGTGCACTCTTCGTTACGCCTTCCAAACATGCTTACGGAGCAGCGTAAACACGCCTGAATAACCTCCGTCGTGTACTTATTTTCCGGCCGCACTACGACAGAGCCCTCCCGCTCGCTTCGTCGTCAAGCCCGCCACTTGACTCTGCAAGATGGTCTTCTTTATCGCCGGAATTATATGCCAGATGGTCCAATATGGCTACTTTTCATACTTCGCCACTTACGCGCTGAAGTCTGCGCATATTTTCCTGCCGAGCCCCAACTCATGCTGGTCTCTTAAAAACATACATACGACTTCGGCACCGCTAGTAGTGGTGCGGCGTGTACACTTTTCTATGAAAGTACATTCGCTCATGCCTTTACTGCCAACGCCGCAATTCACCACCGCAGCGCATTTCCGGCCAATTGCGTCCTTTCCTTGCCCTGCCCATCCGTTTGATCGTCTGGGCATCGACCTTTATGGGCCTCTGCCGCGTTCTTCTTCTGGTCACCGCTTTATTGTCGTCGCTGTCGACCATCTTACGCGCTATGCCGGAACGTCCGCTCTTTCGGCGGCTACTACCAGAGATGTAACTTTCTTCATTCTTCGTCACCTCGTTCTTCGCCACGGCGCGCCCCGCGATCTTCTTAGCGACTGCGGCCGCGTGTTCTTATCCACGCTAAACACAAATCGACCCAGATGGGTGTTTTTGGCTTGTCCTTTAGCGTCCTCCCAAATCGAGGTTCGATATACACCTTTAGACTTGGGGTAGATTTCAACCCAAAAAAATACGGAGGACTTACGGTTGGCGAAGGGAGCAGATTGGGTGTAGGCTTTTACACCAAAAATACGAAGCACTTGCGGTTTTCAATGCGAGTATATTTTGTGTAGATTTTTACACCAAAAAATACGATGCACTTCCGGTTAGCAATTGAAGGTTTCAACCGCGGCAATTCGCTGAGCGGAGGCTGCGGTGTCGTGTTTATGCAGTCGCCAAGATTTCGCAACGCCGGCATCCAGGAGGACGAGGTGATGACAGAGGTCCGTTTTTCTATATTGCATTTTTACTCTTTCTTACAGGGCTACTAGAACTGCTAACTATATAGACGGAACGGTGCTAGTTCGTTAATAACAATAATCAGGTTCGAATGCGCTTTGTAATCATGAACAAAGGCCAGTCGAACTTCAATGTTGAGATATAACAACCAGCCCCGTTCCGTCCATGCCGTTACGAAGTAGTACTGTAAGGAACAGGGCAAGAACGCTGGATACAAAGTGCATCGGACCGCTGTCTTCACCTCCTCCTGGATGCCTGCGTTGCACGATCCTGGCACCATGCATACACACGACGTCGCAGTCACGTCGCAGCGTACTGCCGTACATCGCGGAAACAAAACGAGACCAGCGGCGGCGGCAAGGAAACGTCTTTAATCTGACTCCGCTGTTTATACGGCACTTCTGTAAAAAGTACGCAAATCATGGCTTCGGCGCTAGCCGAAAGTATCTTGACGGGTGGTTCGCAATGGGCAAGAAAAGCGGAGTTGGGGAGACGACAGGCAACTAAACTGAAAACAAGACCGTGGTAACGGATCTACGTGCCAAATTCCTCCAACACATTTCTCTTCATCTCGTAAAATTATACCTTCACTTCACTGTGGTCCAAAAACCGAATCCCTGAAGTTCAAGAACCTGAATGGTGCACAAGCCACTTTCGGGCAGCTCCACATTGGACAAATAATGTTTGCCATCTCTCTGCCTTTATTAAGTTTTTAAAAAGAATGCATTTGTATATGGTATCCTTAAAATCCGCTCATTACTGTCACTTATTTTTGCAGTCTATAACGAACCTTTTTAAAGAAAATTTTGAATTCCGTTGCCCACTAGCGCGTTGAAAATATTTTTCGAGCACTATTTTCATCCAGTCTATAAGTCCTCAAAGTCGATAAAAGCAGAATTCCCAGTAAGGATTACACAAAACATGGCATATAGCTTGTGCTTCGTGGTTTTATTTTCGAACAAAAATATAGTTCTTGAATTTTACCTTCATAGTGCAAGGTAGCTGTGTAAATTTGTTAGACATTTTTTTCCCGAAACTGCAGTCTTGAGCACTTTACAGAACATTGTTACTAGCACGTCTTAAAAACACTGTTCGCAATTTAACTTGTGCATGCGACTTACATTAATTCCATTGGATATTCGAAAGTACTGAATTACACAGACCACCACTACAAATAGCGCTGGATTATCATAAATGTCAGTTTCTAACCTATTTTCATACCTAAAATATTAACACCAGCAGCATTAAAAGGCTGCTTAACATGTCAAGCTTATTCAATTTAAAAGAAATTGAAGAGCAGCATAAAGTAAACAAAAGGCCTCAAAGACCTGTAGATTACAATTTTATTTTTTTTAAATGGAGGACAATAAACAACAATTTAAATCACAAATCTTGGACAGGTATTAGAGATAGAGACTAACTTCAAATCAGCACCTAAAAGTAATCAACACGATACAATAGCAAATCTTGAAAAAGAATGCAGAGTTGACTTGAAAACTTCTTTGCTACACTTCAGGCTAACTGATGCTGTCAGATAAGATTAGCTAAAAAATGTTATGCCCTAGACAATTCCCAGTGGCTAATTCCAAGTGGCTAACTTCAAGATGCAGATTACAAACTACAGTAAAAGAAATACTAAACAGACATCTTAAAGCAGCCCATTAAATCTACAGTAAAATATCACAAATATCCAACCTCTAATGTTTGTGTTTGTTCTTGAGAAGCACATAGGATGAACATAACTTTAGAAAACGTATACAATACATTTAATTTAACACACAATCACATAAAGAGAACACAAAACAAAGCTTTACACTCAGTACATGGAGGCCTATGCTCTAGAGAAAGTTTATGTGCCCCGAAAGATATGTTAGCCACCCATTTGAAGGAGCCTGTCGCAAATAAAATGCAGCACTCATAACTTATATGAAAAAATTAGAATACAGAAACACATGCACACATGCTTTTCAATATAGCTAACAAGTAATGACTAATGCTGAAACACAAGGAATTAGTCAACCTGGTATTACGTGACTGTGCACTACAAGCAAAGTAAAAACACGTGGGCTAAGGTCAAAGCGCTAAAGGCATTCATCACATTCACTTTAGGACGAAGTGAAGAAAAATTGCAGAAAAGTTCTCATGGCAACCGATCAGACTAAGGTGTAGTAACTTTGTGATTAAATAAGTAATTGAATTTCTGAAGACCTGTGGCCAAGCATATATTTGCTTGAAAACTTTATTGTTCACCAAATCCAGTATAACCCTTATTTTTTTCTAATTAAATGTTATGTATAAATGCTAGCAAATGTGTCATGTGGCAGAACGAGAAGTCTATTAAAAAGCATTAAAAAAACTACAAAATGCTGGCAGTACTCCTTGGAAGCTGTCCAAGCTAGATGGAAAAAGAGAAAAACCATGATTAGCCCATGCAGGGATAAGAAACCAGTGGGGTGATGATTCCTAGGGTCAACGAAATGTTGCTGTTCCTGTTTTCCTTGTCTTTCCATGTTGTCACCTAATGAGAGTACAGCATTTGTCGAAGTTTAGAGCCCAAGTAATGCGCTTCTGAGCCTTGTTGTGCATCGCTAGCATTCCAGATGTCTTGAAGGTACAGCAAATTTTGCCCTGACTACCGTGATTGTTGGACATCCATGGACGCTCAGAGGCCTTATTACACGGCTTAGAAGCCAAACCCTTTGGCTCTGTACTGTTTGACAAAGGCTATACATCAGTTTTCTCACAGATTCACGCTGATATTGTTTTACTTTTTCTTAGCTCTGGCCAACTGTATCATGATAACATTGAGAAGTTATAGCAGCACAGTTTGTGTTCCACTACCAGTATTCCAAACAGTACTAAAAAACTAGACATGTAAAACATGTACAGGCGGATAGAAGAGGCAGGTGTGAAGGAAAGATGAAGTGGTTTTTAAAAACTGATGAGCTCAAAACCATCGAAGCGTGGTTTATTTTAAGCCGAGTCTCTAAAAGCACTCTCAAGAAAGGTCAGCACACAGAGTGCCTTCTTTAGATTTTCCAAGCGGAGCACCCAGAAGGCTGCAAACAGCGGAATCCCCACCAAAGCGAAGAGGTTTTCACTACAAGGTGATGGCCAATGAACAGGAAAACTGCGCCTTGATAGGTGAGCAGGCATTCTGTGAGTACTTGGTCTTGCAAAATTAAAAACGAAATATCACTGACATTTCTAGCACTTGTAGAAGTGCAAAAAAATACTCTCGCATTTCAGTATAATGCACATTATGACTACACTATCCTACGGATGAATTCATGAGGGGGTGGTCTCCCCTCCTCAAAGTGAGAAATTTTCCATAAAAAATCATGCTAAACCCAATTTTTTCAAGAATAAAGTCAAAGAAATGCGAGGTTCAAACATGTCACTGGCCGATTTTTAAAGATAATGGTAACTAGGCTAATGTACTTGGAGCTATCAACACTGTCTAGCTTCAACTTCATTGCTCACCACTATGTGCAGGAGACCTTGGCGACAAGTTTTGTATCAAAACTTTTTCATTCATGATTCGTTACTATGGAAGAATCACTTTGCGAGAATTTTGCTCGGAAACCAAAGTGCCCATATTACACAGGTGCGACTGTACATATTTGTCTATTAGAGCCATGATCACATTTAGTGGGCCACCACAGCTATGCAAAAGTTAAACAAAAAACTGCAATGACCTCCCAGCCAAAGATTTGAAAACCATATTGCAGCTATAAGACAACAGCTGCTCAATCTCATTTCATTGCAACCAGTGCAGTAACAGCCTAACTGTAATAGAACTAGAGGATAAAGAAACAATGCTGAGCCACTGCTCATAAGGGGGCGAAATACGAAGTGCGTATTCGAAAGGTACAGCTGCACAGGAAAGCTGCCACTCTTGCTTTATCCGTGACATTTGATACATATGGCGACTACAGGAAGTTTTGCTGAACATCTAAGAAGCAAATGTTCTCTAGGGAATCACATTTTGAGCACCTATAACAGCCCAGGAAGCAACAAACAGTACTCCCCATGAATCATATTTGCGTGTGTATAATGAAGACCTAAAATTACAAAACTGGTATGTTGTTGTCCAAAGTGTATATCGCCATTATACACAGCTTGTGAAGTAGCACTCCACAGTGACTGGATGCTATCGAAGACTACAACACAAAGCACTCATTTCCAATTGAAAATAAAAAATAGCTGCACCGTATCCAGACCTCATTACCATTTGTCAATAAAATGAAAAAAAAACACAGTCGAAAAGCAAATAATGGTGATCGCCTCTCCATAGTTTCGTGCAAGTCAAAAGAATCCACAACCGTCTGAACATTGGATTATTGGTTATTTGAAAAGAGTGGCAGTGAACACGCGTGAAAATGAGACAGTAGCAAGGCAAATTCCAAAATAGCAGCATGTGAGTACGCTGTATCTGGTTTAGTCATGAAAGTACTCTATTTTTGAAACTGAGCATAGTTGCAGCAGTTACACTGGCTCCTTATTCCTACTATTGTCTCTTTTTTTAATTGCACAAGTAACAATCCCTGCATTTTAAAGAAAATCCCTTGGGGGTCAGCAGCTCCTTACTGTTTGCATTCCGCCTCTTCGCAAGATAACGAAACACCAGGGCTTTGTGCCAGACCCATTCTAAAATAAATAATCACAAAACCCAAGGTTTGCTAAGGCTCGTGACATCGATGCCTAAATTTGAGTAAATTATGCGCCTAAAAGGTAGTCATTAGATGCTCAGATAAATACTGGGCTGCTATTTCCGTACAAAAATTTCAGTTCCTGTCTATGTCCACCAACCATTTGAACAAAATATGTACAAGTGTTGCAGGGGCCATCTTTCTTTTCGACTTAACTCTGAACTGTTTGGTACTTCTTATAGATTAAACTGAGGCAACCTTGGAGTTCTACATAGCTTAGAACCTGTATAGAAATGTCCAGTCAAGTGTGATACCAAACAAATCAATATGAATAAAATGTATGTCGTTCGAATTACTGGCTCCAATACTAATAGGTGAGCAAGGCAGTGAAGTATGTGATGCTTTGAAATTAAAGCAGCTGTTATATTTCCACAAATAGTGACAGCACGTTTATACTGTAGCCATCGATGTTATGCCGCAACGAACCCCAGAACATAAGGCAAGAACTGACAGCCGTTGCTTTCTCGCTTTCACTCGTGTTCCAGTGACAAAGTGATTCCGCCATTGACAGAAAGAAACAAATAATCAGATTGGAATTCTAAATGTGGCGGCCGAATCTATGACGGCAGAATACAAGTATGCACTTCAGAAGCTTTGAGCACATTCATCTGCTGCGACGCGCACGATAAGCAAAATTATGTTTTTTGAGGGCAACCATGGCATTTTAGAAAAAGCAGGCTCATTTTTTTATGTTAATAGCGATGCCGCATACGTCGTTCTGCGAACATGCATGCAGTTAACAGTGGCCAAAAATGCTGCACATATCCAAACTAAAATGACAGAAATGCTTCGGAGGGCACTAAAATAAAAATGCCGAAAACCTACAGCCGTTTGCAAGGTGTACTTCACTGCAGACTTGTACAGAGCGCTCGTGCGGTGCTTTGGGGAATGAAGGCGAACTTATAACGCAGGCAGTGGGATTGACTGACAATGCAGGTGCTCAAGCGCTGGCGCATAGTAATATAAAACAACCCACACACTGGCAGCGCATCATTAAGAAAACTGCGCTAATGTTTTGCTCCATTCCGCAGCACAGTGCTTCAGCGCTCCACACAATCCTGCTCACGTCTTTATCGTACAACGATATTTAAGACGCAAAATCGCTTACCATGACGGCGAGACGGATGTGAGACGGCAGGGATTCAAAAATATCCTTCCGGGCAGCAGTGTCGCGGCAGAAATTTCTCTCCCGATGGCCAAAGGCGCGGCAAAGCCAGGGCTTGTATCAATTCGCTCACAACGGCGCCATAGCGCCTTTCGCAAATCAGAGCGAGGGGCAAGCTCAGCCGTCGTTAACGATATCCACTTCAGTGAACTCGGTTAGGCATCCATCTTTCCTTACCCCGTCGTGCATTGAAAATCAGCAGTGTCAAGCGCGAAGTCGCGGCTCACGATATCCGTTCCAAGAGAGGCTGCAGACAACCCGCCGTGCTCAATTCTGCGACGCCATCCGAGACGGCCCCGCTGGCGCTGCTAGGCATAGCGCCTACGTCGCTCAGTCACGGCATCCGCACTCACGACTCTCTCGCCGTCTTCTGATCATTTGCGCCGCCTGCTGCCGATTGCATCTCGACCGAAGCCAAAACTTGCTGTTTCGCTTCGGAACTAAGCGAAACAGATATATGTACACAGTTCCACTGGCGCGTTCTTTTGAACAGCAGCAGGAATACGACCTCGCGCGTCTCAGTTGCCGTACGGTGTTTTTTTCTACACCGTTCGGAAGGTTCCGAATGGCGACAACCACTCCTTTAGAGACGGCTGATGAACGATTGTGGACCTCGTTAGCACACCGTGAGTTCTAGCTGGTGTTGCGTTGCTTCGGTGTTTATGATATTGTCACGTAGTGGTGACGGCAGTCGAAGCAGCGATGAAGACGGACGAAAGGATCTTCTAAAAGAACTGTTTATTGGGCTGACTTGCACCCAAAATGGACTGAATCACTCGGCGGCGGCGAAGCGACAAGCGTGCTCGGCGGTCGTCGAACAGAATGCCCGCCGCAGTCGGCCGTGCTCAATTTAAAGCTGATAGCGAACATTCGAGATAAAGGGCGCAAAGTTACTAGAACATTCCGGAACAACGTAGAATCAGCTTTGCCTGGCTGCGATCAATCGAGATAAATCTAGTCGCGTCTTGCGTCGCAAACAAAGCGATAAGGTGGTGTCGCGGCAGATTTCAAAAACGAACAAACACTGCAAATATTGGCGGCATTACTCCCCTCTCAAAGAAGCATCGACCCGATGCATTAAAACAAATAATGCGACTAGTAAGGGAAAAAAACAGATCTTGCGAAAATAGAGCATGGAAATGCAGCGGCCTTTAGCGCGCATAATACGGCTTCAGACGGACTACATGGACAACTTCTGGTCGTACGCGGCGTCGCTGGGATGCAGTCATTGCGTCAGGGATGACTTCATAATCCAGTTCACCCAGCCGACGAAGAACCTTGTACGGGCCGAAATAGCGGCGCAAAAGCTTTTCACTCAATCCACGGCGGCGAATGGGCGTCCACACCCAGACTTGGTCTCCTGGCTTGTATTCCGCGTTGCGTCTTCGTAGGTTGTAGCGTCTGGCGTCGGACCGCTGCTGATCTTTGATCCGTAATCGGACAAGCCTTCGAGCTTCTTCTGCGCTTTGAAGGTAGGCGGCAACGTCGACGTTCTCTTCTTCTGTAACGTTGGGCAGCATGGCGTCTAGCGTGGTCGTGGCATCCCTGCCATGGACGAGCCTAAAAGGCGTCATCTGGGTGGTCTCCTGCACTGCGGTGTTGTAGGCGAAGACGACGTAAGGCAGGATGACATCCCAGGTTTTATGTTCGGCATCGACATACATAGCGAGCATATCGGCGATGGTTTTGTTCAGGCGCTCGGTCAGACCGTTGGTCTGCGGATGGTATGCAGTTGTCCTCCGGTGGCTGGTTTGGCTGTAGCGCAGGATGGCTTGCGTTAGTTCCGCCGTAAATGCTGTTCCTCTGTCCGTGATGAGCACATCGGGGGCGCCGTGTCGAAGAAGAATGCACTCCACGAAAAATTTGGCCACTTCTGCTGCTGTTCCGTTCGGTAGGGCTTTCGCCTCGGCGTACCGCGTCAGGTAGTCGGTCGCTATGATGATCCACTTATTTCCAGATATTGACGTTGGAAAAGGGCCAAGCAAGTCCATGCCAATCTGCTGAAAGGGTCTTGAGGGAGGTTCAATGGGGTTCAGAAATCCTGCTGGGCGTGTGGGAGGAGTCTTTCGTCGCTGACAATCTCGGCATGTTTTCACATAGTGTGCGACATCGGCAGACAGTCGGGGCCAGTAATACTTGTCTTGAATGCGGCGGAGGGTGCGAGTAAACCCGAGATGTCCAGCTGTCGGCTCGTCGTGTGAAGCCTGTAGAACTTCTTCGCGGAGACAAGTAGGTACAACAAGGAGGTAGGCTGTTTTGTTCGCTGTAAAGTTCTTCTTCACAAGGACCTCATTCTGCACACAGAAAGAAGACAGTCCTCGCTTGAATGAAGCGGGGGGTGAAGAAACCTTGCCTTCCAGGTACTCGATGAGGCCTTTTAGGTTGGGGTCCGAGCGTTGCTGCTGAGCAAAAGAGCTTGCGCTGATGGGTCCCAGGAAGGCATCCTCATCGTCGTCCAGCGGCGGTGCATCTACAGGGGCTCGTGAGAGGCAATCGGCGTCAGTGTGCTTGCGTCCGGACTTGTAAACGACGGTGACGTCAAACTCCTGGAGACGCAGACTCCATCGAGCGAGTCGGCCAGAGGGATCCTTCAAATTGGCAAGCCAGCAGAGTGCGTGGTGGTCGCTGACCACCTTGAACGGCCGTCCGTAGAGGTAGGGGCGGAATTTCGACGTAGCCCAGATGATGGCAAGGCACTCCTCAGTGGTCGAATAGTTAGCCTCGGCCTTAGAAAGGGAACGGCTAGCGTATGCGATGACCTTCTCCAGCCCATCAGTTTTTTGAACGAGAACGGCGCCTAGTCCCACGCTGCTTGCGTCGGTATGAACTTCAGTATCGGCGTTTTCATCAAAATGCGCAAGGATCGGTGGGGACTGCAAACGACGCTGAAGTTCCTTGAAGGCTTCTGCTTGCGGCGCTTCCCATTTAAACGGCACGTCTGCCTTCGTCAGTTGGGTCAGGGGCTCGGCGATGCGCGAAAAGTTTTTCACAAATCGTCGGTAATATGCGCATAGTCCGAGAAATCTGCGCACTGCTTTCTTATCGGCCGGCGGTTGAAACTGTTCAATAGCGGCTGTTTTCTGCGAGTCTGGGCGTACTCCTTCCTTGCTAACGATGGGGCCTAGAAACAGCAGCTCTTCGTAGGCAAAGTGGCATTTCTCTGCTTTCAAGGTTAGGCCAGACGACTTGATTGCGTCTAGTACTGTTCGAAGTCTTTTGAGGTGCTCTTCAAAGTTCGAGGCGAAGACAACGACGTCATCTAAATATACCAGACAAATCTGCCACTTCAGGCCTGCCAGCACTGTATCCATTACTCGCTGAAACGTCGCTGGTGCGGAACAGAGACCAAATGGCATCACCTTGAACTCAAACAGCCCATCCGGAGTTATGAATGCTGTCTTCTCGCGATCTCTTTCGTCGACCTCAATTTGCCAGTAGCCGCTCTTGAGGTCCATCGATGAGAAATATTTGGCGTTGCAGAGGCGGTCCAGTGTGTCGTCGATGCGGGGGAGGGGGTAGACGTCCTTCTTTGTTATGTTGTTCAAGCGGCGGTAATCCACGCAGAATCGAAGTGCGCCGTCTTTCTTTCTCACTAGAACAACCGGTGCCGCCTATGGGCTGTTTGAAGGCTGGATGACGTCGTCGCGAAGCATTTCTTCGACTTGGTCTCGGATGGCTTGTCGTTCTCGCGGAGACACACGGTAGGGGCTTTGACGGAGAGGTCGGACGTGTTGATCCGTTATAATGCGATGCTTGGCAATTGGCTTCAGTCGCACCTTCGGCGATGTCGAAAAGCACTCACTGTAGTTTTGAAGCAGATTGCGGATCTGGTCTTGTCTGTTCCGGTGCAGGGCTGGGTTGATGTCGAAAGTGGGCGAGTTCTCTTGCTCAGGTGGTTCTTCTGCGGAGGGGTCGGAGAGGGCGAAGGAATCTCGTACGTCAGATATTTCGTCGTAGAAAGCAATCGTCGTTCCTCTGTTAATATGCCGGTGTTCTTCGCTGAAGTTAGTCAGCAGTACTTCGGCCTCGCCATTGCGGAAATGTGCGATGCCTCTTGCGATGCTGATTCCTCGGTCTAGTAGCAACTGCATGTTCCCCTCGATGATGGCTTCAGTGTTTATGGCTTTCGTGGCGCCTGCGGTCACGATAACGCTTGAATGGGGTGGGACGCTCACTTCTTCCTCCAGGACACTTAGGGCAACGTGATTTTCCCGAGTTTTCATCGAAGCGATGGCTTCGTCCGTCGAAAGCGTGATCAGCTTGGATCGCAGGTCGATGATCGCCTGATGCTCATTAAGGAAATCCATACCCAAGATCACTTCGCGGGAGCATTGCGGTAGCACAACAAAGGTCGCAGGATAGGTATGTCCTTTGACAGTCACTCGCGCTGTGCATCGTCCTGATGGCGTAATGAGGTGGCCCCCAGCGGTGCGAATTTGTGGGCCGTCCCAAGCCGTTGTGACTTTTCTGAGCTGCGCAGCGAATGTTCCATTCATCACCGAGTAATCGGCTCCTGTGTCGACTAGAGCGGTAACTTTCCGGCCGTCGATAGTCACTTCTAGGTCGGAGGTCCTGGCTCTTGCATTGCATGTCGCTCTCGGCGTCGGGTCACGGCTTCGTCGCGTATGCGAGTCACGGGTTGGGCGTGTGGTCGAAGCTCCTCTGGGTGGCGGCGTCGATTTCAAGGTAGCTTGCGTCGTGGTCGAGGTTCTCATTGTGTGCGGCGTCGGTGCAGCGAGTGTCGGTTCTTCATGCGGCGTCGCGGGTGCAGCGTCTTCATGGGGCGTGGTCGGTGGAGGATCTTCGGCGTTTAGCTCGTGAGCAACCTCACCTCCAGAGGTTGCTGCCTTTAGTTTCCCCTACGGGGGCTGGGCGACCTTCCTCGTACCGCGGCTGCGTAGCTGCGGCGTGGCGACGCAAAGCGCGAGGTTGACGGCGATGGTGAGCGCGAAAAGCGGTTCGGCGTGTACTCTTCTCGACGCAGGTACTCGTCGATTTCGTGCGGACGTTGTCCGAAGTGTGGTCGTGGGGCGTTAACGGCAAATCCTCGAAGACCGACACGTCGGTACGGGCAGTGACGAAAAATATGGCCGGCCTCACCGCAATGGAAGCACAACGGCCGGTTGTCGGAAGTCCTCCAGGCGTCGCATTTCCTGCGGCTTGAGCGTCGGTCATAGGCTGGGCGGGCGGGGGCTGGGAGGCGGCGTTGTGGAACGATTGGCTCACCTCGGGGAGGACGTGGCGGTTGTCGCTGGGGCTGAGCAGTACTTACTGCAGCGGCGTAGGTCATGGCCTGGGGTTCTGTGGCCGTCGGGGTGCCAAGTGCCTGTTGCACTTCCTCCCGTACCACATCCATCAGAGTCGCTGCTTGTGGCTGTGGGGAAGATGGCAGTAATCGGCGTAGCTCCTCTCGGACGATTTCGCGGATAACTTCCCGCAAGCTGTCGCTGGTGGTGGCCGGCGTGTCCGAACGGATTGCACAGGCAGAGGAAGGGCGATTGTACTGCCGAGCTCGAACGTCGAGGGTATTCTCAATCGTGCAGGCTTCTTGCATAAACTTCTCGACTGTTTTTGGCGGCTGGCGGACGAGGCTTGCAAAGAGTTGTTCTTTTACGCCGCGCATTAAAAACTGAACTTTCTTTTCCTTTGTCATCCCGGGATCGGCGCGGCGAAATAGGCGCTTCATCTCCTCGACGTAAATGCGGACGGGCTCATTCGGAAGCTGGATCCTGGACTCGAGGAGTCGTTCGGCTCTTTTTTTCCTCACGACACTGGTGAATACCTTCAATAGTTCTCTCTTGAATAGCTCCCATGTCGTAAAGGACGACTCGTAGTTTTCGTACCATGTGCGTGCGGAGCCATCCAATGAGAAAAAAACGTGTCCAATCTTTGCCGCATCATCCCACTTGTTGAATGACGCCACGCGCTCAAATTGATCCAACCATTATTCAGGGTCTTCGCCTAGGGATCCATTGAAAGTTGGCGGCACCCGCGGCTGCTGCAGTATGATCGGTGTCGACATCTTCGGCGAGATTGCGGTGCTCGTAGCCGCGTCTTTTCGCTGTCTTGTGCGGTCCGGCAGTTTCCTGAACTCAGGCTCCTCTCCCTGGAGACGTCGGCTGGCGCGCTGAGCTGCTGGCTCGTCCTCGGGTGCGAAGCGCTCAGGGCTGGCTTCAGGACTTGAAGGGGGCGTCCGGAACATGGAAGGCTACCCAGCACCTCCACCAGATGTCACGTAGTGGTGACGGCAGTCGAAGCAGCGATGAAGACGGACGAAAGGATCTTCTGAAAGAACTGTTTATTGGGCTGACTTGCACCCAAAATGGACTGAATCACTCGGCGGCGGCGAAGCGACAAGCGTGCTCGGCGGTCGTCGAACAGAATGCCCGCCGCAGTCGGCCGTGCTCAATTTAAAGCTGATAGCGAACATTCGAGATAAAGGGCGCAAAGTTACTAGAACATTCCGGAACAACGTAGAATCAGCTTTGCCTGGCTGCGATCAATCGAGATAAATCTAGTCGCGTCTTGCGTCGCAAACAAAGCGATAAGGTGGTGTCGCGGCAGATTTGAAAAACGAACAAACACTGCAAATATTGGCGGCAATATCATGTGCACCATTTTACCGGTGTTCTCTCTGGCGATGCGGTGTCTTAAAGCGGACGAACACCGATAAACCTTCCATCTCGTGTCATTCGTGTTTAGTGTGTCCGATGTTGTCCAGGCGCTCCTACAAGAATGCGGCATAGGACGAGGAACAAGCATGGCATAACATCCTCAAAGGAACGGGATGACCGAAAGGTTTAATCGGACGCACGGTGACATGTTCACGATGTATGTTACTCCCGACCACTCTAACTGGGACCTCGTACTCCCATTTGTCACATACGCCTATCAAACCGCCGTTCAGTCTACTACTGGCTTATCGCCATTCTTCCTCTTTTACAGGCGCAAACCTACCTGACTGCTTGGCACCAGCCTCCACTACCATCCTGGTGCCTCTACTGTTCGCCTGCTTCTGAAATCGCCCAGAATGCCGAAGGATTCCGCGAACTAGTCCGATTCCTCAGGTGCCACGATCAACATCGACAGAAAGAACGCCGTGATTCTGGTCAACCCTTTACCTGCCTACCTGCCGGATCCCTTGTTTGGCTCTGGGCCTCTCCTGGCCCTCCTGGCATGCCGTCCATGTTCCTCATTAAATATCACTGCTCTTGCCGTGTTGTCTCTCAGAGTTCCCCTGTGAACTACGTTGTGGAACCGTTGACACCCTCCTCTGACCACCGCCGCCATGGCAGTGAAACCGCTCGCATTAGCCGTCTGAAGCCTTACCACAAAACCGTGATATGTACCATGCCTTGAGTGACCAGGATGGCTCCTCCTTCGCTGGGCGCTTTGTAGCGATTAAGCGCCCGCGTGGCAGCGAGACTGCTCTCGGCGACCGCGTGCTTCGGGTTGGCGCTGCTGGAACTGCTCACCGTGAACGCCGTTCTGCGCTTTGTGCTTTGTTCCCTGCTGCGCTCTGTGCGTTGTGCCCTAAAAACCCATTGCAGAGCATTTATGTGTGTTCAAAACCACTGACTCTCATCACATCGATAATGAAGAGGTATAGCACCCTGCACGCAACGCGAAGTTCACGGTTCGATTCCTCCCTCCGGCGCAGTTTTTTTTCCTGGTATTATCGTAATAAAGCAGTATATCTACTCCTGCAGAGGACGTACTCTTCGAAGGAGTGCGGCGACTCTACAAAAAGGAGTGGAATATGGGAAATGCTTAAATGGGGCACGCCTTCAAAATGCGTTCCCAGCACTGCTTCAGCTCAGATTTGGTGCAGGTGCTTAGTAGGCCCTCCTGGACTTACTGGCCCTTCGTCGCAGCTGGCGCTTAGCTGCTTTACCCCCATTACCGACGGAAGACAGCGTCACTCCCGCTAGCAAGTTCCGACCTAATATTCTGTCCAACCCAGTGCTTGGCCACATCAGCGGGAAACTCACACGTTTACCGGGGAATCTGAGGATGACGTTGAAGACTGGCTGGTGCATTATCAACGCGTCAACAAATATAACCGCTTGGACACGATGTGCAGCTGACTAATGTTGTTTTCTTTCTCACTCGAATCGCTCTGCTGTGGTTTGAGAACCATGAGGACAACCGACTATACTTGAATCCGGCTTGTGTTCGAAATTACCTAGTGCTTCGGCGATTGAGCCGCCAAGTAGAAAAGCGCTGCACCTTGTCAACAGCTTGTGAACCGGAACATGTTTGATGAGGACAAGGTTGGACAGCCTTTAAAGGGACAGCCGAATACGGCTACATAGCTCTCTCACCATCAAATAAAACACTGTCTCTGCTGCGGACGTAAGGCAATATTGTCGTGCATCTGAGGCACTAAATTTGCTGCGGTTTTCTCCCAAATTTATTCAGCTATCGGATGTCGCACGTGTGTTGAGTATCGACCTTCCTAAATCCGAACATATCGCCTCCATGGTTCGGCGGATCAGCGTGAAGAGTTGACTTCTAAGCTTCTGGGTGCCGCGCGCGATAACACATGCCACCCGTGCTTCCTGCTTCCGCCACCTATGTAACAGCCCTGTCCCTGGACTCCACGCACCTATAATGAGCCACGCAGCAGTTACGGCACAGGTGGTCGGACTCTCTCTTCCAAACCCCGAAATGAACCTGGCTTCTAACAACACGGTGGCCTCCCCGAAACCATGCCTTTTGAAACACCTCGAAGAGCACCTGCAAGGTGTTTTTGGTCTACGCGGCCTCCTGTCGACTCCTACGACAAGAGCACCGCTTGTCTGGTACAGTTGCAACCGCAGCGGCCACATATCCCTCTATTGCCCACGCCGTAGATCTGCGCGTCCTTCCGTGCGATGCCTTCCCGCTTCCTAGACGACCACCGTTACAGCCGTCTACTTTTCTTCGCCAGCCTCCTATTGCCGAACGTGCCGAGTCTCCCATCTCCTAGGGAAGCATCATTCCGTCCCCAATGCGACCCGGGCGTTCCCCGTCGCCTTTCCGCCGCTACAGAGAAACTAGCTGGTACGACCCATCGAGGTAAGGTCACCGCACAGCCACCTTCCCCATACTTCCCATTCTCCTGCTGAAGAACAATGTGTCTGTGTGTGTGAACAATGTCAGAACAGTTGCTTTCAACACGGTGACGACCGATTATCAACAAATCGCTCCCCTCTCCTGAACGGCATGCATTGCCGGACGTTCTCGCGCATCATGAAGTGTTCGACTTTACCCGGACCAGATCTGTTTAGACTGCCAGCCGCTCGCCTGCACCATAAAATTTACACAGAGAATGCCAGTCTCATTCGTCAGAAATTGTACCGAATTTCTGTGCACGAGTGCGAAATCATTCATGAGAAGGTCTCAGAGCTGTTGCAGGATGGAGTCATTTGTGAGTCTTCCAGTCCGCGGGCCGTGCCCGCAATACTTGTGAGGAAGAAAGATATTTCATGACAAATTTGCGTTGATTATCGTCCCTTGAACGCGGTCACAAAGAAAAACGCGTACCCTTTACCGCGCATTGATGAGGTTGTGGACTTTCTTCACTCGTCGTCATACTTCTCGTCTGCTGATATACGACCAAGATATTGATAAATACCGATATATCCGCCACACCTAAAGAACACCACCTTCGTTACTCCCGACCACCTCTTAGGAGTCAATGCAGTAGTAGAACAGTTTATTTTGGAGAGAAGACTAAATACATTTTGTAGCGATAGCTACATTACGGTAGCATTTCGAGCCTTCAGAGTGGCGGCGCCTTGGCGGTGGCGGCGCCGCCACCCTGCGGCTGTGCAGCCACACCTTGGAAGCGCCGCAATGCTGTCACGTGGTTGGTCACGTGGGGCGTAGCAGCTGCCGGCAGCGCGGCACCATGGCTGATCATGTTGTTCGTCACCTGGTTGATCACGTGACTAGCCACGTGGTGCGGAGCAGCTGCTTCTGCCGGCGGTGCGACGCGCTGGCGAAACCCAGCTGCCACAGCTGTGCGCATGCGCCGTGTCAAGTGAAACGAAGGTGAAGGAATGTCCAGCGAAACATAGCGGCGACAGACGGACTTTGCAATTCACTTGAGCAAGTTCCACTCAGGCAGCTGCAGCTATCGCGTAACTCCAGGTTTAAGCAGAGCTAAACCGCCCACCAATTTTTTTAATGACGAGGCCATTCCACCCTTGACAGCAGTGCCAACCACTATAGCGATATCTCACCACATTTGCAATACATGCATCCTTCAACAATATGTATGCAAGCGCACAAAACAAATAGAGAAATCCCGAGAACTCAGTGCATGGTTCTGCATATTAGACAGAATAAAAGAGGAAATATGGGAAAAAAATTCACAGATTCCTAGATTCTTTTTCTAAGTACACAAGAGTGACATATTGAAATATCATCTCCGACATAAAAAATTCTTTTACTTTTTGCTCCATTTGGTCCATACGTTTGACTGTTTTCTTTAAGTTTGGCAGTGATGAGTAAGTTAATAATAATTCAATGATGTCTGGATATTGATGGGATAAATTTGTTATTTGTGTAAATAACCTCTGATCACCATTGTTGGCGCGAGATCGGCGCACCTGTATTTTATCTTCTCTAAGGAGATGTGAAGTACTTCTATTGGCAATGAACCTCAATATTTGAACGGTGTAACATATACTGACGCGCGATGTCTAGAAATATATTGCAATAGCTTACTGATCCCTCGTATACTATAGATTTTAGGTATCGCAAGCAATTTCCTTTTTTTGGAATCTTTCCAACCACACTTATTGAGCGCTCTTGCAGAGGGTGACGATAATCAAGGTTTCGTTTTGTTGTGTCAGTTGTGTCTGATATAGTGTCGTTCGGCTTGTGTAATCCGCTTTCGGCGTTCGAGCGTTTCATGAATGTGGTCTTCAAAGAGTTAACATAGGATATACGCATATGCTATATGGTTGACGTCGTTACCTTTGTCAGGACCTTTCAAGAGTGCACTGATCTCCCCACTATCGTTCTAAAATACATCAGCAAGGCAACACTCATCTTAAATTCCAAAATGTGCCACCTCGGAGAGCGGCAAACTATCGTTCTTTTATTTCTCGTGGATTAAGAAAGGGAGACAAAAACATTTATTACAGAAGTGGAGGAAACGTGGGTACATATTGCGGGACTAGGAGTGGGACCCTGAGTTCAGGGACCCAACAGCCCTCGAGGCTGCTTCGGCCCGGCACACGAGCAGGCGCTGGTCCTCCAGGTCGGACACGCAGAGAACGCGCTCCCAGTCCGCTTCGGTTGGCACTGGTATACGAAGGACGCTTGAATAGCTTGGCAAGCCCAGTCTATGTGGTAGAGAGTTGCTAGAGCTCCACAGAGTAGACATTCAGGACGGTAGCGGCCTGGGTGAACACGGTGGAGACGAGAGAGGCAGGGGAAGTTTGATTTTGGAGCATTCAGAAAGAGACCGTCTCGGCCCATGAGATGGGGCGGTGAGGCGGGGGAAAAGCGCAACGGGTCGCGCGGTAGTACTTCGAGAATGTCCCGGTACACAGAGAGTACAGGAATGAAAGCTTTGGGAGGCGGGCCCGGCGAACTCGGCGGCCAATCAGCTGGGTGGTAAAGAGCGCGAGCCCAGGCATGTGCCTGTTGATTGCCGTCGAGCACGCCGTGTTCCGGAATACAGACGAGAGTGGTCAGTGGAGCGGGAGTGGAGAGAGGCCGAAAGAGAGTGCCGGTGGTGAGGTCAACAACCAGGCCACGGTACCCACGACAGGCGGAGGCCGAGTCGGTAATAACAACACGCAGTAGGGAGGGGCCGGGAATAGCGAGAGCCAAAGCAATGTCCAACTCCTCTGTCGACTGGGAATTGTGGGTTCAGAGCAAAGGCAGCCGCGAGGTTGCGACCCGTGTGGTCGACCACGATTACCGTGAAGACCAGTAGCGACACATAATTCGCTGCGTCCACGTAGAGGGCAGACGAAGACGAGCCAAAGCGGCGGCGGAGATAGTCCGTCCGGGTGGAGTTGCGCGCAGTGTGAAGAGTGGCGCACGTGGCGTGGGACATGACTTACTTTACAGAAAGTTTGGACTGACCGAGAGAGAGGTTGGTTGTACGGAGTGCACAGATGATGGGTGAATGTCGAGGCGGGCCAGGAGGGCACGTCCAGAGGGTGACAAAGTCAAGCGTTGTAGCTGCACATATCCGTGGAGGGTAGGTGAACAGCCGGAGTCCTGAAGAGCGATGATGGCTGGTGGACACGGAGTAGAGGTTTCAAGCTGCAGCAGAGAGAAGCGCTTGCATTGATAGCCACGGCAGTTACAATGGCAGACCACCAGGGGCTCGGGGCCGGAGCAGGGGACTGGACGGGGATGGTTATGGGGTACAGCCGCCATGCGGGTACTGGAGCGTCGGAGGCCGTAGAACGAGGGGCGAGAGAACCGGCGTAGATAGTTGAAGCGGCAATGTGGTCAACGATGTATGGCGGTCACATCGTGCGGCAGGTGAGATGCAGCATTCAAGTTGAATAACTTTGCCGTCGTAAGCTGCGAGGAATGGCTGCATAGTGTCGAAGAGTTTGGGTAGCTGGATAACAGTAGTAGATAATTCCTGTTGGCCAGCGGTAAGGGTCTGAATGGCGTGCATGGTGGAGGGGTCGGTGGGCGCGATAGGGGAGACCGGAGGGGAGGGAGAAGTGGACGAGGGTTGGCGAAGAAAGTTTACTTGGCGCCAAAGATCGGCAATCTCGAGGGGTAGCTTTTGAATTGCTGTGTGAGCGCCTTGAGATGCCACGATGGGTGTTTGTCGGAAGTGTGAGAGCGCATTTGGAGGGGAAGGGGCCGCTGCCCAATTGGCCCAACTGACCTTAGTAGGCTGGGATGACGAGCTGGGTTGCTGATTGTTCAGCGGGAAATCCGGCTGGAGCAAAACTCCTCTATGTTCCTGGGCGGGACCGGGGTTGGAGGGTAAGTTGAGTCGTGGGCAAAGGAACAGCTGGCGAGGTGGAGGTAGGCAGCTGGCAAGGCGGTCCTAGTGCAGTTTCTGAGCGATAGCGCGGTTTAACATAGCGGCGGGGCAGGTGCGCTCCCCAATTTTGTGTGCGTCGTCGCCCAGGGCGCAGCGGGGCTGGAAGGGAGGTCAAAGCGGGGCATTAGTGGGGCATTCTCTAGGCCTGGGCACGCGTCACGACGATGGCCCTGCCGGTTGCACAGTGTGCATAATTGGTGCAGCAATTTAAAGGGAGCCCAACGGGTTTCGCCGCTGTACCAGTAGATGTAATAGGGGACCCAGCGGACAAAAAAGATTATCATTCCCGAGTTGGAAGAGCCCATGCAGCGAGCATACAGAATCTGGTAGCCGGGGGAATGGAGGAATTCCAGAAGTTCGGTGGCGGTGATGTTAGATGGCACATTGTGAATGACGACTTTGCACGAGCCGTCGGGGGCGGCGACGTATGTCGTCATGGCGAAGTTTTTGTTATCCAAGGTAATCTAGGTAATCTGGTGGAGCCAGTCTGACAGAGGAGCAGAGCGAGTGCTGATGAAAGCAGTGTAGGTGCAGTGACGAGCGCGGCACACAGCTTGCGAGTGAAATTCGGGCATCCGTAGCTCGCAAGCGGTGGCGATGCGACAGGCAAACTCGTGCGGTGAAATGTAGGCGAGGTTCAGGCCGTCGCTGGGTCCGAAGACCACCTTATAATCCGACGCCGGAATGGAGGGAGAGGTTGTGGTGGCCGAGGCTGGCGTAGTGCTGGTGGAAAAGGGGGGGGGGGGGCTGTTCTCGGTACTAGACGGAAGTTTAAAGCAGTGTAGCCGTCCGGCGGAGTGGCAGCTTTAGGGTTGTCAGATGCGGACGAGGGAGCTCCTGCCGAATGGAACAGAACATCGTCGTCGTCAATGTACCTTTCGGAGTCGTATGTGGAGGCGGAGTCGGGTGAGGTGGCCTTAGGCAACGATGAACAAGGTGAACCAGGAGGCAGCGGCTGCCAGCCGCGCAGACTGAGGGAGTCGTCATCGCTAAAACCAGGATAGGCAGTGAAGTACTGGGCTCGCCGCCGGCGTTAGCCGCCGGGTGGAGGAGACGACCGCGGGAGCGCTAGGTAGGCCTTACGCTTTTCCGGCAAAAGGCAGCCCCTCTTGGGGCGGCGGGTCGAGGTTCGTTCCGAGCTGTCCCAGAGCAGTAGGAAAACACGTCCGCTCTCGGTGCGTGCACGCAACGGACTCCTGGATTAGGAGAGAATCCAGCCCGATCCATAGAAGATTGATGGGATTCGAAATTTTGAAAACCGCTAACCCTGAAAGGTTTTCGGAGTTTCCTAGGCCTGTCATCCATTTCGGGCGCTTTATTCCTGTTTCTGCACACCTTGCACACCCCCTCACTTCTCTTCTGCAAAGAACTCGCAGTTTTGTGGGGCACCAAATGTGATTTGTCTTTCCACCAGCCCATATTTCCTGTACCTTCAGCACCCCTTTTGCGCCACTTGGATCCTACCGCTGCCACAGATATCAATACTGATGCCATTTGTGTCGGCCTTGGGTGGTGCTTGTCCAAATTCAGAGCGTTTTCAAACAAGTTATTGCGTATACCAGTCGCCCACTAACAAAGTCCGAGAGCAACTACAATGTAACGGAACTCTTGTCTTTAAATTCCGCCAGTTCCACCCGTAACTTTATTAACCTTCGTTTACGATTGTCACCGATCATCATTCCCTATGCACGCTCATAGGCCGGCGACTTCCGTCTCGTCGTCTTGCGCGTTAGACTCCACGCCTGCACGAATACCTTTCACCTACAAAACTAATAGCTGCCATCCTAATGAAGATTGTATGTCGCACTTTACGTTGCCACCTACACCCAGCGGGGAGGAGGACTTTGAGGGGTATTTGCATTAGCTTTCACCACCATTCTGAGTTAGACAATCTGTTCAGCGAGATCAATCGAACGACCTCGCATCGGAACCTTTTCTTGCTGCGGCCCACAAGGGAGCACAGTCTACGCTCTTCAGCCTTGAATACGGAATCTTGTACACGAGGAACCACTCGCTTAATGGTTCCACCACGACTCTGGCTGTCCCAGAAAATATTCGCAATGATGTTCTGCACGCCATGCACTCGGCATCACGTCGGGTTACATTGGATTCTCCCGTAAACTGCATAGACCAGTCAACGGTTCTTCGGGACCTACCTGTATCAGACAACTAAACATCATGTCGCAAGCTGTCCCCAATGTCAACGTCTAAAACCATTACAGCCCTTACTGTAGGCCTTCTACAGCCGGTGAAACCACCATTGCCACCTTTTGAAAAACATGGTGTCGACCAAGTTGATCTCTCTCCCATATCTTCAGCAGGACGCCACTGGGTTATAGTGTGTTTCGACTGTTTGACAAGATACGTGGAAACTGCAGCGCTTGTGTCAGCGAATGAAAGTAATGCGTCTTCTTTTCTGCTGCAATCGATTACATTTCGTCATGGTGCTCCCCGTGTTGCAATCATGGGCTGTGGGAGGCAGTTTTCTGCAGACGTCGTAGAAGAGCTATTTGGCTGTGCTGCTCTAACATAGTAGCAGTGGGCAGAACCGTTTACAGCTGCAGGCAGAAACGAATACTTCTGCCTCTATGGTTCTATAACTCTCTGCGGGACGGGGAGAAGCTGCAGCCCTTTCAGAAACCACGACCAATCCGTGCAGATGCCACTGCTACCATTACCACAACCACTCAGGAATCCTGGCGGGAGCGATCCGCTGCCGGGGCAACCTTTACGGCGGGCAGTGGTCATCTAGGGGCGCGCTGGTTAAGTTAAGGGCTGGGAAATAGGACAGAAGTGCGATTAGAGGACGTAGAGGCCACCACAGGGAGGGAGATGCGCACTAGCGTTAAAGCGTTCTCGGGAGACCACGGCAGAAGCAGCGGCGTGAAGAGGAATCAGTAGATGGCTACCGAACAGCGGCAAAGCCGACTGGGACTGGATGGAAGCGGATGCGGAAGAGGGGGCTTGCGGTCGACGGCGCGAGGTGTGTATCCGGAGTGCAACGACGAGCAAGTTGAAAGCACTGATTTCATTTTTTCGCAAACTAAATTTGAAGCAAACGAAAGGCAGCAGACGTTTTGTATGATAATGAACCAAACATCTCACCAACAAATCTCCGAGTTCAAATTTAAGCACAGTTGTGTGCAGAGCGCCCTATGAGGTTAACAAAATGCGCATTTTATATTCTTTGCTTATTGCAAAAAGTAATATCTCTTCAAGAGCGCTGCGAACTCCGTGCGCCACCATTGTCATACCTTGCTCGCGACGCATCTCTAGTTTCCGATAGCCCATCGCCTATGCCATTCGTTTGGTTGAATTTTTTCCTAGAACGTGAAGGCAGCGTTCGAATGCGGGGGAAAAGAGGAGGGGAAGGGGAGCTCAGGGGCGATGCGTATCTCTGGAATGGCCGAATAAAGTGTTGTAAGGTTTTGTTTCTTCTCTAATTGGGTCTCATTATTACGGGGTGCAAAACATTTAGCCCGTAAAATCTGCACAGAGCTGCCTCACCGCTTCGGTAGTCTTCTTGCTGACCAAACATTGACTTCGAAGAGAAACAGTCGTCGTCTCTCATGAACGGGCGAAAATTCCGCTAAAGTTGGATTCCGGCTCATTTTCATTCCAGAAAATTGCCGTAAGCTCAATGCTAATAAAATGTCACACCTGACAAAATACTGATTTCAAACTAGAGGGCACTCAAGAGTGCTACTTAATCAGGTAAAGGTATTGCGCAACTGCGATTGAGAGGATTGATCGTTTGGTTTCATTTCATTTCTTTGCAATATTGCCAGTCTTACTGCAAATAGCATAGAAGGAGCGTTTACTAGATTGGAAGTAGAGAAAAAAACAAGCATATCCTTCAATGGCAGCGCAGATTATCGAAAGTACAGGAAGAAAAAAGGAGACATTGGCCGCGGCAAGAAGATATATCCAAACACGTCAGCGACATTGGCAGGACCAAATTCACTATGCACTAAACATCACATACATGAGAAAGCGGTGAAAAGCACGTTTTCAAGAGTTTTCAATGAAACCATCCTAGTTTGTGCCCAAGAAAAGCTATATCTGTGACGCTAAATAAGATAGGTATTGAAAAATAGTAACGTAATAGTTCAAACGATCCCATTCACTAATAGAAAGAGGAGAGAAATGATGCTTGAAAGTGTCATTATAGCATATATACTCAGTTAGAGCGCACGGGTGTTTGCACCGAGATGATCCTCGTTGCGAGTAGTGTTTTTGTTTGACAAATTATTTAGAAGTTGCCATATAATAATCGCAACAAAAAGCTCAGGCGCGCTTGGTTTCTTTGTACTGACAATGTGGAAAGGCGCGATAAAGCTGCAAGCGAAGCAGGCGAAACGATGCGCCTGAATTTGCTATCCTTTTAGTCAGCTAATGAAAACTCACCCGCTTAGCCTGAAATACTAAAACGTAAACAGTCTTTACTGCCTCGTTTTAAGGGTAGCTTTTGGCTGCACAGTGCATTCACTTCCCGCATATATAAGCTAATTGATCTGTTCCACGGCAACATAACAGTACTTCAAAAGGTCTGTTTGTTTCAGGGGTTTGGTCTCGAATCCGCCCAATACCTCGATAATAATGGAATACATGCTACTTTTCTTGTGTCAGTGGCGTATGGAGCTTGGAGATGTTTAACAATAAAAGAAGTCACGGCATCCGAAGTTATGAGGAATATGAAAGTAAAGAGATGTAATATATTGTATGCCATACCACGTTCGGTAAGTGGCATCTCATTTCTCTCAGCACGCAAGCTATCGAAAAATGACCCCTTTTCTTTTCAGCCTGCAAGCAACGCACTCTGGAGAATAGAGCGCTCGTACATTGCAACAGTGAAGATATAACAACGCTTCCCTATTGGTCTGGGTCAACAAAAATTTTTAATGCCCAAATAAATACTCCCTATATCACTTCAGCTTTCAAGCACAAATCAAATAGGAGAATTTTGACAGACAAAATATTCGAAGCCTTAAACAAAAGCTTTTGAGTGCATGTTGTGAGCTGAGGCCACGTATTAACTCCTTGAATGTGTAAAAAACTTTACCGGTGCTCATATGATGCGATGTGATAAATGTGCCTTAGGGGTGTTGGTTGGACACTGCGCATTCACGTTTACACTTTTATGAAGGGCCGTCGCGGTGGCTCAGTGGTTATGGTGCTCGGCTAATGACCCGAAAGGGGCGGGTTCGATCCCGGCTGGTGCAGTCAAATTGCGATGGAGGAAAAATCCTAGAGGCCCGCGTACTGTGCAATGTCTGTGCACGGTAACTAACCCTGGAGGGTCGAAATTTCCTGCATCCCACACAGCTTGATTAACTTTGAGACGTTAAACCCCGTAAACCATAACTTTTACAAACATAAGCTTCGCGTTACTTGTTGATTTCGCCGTCGTTTTTCCTTCACTGCGGCAGCGGGTTCTGTTGGGTGAATGTTTTTAAAGGTTGGATGCCTTTGGATGCTGATGTCCTGTAGGTGGGAGATGCATATTGTCACGCGCCTTCGTAGAACATCGGCGGAAGAAGGTCAACTCTCGGACGGATCGGTAGAGGAAAAAGGAGAGGAAGGGGAGAAGGACGCTTGTAGGCTTCGTCGTGGTCCTGCATCGATCGACCCCAATGTAAATAAACCCCGTGCGTACTAAGCACGTAACAGCGAGAGCCTGGCTACAACCAACGTCGCGACTTTGTTCTCAAGGACTCATACGGCGACCACCGGCGCTCTCAACCTTTGTGTTACCGGTGTGGCATTTCAGGGCATATCGCTAGATTTTGCCTATGCCGTTTCCCAACTGCTATAATCTACCAACCCCCGGTGAATATTCACGAACAACTGCACACCGAGCCGCAGTGATCCCCGACTATGTCCGCTTGGCACACGTACCATTCGACACATTTGCAGAGTTCATCACCTGCGTCTGACCGCAGTGTGACGCCGTCACCTCATCGCCCACGGCGGTCATCTTCCCCTCGACGTCGAGCTTCACCTCCACCTCTGGGAAACAAGGAGGCGCGGCCGATGGAGGTGAGGCCGCCGGCGAGTCAATGACGTCCTTACTTCTACGCGTTTTTATGTTGAACAAATTGGAAGTGTTTATTGATGGTGTGAAAACAATGGCTCTTGTATGCACTACAGCTACAGAATATGTTATGAGTTTGAGGTTTAAGAACCCTGTAGGCAGGAAGGCGATGTTTACTGGTGACCGTGCAGCCTTATTCTGTGGTGTCGGTGGCGACCCTTTGGTTCCACTTGGTGTGTGTGTTTCGGATGTTGTTATTGGTGGCCCAACGTTTCCAACATAATTCGCATCGCTTCCTCGGTCAACGCATGATGTGATTCTTGGGATTGATTTTCTGCAATACTGTGGTGCAACTTTAGACTCTCATACGGGATGGATTGCTTTGAATTCTTCAATACTTTCGGCTCGTGTGGATGACTCGACACCTGATTTTGGATGATTTGGGGTGGAAGAAGACAGTACTGTAGCAGCTTTATCTCCAGCATTCGTGCGGGTTTTCTTTATTCGCAATCAGTGCGAATATTTTCAAGCTGTAGTGTAACCGACGACACTCGCCTATTCTAAGAAGAGTATCCTCGTGCCTCGTTGCGTTGTTCCCGTGGTCAGAGGCTGCACCGAGCTATCGACAGTCAACCACACTGAAGAGCCAGCTGTGTGGCTTCGGGGCCTAAAAATCGCCCGTTTCGAGGAAGGCGTGTCAGGCTCCGTCGCGGCGTTAACCAGCTCTGTGATTTGTCACCACGTGCAACGAGATATGGAGACCCGAGTTAAGGCTTTGATATATAATTCTCCTTCCACAACCAAGCGTCGCATTCTAGTGTAACTATTTCTGAAGCACGTGATCGTGTTCGACTTTGCCAAGGACGACTGAATACCGCTGCCTACGAGTCGTATTGATCACACGAACAACACCGGGTCCGGTCCTCCGATACGCCAGAAGCTCTATGGAGTCTCAGCAACTGAACGTAAGTTAATAGATGACTGGGTTCAAGAGATGCTAAAGCGCGGCATTATTCGAGAACCTTCTACTCCTAGGGCAGTTTCAGTAATCCTTGTTAGAAAAAAGTTGGCACCTGGCGGTTTTGTGTTGACAACCGTCGCTTAAATACAGCCACGAAGAAAGACGCCTGCCAGCTTCCACTTATAGATGACACCATTGACAGTCTGCACTCAGCTTCATACTTATCTTCTGTTCATTTGAGATCAGTCTACTGCCAAATCTCCATACACACTGCAGATAAAAAAAACGGTATTCATAACACCAGACGAACTTATGAATTAAACGTTATGCGTTTTGGATTATGTAATGCGCCTGCTACATTCGAGCGCTTCATAGACACAATCCTGCGTGTACTAAAATAGCGAAGTTTTTAGGTTATCTGGACGACGTTGTAATTTTTGGAAAAACATTTAAGGAGCACAACAGCCGTCTGTATATCGTGCTCATTGCATGGAACGTGCTGGCCTTGTCCTGAATTGAAAGGAATCTCATTTTGGGAACCGTAAAACAATTGTTCTTCGTCACTTAGTTGATAAAGAAGGCGTTTGACCAGATACCAAGAAAATTAAAGCAGTGAACGTTTTACGGTGCCCCAATAAGTAAAAGAGCTGCAGAGCTTTTTAGGGCTCTGCTCGTGCTTTTGACGGTTTAAGCCAAGGTTTGCGGACATCGCTTACCCACTCACGTGTCTGCTGCATAAAGATGCCCCATTCAATTGGCGAGCGAATGTGGCGCAGCTTTCCGTCATCTGAAATTTCTTTTGAACTGAGTACCTATCCTGCTCCACTTCTGCCCATCTTAAACAATTGAAGTACACACTGACGCAAGTGGTATCAGTATCGGCGCTGTACTTATACAACGGCATGGCCACGATCAGCACGTGGTAGAATATGCCAGCCGCTCGTTCAGTGTGTGCGAAAGGAATTACACGGTTACCAAGCAAGAATGTCTCCCCGTTGTTTTCGATGTGCAGCGCTTCCGCTCCTATCTGTATGGGAATGCTTTCGCCGTCGTGGCCGACCACCAGTAGCTTTGCTGGCAGGTGGGTCTTCGTGACCCCTGTGGATGGGTCGCTCGGTGGGCTTTTAGCCTACAAGAGTTTAAGTTTTGCTGTGGTGCATAAAAGCGGCCGTAAACGCTCCGATGCTGATTTTCTTTCGCGTTTCCCGCTTCAAACGACTGTTGACGACGCAGAAAACCTCGATGAATACTTGGCTTGACTTTCGCAAGCCTTCCAAGCCTTCCAAGCCTTCCCAGTTTTTCGAACTGCGCAACGCAAAGACCAAACATTAACCGCTTTGTGTGATGCCGCGAAAGATTCTGTAAGGAACACTTTTCGCATTCGTGTGTTCTTCTTATAAATGAGACGAATTTCGCTTCTGGAGAGCCCACATGCTTCATGTCGTGCCAGAAAGCCTACGCATCACAGTTCTTTGAAATCATGCCCGACGATGCCACGTCTGGGCACTTGAGAGCGGCCCGAACACTCCACCGCACACAACAACGATTTCACTGGCCTAGCATGCGTTCAACAATACAGCGTTATGAAGCCAGCTGTGTGCAATACCTGCGTTTTGACCTGCCGACTTCAAGTTCGCCGGGAAAACTGCGGCCAGTCACAGCTCCAACAGCCCCGTTTGAGCAACTTGGCACTGACCTTCTTCGACGTTTCCCAAGGTCCTCTCAAGGATACCGATGCATTCTTTTATGCGTAGATTATTTATTCCGTTATTGTGAGACAGCCGCAATACCAGCCGCTGCGTCGCAAGTATCTAATTTCCTACTTCGATTCGTCATTCTTTGGCACTGCCCTCCTGCAGTTCTCATTAGTGACCGTGGACGCCAATCCACAGCAGATGTCGAAGAACTCCGCCTCAGCGCCTGCAGTTTTCGCCACTCGACGCGATATCATTCCTAAACGAAAGGTGTGGTAGACCGCACTAATCAGATGCTCTCAACCATGCTGGCTATGTACGTCGCTGCAGATCATAAGGACTGCAAAAGCGCCCTCCCGTTCATTACTCATATACATAGAGCACAGCGCAACTTGAGACAACTGGCTACAGCCCCTTCTTCCTGCTCTATGTTCGTTCGCCTCGCTGTGGCCTCGACACCATACTGCCATTTTTCATTAATGTTGAACCTTCGCTTACTTCCACACTCTGCAGAGCTGAAGAAGCTCACAAGTTTGCCCGCGTTCGGTTTTTTCTACGCAAGTGCGTTCCATGATCCGCTACGACGCCTGCCACCAACAAGTTTTTTATGTTCGTTGTGTGGCTGTGGGCACATCTACACATGCGTGGTCTTTGTCAAACTGCTTTCACGCTGCACTGGACCGTTTGTTGTGTTAGAGCGCATAAGGGACCTGAATTACATTATAGCACACCTAAGTGCAAGTGGTCGACGGTCACTCCGGTCTCAGGTGGTGCATGTAGCCCGCCTCAATCAATTTCATCCGACAGGCTCTATTTAACTCGGCCGACGGGCTTCACTGCGAGGAGAGAAATGTCACGCGCCTTTGTAGAACATCGACTGAAGAAGAAGGAGGTAACAACGGTCGGACGTATCGGTAGAGGAAAACGGTGGGCGCCGGTTAGCTCGTGGCTGCTGCTGCTTCGTCACCGCCTGCCTCCTTCGTTTCCTTGTGGTGCCGGGCGTTTCTTTTGGTGAGGCCGTTCCACGTTCTTGGGGTTTTTGCCAGAGTTCAAGGTAGCTCTGCTGACTCGTGTGATGTAAGGTTGTCGGCGCACTGTGTCTAGGCATGTCTTTCACCTCCCGTGGAGGAGGCTCGGAAGCCTGGTTCGCCAGCCTGCTGGCCGAAAGCTTGCCTTTGAATCCATTTCTAAAAAATGGTAATAGTTGAATTCCCGTGGCGCTTGTATCGATAGGAGATGGAATTCACAAAATGAAGAATCCGAAAACAATACAGCATCAACAGCATCTAACCAGTCACTATCTCGACATCTCTGAAGTGCGAACTTTTGGGAGGTGTGGCATTGTTTGTAGGTCCTCAAACAATGAGTGTGTGTCGGATCTGCTCCGGTGTAATACCTTCAAATCTCTGCCGGTTAAAGCCTTCATTCCTGAACATCTTGCGTGCACTAAGGGCATTGTACATAGAGTGGACCCGTCATCTTCAATTCAAGAAATTTTGGAATAGTTACAGGAAGGCGGGGCGGGAGTTATTTCTGTGTACTGATGCTCTCGCGAGATGGCTGGAGTGCGTGTTGCAACTCAGTCAGTCATAACAACATTTGCTGCTCGCACATGCTCTTCGGAGTTGATAATTTGGCCAATTGTCTACCCCTTGGAGCCGCTGCATCCACGACCCCTGCAATGTACCAACTGTCGGAGATTTGGTCATAGTGGTAGAGCCTATAAGTCGGCGACCAGATGCCAGGTGTGCGGCGAAGGCCACTCTTCCGACCGCTGCACCGCTAAGCATCCAAGCTGTTTTCTGTGCAGTAACAATCACAGCGCCGATGATGCTACTTGTTAAAGTCGGTCACAAGAGCAAAGTTTATTGGAATTAATTGAGCAGAACTGCAGCTCTCGGAAAGACGCTTATGCACTCCTTAACTACAAGAACATTCATATGCCAGCCTTGTGCGTTCCTCTACTCGTGACCTCGGGGCAACATTGTCTGCCTCAATAATGTCAACCGTTGAAAAAGCACTCTCAGTTGTGGTCGAGCGCATGCTCAGCAGCTTCACGCAGACGTTGTAAGATATTGTTGCAAATCAGGCTGTTTCTCAACCTCAGTTTGTACTTACACTAGCATCAACATCACAGCAAGCCTGTGCTCAAATGTTCGTTGCCACGTCATTACTTAAGGTGCCGTCTCACTTGACGCCTCTCGACAGCGTCCTTGTAAGTATTTCTCCCAATACTGTTTGCACTAATGATGTAGAAATGGCTTCTCTTGCTCAGAAGCGCCGTGCTTCAACCTCTCCTTCTAAGTCCTCCGTTCTCCAGCTCAAGACAAAAAACGGGCTTTCTAGAGTGTCTTCCAAGTCAGATAAGCTTCAAGAGGCTGTTTCAGCCTCTATTCTCAATTGCGCATCATGGCGAGTGAAAAGTTTCTTCAATATAATTGCCGCTCTATTGCATCTTCTCTTTCTGATTTACAAATTCTTCTATCTTCTCGTAACCCAGCTATTGTGCTCTTGCAAGAAACTTGGCTCTCTCCTTTTAAGCCATTTTCTTTAAACAGGTTTTGTGTTTTTCGTGCGGACCACTTAAATAGTAGGGGCGGCGGGTTGGCGACCCTGATTTCGTCAAAATTGTGTGACCGGCCATTAATAACTAAAATAGTAATGGATTCTGATTGCGAGCTTCTAGCTATAGACCTCACTTTGCCGCACTGCGCTACTGACACAGTCGCAAACGTCTATTTTCCGAATGGTGTATGCAGAACAGACCACCTAGACAGCTTACTTGCAAACTCTAGCAAGGCAATCATTGCAGGGGATTTCAACTCACATCACGTCGTCAGGGTTTCCTATACCGATTCACGTAGATATGTTATGGGCATGGATGTGAGCAAATGATGCTGGCTGTTGCAATTCTCGGACCATAACCTTCATTCGCAGCTACCCGCGCTCAGTTCTCAATTTGTCCTTGGCATCAAGAGGAGTAGGTATAGGGGCATGGTCTACGATTGACTGAGGCACATCTAGTGACCACCTGCCAATTAATTTCATCATATTGGTTAGTCCCCTCTGATATCATAGTTCTGCCCGAAAATTAGTTAGTCTTACAGCCTAGAAATCATCTTTGCGTGCCCCCCTTAGATCTGATCCTTGTTCATGTAGGACCGACAGGGCTCAGCGAGTGTTTTCTTCAGTTTTGAAGGCTACGGAGAGCTCCCAGTTTACTGTGAGCTCTGCTGTTTGCAATAAATTTCCATCCCCATGGTGGAATGACGCGTGTAAGACAGCTTTCCTTCGTAGGAAAGCAGCTTGGAGGACCCTTTCGCGTAATCAGCGCCCGGCAAATTGGATCAACTACAAATTTTTCTCGGCCTCGTTTAAACAAACCACAGCAAAGGCAAACAATGACTACAATGAAAATTTGAGCACATATTTGTCAAGCCCAAGAAATAGGAAGGCTTTGTATCGTTTTATGGAACGGAATGTGAACTCCTCAGCCATGCAGTTAACCAGCTCGGTGGGGCTCTCTCCACATGAGGCGAAAGATGAGTTAGAGCGAATTGCTCAAGGGCTTGCTTCACGTTTTCAGAAGCAGCGTAGAGTATCTCTGTTTGGCCAATACCTCTCCTCAGACTATGTTGTGGTTGAAAATTCAGATTAACTACGGCAGTTTTTATAATGCAACTCTCAGCTCCGCGTTGGGATGTTCTTACGGTCGGTATGTGAACACCTTACCGCAAGGCTTCAAGCACCTCCTCGATCTGGTCAATACATCATTTGAAACTGCATGGTTGCCGCACTCCTGGAAGGTGGCGAAAATAATATTGCTCTTAAAAGATACAAAGAAAGGCTTCCATATTGATAACATTCGGCCGATATCTCTAACATCTAATTTGGAAAAGCTCATAGATAGAATTGTGCACAGCCGCCTACCAGCGCATGTTTCAGATGTCAACGCATTGAGCTCTGCCCAGATTGGTTTTCGCCGCGGATTCTCTATTTGGTCTGCCCATGTCGATTTAGAGAACAGAGTCCGCCTTGCTAAGCGCAAAAAAGAAGTATCAGTTTTAGTGACGCTTGACATTGCTAAAGCGCACAACAGTGTTGAATATTCGATCCCTCTTTCTAAATTGGCATTATTACACCCGCCGTACTACATTTATGCATGGTTCCGCGAACTTTTAAAAGCACGGCAGTTCTTATGCTCCGACGGTTCCTTCACCTCAGACACTTTCACCCAGAGCAGAGTTGAGCCACAAGGTTCTGTACTTTCGACACTTCTAATCTATCGGCTGATGTGCGACATTCCAGTACACCCTGAAGTTAAGGTATATGTTTATGCAGATGACATAGCCTTCTTTCCTTCTGCAGCAGACATTCATGCCTTATATCGTTCTCTCCAGGATTACCTCAATGCGCTCGAGGTTTGGCTGGATAGATTAAATTAAGTACTAAATGTGCACAGAAGCAGCGTGATAGTTTTTAAAACCAACATGACTGTCTATATATCACTACACTATCGCTCGGACAGCAAACTTCGGTTGAATCGTTGAGGTATCTAGGCATCATTTATGATGCCAGTATGGATAGGCAGCCCCACATCGACTAACGTTGAGAAAGGTGAGCGTGCACTAGTTAGGCTACTCCGAATAAGTAGTAGGAAATTTGGCATGCGCCGGGACATGCTTGCACTGCTCTACAAAGCCTAAGTCAGTCCCAGTTTGGAATTTGGTTGCATACTTTTTTCTGGCTCCCCTAAATATAAGCTTCATCCGTTGCTGCTGTTAGAAAGGCGCGCACTGTGCCTCTGCCTAGGTCTCCAGTTTCCACCGCAGTTCTGTACCTGGAGGCTCGTATTCCCGACCTTAACTCCCGCTTTCACGTTTTAACCGGCAGGAATTTTTGCAGGCATTTGAGTCGGCTCACGGTGTGGCTACATCTATTTTCGTCTCATACCCAGCCCTCTTTCTTGTTCCTCATTGGTCAAGGTTCCAGCTCCCACAAGTTGTTTTTGCTCAAAATCTTTTATCCAACATTGGTGTGGATCTCAAGTTTCTATGCAGGATTGGTTGGGCAGCGTCCCTTGTGGTTATGGTTATGGTTATGGTTAATGGGGTTTAACGTCCCAAAGCGACTCAGTCTAAGAGGGACGCCGTAGTGAAGGTCTCCGGAAATTTCGGCCACCTGGGGTTCTTAAACGTGCACTGACATCGCACAGTACACGGGCCTCTAGAATTTCGCCTCCATCGAAATTCGACCGCCGCGGCCGGGATCGAACCCGCGTCTTTCGGTCCAGCAGCCGAGCACCATAACCACTGAGCCACCACGGCGGCCTCGTCCCTTGTGGATATTGCTTTTGATTATATTTTCCCACCTAATGCACACTATCTGCCTGCAAGGACATTAACTGGACTCCTCTTTGACCACCTTGCCCGTTTCCCGTATTATACTGTGTTGCTACAGATGCGTCTGGGGCCGGCCTGAAGGCAGCGGTTGGTATTTTTCACAGTTTCGTGGAGCTTTCCGGTTAGAGTCCCGGATTACACAACCGTATTTCTAGCAGAATTTCTGCCTCTTGGGCAGGCCATTTTGAACCTTCTCACACCAGTTTCTCAGGTTATTTTCCTCTCAGATTGTCTCTCTGTTTTGTTGGCACTGTAGTCCACACGATACGCTTTTTGAGACGCTCACTGAAGTTTTTCATTCCTGGGTGTGTGAAAGAGGTGCGCTTCGTTTGCATACCAGGTAACTGCGGTATTTTACAAAATGAAGCAGCAGAGTTTTTGGCAAAACCATTCCTAAATGCACATATTGCCTGTAGCGTCCCTAATCTAGTTCCTATTTGTATGACTCGATTTCAGTGTTCAATTTATAACCGCCACATGCAACGATCCCTTAGTCTCTACTGTTGACTACCAACATCTCATGCACCAATGAAATGCTCGTGCGTGTAAAACCCGGCAGCGTGAGGCAGAGATGACACTCATGTGGTGCAGGATTCCCCGTTTAAATCTTTACATATGTAGATGCGGGTTCAGCCCCACAAACTTTTGTGCGGCTTGTGGTGAAATCGAGACAATAGCGCATTTCCTACTCTCTTGCCGGAAGTTTGCACATCAGAGGAAAGCACACCTAGAAATTCCCATTACAAAGTTGGGTCTTACTATGTCGGTTCTCCTCCTCCTCTCTTTCGGCGCGAGCGCCAAGGTTTTTGCATTGCACCAAGTTTTCGAATATCTCCACATTTATTAACAGCTACCGGCAGATTCCCTTGCTATTTGTTTCCAAAAATTCCCCGTTTAAAGAAAGCGTTTTGGTATTTTTTTGCATTCAATTATTTAATTCTCAGATATTCTCTCCCGATATTTTGTTTCTTTCTTTTCTTTTAAATTACTCTGAAATTACTCGTGGGTATGTGCCATGTCACCATGGCAACAACCACAAGAAAAAGGAGAGGAAGGGGAGAAGGATGCTAATAAACTTCATCGCGGTCCTGCTTCGATCGATCCCTCTGTAAATAAACCCCGTACGTACCAAGCAGGTAACAATATTTACCACTGGGTGCTTGCCCTCTGGAGGAGGCACGTGCCCTCAAGCGCTTCGTTCTGTTACGGTTGCTGAAACGTGGGCTCTTTACGCCCTTACGCAAACTCGCACGCATACAGACGCAGAAGGAAGGAGCCTTCCTCATCGAAAGAGGACTTCTCTACTTAAGCAGCAACATTTTTTATCGATGATCACAAGCAAGCGGGAGGGAAGGAAGAACTCGTCGCCATAAACAATTTTCCACAGGCAATGTTCTCTGGTGGGCCACAAATTTTACCATCTCTGAAAAAAAGAAGCCAAATGATCCACCGCAATTGTGGCACGCGCCGTGAATAGTTGTTTTACGAAGCAGTGTAGAGCTGCTGACAGCACAATATTTATTCAACCCTCTTACATTAAACGCAGTCACGCATCTCTCTCTGCTGTACCGCAGTTCAAAATCAGATCTGTTAAATCAGATTATTGGTTAAATGTAGTGGCTTGCAGGGAGTGATTTGGGCTTCTCAGTCACGCATGACATTTAAACGTATTTGTGTTTTACGCTGGCGGCAACATAGGATGTTCATTCGAAAAGCCAGTATTGACGGCGGTATATCCCTTTAAAGAAACATCTACTTGGAACAGGGCAGCACAGAACTGAAACTACTATAATGACAGAAAAGCTGAAATATTTACTAGCGGATAGCCCTTTGATAGCACGATGATATTTTGGTGGGTGTTTTTAACTGAATCGTTCAAGGCGAATTGGCACCGGTACACAAATTTGTTTACCAAGTGCAGGTTGTAGCGTCGAAAAGTGCTGCCATTCTGTGTACGTGCGCACTCGACCTCTCAGGCTTCTTTTACGGTACGCATTTAGGTGAAGATGTGCTGGATGTCTTTATCGCCGAAGTTTCACAGTGTCTTCCTGGAGCACAGTGTCCAACCAGGTGCTGTCTGCTAGATCCATTGACATTTTATTCGTTGTTTTTTGCACCACAGTTTGACAGATAGCCCAGAGCGGAATGATAGCCTCCCGCGCTTCAAGTTCGAAGACAGTACACGAAACGAGGTGTTTCTCTGATCGGCTTATTCATGCTCTCAATGAGGCGGTCATTTGTCATGCTGCATGCATAGCTCTTCTTGATGCTTGTCTTGCTAAAGAGGAGGATTTTTCAGGCAGCCTTACCCGTAAATGCCAATTCTCGCATGCTGATAACACGCTCTTGCACGTTCAGCTCGCTTTTTGGTATAATGAGGCCTTGGGACAATATCAAATCTTGCTGCTGTCGTGGCCAGTAACACCTGTTATCAATCTTGCGAGGGCTACAGCTCAATGCAAATTTGCTTCAACGCAATATCCTATCAGCTTACTGCAGTTTTTCGAGGTCACCTGCGAGAAGAAAAAGAAATGGTTTCGCTACAGTTGCACGGCATTGACATGATGACCCGGTTTCCTACGCAGTATCTAAACTGCCGCATGCATGCTCCGGGACCAATTATGAATTATCATGGGTTACAGTACTCCGCTCCCTCAAATAGGTTGGTATTTTGCTGCTTTTTTAGTTTACTGACAACTAAGCGTCCTCATCTTTCAGACCACTGGATGATCGACAGAAGACCATGAAACAAGGTTCTCGACGATGCTTTGTGATAACTATTTACCGTGAACTATGCACCTGTATGTTTAGGGCAAATCCTTCTGATCACCTGGAATGGCGCATATAGTTATTTGAGTGTTAAGAATGACCCTTCCGTACCATTCTACGATTCAGTTGTAGAGGAAGTTCCGCTTCTTATATAGAAGTGCTTGTATTGTTACTACAGTAACTAATACGCAGAGACTGAGCTGCAAGGTAGCTCTGCTCGAGGCAACACTGACATCAGTATTTGAAATTGCATGATTTGTTGTTTAGGTGAGTCAGCATTCTTGCTGAAGCAGCCTTCATCGCATTCGAGTGCTTGCGCTCAGACTTGTAGACAATGGTAATAAACACCTGGAAGTGCAGGCTGTATCGAGTGGGACCACCGTGGTGATCCTTCAGTTTGGCAAGCTAGTAAACCGAACGGGGATCGCTGTCCTAGCTGACCACTACGTTCCCCGAATTGGCAGTGCCACTTCGCTATATTTCCAACAATGGTTCTGGTTGTCTATTGTGCCACCGATATTGGCATCGCCACTCAGTTGCATAGCAAAAATACCCCTCATCGCCTAATGTTTCCCAATGAAGGGCAGCGCCATTTTGACAGGCAAGCCAAAATCGACCATTGTTCGTAATAAAGCCCCTCACATGTAGGGTGTTTTACGTAACTTGAAGCAATGATATTAAAAATTGCCTAACCGGAGCTGGCTGAGTCTAGAGGCAATGCTCCCCATCTAGTATTTTTGTAGCAACGTATCTTCTATGTGAATCTTTTCATCTAGCATTAAAAGAAAGCCTGTGAAGTATGAAAAAACCCCGAGATGTAGCTGTGCCCCTAACATATTGTCTCACTGCCAAGCGCGTCCTGAGTGAACTAAGAGTACTCGTTCAGTGCCTCAATTAAGCGGCCAAAGCCGCTCTCAGCGTTGGATTGAAAGTGCGTTAGCACATTCTTCTTGAACACTGAAAGCGTGTGCCCTGGTCTGCAATATGCGTTAAGCAGGCAGTTGCCATCAAATTCGGACGCAGTTTCAATTGAGCCCTTGCACAGGCATAACAGCAAAGGAGGGAAAGCATTGTAGTCGCGTATATCAAGATAGCCTCCATCTGTTTTTTTTTTGTGATTGTGCAGCCCTTCGAACTAAATGGCAGCCGCCCGCTTAGTAAAGGTCAGCGCGCACCTTTCGTTTGTTCAAGACACGGTTGGGAGCTCTGAAATAAGGTAGAAAAAAGACCAAGAATAACTTGCTGTTGGCGTGTTGGGCTGTTGGTACGTATTTTTGAACTACATGAAAGCACAAAATGGCAACACTGACGAGTAAGGAAACAGGATGAGCGCTGCGTTTATCCAACATGATTAATTCTAGGAAAAGCTTCTATATAGCCTCTGTCCTTATCCATGCTCTTAATCGCAGTTGACAAACATTCACCTCTCAAAGATATGCATCAAGAAACGTGTCACTAATGCAAATACCACCTCGCTTCTTCATATAGAAGGCTTCCACGAGCTCACGTTCGGTCTTATCTCCGCTTTTAGAAAGCACTTTGCATTCCTGTAGTCGAGGCTTGAAGCCTAAACGCTTCCCTTTCGAGCAGACTTGGCAGTGGTCTGGAAGATGGGCACCTTTCTTGTTTAATAATTTCTTGTACTCAAGCGGGCGCTCATCCCGACACCACCTGGTTTGTCCCACGTACACCTTGCAGCATGTAAGCGGGAATTCGTATACCACTCCTTTCTTGGAGCCAACATGTGGCATTCGGTGTCTGAAGGCACTCTCTTGCACTTTTTTCTCCGAATGCGTGAACACATTCCGGCGAGTTTTCGCGGCGCTGAAAATACCACGTCGACACAGTATTTATTGGCCACCTTCTTGAGGTTATGAGACGTGTGGTGTACGTAAGGTACAGTTTACGGCCTTGACAGCTTTTTCTCTTGAGGTCGGTTGTTTGCCTTGCTGCCCTTCAGCTTTTTAAGCAAGGTCTGCGTCACAGAAAGAATGAGGGAAGCCGGGAAGCCTGCTTTCTACAGCCTGGACACCGTAGATGTAAAGCTGGCGTGCATGGCATGGTGGCAGGACTTCTTTAGTGCGGATGCTAAGCACTGGGAAGCGATAGCCCTCTTAACAGCCCTAGAATGGTTCGAATGAAATGGCAACAAATCTTTCTTTGCGCGTGGACAGTATCGCCAGCAAACATGTGAAGGGTGAAAGGTTAGGGTTAGATCTAAAAATTGAAATTGGTTATTACTGCTAGGCAGTTTGTGAGTGAAGGCGAGGCTCATGCTGTTCCGACCAAGCGTACCTAAAACATCAGCTACTGCTTAGTCCAAACTGAAACCGCTCTCTGCCAAAAGAACCAGGCAATCATCTACATATATAAAAACATAGACTATACAAACCGTGTCAAGTTCTTCACTCAAGAAGCGGTCAATTTTCGATAAACATATATTACAAAGTACCGGGGCCACACACAAAGCAATGCAACTACCATTTTTTGTAGCTACGTTTGGTCATTACAATCAACAAAATTGGCCTTGAGCTAAAACTCCATTAATGACATGAAGTTGTCTATATTCAAATCGGTAGCGTTTTGAAAAGCCGAGGCTCCATTTCTATCTATACAATCAGGCACTGCAGAAAAGATATTGCTGTGGTCTGCACGAATTGAAACACCATACTTTATATTCCTATTTGTCTGAAGGAAGGCTATCACATAATCAGAGTTCTTTGTTCCAAAGGGGTCCCCTACTTCCACAGTCTTCAGGTGCTTGAGCAAAAATCGAATGATTTGCCGTTGGCAAGTTTCCTTTTCGCTTACTATAGTGCGGAAAGGAATATCCCGCATGTGTGTTTGCGCGGCGAAAAAACTGAAAGGCTATACTTTTCAGACTGCCTGATGGCACTAGCCAGGTTATGCAGTTGCAGTTGCTCGCAAAACGACACTGCACCTTTTTTCAATTGCGTCGTTTTCACGGACCTCAAATTCGTCTTGACTGCTTCTATTGCAGTTTCATTGTATAAGCCGGACGCTCGTCCTGTTGCCTTACTCGTCCGTGGTGCCATTTTGCGCTCGCATGTGTTTCGCGAAAAAAAGACCACGTAGGAGGCGCGTGACTACAACAAACTCGATCGCTTCTTCGTTAACCCGCTCTGCAACTTAGCGAACCGCACGTGGCTTTCAGATGAATATCAGACAATTTGCATAAACTTGGCTAAATAACTAATTAATCGGAATTCAGAAAAATATCTGAAAAGCGCTGAACGACGGGAAACAACAGGAGCTGCTTTTTCGCTTTCTTTTTACAGCCCAGTTACGGCACAGGTGGCAGCATCTCGGTCCTATGGACGTCAAAACATCTAGCACAGACTGTTCGCACAGTTTTGCGAAATGCTCTGAATGCAGGACACTGAGGAAGCCTTTGTTTTGAAAAAAAAGTAAACAAGTCATCTTCGCCGCTTCGCATGCAGGTAATATGAAAAATGGAACTCTTGGAAACCATTCAAAAACACTCTCAGACTGTCTATTCCTTTTAATCGAGAGACAATTTGGGCAAAATCCGCTGCAATGAGAAATTAAATATTTTCTGGTACACCTGCAAGTTGGGAAGCCAAAGATAAATGGTATAAAATAATACACATAACCTGAGTGGCCTGCTGCTCCGCTAATGAAGCGTTTATGATTCCTATTTGGCACAAAAGTCAACCAACGTCTTCATCAACACAGTTCAACTATCATCGAGTAAGTCAAAGCCTCACTAATGAGCATGAGGCTGGGGACGGCACCGGAAGATTCGAAGATAAACCGCAACATCTAGCTCTAGAAGATTTTACGCACTACATCAACGAATGCTGCGACTTGGGGGACTTACCGAACAACTGGAAAACATCCGTAGAGTCGTTTATCCCCAACCTCTGTAAAAAGATAAACACAGAAAATTTGAGCCCAATATCTCTCATCTCCTGCGTCCAGCTCATGGAGGCGGCAGTTAGGCAAAGGCTGTCCAAATATTTCGAACAGCGCGAGCTACTGCCGCCCTGCATGTTCGGCTTTCAGCCACATTTATCAGAGCAGGACGTGTTGCTACAAATTAGAAAATCATAGACCCCCCCCCCCCCCAACCCTTTTGGATTCCGGCAGACAGGGCTATTTTGGCCCGGGATCTCAAGGGGGCTTTTGAAAATGTGAAATATAGTAAAATTATCGAGAATTTGAACGCCACAGATAGCGGCGAGAAAAGATTGAGATATATAAAGAACTTTTTACAAAATCGGAGAGGCTTAGATCAGATTTTGGAATGAAAAATTCCGGCCCATGAAAATAGCAACACGAGGAATGCCTCAAGCAGCAGTTCTTGATTAATAACGGCAGCGAAGGAGCAAAAACACAAGAGAAGAAACGCGCAAACACAAGGATGAACGCTCTTTAACGTTAACTATATGGGCCCCCCGAGAGGCTCAATGCCGCGGATGGCGTACGGGGACTCGAAAGAACAGCACACGTCAAAACAGCGCGCAAAAAACAACACAGCTACAAAACAGCGCAGGCAAAAAACAGCACAGCGACAAAACAGCACGGTGACAAAACTGCATACTGGCAAAACAGCACAGCGAAAAAACAGCACGATGAAAGAAGGGCGCAGGGAAAGAAATGGCAGTGGCTTAGCTAGGCAATGCCAGGATATACGTAGCGAGAGGTACGCTTCCCTGGCTGAGCTTGTGTTCACTGTATGTTTAGGAGTGAGAGACAATGGGTACACACATCTATTATTCATCTTGCTTGACAGAGACGAAGACTGCCCGATGATCTGTGAAGTTTTATGCAGCAGTCTTAAATTTGTCAATACAGTATTTCGATTTGGTAGAGCCTCTTTAGTATACAAGCTCTATAGTAGTTCCCATTGTGCAGTCTGGACGTGAGGGTCCGAATCTAAATTAAAGTCAAACTTTTATTTAATACGCTGACTGAGAGAGACTGTTTCCTTTTGAAATCTCCCAAAGCGACACACAACTTTTAAACCGTGCCATAGGCTGGTATACACGTGGCAACCACATCAATCATCTGCTTGACAGATGTTCCCAGTGCCACGGAGGCTCCTTGGATGATAATGCCACTTTCCAAAAGCCGAACACAGCTGGCTTCACCATTATTCACCGCGATCGAAGGGATATATCTGACAGCGCAGCGATGATACCTTTTTTCATGTACACACAGACTCCGGCGTTCTTATTTGGTTCAAGCCAACGGCCAGGGTACCGCAGGATCGGAGAGTCAATCTTCGCTTGCCTATGCTGCCGTTCAGCAGCGGCTGGACTCTCCTTCTCTGCATGCATTTCAGACATTGTGATACAGACGCCCACTACACCTTCACATTTTATACGCAATCCTGCGCATGCGACTCGGGGTTCGGATGATAGAGTGACGTGCGGCGAGGTGGCAATGAAGAACGCAGTGCAGCTGCGGGTCTCTCTGGTTACAATGGTATCGGCGCATGCGCGCAACTGCTCATCCGCGTGACGTCAAGCTTGACTTTGACGGCGGTTGCCATGGCAATGGCGCATGCGCACAACTTGCCCTTCGCTTGTACTGAAAATGCTCGACTGGTAGCCCAGTGTAGCTCTCGCTACAAAAACAGCGCGACGACAAAACAGCACAACAGAGTACAGTGCAGGGCTCCCGGAGAGATGAACTATCATACCTTTGACCGCAAACGGTAAATCACAACACATGTGGCATCGACGGGAGGTAAAAGAGTCTCTAGGAGCCCTCTGAAAACAGCCCATCCTCCGCCTGAAGAGGTCACAAAAAGGTGCACGGCTGCAGTGACGCTGCTTCCTGAACTGGCCGCTGTAATTGTGGTTTTCGACGAAAGAGAAGGCGCAATAACGGTCTCACATATCGGTGGACACATCAACCAACTACGGCATGAGGAAAGGGAGGAATTTTAAAGTGAAAGAAAAAAGACAGAAACAGAGGCCGTGATGGAAGTCTGCGCTTCCGTTGGCGTCGCATTCGTTGACCACAACAGGACCCGCTGCATTGGTTCAGTGCGCTCGTCTACTGAGGCGGAGTACCAAGGTTGGAACCCGACCGCCGCGGCCGCGTTCAGCCGCGTACATCACAGGCGCTCGGGCGGTGCCGGGTACATGACATCGGAATGGCTGACACCCGCACAAAACACGACACGCTCATGTTCGGTCACCGCTGCCTGCCCGTCTAAAGGCTGAAGAGGTCACTCAAGGGTTACACCCACGCTGCCGCCCACAGGGCGAAACTGCCTTATTAACACCAGGCTCCTTGTTCGGACCAGTTGACGTTTTGAAAGGTTTCGTTGCCGGTCCTCCGAATTCAAAATCCACAACATCTGTGCAGAGTCAGTGCGCTTTAAAACACCCCAGGTCATCTAAATTACGGAAGTCCTTCACTATGGCGCCCCTCATATTCTGAGACGATTCGGAACGTAAACTCCATATTTTCAAACTGAAACCGAACACGGTCATAACACCACCTCGCCCCTCAGCAAAAGCTATTAGATTCTACTTTCATGTCTACAACATAAATGGCGCTGCTTTGCCAGAAATCACGGCAATCCATTCAAATGCTTTATACAGCAGAATGCGATTATAATCGTCTCCCGATTAAAAATTCATCATCATCATCGTCATTAGCCTGATTAAGCACACTGCAGGTTAAGGGCATCTCCCATGTCTCTCCAAATAACCCTGCCCTTTGCCAGCTGCGCCAACCATATGCCCGCTAACTTCTTAATCTAATCCGCCTAGCTAACCTTCTTCCACCCCCTGCTACGATCGCCTTCTCATGAATCCACTCGGTTATCTTTAAGGACCAGCGATTATCTTGGCTTCGCATTACATGCCCTACCCAAGGTCATTTCTTCCCCTTGATTTCAACTAGAATGTTGTTGAAGGGCCACAGAAAAGAGTGAGATTGGCTTTAAGATGGTTGCACTATGTAAACTACAGGCCACTGAGCGTCCATCCCGCTTACGAGACCTCAAAAGCGAGCGGAAAATTTACAATCCTTTTTTTTAAATTACCGCTTTCGCACCTCGTGGCGACATGCGGTGCCGGGTTTTTGCGCTGATGATGTTAATGATGATGATAACTACTTTAATATTCCATCAGATAAGGAGGCCCCCTACTCCCCGACCCCGGCACGCAGGCCTAGAGGACGGGGGCGGGGACCTCCGCGATCACAAGCACGCAAAGAGGTCTTCACTCTTCGCGGCTTCTGTCGCCAGGCGGATGGCTTGTTGCTGTTGAGCAGAGACCTCGCTCCGCAGCAGGGCTTCCCAGGCTTCTCTACAATTTATGCTTGCTTTAGCCCCTGGGGAGCTAGCGCATTCCCAGATTCTGTGGTCGAGGGTCCCTCTCTCCCCACAGTGCTTGCACTTATCGTTTTTTCTATCACCAGTCTGAATATGATAAGCCCAGATCGGGTTTAGGAAGTTCCCAGCTTGAAGGCGCCGCCATGCGACTGCTTCCCTATTGTTTAGATTTTTGTCCGGTGGTGGCACCACTCTCCTGCATAACCTATAATTTTCAACAATCTCCGTGTAATTTTGCAGACGCTCGTCTATATTACGGCAGTCGGGCGGCTCCACAACCACCCGGAAGTAGACAGCTCGGGCTAACTCGTGGGCCGCCTCGTTGCCAGGAACGGAGGCGTGTGCGGGGGTCCAAATTAGACTGATTTTTCTGTTGAGGCATCTACCGGCCAGAATCCTTGCCGCTTCCGGCGTGATGATACCCTATCCAAAATTCCAGATGGCTGTTTTGCTATCGCTGATTATGAATTAGGCTTCCGTTCCAACGCAAGCGAGCGCTATCGCAATTTCTTCCGCCGTTTCCGTGTTTCGGCTTCTAATGGTGGCAGCCGATACGGGGGCACCTCGACCGTCGACCACCAAGGCGACTGCCGCACCCGACTTGCCACTTGCCGCGTCCACGTACGCAACCGACTTGCTGTCTATCGAATCGAGGCGTCTGATTAGTGCTTCTGCTCTCTTCTCCCTCCTCCCCCTGTTGAATATGGCATGCATGTTACGAGGGAGGGGGAAATGATTAGGTTTGCTCGGCAGTCCTGCGGGATGCTCGATTTGCCTCCTAGTCTCCTATTTGCTTGGAGGCCTACCATTTCGAGGATAGCTCTGCACGTGGTCGTTCGGCCTAATCTTTCGAGCTACGAAATTCTGACAGCCTCCGCTATTTCGTCCCAGGTATTGTGCGCTCCCATAGAGAGGAGCTTCTCTGTGGGGGTGCTAATTGGTAAGGCCAGGGCCCTCTTTATGCACCGCGGAATGAGTGAGTCTAATTTCGTCCTCTCCTCCGATCTGATGTTTAAGTAAGGCGTGGCATTGCTCACGCGGCTTATTACGTATGCTTGGGTTAGTTTAAGCAAGCTTCTTTTCTTCAGACCTCGTCCTTTCAGCGCGACCCTTCTAAAAATTTCAATGCTTGGGTGGCAAATCCCTCTAGCTTTTTGACTGCCCCATCATTATATCCATTCTTCTGAATGAATAGTCCTAAAATTCTGATTTTATCTACCTCGGGAACTGGTTTCCCTTCTACTTTAATGTTAAATTCCCAGCTGCGCTTGCATCGGAGCGATGTTGGGTTATAGACGAGTGATTCCCATTTTTGCGGAGAGCATGAGAGACCTTTACTGGCAGCATAGTCCACGACAGTGTCCGCCGCCGTCTGCAGGCGTTCCTCGATGCTCGCATCGCTCCCCTGGTTAATCCAGAGGTTGATGTCATCCGCATACATACTGAAATTTAGCCCCTCTATGTTCCTCAGGGCTTCGGCGAGGTTCCGCATCGCCACGTTGAAGAGGAACGGGGAGAGAACCGAGCCCTGCGGCGTGCCCCTGCTCCCTAAGTTCAGTGTGGGAGACTCAATGTCTTGGAACCTCATGCAGGCAGTTCTGTCTGACAGAAAGTACTTGATGTAGTCGTATTTTCGCGCACCTACTCCGATATCCTGGAGACCCCGGAGGATCGCTTCGTGTGTAACATTATCAAAAGCCTTTGTCAAGTCCAAGCCGAGAATTACTTTGGCGTCTCTAGAACGCGAGTCGGTTATGTCATGTTGGAGTCGGATCATCACGTCCTGCGTGCACAAGCCCGGTCGGAAGCCGACCATCTCGCGCGGCCACATGCCGTTTTGCTCCATAAAGCGCGTCAGTCTTGTCTGGACTACGCGCTCCAACAATTTCTCCATGCATGAGGTTAGGAAAATTGGTTTCAGATTTTCTAGTTTAGGGGGTTTGCTAGGCTTTGGGATTAGAATTACGTTTGCCGCCTTCCACTGCGGAGGCAGGTGGCCTTTGGCCCAAATTTCGTGCATATACTACGTCAGAACATCGCGCAGAACATCGAATATGACGTCACGTTGTGCAAGTGACGCGGGCAGCCAGCTGTTGTCATTGGTTCAACGCGCCAAATTCTTTCAGACGTCTCGCGCTGCCACTGCTGCGATCACTCCGCATGCGTCGCATCCAGCGCAGGAAGGAAGGCCGAATGTGTGGGGCCGGCGGAGCAGCGCCGCCGTTTTGGCGTGGGAGTTTAGATGGAAAAGGCGCGAAGACGTGGAAGTTCAAATTTTGCCTTCATATAACTCGGCTTCCACAAAACAGATTAAAAATTCTTGCTGGAGGATAATTATGAAGAGGCGTCTATTAACATCCCAGACATATCGCCATTTTATTGAGAGCCCCTTTCTGGGGCCCTTTAAAGTGTGCAAAGAAAAATGGACATCTAAGTTTAGTTTAATGCCAGAGAATTCGGATATAGAACCGAAATTCCTTTAATTCAAACGGTCGCCACTATATAAAATAAATCTATGCGATATTTTGACCGAGAAACAGACATAACCTAAGGTATATTTGGTTGTCGAAGCTTAAGGCAGCCTAAATTGAGAAATAAAAAGAAAATAGAAAAAAATGAAATTGGACTCTAGTCAGTTGAAAGGAGTTGGAATCTAGCTAGTTTGCACGCTGTTTTTCTCGCCCATGTGATCAGTGCTTGCGCGCTTCGTTATTTGCTTTACAACCGCGGGGCCCCTATGGCAGCACAGCTAAACTTCACTGATGAATACAACACGTATTTTATTTGACTTTAGGAGTGCAGCAGCCGCTACGCCAAGGTTTCATGACGCTGGACACATATTGCTTAAGTAGACTACTTCAACAAGCAAAGCACGTCTTTGCGCCACCCCTGAAATTACTATCTCAAATAATTATTTTTAATCAAACCAAAATGAAGCGTCGTAGAATCCGTTCTTTGCTTCTCAGCACAACGGAAACAGGCATAGTAATCCTAGCAGAAGTTGGAATAAATCCCAAGGGAGGCATCAAAATGAAAGCGGGAATTCACAGGGAACGAAGGAAATCCTAGGTATTCCCCCTTCCCAAAAAATATGCACCCGGAGTTCAACGTAGAAACCAGAGCGAAGAGAGCAGAGGCTCTACAACTGAGGTTCGGTAATATAGAGAAAGGAGACGCAGCGTAGGCTGACGCGGCGGGTGTCTGGACGAGAGCGGCAGTAGCTTCGGTCGTTAGCGGCCAAGAGGCTCCAGTCTCCGGACCAGCCATCCGGGGGCGCAGCATGAAGACTGCGGAGTAAGTTGCTATTGCGCTCGCCTGCGCATGAACAAAAGCAAAATTCGTAGTAAACGGCAGTAAAACTGCCATTCAACATTTTGGAAGAGACAGGATCTCACCGGAAGCGGCCAGGATCCTTGGCCAACAACCGCTGGGTAGGAAAATTCATTTAATTTGGACGCCAGCACACGCCGCCGTCCCAGGTTGGTAGGTGACTCACGAGCTAGCGCGAGGTTTCTACTTCCAGGTAGCCGTGCACTTGGGGTAGCCCCGAGCACTTGGGAAAATAAGAGCGCCTGCAAAATTGCGGGTAAATTGTAGGCCGTTACAAATTGGAACGTAGACTGGTACCCACACCCAACCGAGAACTAAATAATAGAGAAGATGTCGCGTGGAGGCGGCTACAAACAAGTACATTTATGAACACGCTATGAGCTTACCGCGTGTACCCACAGCTGAGGTCACATGATCGATGCACACACTGTGGGTGGAGAGAGACTGTGGAGTTCACTGACCTTTCCGCGAACTCGTTGATCTTGTGTTCGCAAGGACGGCCGCTCCAGTGGGGTCGGAAGTCCCCAACAAAGGGGCCCGTCCCGTTCCTGCCTCCCCTTCGTGCGGCGGACGTCCTTGTTTACTCCGCGCCGCCACGGGCATGGCCCGTCTTAAGAGGCCTGAAGCCAACGAGGTTTCGAGGGCGCACGAGATACGGCTGAGTATTAGCCGGGTGACCGGAAACCCACTATTCCTGTAACGACTGTCTACTTCCCTTAACGACTGTGTTCTGTTTGTTGCTGTCAACAACCTGAGTCATCGCCTCGTCGGCACATGTTTCTAGCGTCTGTGGTGCCGTGGGTGGCGTTGAGAACGGAAGTCGCATTTGTGTTGTTTGTGTACTTATTTGAAACCTCCTTCCCAAATGTTTTAATCAGAACTTTTTCCCCAATCTCTGATCAGTGGGCGGACCTTATTTTCCTTTCCCTAACCACTGATTGGCGAGATGGGTCGTTTGTTATCTTATTGGTTGCTGTCCCCGCTAAGGGCGGAGACAGAGGGTTTAAAACCGAGCGCTCTGGGTTGAGCGGGGGCTGAATTCGTCTGATCCACGATTTAGTCATGTAAATAGTTTTCTCCTTGCTTTGTTTCTTCTCGTTTTTTTACCTATGTTGTAAATAAATAGTTAACCTTCTCCTTTCCTTGAGTAATGTGAATGTTTGCGAGTAGAACCACCGGGTCATCAAGAAATCCCGATTTTATCATCAAGTAGTTTCCTCTCATCGCCACCGGAAGGGGAAACTCAACTGAGACCCTCGACCACATTATTTGGGAGCGCCAAAATTCTCCCCGGGCGGGCAAAAATATTAATAAAAAGCCTGGGAGACCCTGCTAAGAAGCGCAAACCATGAGATTCGGCGCACCACCATCCATCTAGCGGAAGAGGCTGCTACCAGTCAAGGTTCGCCAGCCAGCCTCTAACCGCGGACGAGCAACCACCCGTCTCCCAGGCCTGCGTGCCGATGACGGGAAGGAACATGTTTTCTGATGGAAATAAAAGTTGTTCAATAAAAAAATGCTAGATCAAGCAACGAAGCATTAAGGGAGCCATCTAAGAAGGAAGAACGGAAGAGTGGCGCGGATGAACGCTCCACGGAAGAGAAAACCTTTTGTCATGAAAGGTGCGGCACTCAAGTGGAAAGTTGTGAGAAGCCGAAGAAAAGACCAGGCAGTGGTGAAAGCGAAGCACAAGCACCGAAGGAAGCAGCGGAAAGTGAAAGTCAGCACAAGAGATGGTGTCTGGAATTTCTACCAAGGTCAACCTAGGCCAGGTTGTAGACATGTTCATACTGCTGCTCTGCACATTGCTTCAGCTCTCTTGCGGCTGCACTGGCAAATTATAGAATGGAACCAAGTATATGTTCACAACCCTTATTGTTGTGAGACTGTGTTTTGATGCATGTGCCCTGGAACCTATCGAATGTCTTGTTCGCAAGTGCATGCCGGCTCGAATCCTCCTTGTGCCAAATCCTCCTTATGCGCCAAGTTTTGTGACACTGCCCATTTCTTAAGAATATTGTGCAACAACAATATTCACAAAACACAAAATTCGCACGCATATGCAGGCGTTCACAAAGTCGAGCGACAAATGCCAAGATGCACACATCAATAAAATTATGTTTACACATACATGTCATGACACTTGGGAATAAGCATCCTGCGCTTCAACACGCGCCGCTATTTGGAAATAGATTAATACAATGTTCAAAACAGAGACCACGCAAATTTAAAGCATGCTTGCGCATATGCATCTTACTTGTGCTTCCATAATGTGCGCTTCAGGATGTTCCCATTGGCTTGTTGCCGCAACAAGGGCCTCTTCGACTCGCGACACTTTTGCTCTGTCTACTTGGGCTTCCGCCGATTCGCCTTTTGAAAATTCCTGAATATCCCACACGAAAAGGTGAAACCTGTGTACAGAAAAGCATGCCCCTATAGCATTGTCTACGGCGTAAGGAAAGGTGACAGCAGTGCGTTGATGAGACTGCGTCTTTTTATTACGTGCGCTTCTCTTGAAGGTAAATACAACTTGTGACAGCCGTTTCACTGCAGCTCAAGCGAAGCAGCTCCTGTTTATTCAAGCCTAGGTGGTAGAAACAGGTGCGCGTCCTTACAAATGCACTATTGCTCGTAAGTTGTACTTATCTAGGCTGGCAGTCGGCACTCGGCGGAAAACTTGAATCTCAGCGGGAGTGATTTGGATTCTGATGAAAATTGGTTTTTTTGGGAAAATAAATAGCACAGTAATTGTCTCACATATCTTGGTTGACACCAGAACCGCGCCATACGGAAAGAAAGGAAGGTGGGAGTGAAAGAAGAGTCGCCGTAGTGAACTCCTGAATAATTACTACCACCTGGGGATCTTTAACGTGTACTGACATGGCACAGCACACGGGTGTATTTTGCGTTTCGCGGCCTTTCCTACTTTGGAAACGATGTCCAAAACATTCTCATCTTTCTGTCTTTCGATGCCTTGGATTTCGATGTTTCCGGGAGGGACAGCGTTCCTGGCCTGTTGTGTAGACGCGTGTGCGTACAGGCTCCGGTCATTTATCCTATTTTGACCGACTTTTGACCTTGCGCCGAATTTCTTGTGTCTCCCGAAGTTCTCGAAGGTGCCTGGCACCTACCCAGCCCATTTTCGGGACCGGCGCTTTGTTCTTGTAAGCTCTTTTTTACTGGTTTCCACCAAGCCCAGCACCAGCCTTGCTAGACAACCACCGCAAGCGATACAGTCCGCTTTGAAGCCGGTCCCCGTGCTTCTCCAATCATGAACGCGGTCACCATGGTTCGGTAGGATCTATCCCAGGAAGACTATGTATCCATGGACTGGACCTACGTAGCCCACTGCTACGAAGGCGACTCCACGACTTCATTATCTTCGAAACGCATACCCAAGCCAATGATGACTGCGTCGCCTTCCCCATCCAAACAGCATGCCGCGTCCCAACAGCTACCTCCCTCCACGTGACGCAAGCTACCTCGTCGCGCTCCATTGCTGCCACGTATCCCAATCCAAGACATTAAAGACATCATTCGCCCTCACGGGGGACTCGATTTATGTGCCTGTGGTGAGAATGCTCTTAGCAGAGCCATCATCTCAAGCCTTGGTCTGACCGACTCTGAGACCACAACGGACCACCTTGGGCTGAATTTCGGTCGTCCCAAGCCAGTACCGCGCCATCACGTATACGAAGATCCAGGCAATCATTCGGGGTCCGACAAGCTACCGAGTAGCCTCCTGTTTGGCCCCACCCGGCGCATACGCCCGAGGTATCATTCAACACCAATACCTGGATGAGACGCAGGAGGAAATCATGGAGTACTTGGTACCCCAGAATCCAGAACACTGCATTCTCTACGCCTGCCGTTTAGGTAAGACTCAATCTATTTTAATCACTTTCGCAGGGACCAAAGTGCCCCGCCAAGTCTTTTATGTCGGCAGTGCTGTGCGCTGCGACATCTTCAACAATAACGTGGACCGGTTCCTCCAACTGCAAGCGCCGCTACAAACTGCCTCCTGTCGTCCTGCAACGCCAGCTAAACGCTGCGAACTCAGACAGTGCCTACACCTAGCATCGTTCCGAGCTGACAACACCTCGTCTAAAGTGAATTACGGCCGCTCCTCCTCCTCCTACAGGCTCTCTAGCCGGAACCGCAGCCAGTACTTCTCGCTTAGTAATTTCGCCTTCTCAATCTCCTCGATCTCTATCTCGCGATTCAGAACTACAAGCCCTGCGTGACGAGATAACAGCCCTTCAAGCTACCAACCATAGACAAGAAAAGGCTTCCTTAGAGTGTCCACTTCTTACACCCGCGCATCATCTAAAAAAAAGTCCTACGTTACCACCCCGACGTTCTCCCACCACATCACCTCAGGCGCCTACTTCCACTCCCCCGCAACCCAAAGATATTGCCTCTTGTCCTCCCCTTAAACAGAAAGCTACCTCCCGCTCAAAACACTACAATAATTTTGTCGACATCGAGGAATTTCAGGATCGCCTAGAAGAAGAGTTAGAGGCTAAAATTTATGCTAAGCTTGACGCAAAATTCGCTGAGTTCTCCCGACAAACCAAAGAGCAAATGCACAAGCTGTAACAACATATGGAGCAGCAAATATAAACAATTTAACTCCCTCATGCAAAAACTCCAAACACGCATCACAGGCCTTGAAGTTAGAGGCACGATACGGCAGCCCTCCCCACGATGAGGGTTAAACAATACGATCGCTTGCCTCCCGCTCCAACCCCCAGATTCACCCTAGCTTCACCCAGCCCATACCTCACCCACTGCCTTCTGATGAACATGGCTGAAGCATCTCCTCGATTTCAATGCGCCCCGAGATCGCCTCGACATTGCGCAGAGTGGCCGCTAGGCGGCGCTAAAATACCCTCAATTTTGGTTTCAGTGGCTGGGAGGTTGTGATGCGCGGCGGCCGATCATGCCGTTTCATCCTTTTTCCGAGTTTTGAACAAAAACTTTTAGTCCGTTAATGAAAAAAAAGCATGTTTTTGGATGTCTTAGAGTGCAGAAAATCTTTAAAAAGTCTAAGTTGACTTCCACATATTCAATACGATAGCAAGGCGGGTGAGTTGGTGATACATATTTCAAAATATACAGCGCGGAAAACGGGGACATTAGGGTAGAAAACACAGAACAAGCGCTGACTCTCAACTAATGTTTAATCATAGCAAACAGGCAAATATAAGCGAACAGGCAACAATAAAACATTAAAATCTCAAGGCGCATGCACTATGTTGGATCAAGATAGGCAACCTCACTGTCACGCAGGAGCAGGGATGGTTTGCTGACGCACAATCTAGATTTTTTTCTCAGCTTGTATTCTTCTACGATTTCTCTGGTCAATTGATCGGGGTGTTTGTACAATATGTCACTGTAATACAAGGCAGGAAAACATGATTTACAATCTCGACAATGATCAACTAAATTTTTGGGGCGATTCGAATCAAATGAGTTTGATGTTCTCTATGACGTGTGTTATTACACCGTCCTGTTTGACCTGTGGTCAAATTTACATTGGTCAAACAGTACGGTGTATTAACACACGTCTGAGAGAACATCTAAACTCATTTGATTCGAATCGCTCCACGAATTTAGTTGATCATTGCCGAGATTGTAAATCATGTTTTCCTGCCTTGTATTACAGTGACATATTATACAAACACCCCGATCAATTGACCAGAGAAATCGTAGAAGCGTACAAGATGAGAAAAAAATCTAGATTGTGCGTCAGCAAACCATCCCTGCTCCTGCGTGACAGTGAGGTTTCCTATCTTGATCTAGCATAGTGCACGTGCCTCGTGGTTTTAATGTTTGAATGTTACATGTTCGCTTATATTTGCCTATTTGTTGTGATTAAACTTTAGTTGAGAGTCAGCGCTTGTCCTGTGTTTTCTACCCTAAAGTCTCCGTTTTCCGCGCTGTATATTTTGAAATATGTTCCACATAATACTGAAAGAGGATGATCAGTTTCGTTTTTAAATCTAAAATCGCGTGCACCCCGTCCTGTCATAGCGTTAGGACCTTTTGTCTGCTGCATAACCAGTACTTTTTATACAGTTTACAACAAAATGAACATGTTCGAAACATCCGTACTGCAGCAAGTGCTTGAAGTATCTAGAAATGCCGTAAAATCAGTATTGACAGGCATGATTCATGGTTGTATATATTCTACTGTTGCCAGTGGCAAGAAAACTACTTCGGACAAGCAAAAAGAAAAAATAGTCTATGAAATAGAATAAGGACAATAGGAAGCCAGGAATTACCTGAGCTCTCAACTGTAGTCAGGTGACCCGTGGCAAATGAGGACTGCACATGGCGCTCAATGGATGGAAGCCGGAGACGTCTCGGTAACTTGCCTGAGGAGTCGTTGGCCCGCAGGGGCACATCCGTCATATCTAAAGTCAAAAGAGCCACTACTACAAATGGACCAGCCGCGGTGGCACAGTGGTTAGGCGCTCGGCTACTGATCCGGAGTTCCTGTATTCGAAGCCGACCGCGGCGGCTGCGTTTTTATGGAGGCAAAACACTAAGGCGCCCGTGAGCTGTGCGATGTCAATGCACGTCGGAGATCCCCAGGGGCTGGAAATTATTCCGGAGCCCTCCACTACGGTACCTCTTTCTTCCTTTGTTTTTTCACTCCCTCCTTTATCCCTTCGCTTACGGCGCAGTTCAAGTATACAACGACATTAGAGACATATATTGCGCCATTTACTTTCCCCCTAAACCAATTATTATTAATATTAATATTGAAAGAGCTACTACTGGGGCTAGTTGTAAATGCATTCTTGAAGGTATTGGTGAGTGCTATCAAAATACGGGAAGGTGTTCTGTGTGTTCGTCCCTTTCAGTATTTTGATAGCGCTCACAATACCTTCGAGAATCTTATATCTAATGTTCGAACTTTGCGAAGCGCGCGTCTGTTACACTCTTGCTGCGGAGTATTGCGAGAGATGTGTCGATCGGGTAAAGCAGAGCTTGGAGGGCAGCCTAGCTGCGCTTTCTCTGGTCATTTTTGCGACGAGCTTTCGCCGAACAGTACCTCCTTGAATAACGTTCACAAGTTTCAAATAAGGCTGAGCCCCTCTTACCTATTCTTTTTGCTAGAAACGCAGCTCACTAGATTCCTGTGGTAAACTTGCGCACAGTGACTTTAGGAGTAACATAGCAGCTAGGCCTGACTGACCAGATATCTCCAAATGACAAGCACGTGAGTTGATGAAATTACAACTTGAACAAGGGTTTGTCAGAAATGGCGAGCGACGTGTGAATATTAAAAAAACGGCGCTTGAAGGCACACAAACGGGGGCAGTTACAAAAATAAATTACATGCGTCGGTGCGATGAGGCTGCGGAATTCGTTTCTTACTGCAGTTTAAAAATTTGCGGGAAAGAGGTTTCCTGTTTTACATCTTCGCAACTGCATTCTAGTCTGTTATGTCAAGGGCATCGTTTGTTAGCAACGGTTTGATGAGCTTCTTGCATATATATGCCGTTATCCTTGTTCTCGCAGGTCAAAACAGGAAAACCCGCGATTTTATTCACACTGTAGAGCAAGCATGTGTCCAGCGGCCTTTGAAGATGCGTTCTGTCTTTGAGCATTATATAAACGAACTTCTTGAGGCCCTGTAACAGTCTTAGGTGCGCTGACGTCGGTTAAAAGAGTCCACCCCTGTCTTGGGTAGCCAAACTGTCTACAGTAGCATTTCCTTGGGTGGAAATGCAAGCTACAAGCTACAAAATAATTTGATGTTGTGTTTGGCTGCCAGTTTTTCTTTGATTTACCTTGAGCCATCTTTCCTGCAGTTCTAAGTCGGCAGAAATTTCATGGAATGAAACGCCGGGCTTCTTGTTTCGCTGACTGGACAATCAAAACGAAACGCAACAGAAATGCAGTTTCACTCGCTACTGCCTCCAGAAACTGCAGTCATCGACGAGGTACTTCTCAAACGGTAACACTAAACATACCACACAAACAATAGAAGAAAAACCGCACCGGAAGGCATAACGTTTTCCTGCAACGGCTGTCACAAGAAAATTCTGTGCTGTCTGCTTGTCTTCTGCTAGGGGGTCATCTGACAGCGCCGCCTTACGGCGGATGCGCGCTCTACGGCCGGCAGAAAAACCCCTGAGGCTTCACGCATGTTATTCTAGAGGCATTGCTTCACCATTGCGCAGCGCCACCTACTTAGTGTGTGCCAGTGGAACTGCAAGGGGTTCCGACCCAAGAGAGGAAACCTGCAGCAGTGCGTCCAGAATTTGGACATCCCCCCTGATATCATCGCCCTCCTAGAAACTCATGGCCCACTGAAACGGCCTGGCTATATATCATACCACCCCCTACATGTCACCACTCCCAACACTGCTTTCCCTATTCGACGAAACCAGCCGGTTGTTCAACGCTTCTTAGATAACGTTGGCGTAGACAGCAACTTGCTCGAACTGCTTCCTCCGCCGAATTCGCCTTGACGTTGCTTCACTAAATCCAATATGCCTAAAATTTGTGCATCAACTAAGCCCTCTGTGCCCCATATTTGGTGTGCGCGAGGATCTTCCACACTTGATCCGCCGCTTCCAAATCTTTAAAAATCATTGCAATCCACTGTTATGGGGTTTGCGACTCAGACAGGACGGCACCGTGCACCTGGAGCACGTTCTTGGACCCTGGAGGGAGGCGGGTTCAGGTGCACGCGTGGGACAAATGCGTTATTAGGTTTCCTTAGAGACACAGGTTCGGTGGACACCTTTTGACAATCATGTCGTGTTTTTGAGTGTGTTAGTGTTCATTATGGTTGACTTAACCATTCGCCGTTTCTTTATCTCTTTACCTCTCTTTTTGAACCTCCTCTTCTCTAATCTTCTCTTCACCCTCATCTGGAGTAGCATACCAGGCCAAAACTAAGGCAGACCTATCCTGTTTTATTAGTCTTTCTACCTACCTACCTACCCTTATAACAGGGCCGACTAAAGCTTCCTCATTCTGATTCTGTATAGCTCCCCAAAAGACAAAATACGAGACTTCACCTGTCTTGTTTCCCGTGTCAACAAGCTGGGGCACCATTAAGGCCTGCTAATTGCAGGAGAGTGCAATTTCCAGCACCCTGCGAGAGGTCTATACCTATGCCATTTGTCGGTGTGCATATATTTGCGCTCCTTCATAATAAAATTAGTTGCGAGACAGAGCTTGTTTTGTCCCCCTTCCAGTGTCTTTCGTCCCTCCGCGCTGAATTTACCGCCAAAATATCTTCACACCGTCAACTGAAAGGTTAACAGTTCTGTGGCTACGAACACAAGAATTGAGCTTCACCATTCTTACTGATCGTCACACTCCCAGCCGTTTAGGAAGCAGTGGATCTGTTGACACTTCACCTGATCTAATATTCTGCAAAAACGTGCGGATTGATCCGTGGCTGAACAGCGGGGATCCCCTCGGCAGGGATCAGCTCTTCACTACTGCGCCCCTCATAGCTTAAGCAGATCTGGAACGTTGAAACCTCTAAACAAACTTAACTATCTCCTCGCAACAACCCTCACTGCGTGCCTATACCGTCGGAAAGGTCGCCTGGTACTAATCGCGGATTGAGTCATGTTTCGTTCCCTTCATCCTCAGAACATCCCTACCTGGATTAATAACCTGGACGAGTGGATCTCCACCCTGCCGGCAGACGTCTCTGCTACTGCTAAGGAATCACCTGCCACGACATGTTAATCCAATACAGACAGCCTTCTCTTCAACCTATGGCAGGCCCGCGATAGCATACAAAACTGCTGGAGAGCATAATGCCACAATATAACGCTAAGGATTAGAATAGCTCGGTTAGACAGGGATTGCGACACTTTCACACTGGCTATTCAGCAGTGGCGCCAGGTTTGCGATAACATGCATGACCAGCTCGGGCTAAACCGCACATGACACCTTCTCCGCTACCTTTTAGACACGGATGGTTGCGAAACATCTAAACGATACAGCATTTGCCGCATAGTCCATCAACACCCAGGCTCAGACCAGTATCTTCTCGATAAATTTCTTGTCCGGTATGGCAGTACCACTACCCGCGACCCTCTCCGCCTTATATGGGTGGAACCAACCCGGACCTCGACCTCGATGAGGAGATTTTGGAAACTGAGGAAAGAATCGCTTTCACTCTGCTGCAACCTAACTCTGCCCCGGGACCGGACGGCATTTCTAACAAAATTCCCCGTAATTTAGGTGACCCGTCCATTGACGCCTTTACCGCCTTTGTGAACGGTTGCTGGATAGAGGGTGAAATGCCCGCAGTATGGAAGTATGCACGCGTGACTTTCATCCCGAAGCCCGGCAAACGACAAGCTCTAGAGCACATTGCCCACACCTCCCTCACCTCCTGTACAGGGAAAGTGATGGAGCATGTCATTCTCAACCGTCTTAACATTTCTGTTGAAGATAACCATCTGATTTTTCACACCATGATTGTATTGCGCTCAAAACTCTCCATGCAAGACATCCCAAGCAGCACAAGTAATTGGCCCAACATTGGAACTCTATTGGGAAAGCTTGCCCTACAAAGGACAAGGATGGGACCATCCTGTTGCAATATTGAGCCGATGACCTGTGCTGCTTGGAATTATGCTCCAGCTCTCTCGGGAGATACATTTCCCCTCTACCACAGCGGGCACAAGGGCGGTCGGAGTGGTTGATTTAATGGAAGCCCTTCCCAGCGTCTCCTACGGAGCTATTCTCGCTAACCTCTCCCTGGTGAATTGTGGTCGCCGCCCCTACGAGTATATACACACTTTCCTCTCTGGGTGTACAGCTGAACTTAGCTTTGGCTCTCGCCTGTCAGGCCCTCTAACCCTCGGTAGCAATAGCACCCCCCAAGGATCCGTTCTCTCCCCTATCTTTTCAATTTCGCCTTGCTCACTCTACTCCCTAAGACGCTATTCCCAGGCTATCCGATACCTTATACGCGGACTAAATGACCCTCTCGTTTTCAACATGCAACGATGCTGAATTTCAATCAGCACTTCAACAAGTGTTGCATGTTGCTGAACGACCCGTAGCCGAAACCAACCAGTCTTGCTCCCCTGAGAAGTCCGAGCAGCTGCTCCGAGGTCCGAGGGTTTATCTGAGGTCAACCCGGCCTCCCCGGTCATCCTCCCATTTTCGTTACTGCTAGTGGCCAATCCATAGGCGAAGTATCCACCTTTAGGGCAATGGCGCTTCTCATTCCAAAGAATCAGAAAAACACCGACATTAGCTAAGCTCAACGTCTCTGTCTCCCACACCATTCGTCTACTTTGTCGCAATGCTAACATAGAGGCATGCGGGAGGCTGACCCGTGACGTCTTGTTCAGGCGTTTGTTATCGGTCGCCTCATGTATGCCCTTCCTTACTTCTATCTTAGCTGCTTGGAACGGCACAGTGATGACTGCTTTATTAGACAGGCATGTAAGGCGGCTCTTTACCTTTCCACCTGTAAACTACGGGCATTAAGTGTGTATAAGACTGTGACGGAGCTCCCTGAAGCTCATCTCAACTCTCAACTCATCCTCTTGGGACGTCACATATTCGACAAGCTTGTAATAAGCTTTGGAACAAGCGCCGCCAAGGCTCAGCTTCTCGTCCAAATGCACAGTAACCACATCGTTACTCCTCTCCCTAAAACATGCATGCAGAATTTCATGTCGTTCGCCTTAAGGGCAGGACTAAGTCCCTGCATAAAAAGGTGAATGACAAATCGGACAGCAGTCTAAGTCGACACCGCCGAATTCTGTGATCGCGATGCTTTTCCATCGCGGTAGTAAGCAGTGTGGACGACCGTTGGTTGCGTGCTTCATTACCGTCAGATCGTGTGAAGAGGCCGATGAGGTGGCCATAATCTTGGACACGGTCGCCACCTGTCCAGCCATTCTTCAGCGACTCTGAATATCCGATTCATAATTTAGCCAAACATCGGGTCTGTCCTGATCCCTCCTCCACCCCAGCAATCTCCTTCGCCCGAACCAACTGATCTGAGTCACATCACCTTCAGGGTTCCCATCCAGGGAGTGAGGCCGCCCATAGTCATGTCCGATAATTCTTTGACCGGAATGTGACGTCGCCCGCTCAGCGGACAGCAATAGATCGCATGGTTACGTTTAATGACATCACCATAAACTACTGCTTAGGTAGGCTTCTATATCCACTCGCACATGTTTCTCTGACCAAAACCTTAAGGGTTGCGTGGAGGCAGCTCCAAACGAACAACTTCCCCAACCCCGCGATTATGCTCGCTTACGCCCTGGAGTCTACTGCCCTTCCTTTAAAGTATGTGGTCAATATGCTACTCTATCTCACATAATCTGCGCTTGCTCTCCGGACTCCCCTTCTCGATATTTCCAGCTCTCTAATCGAGACCAGTGGGAGGCTGCATTGCCTAGCTCCGACTCGGACGCACAAATCCGGGCAGTGACAAGAGCCCCAGATGTCACCGAGCGCCACAGGCTCATGGCCACCTGATGCGGCTAAACCCCCACACCATCGGCTAATTTTTTCGACGAAAATAGTTTATCCTTCGCCTACTCAAACTTTCCGTTCCAGGAGTATTGTTCTAGAGTCACAATTTTCTGCTCATATTGATCTCTTACACTCATGATGATGTCACTGTGCACGGAGTGCTTTATTTTCATTTTCCATGGCTGTGGTTATTGCAACTTCAGCATTTAACTTCTTTTCTGGGTCTTCAGTTGTGAAATACGCGCATTTGATGGGCTAGATTTCTGTTCATTTCGCCGCAAGCAGTTCAGTACGAGTCTCGTTATGGATGCCTGGCATTTTATTTACAGTTAAAGGCAGAGCTATAAAAAACACAAGTGCAGGTCAATATTTGCAGCAGCGAAGACAGGAATATAGCGGTTTGAAAACTGCACACAGGATATCGACCTGCGGCAAAGGGCAGAAGAGCGATCATGCCTTGTTCCAGTCGTCGTCGCCACTACCAAGTGAGATCGGCACACCTGTAATGGCTCCGTATAAGACAAGCGCTTTGACATCCAGGCCAACTGGTGTTCAACGATCTAGATACGCTGGTTCTGCTGGTGCGTAAGCTTAGTTGACTGGTCAGCGGAGCAGGCACATGCATTGTCCTCATGTAGGCGTCAGTAACGCTGCATCAGTAGTAATCTGTGGCAAAGAACACAACGGCGTTCAGGCGTTGTCCAGTTGTCATCGCCGCTACCATGAAGAGAACAATGTGCCCAAAAATGCAGTAACTTTATCCGGGAAAATCTCGCAGTTCTCAAATTATTATAAAGCATTTATATAGCTCAGTGCTAAGGTCATGTCGGGAAAACCTGTCCGTAAAATATGTCCGCACGATGACGTTACACCAGATAAGTCATTGTCTATGAGTTCAAATTATACATTAACTAGCTCCTTCTGGCGCTAATTAAATCTGCTGAAATGAAAATCTTATTTTGAATAAATGACTATCAGTAGACGAAGTTGAAGTAAAAAACTTATGCGAAAATATTCATATTTAAGCATATTTTATTCGCGTCCACATTTCTGGACATACGCCTTAAACATGATACATGAACATACACGCAACTACATTTGCTTGCCTTTTCTAACTGATCGTTAGAATGAGAAAATGTTTAGCTCTGGAAATATGCACTTCAAAGAATTGTTGTGCAGTTCATGATTTATAAAACAGATAAGAGCAGTCATTCTGTAACGGCAGGCAGAGGAATATTCGGTATATCTGGCCCCGAACGTGGCTTTTAGATATGCAGCCTTCACATCGGCACCGTTGTGTAATTTACGTGTTCAGAAGCTAGGGCCAATGATTGCTTCCATCATAAGTAATGCTTCAAGTCTGGCTGCATTGAAGAGGTCTTGAGTGATCTGAGCACAGGTGGAGAGTGAGAGATAGAGATAGCATCTTGCGGCCTTCTATATGCATGGAATTTGCAAAAAAGAGAAGTTATTTTTAATGTCGCTGTTTGATCAGTTTATGTCAGAGACCTGAAACAAACTGTCCCCTCGCTCTAAGAATGTGCTGATTATTGTTTTGTAGCCTTGTAGCTTAGCGGCCAGCTCTGAACTGACCATGGTCAGAGGTCACGGGTTCCCCCTTTTAATCCTCGCTTGTGTATTGCTGCAACTTTGTATTTTTCTAGGTCTTTCGTCTCCTACCTAATGTAATGATTCTTGCTAAAAACCGCAGCAAAATTTTCAAAACGATAAAGAAAAATGTTCTGACCCTCAATGAAAATGGTTGCTTTCGTCGGATTCATGCGTTCTACAATCTAGCACAAATGGTTTCAGATCCGGTTTTGAATATTGGTAAGGGCCTAACACCTTCCCAGACTTCCCTGACTTTAAGCACTAGTCATAACGCGCTGTGTTTGCCAGCAACGGATCAGCTATGTGGCGGTTTTTTCGACCATCTGCGGGTGTTCATTGCTCGATCGGCCGCACTTCTTTGGAAGTGCTTCTTCATCGGCTATTTTCATGAAAAAAGCTTCAGCGCTGGATTCGTCCAACGTTCGCTTTGTACAAAGTTTTCAACGCCCGTAAGGAGTAAGCATTAGGTGCGGGTTGGGGTGACGTTCCCCTCCCCGCGGTGGGATCCTCTTCTAGGCCGGACGCCAGGTGGCCAACCGACGATATCGTTTGGCGACCTTCTCGGCCCGCTCCGTGACTTGGAGTTGAACCTCCGGCTCTGAGCTGAGCAGCGCGGCCTCCGACTGCGATTAGGTACAGAGCTGCAGACTGTTCGATGGCTTGTCTTGATTACATGAGTATAGAATGTGTGGTGTGTCTGCCTTATGATGCCCACAGAGAGAACAGACGGGGCTTTACTGCTCTGGGAACCCTATAGAGTACATGTACGGATTAAATAAAGTGTATGTTTGGAGCTTCCGCCAACTGACTTGTGTTTTACTTTGTTGGGTCTCAGGTAGCAGCATCCCACCGCTGCTACCAGTTGGGATTCAGGTAGCGTGACTGGGCCGGAGAAGAGACGAGGACGATCGAAGGAAGAAAACTTGGAAAACTTTATACAAGGACTATTTACAGTATGTACAAGTACGGGCAACTGAGAGGTCTTCTCAGTAAAGAGAGATTCTTCGGAGTCGGGAGTAACTGATACCTCTCAAGAAGGGGGGCCTCTTGGCATCAAACAAGCAGCTCCTTAAATACTCTTCGTATTCCCCAGATCCCTAGCCGGGGAATACAGTTCGAAGAATGATGTCCACTCACACGATGGCAATGGTGGTACCACCCACGGCAGGGCGGTCCTGATGCTTCTTCGCAGCTAGGTCGAGGGAAAGGGAACAGGACCCGGTCACGTTGTCGGCCCCGCGGCTTCCAGGTGGCCGCGCACGTGCGTCCGCAGGGCAGCTGCATAACACAGGAATGCTGGCTGTCTCCCCGCAGGTGTCGAAATATCCTGCATTGGTGACCGGAACGAATACGCTTTTGGTCGTCGCTGTCATTCCTGTTGAACACTATCGTTGCTATGGGGACGCTATCGTCGCTGCTTCCGGCATTCCTGTTCGAACACGTGGGGACGCTATTGTTGTCGTTCCCTCTGGCAGTCCTGCAGTCACGTCTCTTCGCCGAATTCCACAGCACGAAGGAAGCGCGATCACAACAGCACCCCCGCCGCCAGATATTGCGCACGGAAGATGAACTGCTTGCACGTAGCTCGGCTGACTGGGTGTGGCAGGAACCAGATGCTCTTTGGGAGTGTTCTGATGACCTTCAGTGCCGGAGCTCGGCATCGCTTCCCCTCGTCAGACGGTCGTTTTGGGAAAATCTCTGCAATGCTTGCCAAAAGGGATCACAGACGCCAAACCACACCTGACACATGCACGTGCCCTCAGAAGAGCTCGGAGCGGGGTCGAGTGGCGAGCTCATCACTGTTGGCATACAACTCCCTCCTGGTACCCTCAATCCCAAGCTGCCTCTCTACGACGTGCTCGCCGCAGTCACCTCCGCTGCACAACTTTCCTCCAAGACCAGTGCAGACATCACCCTTCAGGCCAAGCCAGCCCAAAGCCTTGTGTTTTTAAAAACTCATTCTCCTCTCACCGCCCACCTCCTACTTTCTATCACGCACCTTCACCTTCACGGTAAGCCTGTCAGCATCAAAACTTATTCCCCCCATCCTCCCATCTCATGCCTCGGCGTCATCCATAACGCCGGTGGCCACTTCACTCCTGATGAGCTCATGCATGAACTAGAATCTTTCAAAACAGATATTCTCGCTGCTCGCATGATGGGATCCACTCAATCAGTGCTCATAACGTTCGCTGGTACCGTCATCCCCCACTTTGTATATTTCAAACGCGTTGCCTTCCGGTGCCGTCCTCATAAACCTAAGCCTCCCACCTGCACCCGTTGTCTCACTCTAGGCCACCGCGCCCACCAATGCCCCCAGCACAGCGTTCCGGCAAAGTGCCGTCGCTGTGCTGCTCCTCTACCCGCTGACCCTTCCGCTCATGTGTGTGCCCAGCCCTGGTGCGTTCATTGCCAGGTGAATACCCACCCCTCCCTCGACCCCACTTGCCCCTTCCTCCTTGCTAAACAACGCGAGTGTGCTAAAGCTGCATACCTCCGACGCCTAGCTTTGCGCCGGGCCACTCAACCCACCACCCCCTCCTCCTCCTCCTCGTCCTCCTCCTCTAATCATGAATATCCATCAGCTCCGATCACGTCACCACCAGGCTCCTTCGCCGCCATAGTTAAAGGATCCTCGGTGCCAGCGTCCCTCTCTTCCACTACACCACCCTCTCCATCCTTGACAGACGCGAGCCGCTCCTTCGACCTCCGGCTAGCAATGCTCGAACGCCAGCAGCGAGAGCAGCAGCGCATTTCCCACGATCTACAACAGCAGATACATGCCTTGACTCAAACCCTCCAGACAACCACCTCCTCTCTTACCTCCCAGCTTAGCAAGCTAAATGAGCACCTTGCCACGTTCCCCACTCCCTCCTCCAGAGCCCAGGTCGCCCCTTTGGCTGACCTTGTCGAAACCACCACACAGGCACATCACACTCGCTTGGTTCAGCTGGAAACTTCGGTTCTCCGGATTCTTACCACCCTCCAAGCACAATCAAACGAATTGGAATCTTTCACATCTATGCTCCAATCCGTCCATGAGTCACTGCCCCCGGCAAAAAAGAAGGAACGCGTACCATCGCGTTCCTCTCCACTCTCATAATGGCGTTTGGCGAGGACCTCGAAATTGTGCAGTGGAACTGCCGAAATCTTTGTCACAATAAGACCCCCCTCCACCAGTACCTACTCACCCGCCCCTCTCTGCCTCATTTTCTCCTTCTCCAGGAGACCCGGACGGCCCGCAATGTCCCAGGCTACCGCGCCTACCATGCCACTACGGCCACGCCACTTGCGTCTATTTATGTACGCAGTGACGTGCTCGTAGAGCAAATTGACATCCCCTCCACCCTCCTTAAATATTTAGTTTGTGTGGTTTATTACCACCCTTCTTCCCGCATCTCACTCGTCCTTTTGTCTTTTTACAACCCCCCTGTCACTTCCTCTTTATTCTCTGCTCTGGGCAAATTCCTTCACTCTCTTCCTTCTACCTCCCATCTCCTCTTTGGTGGTGACTTTAATGCCCCTCACACACTCTGGGGCTACCCACAAACCCTCAAACCCGGGCGCCTCCTGCACTGTCTGGCCCAGGAACGCCACCTCACCCTTCTTAATACTCCTGGCTCTCCTACTCGAGCGGGCATTGCCTCACAACGCTCCACGACACCCGACCTCACTTTCTCTCGGGGTTCACTTTCCTTTCACTGGCAGGTGACAGCCGAAACTCTTCTAAGTGACCACTTTCTCATTCATATCACCACCTCTCTTTCCCACATCCCTCGCTGTCATCCGGTTATTCACACTGACTGGCATGCTTTTCGCACAAATCTCGCCTCCGACTCCTTTCAATCCTACGACGACTGGACGTCGCGCATCTCTGCAGCGCTCACGTCCAGTAGCCGTCGCGTTCGCTCTCGTTACCCAATCCAGGACCCAGATCCACACCTTATCCGTTTATGGCGTCGCCGTAAACGTCTTCAACGCTCCTTTCGCTCCCAACCACACAATGCCCAACTTTCCTCCCGGATCACTGCTCTGCGGGCTGAGATCGTCGCCCACTGCGCCTCCCTCGAGCATTCTCGTTGGAGTGCTCTTTGTGATGGCCTTGATTCTGCATTGCACTCGCGATCCGCATGGTCTCTCTTTAAATCCCTCCTTGGCAGTAAGCCTGCCCTTGCTCCCACTCTAGCTAAAGCCCTCACTCAGGGGACTCCCTCCGAAGTTTTTGATCAACTCGCCTCTCTCTACCTCCCGCCCCCTCTGGCACCCTCCTACCCGGTGTACTCAGGTGGACCTAACCCCGATCTGGACCAATTCTTCACTCTCCGGGAGCTCGAATCTGCTCTGGCTGCTAATTCTACACGCTCGGCTCCCGGTGAGGATGCCATTACATACACCACACTTCGTAACCTTCCTGACTGCGCCAAAGAATTCCTCCTTCAAACCTACAATGAGGCCTGGGGGAGCGGCTGCTTGCCGAGCTCCTGGACATCCTCCCTTATTTCTATGATTCCAAAGCCGGGCAAACCTCCCTCTCTCTCTAACCTCCGCCCAATCTCCCTGACGTCGTGCGTTGGTAAGACCCTTGAGCGAATGGCTCTGACTCGCCTCTCTGATTTTCTTGAGGCACGGGAGTTCTTCCCCCATTCTCTCATTGGCTTCCGACGCCGCGTCTGTGCACAGGACATGTTTCTGATTCTCCAGCAAACGTTTCTGTCCCCTACACCCACTCAAATTTACGCACTTGTGACTGTCGATGTTCGCAAGGCCTTTGACGGTGTTTGCCACGATCACATCCTTTCTCAACTCGCCTCTTTGGATTGTGGCTCCCGCATGTACTCCTATATCCGCTCATTCCTCTCTAAACGTGTGGCTCGCTTTCGAGTAGATACCCACTTGTCTAACCCACACCACCTCACCCGTGGCACTCCTCAAGGTGCTGTTCTCTCTCCTACCCTTTTCAATCTCGCTATGGCCCCTCTCGCCTCCCAGCTAGCTGAAATTCCCGACCTGCATCATATATTTTACGCCGATGACATCACTCTCTGGTGTTCATCTGGCTCTCCCGGTCACGTACAGGACACCCTGCAACGTGGCCTAGATCTCATCGACTCCTTTCTCACCACCGCTGGCCTCTCTCCTGCTCCTGAGAAATCCGAGCTTCTCCTTCTCAACCATTCCTCCTACCAGCGCTCACACAACCACTTCGTCTCTCTCCACCTTTCTGGCTCTCCCATTCCTGTCGTCACACAGTGCAAAGTTCTTGGCTTCCCTTTGCATGCGGCTAAGAATGTGCAAGCCCTCCACCGCGCTGTCACCACCTGCCACTCTGTAACTCACCTCCTGCGGCGCGTGGTCACTCGACGCTCAGGTCTCCACGAGGCTCACGCGTGCCGCGTTGCCCACGCGCTGGCCCTCAACAAAGTCTTGTACTTTGCACCCTACGCTTCCTTCAATCATACTCAACTTAACGCTCTCGAGACTGCCCTTGTGGGCCTCTACAAGGCAGCCCTCAACCTCCCTATCACTACCTCTACCACTAAGCTCTTTGCCACAGGCCTCTTCCATCCTCTTCGTTCTCTTATCAGTCTCCATCGTGACTCACAACTTGCCCGGCTTTCCCTTACCCGTCAGGGTCAGTGGTTATTGACTCAAGCGGGTATCTCGCCCATACCAATCTCCCCGTTTACCTCTCCTATTCCCACCCCCGCTCCCAATATTCGTATCCTTCCCCTCCCGACCAACATGTCCCCCGTCCTGCACGCCGGACGTCGTCATGCGGCCGCACAGCACCATTCCCCTCTCTTTGATACCCAGGGTGTAGCTTACACGGATGCCTCCTTCGTGGCTCCTCGAGGTTCCTGCGGCTACGCCCTGTACCATCCACACCTCCCTTCTCCTGAAACCCACACCAGCGGGCCGTATCTACACCCTCCAGACGCATTGTCCCTCGAGGTCCTCGCCATTGCGCATGCCCTCCAGTCATTTGCCCTCCTTCCCTCTCTCCAAGAGTACACAGTCTATTCAGACTCACAAGCCGCCATACACCACATACAGAAACGCACCCTGACCCCTTCTCTCCAACAGGAGGTCGAGCGAGCGGTCTCCGCACTGCAGCCTTTCATCGTTTTCCTCCGCTGGGTCCCTGGGCATTCAGGGATTGACGGCAATGAGCTGGCCCATCAGCTCGCCCGCGACACACTTTTCCGGGCACCGTTGATCCCCTGGCCCAAGCCCTCGGAGGACGGTGGGAGGCTCACCCTTCGCCGCACCATAAAAGAGGTCTACCTTGAGCTCCGCCTCGACAAACGCCTTTACCCTCCTCCTCATCCATCACTCACGGTGCCGGAGTCTCGCCTTCTTCGGCACATTCAGATGAATGCAGTTATCACCCCGTCCCGCCTCTTCCTCTATCGCTATCGATCGGACCCTTCCTGTCCCAACTGCCCCTGCATCTATGCGGACCTGGCCCATTGCCTCTTCTATTGCCCGGCTGCTCAGCAGTCGGGTTCCTTCCCCCCACCCTTTCTATCCATCACCACCTGGCTCGACTGGCTTGGCGCTGAAGGGGAAGAAGAACAGCGGCTTCTGGTCGCCCAGGCGGTCGACATGCTCGGCCTATAAATTATGGTCGAATAAAAGTCTTTACTACTACTACTACTACTGCCCTCAGAACCCACTCATACCGCCAGACCAAAACTCAGGGCCAAAACTACACTTAGCAAAAAAAACTTGAATAGATCAAATGTTTTGCCTGAATGAACACATGGTGTCTCCCGACGAGTGGTATTGACAGGGCACCTGTCCAAGGCGTGTGCTCCCACTCGAGGCGCACTTACATAGGAAAAAAAATTCGCTAGATGAAATCAGGTTGGTGCTTAGAGGGCACGCGGTACGGGAATAGGTGACTTGATTTAGCCGATGTGCCGTTCAATTTTCTCGCCCCAATACCTCAAAGTCAAGGAACATTACACCACTCACTCTTACTTATCCTGGCGTGTTTGAAAACACCGCCTCAAAGTTGCGGACGACGTTTTTCATGCCCCCTGGTTGACTTTCCGTCAAACGTGGCTCTCTGTCGATTGAATATAGCAGCTCATTCGCTGCTTGCTCGTCCTCATGAGGGACATAAGGTATGTCCGAGATCTCTTCTGGCATGTTAAGCGCCATGTTAACCATGGCCTGACGATGCACATACGGCTTCATCAAATTACTGTGGATTATCTGATTGGGTTTTCTTTTAATTTTTACCTTATAGTTGATGTCCGAAAGCTTGGACACCTCCTTAGCTAGTCCTTCCCATTGCACCTCAAGCTTGTTTTCTTGTGACGGACGCAGCAATTACACTTGGTCACCAGGTTGAAAGGTGCGCTTGCGGGCCGACTTGTCGTAGTACACTTCAGACAGTGACTGCGCTGCTCTGACATTTGCTTCCACGAGGTCTCTGGTTTTCGCAAGTCTTTCCAGTAGTTTCAGGACGTATTCCACTACACAGGGATCCTCTCCGTAAAGCTCCCATGACTCCCTTAGCATGCGCAATGGGGTCCTCAAGTCACGCCCGCAGACTAGTTCAGCGGGGCTAAATCCTGTGCTTTCGTGGGGGACGGATCTCATTGCAAAGAGTGCTGCTGGAATGCAGCCTTCCCAATCTCCCTTATGCTCAAAACACAGAGACCTAAGTATCCACTTTAGCACTGAGTGCATACGCTCGACTGGCTTTGACTGATTGTGGTGAATGGAACTGCGGATTATTTTAATCCCACACCGTTCAAAGAACGTTATTGTCAAGCAACTTGTGAACACGCTCCCGTTATCGCTTTGTATCTCTGCAGGGAACCCCACGCGAGAGAAAATTGACAAAACAAAAAGGCGTCTAAAACACATGCTGAACTTAGTTCCTTCAAGCGAATAGCCTCGGGAAATTTGGTTGACACGCACAGTGAGGTCAGAATGTAGCGACAGCCAGAGTTGGACGCTGGCAGTGGGCCGACAGTATCTATTACAAGACGCCGAAAGGGCTCTGTAATTATGGGAACAAGTGTCATGGGTGCTTTCCATTTATCCGTCGACTTGCCGACCCGCTGGCAGGTGTCGCAAGATCTAACAAGCTGTTCCACATCTTTCCAGCAGCGAGTCCAGTCATATTCGAGGGCTAATCTAGCTTTGTTTTCTTTAAGCCCAGGTGTCCCGCCCATGCATTTCCGTGTGCGAGCTCTAGAATCTGCCGCCGGTACTTCTCAGGCGCTAGGAGTTGCTCATATGCGCGTCTCTTTGAGTCGCAGTATTTCCAGTACTGAAGGCCTGATTTCTCGTGAAAGCTGATGTTTTTCTGGCGACTCCTTCGCTCACCTTACTGCATAGAGCTCTTAACGATGGGTCGTTTTTCTGCTCTGCAATAAGTGCTTTTCTATCAACCTTAGTCAACTCTTCCCAACAAGTCGAAGCAGGTGTTAATGTCGAACCCTTAGCGTTGGTTCCTGGTGCCCCATTCTGTACGGAATTGGCATTTCCTTGGATTTCATGAGCTACCGCTTGTTCGCGAACACCTTCATGGTCATGCTCATGCGGTTTAGACGGATCAGTTCTTCTGCAAGGACCCCCGGCTGGTGGGAGAGTGGTTCGGTGCCTGTTCATTTATCGGAGCGCAGTCGAGTTTGTTTGCGACCTTTCGCGCTCGAGAACGTATTAGTGCCATGCAAGCCATGCCCGAGGAGAAGGAGAGACCTTTGTCTTTCAGCAGCTGCTCGGATTTGTTCGAAAACAGGTAGGGCAAGTGTGTCGGCAAGTTTTCGCTAACTGCCGCTTCTGTGTCTAGCCTGCCAAAAGTCCCCTCTAGGGTCACCTTCGCTATAGGCAAGCATGCACTCTGTTCTTCGGTGACCTGCTTAATCCAGGCGCATTCGCCGGTGTAGTCCGTGGAGGAAACACAGGACGGGTGAGCAACATCCATGGTAGCTGCTGAATCCCGCAGTGCCCTGAATTTCTTGCCTTTTATAACCACGTCCCGCATGTATGGCTCCAGAAATTTAAGGTTCTCCTCCAGCTCTCACATGCACGCGAACGCCATCTTTTGCTGTTTGCAGTTAACTGAGATTCGACCCTCCTTGTTGCAATTATAGCAGACAATGGGCTTTCGGGCTTCAAACGCCCGAGGTCCAGGCGCCTGCTGTTGCGGCGAATCGGCAGATTTGAGTGACTCCATCTTGTTTTCGCTACCTTCTCCTTTTGATCCCGCTTCGTCTGTTCGGTGATCTCGGCGTGTTGGTGGCACCCTTCGGTCGGATAATCTCTTTAAATAGGTTTTTCCCTTTCCTAACCTGTTATCGTATACTGCCTTGCTTTGGAGGTTTCGGCGAACGTAATACTCGTCTGCGAGCTGTGCTGCTTTGTCTAAGTCTATATCTGCTAGCCTTATGAATTAAGATGTTTGCATTCTTCCAAGCTTCTGGTACAGTCGAGGTCATAAGGCATTGCGTATACAGGGTGGCTAGTTTTTCTAGCACGATGTCCCCTCCATCCTTCAACAGATCTGCTGTTACCTGGTCCTCCGCAGCTGCTTTTCCCCTTTTCATTGCTTCTAATGTTTTCTTTACTTCATCTTTCGTTACTGGCGGGATGACTCATTGCTGTGCACTGCTGTCTTCTTCATTAATGCTCTGATTACATTAGCTACTGTACAGTTCTGTGTACAACTCTTCTCCTACGTTAACTATCTTATCCATTTTGCTAATGACGTTGCCCTGCTTGTCTCCTAATGCATACATCTGATTTTACCTATGCCTAGTTTCCTCTTTACTGCTTTTAGGCTACCTCGTTCTTTAGAGCATGCTCGATTCTCTACATATTAAACTTCCTTATGTCGGCTACCTTGCGCTTGTTTATTAATTTCGAAAGCTCTGCTATTTCTACTTCTGTCCGTAGGGTTAGCCATAAGAAGGGAGACGCCAAGGACATGAAAAATTGCTGGCCGATCAGCTTACTATCCGTTGCCTACAAAGTATTTACTATGGTAATCGCTAATAGAGTCAGGGCAACGTTGGACTTTAATCAACCAAATGATCAGGCAGGTTTTCGTAAAGGATATTCCACAATAGATCATATTCACACTATCAATCAGGTGATAGAGAAATGCGCAGAATATAACCAACCTCCATATATAGCTTTCATTGATTACGAGAAAGCATTCGACTCAGTGGAAACCTCCGCAGTCATACAGGCAATGCGTAAACAGGGGGTAGAAGATCCTTATCTCAAATTACTGGAAGATATATATAGCAACTGCACAGCTACTGTAGTCCTCCATAAAGTCAGCAATAAAATACCAATAAGAAAGGGCGTCAGACAAGGAGACACGATCTCGCCAATGCTGTTCTCCGCATGTTTACAGGAGGTATTTCGAGGCCTGAATTGGGTAGAGTTGGGAATAAGAATAAATGGAGAATACCTAAATAATCTGCGATTCGCTGATGACATTGTTTTGCTGAGTCACTCAGGAGGTGAACTGCAAACCATGATCGATGAGTTGGACAGGCAGAGCAGATCATTGGGTCTAAAAATTAACATGTAGAAAACCAAGGTAATGTTTAACAGCCTAGCAAGGGAACAACAGTTCACAAATGGCAGCGAGAGCCTAGAAGTTGTGACGGAATACGTCTACTTAGGGCAGGTAGTGAGAGCTGATCCGGATCATGAGAGGGAGATAACTAGAAGGATACGAATGGGGTGGAGCGCATATGGCAAATTCTCGCAGATCATGAGTGGCAGTTTACCAATTTCCCTCAAGATGAAAGTGTACAACAGCTTTATCTTACCGGTACTCACCTACGGGGCAGAAACGTGGAGGCTAACGAAAAGAGTTCAGCTTAAGTTAAGGACAACGCAGCGAGCCATGGAAAGAAAAATGATAGGTGTAGCGTTAAGAGACCGGAAGCGGGCAGAGTGGGTGAGGGAACAAATGCGGATTAATGACATCCTAGTCGAAATCAAGAGAAAGAAATTGGCTTGGGTAGAGCATGTAATGTGAAGGCAAGATAACCGTTGGTCCTTAAGAGTAACGGAGTGGGTTGCAAGAGAAAGTAAGCGTAGCAGGGGGCGGCAGAAGGTTAGGTGGGCGGATGAGATTAAGAAGTTTGCAGGCAAAGGGTGGATGCAGCTGGCAAAAGATAGGGTTAATTGGAGACATATGGGAGAGGCCTTTGCCCTGCAGTGGGTGTAGTCAGGCTGGTGTTGATGATGATGATGATGATATCTGTTAGCATATCTTGCAGCCATATCCTCAGATCTTCTGGAATCGCGCTATAGTACTCCTCTAGTGCGATGCACTCCAGTACCTTGTGATGACTTCCGTGCGCCTCAGCGGTCTTAAGCCACTCATTTAGGTTGACTTTATGCCAGTACGCGAAGTCAGTATGCGACTCTCCGCCTTTCTTTGCCTGCCTGAATCGCTGCCTAAAGGCTTCAGCAGAACGCCGGTACTTTCTAAGCAGTGCGCTCTTTACCTTCTCGTATTCATCACACTCTTCCCGTGAGAGGCGAGCCACCACTTCGGCAGCTTCGCACGGACGGAGAGGAAGTAACTTCTCAGACCAAGCGCTCATGTCGATGTGCACCTTCCCGCATGCGCGTTCGAAATTTACCAAAAAGAATGCAATATCGCCTCCCACGCGGTATGGTGAGACGAGATCCTGCAATCTCTGCCTCCCTTGCTCCTCTACCGAAGCTACAGGGCTAAGACGCGCCATATTCCCTCCGTTCGACGCGATTTCGAGCTCCTTCATTTTTCGAGCATGTTCTCTAGCTTTTTTCTCTGCCTCACGGGCCTCTCGTCTCTCTTGAGCCAACCGAAGCTCTTGTTTTTCTTTCTGCTCGCACAATTCTCGTTTTTCTTGAGCCAACCGAAGCTCTTCTCTTCTCTTTCTGCTCGCACAATTCGCGTCTCTCTTGAGCCAACCGAAGCTCTTCTTTTTCTTTCTGCTTGCACAATTCCCGTCTTTCTTGAGCCAACCGAAGCTCTTCTTTTTCTTTCTTGCGTCCAACAATCATTTCCAAAACCTCGTTGACCTCCTCAGTAGTCACCTCCTCCTGCCGCATAACCTCGAGAATTTCTTTTCTTTTCGCAGAACGTAGCGAAATCCCCATCTCCTGGCAAATTTCGAGCAGGTCCTGCACTTTTAACTTCTGCATCGTGAGTTGCACCATGCGTTTGCAAGCCCACTAAAACAAAAGCCCTAGCTTGAAGTGGACAAAGCAGCTTCACAAAATCAATTTGCCAGACAACAGGAATCCGTACCTAGCATCTTTTTTTCTTTTTTTTCTTTCTTTATTCTCAGAAACAGTACACAAACTGTTGGTTGGACCCATAGCCTTTACGGCTAGTGAGGGGTCCAAATACAACACAAGCACAATACTACCGCAGACCGTGTAAAATAAAAAACTTCAATATTAGCACACACAATTGATTCCTACATTTCCATGAAAATTAAATAGTGTTTTAAAGATGCTCAAACCAGCAGCTCCTTAAAACCTCTTCGTATTCTCCAGATCCCTAGCTGGGGAATACAGTTCGAAGAATGATGTCCAATCACACGATGGCAATGATGGTACCACCCACGGCAGGGCGCTCCTGATGATTCTTCGCAGCTTGGTCGAGGGAAAGGGAACAGGACCCGGTCACGTTGTCGTCCCCGCGGCTTCCAGGTGGCCGCGCACGTGCGTCCGGAGGGCAGCTGCATGACACAGGAATGCTGGCTGTGTCCCCGCAGGTGTCGAAAGATCCTGCACTGGTGACCGGAAAGAATACGCTTATCGTCGTCGCTGGCATTCCTGTTGAACACTATCGTTGCTACGGGGACGCTATCGTCGCTGCTTCCGGCATTCTTGTTCGAACACGTGGGGATGCTATTGTTGTCGTTCCCTCTGGCAGTCCTGCAGTCACGTCTCTTCGCCGACCTCCACAGCAGGAAGGAAGCGCAATCACAACAACTCAGAGATATGTGTGGTTCTGGGAAGATTTGCGTTTCTTTCTTGAAGTGGGCAGTGATTTTTTTGTAGGTCGTCACACGCTCCTTGGTCGACCTAAGCTCGAGATAGCGCACCTCCCGGTTAACTACAAATCCTCGAGGAAATTGCTGCGCTGCCTCGTTTCCATGATGGCCTGAAGGGGCGGGGACCCAGATCAGTGTGATCTGGTGGGTAATGAATATTTTTTGTAATATTTTAATGGCTGCAGATTGGGCCCTTCCTTTAGCTAAGTTTCAGATTGCGGTTTTAAAGTCGCTGATGATGTATTTGGCAGTGATGGAGGTAATGGCTAAACCTATGGCAGCGTCTTAAGACGGCCTCCTCCGGAAGTTTTGTTTTATCGATTGTCGCCAATGCGAGGGGAGAACCTCGATGATCGACAACTGCCAGGGAAACGGCGTCTGTCCGCATGTTCTGCCACGTCCACATGCGCCGTGTCTTTCTTAACTGAAAATCTTTCCTGAAGTTTTTGTGCCCTAGCCTTTCTTCTGTCCGTATCGTAGTGTGGATGCATGTTTTTGGGAAAAGGATGGACTATTAGTGTTCTTGCGCGTGTCTTGGAATTGGCAAGGTGTGTGCGCGGATTCCCGCATGTTGTATTCCTGCCTTCTTTAGAATGAAACGCCTCGTTTCAGTGCCTGCTAGTCTTTCAATTTTGTGCGGTGAGCTGCACTCCCATCATTTCCGCTAAGGTGATATCAATTCCTAACTGCAGTTGTTTTTCATTTTGGGTATGACGAGGGAGCTCAAGCGCAATTTTGTAGGATTGTAGAATCCAGGTCGTCTCTTTCTCTGACTGTGAGGGTGACGTATTGTGTAGAGTAGATGACGCTGCTAAGAACGAAAGCTTGAATTAGTTTCCTGGTTTTTTAACTCCTCCTCGCCTATTCGCGATGAAGCTGATGAGGATGGAGATTTGGTTGACAGTGTTTCTCAGTTTCTTAATCAGTGTGTCGTTCCTTTGGTTTGACTGTATCCGCATTCTCAAGATTCTTAGTGTTTCCACTTCTGGGATGGCTGCCTTTTCCACCTAGATTTTGATCTCAGCGCTTTAATATTTCTTTGACGCTTTGGGTGTAGGATGGAGACTTCAGATTTTTTGGGGGAACACGCAAGTCCCGCGGCTTGTGCCTCCTCTACTACTACATCTTCCGCTTGTTGTAGCGTATTTTGTATCGGGCCGATACTCCCTTTGATGGTCCAAATGGTGATGTCGTCCGCATACACAGAGTGTTCTAGGTCTGGAATTTTGGAGAGTCCATGTGCCATTTTGATGAGGGTTATATTGAATAAGAAGGGGAAGAGGACCAATCCTTGCGGCGTTCCTCTGTCTCCCAAACTGAAGGTGTCGGATTTTATTTCGACAATTTGCATTTTATTCGTTTTATCGGAGAGAAAGTCATTGATGCAGTTAAACGCTCTTTCGCCTACATTCAAGGGCGAAGGAGAATTTAGGATTGCTTTGTGTTTGACGTTATCAAATGCTTTGGTTAAAGCTGGAGCCAGGATTGCCCTTGTGCTTCTTTCTTGCCCCTGAGATAGGACTTCGTTTGCTAGTCTGAGCACCGTATCATGTGTTGAGAGATGTGGTCTTAAACTGACCTTAGACTTTGGATATAAATTCCCCTTGTGCATGTGGGACTGCAGACTGTCTAGTATGACGTGCTCTATCAGTTTTTGTATGGAAGATATAAGCGAAATAAGTCGGAGGTTTTCAAGCGCGAGCTTTTTGCCCGGTTTTGGGATGAAATAAACGATGGCATGTTTCCAAGACGCTGGGAGTTTTTCCCTCTCCAACACTCATTCGCAAAGTCCCTTGAGGACTGTGATTGAAGCTTCGTCTAGGCGTCTGAGTGTCTTATTGTTAATGTCGTCCTCTCCCGGAGACAATGACGTGCATATCTTAAGGAGGGCTGCTCTTGCGTTTGCCATTGCGATGTCAGCGCCCAGAATGGCTTTAGGGTGTCATTTATAATAAGACAGGGACTTTGTCTCTCGATTTGTGCAGAAGTATTTCTGCTGTAGCGTGTTGATAATATCCTGATCCTTGCCTGGGTCTATGTTTAAAATTTTGGTTATTTTTATAGTCGTAGGTTTGTTCGATTCGGATTAAGGAGATGCCGCAGAAGATTCCACGTCTCTCTCGTGCCTAAATTGCCATTTACGTTTTTGCTTATATCGTTCCACTGCTGTCTGGCGAGTTCTGCGAAGTGGTGTTGAATTTTTTTCCCGAGCGTGAATATGCTGTTTTTAAGCTTTTTGTTGCATTTTTGCTTAATTCATCTTTTTTCTAGGCTTTGCTTTGCCCTCCCCCCCCCCATTTGTGTAAGTCGGCCGTCAATCGTATTTACGCCTAGGTCATCTACTAGTTCTTCAGTGGCATTCCCACATTGGATAAGACTAGGTCTGTGATCGGCTCCTGCATTTGGTCGCGGATCGTCCTCAGTTGGTCCCAGTCGGTGATTGTTTTTTTCTGGGTTGGGGTTTGAGATCGTCAATGCAGGTCTAAGCGCAATAAAAAAGCAGATCTGCAATTACACATTTAATCGCATTCCGAAAAACCTCCCGTAATAGTGATCTAAGAACCCAGAATGTCTAGACTAAAACTGCCAGGGTACCGGGCAGTTCTCCCATGTCAAATCACAGAACAGCCTTTAACCACTACGATGGTACATAGAAACCTTACCGCGGTGAACCACGAGATTGAAAACGTAGAGCTCGATTGTATAATAATAGAAATTTCTTCACTATGATATGATGGTCAGTTCACAGATTTTGTCTGGTGTTGCTCCATCTTAAGTCTGGGAGATCTTCGCCTATCGTGAGGTCCGGGCACGTGTCCCTGTTCACGCTGTTGCCTATCCTGGTAGGTTGCATGGGGTCTTGTATTGGGTTAGCCCTCTTTGCCGGATAAAATTTAATAGGGGCATGCCTTTCCTGGATATTGTTGCGTTCCTCATTGCACATGTTGCGATTTGCAGGGCTTTGATATAGCGGTTTTCGCTGGTCCAGCCCGTGGCCTGGGGTGGCTCTATGCGTTCAGTATGAACATAGAAGAGGAGTTTCTCTGGCAAGGTAGAATTTTTATTAATATACAATCAAGCTCTACGTTTTAAATCTCGTGGCTAACCACGGTAATATTTCTGTGTACCATCGTAGTTGTTAATAATAATAATTGGTCTTTGGGGGAAAGGAAATGGCGCAGTATCTGTCTCATATATCGTTGGACACCTGAACCTCGCCGTAAGGGAAGGGATAAAGGAGGGAGTGAAAGGCGAAAGGAAGAAGAGGTGCCGTAGTGGAGGGCTCCGGAATAATTTCGACCACTTGGAGGATCTTTAACCTACACTGATATCGCACAGCACACGGGCGCCTTAGCGTTTTTCCTCCATAAAAATGCGGCCGCCGCGATTGGGTTCGAACCCGGGAACTCCGGCTCAGTAGTCGAGCGCCCTAACCACTGAGCTACCGCGGCGGGGCCAATCGTAGTTGTTAAAAGCTGTTCTACGATGTGACATGAGAGAACTGCACGGTACCCTGGCAGTTTTATTCGAGACATTCTGTGTTCTTGGATCGCTATTACATCAGGTTTTTCGGATTACGATTGAATGTGTAACTGCAGATCTACTTTTTTGTTGCGCATAGACCTGCAGTTGCACTGCGAAATTGTTATGGTTTTAGGATTGGCGATTTTGCTGTGATAGATCGATTGGCGCCCCTTGAGCTGACGGGGGAAGCCGAATGCCAAAAAGAAAGCTATTTACTCATCCTGCCAAAAAACAACATGATGCACATATTTGCTTTTAAAAAAACGCCTTTCGATCCAGCTGCAAGAAATGCCACCACGAACTTGACAAGGAGGGTCAAAATGGTAAGAGAGCGGTATTCAATGCTGGAAATTCGCCTTACGTACAGAAATATGAGGTCGCGTCTACATTTGTGGACCCAGCGCCTTAAGGGTTAGTGTTAATAATGAATTCTATTTAACAACATAATTAGTGGTAATTATGAAAAGATTGGTCGATGAGTTGTTTAACATTGATGTCCAAGTGATGACGTCAGAGCAAAGTCACGTGAATGTGGACCCAGTGCCTTAAGGGGTTAGTGTTAATAATGAATTCTATTTAACAACATAATTACTCGTAATTGTGAAAAGATTGGTCGATGAGTTGTTTAGCATTGATGACCAAGTAATGACGCCAGAGCAAATTCACGTGACAAAATGACTTGCAAAATTTCGACTGATGAAGTCACACCCCAGCTGAGTCACAATCGCTACCAAGTGCAGATAGGCGAAATAAAGGAAAGAGACGCGCGGCGGGGCAAACTGCGTCCGCCGAAACAACGAGGCTGGTTTGAGCAAGAGTTATCGCAGATACAGACGAAATCCCAGCGGTGGCATCACTGGTTGGCCTTAATGTGGGGGCAGTGTCACCGAATACGTTCAGAAAAATTTTGAGCAACCGTTCGTCGCACAGAATTCTGGGTGGTGTCATAGCATTTCTCTTTGCATATTTGCGACAGGGGTTCGAAAGAATGAAATATGCACGTTAAATTGCAGGCTTTTTGAGACTACATTTTTCTTTCGGACACAACCGAGTCCCACAGGGTTACGGCCGACACCTAGTGAGAGGGAAGAGGACAAAGTCCAGCGGCCCTCCGATTGATTGACTCAGAAGTAAAGTTTTTCTATCCATCCATTCCCTTAAGGCGCCTTTCATGTGTCCAGCGAGATGGTGAGATGTGAGAGCTTGTGTACCCTTTCCTTCGCCCAAAACCAATTTTCGTATTACGATTGTGACGCAACGGTTCTTCTTTTCATAGCGTGTTACCAAAAATCAGATATAACGAAGAAAACCATATATAATGAAGTGCCGCAATGTGCCGTAACCAGTAATTGCCGAAGTAGTGCAGCAGTCACACGCAGCAGCATTAACAAATGGAACGCTTTCGCAATTCTCCACTGAAGCAGACTTCAGTGTCCTCGTAATTTTCGATGTAATGCATTGTACGAGCCGAAGTAGGGGCACTAAAGCTTTTCACAGAGTGCGCGGCTGCGAATGGGCGTCCACACCCACAAACGTTCACCGGGCTGGTACTCCCTGTAGAATCGGCGTTGATTGTAGCGTCGGGCGTCGGTGCGCTGCTGGTCTTTGATGCGTAGCCGCCCAAGTCGTTAGCCTTTTTCTACGTGCTTAATATAGAAGGCGACGTTGGTTTTGTCTTGATCGTGGACGTTTGGTACCATGGCGTCGAGCAATGCGGGTGCGGCGTCTTCATGCGGCATGCTCAATGCAGGATTTTTGGCCTTTCACTCGTTGGCAACTTCACCACCTAAGTTTTCCCCTTAGTTTCTCCTAAAAGTTAGTTGCTCCATCCTCACTATTTAGCTCCGTAGTTGCCGCATGGCGATACAAAACGCGAGGCTAATGGCGTTGGTGAGCACGAAAGGCGATTTGGCACCTACTATTCTCGACGCAGACAGTCGATTTCATGCGAGCCTTGGCCGGAGCGTCGTCGTGGTGCGTCTATGGCAAAACGTCGGAGACGATGTGTCGGTACAGGCAGTGACGAAGAATATGGCTAGTTCCACTGCAATGGAAGCACGGTGGGCCGTTTGTCGGAAGTCCTCCACGTGTCCTATTGCATGGGGCTTCGGTGTCGTCCATACGCTGGGAGGGCAGGGGATGCAGTGCGTCGTTCCCGAACAACTGGTTGACGTCGAAGAAGTCTTAGAAGGTGTCGTCGACATCGATTAATGCATACTGCAGCGCGGTAGGTCATGGCTTGAGCTTCCTCTGAAGGCGCTGATGACGAGGAGCCAAGCGCATGCGCCACTTCTCGGACCATTTGTGCGAGCGACGTTGCCAGTCGCTGGTTTGAATACTGTACCACGCGACGCACCTCTTCTTGTACAATGCCACGGAAGAGATCTCGCATGTTGTCTCGGCGTGCTGTGCATCCGAGAAGGCTGCCTAGGTCAGTTGGAGCGGCCGAGAGCAATAGAGGGCTCGTGCTTCCACGGCGTTTCCTATGATGGCCGCTTTTCCAGTGAATCGAGCTCCATTCTTCGGTGGATTTCCAGCCACATCGGCCAAAACTTCCTCCTCAGCACCTCAAATCAAAAGCCCCACCTTCTCTTCTTTCATACCCGGATCAGGGCGTCGAAAAAGGCGCTTCATTTACTCTGCGTATTTAGTCGCTGTCTCATTTAGGTGCTGAATGCGTGACTGCAGAAGCAGCCGCTCTCTTCACTGACAATGCTTCTGATTGTCCTGGGAAATTCTATGCTTAAGTACTTTATTTCCCCAGAGAAGCTTTCTGGTTTTTTTTTTTTAATAACGAATTCTGTCTGGGTATTCCAGGACGAAGAAAGCATGCCTGACATTCGTCTTGTCATCAAAATGATTGAATACGGAGACAAAAGCCAATTGGTTTTGACAGGCCACAAGATCTTCGCCTAGTGATAAATTGAACGTGGGTTGCAGAGGGCTTTTGCAGAGCAACGGATGCTCGATTTCTGGTTGTGGCTGATGTTGGCGTTGAGGGCCTTTCTGCATTCGCGTGCGGTTCGGTACTCCGAGTTGAGGTGGCACCTCTGGAGAGAGCAGCTGCTTCGCAGTTGCTCGTCTGCTTAAACAACTTCAGTGATTTTACCAATGTCTGCTTCCTCGGGGTTTTTCAGCAGCTGCCAGGGGTGAGATCGACTGACATCCACACCCAGTACCTCGACTAGATGGCACGTGATGGTCCCAACTGTAGACGATGGACGAGCAAGCTGAAGTTGTTCTTTGACGAACTCTTTACTGGGCAGGCCGCCTTCAGCGCGTAAATACCTCAACACTTCAGTGGCGCCGACCACAAAAAAAAAATGCGTTCAGTGGTCATTGAAGTATAGAATCACCACGCTTTCAGAGTGCTTGATTCAAACCTGACAAAGAATCTTCGGGATAAACCTCCAAAAGAAGTTGCAACAATATCGAACTATACATTAGCAGTTTCGTATAGGTGCGGTAATTCTTTATAAAACTGGTCGCATCTCACCTCACTTTTAGACGTTTTTTTCCCGTTGTTGCAGAAAAACAGCGAGCACTTTTCTTTGCAAGACATGTTTCCTGCCGCGAATCGCGCTACAAAGTGAATTCGCGCCACTGTCAAGGCATCAAAGCTCAGGGGACAGCACATTACACATCCATAATGAAAACAAAGTGACGTTTGAGTAAAAACACAACCCTTTAGACAGCACTAAGTTCGTGCTGACCACAACTCACGTCGAACGACCCGTTCAATGCAAGTAAAGGGCAACTATCCGAACGACCAGAGCACGTACCCGCTTCTTTGGGCCGCCATCTGTGGACTGACAGCGAAACTGTGAAAGTTATTCTGCAACGTTTGAAGCTCAGGACCGATGGTGCCCTTGGCACACCTCTATATTCTTCCGCCGTGGCTACGACTTACAGATATTTTTTGCACCCGTATTGCTGGCTGCACTCCTTTTTATACCTAGCGCTGATTCCGCCACCCCTCCGGCAGGAACGCGCGGCAGCTTAATGAGGAATAAAGCCGTAGCCTGATAGCGTTTCGTAGTGCAATGCAAAAAAAAAAAGCAGTCCAGGGAGCAGCATGGCGCAAATAAGGCTGGAAAGTAGAAAGACCAAATAACTGGCGCATCAGGTGTCCCACGTTTCAGACTTCAGCTGTTCCAACTCACATATACAAAATATGGCATTAAATTTTAGTAAGGGCAATTCGTAAGGTTCTACTTATATGCTCGAATAAAATAAAGTGTCCTTATTGACATTTAGCGACAAACTTCAGGGAAGAGCCTTCACATATGCGAAATTTGTTTATCTTAGGTACCGTCTTCAGCGTGAACCCATCCCTTTCTGGCTTTAAATTTCCCACATAGGTATACGTCAAAATTGCGGTTATGAATATACCGGGAGCCCTTGATAAACAGGAACAGATTGCTAAAAACAGCGCATTGAAAAGAAGCATTCTCGCTACTTTGTTATCACAGTGAGCGCGACAGCAAACCTCACCCTGACTTTAGCGGCACGCACAGAATTTTTTACAACGCCGTCAGTAAAAATGCCGCCTCTGTCCCAAAGTTTGATGAACCTCCCACTTTCTGCAATACGCAGGCTGTGAAGCTTAACAGCAGCTCGCAAAACTTGCGCACGAATTCTGGTCTTCGGAACATCCCACCAAGTGTAGGATAATAAGTGCTTCATGGTAAAGTGCTTCGACCCTATCTTCACGTATTCGCAGTGTTGTGAAGGGAATGATAAGCTAGTAAATGGCAGAGGATATTCGCGAGTGCCAAAATGCTATTTTCTCCTGGAAGTTCTTCCTCGCCCGAACTTAATATTCTGCTCCATAAGAAACACAGAGCCCTAAACTTCGACAGATCATCACTGTCTATACTGGGATTGTAAAGGTTTCTCTCTAAATATTTTGTATTGATTTCCAGTTCTGCGGTACTGGAAAAATGAATATAATGGGTTGTGATAAAGTATACCACTCCTGCTTCGCTACTCCATACAAGGATGAAATATATACCTTCGACAATAAGGATACGCTTCAGTACAAGGTCAGTGTGATTACTTCTTTTCTCTGTCGGGCTCAACTCGTTTTTCTTCATGCTTGGGGAGTGCATAACGCGGAAAACAGCGGGCAGAAACGTGATCATTAAAGGGCGATAACGCGTTTATATGATGTTTCCCGGCGCGGTCAACAATAATATAACTATATTGATGATATTACTTATTATCCTTTTCAGTTTCACGCGCACATCGTATTTCACACAAGCATTCAGTGCTTGTTGCCGGGTAGACAGGTAAGCACGGACGTACTGGTTAAACATATTACACAGACATTATCAGAACCATAGGACAAGTGCTAGTCTGAAACAAGATTTGAGCACATTTCCAATAAAAGTAAAACGGCAACAGACGAAAAACGCAAAGGAAGTCTTACAACGCTAGTATTCAACACACAAAGCAAATAAATCAATTAGAGTAATGTGGACCTGTATAGCCTTGATTAAGGAGTTCATTTTCTATTCGAAGGAGGAAAAATATTCCGGGTTTTTTAAAATACATTTTATGCAAGAAGGGTGGAAGTCATTAGCAACTCTTTGATCCTCCTAAACATTCCCCTGGCCTGGCGCTCGGCTAGTGATTGGTGAAATGCTTGGGAAATGGGTCTTTGACCCTACCTTGAGTAATCGAAAAATACCTTCTTCCATGGCGATCATTGACCATAGACGCCCTTGCTCCATAAAAAACCATAATATTCATCATAAAAGTCATGTATTCGTCGCGTACTTGTTGAAAAATGCGGTACGTAGTAATTTCTAATTCCTTCGAAAAGTTTTTGTACACTTCAGAAATAGGACTGCTTTGTGTTTCCACTAATGTTCTTTGAATGTTGGCCGGTAATACGTACTTATTGATGCAATATCAAAAACTCCGTACAGCGTAAATATTTGGCGTCTAAAGAAATAGACAGATTTCATTATTTCTTAATTATGTGATTCTTGCAAGTTTCTTTCATTTACTGTACGTTAACGTGTTTTGTAGTGTATAAAATCAGACTCACCCACTAGTCCACCTACACACTGTTATACATAGATTTATTGGTGTCTTATTGCAGCAATATAAAAGTTGGTGCTTGGATGCACACACACACAAACATAGCCAAGGATTAAATATAAGGTGTTTGAGGTTGGCCAGGGAAACCACTTACATACAGCTACGAGACGGCTTGCGCATCTAGGCAATTTTTGTATTGCTATTAATTAAGTAGTAATTATATAAGAAGAACTCTGTGCCTGCTAAAGTGGCTGCACATCTGTCTTCAGAAAAACCTCGTTATCCACGTAAATACGTGCCCTATTTGAAGAGAACTGCACCCTCGCCTTCTCAAGAAGCTCCGGACGTCCTTCCACCATCTGAGGCCTCCTGGGAACCATGCATGAGTGCAGCTGAGCTGGGCACTGACGCTAGGCTTAGTGCCTCCGCTGCCACTCTGGCGGAGGTAGCTCTGCCGGCGTGTCTCGTGGCAGCACCTGCCACGCAGTCGACACCTGATCCGCGGCGCCAGGTCCAGCTTTGCGCCCCCGGTTCATCGGCAGAAGCACCCCTCCTGCCTTCCCGAAATGCCGGACTGCTCGTGAGGGATCTTCCACCAGGGCACATGGCCATGAACTCTATACCACCGGATGGGCCTCAAGCCTCACGGCATGATGAACAGAGCATTCCAATGGACTTATCGGCACCTCTACTCGTGCAAATATGCCCTCGCACAACTCACAAGCGTCCCTCAAACGACAGCTAACCGATTCCATCTTCGGCAAGTGATGGCTGCCAAGGTAAGTGCACTTGTCTTACGAGCGATAACTCGGTGGAGCCTGCACCCGGATCGTCTTCTTACAAAGTGACCATTAAATCACTGGCCAACAAAAGCCTCACGGATATACCCAACAAGATTTTACAAGCTAACTTCGACGCGTGTCTCGGAACCAAAGGTTTGCGGGGCTTCACAGCCAGGACAAAGTCCAACACAATTACAGTGTGGCTTCCGACTCTGACTGCCGTAGAACGGCTGCAAACGCTCACCGGTTTTTCACTGACAAGCGAAATCTCAGTGCCAGTACAAGTGAGTTTATTTGAAGGCTCCGACTTGCAGCTCTGCGTCGTCCACAACGTCGATATCACTGAGGATCAAACTGCACTCCAGCGTGAGCTGTACTGTCCCACGCACCGTGTCATCCAGACCCGACGCACGGGAAAGGGGCGCTCTTGCATAGTCACCTTGCAAGGCCCTCTGACACTACCAGCACGTCTGTACTATTATGGCTGTATTCTACTGCCTCGGCCATATAAACCGAGTGCGGTATATTGCTATAACTGATTCCGTACTGGACATATGTGCAAATCCTGCCCCTTGACTGTTGACAGTGAAAGTACATCGGAAGGGTGAGTGGCTTATCGATGCGGCCTTTGTAAATCCGGCTATCACGAGATAACATCTCCAAGCTGTTCTGACAAAACAAAAGGCATCACAACAGGCTCGTCATCGAATGACTAAGCATTGCCCAGTACAAGACCGTATAACTTCATTGCAGACATTCATTCGGTTCGCAGCTCTCCAGTGGGATGACGACGAGTGGGCGGAGCTCCCTCCGCACACCTCGCATGATCCTTCAACTCAGCAGCCTTTTAATGGTACTGTGCGAAAAGAACGCCTCCGAAGACCGCCAACAATGCAACGCATTGTGCTTGAACCACCGCAGGACTTTATGGCCGCAGTCGACGAACAAATCACACGTCTTTTAGCGGAGGTCACCAACATCCGGCAACATCCGGCAACACCATGAACGGCTCGCTCGATATAGACGGGCAGCGGAATCATCCGCCACATCTATCAATGGCGCAGCAACATCGCCTTCCTGCCGCCCACCAGTGTCATTTCCTGCCTCCTCTTCCCAGATTACCGTAATGCCACTGGACAACTCTGCGACTTCTTTGCTCCGGTTTATGGTCACCCAGTTCTCTAACCTGACGTCCGTGATTCCACAGCGCTTGGGCCAGTAACCAGAAATGGCAAGTTCCACCCGTGCTGGTGTGCTGCAGTGGAACTGCAGAGAAATTTCCACGAACGTGGGGGAGCTCAAGACCCGACTACAAATTCACAAGCTCCAAGTATGGGCCATGCTGCTACAGGAAACAAACGCCTTGCCATCGATTCCAGGCTTTAGTGCCTACATGTCTCCTTCAATGATAGACCGTACAAACTGCTGCTCCCCCGGGAAAGGCGGTGGTGTATGTGGACTCGCGTTTTCCGCGTGTACGTCTTGCTCTAGAAAACTGGTGCACGTCGTATCAAGAGGTAGTGGCAGTGGCTGCGAAACAAGAAGGGAACCGTTGTGGTCGTTTAATTTTACGTTAGACCAGCCGGTGGTGCTTCCGCCTGTATTAATCTTGGCTGGTTAACAAGTGTCCATCGACAGTATCCCCGGTGTCCGATTTTAGTTGGAGGCAACTTTAACGCCCCTCATCAGGATTAGGGGTACTCCACTTCAAGCCCTCGTGGCAGGCGCGTGCGGGATGCATTCACGGATGCCCAATTTGTGATGCCGAACCTTCCTGGGACAGCAACACAGCCAGTGAGTCAAACTCGCAGTGCTTCCTATGCTCCAGACTTCACGTGGTGGTCGGGTCCGGGTACTCCCTCCTGGCACATGGAGCCAGACTTCTGGCGGAGTGATCATCACCCTATCATCATCGATGTTCACACCTCATATTTCCTACCTTTACGCTACAAATATTCTGTGATTAACTGGGACAGTTTTCGCTCCTGTATGGAGAATCTCTCCTCAGATTCTTCGCAAATCCTTGTTCAGCGCATACAAACAGCGCTAGACAGTGCTACAACTACCACCTGGACTCATGTTGGTCGACCGGCACCAGACCTCGGCCTCCTTAGCTTGTGGGCGGCACGCCGTCAAGCCGAGCTGGCTACTACGCGAGACCCTACTTCATCGCAGGCACGTACGCGATTGCACTATCTTGCAGCTAAGGCACGCAAATATGAACGCGACCTCTCTCGGCGGCAGTGGCATGCGTGGTGCGAACAATTTTCTTCAAAATCTTCGAATGCCTCTCTCTGGCAAACATTCCGCACAATGGAACCCGGTCGCCGTTCGACTGACGCAACGGCAACCGCATGCTTCGCGGCAAACTCATCGCCAGATAATTTCGCCAAAGAAGCAGCGCGAAACTTTTTCACAAAATACGACGATGTACCTTCTTCATCCGCTACTTTAAATATGGCAGGCATCGCAGCGCATGTATAACAAAGGCCATCTGATGTCGACGTAGATGGAATTGCGTGTCCATTCTCTATGTCTGAGTTGCTGCCTGCAATTGAGGATGCGAAACGGAAAACAGCGCCCGGCCCGGACAATATTCAGTACGAGGTGCACAAGAACCTGAGTAGTGCTGACTCCCTCAAATACTTGACACCATAAACAAAGTATGGTTGGATGGCGTAGTGACCGAGAGCTGGAAATCCGCTGTCGTGATGCCTATCCCGAAACCAGGAAAGCCTCCGGCGGTCATTGCCAACTTGCGTCCTATCTCCTTAACTCCTACGCTGTGCAAGCTGGCGGAGAAAATGCTAGCCACACTTTTGTCATGGTGGCTATAGCAGCACGGTTTTTATCACCCAGTGCAAATCGGCTTTCGTCCATATATTGGTACAGAGGACGTGTTGGCTGTCTTAGCATCTGCAGTTTTGTCATCTAACCGCAGCCGTAATGAGCGTACTATTTAGCAACGGACGTTGAAAAAGCATATAACAACGTCAGTGATGCAGACATTCAGAACTACGTTGACATCCTTCGTCTCCCTCTTATAGTGCGTAGTTTTGTCCAATCATTTTTGGAAGGCAGGAAATTTGCAATACGCCTCAGCGTCGAAGCGGTCGGGTCTTTCGTTCCTCTCTGCAGCGTGCTGCAGGGATCAGTGTTGTCGCCGATGTTATTTAATATTGCTTTCATCGCGCTGGCTTGGCGCTTACATGACATCCGTAACATAACATTTCTTCAGTACGCTGAAGATATCACGGTGTGGAGTACTCACCAAGATCTCCGTACTCAGGAGGCTGCCCTTCAGTCTGCCTTGGATGTTACCTGTAATTACGCATCATCCATTGGACTTCAGCTATCTGTGCCTAAAAGAACATGCACGTCAGTCGCCAACCGCTGGGGACACCGTAGACTTACAGCAAATCTAATCCGTCTTTTTCTATCAAGCGCTCCCCTACAGGAGAGTCCGAGTGTAAAAATCCTTCTCTTAATGATTTCCCAATCAGGATCAGCGACTGCATGGCTTTCTCAGGCAAAAAGGCAAGCTATTCCGATTTTGGGTTTGATTAGAAGAATTGCCGCTAAAACTGGTGGTGCAGGCTCGTTCGTTGCACGGCAATTGGTGAGGGCAGTTCTGCAGCCACGTATTGTTTATCAAGCCCACTTTCAACATCTTACAAGAGCTCGATGGGATCGCCTTGAAGCCGTGAAACGAGAGATATGAGGACAATTACGGGCCTTCCACGCATCACACCGATCATAGCTTTACAAGAGAATTCTAAGCTCAATACCATTGATGAGCTGGTGCAGCAGCGCCGTGAAGCGCGCAGCCTTAAGGCCAGTCTATCGCACTCCACGCACGCACTGAGGACTTATGCAACGTCACACTCTATTCTTCAGCCACCAACGCCAGTTCTTCCCCCATGAAAGTTTGTACAGCCCAGCGGCAACAAGCCAACATATAATCGCCGGCCAACATATGCTCATTCGGCATCGTTGCTTCGCCAGAAATCTAAGGAACAAGATGCTTGCCTGCCTGAAGGATCCATTGTTGTCTACGTAGACGCAAGCACACAAGACTGCAAAGCAAAAACAGCTATCTACTGCCTGTTCAGACCTGCTCTGAATCAAACCTTTTGGTTTCAGCTTACGGAACCCTCTTCATCCTTTTGTGCTGAGCTTGTTGCAGTTCATGAAGCACTCTGCTTCGTGGCCGGCATAACTATGCTCCCTGCGGCCCGCGTCATCATCCGCACTGACGCCCTTCAAGTTGTCCGGTTGCTACGACGTGTTAGCCGCTGTCCAACGATATGTCAGGACATCAACCGGCTCGCGGCACGCATCCCGCAGCCAGTACGTATTGAGTGGGTCTCACGGGATCTGCTGACCTATCAATGCCAGGCAGATTTATCGACCCGCCTTGCGAATACAAACTCCTCACCGCCTCGGCTCCTTCATTTGGACAATATTACCCTCCTTTCATCAAGAAAGGAACTCCTCCGGCGCCGCACACGTGCTCTCATCCCTTCGTGTGCGGTAACCCTCCCGCGCGGTCTTACCCGTGCAGAGGAGGTTGCGCTTAGGAGGATCCGGATGGGGGTTGCTCTCCTACCCGCCGTCACACGGAAGTGGCCTCTATACCGAGAATAGTTTCCTCGGCCAGGGTGTCCAATATGTAAGACGAGGGCATTGAGGCCGACATTCATCACTTACTGTGGGACTGCCCAGCTCTCAAGCCTACAAGGATCCGGCACCTGATGGTAGCAGGTCTTTCACCAAGCAACCCTGATTCATACATTGCCTGGACGCAGGGACCATACCATCGTTCTCTACTAGACTTCGTCCAACCATCTGACTTTTTCCATTCATTTAATCTCTACTACATCATTCATCACACCTTCACCCATCATTGATGCCCTGGGGCAATAAATTTCGCTTTAAAAAAGTACTAATGCAGATAATTTTCTAAATGCGTAATTATTGATTTCAGACAGCAGATGTGAACAGCAAAGTTGGAAAGCACCTTCAGAAACATCTTCCTATTTATTTGTGATAAAGGAAGCCTCACGTGCATCTTTTTCCGAGCTCCAAAGAAAGCCCGCGAAATACAAAAAGAAATCACGTGACAAGCGCATCCGCGCGCCACGATTGTGCTGCTCTCAGTCCTGGCTTTAGTGAACGAAATCAGCTGCTGACATGGCGCGACGACCACATGCAGGCCGATATGTAGAGGGTGGTTGCACCGTCACGATTGCAGACTGGCTCGCGCGGGCTTCGCTACCAGCGTCGACATAGCGGCCGGCCGGAGCAACGAAGTCGTCGCGCCTAAAGCCACTAGATACGCTTTGCCAAATAGCGACAAGTACCTCCTCTCATAACGCCCTCTCCCCTGCGGCACGCGTCCTCCGCCATGTTCTTCCTAACGCCCTCCGGCGGCGCTGTTGTACGCACTGTAACGGCGGAGCTTGCAGAGTCGCGACTTTACTCGAAAGGGCAGTAAAGAATGTAGCAAATGAGCTGGGTTTGAGAAGGAGGGAAACGGACCAGTAATTCGCTCCGAATACGATCTGCATTGTTTCTTTTTCCACAGACGGCGAGGGCGGCCTAACTGCAGTCGTAGTGCGGCGGCCGTGCTCTCAATAGGGACTTAAGTTCGCGAGAGTACACACGCAGCTTTGTTGTAAGGGGCAGTAAAGAATGTGCCAACTGAGTTGGCTACTGCCAAGTGGGGAAACGTGCCAGTAATGAGCTCCGAATGTGACTTACGAGGAGTTTTGTCGGAGACGGCGGCGAAACTGCAGTCGTAGTGCGGCGGACTAGTTCGCGAGAGAACACCCACACGCGCGCAGCTTTTCATATAGCATATTATTGCAAATACTACCAACGGCCGCTCGCACGTAGTAAAATTCATAAATGCGCCTGGACAGTCGCGCCCGAGCGGTGCGAACTTTTGTATCTGGTAATGTACATGGATCTTCCCTGTCCGTTCTCGCTCGCACCTTGCTGCGTTATTTCCGCAGGCCGCAGCTCGTATGCGCAATACATCACATAGGAATTGCCGCAGCCGGAAGCATCTTTTCGTTCTGTTTTTTATTACAAGGAAACCATTATCGCTACTGCGCCTCTTATATGCTGCTGTTCCAACACAGCAGCCCCACTATGTGGTTTTGAATGGCTTGTCACAATTAACGATTACAAAAGTGTCACTCGCGCTCAGTAACAAGTTCACCTACAATCATGAAATAAAATTCGCCGTCGATAGGGGAGTCCCGTTCACGCTATTCCGACTCTGATAGGGCCTTTCGAAGCATGCATTGTGCATACATTTGTCTTACGCGTGGCTCTAATTTGCATAAACCATAGTTCGATGTAAAGCTGCAATAGAACATAACCATTGTTGCCGAAGTTAGAGGTCAAAGAAAGGCATATGGTGAAAAAATTCAAGGATTCATAACCAGTTTATTTCGAACAAACAAAAAGATGTACATTAAAATTTCGCTGACTTCAGTCAGCTGGTTTCAGTGGAAACCAGAGTGTACTAATTGCATTGCAAGTTAAGATATTTGGCTGCTGTCCTTTCCTATGGCCACCTTAAGGAGAACTTATAAGACTAATAATTCCTGCCAGTGTATTCAATTAATGATGAAAAGCTTGACGCATTGTGTGCCTTGCTTCAGCAACTGAGAAGACACATTAAATGCCAAGCAGCTGTTTTAACCGCTGCTGTTTGACCTAAAGTCCCTTCATGAGCCTTTAAAAAAAGCAAAGCTGATCTAGGGGCTTTAGTTTGACCAATGTGGCTCAATGTGGACCAATGTGGACTGCAGTGCAGAAGCAGCACATTTAATTAATTGTTAGGCAATGTTCCTACTTCCAGCAATCATTTTGAGCACACAAGGTGGGGAGCTTCATATCAATGTTCATTTTTTTTACCAAATAAAAACAACAAGAAAAGTTATTTGCCTAGAATACGGACCGAAATGGCACCTCCAATGAGACAATTGCACTGACCTTTTTGCTAGATAACATTATAATAGTAATACCTGCAACAAACAAAATTGACTGGTGATAGTGCTTTTATTCCATGTTGAATAACTGTCTCAGTACTGGGAGTTTTTTCTCAATTCGGGTGCCTCACACGGCCAGAATGGTTTCTGAAGCAACAGCTATCACGCTCTACAACAGTAAATACAGTTTATTATCGTCTTTCACTACACTGTCGTCCTCAGCACCAAAATTCACTACATTCGCACGTTGGCCAGCCACGGTGGTTCAGTGGTTATGGCTACTGGCTCCGTGATCGCAGATTTAATTTCAGCTGCAGCAACTGCATTTTTTATGGAGGCAAATGCAAGTGGTCAGTCTAATGTAGGACATCTGTGCACATCCAAGAACCTCAGATGCTAAAATGTTGTTCCCGTCTTCATATATGGCGTCCCTCATAGCTTGAGTCGCTTCGTGACGTTGAACCCCACAAATCTGAAACCCTTTCCACATTGCATGGTCTTGCTAACTTTGCAATACCACTGAAGCTTCATCCAGTTAACTTGCTGTTGCTACATCTAAGCAATGGCTTCTGCTGCTTTTCGCATCCCGATGCTTTTGCTGCCACACCTGGCAGATTGCTTTTCAGCAGAATTAAGGCGTTGCTTTTCAGCAGAATTACGGCCATCCTCTTTCCTTAGGAATAAGTACACCAGTGTGTGCAGAAAGCAATGGAGGAGCTTATTCGGAACATTGTGGCACACAGGTATGCTGGTAGGCACAACTTCAAGCACCGCCTTCTTCACAACAACAACACGGGCGTGATTATGAAGTACTTCCTTGTTGCTAAAAAAAATGCTTCCCCTGTTTTCAAGAGCCTGAAAGCAGCTTCTGTCGGTACAACGAGGGGCATATGATCAGTCAGGAATGATTTCAGTTGCATCACCCTGCTGCAGTCATTTGCTGGCTTGTTTGTTGAGATAGCATCAGCACAGGAACGGCAAGTCTTAAAATTTTTCTTCACTTTGGACACCACATAACCACACAAGTAGTCGTAGGCCCCCTCGTCATCTACAGTGAAGGACTGCAGCGTTGCTTTTGTAGGGCAAATGATGGCCGTTGGCTGGGGTTTTCTCTGTTGTCCTTAATGCCGATAAGCATTTCACCATCGACAGCAGCCATTAGTGCTTGGCCGCAGGAATTGTGCTAAGGATGCACTCCGCGGTGGACACTTGAAATCCTTTGGCTTTGGCATTGGATTACGGAGTAGAATTGTCGAAAAGAAGTTTTCGAGGGCATGTTGACTGAGACGAGAAAATAGAAAGAAGTTAAATCCGTGGTTTCTGTAAAGTTCGTCCTGAATTTCGAGTGGTGATCTTGTTGATAAAAGAACACCGGTCTGAACAGGCTTCCATGCACCCCCTTTAGTGCCGATTGAGATGCTTTGGAATATGCATATGATGCTCTCCATAAAGTTGATGCCGTCTGGTCTCCTGTGCAGTAAGGCTTCCTTTTTTGCTCTGGATGTCATCAGTCCAAACCATTTTTGCACTTGGTCGGCAAACCAAGCAGTTGTGAGGGCTGTCTCATCTAAGTGCCCCATTTCCACATAATACCGGAGTGTTGCAGCAGTATCATGATGGAAGAAGGTGTATGCTGGTGCCACTTTCATCTTGTCAAAGTGGCCTGGACTGATGCATGCTAATTTTAGTCTAGGTGCTGCTTTAAAATCTGCCCCTGATTCAAGCTCTATCAGTTCTTCTATAAGTTTGAGACATACTTCATTTGTAGGTAGTTTGTTGGCCTCAACAATTTCATCTGGAAGATATATATTCTGGCCTCCTGTGAGATGACTTCTCAAGTTCTTCAGCAGATGAGGCACATCTGCCATGAAGTACAGGCGCCGTGCAGTATCCTGCGGATGATTGACGTAACACTTTCGCTGCGTGCATTTGCCCACTGAAAGGCCAAGCACCGCCATAGTGCCTGGTTGCAGGGTCCCATGTCGCCAACAATGGAATGCACTTTTACGCCAATGTTCTCACATGCCGCTATCAAAGCTTCAATCTTCATTTTGATGGTCGGAGCATGAAAGCTATTTTCTGTAGATTCATATGCGACTGTCTGCTTCCATCGTGTTGACAGCCCTCCGAGCATCATTACAAGGCCGTGTGTTGCCACACAGTATTCAGGAAGTGTACCATTTGCAAGCGGAACTGATGGCACACCGATGATCTGGCCGGTCGATGAGTCGAAGTCTAGACCTTTGGAGATTTGGAGCTCATCAATCATCAGTACGGCATGCCTCTCTTCCTCGGAGAGAAGACCAATCTGAAAAGTAAAAATAGGAAGAATGTCTAGCAAGCCACTCACTGCACAAAGGCTTACTGAAACCCATATACACATTTTCTGCCCATGACTGAAATGAAGGACTACTTTTATATAATGATGGAAGCCAACAGTAATCGAAACCAAGGAACATAGGGGATGTTTTTTAATTTGTGGTGTTCATCAAAAGGAGGGCAGAAAGGTGATTATTTTTTAAGGATCACTGATTACAAAGCAAAATAAAAAATACAAACATGCTGCCAGTGTGATCTGAACCCACAACCTCCGAGTCCCACGACCTGTGCTCTGCCAACTGGGCTACGGCAATGGGTGCCCAATCTTCTGCTTTCGGGGGAATTTGTGTACTGTAACCTAACCTTAAGACCGTTCACCAGCACCGCCGTCACCCTTAGTGGCGGAAGTAAAGCATTCAGTATTACTGGTTTGGATACCACCATGCTTGTTTTTTTCTGGTTTGTAATCAATTATCTTTTACAAGATAAGAGAATAATCACCTTATTGATCTTCAATTGATGAACATCAGCAATTATTTAAAAAATATATCCCCCATGCTCCTTCGTTTCGGTAACTAATGGCTTCCATCATAAATGTCATAACAAGCCCCCCTTTTCCAATCCTTTACTTTCATATAAGATATACATACAACTTTGAGCTAGTGAACATTCTCTGGAAGCATATTTTTGTTTGCCAACTTTTATTTTCAGCAGGTCCATCATTTCCATGAGGATACCAGGCCTGTTTGAAGCTTTCGATCCTCCGTTGTAAAGTGCGCTGTGTGGGAAGCGGGCTGGCCATTTTCCGTACGACATCGTAGCCCCGCGATCCACAGGCCAACCTCAGTTTCAGTGCCTTCACTGCGGTATCATTGATCCATGTTGAGCCTTGCGTCGTGCTCATCTGGATGCTTCGAAGTTGGTCTAAATTGAAGTATTTGCTGATGCCTGCATGCCACAAGAAAAATAGTTGGGAATATAAGACACAGCAATACTGGAGGTGTATCTATATGGATGGATGTTCAAAGAAGGTTTGAAACAAGCATCAGATGACCTGCACTGTCAATTTTCGCCATCAGCTTCCACCACTGTGCACACCTGGCATGCCTTCACCTAGGCGAAGGCCTTCAAAGTAAATGCTTTCAGGGCGAACAACTTTAGGACAAGGGCTAAGTGAAATGCCTTCAGCGCATATGGACTTTTGGTGCCCAGCGCAACTAGTGCTACTGCGCGATATTTCGCGCTTAGCCTTGCTAACCCATCTGCTCATTTATTATTCTACACTGTACACACGTTAAATAGGCAGTGAAGCTTTGGTTCGGCACACGAGTGGAATAGATAAGAGGCTTTATGTGAACAGTTTACTTGACACAGATTTGAAATAACCAATGGCAGCTGTAAAAAATTACCACATATGAATTTACACTTCTTTTTAAGTACAAACCTGAGTGTGACAGTGAAGGTAATCCATGCAGGAGACATGCTGTGGTATTATAAGACTATAGACACCTAATATTGGTTGCGTGCTTTCTTCAAAAGATGCGTTTGATATTAGAATAGATAGAAAATAGCGTGGTATTCACCTAGGAAAATTAAAAATTAATACCCGAATTTTTACTCATGCTACTTTGGTTTCATGAACCGAACGATGGTTGTGACGTGTAGTTGACCTTTAGGTAAAGTGAAGTACGAAAAATCCTGCGATATAAAGACTTCTACATACCTTCAATTCACTACAACAATAATACCAGCTTGCTTCCGGAACTGGAATGACAACAAACAATATGTCAGCAGTTATATTGCTGTGTTTTTTTTGTGCCTTATGTGACCTAAAGTTCAACTTCCTGTCACAGCCATCCTTTGGCAAGGTAACACCGCAACAGCATCAACAAGAAATTCAGTAATAAATTATTTAGCGGTCGCACATAAATGTTATGGTGTGATCCGTGCATATGAATTGTGATGCTTCATTTGAAAGAAGAAAACATGCAAGGAAAAAAATTTATAGTCCTTTAGCAATCTCCTTCCTTTTATATGTACTAATATCACTGTCTCTATTGGAATGATATTACATTTGACAAGTTTCTAGTTTTGTCTTTCCAGTGTTCTTGCTTGCTGCTGACATCCAGCAAGCTTTTTTTTCAAGGTCTCCGTCTCCTTCCGCACACTTTCAACCTGAGGGCGAGCACCATCTGGAACAGAAATGAAAATTTATCACGTTTATGACAGTAAAATAACAATCATTAACCCTTGAAAGCCCAGCATTTCACAGGAAGAACTGAATAGTTTTCTTCAATTTACCCGATTTGAAATCTTTCACATACGTTTCGAGAATAGCTCCTCCGAAATTCATAACGCAAAAAGAGACGGCTCGTTCACTTTTTTAGTAAGATGCATGAATGAGGCAGGTTGGCCAACCACTACACACTGATATTAAAGGTGAGCAGCAAATGAATGTTAGAATACAACATTATACAGCTACAAATATATCATTCCTGTCACATCAAAAGACGGCAAAGAGGAAGCTGGACATTGCCATCAACACAGCACACCATTGGCGTGTGACCGTGCAACTAGATAGAAACAAAAAAACACCCCAGTTGAACCTTATAATCGTACAGTTGCAAATTCAGCCTATTTTTAGTTCCATATTATTGCTCCGTTATACACTGGCATTTACAATGGAAGTAGTCAGCTGACGGAACAATGTGAAGTCCTAGGTGCCAAAGGGTTATATTTCATGTACATTCAAAGATCATTATGTTAAAAGACAAACATTACTTGCAACACATTGCTGTGGAATTGATATTTTAGTGGTCTTCTGAAGGTCATTAAAATGCTATTTTCATATTGATACACACATAGCTTGACAGCATGGGCTACGTGACAACGGCTCTACATTGCGGATTTATTCTTAACTGAACAGAGACATCAACACTAACCAAATGTGCGTGACCAAATAGGCGTGGATGGCATTGTTGGGTTGCCAGGGGTATCCATTTGTCGCTTATTGCTTGGCTGCTGACTGATGCAGTTCTGCGCGCATGCACCAGTGCTAGGTCTCTATTCTCTATCATGTCAGGTTCTGCAAAAAAGAAATATATTGCAGCTATTCGGCGTTAGCAGTTGTGGTGGTAGATTAAAGCTGTTTTCTGTGAAGAATATCACTATGCAGTTAACTTACGCCGCATAGCAGGCACATCCCCTACTGATAACTGAGAAGAATGGCCGACAAAGGACAATGTACTTACTCATGGCAGGTTTCTTGTGGAATTTCAGAAGAGAACGGCTGATTGTACCTGCAAATAGTAGCAAGTTATGACTATTCTACCCACTGCCGAGTTTTCCCGTGTAAAGATATGCAGACAAAATGTAATAAGTTTGTACGTTTCATTTGTGAAGGAGACTTTTCAATTGTCAATATTGCATTTTCAGATGTACATAGCAGTACTGTCTTCCTTGGATGCTCAATTATAACACGCTGCATAGCAAGGGCATTAGTGCTGCAATTCTCAACGCCATCTGGAGCCTCCTCTGATGTGTTTCCCTCTATACAAAAAAGTGTAATCACCAAGACTGTTTCTTCATGCATGCGCAAGCTAGTGTTATAACTTTGGAAAAAGCACACAACATGTTACGGTGAAGAATAACACTGCTAGATTTAAGCACTCTGCCCTGGTCAATGGTATCTTTCTGCTGAAAACCAGTAATAACAGCTAATCATAATCTGGTGCAAGAAGGATATTCTTTGCTGTTTTCCTATGAATTCAAGTTCAGCACCCATTATTTCCAATGTGAAACCCTCAGTATAGCATGAAGTTGATACTGGCATAAAGATTGGCATACCTTCTGAGCATGACTGCAGGGAGGTTGGAAGTTCACGAGCACACACAGTTGTAGAGCCTAGCTCAGAACAGCTGGGAATGTTTTTCACTGCTACAAGGAAAGACAAAATTCGCTGCCAACTTAGGCATTCACACAAAACCATAAACTCATTAAGGAATGAAGCATTGAACGGAACGTGTTTTGGTGGGTCACTGATAATACACAGCTCTCTCACCTGGTGCATTCGGCACACCTTCAACAGATGGCCCTGACGAACAAGCAGCAGTGCAGTCTACTTTAGGTACTTTAGGTAACGCAGTGCTCAGAATAAAGAAAATGAAGAAATTCGGCAACATTCTAGGTGTCATTTTTTCAAAATGCTTAACAATGAGGTACCACGTACCCGTGGCGTGGATGGTACCACGAGGATGTGGCGGTTTGCGGGGCAGCTTTGCTGGCCGGTGAGAAAATATTGACGGGACGGCAGTGCATTTCAGTTTCTTTATACCAAGCTTCCTCAGAATTAAGGGCTCGAATTGATGTTCAGTAAAATGGAGCTGTAAAGAAGAGTAGTCGTATTACGAATATATATGAAGATGAAAAATACAAAAACACAGGTGTGCAGGTGAACACACTTAAGTCCTTTGAGTATCTAGGACAGACCGACAAGCTGATGTCTGTGGGGGGCAGGTATGGACGAAATAATTATGGTACTGCCTCACGGATTAGTTGTATGGCGAGCATATAATGAAATATTGTTAAGGGTACTGGACGCCGACACAGGCCGTTGGTTAAGCACAGCAATAGAGTTCATTTCAAGCTAACACACCAATAATTCAGACAAGCTATGCGCGAGCACAAGTAAATTCATTTAACTAGAGCACGAGTTATGTACACACCGCCAATTCTTTAACAGCATCGCGTCGCCGCCGACTTGTCAACGCTTTATCACGGCGCGGAGCGCGAATCAAGCGAGAATAAACGCATGTGTTTCAGATGCACTGATTCTCGCTCGTTTTGCCACTCAGCGCTGTCATCAGGCGCTGACAAGCCGACTGGTCGACGGTCGCGCGATGCTGTTAAAGAATTGGCAGGGCGTACTGCAGAACACTTTGCAAGAGGCTAAAAGCGCATTACTTAGCGAAAAAGTTTAGGCTACGTGATCTCAATGGACCAGTTGCAGTGCGTGCCGGATTGCGGCTGTAGGCTGCAATACGCCTCCTTACTTGCACTTACGAAGCGACAAAGTCTGACAGCAGCAGGTAATCAAACAATCGGCAGACACAGTGCGAGTTGGGAGCTTTACCAATTCGGACTCGCCAGCCAGTTTGCTACTAGAGCATCGAATCTCAACGATGGAAAGCACAAATTGAACTTACGTCACATAGCTTGCTACACTTCGTCAGCTTGAAACCTTCTCTCCAAATCCTGTGAAGCCACACTTTCTGTCGTGCAATACCGTGCTTCGCCAGCGGCACTGAAAACAACGCCAGCCCTTTTCCTGACTGGGTTGAACACCCGAAGGCGCAACAGCCCGGCATTTCGGCTGCTGCTGCGGGCACAAAAAAGCACCCGAAAAAGTAAAGTGACTTCCAGCAAACAGCAACAGATATAAAAAAGTAACATCCGCTGAATGTCTGTCGCCAGCACAACTATACGAGCAAGAAACGTAGCGTGCAAGCGCTGTCGAACTATGCAGCCGGACCACTTAGAAAGAACATGGCGGAACAGAACCAGTTCCCAACCGGAAGTGGGCGCTGTTCAGTAGTGTGCGTCGGCGGCGCCGCAAACGTTTTCGGTACTTAGCTTTTTTAGAAAAGCTCATGAAGAGACTTTATTCGCGCCTTGCCTGCCGCTGATTTCGTTCACTCAAGCTAGGATTGAGAGCAACAAAATTGTTGCGCGGAAGTGCGCTAGTCATGTGATTTTTTTATTTCGCGGGCTATCTTTGGAGCTCAGAAAAAGATGCACGTTAGGTTTCCTTCATCGCAAATAAATAGAATGAGGGTTTCTGAAAGTGCTCTCCAACTTGGCTATTCACATTTGCAGTCTAAAGTCGATATTTACGCATTTAGAAAAATTATCTGAATTGATAATTAATAATTGCAAAAAAATTGCCTATGATGCGCAAGATGATTGGTAGGTGTACGTAAGTGGTTTCCCTGGCCTACCTCAAATATCTTCTTTTTTAACCCTCGATTAAAATTAGCCTGGACACCCTGTATATAGCGAAGTGTACGCTTCGGTGAAGGAAAATTTTTATCTCACTTAACGTTTCGATCAGTTCGTCACTCTTGAAAAAGATCGGTCCTCCAATCTAAACGTCGAGTTAAACAAAAATTTTTAGACAACAAAGCATAAGCTTCGCTACGCCAGGTGTTCCAGAGGAGGTGAACACAAAGTTTTAAAAATAGGGTATTTGAGGTAACATAACCTTTCTGCGGCATAGGAAGGCCAGTGTTAGCGGACGTCAAAAACGGCCGAATAAATTTAACTAGTAAAGTGATACTATAAATTCTAATAATTAACTTTTAACTAGTACAAATTGGCACCTGGTTATTCTTAGAGATTTGTAGCCTGCCGTTAGCAATAGCCATATTGGTGTTTGGTGGCTCGAAAAAATTTGGCTATTTCGACTTGTTACGTACTTTGGAGGCGTTGCTCTGCCTGCATGTTATCTTAAAGTGCGTGTATTTTGGCCCAATGCAGCCACATTTTCTCGACCCAAATTTGCTAGGGTAATCTGATTTTCGAAATTGCAAAAACAGATGTGGCTATTACTAACGGCTGGTTGCAAGTCAAGTGCTTATTGGTAATAGTTGAACAGTTAAGCATTAGAATTTTGAGTATCACTTTACTAGTTACCATGATTCGTCTGTTTATTGATCTGCTGACACTGGTACCTATATTCCGCAAGAAGCTTTTCTCCTCATCGAGAACCCGGTTTTTAAATATTAGTGATCTACTTTCCTGAAACGCATAGTACACTCGTATTCGAGCCAAGTATAATATATTCTCGCTAGCTTCATATATACTATATAAACCTGGTGTCCCTGCTAACTTGTGCCAAGGGTTAAAAAATAAATTATTTGAGACAGCCGAGCGAAACCAGTAGCATATTGGTGACAACCATCTTGCGCACTAGATGCATTTTTTTGGTTCGCAATCAATTAATAGTTTATTAAGTTTAATTATCTAAATAAATCTTGAGTTTAGACAAAAAATGGCATTTGAAGAGTTGTCGAGCATCTTCAGAGACCCAGATTCCACCATTTACTCTAAGGAAACCCTCACGTGTGTCTTTCTTTCCCAGCTCCAAATAAAGCCCGTGAAATACAAAAATAAACCACGTGACTACCGCCTTTGAGCGCCACGCCACGATAGTGCTGCTCTCTAACGTCCAACGAAATTTCCTGCAGCCTTGACTCGATGGCCCCGCACTAGCAGCAGGCCGATTTGTTGGTGGTGGTTTCTAGTCTGCGTCAGCCAGTTGGCACACGGGACGGTGCGATGCGAGATGCCACCGCCGACATATCGGCCTGCCGCTGGTGCACCTAGCATTTGCATTTGCACTTCCACCTAGCGCACTGAGCGGCAACATGGAAAACACGAAAAAGAAAAAGAACATTAAAGAAAACCAGGAAAAGATGGTTTTGCTCTTGGGACAAGGTTTCGCTGCAAAAAATGCAAATGCGAACCGCTGAACAAGGAGACAGCAGTGCTGTTCTATCATAACAAGGTGACGTGAGAAATCATGGAAGCATATCACATCCATAATCTTAGAGAAAAGTGCATCAGCGATCACATCAAGTGACAAGGAAATTCAATATGTTGGCTTGCACGTGGCACTGGATGTTTTTCCTTTTTTGTTTTTTCTGTTTTTATATTCTGTTGTTTACGTTCACTATATATTACCACTTTTCGTTATTCAATAAACTCAGTTGCTAGTCACCGCTTGTCCTGCCTTTGTCCCGCCTTCGTTGCGCTGTTCACCCACCATAAATGCTTAATAACTTGCCCAAATCTCAGCTTTACCGTATAATACACTGCACAACAGCACCCACAGGGGGCCACGGCTGAATAAAACAAACATAGAAAAACAAGGAGGCGGAAATATTAGAGTTGAAAAGGGAACGATTTTGAAGAACGATAGAAAAGGTAAAGGAGCGTTAAGCGCGGCTCTCGGCGCACCACAATGCCGCAATTCCCTCCCCCCCTTCCCTAGACCTCCGCAAGACGCCGCCGGGTCCGTATGTGCGGCCCGTATCTAGTATCCTCAAGAACTTCCCGCAGACGCGCTCAAGTGACACTTGTTAAGCGCCGCAACGACAACCTGCGTCCATGCCATATGCGTATTTTTGTTTCATTTCTTAGTTTCGCTCTTCTGTCGAGCCTTTATATTAGATCCCCGCAGGGGGGCGTCTGCAGCTTGCAGACGTTGGTGAGTGGCGACACCACGGGTTCCCGAGCATACGCAGGGGGATGATTGTGAACAGTGCATCACAATGAGCCCGAGCACATACGCCTATCCGCGCGTGGCGTCGCCGTGTCCGAGGGAAAGGAGATCCTGGTGGTTGAGCCGATGCCGAGCGTTTGAACCTTTCCTTCAACATCCGCGGCAGGATGTTGAACTGCCTTAGACTTTTTGACTAGCCGTACCTTTCATGTCCGCCTAGGCTCAACCATTTCAAGGAATTTTATCCAAGAAAATTGAGTACCTCAAGGATGCATTTTGAGCACAACACTTTATTATAAAAATGAATTCTATCAGGAAAATAATCCCAAGGTCCGGTATGTATTCTGTCTATGTAGATGATCTCCAGAGAACTTGCACAACCTCGAATATATAAACATGCGAACGACAGATACAGCTGACAATAAATAAACTGGCAACATGGGCAGACCGAAACGACTTCTGTTTTTCTCCACAGAAATCGGTGGCCATTTTGTTCTCATTCAGACGAGGCATGCAGATAGATCCCACCTTACACCTGAACGAAATATACCTACCCGAGAAAAAGAACAAAAATTTCTAGGTATAACATTTGACAGAAAACTCACCTTCCTGCCTCACATAAATTCGATGAAAAAGAAAGCTTCTGAATCTCTGAGCATACTCAAGTGCTGTCGAGAAAAAACCGGGGAGCCGATAGGACATGTCTCTTACAAATATACCGCTCTGTAGTACGCTCTATCCTGCATTACGGATGTATAGTGTATCGATCAGCGAGATCATCGTACCTTAAACGGCTAAATCCACTACATCATTTAAGATTGCGTCTCTCCACTGGTGCATGCAGGACATCGCCCATAAACAGTGTCCGCGTAGAAACCAATGAACCATCGCTAACAGATAGAAGAGCCATGCTCTCATGCTCGTACATTCTAAAAATCCGTTCATTGCATAAGCATCTATGTTACCCTATCATTACAAAGCGCCTTTCTAGAACACTCTTCAACTACAAGCCGCAAGCTACTCGGCCAGTCCTCTTGCGATTTGAAGAGATGTGCAGGAACCTCGGCATATTAGACATTTTGCCAAACATTGCCCGAATTCGAGGTCCACTGCCACTATGGCACAATTTCTTTGTGATCAGTGATTTCACTCTTACACAGTTCCGTAAGAAACAAATTCCGCATCAACATATAGTACAAAAAATCCTCACAGTTGAGGAAAAGTACAGTACTTTCGCAGCTTTTTATACTGACGGTTCAAAAACATTGCATACTTTGGAAGCGAAGTTGTAAAGGTATTTTAGAATAAAATAGTGCACAGTGCACTTCCATCTTCACTGTGGAATCTTACGCCATATGTGTAGCCATAGAAAAATAGTAAATGGGGACCTCGCCAATAGTATTATTTACACAGACTTGCTAAGTGTGCTCACATCCCTTCATACAAGAAACGCAATAACCCCGCTGCTTGGCGACCTGATACACAACATTACAAAAGCCATAGCTTAAGGACAAAACATAAGACTGCTGGGTAGCAAGTCATGTCGGCATAAAGGGCAACCAAAGAGCAGATTTGTGCACTGCTCAAGTTTGTGACAAGCAAATTAAAAACGTAAATATGCCCTCTAGCCTTTGCACGAACTTACACCACATAAACATGCAAGGAAAAATGGCAGTCCACTTGGAACAACGAACTAAATAACAAACTACACTTAATAAAACCAGTCCAAGGTGAATGGAAGTCATGTTTGCACCAGAATCGTTTCAAGGAAGTCATTATCTGCTGTCTCCAGATAGGTCAGACACATTACAAACAACTTTCTGCTAAAGAAAGAAGACAAACTAGTTCGTACATGCGTAGATTAACTTACAGTCAATCACATTTTAATTTCATGGTCTAACTGGAAAAGCTACGGAATAAGTGTTTTTCTCCGGTTTATAACCAATGCATTCATTTTCATTCAGCACAGGTCTTGAGTAATAATGCAACTGTGAACATGTCTTGCGTTGAGGTCTTTATTTCATTGGTTGGGAGCCTCGAGATCCTTGCCCTGACAACGATGGGCGCTGAGGTTACCCGACACCCTTTAATAGTTTTAATAGTACCCATTTCTAGAGTCTTTTTCCTTCATCATTATGAGGTATTTCTAACTATTTAACCGCGCTGCAATACCGACGATTTTCAAATTTCAATAAAATTATACAGAAATTTCTCCCATAACTCGAGCTTGGCGCATGATGGCCCTATAGTTGCCTATGCGCCATAAAACTCAGCACAACACAACCCTTTCTACCAGACATCCTGGCGTCCTTCTTCCCATAAATATAGTAGGTCTTTTCAACCAGTGTCCGGCAGCGCGCTTCCGGTGAAAAAGTGGCAGCCATGGGAAAAAAAGAGAAAAAATATTGAGCGAAGCCCGAGCGCGTAATAAAAACAAGAAAAGAATTTTGGAGGAAAACCGAACGGGTGAAAGAGCAGAAAAAACTACGAACACAAAAAAGTCTTTCCAAGAAAAAAATATGAACACACACTCACAAACACAAATAAAAAGTATTGATAAAATATGACATCAAACAATAATGAAATGGTTACATTAATTAGAAGAATCTCAGTGCAGTACTTGTGGTTTCGAGACCTGCATGCACGCGCAGGTTAAATCATTGAGATTATCGTGTTCAGCCAATGTTAGTGTATGTAAACAACAAATGACAACGAATATATAGAAAAATGAAAAAAAAGGCGCGGAAGACATATTACACAATACAAAAATTATAATACACAAATTAAAAAATAATAATAATAATACATGTGTGCGGAAATCGCGAAAGGTCTGCGGCTCCCAGGGCTGTCGCGTGGTCCCAGTGGACTAGGTGATGTCGAGGTTATAGGTGTCTATTTCGGATAGAATATGGATGCTGGCTCTAGGTTAGACAAAGCAGATTACTGAGAAAATAAACGCCTAGGTTTCCAGTCATTTCGGAGCGTGGTTGAAGTTGTCAAGAACATCCGGGGTGTACTCACTTATAATGTTGTCCAAAGCCTACGACGGGTGAAATTTCCTACGTTGCCTCGTTCAAGCAGGATAGTCTCCCGGCAGTAGCGTTCATGGCATGAGAGAGCGTGCCAAACCTGCGAATGAAGTATGATTTCTTTTGTTCCCTGTAATAGTTGCTTGGGAATCCGGACTGGAGAAGAATGACATGCATGTTTTCGAAACTGGTGTGGCAGACGTAGGTGCTTGGAAACGGGCACGGAGCAAGAAAGGAATAAGCCGGGTAAGGGTGACACGTAGGCTTTGTGGTTGTTAAAGAGGAAGCGAAATGATGTCTTGGTCTGACCAATATACTCTTGCCTACATACCTCACTAAGAGTCTAGTAAATCACATTGCTTGTGTCACAGTCGAATTCTTCGCTTATGTGAACACAAAATTATCGAACTTGGATTTTGCCAGTTTGGTGTCTAAAATATGCGGACAGACTTTCAACCGGGGTTATCTGCATGGTGGTACCCATCTGGGTAGAGTTTTTTTAATATCGCATTGACAAGCAAGTCTTTCAAGTTCTTGTCCCTGCGGTACAGAACTCGGGGCGGTTCCTTGGTTATTAGTGACAACTATTACTCTGTTTATATCAAAATGACAGCTTAGTATGTTGCTTACTCTGGGAGCCGTTGAGGAGTAGATAAGGATTAAGTTTGTTTTGCTATCCTCTTTCACATTGTTCTCTGCCAGGATAGACGTTCGGTCTAGGTTGCGAGCGAGTTCAATCGCGTCATCGACTATTACCTCGGGGTATTTCTGTCGTGAAAGAGTGGCTTTGAGAGTCCCGGTATATTTGTCAAAATCCTCTGTGGTAGAACATAATCTTCGGTATCTGTGCGCCTGAGAATATGTAATGCTTGCATTGCAGTGTTTCGGGCGGCTACTCTGGAAATGAAGATATTGCTGTCTATCCTTGAGCTTTTTGTGTGGGGTAGTCGAGGGGCAGTTACCGTCTACCGATATCAGCTCGTCGAGGAAATTAATTCTTGATTTCGAGATATTGTGGGTAAACCTCATTCATGAATACATTGTATGGCGCGGTGAGTTCCATTAGGCTTGTGTCTTTAAGTTCCCATACAAAAAATATGTCTAGAAAACGCGTGTAGAAAAGTTGTTTTTTCGGCTGTTCCTCAGGAATTGAATTTCTAGTGACGCCATGAAGATTCCAGCGTAGTTAGGTGCCATTTTTGTGCCCATCGCAGTACCGCTTATCTGAAGGTAGCGCTCACCATGAACCTCAAAATTGTTGGAATTCAGGACCAGTTCAAGAAGGGCGGAAAGAGTTCCATTGTCCAAATCTACCGAGCAGTTTGAGCGTTCGAAGGCTGTTAGCGTTTCGGCTATGCGGTCTGCGTGCGGGATATTTGTATAGAGAGAGCAAACATCCATAGTCGCTAGAAGGCGTCCTGTGCTGATAGCCCCGTTGGAAATCTCCCGAAGGAAGTGGCTTGTGTCCTTCGTGTAAGAAGGGAAACTGGGAGGGATCTCCTCGATGAGAAAATTAATAAAATTAGGTATTTTCACCGTCACAGCCCTATTCCTGGACACGATTGTATGGCCAGGATGTTTATCTTTATGTATTTTAGGGAGAACACAAAGCCGAACGGGAGCTGGAATGCTCGGCAACATTGACTTTAAAATTGCCTCAGTTATTCTGATGATTATGAATTTTTATGGCACAAGGGTATCGAATCTAGCTCTCTATTTTCTCAGTAATCTTTTTTGTTCAATATACAGCCAGCATCCATGTTCTATCTGAAATAGATTCCTATACTCTCTTTCACCTAGTCCACTGGGACCACACGGCCGCCCCGCGGGCAGACGACTTTTCGCGGTTTCCGCTCACGTGTATTATTATTTTTTAATTTTTGTATTATAATTTTTTGTTTTCTGTAACGTCTGCCGCGCCTTTTTGCATTTTCATTTTGCTATATATTCGTTGTCATTTGTTTTTTACTTAAACTAACATTGGCTTAACACGATAATCTCAATGATTAAACCTGAGCATGCATGCGGGTCTCGAAACCGCAAGTACTGCACTGAGATTCTTCTATTTACTGTAACCATTTCATAATTGTTTGATGCCACATTTTATCAATACTTTTTTATTTGTGTTTGTGAGTGTGTGTTCATATATTTATTTTTTAAAGTTTTTTTGTTAAATTTTCTGCGCTTCCTCTCTTTCGGTTTTTCTCCCAAATTCCTTCCTGCCTTCTCATTAGGCGCTAGGTCATAGCTCAATATTTTTCACTCGTTCCCCGTCGGCCGCGACTATTTCACGGAAAGCGCACTGCCGGACACGGGTGGAAACAGTCTAGTATATTTATGGGAAGAAAGGCGCCAGTATGTCTGGTAGAAAAGCCCGACAGAAGAACCTAACGAAGAAACAAAGCAAAGATACGCATTCAACACGGTCGCAGGTTGCCGTTGCAGCGCTTAGCAAGTATCTCTCGAGCGCGTCCACCCGGTGCCGTTTTGCGGTGGTGGGGAGGGAGGTGCCGCCTTCCGGTGCACTCCGAAACCAGCTTAATGCTCCTTTCCCTTTTCTATTGCTCTTCCAATTCGTTCTCTTTAATGCTTCATTACTATTTCTACCTCCCCGTTTTTCTGCGCATTTTTCTGTCTTTTTATTCAGCCACGGACACTGTGAGAGCTGCTGTGGCGGTCCATTATACGGTCTCTTGCCCTCATTTTCAAGTTTTCTTTGAGAGCGGAGATTATACTTCCTCGCTCGTTGTGTGTTTTTACATTAACAAAACTGCTACATTCTAAAGCCTGCCCTGACAATGGAAATACCATTCCCGTAATTGTTGGCAAAATAAACCTTCAAAATGAACAGTCGCGTTTGTCGTAATGCTGTACTTACACTAGAAAACTGGCGCATTGGACCTCCTACTGAATAGAAGATACACACACACACATATATAGTGTTACAAGTGGACGAATCATGAACGAAGAAGTGGCGGTGCGCGGAACTGCGACGACGTTGACAGTTGGTAGCTGGGCGCTCTGTTCTGAGCTGAGTGCTGGCCTTCTCAGAGCAGCCGCCATATAGACTTACCGCCGTAACATCCCCGTAACACCGCTCACTCTGCCCTTATCGACTGCTCCAGCGGCCTTCTACGATTGGACCTGCTTCTCAGCTCAGCCGACACACCCTCAAGCTCCACGCCCCGCCTTCGCTCCACCGAGTACGCTCGCCTGCCCCCCGACCCTGCCGTTTATCTGCCTATGTCCCCATTTCCTGCGGTTCCTGATGGGGATTATCTTGCCTGTCCACTCGCCGATGTCGTTCTCTCCCGCAATGTTGTTCTTCCGCACCTCATCGTGACCGTCACCAAGAATAGCACCTCCCTTCCTGTCCTCAACTTCAGCTTGTCACCACAAGTTCTTCCTGCAGGCATATCGCTTGCTACTTTGTCTTCTCTCACCGACTGTACCGTCACTGCTCTCTCACCTGGACCGCCTTCTACTGTCTCTCAAGCGGCCGACATCCCGGCCAACGTTCCGCAATCCATTTCTGCGATGATTGCTTCTGACCTGAGCCCCGAGCATGCACAGGATCTTCACAACCTTTTGGTGTCCTACTCCGACATTTTTGACTTCGCTTCTGCTCCTCTGGGTCAAACGTCGGTAGTGACTCACCGCATTGACACCGGCGATGCCAGACCTATACACCGGAGGCCTTATCGTGTGTCGCTACCAGAGCGCCAGATCATCCAGCGGGAGGTGGACAAGATGTTGGCCAACGATATCATCGAGCCTTCAAACAGCCCTTGGGCATCTCCTGTCGTGCTCGTGAAAAAGAAAGACCAAACTTGGCGGTTTTGCGTCGACTATCGTCATCTCAACAAGGTCACGAAGAAAGACGTCTATCCCCTTCCGCGCATAGATGATGCCCTGGACTGTTTACATGGCGCCCGCTACTTTTCTTCCATCGACCTTCGTAGCGGGTATTGGCAAATCTCTGTTGACGCAAGAGACCGCGAGAAAACAGCTTTCGTCACCCCTGATGGCCTTTACCATTTTAAGGTCATGCCCTTCGGCCTTTGTAACGCCCCTGCCACATTTGAACGGATGATGGACTCGTTACTCCGGGGCTTCAAGTGGACGACCTGCCTTTGTTACTTAGATGATGTAATTGTTTTCTCGCCCTCTTTTGAAACCCACCTGCTTCGCCTTTCGTCCATCTTGGCACTTTTCCGCCGCGCCGGTCTTCAACTCAACTAAAAAAAATGTACTTTCGGCCGCCGCGAACTCAAAGTCCTCGGCCATTTGGTGAATGCGAGTGGCATACAACCTGACCCTGATAAAGTTCGTGCCGTCAGTGCTTTTCCCTGTCCCCGCTCGCCCAGTGATGTCCGCAGCTTCATCGGTCTCTGTTCCTACTTTCGCCGGTTCGTCCCGAACTTCGCAGCCGTCGCTCGCCCTCTCACCAATCTGTTGCAGAAAGGCGTTCCTTTTTCCTGGGGCCCAGAGCAGGCTACTGCATTCTCCAGCCTTATCGCCGTCCTCACCAACCCTCCTGTATTGGCCCATTTCAACCCGTCTGCCCCGACTGAACTTCGCACCGATGCCAGTGGTCACGGAATTGGCGCCATCCTTGCTCAGCGACAACGCGGCCAGCACTGCGTGATTGCGTACGCCAGCCGTCTTCTTTCTTCCGCCGAGAAGAATTACTCCATCACAGAACGCGAGTGCCTGGCTCTTGTTTGGGCAATTGGAAAATTCCGCACATACTTGTTCGGCCGCCCATTCACTGTTATAACCGACCACCACGCCCTGTGTTGGCTCTAATCTCTCAAGGACCCTACTGGCCGTCTTGGCCGGTGGGCATTGCGATTGCAAGAATACACCTTTTCCGTGGTTCACAAGTCCGGTCGCCTCCATCAAGATGCAGACTGCCTGTCCCGCTATCCCGTCGATCCTCCTTCTACAGACTGTGAGTCGGATGCCTGTGTCCTCTCCATCTCCGACCTCTCCCACATTGCCGACGAACAGCGCTTGGACCCCACCCTCACCTCTCTCATCGACCGCCTCAGCACCGACCGCCGCGACACTTCTCTGGCCCGGTTTTTGCTGGATGGGAACACGCTGTACCGCCGCAACATGCGACCTGATGGCACTGAGCACTTGCTCGTTGTTCCCCGCCACCTACGGTCCACTATCCTCGAACAACTGCATGACGCACCTACGGCTGGTCATCTTGGTGTCTCCCGTACGTACGACCGCGTGCGCCGGCGTTTCTTCTGGCCTGGTCTGTACCGCTCCGTCCAACGCTACGTCGCCGCTTGCGACGTCTGTCAGCGCCGAAAGAAGCCCGCTGTCCTGCCGTCTGGACACCTGCAGCCGATCCCCATCCCGACCGACCCATTTTCTCGTGTTGGGCTAGATTTACTTGGGCCCTTCCCGGAGTCCTCCACGGGGAACAAGTGGATTGCCGTCGCCACCGATTATGCCACGCGGTACGTGATCACTCGTGCCATTCCAACCAGCTGCGCCACTGACGTCGCTGACTTCCTTCTGCACGACGTCATATAACACCATGGCGCTCCCCGTCAACTCCTTACCGACCGTGGCCGCTGCTTCCTTTCCCGAGTTGTTGACGAAATCCTTCGTTCGTGCTCCGTTCGTCACAAGTTCACCACTGCTTATCATCCTCAGACGAACGGCCTTACGGAGCGTCTCAACCGCACGCTGACAGACATGCTCGCCATGTACGTATCCGACGACCACCGGGACTGGGACATAAGCTTGCCTTTTGTCACCTTCGCCTACAACTCTTCGCGCCATGATACCGCTGGTTCCTCGCCCTTCTATCTTCTCTTTGGACGAGACCCCTTACTGCCCTTCGACACTCTGCTGCCCACAGCTGGCCCTGTCACTACATATGCGCGTGACGCTATCGCCCGAGTAGACGCCGCCCGCCAGGTTGCTCGACACAAACTCTCCGCCTCCCAAGAGGCTCAAAAACACCGCTACGATGGCCTGCACCGTGATGTGCGATACCCTGCCGGATCTCTCGTCCTGCTGTGGCTCCCATCCCGTCGTGTGGGGTTATGTGAAAAACTTCTGCCGCGCTACACAGGTCCTTATCGTGTATTACGGGCAGTGACCTACGTAACGTATGAAATCACGCCGCTGCACTCAAAGTCGACGTCCGCTCCACTGAAGTCCGAGGTCGTTCATGTAGCTCGCCTCAAGCCCTATCACCCACCATCGACATCGCACGCCTAACACGCACCGGACGTTGCCTTCAGCCGAGGGGGATAGTGTTACAAGTGGACGAATCATGAACGAAGTGGCGGTGCGCGGAACGACGACGACGTTGACAGTTGGTAGCTGGGCGCTCGGTTCTGAGCTGAGTGCTGGCCTTCTCAGAACAGCCGCCATATAGACTTACCGCCGTAACATCCCCGTAACAATATATATATATATATATATATATATATATATATATATATATATATATATATATATATATATATATATATATATATATATATATATATATATATATTTTGTGAAGGGAGCCAACAGTCACCGAAACTAGGGGAATGTATATTTTTTTTAATGTGTATTGCTTATCAGTGGGCAAGGCAGCACCCGTGGGATGCAGTCGCAGCTAAACCCGTTCGTCTTTTTATGCAGGTCCTTGCTTCGTGCATCGACCCTGTCTCTGTTCAGCTCGGCGGCGGCGAATGTGCTGCTTCTTGGAATGAACGATACCAGCATGTGCAAGTGACAGTGCTTTTCCCCGCCAACACCGGAATTTTCAACGACACCGACGGCCGCTGTGCTGAAATTTTTGGACGTCCGCAGTGGCTATCCCGACACCGACGGCCGCTGTGCTGAACTTTTTCGACGTCCGCAGTGGCTATCCCAAGGAACATCGGCATCATCGAATCTTTCGGAAACCGCCCCTAAGGTTTTCTTCACCAGTGGGCAAGGCAGCACCCGTGGGATGCAGTCGTAGCTAAACCCGTTCGTCTTTTTTATGCAGGTCCTTGCTTCGTGCATCGACCCCGTCTCTCTTGAGCTCGGCGGCGGCGAATGTGCTGCTTCTTGGAATGAACGATACCAGCATGTGCCAGTGACAGTGCTTTTCCCCGCCAACACCGGAATTTTCAACGACACTGACGGCCGCTGTGCTGAACTTTTTCGACGTCCGCAGTGGCTATCCCAAAGAACATCGGCATCATCGAATCTTTCGGGAACCGCCCCTGAGGTTTTCTTCACCAGTGGGCAAGGCAGCACCCGTGGGATGCAGTCGCAGCTAAACCCGTTCGTCTTTTTTATGCAGGTTAGTAGATATCGCTACTCCTATGAATTTAAAAGCGATTCTCTTTGTTTGGTCGTGCTGCCTTGCCCAGGCGTCTTGCTTGAAACATTTGCAGAGTGTTTTGATTCATTTTGTTTACTTGCACTTTTGCTTAGCGGTGACGTTGAGCTTAATCCAGGCCCAGAGGTAGCAAAGAAACTCGATGAAATTATCGAGAATCAAAAGGTCTCTTCATGCCAACTTCAGTCTTTAGGCGCAAAACTTGACTTGCATATATCAGAAACAAATCAGAGACTTGCTTCAATTGAAAGCAAACTGGAAGTACTATCGCAAACAGCCCAAAGGGTGGAAGCATGCGAGCACTCGTTGGCAGGATTGAACAGAGAAATAGTTTCGCTAAGAACAAAGGTGGACTACCTTGAAAACTACTCTCGTCGTAACAACCTGCTCATCTATGGCATTGAAGAGTCAGAAACTGAAACAGTAGATGACCTTACGAAGCATGTTCTGACGGAAATATTTGAAAGCAAACTTGAAGTCAAAGCAGGGAGTTTGGAGAGGGTGCACCGCTTGGGGAAAAAAGCTGAAGATAAAAAGCGTCCCGTGATTATGAGGTTTTTTAATTTCGCTGAAAAGGAAGAGGTTCTCCGGAATGCTTCAAAATTGAAAGGTTCCTAAACGTCCATCTCGGAGGACTTTTCACTTAGGCTACGGAAAACGAGAAAGCTACTTTGGGCTACTGTTAAGGATGTTAAGAAGCCTGAGGATAAAGTGTACCTCAAATATAACAAATTAGTTGTCAATAAAGAAGTTTACGCGTGGGACGAAAAGAAGAACCAAAGGTATAAAGTAAGTGGTGCAGTTTCAGGTGATATCGGTCAAAACGCCCCGAGTAATGACGCAACTTCCTCTGATTCAGTGAAAAATGCCGGGTGTCCGCGAAGGAAATGTGCTCCCGCTTCTTCTACTTGACAGGCTACAAGTTCAATTCGGTCTTCCTTCAACGCCCTTATTAATGATCATCAAATAAACAGATACCGTCATCTGCAGAAAATATCGTTAGCAATTCTTTTGGCAGTCGGACGAAACCACCACCTGAGATTCGCCAAATACGTGTGATATCTTTGAATGCCAGAAGCATTGTTAATAAAACAGACAGCCTTGAGGTAGTGCTCTTCTCTTATGATCCCCATGTACTGGTGATAAGCAAGACATGTTTACACAGTGGTATTTTTGATGAAGAAATTGTGCCACCGGGCTACGTCATCTACAGACGTGATCGCGGTTCACGTGGTGGTGGGGTTGCTGTGATTGCTAGGTGTGAAGTGAACGTAACGCTCCTTGACCAAATTGATCAGCATGAATGCTTGTTTTTGCGCCTAGTAACGCACGGCTTCACCTTTTACCTTTGCGCTGTGTATCGTCCACCTGATGCAACGAATTCTTTTATGTCTAGTCTTTTCGATCATTTAATACATTACCAGAATCGGAATCTTATCCCTACCGGTGACTTCAATCTTCCTGCCATCGACTGGGACAAACCATCGTATGGCCTATGTGCCTCAAGTGATATTGTTTTAGATCTGGTGTTTTCTTTAAACCTTAAGCAAGCTTTTCGTGAATACACCAGACAGTCATCTGTACTAGACCTATTCTTTGTTAGCCAAACCTTTTTTGATGGAGTGCTTGACGTTGAGCCGGGAATATCAGATCATTGTCTTTTATACTTTTGTTGTGTTTCGCCTGGTGCTTCGGGGGTGCGTCAGGCTAAAATGATAAAGGACTTCGTTCGTGCTAATGATAATGCAGTCATCGACAGCTTACAGTCGCTGTTAAGCAGCTCCTCCGGGAATGACGTTCATAGTTTGTGGCATCACTTTAAGAATGCAGTGCAGTACTGTACCGAACATTTTTTTAAAGGACTTCGTTCGTGCTAATGATAATGCAGTCATCGACGGCTTACAGTCGCTGTTAAGCAGCTCCTCCGGGAATGACGTTCATAGTTTGTGGCATCACTTTAAGAATGCAGTGCAGTACTGTACCGAACATTTTTTTCAACTTAGAAAAGTTCATATCAACCGTCGCAATCCTTGGATAAGTCGAGAACTTCTTCAACTGAAACGCAAAGTGAAGCGATTTAGGAAGAAAAATATATCTTCATTGCAACACTTCCAACTACTCAAACAGAAACTTGCCTTAAAGTTAAAATCAGCAGTTTCATTATTTTGAAATGACGCTCCCCGAATTCATCAGAAGCAATCCCCAAAAGTTTTGGAAATTTTTAGGTCTTAAGAATGAGCAGTTGAGTAAGGTTCGAATTAATGACGACATTGTGACCGACTGCACAGTGATTGCAGAAGGTTTTTACTCTTACTTTCAAAGCGTATTTCTGACGGAGAGGGCAACCACAGCTAGAATTCGAGGTGATTACTTGATGATAAGAAATGTTCTGGTCCTGATGGGCTTGCAAATGCTTTTCTTAAACGTTTTGCAACGCAATTATCCGAGTTATTAACACAGATATTTCAAGTCTCTTTAACTTCTGGTGATGTGCCGGAGGACTGGAAAATGGCCCGCGTTGTACCAATCCATAAAAAAGGAGATAAGCTAAGTATTTCTAACTACAGACCGATTTCTAACAGAGACAGACACATTGTCTCTGGGCACCTTAATTCGTTTGTAGCTGAAAATAACATTTTATGCCCTTTGCAACACGGCTTCAGAAAGGGTATGTCCACCGTGACGCAGTTGATTTCTACTGTTAATGAATTCCAAGTTGTTCTTGATAAATCCGGGAAGGTTGATGTTCTTTTTTTAGACTTCCGCATAGCTTTTGACACTGTTTCTCATGGCAAACTCGTTTCTAAATTAGATAGTATTGGCGTCCCTACTTATCTTGTCAACTGGATTCATGCTTATCTTAAACATAGGAAACAACACGTAGACGTTAATGGCTGCAGATCTAACGATCTTCCAATTACTTCAGGCGTACCTCAAGGCAGAGTCTTAGGGCCACTGCTTTTCCTAATCTATATAAATGATCTGTCTGCTTCCATCCCCGGAAATGTCTCTTTAAAGATTTTTGCAGATGATTGCATACTTTTTAAGACCATAAATAACCAGAAAGATCACTACTTCTTGCAAAATGCGTTTCTAGCTGTTCATCAGTGGTGTGTAAAATGGGATATGCAACTAAACCTTGATAAAACTATTCTCTTACGCATTTCGTGCAAGAAGCATCTTAGTCCTTTCTCTTACACCCTGCAAAATCATGTAATCCACGAGGTTACACAATATAAATATTTAGGGGTGACGTTAACTCATGACTTAACATGGACTTCACACATTGCAGACATTTGCTCATCGTTCTTTTCTAAGCTTTGTTACTTAAGGCGGAAGCTTAAAGATGCCCCAAGTAAAGTTAAACTCATTGCATACTCAACATTCATTAGGTCCAAATTAGAGTACGCTTCGGTATTATGGGATCCATTCATAAAGAAAGACATATACAAGATAGAGATGGTGCAAAGGAAAGCGGTTAGGTTTATTTATAACAAATACAGGAGGTTAGACTCACCTACAACACTAATGAAAACCAACCATATTCTATTACTTGAAGTACGCAGAAAAATTTCCCGTCTGTTGTTTATGCATAACCTTTTGACGCAAAAAACTAAACATACCCCGCCCTGAAATTCGCAAACAATTGTCGCGCCGCACACACCATTCACGAATTCATTTGCTAGAACCTATATATATATATATATATATATATATATATATATATATATATATATATATATATATATATATATATATATATATATATATATATATATATATATATATATATATAGCAAGCACGGAACTTCGCAGCGGTCGTCAGCTCGCCGGCTCTTCAACCATGACCAGCGAAGGGGCCGCTCCGTCGGCGTCCGCCAACCCGGCGTTCATCATTGCCCATCCGAAAGATCCTGGGACCTTCAACGGAACGGACGGCGTCGACGTGGAGGACTGGCTCGCAATGTACGAGCGCGTGAGCACACACAACAGGTGGGACCCGACCCTAAAGTTGGCCAACGTCATCTTCTACCTGAAGGGCACTGCCAGGGTATGGTTCGAGACCCACGAGGATGAACTCACCAGCTGGGATCTCTGCAAGCGCAAGCTTTGTGACCTGTTTGGTAAGCCATTCGGGCGTCAGCTCGCTGCGAAGAAGGAGCTCGCATGCCGTGCACAAACGTCCACAGAGTCCTATGTATCATACATTCAGGACATATTAGCTCTCTGCATGAAAGTCGACGCCACTATGTCAGAGTGCGACAAAGTAGGTCACGTGCTCAAAGGCATCGCAGATGACGCCTTTAACCTTCTTGTATACAAGGACTGCGGAACGGTTGACGCAATCATCAAGGAATGCCGCCGGTTCGAAAGAGCGAAGAGCCGCCGAATTTCTCCGCAGTTCACGCGGTTGCCGAATACGACTGCGACGTCGTCCTGTGTAGACTCGACTCCACCGAGCCGTCTGCCGACATCTGAGAGCCTGACACGACTTGTGCGCCAAGAAGTAGAGGCAATGTCCCCCGTTGCGTTTCATCCACCCGCAACAGACAGTACTCCAGCAGTATCCCTTATACAGGCTGTCGTTCGCAAAGAATTTGCCAATCTTGGGATTCAACCTGTTTGCTCAGTTAGTGCCCCATATGCTCGCCGCATGTCCCCGGAGCTCGGTTCTGAACGTGCATACTACCCTCGACGCAGCCGCAATCCAGATGAATGGAAAACACCTGATGACAGGCCCATCTGCTTTAACTGCTCCCGAGTTGGCCACATATCTCGACACTGCCGAAGCCGTCCGTCCTCGACCTACAGCCGCTACCCGCCGGGTTCTGCATATTCCCGCCGCTCTCCCTCGCCCTCGGAAACGACCTCTGCTGGCCACAACGCTCAGACCCCGCTTACCAACCGTTCGTCTTCACCTCAGCGCCGTCGATCTCCATCGCCCCGACCTCGCCGCCCTTCGTCGCCGGCCCCATATGCCCGCTCCCTGTCGGAAAACTGATGGCTGCAGCGTCTGGGGGTGATGCTGCTCTGACGACCCGACCAGAAAACCCTCCTTTAACTCTTCATGCTCATCGGAACATCCTTAACGTCGACGTGGACGGGGTCCCTGTTACCGCTCTGATCGACACTGGAGCGCACGTCTCAGTCATGAATGCTCGTCTTCGCCGTCGCCTAAGGAAAGTGCTCACTCCTGCCCCCTCAACTGTGGTCCGTGTTGCAGATGGCGGTATGTCTATTGTCGTCGGAATGTGTACTGCTCGTGTTTCAATAGCCGGCCGCCATACTTCTGTGCTCTTCACTGTCCTCGAACACTGCCCTCATGACATCATTCTCGGCCTTGACTTTCTCACCGACCATTCCGCCCTTATAGATTGCGCCACAAGCATCGTTCAACTCGCTCTACCTGTTCCTTCAGAGCCACCGGATCCAATTGTTCACCGACTGTGCACCGCCGACTTTGTCCGCCTGGACCCCGATGCCGCCACTTATGTCCGTTCCTCCTCGGTCCCGCCAGTTCCCGATGGTGACTACATCATTACTCCGGTTCCTGATGTGCCCTTTACACGCAGTGTTGCCCTTGCGCATACAGTTGTCACCATGTCGGCAAATCAAGAGTCCCTTCCGGTTCTCAACTTTGCCTCTTACGTTCAGCCGCTCCCACAAGGTATGTCGCTCTCCACGCTGTGCCCTGCTGCCGAATGCGTCGTATCGGCGGTGAGAAGCGTCCCACCCTCGTCGAACTGCCGCGACTCTGACGTCCCACCACCTGATGAATATGCAAAAATGATTGCTGCTGACCTCTTACCAGGGCAAGCTCACGACCTTCGGTATCTTCTGTCGTCTTTTCGCGACATCTTTGACTTCGATGACCGCCCTTTGGCTCGAACATCTGTGGTCACGCATCGCATCAACACCGGTGACGCAGCTCCTATTCACAGACGACCCTACAGAGTGTCCAGTACAGAACGCACCATCATACAGCAAGAGGTGGACAAGATGCTCAGTAAAGACATCATAGAGCCCTCGTCGAGCCCTTGGGCCTCACCAGTTGTGCTGGTTAAAAAGAAGGACGGCAGCTGGCGCTTTTGCGTTGATTACCGGCACCTAAACAACACAACAAAAAAGACGTCTATCCACTCCCAAGAATAGAGGATGCTTTGGACTGCCTTCACGGAGCCAAATTTTTCTCAATTGACCTTCGGTCCGGGTATTGGCAAATCTCTGTTGATGACAATGACCGCGAAAAGACGGCATTCGTCACACCGGACGGCTTATATCAGTTTAAAGTTATGCCATTCGGTCTCTGTAATGCGCCAGCTACCTTCGAAAGAATGATGGACTCCTTGCTTCGCGGCTTTAAATGGTCCACATGTCTATGTTACCTCGACGATGTTGTGGTTTTTTCGCCCACGTTTACCACGCACCTCGAAAGACTAGCGAGCATTCTTTCTGTCTTCCGTCGAGCCGGGCTACAGCTCAATTCGTCGAAATGTCAATTCGGTCGCCGCCAACTCACCATTCTCGGACATCTAGTCGACGCTTCTGGTGTCCGCCCGGATCCTGTTAAAGTTAAAGCCGTCAAGGACTTCCCTATTCCCCAGTCGTCTACGGATGTGCGCAGCTTCGTCGGCCTCTGCTCGTACTTCCGCCGTTTCATCAAAAATTTTGCCGGCACCGCTCGCCCCCTGACCGACCTTCTAAAGAAAGACACCCCTTTTACCTGGGGCCCTGCCCAAGAGGAGGCCTTTTCTTCGCTAGTCGACTTACTCACCTCCCCACCTATTCTGGCCCATTTTGATCCGTCGGCTCCGACTGAAGTTCGCACAGACGCCTGCGGTTATGGGATTGGCGCCGTGCTAGCCCAACGTCACCAAGGGCAAGAACGCGTTATTGCATATGCCAGCCGCCTCCTTTCTACAGCTGAGCGAAATTACTCAATTACAGAGCGCGAGTGTCTAGCTCTTGTTTGGGCCGTAGCTAAGTTCCGACCGTACCTGTTTGGCCGTCCATTCTCCGTAGTGACCGATCACCACGCCCTTTGTTGGCTGTCTTCACTGAAAGACCCCACAGGCCGGCTCGGACGTTGGACGTTGCGCCTCCAAGAGTATTCTTACACTGTTCATTACAAGTCAGGGCGTCTCCATCAAGACGCCGACTGCCTGTCTCGGCACCCTGTAGAGCCGCCTGATCCTGGCGACAACGACCTCGGCCCGTGCCTCTTCGCTATCTCTGATCTGGTTAACATCGCGGACGAGCAGCGACAAGACTCTTCCTTGCGTATTCTCATTGATCGCCTCAACTGTGCCAGCCGAGATCCTTCATTGCAACTGTTCGTCATTCAGGATGGCGTCCTATACCGCCGCAACCTTCGTCCTGACGGACCTCCGCTCCTGCTAGTCGTTCCCCAGCGTCTCCGTTCATCTGTCCTAGCGGAACTACACGACCTACCGACCGCAGGCCACCTCGGCGTCTCCCGCACATACGATCGGGTCCGACGCCGCTTCTTTTGGCCTGGTCTGTACCGCTCTGTTCGGCGTTACGTTGCCTCCTCCGACCTCTGTCAACGCAGGAAGAGACCATCAACGTTGCCTGCTGGCCTTCTACAGCCTATTGACGTACCTCTCGCACCATTCTACCGTGTTGGACTCGACCTTCTCGGACCTTTCCCGACGTCCTGCTCCGGCAACCGTTGGATTGCTGTCGCGACCGACTATGCGACCCGGTACGCTATCACGCGTGCGTTACCAACAAGTTGCGCAACCGATGTCGCCGACTTCCTATTGCAGAACGTAATCCTTCACCACGGCGCTCCACACCAATTGCTGACGGACCGCGGCCGCTACTTTTTGTCCCGAGTAGTTGACGATATCCTCCGGTCCTGTGGCACGCAGCATAAGCTCACTACAGCTTACCATCCCCAGACGAACGGGCTTACCGAGCGCCTCAACAGGACTCTGACCGATATGCTATCCATGTATGTCTCGCCCGACCACCGCGATTGGGACGTTGCCTTGCCTTATGTAACATTTGCTTATAATTCGTCGCGGCATGATACCACCGGCTATTCTCCTTTCTACCTTCTGTTTGGTCGGCATCCTGCGCTGCCATTGGATACATTACTACCGAGTTCTACTGCCTCGACCACAGAGTATGCACGTGACGCCATCTCCCGAGCAACTATGGCCCGTGAAATCGCCCGAGACCGGCTCACCGCATCTCAGACCTACCAGAAGTCAGTTTACGACCGCCGGCATCGCCCAGTACACTATCCGCCGGGCTCACTCGTCCTCCTTTGGTCTCCTTCTCGCCATGTCGGTCTCTCTGAGAAACTTCTACGTCAGTACAGTGGCCCTTATCGAGTTCTCCGTCAGGTGACCGACGTGACCTACGAGATTACACCTCTTCATGCTCCGACGTCGTCCACTAGCCCTTTGACTGGCGTCGTTCATGTAGTCCGTCTCAAACCGTACCACACGCCTGCTACATCATCCACTTAGCACCGGGACGGTGCTTTTGCCGCCGGGAGTTATGCTACAGTTGTGCTTGTGCTTGGAACGCTCGTGCTTGGTGCGCTCGCGCTTGGAACGCGAAGAGGACGAAGTGCGGTTCTGCTGCTGGGCTTCGCGTGCCCGGTTGTTCGGCTGCGTGGCTGTAAGCTGTTTCCCTGTAAATATATTTTGTGTATTTTGTGTATATATATATATATATATATATATATATATATATATATATATATATATATATATATATATATATATATATATATATATATATATATATATATATATGAGATGCAACCCCGACATGAAGCTCCGATAAGGTGATCTAGTACCAGCGACGGCCGATCATTTCGAAGGCGACAATACGGTTGTGAACGAAGCGATGGACCGCTGAGACCAGCTTGGTGTTTGACGTGGTGTCAAGTACACCTCCGACAGACTACACGACGCACATACCGGCCACTTCAGACTTCCCAAACGTTTGTGATTACGAGGAACCACGCGTTTTCTTACTGCATTTCGCGAGTGGATATTATGCGGATTGTGTGAGAACTTCGCCATGCGACACTGAACAAGTGCACATGTCTCGCCTAGGTCTTTCGTGTTAATGCTTTGTGTTTTCTATATCGTCGTATTTCTGTGTCTCACAACAGTCAGTGCGGCCCTGCCCTTCAGTTCATATTGGAACGTCGGACACACACCACACACGCACATGTATAGACAGAAGTTAACGCTTCGCTGGAGGAAAAAAATTCATTTCACTCCACGTATCGATCACAGGAGTGATGTCTTTGAAAAACATCGCTCTGGTGATCGAGACGTGGACGTGGGAGCAGTATATATATATATATATATATATATATATATATATATATATATATATATATATATATATATATATATATATAAAAGGAAAAATGAGGCGCCAGTTTGACAAACTTATTAAGCGAACCAACAGTCACCGAAACCAAGGCAGATAGGGAATGTTAATTGTTTTTTTTAATGTGCTGTGCTTATAAGCGGGATATTAATATCTAGATTAATCCACCGTTTAAAGAAAATTACTTATAAAGCAGCAGAAAAAACAGCCATGCCGCCGGTGGGATCCGCACTTACGACCTCGGAATATCGCGTCCGGTGCTCTACCAACTGAGCTACGGTGACCGCTGTCCAATCTGCTGCTCTCGTGGGTACTGGGTGTAAGCGAACTTTGAGAGTGGTCACCAGCGCCACCCTCGCCCATAGCGGCGGACGTAGCACGTCCTGTAATACTGTGAGTGTGACGAAGAACGTCATATAACGGCGAAGGCGGAAACTGTGCAAGAGCTCTCTAATGCTACCTATGTCATCAAGACTGCCAGAACCGATACCGGTGAGGCGGTATATAAGGGAACGACAATACGCATCGAGACGCTGATGTGATGGAACGGCGTCGAAATCTACACAAGTTATAAATATCGGCGATGGCGGGAGAGCGCCAATGTGCACAACAGCTAACGACGATGCAACGTCGTGGTGACAGGAAAGAGATGGCGCAGAAGAGCAGGAACACGAAGGCTCCAGAAATGCGCAGCGAGAAAGGCCATCGGCGTCTTGGTACGTGCGAGGCAATTTCTACATGACGCCGAAAGTGTGTTCTTGGAGAAGAAGAAGACAATGGCCAAAGCATCTAGTAAAAATTTTTTCAGGCCAGAGAATTAGAATAAAGCATGGTGATCTCTGACGAGCATGAAGTGGCGGCCGTAAAGGTAAGAGTGGAATTTATGAACTTCCCAATTGAATGGAAGACATTCTTGCTGACTAATGTTGTAGGTATGTTCGAAAGGTGTCGGACTGCGGCTGGCGAACATAATTGGTTTCTCACGAGAAGCACTATCACGCTGCAGAACAACAGCGCCAAGGCCATGGCCACTAGCATCAGTCTGTTGAATGGCGGGAGCAGCATCGGGGAAGTGGCCAATGAAAGGGTCTGAGAGGAGAGCTTGCTTGAGAGTATTATAAGCACCTTCATATCGCTTAGACTAAATAAAAGCACTGCAAGCGGTGAGAAGCTGGTGCAGTGGCGCGGATTATTAACGAAATTTCTGATAAAGTGACACAATACAGAATCACAAACCAAGAAAATTGCGCAGTTCTTTAGGCCGCTGAGAACTAGGAAAGGTCAAGACAGCGGAAAGCTGGTCAAGGTAGCGAGCGTTGAGTGCTGTCTCGGCTGTCGAGGTGGTACAGAATTTTGATTTCCTTCGTGGCGAAATGCTACTTTTCAGCTGTGCGCCAGTAAAAGCAAAGCACGTGACCACTTCATCCAGGCGGCGTATGTGCACATAAAATGTTAGAGATAGTAACAATGTCGTCGAGGTAGCATAAGCAGGCTTTCCATTTCAGGCTGCGGAGGAATGGGCAATCACGCATTCAAAAGTAGCGGCAACATAAGTTTCCAATTGACATAGCAGTGAAATTAATAGCTTTGAAATTGTAAAGCCCGTCGGGAAAGGTGAATGCGGTTTTCGCCTTATCTGCTTTATCCATGGGAACCTGCCACTTGCCCTAACGAAGATCTAGAGTGCAGAAGTATTCCGATCTCGGGAGAGAGTCGCGGGAGTTATCAATCCTAGGAATAAGGTAAAGATCTTTGGAGCGATTTTGTTGAGGGCGGGGTAATTAAAAGGGGCCCGTCCTTCTTTACCAAGAACACCGAGGAAGACCAAGGACTGGCTGACGGCCGAATAATATGGATATATGGGCGGCGGTTAAAAGCTGAGATACCTTCTGTGACAATGCGGTGCACGGCAAAAGAGGTCTTTCCCGGGATAGCAATACCATTCGTTGGGCGAGTTGGTGCTCACGATAATCCATAACAGCGCGACAGACGGGAGAGAGAAGAGAGGACATGCTGGCGTTGAAGTGGTCTTCTCGGCGCCTAAGCGACTGTCTAATCTGGTCAGAAAAGTAAATGCAGTCGAAAGAATGCCAGGCAGCTGCTTGATAAGACACGCGAAACAATTCATGCCTTGCCAGGAAGGAGTTTTTTATTATCTGCCTTTGTCATGTGGCAAGTGTTACACCGGCCGATGTGTTAACGAAAGATTGAAGGAGTACGAATACAATGCCTCTCGTGTCGCCACCACAGGCCACGTAGCAAAACATTGCAAACACTGCAAAGATTTCGAAGACGAGGAAGACGATGACGACTCAAAAGCCTGTATTCCACTCTACAATGAATGATCTTTGATAGCAAAGAACCGCGACTCGCTAGCTAGAGAAATAATAGAAGCTCATCTGATAGCTAGGTCCTCAGACCAATCTATCAGTACTCCCTCTGTTGCACTGTCAGATAAGGAAAACCGTTACCTTGATTGTGAATGCTAACTTGTGAATACAAATTTTGTGCCTACTATAGCGGCGGTATTGTCACGTATGACTCTTACCTGTTGACACGTGCCTGATGTACTGGCGTTTTTGAATGTCACGCACGTCAAGCGTGCTAGGTTTCCTTCCCGGCCACCAGGGCAGTATTTATACTGGCTGGCGGCCAATAAACGTTTCAGTTGTGATTCAGCGCTCTGTGTTGTGTTTTCTCTTCTCTGTCCCGTCTGTTGCGCTGTTATGGATTACCAGTATTGCAGAAGTCACATTAAAAGAGCCGTGTTGGTTGCGCAGCGAGTCTAGCAACTCTGCGTTCTGAAGCAGGGAAGTCCGAACTGATGGTGGTGGGGAGGGCAGAGAGAGAAACGTCCGCTGAAGGAGGCGACTGAGAGGAGGTTACAGCGCGACGAGAGAGACCAGTGGAATGTCTAAGACGCATGAAAACGTGGGCCCTTTAGGCAGCGCAAGAAGTTCAGGAGAGGTGTTCAGGCAGCGAAGACGGCTCACCCCTTTCCCAACCTGACATGAGAGAGGAAGGTCACACCACTGGTTAGGGGCCGATCAGAAGGCGTAATGAGTACACCCCCATTAAAACGGGCATCTGAAGTAAGCGTGATGAGCCCTTGGCACCAAGCGGGCCATACCAAATCAGCAGCGGCAATCAGACGATGACATGGCTCGAGAGCATCAGAGGACGGGTCACTCTGGGTCATGTGGACGGTGCGGTTTTGTTAGGTCTACTCAGGGTGGGTTCATCGTGCGCCGTTTTCACCTCCTGTAGGCGAGAACTTAACTCGATGTAAACTACAGCACAAGCAGCGCCCGTTTCAAAGCCTCAATTCGTAAACCTTCAACCCACATTAAAACCATATTTGATGGGTGTTCCGGAGGAATTTGTCTGTGTCCAGTGTGCAGATTCTCCTCCGAAGACTGCGCCAGCTAGTTTACAGACCAGAAGTCACCGCCGGAGAAGTCCACCGAAGCAGAAAAGAACAGCGGCGGTAAGGCGTTTCAACCGCTTCGGAGGTCAGAGACGGCGGGAAAATCGAGGAAGCCGGGTCAGGTTGCAAACGGATGGATAGCAGTTGGTCGAAGCGTTCACAGGTTGTGGGGATGGCATGGACGGAAGCAGGGTTTTGAACGGCGAGGGCTTTGAAAGCAAAATAACCGGTACCCATGAGCACGTGGCGAACACGGTCAGCCTCGGTCATAGTGGTATTGACGCGCCTACAAAGGGCTAGTACATTCTGAACGTAGGAAGTTCACGTCTCAGTAGGGCGCCGAGTGCGGTCATCAAACTTTTTGGCTGCTTCAGACCAAGCTGCCGATGACCCAAACATCTGTCGTAACTGCTGCTTGAAATTTGGTGGCCAGTGCGAAATATTCGTGTCGTTATTAACCCCCATTAGGGACTGGTTTCTTTTTTTCTTGCTTTGTTGAAATATGATATATGATATATGAAATATGATGACCTTGATGCCATCCGACCTGCGTCCCGCCCAAGCTGCACAGCTTCGAGCCCTTCTAGAATCTCTTTCGGGCATTTTTGATCTGAATAACATCCCGCTGGTCCAAGCTCTCTCTGTGAAGCACCGCATCAACACCGGGGATACCTTTCCTATCCGTCGTCGACCATACCAAGTCTCCCACTATGGGCTCCAGGTCATTAACGTCGAGGTTACGAAGATGCTTGATAAGATTATTATCGAACCCTCCTACAGCCCCAGGGCCTCGCCAGTTGTCCTTGTGGAGAAAAAAGATGGCTGATGGCGTTTATGTGTTGACTATCGCCACCTAAGCAGCTTAAACAAAAAGGACGTGTACCCTCTCCCACGCATCGACGACGCCCTTGATTGCCTCTATGGTGCCAAATTCTCCTCCATAGACCTTCCTTCTGGCTATTGGCATACAGCAGTAGATGACGAGGACCGTGAGAAGACGGCGTTTGTGACACCTTATGGTCTGTATCAGTTCAATGTTATGCCTTTTGGCTTATGCAACGTGCCGGCCAGCTTCGTGCGTATGATTGCGCCCTTTGGCTGGGATTCAATTGGTCCACGTGCCCCTAGTATCTTGACAACGTCATTGTGTTCACCCCAGCTTCTCCCCTTACCTCGATGACCTTTCCAAGAATCTTTCACTTCTCCGTCATGCCGGCCTGCAGCCCAACTCCTCCAAATGCCGTTTCGCTCGTTGGCAGTTTACAATCTTGGGCCATGTCGTTGATGCCATAAGTGTTCACTCTGATCCAGCTAAGATTCGAGCCGTGAAATACTTCCCAGTGCTGCGTTCCTGCAACGACGTAGGTAGCTTCTTGGGACTGTGCTCCTACTTCTGCCGACTCGTGTCCGGCTTTGCTTACATCGCTCGCCCCTCAGTGATCTGCTAAAAAAGGACATAATTTTCACCTGGGGTCCCCTACAAGAAAAACACCTTTGTCGGTCTAACGCCGAAGCTCACCACCTCACCCGTCTTCACGATGTGGCCGCTCCCACTGAAGTCCACCCTGACGCAAGCGGTCATGGAGACGGCGCTGTCCTTTCTCAGCGGCAATCTGGGTCTGACCGTGTCATTGCCTACGCCAGCCGCCTCCTCTCTACATCAGAGTGCAATTACTCCATCACGGACCGCGAGTGCTTGGACCACGTGTCGGCCGTTGGAAAATTTCGCCTGTATTTATAGGGCCGCCCTTTTACGATTGTCACCGACACCATGCGCTCTGCTGGCTCTCCTCACTGAAAGATCCTATTGGCCGGCTGGGTGGCTGGAATTTAAACTTGCAAGACTACGACTACGCCGTGATCTATAAGTCTGGTCGGCTACACACCGATGCTGATTGCCTCTCCCGATATCCCGTGGACACTTCTGACCATTCTGGCAGTGACTGCGCTGCCGACGTGTTCTCGCTCTATGCTATTGCTCACATTGGCAATGAGAAGTTCCGGAATATAGAGCTCCACTCTATTGCTGACCGCCTCCGCTCCTCCCAATCTGACCCTGCTCTGCGCCGCTTTGTGCTGCATCATGACACTCTATGCTGAGAATCCTCACACCCGCCGGCCCCAACCTCCTGCTGGTTGTGCCGCAGCACCTGCGCACCGATGTCCTCCACGAGCTCAATGACCCCCTCCCAGTGCTGGACATCTGGGTGTCTCGCGTACTTACGCCCGCGTGTGTCATCACTTCTTTTGGCACTACCTCTACCAGTCTGTACGCCGCTATGTTCGTTCCTGCGACCAGTGCCAGCGCCAGAATTGTCTTTCCACTCTCTCAGTGGGTATGCTCCAAGCTGTTGATGTGCCCCATGAACCTTTCTATCATGTTGGCTTGGATCTTTTGGGTCCATTTCCTGAGTGCACCTCCATAAGCAAATGATTGCCATTGCCAAAGACTATGCCACTCGCTAAGCAATCACGCAGGCCCTCCCCACCAGTACTCCTACTGACGTTGCCGGCTTTCTCCTGTGCGAACGACCTCCTCCCCCATCATGGTGCACCCCACCAACTCCTCACTGACCGGAGCCGTTGCTTTCTGTCTAAAGTTGTCGACGACATTCTCCGTTCCTGCTGGACAAAGCATAAGCTGACCACCGGCTATCACCCCCAAACCAACGGCCTCACAGAGCTCCTCAACTGCACTCTCGCGAATATGCTCCTATTTTACGTTTTCCAGGACCATCGAGAGCGGGATATCGTCCTTCTATACGTGACTTTCGCGTACAACTCTTCCCGTTATGATACTGTCGGTTACTCACCGTTCTATCTTTTGTACGGCTGAAAGGCCCAATTAATTTTGGACACTCTGCTTCTGACAACTAGTTCACAGCCTTCTGAATACGCACACGACGCAATTGTGCGGGCCGACCACTCCCGCCAGCTAGCGCGATCCCTACTATAAGCATCGCAGGCCTCAAAGCAGGACTACTATGACCGCCGCCATCGCATGGTAACTAAATTTCTCCCCTGGAGCCCTCTTCTAGCTTCGGTGGCTATCACGCCGCGTAGAGCTTTGCGAAAAACTTCTGTCCTGGTATGTTGGCCCATGCCGTGTGCTCCACCAGGTCACCGATGTTACCTACGAGATCATCCCGGCCTTCTCGAAGACCACCTTCCGTGCACCTCAGCGTGACGTTGTCCACGTCTCGCTCCTCAAGCCCTAAATTTCGCCATCCCTTGCCACGCCCTAATCTACACCGAGACGGTGTTTTGGGACCGTGAGCCGTACAACGAATATTCTTGGTGAAGATAAGTGTCTCGGAGGTGCGCGTGTTGTAGGCTTGGGTGCTCTGTGCGGGCCCTGTTCTCTGTGCAGGCCCTGTGCTCTCTGCCTGTGTGTTGTGCCCTGGGCGTTCTTGCGTCGTTCCCGCCTTCGACCAAGTAACAATGTGAACCCCATTGAAAAGATCTGGGACACTGAAAGGAACTTGGCATCACAAAACATCGGTGGCAAGACACCAGACGGTTTGTGGGGAGCAGTCAGCAAAGAGTGGGAGAAGCTGAGTGAGCATCCTGAATGCGTAGTGCGACTTTACGCATGCCTCAGAGAATGCGGCAAGTTATTGTTTTGGAGAGAATGTTTACAAGCTACTAGACCAGAGCCACTGTACTATTGATAGCCTTGCTGAACACGGCAGCCTGTTTTTTTTTTATTATAGGCGAATAAATAGTTTTCTTGTGCCTGATTGTCTGTTATATGAGGTCTCAGAGACATGAGTTGCATACTTTTTTTGGCTGTATCTAATCGCGATGATAATATATGGTTAGCAAACAAAGCACGTCACATCTTTACGAATGTTACGAAATTAGATTTCGAACGCACTACGTTTGTGACTTGCATGCAATGCCTAAAACGAGACAAAAAAAGCATTTAATTGGCACGGAATAATTTTTCCCCACACCCGGTTCTCCCACTTCGTGACAAGCGCTGAAAAGAGCACACCTCACTACAGAATAACAGACGCCATTGAAGTTATAGTACGGCTTTCGTAAGCAAAGGGAACACAAGCATCAGCAGCGGCTCGGTGGGTTTCTACTAAGCGCATAGAAACGTGGAATCAAAATAAAAATAGTTCGTGGCGAATCAGTCCTAAACCCGCTTTCACCTTTCCTGAAAGGCCGCCTATTTTGCTGAAATGCATGAAGTGAAATGAATGAGCATGTGGCAACCACAGGCAACCGCAAACAATGACGCTGCCAAGAATGCCGCATGTGTCTTGCGTTTAAAACTCGATTCCAAGCAAGTCACGCTATTGGCCAATGTCCACATAGCGGCATCTCGCGGAAGGTTCCTGGGCGAAAAGGAATGGTATTATTGGAACCGTGTTAGCACCCATGTTATTTCTACATTACATCAACAATCTAACATTCAATATCAACACAACAGTCCCAATGTTCGAAGTCGATTGTATTATTTTTAAAGAAATTAAGTCACACGTTGATCAAGGCACATTAAACAATGAAATTCTTCGAATAGTAAAATGGTGTCGAGGATGGCAAATGACCCTGAATCTCGATAAATCAGTGTATTTGACTGTATGCAGAAAAAAACACCTGCTCGTTTTCTCGTATGAAGTAGAAAATAAGCCTTTAAAATCCATCCAGAAATATATATTCCTCAGTGTTGTCATCTTTACTGACCTAAAATGGGATAATCACGTAGAATATATATCGTCAAGAGCACTTTCCGCACACTTTTCTCTTAAGCGATCAATACCATCTGCCTTTTCCTGCACAAAGCTACTGGCATACCGTTATCTCGTCCTACCTGTGCTCGTGTACAACATCCTGTGTTGGTTTCTGCACACACAGAAATGCATAAATAAGATATAAAACGTTCAGCGGAAAGCAGTAAGCTTTACGTTTAACAAATATCAACGTAACGACTCCCCAACTGAACTCTTAAACAAGGCAAATCTCTCCACTATTAGTAACCGTGCCCAAACCTCGCGCCTTAAATTAGTCTTTCTTCTCTTAAACGGTGCTCTAAAAATAGATTCTGAACACCACTTAGTTCCTTCACCGAAACGCAGTAGCAGAGCGAAACACTCACAGCACTTAACAGAATATAAATTTAATACTCACAACTTTCATTATTCAGTTTCTTCGCGCTAGAATTAGGGAATGGAATATGTTACCTGGAAATGTTAGCTCTGAATCTCTGAGCAATTTTCTTTGTAACCTGTCATAATTGTTTATTTGAACTTTTTAGTCACGCACTGCACGTGCTTTTTTTTTCTGAAGAAATCTTTTTCCACACTGCGCGTTCTATTGTGTTGCTTAATATTGTGTCATGTATTTTGAAACGGCGTCCCATGATTATCCCTTTTACACTGTTATTTCAGTTCTCTGAACCTTCTTTGTGATTTTTTTTCTTTGGGACCTACCTAAAAAAGAAAATTCATCTGTCCCCATTCCTGCAACAGCCTCGAGAGAGGCTTGCAGTATGTTCCGAATTAAAAAGCGACTCGCGCGAACAAGCCAGCAAGTACAGTATTGCATCGAAGCTAGGGCCAAGCTTTATCTCGAACTAGGCGACACATCGCTAGATAGTGCAGCGATGCAGTCTGACTTTAGTCCGACTTGCTCCGGCCGTCAGCGCCACGTCCTGGGCACTTCTGTCCGCGATAGTACTACATACCTTGTTTTCGTTGCTGTCGGTGACTCCACGCTGTTTACACAGTGCAACGCAGCAGTGAAACGGCATCTTTGCGACAAAAAAGGGAACAAAAGCTGCAATATACGCAGTCGTGCCGAGCCTGCCACAATATGGTGCCGTTGTAGCGTCGCTACACTCGTCTGCGCTCATCGACGTATGCAATATGACCGACTTGGTCACTTTCGCTTTCACTAGATGGCGCGGTCTATTTTGTATAATCCCTATTGTCACCAGCGCATCTCCGCCTCTTGCCACTAGGTACCGCTCCAACCAAGTGACTGATATATAAAAGATATTTAAAAGATATATATGAAGGTAACAGAATGCTTATAAAATGGGAAAAAATGTATCAGAGCCTGTAGAGATACCGCGGGGGCTTAGGCAAGGATGTCCTGTCTCCTTTGTTATTCATGTTGTACCTGCGAGAGTTGGAGACCAAACTGCAGAGGAGCGGTCTAGGCTTCAACCTTTCTTTTTTTCAAGCAAGGGGAATGGATTAAACAGTCATTACCGGGACTAATCTACGCTGATGATATAGTGCTAATGCCTGACAACAAGGAAGATTTACAGAAGTTTATAGACATATGCGGTTCCGAGGGAGGTAGATTAGGTTTTAAATTTAGTAAGGAAAAATCTGCAGTCATGATATTTAATGATGAGGGCGGCGAGCATAGAATACAGCAGTTCACACTCGAACTAGTGAAGGAGTACAAGTATGTTGGGGTGTGGATAAATAACGGTGCTGAATATATAACAGAGCATGAAAAATATGTAATGAATGAAGCTAGTAGGAATACAGCTGTCATAAAAAATAGGGCACTGTGGAATTACAATAGGTATGAAGTGGTAAGAGGGATCTGGTAAGGGCGATGGTTCCTAGCCTGAATTTTGGTAAAGTGGTCCAGTGCATGAGACCAGATGTTCAGGCAAGGTTAGAAATTAAACAACGTGGCATAGGGAGGCTAGCTTTGGGGGCACATGGCAATACACCAAATCAGGGGATACAGGATGATATGGGATGGGCGTCGTTTGAGAGCAGAGGAGCGAGCAGTAAGATAGCTTTTGAGGAGCGATTGAGAAAAATGGGGAAAAGCAGTGGGCTAAGAAAGTTTTCAGATACCTGTATATAAAGAATGTTGGCACGAAATGGAAAAAGCGAACTAGAAAATTGACAAGCAAATATCTGGACAGCAGCAGGGGGGCAAACCAGCAATTATCGGATACGAAAAAGGTTAAAGAAACAGAAAAAGCTCTGTGGAAAGCAGGCATGCTAACGAAATCAGCACTGGGAACTTACAGGATTTTTAAGCAGGAAATTGCCAAATATAATATGATAATAGTAGGGGAAGCTCTTAGAGACCAGGACGGGAGTTTTGCGACTAAGAAATACAGAGTCAGGTACCACGAGATAGACACGTTGTGCGTTGCGTGCGGAGAGGGCAAAACGGCTGAACACTTGATACTTTTTGTAAATGGCCTCACCTTGCAATGGAAAGCAGCAGGGCTGATTTATCCAAGGCATTAGGGTTTAAGGACCGTGAAGGAAAAGTATATTTTAAGCTGGTAGAGGTAACCAAGCGAAAGTTGTCTGATTGGTGGCTAAAATCAAGACAAGAGTAAAATTAAAAAGAGTAAAATAGAAGCTGCTATGATTATAAGACTGCAGGACGAGTGCATAAGCGCACCATCCGTGGCATTGTCCCAGAAAGAGATGAAATATCTAGAATGTGAAATCTAACACGTGCCGGATAACCGCCGTTCTTGTACCCTTGCGCATGCCTACAGCTATTCTTGTATGTTTTTTTCCTGTTTTGATCACCAGGTGGTATAAAAAACCCTACTGGTCTCGAATAAAACTTAGTTGACAGTCAGCGCTGTTGTGTCCCCTTCTTGTTCTGTGCCGTCTTTGCGCTGTAATAATGAATGTAGGTAACCAACTCGCCCAAAATGTTGTATTATGGAACTTTATTTCTAGTACAAAGGGCTCTTTTACATGTGTTCCTGATCTCTTTCAAGTGATACCAGTAGTCGCCGCGGCGGCTTGCCGAGCACGTTCACTCGGGTTTTGCGTTCGCAAGAGAATCCTGCCACCTGATGTATCAGCCTTATTTGGCGGCGTACAACCTTCAGCTAGCCATGGGAGAAGACTCTGCAAGATTCTCAGGTCTGAATGGCTTCAGCAAGTGCGAGCGCACAAGGAGCGCTTGAAGGTTTTGGTACAGTTCCATGCTGGGCCAGAACATTCGAATGCACAGTGGCACCATTTATCACGGTCCATTGACCGCACCACCGAGTTCCTTTGGCAACAGACCCTCCCAGCGCTTCGTGCACTTCTTCCTAAGAGGACTCCAGTTACCGGGCAACGAATCCACGTCATGGAGGGCATCTCCCTTCCCGACAACATCAGGCAAGTCCTTGGCCGGGGGCCCAAGTTTGCGGTCGAGCCAAAAGCATCGAGACCGGAGCTCTTGGCTATGGTGAAACAAGTTTCCCGACGCGCGGAGAAGACCGAAGCAGACCGTTGCATCTCTGAAGGTGTCGACGTTTTAGCAAAGTACAGACAGGCAGGCAGGAAGCTTCCCTTGTTCAAAACAGTTAATTGGTTGAAAGATAACTCGCTGTCTCTTCTTCCTGCAGACAAGGATGGAGGTTTTGTTGTTTTAACCAGAGATGTGTACATGTCAAAAGCAATAGACAGCGTCCTTGCTGTGTTTGACAAGCGCAATGATGTAAAAATGTCGAAAATTAAGAGCCAAGCAAAGAAGCTAACCAACAAGTTGAATTTAAACAAGTTGTCGAGTATGATTGAGAACTGCCACAAGAGCAACCTTGAGATTTTTTTCTCTGCAAAGACCCATAAACCCAACTGGCCGTTCCGTGCAATAGTTTCAGAAGCAGGGACATGGCAGAAGCACGTCGCAAGATACTTGCAACAGAAACTCAACGTTTTAACGATTGATGACCCTTTTAGAATAAGAAATTCTGACGAAGTAATCACCTTCCTAAAAGGATGGGATCACGATAAAAAGCTGCAGGTATTTTCAGTCGACGTAAAAGACTTATATTACACAATTCCCCAGGCGGAAATCTTGTCAGCTGTAAATAAGCACATCGAAAAGCATGGTGTTATAGCCTTCCAAAACGAGTGCGGAATTTCCGCCGATGCCTTCCTAGAATTGTTATCGTTTTATCTTTGTTCGACTTTTGTAGAATGGAATGGGGATATGTACATTCAGAAGGACGGGATATGTATTGGTTCGTGCCTAGCCCCGGTTCTTAGCGATATGTTTTTGGCCTTGCGTGACAAAACACTGCAAGATCGTTTGGAAGGGTTCTGTGTGTGCCGCATTTTTAGATTTGTTGACGATTACTTTGTGTTAGTACAGAATGACAACCTCAGTTTTGAGCAGCAGTTCTTGAATATTCATTCAGTATTCACAGAGTGTCTTAAACCACTGGTTTTAACACATGAAACCCCACTTAATGATTCTATCAGGTTCTTAGATCTCAGCCTTCATTTCACTCCGTCCCATGTGTGTTGGTCGTACGAGCCTCGGGCAAAAAAACCCATCCTGCCATATGCATCAGCCCATTCGAAACTTGTAAAAAGGGCCATTATTCATTCTGTTTTTAATAATGTTTTAAAGAAGTGTTGCCAGCATAGTATGGAACTAAGCTTTGCGAAACAAGTTGATCGCCTTACGATGGCTGGTTATCCGTCCGATGTACTAGTGTCAGTGGCAGAAAAGCAGCTAAAAAACCTGAGACCTCGCCACACTAGAGAACCGGTTAGGCAAAGGGAAATAAGAAAGGTTGTTGTTTTGCCTTATCTCCATCAGGTGTCGCACAACCTCCGAAAAATTGGAAGTAGGGCAGGCGTTGACGTAGTATTTTCAGCGCCGGAAAAGCTTTCCAGCTTGTGCAAAAAAGTTAACTGCACGACTAACGAAACGCGCAGGTGTAAAGTTAAGCACGGGGATCATTTTGTCCCTTGTAAAGAAGGCGTGGTATATTCACTGCCCATGTCCTGTGGGAAAAAATATATCGGGCAGACTGGCCGCTGTCTCAACAAAAGGCTAAAAGAGCACAGTGACAATGTCGCACGTGTGGCTACTTCAGGCCACGTAGCCAAACATTGCAGGGACTGCAGCGCAGATGACAGCGAGGATAAATGTGAACCGATGTACAGGCAATGCAGTGTCATAGGGAAACACCGAGACACACTAACAAGAGAAATAATAGAAGCTGCTATGATTATAAGACTGCAGGACGAGTGCATAAGCGCACCATCCGTGGCATTGTCCCAGAAAGAGATGAAATATCTAGAATGTGAAATCTAACACGTGCCGGATAACCGCCGTTCTTGTACCCTTGCGCATGCCTACAGCTATTCTTGTATGTTTTTTTCCTGTTTTGATCACCAGGTGGTATAAAAAACCCTACTGGTCTCGAATAAAACTTAGTTGACAGTCAGCGCTGTTGTGTCCCCTTCTTGTTCTGTGCCGTCTTTGCGCTGTAATAATGAATGTAGGTAACCAACTCGCCCAAAATGTTGTATTATGGAAGGTTTATTAACATTTTTACAAGCATGAGGATCAAAAGTGGGGATCTATCCGAATGCACTCGCGGTGGAGTTTTGTAACGTTAATCTTCCACAGATTGCCCAGGTTGACGACGCCCTCGCCGGGGTAGGAGTGGCCTCAAACTTTCACTTGTACGTACAATCTCACACCACTGCACGTATGGACAAGCCCCCATCACATGTTGAGTCTGGGAGAGAGGAGGATTCCGTGGGGTTCACGTCGACTGCGAAAGGTGATGTTATCTGGCAAGGGGAAGATTCCGACGCGATGATAACACCTGTTCTTCACCAGATGACAGCCAACGCGCAAGGCCAGAACGCAAGGTCGGGAAGAGAGACCGAAAGTGGCCGTTTATCCCACGATGGGTGTGATGGTTGGGGACGACGCCCGCCAGCCCGTCGCGGTGCTACAACGCCGAAGAGCCACCGGAAATGAGTCTCTTTTGTTCCCCGACATGGACACGGCGATTGGGGAAGATAACGGCCGCTTGCTCGCTGCGGCGGCGTCCTTCAGGCCTCCACTCTTTCGGATCCCATACTCCGACCGGGCGAAGCTTGCTAATTGAAACCAGCTGACACCTGGGTCCAGTCCGCGGAGTCCTTGACGGCAAGCCGGGGAGCTATCACCATCGAGTTCCTCGGAGCTCCCCAGTAGAAGCATAAGTGTCGGCTGCCAGCAGGCGAGACTTGCTGTCGTCATTGCTAATCCAGACTGGCTCTCGTCGTTCGGAACAGCTCTTCCGTGGCCCGAAAAATCTCGACTGGCCAGCGTTGACGACCGCTGGGCAGGAAGGCATGAACATGCGTCCACGTTCTTTTCCTGGCTTGCACCATCAACTCCCAAAGCAAACCCAAAGCAACAAACAACGAACTCAGGAAATCATAGGTGGAACACTCCAAACAACAAAGCACTGCTCAAAATGTAAGCGCTCGAAATTCAATCAGAACTAACCAGGCTTCTCGCTAGTGCCATACAAAATCCTGCTACAGAATACTGACCCCTCAATTTTGCTCCAATTTAGAGTGAACGCAAGCGTCCGCGTCCCATTTGAGATCGCCGAAGACAGACTGCCATGTTGTATCATAAGCGGTGGAGTGTCAAAGCTCTGACCCCCTATACCACCTGAATATCGAAAGTATGCTTAAAATTTGATCCAAGCAGATTAATCTACAGATTCGTCCCAAAGAAGCTTGAACGCTCGAGACTCAGAATCAACGCTCCCAGTTGAACTCTCAAATATGCAACTTCGCATCACAATTCTTACTCATTCCCGTACTGGCGAAAGGCCTCTCAAACTCATTGAGTCAATGCTGCACCTCGTCACCATAACCTGTACCCAAAGCTGGTACACCTGTTCTCCACAAAATTCTGCAACCTCGCTTCATTCGGTTAATCTTCGAAAAACACAAATTGCTAGCTAACAACTCGCCGCTAAACACGTGTGCTCAAATGCGAACAAATGAACGTACTTTCATTGCACCTGCAATGCATTACCTACACTGTCGTTAATGTAGCAACAAACCTTTGGTATCACACCCAAGTTTGACACGCCCGAATCTGCTGAACGCACAAAAGCAAGCATGCGCCAAAATTCAGACAAAAACCGTCTGTCGAGAACTGTTTCAATTAAGGAATCAACGTCTTGCCTACACGACTCTAGCTGCATTCTTGTTAGTGCCCTTGTCATTTGGCAGTACGGCAACTTGACACTCTTCTTTGCGTAGTCAATGGCAAAATAACTATTATCGAAGTTAAACGAAAAGACAACAATATCCAATCAACTCCGAATCGTTAGCCTAAAATAAATTACTCTTTCCTTCTCTGGATACACAACACCAAACAGAAAAAGGGGAATAAAAACACAGCCACCTCGAGTGGCTACGCTAGGAGAAAGCGGACTCACACTCTCGCGTTGAAATGATTAGCCTTTCAGACGCGCCCGCCGGGGTTGCTCTCTGACTGATTGTACTGCTGTCAACTCGTGACAACAGTCAACTGAAAAAAAAATAATGCGGATTAGCTCACCGCTAATCCAGGATACACAAAGCGAAAGATGTCGGCGTTTACTGTGTTCATTGGCGTTGGCGTTGAAAATGTTCTAGATGGCGATGGCTTTGAGGAAAGGAAGGGCGCATAATTGGCTCCCTGGATATGCGGACGCCTCATTCGTGCTTTGGTGCATGTGGCTGTGGTGAGAGAGAGATGGGGCCTGAATGCATTAACGCTGACAGCGTTGTGGCTGACATAGGGAAATGCAGCAATAGCTAGGCCGCGGCGTTCATTTGGTGATCAATCTCTCACGATCAACCGTTATCTGCATGCCACCTTAGCAGGGTGGCAGGGAGGTTGCAGTGCCTATCAAGTGTGCGGAACGCAGTCAAAGAAGACTATTGACTCCAACGCCATGTACATGAAAGCGAGATTGAGGCCTCCACTGACCCACGAAGCCGATTGTGCGCGTTTCCTTTCGTGAAAATGAACGGCCTTTGCAAAGCTGTCAACGTCAACGAACTCTATGAATGCAGTCGGCTTGTTTTGTCTGGTGTTTGAGGAAAGGAAATGGCACAGTGACCGTCTCACATATCTCGTTGGACACCCGAACCACGCCGTAAAGGAAGGAATAAAGGAAGGAGGGGAAGAAGTAGTAGTAGTAGTAGTAGTAGTAGTAGTAGTAGTAGTTTGTTTTTATTAAAATTAATAATAGAAAGGACGGAAGAGATTTTTGCTAGCCCTGGCATCAGTCATCGATACTGAAGGACTTGGGCTGGGGCAGGGGAAATAAAGAATAGCAAGCAGAATGTAGAAATGAAATGAAAGAAGTGAGCGGACCGGAAGAAAGGATAGGGGGAGAAGTTATATACACAAACTATTTACATGGCCGCCGCGGTGGCTGAGTGGTTACGGCGCTCGGCTACCGGCCCGAAAGACGCGGGTTCGATCCCGGCCGCGGCGGTCGAATTTCGATGGAGGCGATATTCTAGAGGCCCATGTACTGTGCGATGTCACTGCACTTTAAAGAACCCCAGGTGGTCGAAATTTCCGGAGCCCTTCGCTACGGCGTCCATCATAGCCTGAGTCCCTTTGGGACGTTAAACCCCCATAAACCAAACCATAAACCAAACAAACTATTTACAGGATAAGAAATTTGTCCAGGTTCTGCGCGTGTTGAAAGAGAAAACTGAATATTGAAAGTTGCACTTTGACGAAAGGCGCGGCGCAGTAGCGGAACACCTGTGGCTTGGTACTAATTGTGGCGCATGCGCAGTACTGACTAGGGAGCGAGAGAGAGAAATATCCGCGGCGAGGCGCGCGTTGCGGCGTCATGTGCCTCCTCGGAGCGCCGCCACGACAAAATCGCATGCTCGCGGCCATTAAAGCATTCGCTTTAAAAACCATTCCTGGGGCCGCGTTCCGAGTTTGTGTCATAATAAAAAGCATCATAATCAGCCGCAGCGCCCACAACTGATAAGTCGAAAAACCGCAAGCGTATATCGGTTCGGTTGCGACTGTGAGCCGCGGCAGGATGCAATTGCATTGCGGTTGCCGTAGCGAAACTTCCAGCGATTCTTTTTCTCTTTGCCGAGAAAAAGAAAGCGACCAATGTGACAGCAGAAACATTAAGACAGATGTTTGGTTGCGCATTGGATTTCATAAAAAAGGAGTAATATGAAAGCTGCTTTATTTACCTAATTTACTTCATCAGCTACAAACAATATAATGAAGGCACTCTTTCCGCACCGTAAAGGCCGGAGGTGTACTTAAACAAGAAAATATTCTACGCAACGACGCATGGTTTTCAGTGACAAAAAGCCGGCACCTACAGGCGTCGATCGCCGATGGTAAATAAAAGGTAGCTAACTTGTTCGAACAACACGGCATTTGACATTTATCTTGAGGAAAAGAGAACTGAGAGGAAAATTTGCAGCATGCACTCACTCGCTGCAAAATTCGCGCTTTCGTGCCGGGCTGAACCAAGACGCCGTGACGACTTGCCGTCTGCAACATCGCTGAATGTAAATTGGTGCTGTGATTGGACGGTTGCGCCGACGGTAATTTACGTTTTTTCATTCATTTTAAGCAGGCACTGCAAATAAATATTAGGGATGACCTTAAAAAAATATCCTTGCTGTTTCTCATGGTATATGCGTTGGGAGACTTCGCTGGCGAAGTTTTCAAAGGTTCCCCATGGTACGAAGCGTGCTCATGCCTATTGAAGCCTTAAAACTAACTTTCAAGATAACTCGCGAGCTCAATGGTGCAGAGCCCCACCACTGCGGCTATCGAAAACCGTAAGGGATCTCAAAAAACCACCTCTGGCATGTCAAGTGCTTCGGTGCAGCAGCGCGTCGCTGGCGACTGACCATCCGTGCACGTGAGTAATTTCACGCTGGCAGACATTACACTCGATCATAATGCAGGACACTTCAACTGCTAATAGAGAGCTCCATAATAGGAAATGCACGTTTGCGCGCAGTAAACACAAGTATTTTGCAGGTCACTCTGCTTTGTTACATCATTCAACATACGGAGAAGAGCCGCCGCGATGGCTAAGTGGTTACGGCACTCGGCTGCTGGCCCGAAAGACGAGGGTTCGATCCTGGCCGCGGCCGTCGAATTTCGATGGAGGCGAAATTCTAGAGGCCCGTGTGCTGTGCGATGTCACTGCACTTTAAAGAACCCCCGCTGGGCGAAATTTCCGGAGCCCTTCACTATGGCGTCTCTGATATCCTGAGTCGCTTTGGGACGTTAAACACCCATAATCCATAAACCATACGCAGACGAGCTAACTCGCTGATAGTGGCGCCATCCAGTTTGAATGAAGAGAACAGTTTCTGCAACAAACCGGTGCTCCTTAGGCCTAGGAGCTACCGAATCATCCAACGAAATAGAAAACAGGCCGAATTTATCGTCCATCTAATTTCTTATAGGCAAGACAAGAGGAAGCGAAAGTTCCGTACCTAGTTTATAGACAGTTCAAGGCCGAAAAACGCAGTAACATCGACGAGTCCACTTCGAAGCGAGAGGCTCCACAACAGAGCGCGCCGCCATGTTGGGCTGTCGAGTATCTGTTGCTTACGCTATGTGTTTGACGTCACCGTCCGGTTTCTTCGACCCTTTTCGCTGCACCCGAACCACCACATCCGCTTCCGGTGTTTCGACCATTCAGATGTGCCCATTACGGCAGATTATGACGCTTTTTAATTTGACAGAAGCTCGGAATACGGACCCTGTTCGCTACTGTCATCTCCACAAAGCCTCGACGCCCTCAGAAAGCCTTGGTAGCGCATGCAAAGGCGAGAACCGACACTGGGTAACGTGCTGTGAGCAGCGCCAGAAGCTGCTCTTTTGTTCTCGCCCTAAGACCGAAGTTCGGCAACCCTTTCGCCCTGAGCACTTCGTGGAATAGAGCGCCGAAACTGAAGGACCCATTCTTCTACTTAAGTACACGCCAGACACGCCTGTATGAATGGTCTCTTTTGCGCGATCCCTTTGCTCGCATGCGCTGAGTGTCGCGCTACCTAGCGCCCGCTGATCTTGCTTTCCACTTTGCTTTTTTCTTTTCCGCCTTTCTGTCAGCTCTGGGTGGTCTGGGTCTTCCCGCAGGCCAGTGCCCTTTAAAAAACCTGGCTCCTGTTCAGTTTGCAACATGCGGTCGTAACTTTCTGTTACTGCGGTCATGTTTAGAAGAATCTGCGCATTTCGCGTGACCAGTAACCTTAGCCTAAAATTTACGAGGTTGAACGCGTGAAGGTTTTTCTTTCCCTTCTTTCTCATTTTCATCTGTGCTAACATGGGGTCCTGTCTTCGCAGCTGAATTTAGGGCCTGATATTTCAACCGCTTCGTGTTGGTTCTTGCTTTTTTTCTTTTTTCCAGCCTTTACTGTTCCATGCCCGTCTCCGTATCAAAACTGGCTTCCTTTAGGTTCTCAGTTGAACCTCGGAAACCTTCATCCAATTGAAAGCTGGCATCTTTGCCTTTGATACAGAGTGTCAGCTCCACATAGCTGACAAACGGACTTTCAGCTGTCCCAGAGTTGTGCAGTTCGATTCCCTGAAGGTAGTCCTCCGAAGCCTGCCTATCGCTCCGAGTGCTTTCCTCAAAAATGCAGTGCTTGTCTAGAATCTGGCTCTCGTCCTCTGTCTCAGCGTGGCTTTCAATGCTGCATTTCAATACACCTACAGGTCCGCAATCTTCTTGCGCCAGCTTCGCTGAGTTAGCCACCTCGCAGTTGCCACGATTCACGATCCTTAAAGGGCTCCCCTTTCTTTCCCTTTTGGAACCTCTACCTTTGGGGACATTGCCCCTTTTCCACCCGTGCCGGTTTACTGGTCCTTACAGGTCACTTTCTAAGTTTCCCGTGCTTAGCCAACTCGGCTACGGTTTCTGTTTTCTCTGCACAGCGCGTGTACGGAGCTCTCTTTTTCTAAACTATCCGTGCCGGTTAGACTGCACTTCTAGGCCTTTAATGGCAGGTTTGCAAGTACCTAATTGGGCGACGGTCTGTTTATTTACTTGTTAACTCTCCCTTGGCTGGGCTGGGTTCGATGCCATCCGTGTCCTTTTCTCGCGTTTTCTGAATGAGCTGTCGCCGAGGCACACGTAGCTGACTCTGTGACGGCCTGTGTAACCACTTCGTTTGGGCCTCGGTTTGTCGTGTGTCATCCATGCTGGTTGTGCTCCATTTCGCAATCCCATATTCCGGCGCCATGCCTATCCAACTCGGCGATGGCCTGGAACGTTGAGGGCTCTCTCTGGATGGAGGTAGCCTCCCTCTTCGCTACTTCTTCCGCATTAAACCCAATGAGCATTGTAAGCCGCCTTTTCTCATCTTCGAGTTTAAGCTCTAATCGATGCAGTTCCTTTTTTTTCAGCATCGCACTTGAGGCGTTCTTTCCATTTTCCCGCTCTCGATCAGCTTCCTCCTTAAGTGCTTTTTTCTCCTGGTCGGCTTTCTCTTCAGCCTCGCGTACCACCTCCCGTACAGAGTTCCGCGCATCTTCAAGCTGATCAGTATTCTCGACATGCTTACAAATGGACCCACTTAGCTCAAGTTTTGTTACTTTGCTCTGCAACTGTATAATTGACAGTTGCTCGCATAACCACAGCAAATCCAACTTCGGCAATTTTATTAGGTCCGTGATCGCTGCTTTTAAATATTGGCTTTGCTAGCTCATGGTGATTCTAAGCAACTACCCCTGTACTACAGACAAACACCCGATCAACCAGCAGTTCAAATTGTTAACCCATAATTTGAAGCCTGGAGGATCCAAAGCAAAAACCAAACACTCACCTGTAAATGCAGCACCATGTCACACGGTTCATCCCATCACTGCCAACAGTTTTTAGGAATGGGGCTTTAACCCCACCGCAGGCCACCCCTGTTGGGGATTGCGCTTCAACGCCACGGTGCCACCAGAGTTGAAGACGGACGGGCCCTTGAGTAGTCTTGACTCGTTCAGGACCGCAGGTCCCGTCTCCGAAGGATGTTGTCAAACTCTCTTAAGTAGGGAAACTCTACATTAGGTTTATTTACATTTTTACAAGCACGAGAATCAAAACTGGGTGTCTATCCGAATGCACTCGCGGTCAAGTTTTATAATGTTAATCTTCCCTAGATTGCCCAGGTTGAGGACGCCCTCGCCGGGGTGGGAGCGGCCTGGAACTTTCACATGTTCGCACAATCTCACACCACCGCAAGTATGGACAAGCCCCCATCACATGTTGAGCCTGGGAGAGAGGAGGATGCCGTCGGGTTCACGCCGACAGCGAAAGGTGATGTTATCTGGCTAGGTGAAGATTCCGACGCGATGATGACACCTGTTCTTCACCAGATGACAGCCAACGCGCAAGGCCAGAACGCAAGGTCGGGAAGAGAGGCCGAAAGTGGCCGTTTATCCTACGATGCGTGTGATGGTTGGGGACGACGCCCGCCAGCCCGTCGCGGTGCTACAACGCCGAAGAGCCACCGGAAATGAGTCCCTTTTGTTCCCCGACATAGTCACCGCGATTGGGGAAGATAACGGCCGCTTGCTCGCTGCGGCGGCGTCCTTCAGGCCTCCACTCTTTCAGATCCCATACTCCGACCGAGCGAAGCTTGCTAATTGGAACCAGCTGACACCTGGGTCTAGTCCGCGTGGTCCTTGACGGCAAGCCGGGGAGCGCCACCAAAGAGTTCCTCAGAGCCCCCTAGTAGAAGCATAAATGTCGGCTGACAGCAGGCGAGACTTGCTATCGCCGTTGCTAATCCAGACTGGCTGTCGCCGTTCGGAACAGGGCGTAGGGGTAGGTAGAAGCGAGGTATAACGTGTAACAATGGCGGCTGAGCCCTAAATATGACCACTAGGAGGTTGTCGGGATTTGTTAACGCGTCCCCGACGGCCGCAGGAGAGCACTACCGCGTACAGGTTTGAACAAGACAAGAAACAGATCAGAGAAAACAAAAGGAAGCCGTATTTATAATTGAAACGAAAAGAGCCGATAAGAAACAAACACAAATAACGCACACTCAACATGCGTACAAGACTACAGGTTAAAGGAAAGAGTTCACCAGCTATTAAGCGTCCCATGTTAGTCGGGGATGCCTTGTAGGCAGGGCAGACGCAGATGAATGAAATGCGACGCATTGTTGGCGGTTCGTTGGAGGAAGCGGCGGAAGAGAGCCAGGTGGCAGTAGGAGCGGAAAGACCGCTGGCAGACGCCAGTGGACTTCCTTTCCCAAGAACTTGATATCAGCAGGAGAAGCCTAGCTAAGACTCATCGACGGCGTCCCGAAAAGCCGTAGGCCAAACTACAGGCTATTCAAGAAAGCCTCTCGGCAGCACGCACATTCAGTTCATGAGGTGCTACCTCCACGCTTGAAAGGAACGCAGGAAGCTCGCGTCACTGTTACAAGGGATGTCCACGGCAGCACGGACCCAGCGTCCGACAGCTGCCTCCTCCACGGTGTTAAGTGCGGGCCCCTGGTTCGCCTGTGCCGTCTCTCGTCAAGGTCGGTGTCCCCGGGTTCCGTATCGGGAGACTGCTGTTGTGAGGTGACAAAGAGAGGAGTGGGTCTTCGAGGTGGAGATGAGACTTAAAGGGTTTATTTACATTTTACATAGTTCGAAAGAGTGAATCGGGAGCTGGCGATCACAAGCCAGATCGCTGCTTAAATAGAGTCCCCTGTCCCCAGGTCCTTACTTGGGGAATTTAGTTCATTAAAAATGCGTCCAATCACTGTGACATCGATCACGTGTCCAGTCTTTAGGGTCCGCCTTCCAGGACGGCCGCAACAACAAACTCTTGCCACTTCTGGCAAGTTATGGTCCGCGCTCTCCAGGCAGCAGTGATGAATAGCCCGAAGGGGGTCCCATGGCAGCGTCGAAGGTCAGTCACCTGCACTTCACAGCGGTAGCGTGGGAACTAAAGGTTGCCATTGCAGTTTGCAGAAGGTTCCACGTGGAGCGTGGGAACTGAAGGTTGCCACTGCAGTTTGCAGAAGGTTCCACGTATAAGGAAAACCACAGTCTAAGACGAAGTTGTTTTCGAAGCACGGGTATTCCGGCGACGTTGGCTTAGTCAAACACGGCCGTATTTGCCGCGGTTCATTTGCAACCCCGCCGCTCGCCGGCTCCCCAGCCGTCCCCTCCGGGATAAAGATGTCCCGAGTGGGTCCGGCGTTTAGAACAAACGACAGGTTCACCAAAGTCGTTCTCAGGCAGCGGACGGCCGTTTCACCCCGTAAACAGCAGGGGGGGGGGGGGGGGAAGGACCCTTGTAGACGCCACCACCTGCACTCGTGGCGCTGCAACCACGTCGACGGCCCTCTGAAGCCTCTGTCGATTGATGCTTCTCAGTGGCTTGAATATTCTTGGCATGTTGGCGTCTCCAAACGTAACAGCTCCTCCGCGGCCAAGACAATCTCGAACGGCCAGTGGACACAATCACTGGTGGAGGAGAGATGACTTGAGTTGTAGCCTGGGGGGCCCTTCTTCATCTTGTCTGCAAGCACAGAGTAGAGTCCTAAACCTCGGACAACAGAGGCATTAGTCGAAAGCAGCCACTCAACATGGCGCCACTCCCCAGGCAGTGCACGAAATTCACCCGAGAGCCGCCAGGCTGTTATGCAATACTACTGCATTGTCAATATAAACGTAAGCACAAAATTTTGTAGCTGACAGCAATAATCTCGGCTACTAAGAACAGCTTCCATGTCTGCCAAATTCGCTGCCAAAGCCCGATTCGCCGTACACGACTTGAAGAGGGGTGGCAAATTTGGAAGCAAAACTAGAATAAACAAACAAAGTGGCACCTCAATTGTGCCCGAATTCAGGGTCAAGAGAGCGTCATTGTCTCATGTCATGTCGCCAAAGGCAGACTGCCAAGTTGTACAATACGCGGTGGTGTGTCAAAGCCTACAAATTTTTGATTAGAAACTCTATTCCTTATCAATCAAAGCTTTGATCCCCTTATACAACCAGAATACCGATATAATGCTTAAAATTTGGCCCATGCTCAAATTAATCCCCTGGCTCTTTTCAAAGAAGCTTGCCGCTAGAGTCTAATAATCAACTGTTCGAGTTGAACTCAGAACGACGCGACTGCGCATCGCAATCCTTCCTCCTTCCCGTGCTGGCGAGAGACTTCTCTTAAACTCAATGAGTCAGTCATGAGCCTCGTCACCATCACTTGTACAGAAAGCTGCTACAGCTGTTCTCCACAGAATTGTGCAGCCTCACTTCATTCGCGTAATCTTTGAATACCAAAATCGCCTAGCCAACCTAGCACCGCTAAACACATGTACTCAAATGGGCACAAATACACCTACTTTCTTTGCCTTCGCATGACATTAGCCACACTGCCGTTATGTAGCGAAAAGCACTTGGTATCTCGACCAAGTCTTACATGTCTGAATGTACTAAATGTATAAAAGCAAACCTGTGCGAAATTTTTCAGACACAAAAAAAACTTGCTAGCTCTCACCGGTTCTACCTACGCAAAGAGTTCATCGACTTTTCAAGAACTGTGTTCGCTGCACTCCTGCGCTGCACTCCTGTGAGTGCTTTTATCACTTGGTAGCATCTCAAATTGACACACGTCCTTTCTAACCCAATCGGACAATTACCTTTATTTAAGTGTTAAGAAAACAGTAACACTTGATCAAATCCAAATTTTTAACCTAAGACAAAGTATCATTTCCTTCCCCGATTTTACACGCACACAACCGAAAGAGGAATAATAATAAAAAAAACAGCTACTTCGAATGGCTACGCGGGGTGAAACATGGTTCACCACCCCCGCGTCCAAAGGGTTAGTCTTTCAGTCGCGCCCGCCGGGGTCGCGCTCTGACTGATTGTACGACTGTCAACTCGTGACAAAGGGCAACTGAAAGAAGACATTCCTGATCGCACTGTCATCTCCACAGCCCCTCGACGCGCTCAGTAGGTCCCGGTAGCCCATGCAGTGCCTATAACCAATTCCGGGCGACGGACAGCGACCGGAGCGAGAAGCTGCTCTCTGTTCTCGCCCCAAGCAAGCCCGCCTACCCTTTCGCCCTGCGCGCTTCCTCGAATAAAGTGCGGAAAGTGCAGGAGGCATCCTTCTCCAGAGCGCGCGCTGAACGTTCCTGCGTGCGCGGTCTCTGTTGCTCGAACTCTGCGCTCGCATGCGCCGGCTGCCTCGCAAACTAGCGCCTTCTGATCTTTCGGGAAGATTTCCTTTCTTCCTTACCGCCTTACTATTAGGTCGGGGGGTCTGTGTCTTCCCGCTGGCCGATGCCCTTTGAAAAGCTTCGCCGCTGTTCTGCTTGGTAGACGCCTTCTCTTTCTGTTACTGCGGTCACCTTTAGAAGCACCTGCGCGTGTCGCCTGACCAGTAACTTTAGCTGCAAGATTACAAGGTCTAATGCGGGAAGGTTTTTCTTTTCCTTCTTCCGCATTTTTATGTATGCTAACATTAGCACCTGTTTGTTCAGCTGCGTTTAGGGCTTGACATTTCAACCGCTTTTTCTTGGTCCTTGCCCTATACCTTTTTTTACGCCTAGACTCTTCTGTTTGCGCCTCCTGACCAGAACTAGATTCATCTAGTTTTTCTGCTCGGAGACCTTCATCCAATTGCAAACTGGCCGCTTTGCCTTCGCGGGTCCGTGTCAGCTCCCCACTGCTGACAGACGTACCTTCCGCTGCCCCAGAGTTGGGCAGTTCGCTTTCCTGAAGGCAGTCCACCGCTCGCTTATCGGCCTGAGCGCTTACCTCTGAAACGCCCTGCTCGTCTGCAATGTAGCTTTCGTCCTCTGTCTCAGCGTGGCTTTCGATATTGCGTTTCAACATTACAGCTCCGCAATCTTCATGACGGTTGTGCGCTGTTTCACAATACTGTTTTACGTCGTCACGTCTGTCCAACTGGAACGATCCGGCCTGACTCGCTCTCTCTTGAGTCTTGCCTCTCGAGATCTCATCTTCCAGTTCCTTTCGCTCATACGCGAGCTATAACCTTCTCAGCTCCCGCTCCTTTTTCTCTGCCGCTAGCCGTTGTTCCTCTATTTTTCTCCGCTCATCTTCCTTTTTCTTTTGCTCTGCTTTGAGGAGTTCCTACGTATCGCTAATTATTATTTCCTCGACGGTTTCCAAGAGCAATTTGCAAATGTCCGTCTTTCTGATCTTAACCCCTACATCTACATCAAACTCTTCGCATAATGACAGCAAATCTTTCCTTAGCAACTTCATTAGGTCCATGTGTGCTGCTCTGAGCCTTGACTTTTTTGAACAACTGTTGACGTGAGCTACACGCAGTCAGACTCATTGATCAACTTCCCTCGATTCTAAGCAGTTCAATGTATTAACCCAAACAATTGAAGCCTGGCGAATCTCAAGCAAAGTTCAAGCACTCACCCACAGAAGCCACACCACGCCGCATGGTCGATCCTACCGCTGCCAACCAGTTATGTGCGGGCCCCTGGTTCGCCTGTGCCGTCTCTCGCCAAGGTCGGTGTCCCCAGGTTCCGGATCGGGAGACTGCTGTTGTGGGATGACGAAGAGAGGAGAGGGTCTTCGAGGTGGAGAAGAGATTGAAAGGGTTTATTTACATTTTTACATAGTTCGAAAGAGAGAATCGGGAGCTGGCGATCACACGCCAGATCGCTGCTTAAATAGGGTCCCCTGTCCCCAGCTCCTTAGTTGGAGAATTTAGTTTATTAAAAATGCGTCCAATCACTCTGACGTTGATCACGTGTCCAGTCTTTAGGGTTCGCCTCCCAGGACGACCCCAACAACACACTCTTGCCAATTCTGGCAAGTTATGGTCCGCGCTCTCCAGGCAGCAGTGATGAATAGCCCGAAGGGGGTCCCATGGCAGCGTCGAAGGTCAGTCACCTGCACTTCACAGCGGTAGCGTGGGAACTAAAGGTTGCCATTGCAGTTTGCAGAAGGTTCCACGTGGAGCGTGGGAACTGAAGGTTGCCACTGCAGTTTGCAGAAGGTTCCACGTATAAGGAAAACCACAGTCTAAGACGAAGTTGTTTTCGAAGCACGGGTATTCCGGCGACGTTGGCTTAGTCAAACACGGCCGCATTTGCCACGGCTTATTTGCAACCCCGCCGCTCGCCGGCTCCCCAGCCGTCCCCTCCGGGATAAAGATGTCCCGGGTGGGTCCGGCGTTTAGAACAAACGACAGGTTCACCAAAGCCGTTCTCAGGCAGCGGACGGCCGTTTCACCCCGTAAACAGCAGGGCGGGGGGGGGGGGGGGAGGACCTTTGTAGACGCCACCACCTGCACTCTTGGCGCTGCAACCACGTCGACGGCCCTTTGAAGCCTCGGTCGATTGATGCTTCTCAGTGGCTTGAATATTCTTGGCATGTTGGCGTCTCCAAACGTAACAACGGTTAAATGACACGATCGCGATCTCCGCTGTCTCCCTTCACACCTCGGTTTTCTGACAAGTCAGCTGTCCGCTCCTCGTGCTCGCCATGCTCTTCGCCGTTGTCGCCTCGCCAGCACCATTCTCACGAGCACACGCGCAAATCTGGGCTAGCACTTGCAGCGCTCCGCTGTTGACGCACCACTGGCAACGCAAAGCACTCACAAATTGCCCAACGACTTGGTCAACACCTCACAGATGTCGGAGAAGAAAACTACTAAAAGCAAATTTAACACCTATATAAGGTACATAAACATGCATGGTGGCAGAAACAGAGCGAAATGGCTAGAATTAGATCAGGAGTTAAAGGACGAAGAAGCAGCTGGTGTATAAGCTCTAGGAATAGGACAGTGGACGGTGCGACTGCGAAGGGTGTTCTGAACGGCTCTGAACGGGTGTTTCCTGTGGTGCCTGTGGTTTCCTGGTGGTGCCTGCGTGCAAATCTCCGGTGAGGCCGTTCTGCTTAGGGGATTTGGCCAGGTCTAAGGTTAAGTTTGTAGGCGCGGTTTATGTGCACTTGAGGGAGCGTTTGGCTCAGGTATGTCGCTGACCTCCCCGGGCGGAGGGTCGGCAGCCTGGTTTGGCAGCTTCCCCACCCAAAGCTTGCCGCTGGACCTTTTTAGGGCAAATAGAATTGACGTCATCCCTGTGGCGCTCGTGCCGATCGGTGAAGGAATGATCAAGATAAAAGCCTCTAAGATTCTTCAACAGGAGCTAAGGTCTCTGACTAACCGCTACGTCCAGATCTCTGAGGTGCGACCATTCGGCCATAGAAGCATTGTTTTCTAATCCTCTGACATTGCTTGCATCACAGGCCTGCTCCAGTGCAAATTTTTTCAGTCATTAGCGGTGTAAGCATTCATCCCTGAACAGCTCGCATGCTCCAAAGATATTGTTCGTGGAGTGTACCAGCATCTTCCCCACAGGAAATACTGGAAGCGTTTCAGGACACAGGTGTGGGGGTTCTTTCTGTCTATTGGTGCAGTAGAGAATTAAATGGTGTGCGTGAGCGTCAGAATCAGTTATAACTACTTTTGCTGGCTCCTCCTCTCCTTCTGAGCTCAAGGTCTGGTCAGTAGTGTATCGTGTGGATCCTTTGCAACCCCTCCCACTTCAATGCACCAACTGTTGGCGGTTCGGTCACAGTGGCAAAGCGTATAAATCGGCGACCCGCTCCCGTGTTTGTGGAGAAGGGCATTCGGATGACAGCTGCTCCCCTGATCAGCCCCAGTGTTGCCTCTGAAAATGTAATTACCACTCAGCTGTTGATGCGAACTGCTCGAAGCGAGCTGACGAACAAAGCCTGCTAGATATCATTCAAGCGAAGCGATGCTCGAGAGCAGATGCGTATGAACTTCTGGATCGGAAGAATAATACATATTCCAGCCGTGCGCGAAGCTCTGTTGCAGATATAGAGCCAAGTTTGACTACTTCGATAGTGTCCTCAGTAGAACAGGCTCTTTCTGTGGTGGTCGAGCGAATGCTGTGCAATTTCACCGAGCCTTTATCTCAACTTGTTGCAGGCCTGCTTCTGCCTTCTCAATCATCTGTTTCGGCGACGAAGCCTGCATCGCTCCCAAATTTTGCTGCTAGTAAGAGTGACTCAATGTCCCCTCCTGACACATCCCAAGTCCCGCCTGTCAACAGCGCTCCTGGCAGTGTCTCTCACGTAGATATCTGTAAACACGGATGTTGAAATGCTCTGTCCTTCCCAGAAGCGTCGAGCTTCTTCCTCGCCCTCGAAATCAGCTGTTCCGCAAATCAAAGCAAAGAAGGACCCCCAAAGAAATCCCCCAGACTGATGTGCTGAAGGAGGCTGTTGCTGCCACTTCTATCAGTCAATCATGGCAGGTTTAACAGTCCAGCAATTGAATTGCCGTTCCGTACTTTCTTCTCTCACGGATCTTGAAATACTTCATACACATAATCCAGATATTGTGATTTTGCACGAAACATGGCTCTCTACACTTAAATCGTTTTCAATGAAAAAAATCTGTGTTTTCAAGGTAGACCGCATTAATGAAAGGAGTGGTGGGTTAATAACTATGATCTCTACAAAAATATGTCACCGGGCATCACCCTGTCTGTGAGTTGTTGGCGGTTGAAATCTCCCTTCCGCAGTGCGCCAAAGTAACTATTGCTAACGTCTTCTTTCCGTAGGTGTTCACAGTACAGACTGTTTGGATACTTTACAGAGTGGAGCAAACAACGCACTCATCGCAGGGATTTTAATTCGAAAAACTGCGTCTGGGGTAGTCGCTCTCACTACTGCAGCCAGCTTCTCTGGTCATGGATGTCTATGAATGCAGTGCGCTGCTGTAATTCCGGAGCAGTAACCTTTATGCGTGGAGTTTCTCGTTCAGTCATAGATTTAACATTGGCATCTCGTGATGTTGGAGTATCTGCATGGTCAACAGTACACTCAGGTACATCTAGTGACCACTTTCCATTAACCTTAATTATTATGTCTGTCCTACTTCAAAAGGAGCTGCAACCATGAAATTTCTAAACCACATTACGTATAAAAATTGATATCTGTCTCGCTTCCCTCCATAGTTACCTCAGGTCGAGCAGAAAGAGCTCAGCGGGCAATTTTCTTTCAGCAAGATACTGCTGATAGCTGCGTATTCTCTTTGTGCGCTACTGCGCCTGCCAGACAGCTTTCTACTTGGTCGACGGAGGAGTGTGAGAAAGCTTATCGTCTTAAAAAAGCAGCCTGGAAAAGCCTTTCCTATAAACAGAGCCCAGCTAATTGTATAAATTATAAATTCTACTTTGCATCTTTCAAATGAACGATTAAAAAAGCAAAGGAGGATTATAACCGAGATTTATACACGTATCTCTCTAAAAATCAGAATAAGAAGGCTCTATATAGATTCATGGCGCAGAATAACAACTCTCCGGCTTCCAACCGCATAAAGTCAATGCTATTGTTTCCGCAAGAAGCTAAGCAACACCTTGAACGTATCGCTCAGGGGCTGGCTTTACGTTTCCAAGTGCAGAAAATAGAACCTTTGCACACTCTCACCCACAGCTCGGACTGTCCTGAGGTAGACGTGTCGGAACTCCTCCCAATTGTTTCCTCTATGCAGTCTGCTGCCCGGGGATCTGATAGGGCTACTGTGGGCATGTTAAAGGTTTTAGCGCAAGACTTTCCAACTCACCTACTGGATATTCTAAATGCATCATTGAAAAACTTTTGGATTCCTTACAGTTGGAAAATTGCGAAAATAATTTTGCTTTTCAAAAATGCAGAGAATAGATTTCATTTAGACAATATTCGGCCGATTGCTTTAACCTCAAATTTAATAAAGCTTATAGAAAGAGTAGTACACAGTCGCCTCACAGGGCATGTTCATCACGTTAACTGCATCAGCTCCGCACAGATTGGCTTTCGTCGCGTTTGTTCTACATGGTCCGCGCATGTGGATCTCGAGAGCCGAATACGGCTCTCAATGAGCAAGAGAGAAGTTGCGGCCTTGGTGACACTTGATGTTGCTAAACCTATGACGGCGTTGAACACACGGTCCTTATCAACAACCTTGCTCAGCTACATCCACCGAACTGCATCTATTCTTGGATCTGTGAGTTTTTAAACGATATATTTTTCTTCTGTAGAGAGGAATCTTTCTGTTCTAAAACCTACGTTCATAAAGAGGTGTGTCGCAAGGATCTGTTTTGTCTCCACTGCTTTTCAACATAATGGTTCGGGACATACCCATTCATCCAAACATTACAGTTTATGTATACGCAGATGATATAGTTTTTTTCGCATCAGCAATGGATATTCATTTGCTATACGAGTGTTTACAGGCATACCTGAATGCTATTGATGTCTGGTTGAACCAAATTAATTTATCACTTAATATGAGGAAATGTGGCGTGCTGATATTTCCGCCCGACACTCCTTTGTACATCTGGCTAGTATACCGCTCCACTCCAATACCGTAGATGGAGTCGGTTAAAACTTAGGCGTTCCTTATGATCAAAGTTTGGACTGGCGACACCTTATTAAGAATAATGTTATTAAAGGGGAATGTGCTCTGGGCCGGTTGACACGAGTTGGCAATAAAAAGTTTGACACGCGTCGGGACACGTTACCATTGCTCTATAAGGCTTATATGTGACCGATTATGGAATTTGGTTGTGTCTTGTTCTCTGGTAGCGCAAACTACTAGCTGCAGCCATTAGCTTTACTGGAAAGGCGTGCCCTACGGCTATGCCTCGGGCTCCCAAAATCAACTTCAAACACTGTGTTTATCTGGAAGACCGTATCCCCGATCTCTTTTCCCGCTTCCAACTTCTAACAGTGCGCACTTTCCTTATTTCCTTCGACAGGGCCCCCGGCGTTATTATTCCCATTTTTCTATTCCAACCACACGCGTTTTTCACTAATCATTGGCCACGCTATCAGCTTTCGCAAGTTAGGTTCACACAGAATCTGTTAGTCCCACTTCATATTGATCTGATCTTGCAACAATTTGCAGATACACGGGCTGACCCCGTCTTCTAATATGACCACATTTTCCCGTCCCATGCGAAACATATGCCCGGAAATACCCTAAATGGTCTCCTTTCTGAAACGTATGCCCGCAAATACCCTAAATGGTCTCCTTTCTGAACACCTACAGAATTTTCCCCTTCATAATGTCATCTCCACTGATGCCTCCGGCAGCTGTGACAAGGCGGCGGTTTGTATTTATTCGCAGGAACTGGCTTGCAGCTATTTCGTTCGTGTCCCAAATTATGCACCTATATTGTTCGCAGAGTTTCTGGCCATTGATTTGGCTCTTCTCAAATTTTTAGGCATGTAGCACGGGTTCTTATCCTTGCAGGCTGCCTTTCAGTTCTAGTCTCTCTCCAAAATCCGGGAAAATCTTTATTGAATCGTTTGCTTAGGTTTTTTGTTCCGCGCACAGTGCATGAGATCTGCTTTGTCTGGGTACCTGGGCATGCGGGCGTCTATTTTAACGAGGTGGCTGATTTATTGGCAAGGTCAGCTCTCAGCGTTCCTCTAATATATCCCGTCCCTCACATCATTCTTTTAGAAACTTAACGTTTCCAACGCTTCCGACATATCTCAGACAACCTGAGTGATCCATTGCTCAATACCGTGGATTTTAACCGCTTAAAGTTCCCATGGCATATCCGATGGTATAAATCAAGGCTTTGTGAGGTGTGAATGAAGCTTCTGCGATGCAGAATTCCTCACTTAAATTTGCACTCATGCAGATGTGGCTTCGCTGCGACACACCATTGTGTATCATGTGGGCAAGTTGAAACAATACATCATTTTCTCCTCTCTTGCTGGCGGTTCGCAGTTCAGAGAAAACTCTATTTGGAGGTCCCTCTTTCGAGGTTAGGACTCCCTCTGTCTCTTCCAGCTGTTATTTCGTTCCGTGCGAGCGCAAAGGGATTCCCGTTGATCAGTGTCTGCGGCTACCTTCATGATTACATAAGTGCAACTGATCGATTACCTTGCTAACTGTATACAAAATTTTTTCGCATGTCCAAAAATGCTCGATTCTATTCTCGGTAATTCATATTTATTTAATTCATTTGACTTTATCAATTTTTATCTTGATTCAGTCTTCTCACGCCTATTTTTCCCCACGCAAATACCTCATTGGGATTATCTAGTGAACCTGAGAAAATCCCCCTGCAGGGGTATGTCCCATGCTTACTAAGGAGAAGAAGAAGATACGCGCTATGCAATGTGCATCTGTGGAATCTGAAAAATCGACCGTTTTTTGATGGGTACGTCTGGGAAGGGAGCAATAGGACAACAGCGGAGAGAAAGGGATGAAGGGTGTGTAGGCTGATACATCAAGGAACAAACTGGCGAAGAATAAAGTCAACCTGCAAAGAACACGTCTGGGTATCAGGTAAAATTGCCGGTAAAGTACATGGATACGGGTAGTTTATTCAGGGACAGGGGACAAATGCTGCCAAGAGAACAAGGATCTAGTTAGGTGTCTCAATGACTATATAGAGCAGTTTGGATAGGCAGCCGATATTACTCTGCTGGTGTTATGAATGTCCACAACAAGGATTTGGACGATTACACAGACTGTAACGGGAAGTTAATGCTAGACTTCTGTGAGCGACACAACCTTGTTATTGCAAATTAGAAACTATGTGTAGAGAAAAATCACGTGGGAATCCCGTAGCAGACAGACGACCATTGCCTACTGCTTAATGTCGCAGGTGAGTGTTGCAAGCTTGCGATAATTGAAATAGACGAAAAGGGGAGGTACAGCCTGGGAAGGAATCATAAGCGTATCAGTCTACACTTGGCAGCCCTGATCAAAAGAGAAATGCAGAGAAGTCGAAAAGAGATAGCAAAATTAAATTACGAACAAATAGAATACTGACCGGCATAGAGGCAGCAATAAAGAAAAGCCCCATGCAATAGTGGGATTATAATCAGTTTGAACATTTCGTTAGTACAAAAATAAAACAATTAAAAGGAGAAAACCGCTGGAGGGGAAAGAGAAAGCCACGAAGTTGGTTAAATAAGGAAATTAGGGAGGCCATCGAACAACGACGGTTTGCTTGAAGGTAACACCTAGGTGCAAAGAGGGCGCAGTTATCTCAAGAGGAAATAGTCCAAAAATGGGAATGTTATCGTCAAAAGAAACAGCAAGTGCAGGTCTTCATCCAGGCTAAAATAAAGCAGTCCTTTGATAGCTGGCTGGCTGAAGTTCGCGATGCAACTAAAGGGGGCCCAAGAAAACTCTGCAACCATATAAGCTCACTGGGTAAAACGAATCAAAGAAAGCAGGAACAGATTCAAGATACCCAGAGAAAATGTTTAGGGGGAGACATTCGAAGTACATTGCATCAGTTATAGCTGAGTCATTTAGAAACGGTGATAGGCTAATCTCCCCAAATGAGGAAGCATCATAGGACAGCACAATAGAAAAAAGCATAGAACTGAAAAAAGTCGGAAGAAAATATTCCACAATGCATATCCACAGGGGTAGATCTAATTCCAATCAAGCTGATTAATGAACATGGTCCAAGGGGCAAGGAAACGCTGATAAAGCATTGGAGGCTATCATAACAACTAAGCAAATTCCGCACAGCTGGAAACAGAGTAAATTTAATTTAGTTTTTAAAGGGCAAGGTAATAAGATGAATATAAAATCCTTCCGAGCGATTACGATAAAATGCGTTATATACAGGCTGGCGAAGCAGGCTGTGAAATTAAAAGGGAGTCTTGGGTAGAATTAGAGTATTCGGAGAACTTCAGAACGGGCTCAGAACGGGCAGGCGCTTAGATGATAGCCAGTTCGTCCTTCATGCTCACCAAATGCACAGAAATAGATACGGCAGAAAACAGACATCTGTATATAGCCTTCCTGGAGATAAGCGATGCATACGACCACGTAAATAGAGAACTGCTCTAGAACATATTAAATGACGAATATATGGGTCACGTCATAATTTATTTTTCACTATAAATATACCGAGAAAATTAAGTTGAAATAACATGGGCAGGAATTAAGAGTACGACAACTGTCGAGGTAAACAAAAGATTAAGGCAAGGTTGTCCTCTATCAATGCTTCTGTTCATGCTTTATATAATAAGTATGGAAAGAAGGCTACAAGGAAGCCATCTAGATTATGATCTGTCGTACAGATCAGGTGGAAAGGTTCTTGAGCAACGACTACCGGGTTTAATGTACGCCGACGATATTGTACTGTTAGCAGATAGCCAGGAAGATTTGCAAACTTTGATTAATTGCTGTAGAGACAAAGGAGACAGTGTAGGTTTCAGTTTCAGCGCAACTGAGTCAGGTGTGATTTTCAACGACACAACGGATCAGGCGCTTAGATACAAGGCCATGAAATACCCGAGTGGCCAAACACAAATATCTCGGGGCATGGGTAAACAAAGGTCAGATGTAAACAGAAAAGTATGAACAGTCTGTTCTAGCAGAAGGGCAGAGAGATGCCAGGATAATGAATCATAGGGCATTTGGGGGGGGGGGGGGGGTACAACAGTATGAACTATTGAGAGATGTTTGGAAAGGAACAATGGTGCCGTGGCTTACTTTCGGAAATGTGGTTCTGTGCTTAAGTTCCCCGTTCGAACCGAAAAGCGGTGGCTGCATTTTTATGGAGGAAAAGCGGTAAGGCGCCCGTGTGCTGTGCGATGTCAGTGCACGTTAGAGAACTAAAGGCAGTCGAAATTATTCCCCTCCACTACAGCACCTCTTTCTTCCTTTCTTCTTTCACTCCCTCCTTTATCCCTTCCCTTACGGCGCGGTTCAGGTGTCCAACGATATATGAGACAGATACTGCGCCATTTCCTTTCCCAAAGACCAATAATATTATTATTTCTGTGCTTAAGGGCGGAAGTTCCGTCGAGATTAGAAGTAGATCAGACAGCTGTTGAAAGATTAGCTCTAGGTGCCCACGGTAAACCCACAGACGGGGCAGTACAGTGAATATGGGCTGAGCATCGAAGTCCGGGGAGCTCAGAATAAAATACTCTATGAAAAATGCCTGAGGAAGTTGGACGACAAGAGGTGAGCAGCTATTTAACTCGAATATCACGTCCGCACAGGACATGATATTCGGAGGTCGTGGGTTCGGATCCCGCCAGCGGCATGGTTTCTTTTATTCTGCTTTAAAGTAAATTTCTCTAAGCGAAAGATAAATCTAATTATTTTACTTCCACTGATCAGCAATACAAAGTAAAAAAAAATAGAAGCGTTCCCTTATGCACCTTTGGCACTGCTCTAGAGGCACGGAGCAACTGTACCGGCATCGTCATAAATCCAGCTGATAAGGGGAAGGCTTTATTATCGTGAACCGGGATGACTACATAGCAGAAACCATCCAACAGCTTTCTCACCATAATTTTTGTAAACAGATTCATGGCGACCCCACCAACTACCACACAAAAGCTATATCTGATATCCTCCTTCACCTCACAAAATGCAATGAAATCTCCCCAGAAATATGCAAGGCACTCACAGCTACCCATCCTTCTCGTGCGCGTTTTACATGCTCCTTAATTTGCATAAAGTTAGTATACCCTAGACGCCAAATAATTTTAGAACGCGGCACCATCACAGAACCAATACCAAAATACATTGGCACAATAATTAGTAACATTCCGGTCACACATCCATCCTACATCAAAGATACAAACCACAATCTCGGCCTAATAGAGAACATAAAATTACATGAAGGAGGCTTTCTTGCGATCATGGATGTAAAACGTTCTTATACACAAACATACCCGACACCGACGGCATTGCAGCCCTTTTAGAATGTAATGAACAGCAGAGACCTCATAGATCTCTAAGCCAAAACGTGTTATGAACATTAGCCAAAATTGTGTTACGATATAATAGCTTCCAATTTCAACTTCAATATTATCTACAACTAAGTGGCACTGCCATAGGCACAAGAATGGCTCCAAATTATGCCAACATCTTCATGCATCACATAGAGTCAAAATTTCTTTCTTGTTATACAATTCGGTCGTCCTTTTTGAAGCCCTATTTGGATGATGGTGTAGTGGCTGTTTATTAAAATAATAGCAAAAAGGAAAGAAAAGATTTTTGCTAGCCCCGGCATCTGTCATCGATACTGAAACACCTGAGCTGGGGAAACGGAAATAAAGGTTAGCAGGCAGAATGGAGAAATGAAATGAAAGAGGTGAGGGGACTGGAAGAGAGGAGAGGGGAAGAAATACGTACAAATTATTTACGCAATAATAAATTTGTCCAGGTTGTGCGCGTGATTAGTTCATTATAGAGGAATTAAATCACACACGCGCACAGCACTGTGTTGGCTACAACTGGAGTGGGGCCTCAAGTTATTAATCGTTCAAGGTAGAACTCGCGGAGCATTCGGTTCAAGTACAGAGACCCCCCCCCCCCCCCCATGATGTTTTTATAATATGGACAACCACAGAACAACTTCTCCATTTCAATGACAGTGTCAACTCTGTAGACCAAAACATCATGTTTACGCACACCCACTCAACCAGTCAAATCAATTCTCTTGATGTTGACATTCTGGTGGACGAGGAGCCAGTTCGCAGAACAGTTTACAGCAAAACCAACCGACTCCCAAAAATATCTACATTTTCAAAGGTCCTGTCCCTGTCACTGCAAAACCAGCATCCCCTTTTGCCATGCCCATCGTTTTAGAAGAATCTGCACTAACAACCTAGACTTTCATGACAACTCCGAACACAAGAGAAAAGTGCTCTTTACACAGCGCTATCCACCCTCCTTACAGATTGCACAATAAGCAGAGCTTCAAATCTGAACTGTAATCAAGTACTCCGGGGGCACCGAAAAGCTAACCAAAATTACACAACAAATCTCATCCTCACGTTTAACACTAACGCACCGAACATAAAGAGAATTCTTATTGGCACTGTACATCCTGCAGGGAAGTCAATGACTGTCTAATATATTTCCATGCGCAGCCCGCACGATTTATAGACGTGCTAAAAACATTCAGAACTACCTAGTCCCCTCCAAGCAACACAAAACCTCAAGATATGAATGTCGCCCCTCTAGTAAAGGTCACTGCAGAGCTTGCAAAGGCATGCAGACTGCGTGTTCCGCAACGAGCACGAGGTCAGGTTTCCGGCATTCAATCAACGGCAAGTTTGACTGCAACTCATCAAACATTATTTGTCTCCTTAATTGCACTCTGTGTAACAAAGAATATATATGACAGAAAGACACTGCATTCCGCATTCGGTTTAACAATCTTCGCGCACATTCGATTTAATAATCACCGCGGACACACCAAGTCTCTTCCAAATCTCCAACTTATACAAGCATGTAAACTCAGAACAACACTCATTTAACCAACTAAAACTAACAATTCTTCAAAGGGGCTTCCAAAACACGCGAGCACGGGAGCAACGTGAATCCTATTTTATCCTGAATTTTAATACTATTGAAGAAGGTCTTAAGGATAAGCCTAGTACTATTTCTTTTATCCAAGCCCTACAAACAAAATGAGCCCACACTTCTGGTTAATTGGATAGCTTTTATACACCCTTTATAACTCATAGTATACATCCCAGGCCTTCATACCCCTCCTTCCTTCGTTGGTGTTTTTTTTTCTTTATTCCTTGGAATAACTTGAAAGCTATCTACACTGCCTGGCCCTCCGCTACTGCAAACAGGTGTTCCCGAAGAAGTCGTTTTCACGAGCTGCCGAGGGAAAATAAACCTGAGCCGCAGTGAGGATGCATTGTTCACTGACACCCAGACCCCTCGTGCGCGTTCTTACCCACGTGCTCGTGACAACAAGGACATTTGTTCCCTAAAATTCCAACTTGTGGCTCATGGAAAATTAGTCTCCCCCCCTCCCGGCCCCCAAAAGGCGCCTGGTTACGCCTGTTCATCGCCGCCAGTGTCATTTCCGCAGTTGAGCCTATTTTGCCCCGCATCTACAGCGGCGCCCATCTTTGTATATTGTTTGTGTATTTTGTTTGTGTGTTTTGCTTTCGTACGCCTGTTACCACCGCGCTGCCCATGTCCTCACAAACGTCTTCTTCTCCCTTTCTTTTGTTTCGCCATCCCTTTTTTACACCCCTTCCTTGCTAGATTTTCCTTTATTGTATTTTGCACAAACTTTTTTCCTTCCTTCTCCAAACTTGTCCTTGTCTGCTCCCCTTACCCCCATTTTTATTTCGTTTTTTTTCAACTGTTGCCGCTATTTGCATGTTCCATTCCTTTTTGGTCTGCTCTGCAGCTCACGAACTTCGTAATATTAGGTTTTTGGAGAAAATAAATGCCGCAGTATCTGTCTCATATGTCGTTAGACATCTGAACCGCGCCGTAAGGGAATGGATAAAAGAGGGAGTGAAAAATGAAAGAGGTACACGTAGTCGAGGTCTCCGGAATAATTTCGACCACATGGGGATCTTTAACGTGCCATGACATCGCGCATATATATATATATATATATATATATATATATGAGAGAGAGAGAGAGAGAGAGAGAGAGAGAGATTCGCTTACACTGAAAAACATAAATACCCACGAAAGCAGCAGATTGGACAGCCGTCCCCATACCTCAGTTGGCAGAGCACCGGATGCAATATTCGGAGGCCGTGGGTTCAGATCCCACCGGCGGCATGGTTGTTTTTTCTGCTGCTTTACAGATAACTTTCTTTAAGCGATAGGTTAATTAAAGTATTATTATCCCACTCATCAGCAATACACAATAAAAAAATCATTCCCCTATGCACCTTGGTTTAGGTCCCTGTTGACTCCGTTTATAGGTTTGTAAAACGAGCCCCTCATTTCCTTAACTTTTTCTACTAGTATATATATATATATATATATATATATATATATATATATATATATATATATATACACACACTCTCAAGGCTCGCGTGCACCCAATAAACATAAATGCCCACGAGAGCAGCAGACTGGACAGCCGTCGCCGTAGCTCAGTTGGTAGGAGCACCGGAAGCGATATTCGGAGGTCGTGGGTTTGGATCCCACCGGCGGCATGGTTGTTTTTTCTGCTGCTTTATAAGTAATTTTCTTTAAGTGATTTATTAATCTAAGTAATGTTATCTCACTGATAAGGACAACACATTAGAAAACAATTAATTAACGTTCCCCTATGCACCTTGGTTTCGGTAACTGTTGGCTCCCTTCATATCTTTATATATATATATATATATATATATATATATATATATATATATATATATATATATATTGTAAGGTGGGGTCAATTTTGAGAAACTTCTTAACGGAATCAAGGCCAACAGCAGTCCGAGGTCAGCTAGTCCAGCCAGGAGCGTGCACCAGGCGATGACCATGCGGCTCGCGCATATACTCGTCGTCTACCTTACAATGGCCGCCGGACAGAAGAGGAGCCATCCTGGCGATTTAAGGGGCAGACAACACAGCGGGGTCGTAGTATCTCTTGAGGCGCTGGATATGCACAGTCTCACTACCGCGGCGTCTGAGATCGGGTGACGGCATGAGGGGATCAACAATATAGTTGACTGGAGATGTTTGTTCCAAGATGCGATAGCGCCCTTGATATTTAGCCAGCAGTTTCCGGGAGAGGTCCGGAGTATTGGGTGGTATCCATAGCCAGACAAGAGAGCCGGGCGAGAAATGTTTCGGACGTTGATATTTATCGTGGCGCGTTTTTTGAAGGGACTGGGTAGCTGTCGAGAGCGACCAGGCGACCTGGTGGCAGGCTTCGGTGTGCCTGGAAGCTTCGGAAACGGTGGTGCACACAGATGCGTCAGGGTGGTAGGGGAGAACATTATCAGTGGGAACGGATGGATGGCGCCCCTAAAGGAGGAAGGAAGGAGAAATCCTGTCGTACCCAGCAAACAACGTGCCTCCCCAGGAGCGCCCAGAAAGGATGGAATATCCCTGTCCTAGTACAACATTTATCGAACATTTCCAGGCCGTAGAGGTAGGACAGTGAAACACAAGCAAAAGGGAAGTGCGCCCACGGATATCATAGAAACGTTTTCGCGAGGGCGTTAAGCAGAAACAAAAACAAATCAGAGCATTTTGGTCCCAGAAAAGTAACTGGGAGAACGATTTTGGGACCAATGCTTTTCAACAAAAAATGCAAATTGACTCCTCGCTTCCTTTTCTCGCTCCCTCGCGCCAAAAGCTACGTAGAGAGAAGCTATTGCGCTTGCACTCGTCGTTTTGAGAGATCAGACAGTATTGTTTCAAGAGCCGAAGGAAGCGCAGTTCACCCCGCATCCCTCTCGTCGGCCGTCGGCTCCTTGCTGCAGGCAGGCAGGCGACGGCGGTTAGCGCTCGTCCTGTCTACTTCTATGTCTGTGTCTTTGTTATATGCGCTAGTCTTTTAATTCATGACGGCGGTCTGCCTTTTCATCGCATCGTCGGGAGCGGCGGTAACCAACGTGCCCGTCTTCAATAGTGTTTCCAACTTCAGCACGGTGCGCTGGTCCCTGCAGGCATCTCCAACTACCAGCAATCCTCGTTGCGCCGCTGTCTAGCAGAGGCGCCGTAATGGGCCTCCCGTTGCTCGCCCGTCTTCCTAGCTGGACGGAAGCCATCTTGTGCACACGTATTCGCGCAGCCCCTAGCCGCTCGCGCGCAAGCCCCAGCGCGCAGCAGCTCTTGCTATTATCACCGGCCTGTCGTGAACTTCGTAGCTACGGGTTCATGGCAGCTTTTCCGCGCACCTCGGCGTGCCTACATAGATCCTTTGGAACTGGCGCAAGTCTTTTGCACTGCTTCACGGCCCTACACCATAATGGCGCCCTTACAGCCGTCGTTCGCGGCAGCGGATTTCAAGGCAATAGGCGACTCCTAGCGCGCACTCTGCATCCCTCAGCGCCTCCGACGACTGTGGCGTGTTGTTGGTGGCAGTGTGGCCGTCCACTGCGGTCATAGGCGAGAAAGATCTTTGGAGGCCCACCAGACTCTTGCTGCGAGTGTCCAAGGATTAACCTGATCTATACCTACATTGCCGTCCTGTCGCAGCGGTATAGTTTGTGTTGTTTTAGCGTCGCTGACTCCCAACCCACCCCCACCGGATTACTTCTGCCTTGGTCATTTTGATCTCGCCTCCCACGCCGTATTGTGCCGCACGTGTGGTCTGCTGTACCATGGGTGCGGCGAGCCAGGGTTCCTACCTCAAGACGTTCCCCCTTTTCATCCGACTCCAAGCAGTCTTATCTCCACACTTAGTCACAAGAAAATAAAACTAGGGTGTAACGAGGATGTAACATGTATGTTTGAGCGTTCGCTGTGCAGTGAGAAGGCGCAGGACAGAAGGCTGCGTTGAACTCATATATATAGTTGCCGCATTTTATTTCACCCCCGGGTTTCTGTTGGCAACGTCGTCAAGGTATGTGGTTTATGCTCGTTTTTTTTTATTTTCGCCTCGTAGAAGTAATTTTTTTTTCCTGTTTTGATAACGCGCATCAAGATTACTCCTAGGCTCTTGCGAGAGGCAAAGCGAGAGGGAGGTTTCACCCTGCAGAATATCCATAACCTGATACCGCGTATCTGTATCGTACGCCCATATCGTCTTTTCTTTTGGCACCCAGGTTGCTCTATACATGAGTTTGCTTTTGCGTGCGCATATATGTTTTTGTGCCCTTTAGAATGTTAGCTTAAGGTGCATCAACTTTCAGCCTGTATTATGTTTTTAATGCTCCAGTTTTTTCAGATTTCTCAGAGCTAGAGAAAATTATGGCCATTATCATTTGCTGGTGTCGTAGTGATCCGTACATTGTGTGTTAAATGGTGCATACATATGCGTCTCCTCTTTGTATTCATTTAAATGCAAAGAGCACATCTAATAAACTGAAATTACATCTGCATTGCGCTGCTATTTCCTGTTATGTGGGCGGGATCGGGCGACTTTTTGAATTATTTTCTTTGTGTGTAAAATTCTAGCACATTTCATGTTCTTGTGGCGAGAGCAGCGCACCACGAAACAAAGAAGAGAGATGCGGGAATCAACGCTGACTAACAACCAGATTTTTAATCCATGTTCGGTCGAATATATACATCTCGCTCCTGCAATAAGGAAAGGACTGAAGCATGACAAACGCATAAGATGTACACATGGTAAGAGATTAGGAAAACGCACGCAGATAATCAATTTCGCTGCCACGAAACGCTATCGAAAGTATACTGATGCATATACGTCGCTCTTTTGCCCGATGTTGAAGGCTTCTTCAATCTCCCTGGTTCGTTGATTAAAATACGACGGGATGACCATTGTGTTGGTAAGCTGCGGAGCGCATTTATGCTCTCTGCAATGTTTTGCTAATTCACTGCTCATGGCGCCCTTCAAGGATATTTTGTGTTCTCGAAGCCATTCACTCAGTGTCCTGTTTGACCAATGTAGGTGCCTCCGCATGACAGAGGTATTTCGTAAACCCCGCTATTCACACATTTCACGTTGTTTTTCTGGTGCTTTTTCTTGCATTAATTTTTCTTTGCTCGCTGTTGACCTTGGCGCACAGGCTTCTTAATTTGTTGGGTGCTGACATGAGCACTTTTACACCAGCTCTTGCGCCTACCTTTCTCAGACTGTGGGAAATTAATGTAAGGAATGACCGCGTACGGCTTCCTTTCTTCTGATGTGGTTGTGACATATTTTCTGCCTCTAGGTGCTTGCAGAATCCCTTCTGCGACACTGGATAACAGTCTCGTCGGGTAAACTGCTGCTTTCAGCCGACTGTTCTGGGCGTCAAACTTCTTGGAACTTCATGTTGACAGGATCTCGTAAATGCGGCTCTCACTGCTACTTTTGCTAAGAACTAGAAGAACTAGGACCAGAAATAACAAGTGAACTCCTAGAAAGCAACGTTATGCGATTTCTTGACTTGACGCTAGCCTTTCTAGGCGCTAACATATGCTGGCGGTACAGACAACGAAGCTAGAAGGAACTGCTCCCCTACACATCTGCGCACTCCAAGATCATCAAGCGGGGGTAGAAAAAAACAGCAATGAGAGCCTCTTTGACGAGATGCTGTCATCATGAGGTTCAAGGCAGTTTTGACGCCCAGAACCGTCGGCTGAAAGCAACAGGTTGCCCGACGAGACTGCTATCCAGTGTCGCAGAAGGGATTCTGCAAGCACCTAGAGGCAGAAATTATGTCACAACCACATCAGAATAAAGGAAGCCGTACGCGGTCATTCCTTGCATTAATGGCATTTTCCAGAGTCTCAAAAGGGTAAGAGCAAGAGCTGGTGTAAAATTGCTGATGTCAGCACCCGACACGTTAAGGAGCCTGTGCGCCAAAGTCAACAGCGAGCAAAGAAAAAATCAATGCAAGAAAAAAAGCCTGAAAAAACATATGAAATGTGTGAAAAGCGAGGTTTATGAAATACCTCTGTCATGCGAACGCACATTAATTTTTCAAACAGGGCGCTGTTTGAATAAATGGTTTCGAAAGCACGATAGAACTCTAAAGGCGCCATCAGCAGTTAATTAGCAAAACATTGCAGAGAGCATGAATGCACTCCGCAGCTTATCAGCACAATAGTCATCCTGTCGTATTTTGATCAACGGACCAGGGAGATTGAAGAAGCCTTCAACATCCGACCAAAGAGCGACATATGCGTCTGCACACCTTCAATAGCGCTTCGTGACAGAGAAATTGATTATCGGCGTGCGATGTCTTAATATTTCACCACGTGTACATCTTATGCGTTTTTCATGCTTCTTTTTTTTCTTTCTTATACGAGCGAGATGTATATATTCGACGAACGTGCATTAGAAATCTGGTTGTTATTCAGCGTCGTGTCATGCACCAACCAGCCCAAATTTCCACCTTGTTAAAGCACATTTCATGTGAACAGGTAAGTCTGAATGGCCTAACCAGCAAACATTCACGCGAGTTGACAGATGTATTACACCACCTGTAACGTAAGCATGCGCCTGAAATTTGGCACATATGTGCGCTTAGATGCCTGAAGTCTGCATGAAAAAGAAAAAAATAATTTTATTGAGCAAGAGCCGAGAAATCTAGCATTAACCTTTTGGGGCTGTTACTGGGACGCACAACTTTTTGGACATGGCTAGTTGAGGGGACGTTTTTTGGACATCTTCGGGAAAAAATGAGAACCTCCTGGGGACATTCCAAATGTCCTGATGGGATGTTTCTGGGAGATTTTGAGGAGGTTTTGTGTTTGTTGGGTAGAATGCGTAGCAGTATTGTACACGAACGTAATATACGAGAGAATAAGGTCTCAGGTCGTGTGGTTCGAACCGACGTACATAGCCTGCATGTCCCCCGCATGCGTTCCGTTAGGCCGTTGGTCTGTGGGTGGTAAGTGGTGGAAGTCCGACGGATGACGATGCACTGACGGAGCAGAGATTTGATGAAATCAGATAGGAAGACACGGCCTCTGTCGCTGAGGAGTTCTCGAGGGGCACCGTGTCTAAGGATGAACCGACGCAGAAGAAAGGATGCCACATCCTGTGCCATAGCAACAGAGAGCGCGGCGGTTTCAGCATACAGCGTGAGGTGATCGACGGCAACAATGATCCATTGTTTGCCAGAAGCAGTATACGGGAGGGGCTCATATAAATCAATGCCAACGCGGTCGAAACGGCGAGGCGGACAAGATAGCGGCTGCAACTCGCCAGCAGTACGGGTAGTGGGTGTCTTGCGGCGTTGGCAGTCGAGGCACGAGCGTGCGTATTTCAAAACGAAATTGTACATGCCACGCCAGTAGTAGCGGAGGCGGAGGCGCGTGTAAGTCTTGAAAAGGCCAGCGTAACCGCATTACAGGCCAGTGTGAAAACATGAGCAGATATAAGGCCGTAGGTGGCGAGGAATGACAGTCACTTTCGTCCATCAGAATAATAATTACGGCGATTAAGCAGGTTATCTCGGATCTCAAAATGAGAAGCTTGACGGCCCAGCGCACGGGATAGTTTAACCGCCGATGCGTCGGAGGGAAAGTCCAGAAGAGCACGAATCCAGGGATCCTTGCGCTGTTCAGAAGGCATATCACTAATGGTAGGAGATGGCGCAGGGGCTCCGATTTCGCAGAGGCTGGCAAGTTCAGCGGGGAGCGAGACAACGCGTTGGCGTCCTGATGTTTGCGGCCCGACCGGTACACGACTGGGATGTTCTATTCTTGAAGACGCAGCGCCCATCGCGCTAGGCGGCCGGAAGAATCTTTCAAAGAGGAAAACCAACAAAGGGCGTGATGATCCGTAACGACGTCGAAAGGACGGCCGTACACGTAAGGGCGAAACTTGCCTAAGGCAAACACAATGGCGAGGCACTCTTTTTCAGTCACAGAGTAGTAAGACTCAGCCTTTTTGAGTGTGTGGCTGGCATAGGCAACGACATATTCGTCGTATCCATATTTGCGCTGAGCGAGCACTGCACCGAGACCAATACCACTGGCATCCGTGTGAACTTCAGTCGGGGCCGCCGGGTCGAAATGGCGCAAGATGAGAGGTGCCGTGAGGAGACGACGTAAGGTGCTGTAGGCGTCGTCGCAGGCGGGTGACCAAGCCCCAAAATCGACATTGGCGCCGAGCAGCTGAGTCAAAGGGGCAGCAATTGAGGCAAAGCTGCGAATGAAACGCCTAAAATAAGAGCAGAGCCCCGGGAAGCTGCGAAGTTCCTTAGAGGTAGAAGGTTTGGGAAATTCAGTCACGGCACGAAGTTTCGCTTGGTCAGGGCATACACCGTCTTTCGACACAACGTGACATAAAATTGTCAGTTCAGCGGCTGCAAAGGTGCCTTTTTTAAATTGAGCGGCAGGTCTGCGTTTGTTAGGCAGGTCAAGGTGTCCCGCCGGCGAGATAAATGCGTTTGGAATTCGGGTGAAAAGATAACGATATCGTCCAGGTAGCACAGGCACGTCTTCCACTTGAGGCCACGCAAAACGGTATCCATAATTCTCTCGAGAGTAGCAAGAGCGTTACATAGGCCGAACGGCATGACGGTAAACTCGTAGAGGCCGTCAGAGTCACGAACGCGGTTTTGGCAGATCTGCAGCTGCCATTGGGACCTGCCAATAACCAGAGCGCAAATCAAGAGAAAAGAACTCCGCGCCTTGTATACAGTCCAGGGCATCATAAATACGGGGCTGAGGGCAGACGTCTTCTCGGGTGATCTAATTAATGCGGTAGTAATCGACGCAAAACCGAACGCATCCATCCTTCTTCTTGACGAGGACAACCGAGGAGGCCCAGGGGTGGGTGGAAGCCTGAATAACGCCGCTCTGAAGCATGGTGTCTACCTGTTCTTCAATAACTCGTCGTTCAGAGGCGGCAACACAATATGGGTGCTGTCGCAGAGGGGCATGGGCGCCGGTGTCAATGCGATGCTCGGCAGTCAACGTGCGCCCCAAACCGCGTTGGTGGCAATCGAAGGAGCAGCGAAACTCTTCAAGAAGCGCAAGAAGCTGGGTTCGCTGAGTTGGAGGTAGAGTGGCGCCGATAGAGCGAAGGAATAGGTCGGTCAACAATGGGGCGGGTGCAGGAGTAAGTGAGCAGAGGGCGTCCATGTCGACCGGCGGTGATTCTGCGGCAGCGTCGGGATGGTTGAAAAGAGAGTCAAAGAGCTACACGGTGCCGACGCATTCTCCACGGCGCAAAGTGAAGAGGCTTGAAAACGGGTTGAAGACCCACAGTGCGGTCAGGCCGGCGGAGACAGTGACCAGGGCATAAGGCAGCGGCGGGCAATGACGACGCAGAAGAGCAGGAGACGGCGTGAAAAGGACACTGGCACCGCCAACACAAGCACAGGAGAGAGGCACAATCACGGAAGAGCACGCAGGAATATCGGAACTGTCGGCGGCAAAAGCTTTGGCAGGAACAGGGGCACCGCAAATATCAGTCTCTGGCACGGGATTCGGCAACGTGGAGAGCGCTACACTTGAGCCCGAGCACAGTCGATGATTGCGTCATGAAGCGATAGGAAGTCCCAGCCCAAGATGATCGAATGCGAACATGACGGCAGCACGATGAACCCAACCAAATATGGAATGTCTTCTATGGCTACTCGAGCAGTACACGCTGCTAACGGCTGGATGAAGTGCGCACTTGCAGTTCGTAACGACGGGCCAGAAAGGGGCGTCTTCACATTCCACAAAGATCGGCAAAGCGCTGCATCCATAACAGAAACCGCAGCACCGGTGTCCACAAGCGCCATCACAGATACGCTCTCTACAAAAACTTCAATTAAATTGGCGTCATACAGACGAGGTCTTTCAAATTTCAACGACTGCGCAGTTTTCGCCTCAGGAACTGCGGCACCTAGTTTTCCTCTTGAGTGGTCGCGGGAACGCCGTCGCATCGCAGAGATGGAGCGCCGACGTGGAGAAGGCGAACGGCGTGCAGAGAAGGAGATGCGCTCAGGAGGCAGAGAACGGCTTAGGGGCGGCTCAGCAGGAGGTGAGTACTGACGCTGGGACCAGTAACCAGAAACTTCAGCGACCTGTTCTGGAATGATGTGCCGCAAATTCGGAGTTATGTGTGGTGATGGCTCTTGATGGCGTGATATAAGCGAGAGCTGGCGAGCAACATCTTCTCGCATGAAGCTCTTGATGTGCGGTAGGAGCGATGACTGGTCTCTTGCATCGCTCAGGCAGCAAGCGAGTCGACGTTCGTAGTCTGTTCGGGTGTCAGAGCCCTCTGCTTGCGTAGTTCGTCGAAGCGCCGACACAGGGTGACGACTTCCACGACGGTGCGCAGGTCTCGCGCCAACAACATCTGAAAGGCGTCGTCATCAATGCCCTTGACAATATGCCTGATCTTTTCGGCTTCGGGCATCTGAGCGTTCACCCTCTTGCACAGATCGACGACATCCTCGATGTAACTCGTGAAGTTCTCGCTAACCTCCTGCGACCGCGCACGCAAGCGCTGTTCGGCACGGAGTTTTCTGACTGCCGGGCGGCCGAATACCTCTGAGAAGTTAGATTTGAAAGCAGAGCATGACGTAATGTCCGCTTCGTGGTTCCGATACCACAGATTCGCAACGCCCGTCAGATAGAAAATCACATCGTTCATGGTTCCGATACCACAGATTCGCAACGCCCGTCAGATAGAAAATCACATCGTTCAGTTTGGTTTCCGCGTCCTACTTGTTGTATGCGCTCACCCGCTCATACGATGCGAGCGAATCCTCAACATCATGGTCGTCTGTGCCACTGAAGATAGCGGGGTCTCGCTGGCGGAGAGAACCAGCACAGACGACGGCGGCCGGGCTCACTTGGACGGCTTGGTGGTTAGGCATCGTGGTAGGCGGTAGCGTTCGGTTGCGAAGTTCCAGGGCGAGAGGACGTAACCCAGCACCTCCACCATATGTAAGGTGAACAGCAGTCCGAGGTCAGCTAGTCCAGCCAGGAGCGTGCACCAGGCGATCACCATGCGGCTCCCGCATATGCTCGTTGTCTTCCTTACAATATATATATATATATATATATATATATATATATATATATATATATATATATATATATTAGCGCACAAAGTTAAGCAAATGAGGGGCTCGTTGGATAAACTTATGAAGGCAGCCAACAGTCACCGAAACCAAGGTGCATAGGGGAATGTTTCATTTTTTTATGTGTAGTGCTGGTCAGTGGCATAATACTACTTTGATTAATCTATCGCTTAAAGAAAATTACTTATAAAGCAGCAGAAAAAACAACCATCCCGCTGGTGGGATCCGATCCCACGACCTCCGAATATCACGTCCGGAGCTCTACCAACTGAGCTACGGCGACGGCTGTCCAATCAGCTGCTCTCGTAGGTATTTATGTTTACTGGGTGTAAGCGAACTTTGAGAGTGTTCACCAGCGCCACCCTCGTCCATAGCGGCGGACGTAGCACGTCCTGTATTACCGCGAGTGTGACGTGGAACGTCATCTAACGGCGAGGGCGCAAAATGTGCGAGAGCCCTCTTATGCTACCTATGGCATCAAGACTGCCAGAACCGAGACCCTCGTTAAACTATTAGCAGACAAAGTTAAGGAAATGAGGGGCTCGTTTGATAAACTTATGAAGGGAGCCAACAGTCACCGAAACCAAGGTGCATATGGGACTGTTTAAAATATTTTTTTAATGTGTAGTGCTGATCAGTGGGATAAAATTACTTCGATTAATCTATCGCTTCAAGAAAATTACTTATAAAGCAGCAGAAAAAACATTTATGCCGTTGGTGGTCAGAACCCACGACCTCCGAATATCGCGTAGGGTGCTCTACCAACTGAGCTACGGCGACGGCTGTCCAATCTACTGCTCTCAAGGGTATTTATGTTCGTAGGCACGTGTGCACACTGCCTATAAAAGCGGCACTGAATCTAATTAACACCAGTTGATAGTTTGCGCTCTTTCAGTCTCCCTCGTGCTTTTTCCTGTGTGTGTCTTTTATGCGCAATTCGTACCTGCTACAACATGCATGAAAGAAGCCAACAGTAACCGAAACCAAAGTACATAAGAGAATGTTTCTATTTTCTTTGGTTGACTTGTAGACCCAATCATTGGGAGAATAATACTTAGATTAACCTGTCACTTAAAGAAAATTACTTGTGAAGCAGAAGAAATAATATATATATATATATATATATATATATATATATATATATATATATATATCTGAACCTTGAGAGTCGCCGCCTCTGTGGCTGAGTGGTTATGCGCTCGGCTGCTGGCCCGAAAGACGCGGGCTCGATCCCGGCCATGGCGATCGAATTTGGATGGAGGCGAAATTCTAGAGGCCCGTGTGCTGTGCGATGTCAGTGCACGTTAAGAAACCCTAGGTGGTCGAAATTTCCGGAGTCCTTCACTACGACGTCTCTCATAGCCTGAGTCGCTTTGGGACGTTAAACCCTCCATAAATCAAAAGCCAATAAACCGAACCTTGAGAGTGTTCACCAGCGCTACCCTTGTCCATGTCTATTCAAAATAAATATATTTATTTATAAATAGCGCCACCCTTGTCCATGTGTATGAAAAATAAATATATTTATTTATTTTACATACACATGAATATTGGTGGCGCTATTTATTTATGTAGTTTACATACACATGGACAAGGGTGGCGCTGGCTAACCCTCTCAAGGTTCGCTTACACGCAAAGCATAAATACGCACGAAAGCAGCAGATTGGAAAGCCGCCGTAGTTGGTATAGCACTAGACGAGATATTATATATATATATATATATATATATATATATATATATATATATATATATATATATATATATATATATATATATATATATATATATATATATAGCAGACAAGGTAAAGTAAATGAGGGGCCGTTTCCGCCCTCGCCGTTAGATGACGTTCCACGCCACGCTCGCGGTATTACAGGACGTGCTACGTCCGCCCCTATGGACGAGGGTAGCGCTGGTGAATACTCTCAAGGTTCGCGTACACCAAATAAACATAAATACCCACGAGAGCACAGATTGGACCGCCGTTGCCGTAGCTAAGTTGGTAAGAGCACCGGACGCGATATTCGGAGGTCGTGGGTTCGGATCCCACCCGCGGCACGGTTGTTTTTTCTGCTGCTTTTTTAAGTAATTTTGTTTAAGCGATTTATTAATCTAAGTAATATTATCCCACCGATAAAGCACAACACACTAAAAAAACTAGCGAGAGGGTGCTACGAGCTGGTGAGCACCCATAACAAGTGGCATGATGCACTGAAACTCAACAACGTCATATTCTATCTTTCGTACGTTGCGAACCTATGGTTGCGAAGCCACGAAGCCGACATTACCACGTGGTCGGCCTTCGTTATCATTTTTCTAGCGAGAGCTACATTACTGTAGTCGCTTCGCCTCTTCAACATGGTCGCACCTCGGCCGCGGTCGCAACGCTCGGCGCGCCATCTGGCATCACGTCACTCCGCCGTTGCGCTCGCCGTGGCGCAGACGCCGCTCGCCTCGCCAGTTGTGCGCATGCGTTGTAGAGGGAGAGGGGCTGTCGCAGTGTGCAAATACATACGGTTCGGCGTAGACTTAGGCAACCCGCAGCGTTTGCTCGACGTCGCGTCAGCGTCTCGCCTACCTGCGTCGTCGCTCGCAGCCCTTAGTTGAGGGCGACCAAACACATGAGGGCATACGAGCTGGCGTCTCCAGAGGTGGGTGGGAAGACATCGTGGGTAAAGTCCCTCAATTATCCCGTCCGTAGCTAATCGTCCCTTTCAGTGGCGACGGGAACCGTATGCAGGGCAAGGGGGACAATAGCAAGGGTACAGAAGGGGCGCTGCTGCCTTCGCAAGAACGGGCCGCGGCTTTTGGCCCCACCAATCCCCACCTACAAGGTATTTCCGGCGCCGACGCTGAGATCTGGGTTCGGCAGATATCTGCGTCTTCCTGCGTCGCCTCGCTCCAAGCGCCGAAGTGTCGCCTCCGGTGACGCCAGCAGCCCCCATGCTGATGCGGCGTCCAGGAAACGCTGCCAAGTGCTTCGGTCGTTATGGAGAGCGATGAGTCGGCTAGGCTGAACAAAGCGAGACTTCGGCGCCAAACGAAACAAGGACAAGACAGCGTGCCCAAGAGACCGAAAAAGAGCATGTCAAACGTCTCGATAAGCGTCGTAATGACGACGCGGCTAGACAAGCTCGCTTAGCCTCCGACAGTGAATCTGCGACGGTAGTAGACGACGTGGCGACTTTGGCGTCTCTGAAGGAAGCCAGACTTCAGCGTTGGAACGAAACAAGCATATACAGAGATTAGGCAAGTAAATCATCAGTAGCTTTACATCGCTTAGCCACAGAGAAGCCTAAGCGTAGTCATGGCCTGTAGCTCTCGCTACCTTCCAGGTTTAAACAGAACTAAACCACAGCCAATTTTGTAGCGTAAGCTACACTGCCTGGGGTTGAGCAGTCTCGCGCGGCCCCTGGAAAGCCGTGCTGCGCATGCGCGAGGACCATTGACATCACAAGGCGCACAGCTGCCGTGCCGGAGCCGCCGCGCGTGCCTCGCCGGCGTGCGCATCCTCTGGGAGCCGCACCACGCGATCAATCACGTGACTGGTCATGTGACGAGCCGCAGCGCCGAGCCGCCGGCATCTGCTCTGCACCACGTGGCCGGCCACGTGGCCACGACGAACTTGGAAAGCGACGCATCCTCACTCGTTCTCTGCTCTCGCAGCAGGAATCTCTTCTTTTGTAAAACAGCACGAACAACGTCGGACAAGAACAAGACGGACACGGGACGAGCGCTGACTCTCAACTAAGGTTTTATTAGCAACGTCTGGTGCTTATAAAGGAAAAAACACACACAAAGTACATCACAAGTTACACTAAAATCAATAAAACATGAGGCATGAGGCGTCGCAGGCTTCTCTGCCCAAAAAAAATGTAATATACTTTTTGTGTGTTTTTCCTTTATAAGCACCAGGTGTTGCTAATAAAACCTTAGTTGAGAGTCAGCGCACGACATGTGTCCGAGTGGTTCTTATCCGACGTTGTTCGCGCTGTTTTACAAACGATGAATCTGCGCCAACTTGCCCAGCTTGATGTTCTACTTAAGAATCTCTGGCTGCTCTCACGCCTGACACTGACCCGGCACCACTGTAAACGCAGATCAGGCCCTTTGTCCGGGAGGAAGTCGCACGCCAGCTCTCATTGATGATCTTCAATTACCACGCTGCGTCTCCTCTGGTGGCGCCATTGCAGAAGGTCATCCGCAATGAAGTTGCCGAGGCTCTTCTCACTGTACATCAAGTTCATTTGGTTACTCCATTAAACTACGCCGAGGCTCAGTATCACTAGCCAACTCCGATACCCGCCCGGATGACCTGCGCAGAAGTGACGGCACGCTCCTTGCCCGTAGCTATTCCACCCCGTCAGCCCGTCCAGCGCCCAGCCCCGCCTCTGCGATCTGCACCGGTTTCTCCTCCGTCCCCGCCGCGGCTTTACACCCCGTGGCGCACATTGGATAATTGCACAATATTTTACTCAAGTGGGTCCCCAGTGCATATCGCCCGCCACTTTCGCCATTGCATGGCCTCGCCAACCTTCTCAATCACTCTGCATCCATCTCAGATGCTTTGTTCGCCTCCTCCATCCTCGCCAATGCGCCGTCGCCCTCACTCTGTTGAGGAGGGAAACTAAGTTCTGCAGTTCCAGAGGCAAGAACTGCATGCTGTTTGAAAAGTTCAAGGCCTCCGCGTTCCCCACGCAACGTCCTTGATGTCATCTTGGACGGACTGCCGGTACATGCGCTCATCCACACGGGTGCCTAGGTATCAGTGAGTCAAGATAAACAGCCGCCGTTTGCGCAGAGTGACGACACCATTCTCTGGTATCTTACTCCGCACCTCCAGTGGACAGCGCACTGCCCCTCTGGCGTCATGCAAAGCGTGGGTCATCATTGAAGATATAGTATATAGAGATTAGATCGGGCTAAAAAAAGCAATTGCCCTGCCCGCACTGTCTTGAAACACAACGGGGTTTATACGCTCCAATTCTTGGTGGTGTCATCATGCTCATATTACGCAATTCCCGGGCGGGACTTCCTGTCACAAAACAACATCGTTGTCATCGATTGCGCCTGCGCGGAAGTTGAATTTTTTGTTTGTATGACAAGTTTACTACTTAAACCTCTGCCCCTGGCCACTCAAGGTCACCATCGTTGAAGACGTGGAAGTTGCGCCGGAAGCATGTGTCCTTGTTTCCCTGTCGTGCCGTACCACATCGGATGACACCACTCTACGCCGTCTGCTTCCTTTTAATGCCACAAGAACCTGCCACTACTTTCCACTGTCCTCGATGTCCGCCAGGGTGTAACGAAGATGCTTCTCTACAATCCGTCCCCGTGTCCCCTTACCCTGCTTCATGGTAAGTCCCCTGGATGGCGGGGACTGAACGGGTACATTTGCCAATACGTCCGCTCCTGCATCGTCTGTCAACTGCGACCCCTTCCAGCCATTACCGTGCCCGGCCTGCCCATTCAATCGTGTTAGCGTCGACCTCTACGGCCCGCTCTCCTGCACGTTCTGTGGGAACCGCTCGATAATGGCTGGTGTCGACCACCTAACCCGATATGCAGAGACCACCGCCCTACCCACTGCCACTGCTCGCGACGTTGCCCTCTTCCTTCTGCACAATTTTGTTCTTCGCCACGGTGCGCCGCGCGAGTTTCTTAGTGACCGAGGTCGTGTCTGTCTTTCGCACGTGGTGGACGCCCTCCTCAAGGAGTGCCGCGTCATTCATCGACCACCACTGCCTACCGCCCTCAAACTAACGAGCTATCTGAGCGCTTCAATCACACTCTCGGCGATATGCTCACCTTGTACGTTTCGTCACATTAGTCTAACTGGCACGCTGTTCTTCCTTTTCTGACTTACGCATGCAATACCGCCGCCCGGCCAACCACCGAATTTTCCCCTTTCTACCTGTTGTATGGGCGTGAGTCGTCGTCCACGATGGATACCAACTTACCTTACACTCCGGACGGCGCCAAATACACGCCCCTTTCCGAACTCGCCAAGCACGGCGAGGAATGTCGCCAACTGTCCCTTTCTTCCACCTCGGAATCCGAAGGTCGCCGAAACCATGAACACGATGCACATCAAACCCCGCACGTTATCTCTCCTGCATCTTTAGTTTGGCTTTCGGTCCCTTTCACTACACCGGGAAAATCTTCGAAATTTCTCACAGTATATCATCGCCCTTACCACGTCGTCGAGTCAGCGTCCCTTGTCAATTATATCGCGGAGCCGCTCACACCCTCTTTGGACTTGCGTCGTCGTGGCGGTGAACTTGTCCATGTCTGTCGCCTCAAGACTTATTACGACCCGCTCTACTTGCAATCGCCTTAGGTCGACAGGATGGTTCCTCTTCATTCCGGGGCCATTGCAGCGAACTATGATAAACGCACCTGATGTGCTCCCATGGCATACGAAGTTAAAGACGAAGTGCCGGCGCGCGGCTCCATATTGTTGCCAGTGTGGACTAACTGCATATTTGCTGCCAGCCACTCAGCTGTTTGTTAACTGTATCACCGGGTTCACTGGTGAACGAACTCCCATTCAATATGCAGGGTATTTCAAGGAACTACCTTCAAAAATTTTCTAAAACAGGCATTTTGGGTTAAAAATATGGTTTTGCAGCAGAGTATATTACCAATGTTGGCGGAGACGGGAAAGGGGTCAATCGTCTTAAGTTGTAAGCTAGTTAACTGATTTTTATTAACTTTTTAACTAGCGGAATTAAGCGCCTAGTTGCAAATAGAGATTTGTAGCTGCTCGCTGGTAATAGCCATATCAGTTTTTATAATTTTCAAAACGCAATTACCCTCGCCGCTGTGGCTCGATAAAATTTGGCTGCGTCGTGTGAAAATGCATGCGCTTTCCAAACTATGCAGGCAATGCAACCCCTCCTGTGAACGTAACTAGTTGAAAAAGCCAAATTTTTTCGCGCCTCAGCGCCAAAATTAATAGCGTTTTCGAAATTCTAAAAAAAGATATGGCTATCAGTGAGAAGGTTACAAATCTCTGATTGCCACTAGGCGCGTAACTCTACTAGTTAAAAATTTAATTATTTCAAATTAGTTAATCAGCTTACTAAATAATACTATACATCGATTTTCTGGCGTCGCCAAACACTGGTAATACTATGCCGCCAAAACAAAATTTTTACACCAAAAAGCTTCTTTTAAAAAATGTTTGAAAGTGTTCACTAAAACACTCGGTATGTACGGCTTATGGGGGTTTAACGTCCCAAAGCGATTCAGGCTATGGGAAACACCGCAGTAAAGAGCTCTGGAAATTTCTACCACCTGGGGTTCTTTGACGTGCATTGATACCGCACAGTACACGGGCCTCTAGAATTTCGCCTCCTTCGAAATTCGACCGCCGCGGCCGGGATCGGACCCGCGTCTTTCGGGCCAGCAGCCGAGCGGCATAACCCCTCAGTCACTGTGGTGGCCAGAGAAAAAGAGAAAAAAAGAAGAAAAGACAGCTATGGTGCGTTCACCAGACCTGAAGATGAGCCAAACGGGTGGTGGAAATAACAGCCTAAATTTAGCATACAAAAAGAGGTATGACCTTAGATGACGCATTCAGTGGTGCTTTCTGTAGTTTCGTAGGTCTCTGACCTTGGAAGAGAGACGAGAGTGCCGTAGCTTTCGTTAATGCGCCTTTGCACACTGTTAAATTTAGAAATAAATATGATTGTCGTTGTTCGCGCTCAAGACTGTTTTTCAAGCCACTCTAATATTTTTACTTTAAATTTGTCATTCTCGTGGCCTTTCTCGGAGGGGTGTTTCGAAAGAGAGAGGTTGGGGAGGGATTGAGCACGTGAGCTGTGGTTGTTATACTCGAATCAGAAGGAATCGTCTGTTGGACTATGTATTGCATTCGACTGTCGCCACACCCCAGCATGTAAACAGCGTTGCTGTAATTGCAATTTAAATCTTCCCGTATGGAGAGTTTGAAATTTAAATGGGTGCTTTTAGCCACTGATGTAGTGCGGATGTGTTTGCAAGCTTGGAATCGATTTTTTCCCTATGGTGTGTAACCCACTGCCCTCGGCTTATTTACTGTTGGATGTTGGATAACAACATGGTTTTGTAATTTGTTTGGTCCTCTGTATGTTACCTTGGGGACCGTTGAGAAAATTTTGAAAAGCCGGTCGCTACGCTCTATGATAATGAACTGTTTATTACGATTTTGTTTCTGTTTGGAAGGTTGTTTTTGAAGCTTAGTATGCGGTTACATCGCTTTGTTGTTGGCCGGAATTCCCCAAAGACACGATTATTAACAGTTGATCCCACCCTTTCAGTGGCATCGTTGATTCTATAGGGCGGGTAATGTTTCTTTAGAGTGCCCGCACGCGATTACCATTTTCGTGAAAATCTTCCGATTGTGAGCAATTTGGTTTGAATCTGATGGCCTCTTAGTATGGGATTGAAGTTCTGCAGTTGCGTGGGTGGTAACTGTTGAAATAAAGATACTGTTGTCTTTCTGGGGGTTTTTATAGACGCTGGTGATTAATGTAGTTCCTTCAACTCGAACCAAAACATCTAGGAAGTTAATTTATTACCTGAGTAAGTGTCTGTGTGACAGGTATTTCGATATATGTGGATTTGTGAGGTCATAAACCAAATGAGTTCGTCGTCGGTTTCTGTCCAAATTATAAATATGACATCTAGAAAGCGTTTGTTAAAACGTTTATTTTGTTTAATATGATGAAAGTCTTGCTCAATATTGTTCATGAGTATGTTCGCGCAATTTGGCACTATTCTTGGGCGAATATCTGTACCGCTTGTTTGAGGATAACGGGAGTTGATTTCAAAAGTGTTAATTTGAAGGATAAAATTGGCAATTGTCTAGATGGTACTTGGACTGAGCGGCAGTATTTTGTATTCCTGATATACTCCGACCATGCCCTGAAATCCGTCGTCACGTGGGATTTTAGTGTTACATCCGGTAATTCTTTCAGGAAAGGATTAGTGTCGCGTATGCAAGATTGATCTTTCGAAACTATATGTTTAATGAAAGAATCGACGTAATCTGAAATCGGTTCTATGAGCGTGCCGGTAACAGAAATGATTCTGATATTGGTATTTATATTGTGCGAGGAATGAATGATTCTCTGCGTGTGTTTGTGGGAGCATGTAGAAGCGCCCCGCAGGGGCATGTCTAGGTGGGAGCTCGTCACTTACTCGCGGTAGTAATTCCCCTTGATCGCGAAGCTTGTTGAGAGTTTTTGTTATGATGTTCTTGTGCTTAGTAATGAGATCTGGTGAGAGTTTCTTGACGAATTTCGCTTGTAAAGCTCGCGGTTTCCCTTCTCAATGTAGTTATCTATGTGTAAAATAACTACACCTGCGGCTTTGTTGGCAGGCTTAATGACAATGTCAGTTCGTTTGCTAGGTGAGCCTAAGGCGTTACGCTCTTTTTGTAGCATGAGCTACACTAGCCGAGGTTGAACAGTTTCGCATGGCTCCTGCAAAGCCGTGCTGCGCGTGCGCGAGGAGCAGTGACGTCACATGGCACTCAGCTGGCGCGCCAGAGCCGCCGCGCGCCTTGCCGGTCTGCGCATCCTCTGGATACCGCACCACGTGACCAACCACGTGACTGGTCACGTGACCAATCGCGTGACGAACCACGTGACCAGCCATGGCGCCGCGCCGCCGGCAGATGCTCCGCACCATGTGACCGACCGATTTTATTCCTCTCAATAAATGTAATGTTCAATTTGCGCCCTGCAATACACAAAGTTCGTGCCGAAAGCTTCTTAAATTTTGTATTCTATTGTTGCTCGTATTTTGCACGATTCTCGATACTCTCAACTGGTTAGCACAGTTACTCTGCCCGCGTTTTGCCAGGAAAATTATTTGTACATTGATTTTGTAATAAATAAAGATTTTGAGTGATCCATCATTCTTATTAACCCAACTGCTCCAAGAAAAGGTTTTATTTCCGACGAACGCCCCCACCATCGAACTAATGCAAGCGTACTGCAATTTCAATATTACATAGTGTCAAAAGCTGTGTGAGCATCGTTGTGATCGCTTCGCTTGAAATAATGCAACCGAAGCTTTTTTGTGTTATGATCCTACAGCCACGCTTCCACATGGCAGCCGAGCAGTCACTCAGCCAACATAGAGCGTTCGCGCGTCTGCCGGCAAGCGGCACGGGTGGTAAATGGGAAGAGGTGCAGAGAGCGAGCTCACTGCAGCAGCTAATGATTGAAAGCAGCGCATAGAGACGGCGGCGGCATAGCTCTCAACCTCTATGTATTTGCCATAGCAACGTGTTTGGCTGTCTTCTCACCTTTCTTTGTGGTTCCATACTACTATCCTTGGCGACATAAGAACCCCAACGCTTAACTAAAGTCGCTCCGTCGCACCGACAAGACGGCAACCTGGCAGCGAAATTTGGAAGCGCAGAACGAATGTGGCAGAGATGCCGGAGACGACAAACAACACGCAACTCAAAAAACGCTAGAGCCTGCGGATATGACCGAATGCTCTAAAAGCGTCGAATTAGGACCTCTGCTGTTCGTGCGGAACTGGTATTAACACCGCACGTGCGGAAGTATATCGCAGTTTTATTTTTCTTGCCTGCCGCTCTGAAATATTTTTTTTTTAATATTTCAAACAATTTGGGCCGCATGTTCTTCACGTTCGACTTATTTTCCCTTGGATTTGCCCAGTATGGAAGCTAGCTAACAGCATTTGAGGCTCAATAATGTTAGAAACTAGCCGCTTCTGGTCTCACTTACCCAGAACGCAATTCATTCAGCCTTTATGTGCTTACTTGAGGATATGAGAACGGAGACGAGCTGTATTAATGTTGACAGGTTGGCCCTATGGTGTGGCTATTTTCTTCCTTAAACTTCGAGGTAGAGACAGGTTAAGAAGCCCCCAACTTGTTCAGAGCAGAAAATTGGGAACAAATACTGTATTAATATGCACGACCCTTGAAATCGAGGATAGATTTTTATCGCGCGCCATCTTCGTCGTTTTGACTGCTAACGAAAAGGAAAAAAAATTTGTGGAGTTCAACGTGGCTTGAACATGCAAGAACAAAAGCTCTGTTAATCATGGTCACCACTGCCTGAATAAAAATGTCAGGGATCAAGGCAGGGCTAAGGTCAAAGGTCATGGTCAGGTACCCAATGGACATAATCACGAGATCACGTGGACATGCTACCATAGTTGCGCCATATCTCTACGCAGTTAAGTTCAGTTTGACCTCGTGAGGCATTGAAGGCCATTGTCGATCTAGTGCCCACTGTCTCAGATATACTGCCAAGGTCAAGTTTCCGAAGTTCATAGTCATATGATCACGTCTTCATACTACCATAGTTTGCGCCATACCACCACGCATTTTAGGTCGCTTTTACCTTGCGAGGCGTTGAAGGTTGCTGTATCAACCAAATCGAAATGGCAAGTTGTACCCCAAGGAGTTGAGCCATCGGTCTAAAAACATCAGTTAATACCGGAGCAAATATAAATAAGCGGCCTTGGTATCATGAATTTCACTTTTGTGCTGAGAAACTGTATCATGAAAATGGGGCTGGGACAGATATACTCTTTGTTAGACCTTGATTCAGGTGGTAAGAATTATTTATGCCCCTTAACTTATTTCTTTTCGTTTGCTGCAATACAACTTGTTCTTTGATGCCAAAAATTCTGATTCCTCTCGTGCAGGTGTGCAACACTTGGAACGACGCGTCCACCGTGGATTACGGCTTGGCTCTTTATAGTATAAATGGAGACGACCCACCGGCGAAACTCTGTGAAAAGTTGGAGATACCAGAAACAATATATCGTGCAAAATGGGTTAACCTTAAGTTCCTGCGAGGCTTCAGCGAATTTCTCAACGCGGAGAAAAACACTTACAACGGTTACTCTGCGGGATTTCTGGATCGCTGCATGAAGATTCCGCCCCCACCATAGCAACAGCCTCGCTCATGGACTATTAAAAAGGCTGCCATGGCACCCATGCACTGCAACCTTCTCATCATCGAAGCCAGCCTTCTGTCCTTGGTATCTTGAGTGCCTGCATAAACTATATGTCAGGATATATATTCATTATGGTGAACGCGAAGTTATTACTTTGAAAAGAGTCCCTGATAAAACAGGTAAGAGAAAAGCTGAAAGAAAAAATGCCGTCACCAGGGCAGAAGGGACCCTTGGTACCCAAAAGCCACGTGAGAGAAATGGTGGCGGATGAGAAATTTATTTGATTAAAATTAATAATGCAATTCGTGATATATACTACATTACAATCAACATACAAGGGCTGAAAACCTTGACATTCTTGCAACGAAAGCGGACGCTACATAGGCAAGGCAGTGGCTCCTACAAGTAAGCTCTTGTCACGCACTCCCGAGACGACCACTGTCCAACCATTTTTCCAGACACAGTAAAGTCCTACCAAGAAAGAGCGATTATCCTGCGTAAACCTGTCGAACCGGCCCCGGTAGAATCCTTCCGGCGGCCGGCAGCTGTTCATTGCCGATCAAGCCGGACTCGACATGTCGGCGGGCACTCAGCCGCTCAGTGCGGACCAGTCAGGGCACGGCAGCGTCTGACTTCCGCCGGGCTCTACATGCTGCTTTACTCTCGGGCGGCATGTAGGCGAAGCGGGATTCCTCACCAATTGATAGACAAAGGAATTCATAAAGACCGTACACCCTCATTGGGCCTGGCGGCTCATTTGTCTGTAACGCACCAAGTGGCTGGGTGCGCTACAGACAGGCGTGCGCAGTTTGAATGCTAGCATGCGCTGCTGCCTGCCGTGCCTTCATGGCACATTATTTCTATTTAGCACGGTCTGCTATCGTTATCTGTTTACTCTCGGCCCAGAAACATGAAAAATTTACATTGAGGGTGCTCTTAACAAGCCATCAACGCAGCTGCGCCGCGGCATGTGTCAACAGAGCCAATCCCGAAACCCAGGTAGAACATGACAGCGGGCCAATATTTGAAAGCCACTGGCAAAGCGTGGCCCTAAGTAGGCCCAGAGTTGCCAATGATGATCTGATATTGGCTGTGCCATCAAAAAATCATGCCTATGATGGGCCATGTTAGCCAGAGTTCTCCCACTCTTTGCCAGAATTCGCTAAGCCATTTTCGAAACCTGGCTATATTGGCCTTGGCTTGCCACCCCTTATACAGTGATAAAAGTACACTAGCAGGTGTTGGTGAACATAACACCATCCATTATACTGGGCAGAAGATTGATTTTAAAATGTATTATTTATAATAGTTTATACTTTTCGAACGCGCTAAAACTCGTTTGAGCTCCTGGGCTGCGATTGGGCGAGTTCAAGAATTTGAAGTTTTATTAATTTTTTTCTTACCGAACACTTTTGCGGTAACTATGTGGAGTTGGATAAACAACGAATATTTTCCGACTGCGCAGTCGGAGATAGAGGAATAGTTACGACGAGAAAACTAAAATTAACCGAATTAAGCTGTCAGCAGATCGCGCCGGCCAGAGGGAGCTCTCGCACAGGAGAAACTAAAGGAGGAGCGCGTCGACGCCGTCGAGGTGCGGCGCTGATGAATTGTGTTCTAAGGTGCTTCCCAACAATTTCCAAACGCATTCGCTTGCTGTGTGCTGCCGCCATCGAAATTTGTTCGGTCCGTTCGCTGATTTTGAGTTGTGCAGCGACGTGACGGCGACTTCGGTGATGGTCAGTCGAGTTTGCATATTCCGCCACAGAGGAACCGCTCTGTCGCATTAGGCCCGTCTCACATGCTGCAACTAGAACGAACACAATCGGCCTAGCCGGTGACGCCGCAGTGCGATTTCCGCAGCGAATTCTGTCAAAGGGACAGTCAAGGTTTCTTGATGTTTGCAAAGACAATCCATCATTAAACGCGAAAGAAACGCTACACGAAATGTGTTGATGTTATGACGAGTGTATTTTTAGATGTGGGGCATTATTTCAATGTTTTGATTAGAATAAACAGTTTTGCTTCCACCGCGGCAACAGCTCCCACGTGACCGCACGTCTCACGCCGTCTCGGCGCTCCCCATTGTTCAGTCACTGAGCGAACACACCGATGGTGCGACTGAATACCAACTGGACGGAACTGGATCGCACGCCGTCTGCGACTAGACCGACGGCCCTCCCCAGTCGCAGACTGACGGAGTTCGCAGTGTCGCAGGCGAAAGTCGCATGCATGTGAAACGGGCTTAAGGCCGACGACGACACCATCCAGACAGACAACTACGGATCTGTAGAATTCTATCGTTAATACTGGGAACTAGAAGCGGCTGCAAATAACCACTAAAATTCTTTTCAAAATGTCTGGTAAATGTAGTAATTAACGAATATGCGCTGGCATGACCCAGTTGTAATGATTTGTGTAACTATATATGGCTTAGCCACGCCGCTAATAAAAAAAAATACTTTTTTGAGAAGTGCACAGAGAGAGCTCACGCTCTGACAGAGCGCCCGTCTCGGCTGCGGGAGGTGGTCGGTTCGAAACGCACCGCCCGGCACCCACCGGTAAAAATGTGTACAAGCGTCCCCTGACCTGGCGCCTGGCTTTCTTTAGGGGAGTTCGCTTGGGAGAAGCTCCCTAAACCCCGCTGCGCCCCTCGCGGGCGAAGCCCCAGTGTCGGACAACCTCGGTGCCTGCTAAGGGCCTCTTGCGCTGGTATGGTGGCGCCACTGCTCCGGTACAATGAGCGCCACCGACGGACGGATCAGGCGTTACTCGTAAGTCCAGCTCTCCGAGCCAGATACGCGATGGCTGCGAAAGGCGAGGCGCGAGTTTTATACTGCGGGTTTAAAAAAATTGAAAACGTAGACGCATACTTTAAAACAAGCAGTTTGGTGCGTGGTCGCCACCTTTATGACAGCAATCACGTATATGCTGTGAGGGAGGAGATCGTGGCCTCAGCGGCGCCATCCGAGGTAATCGGGAAATGCGCGGCGCAAATGAAGACTGCGGAGTACGAAGTCCGGCTGCAGGTAAATTTAATTTTTGTGTACAGCAGTTATTTTTATTAATATGCAAGTTTGTTCTTCAGTTGTCCGCAAACCCCAGATGTATAGTGGATGCCAGCTGCAGTTGCAAGGCTGGTTGCCGGGGCTGCTGTAAGCACGGAGCCGCGTTAGCTGTGTTCGTCAACAACTACAAGCACGTGTCGTGCACAGACCTGCCTTGTACTTGGCGGAAGCCTACCGCTCGCCCTACGCTAGACACAAAAAAATCTGTGCGGGAGCTATTCACAAGTAAGATTACTTTCAGGCACGACTGCTTACTTTCGTGAGGCGGTATGTTTTTATTTTCATTATTCCTGTAGGTCGTCCCCTGCCGGTTCCAGTTCTTGGGGCTTTGTGCCCAAATACCACACTCGGGAAATTTCCCCAAGTGAACTGTACTCTTGTGCCTGCCCTGGAGGAAAGAGTGGCGCGCTCAGAGGAAGAGAAGTGTGCTGTTGCGCTCCCTTCTGAGCGTACAGCTGTTGAAGCTGAGCTCATCAGAGAATGTTTGGGCAGTGGCTTGGCCCGTAAAAGGAAGCTTTTTACTGCTATGGAAGTCGTTGCTGTGTGGCCGCTGAGGCTGAAAAGATGCGAGATGCACCTTTCCGAAAAGGATAAAGCCATTTTTGATAAGGCAGTCAGGAAAAATGCTGACGAGATCACCGAAATCGCTCTAATGACGAGAGGTCAGGCAGCATCGGCAAGGTTTGCGAGCGGAAGTTTTCCCACTTTTTTCCCGGCCAGTTTTACCTTTTTTTTTTGTTTTTGTCAATGATCGATTCACATTTCGCCGCAGGTGGCATCAAGAACGACGCGTTCGGGTGACAAGTACTAGCGCGCACAGAATTAAAACCCGCACATCGAACTTTGAAAGCCTGGCGAAATCTCTGGCAAGACCAAGGTTCTTCTCAACTGCGGCCACCTCATACGGTAGAATGCTTTGCACTGGGTGCTAACCAGCATGAGCTGCATACAAGAAAATTGTGCATGCATGATGTCCTCTCCCAGTTTGTGTTAAACTATATTTTGTGCTGTTTAAATTGTAATGCTGGAATGATTTCATAAAGCAAATCGTTAGTTTTATTCTAATATATTGCATGGTTTTGTTGTATTCAAGGCAAAATGACAGAAGCTGAAGCCAGAAGAGAATTGTCAATGGCTCTTGGAAGTCCAATCTATGAGGTAATGTATAGGTGTTTTTCATGTAACATTTTTAGGTAATATATATATATATATATATATATATATATATATATATATATATATATATATATATATATATATATATATATATATATATATATATATATATATATCTTTTACAGGTTGGGCTTATAATACATCCGGAGCAACCATGGCTATGTTGCAGCCCTGATGGAATCCACGTAGCCAATGGAAACAAATGCCTTGTTGAAATCAAGTGCCCTTTCTCGCTGAAAGAAAACCACCGTTTGATTGACTATGAGCATGAGCTCAGCTTTGTCCCATATATTGAGTACAGCAATGGGCATTTGATGCTTAAGAAAGGACATGCCTACTATACGCAAGTGATGGTGATGCTGTACATTTTGAATCTAGATCATGCCCTTTTTTTTGTTTACTCACCACAGCACAGCATAACAGTCACTGTGAAGAGAGATGATGGCTTCCTAGCCGAGTACATACCGAAGCTGGAAGGCTTTTATTTCAAGCACCTTTTGATGTTTCTCACACATTGATTGAAAGACCTTCTGACACTGACAAATAACTGAGTCATTTTACAGCCTCATATTGTTGGCTATGGATTATTGAAATAAATGGCTGCAAGTGGAATGAGTGATGTGTAACATTTAGTCTCCCCATGCACAACTACAAAACATAATGATAGTATGCTTTGCAATATGTCTTCACTAAGACCCACAGTGCAGTCTCATAGTGTGGCTGCAGTTTCTGCCGGGGGGAAAAACCCCAGGTGGAGTCAAGCTTGCAGCCTTCACTCAAGGTGTTATTCCCTTTTGCATGTTTACAGGTGCAGCTTACTAGTAGCTGAGGTGCAACCTCCATATTTCAGTAAAACGTGATCAAGAACCCTGGCACACTGCACACTCATCATTTGAACGCAGAAGCATGCTCGAGTCATTTTTCTTAAAATGCTCCATATTTTTATACATGTCTCTTGTAAAAAAAACCATTTCATAAACATCATGCAATTATGTTCCAACTCTTCTGGCAGCACTAACAGCAGGCATCCCTTGTATTTGCAGGAATAAAAAGTGAACACAAGATGGAGTGGTTATTGATGGTGGCAGATTCATCACTTGAACATATGACTGAAGTTTACTTTAAAAAAGAAATCTGTAAAGTTTCAATATTGCTTTTTTGCTTCTGCTTGTGACCTTCCTAAACAGCCATGAACTCCCTGAATTTTAAGCCACCTGAAATACCACTATAAGATGATGTGTGCATCAATTTGTTTCAATGTAAGCTAAACATATTCAAGCATACAAGTTTGATTTGCAAGTATGTATTTCATTGGAATAAACTTATGTTTGTGCCAGTGAAATGGAGTGGATTTTACATATTTTGGTCAAAGATTACAAAACATGAAAGGAGAGGTTGGTGCTTAAAGGTGGCTACAGCTACTGCTTTCCACTTTAGAGAGATAACTACTATAACTGGCAGCACAACAAAACTGAAGTGCCCACACCCAGGAAAAACACGATGGCAGCAGAAAATTAACCTTAACAACAAATGCATTATAGATATTAAGAGAACCTGAGCAATCACTGAGCACAATTCAACAATTCAGTCGGCAGGGACATAAGAACTTGAGAATTAGCAAAAACATAAGAGGGGAACATATGAACACAAGGTTGCAGGCACAGACACATGAAAGCATTACTCAAACTGTCACGAAGACAACAAGCAAAGACTGTCAGATTTTTAATAGACACAGAAAGGTGCAACCCAAAACTGTAACAAGGGCAAAAATGAATGTCGGAAATAACTCGGATGTGCAAGACAGGAGCCCATTCTCGACCTATCGTTGCAGACAAGTACCGCACTGGTCATGCTAGGTCAGCAAAGCCTCTCCAACAAACCCGCTCCTGTGTGGTTTTGCATCAACATAGCTCAAAATTAGCCTACAGCCCTCTTATACCTGTGTCTCTCAATACATATGCACACATCTGCAGCACAACACTCCGTATACCATACGATACTGGTCTTTCACACTGTACTCGAGAGCACCTGCAAAAGAAATAAGTGTATGCTAAAGAACCACTGCGGCATCCCTCATAGCTCGAGGCCGCGTTGGCGCTCCGTGTTGGGAAATTTTGGAAAGGTCTAATCCTTCCAACATCCAGATCTTCTGGACGCCAGGGCACCTCTCAACGACGGGCAATGAGGCGGCCAACACAGCTGCTCGAGCTCTCCTCCTCCGAGCATCTGGCACGCAGCCTCTCTCTGACATAGTTGACAACCCCTCACCCTTACTAAGCTACGCAGAAATTACGGAGTACTATAAGATCACAAGAAGGGAATATCCTCTTCCTCACAAAACCCTAAGTAAATATGAAGAGCACATAATCAGGCGACTACAAACTAATACTCTGCCCAATCCTTACCTAATGAGTAAATGGTACCCAGAAACCTACAATTCGTCCTGCCCCTTCTGTGGAGCAGTTGGCACACTCTTTCACGCGGTTTGGGAATGTCAAGAAAACCCAGACTTGGACAGAAATCCCGATCCGACTCATGAGCGCTGGGAGGCAACCCTTCATAGCCACAGCCCACTCGACCAGAAATTGCTGGTTGAGAGGGGCCGGATTATGATGACGACCAATGGGTTCTCGTACTGAACCCACCCAGTTTTTGTGCTCTGAATAAATGTTTTTCCTCCTCCTCCTCCAGCAAAAGAAATGTGATGCAGTCAGGCTTTCAGTCCCCATTTTTGTTAACCTGAGGCCATTTCGTGTTGATGACTGGGTTTTGAAGATTAACCAGAATGCAGCACATGCGCATTATTGAACTCATATGAGGAATCATGTCCACGGCGACTCTTGTGTTCAAGACATTAAACAGCTTCAAACGCTGGATCACCCTTTCAACGTGTATCCGTACCTGCGCAACATGGTAGGTTTCCTGCAGTTCCTCACAGGTGAACTGGACATTCCCTTTCGAAAATGGGGGTAGAACAACAATTCCTTCTTTCCCTTCAGCTGGTGCCTTAATTCCGGGAAATCCCTTATCAGCAAGTACTCCATCCCCTGGCTCTATTCGGTCTAGAAATCCTGACTCCAGCGTGATGTGGGTGTCCGACGTTCGACCCCCATAGGCATCCGAGACAAATGTAATGCCACCATTTGGCAAAATTCCCACCAGGAACTTTAAGGTGTAGCCACCCTTGTAGTGGGAAAATAGAGCACGTCTCTGTTCTAGTGTTGGTGGTTCTTCTGTTCTAACCTCAGTGCAGTCTATAATAAAACGGCAACGTGGGTAGTGGCGCATGAAGCAAGCAGGCATTAATGCATCAACAGTCGCACGTGAAGGGTTTGGAATGAAATTCTGCAGTGCAGCCAACATATTGCTCAGAACAAAGTAGAATATTCTGCTTACAGCTGTACGGTGGAGGCCAAAAAGAACGGCAATGCTGGAAAATGAAGTTCCCAGTTTCAACCTCATCAAAAAAATTGCCAGCTTTTGAGCTACGGGCACATCGATTTGCCGGACAGGTATAGGAGAAATGACATATAAAAGGAGCGCAAATACATTTGCACTGACACCACAGAGTTCCCGGAATGCTTCCTCTTTGTGACACATGGACTCATACCCCAAGAAAACACAGCTGCGCTCTTCTGGACCAGCGAACGTTGACTCTGTAGCCACCTGGGCGTCAACACTGGTGTCTACAGTGTCATTGTGGCAGACTTGAGTCGAAGCGCAGCCTTGAGAGGCCACAGACAAAAAGAGGGTACATTGTCCTTGATGTAGACTCCCTTCAGTCTGCGTAGCCTGGAAAATGGTAAAAGTTTCCATTAGTTTTTGTCATCTGTATTTTGAATAGAGAGTGCAAGCGGCCCTCTTTTTAGCTTTCTTTGGTTGCAAAAGCTTTGTGTTCCTGGTTAATTCATCTGCAGATTAGAGAACTCAACAAATTTGTCTTTTCAGCACTGGTAAAGTAATTAAATAGTACAAAGTATAATTCTCAGAGGAACACTTCAATTATTAACATGTGCTTTATAACTAGCAGCATCAATTGCAAGCAGAGCATGGAACAATGAACGGGGAGTGAAAAAAGTTTTATCAGTAAAGACGATGAAGAAAACAACATACCACAGATAACATGGTAGCGACGCTGTCGGACGAACTTCGTGCACCGCCCGCACCAGAAGCTGCAGCCTTGGGGCTTGAAGCGTCTGCCGTGGTCTCTGGCTCGTCGGGTGCCGTCGCTTCAGCGGACAAGCCGTCCGCACCAGAAACTGCAGACTGGGAGCCCACAGCCTCGGCTGCAGTTCGTAGCTTTCCGGAAGTAGACGCTTCGGTAGTCAAGCCTCTGCGCTGAGCTCTTGAAAAGATATGCCCAAGGTTAAATTCTGATGTATAGCTCTACACTGGGTTTCAATATCAGAAATATTACTAACATCGGAATATCTGCTCCGGACCACATATGAGCCGCGCCGACAGTATTTGCAAACCAGCAAAATCTTTCCCGTGAACAGCGCTGCTTACCGCTCGTATCTCCCAATCTTCGTCTCGCTGCAGACGCCGTCGCATCTCCCATAGCTCGCCGGAAACAGCGTAGGAATGTATGCAGGGTGTCCGGCAATCGTGCTTTTCTCGTTCCCCACAAAATGTGCACTGCAGATGCGGGTCGAGCAGCGGTTCGGTTGCCATGGGCTTCCGTCCGGGCTAATGGAAACAATTAAATACAATAAGCCGTTGACAACGCTGACGAGGCGTGTATGCTTACCTTGCACGGCGTACCGCTCTAACCCAGCGCTGCCTTCTTTCCTCTTCATACGGCCTCCAGGGAAAGCTGTAAAATTTAATCTTCGGCAACTTTCCGGCGGTGTTCTTATAACTGTTGTGGCAGCCGTACACACAACAGTAAATAGAACTACTGCTTTTAGATCGCGTACACTCTGCGCTGCCGCTTGCCGCCATGGTATTAACTGCGGCGACTGCGGCGGCTGCACGTTTGACTTACACATAACGCACGTCGCGAACGGGAGGTGGCGCCACATGTACGGTCAAAGCTGCAGCGCACCAGGCCTAAAGGTGGTGTCACGGCCAAAGTGGCTCGCACCTTCATCACCTGCTGCAGCAGTCCGATTTCTGGGCATAATAACCCGCCTATTTGTATGAACTTTATGTATTTTAAAGCGTTTTCGCACGCTCTGCTTGCGCGAGTATCTGAAAACCAGCCCAAGAGGGCCTTCTTCTAAAAAAATTAAAATCAAATGACTCATTTCAGGATTATTTTAAATGAGAAAATCTCTTTTTCTTCCCTCTAGAGAATTCACTGCCACACTTCGCAGTGGGTGTCTGCTTAATAGTGATACAAAATCAAACGTAATAATTTAGTGCAAGTGCATTCCCTAAGCCGACTTTATGCGCAATTTTAGCAACGTCCATAAACGAAGCAGTGGCCTAGTAATTTACAATTATAAGTTGCGCACGCGCGAAACATTAGGGCGCCGCTTCAACACGCTGTAAGCGATTCCTACGCTTCCGTACGTCGTTGCCTGTGATCGCGCCTTCCCCTGTGTTTTCCGATTTGGTTTGTCTTCATTTTCTGAAGATCGTAATGTTTCAAAATGTCGTTTTTTGTGCATTTTATTGTTTTGTTGCGTAATTTGCATTGAGGGCTATAGCTCTTGCAGACGTCTTTACTTATTTGCTCGCAAATTAATTTTTTTTCTTTCGAATATTACCTTTATTGATTAAAAGCATCGGAAATAGTTGCGAGCCACAGTTCAACATGATTTTTTTTCTTTTAGCTTTTTCTGTGGAATTTTCGCACCAACAAAACATTGGAGGATTCTTCGACGACCAGCGAATAAATGTACTGACAAATGGTGTTAGACGCATGTCAACCTAGCTTGTTTGCCACATGTCCCGTATGTAATACTATGAAAGAGTGCGAATTTGCTTGCTTGGTTTATTGGTTTATTGGGGTTTAACGTCCCAAAGCGACTCTGGCTATGAGAGACGCCGTAGTGAAGGGCTCCAGAAATTTCGACCACCTGGGGTTCTTTAACGTGCACTGACATCGCACAGTACACGGGCCTCGAATTTGCTTGCATGATATTTAGTTTATTGTTTTATGTTTTTGTTATTTCATGATATCGTTTTAAGCCGTCCTGAACTAACACACGGCCCCACAGAATGCGCGAGTGTCTGAAGTCGTTTTGGCGAAGTCCATCTCTAGCTCCACGTTTTTCGCTTCAAAGTTTTCGGTAGCCGGACATCATGCTTCTCCAGCGCCTTTGCAAGAATACTTTGACGCTTCCATGTTTTCCGCAGCCTTACCTTAAACACTGCTTATGACTCATTCTCGAAGAATTCCAAAGCTCTTTCACATGTTTTGCCCCGCTCCCGTCTCTCTTTGGAAGTCTCCTATCTCCCCAACTCATCTCCCGGACATGCCTTTTCAAGGCAGCGCTCTATCACTCCGAAGCGCTTTTTTTTAGTCGCTTTCTCCTGGCTGTTTCTTCCATGCGCAGGAACGCGCTGTGCGGCTCGTTTCCCCCCCCCCTCCCCCCTCCCCAAGATATTCTTTTCTCTACCTTTCAGCTCGAAACTTTTTTTTTTGGGGACCACAAAAGCTGTGTAAAAGAAAATGACTCCCCTCCTTGCTGCCCCTTCCACGAATCAACCTGGTCCCTCCTGCCATTCGTCACAGCGCGAGCCTCGCCACGACACCTTCTTGACCGGACCAGTCTTGCCTTGTCTGGCACGGCGGCGCACAACTAACGCGACGAAAGAGCATGCGCACTCGAGCTGGCTCCGTTCGTAGTCTGCGCAAGCGAAAACCCACATCCGATACTATATGAGAGCTCCGACCGGGTTCACTACCCTGGCCGGCAATACCTTACTTGTAAGTACTACAAATGTTTTATCTTCTGATACGTTCGGAAATCAATGTGATTTTGGGAGTAAGTGTTGCTCTGACTACATGCGGCTTTATTTTTTCCGGCAGGAAAAGAGAACGAGGGAAAGCACGAGGACGACTTCTATGTATCTACTCTCATTGCGAAATGTCTGGCTTGCCGTCGTGCGCAGTGCAGATCTGCCCGAATGGGAAGAATTTTATTTTTCCTCTTTGGTGCAATCAATTCACCAAACATTCACTACTTTGTCGGACTGCGGGTTTGACCTTTCATCCAATTCATTCAGGGATACCTTTGTCATGTACAGCTAATGCAGGATAGGAATCGGAACTCTTTTGTATTCCACTACAGACCAGTCGGTAAGGACAAGCGTACTACATCTGCGCTCTTTTTCTGTGGTTAACGCATTTGCAGGTGCAATGAAAAATCCGCAATTTAAGGCAAAAGCTTTTGCTAGGTTAACTCTCAATGAAAAAAAAAATACATTACTCTGGACTGTCAGACGGGTGTTTTTTGTGTGGATTTCAAGACAATTTTGAATCTTTATTACATGCTTTGGAAGCGACTAAGATAAACTGTCGGTTTTAAAAAAAAGGGTGTTCTGAGTTTTTTTTTCGTCCAGCGTATTTATTTTTAACCCCATCCAAACAAATAAGCTTTGATCAAAACTAATCTTATGACGTCCATATGGAGGAGATGCTACAACCTGTGCATCTTTACCTGAATAAAAAATGCGCTCTCAATATAGAGATACGTAGTTATGAAAATAAAAGAAACTAAAACATTTACTTCCTTTCAATAATACATTACTTTGTTTTTTTTTCACATTGAATATCTTACTAGAGCGCAATTAACTAAAAATCACCAATTTGGGACATGGCAAACAAAATTTTTTTGTGCGAAAAATGCGGTGCGAGTTGTTACAAATGATCCTGTAAAATGTGTGCCGAGTGTTTTCACGCTGACTGTGCCTCAAAAAGTTCCGTGTTATTTATTCATTTCTGTTTTTGTACTGTGACGGCCATATTTAGGTTCATCATGACATCATGCCTCTCTTTGCAGGCTCGGCGCATTGCAAGAGCTGGAGAAGGAATTTGAGTGCAGTGGAAAAGTCCTTTTGCAAGAGGAGTGCAACGATTACTTCAGATACGACTGATCAGTTTACAGGAGGACAGCTTCGTTAAGCACTTTATGGATCTCTTAGCCGTGCTACAGCAGATTGCCGAGCTGTGTTGCCTAACCTGAATTAAATGCACGCAGCAAACATGAAAATAAATGTACCCCACCCAAAATTCTGCCCAGCACCCAAACACAAGTTCTGTCCAGAGCCCCACCACAAGCCCGGCACCCCACTCCAGGTCCTGACCTCTGCCCGAGCCCTACCTCTAGGCACACAACCTCAGCGCCTCACAGCTGCTTTGAATGATCTTTTTTTTAATACCTTTGGATGGCTCTTTTCTTGCTTACCTTCCTGCGGGCTGGTAGGTGGAATTGTTCTATGTTTTGCGAAAACTAACCAAGGTGCAAGGTTTGCATCTCCGTTGTATAGGGCAGCCCTTCCCTAGAGACGAGTGTTGGATTGTGGGGACATCCTAGGGTTCTTACCCTACACATATTTGTCACTCCAAGCAAGATGCCAGCCATGCAGCCTGGTTTCTTTCGAAGACTAAATCGAAAATGCTGGTCGGTAACCAGCAGCCGGTTTTGCATGTGCCGGTGTTCGAAAGCTGGATACCATTGCTCAAAAACTGGATGCCATGGTTCGAAAGCTGGATACCAATGTTAGAAGGCTGTATATCAATGTTAAAAGGCTGAATGCAAATGTTCGAAACCTGGATGCCGATGTTCGAAAGCTGGATGCCAATCTGAGACCTTTACTGGCCTATGTCGCAGAACGAACGCCAGGCCTACGTTGGCCTCTTGATCGGCCGTACGTTCGCCCTAAATTGGCATGAAAGTAGGGCCAATGTGTCAAAATGGTAGCGCTCAGCGTAAATGCCAGTGTAGGATCGATGTTCGTGCCAATTTTTGCCAATGATAGCCAAACGATCGACCAATGCTGTTGTGCTGCCTGCGAGGGGGCATGATGGTTGGTGACGGTATTGAACAGGCGTACGTAGAGATATGAAAGAAAATACGAGCATACACCTAAGAAATACCGCAACTCTTTGACAGACAGGGGCGCCTTGAGCAACTCGGCATTTGAGTCTTGGCAGGATCAGGTCGGACGCAATCTATCTAACGCGGAGTCCAAGAAGTAACGCTTGACACGCATCGAATCGGCATTATTTGGAGATTGGCACAAGGCCAGCTTTGCGCATAAAGTTCAGGAGGAGAGCTTAACGGCCGTTTGGATCAGTGAACGTCTTTCGAAAAATAGCAACATCGTCTAGGCAGCTTATGCATATTACCCAGTTGAAACCGTGGACCACAGTGTACATAAATCTCTCGAAAGTTGCAGGGGCGTTCCAAATGCCGACGGCATAACATTAAATTCAAGGCTGTCATGTGCAACAAGCGCAGTTTTCCTTTTGTGCTCGTGATGTATAGGAATTTGCCAACACCCCGATTGAAAGTCTACAGAAGAGGGGCAGGAGGCTTAATAAAGGGAGTCGATGCATCGTAAATTCGATTCGTTGAAGAGGTTTTACGTCTTTTCTAGTGCCGACATTCAGACGTGGGCAATCCGTCCTTCTTCTTGTCAATAATTACTGGTGCAGCCCAGAGACTCGACGAGTCTTGAATAACATATTTGGTTAACATCTCCTTCACTCTGTCCTTAATCACATGGCGTTCAGGCGGTGACACTCGGTAGAGCTTTTGTCGAATCGTATTTGAGGTGCCAGTGTCATCCCCGTCCGAGTCGAGGGAATGGCTATCTCACCCTTTTCGGTTGCACTGAGTGCGTTTTCCCGCGGAGGCGTGGAGTAGTGACGTGGGACCATGCTTACGCTGGATGCTGTGTAACGTTTGTCCTATTCTGGTGGAATATCTGGCTACGATTCCGCCCACGGGTTCACGGAATCACGCAGGTAGGATGGCGAACCTGGAGGAACAGGGTGGTAATTTGCCTCGAAGAATGGCTTGAGGAGCCGTAATAGGATGATCGGCGGCGATACAATCGCGAGAAGTAACCGGGCACACCTCAGCGGTAACACAAAAGAGAGGGAGCAAGAGCAGAACTATACGGCAAGTATTCACCGTACAAGGTATTAGGCCGAACCTCCCCGTCTAATGTGATCGGTGTATGCTGGTAAAGGTGAGGCCGCTGCTCTTGGGGTGATCGCAGTACGTTGCTCGACCGCAGTCTCCGAGGTGCTCCAAGTCAGCTGCATTAACAGTGGCGGGCGCAGGAGGGCACGTGAAATACACAGCGGGGAGTAAGGAAGAGCTTCAAGAAGGCTCCAGTGACGCGGTCAATTCTTGACGAAAGATCTAGCCGGTTGCTGAATACCATATCGCACGACGATGTTTGTCAACAGCTGCCACCGCAGTCACTCCGGCCAACTGCCAGAATTTTGGCATAATGCGACGCATTTTCGATACCTCAAACATGAGGCAACGATCGACGGCGCCAGACGCTGACTCCAGTCTTCTTTTGCTGATAAGAAAATTCTACGTCTTCCAAATCCTTTAAGCAAGGTGTCCTCTTCTTTCATGTGAGGACCGGCAACCTTGCGTAAAAATTGATGATAATAATGACTGAGTACATGTCTTACCGGGAAACTGAGCCCTTCCCGGAAGCACTTCTTTTTCACAATAACTGCAGTGGTGCCTTAGTGGCCGGAGAATTTTATTCGAGGGCGGACGGCCCGAAGTTCGATCCCCAGAGCCTCCAGGGTACCCATCGTTGATACGATGAGTACAACCCAGGCAGCACAACAGCATTGGTCGAACTTTGGGCTATCAATGGCAAAACTTGGCACCAACATCGGTCCTACACTGGCATTTACGCTGAGCGCTACCATTTTGACGAATTGGCCCTACTTTCATGCCAATTTAGTGCCAACGTACGGCCGATCAAGAGGCCAACGTAGGCCTGGCGTTCGTTCTGCGACATAGGCCAGTAAAGGTCTCAGATTGGCATCCAGCTTTCGAACATCGGCATCCAGGTTTCGAACATTTGCATCCAGCCTTTTAACATTGGTATACAGCCGTCGAACATTGGTATCTGGCTTTCGAACAATGACATCCAGCTTTCTGCAACCTGGGCCAGTAAAGGTCTGGGACTGACATCCAACTTTCAAACATTGGTACCCGGCTTTCAAATAAAGGTATCCAGCTTTCGAAACATGGCATCCAGTTTTTGAGCAATGGTATCCAGCTTTCTAACACCGGCACATGCAATCCCGGCTGCTGGTTACTGACCAGCATTTTAGTATTAGCCTTCGAAAGTAACCAGGCTGCTTGGCTGGCTTCTTGCTTGAAGTGACAAATATGCGTAGGGTAAGAACCCTAGGATGTCCTCACATACCAACGCTCGTCTTTAGGGAAGGGCTGCCCTATACAACGGAGATGCGAACCTTGCACCCTGGTTACTTTTCGCAAACATGGTACTATTCCACCTACCAGCCTGCAGTAAGGTATGCAAGAATAGAGCCAACCAAAAAGCATTTTAAAAAGATTTTTATTTAAAGCAGCTGCAAGGCGCTTGAGGTGGCGTCCCTATAGGCAGGGCTCGAGCAGGGGTCAGGACCCCAGAGTGGGGTGCCGGGCTTGTGGTGGGGCCCTGGGCAGAACATGGGGTGGGGTATATTTATATTCATGTTTGTTGCGTGCCGATGATTCAGGTTAGACCACACAGCTCGGCAATCTGCTGTAGCACGGCTAAGAGATCCATAAAGTGCTTAACGAATCTGTCCTCCTGTTAACTGATCAGTCATATCTGAAGTAATCGTTGCACTCCTCATGCAAAAGGACTTTTCCACTGCACTCAAATTCCTTGTCCAGTTCTTGCACGATGACCTCACAATGCGAAGAGAGGCATGATGTCATGATGAACCTAAATATGGCCGTCACAGGACAAAAACAGAAATGATTAAATAACACTAAATTTTGTGAGGCACAGTGGGCGTGAAAACACTCGACACACATTTTACAGGATAATTTGTAACAACTTGCCCTGTATTTTTCGCATATAATGAATTTTATTTGCCTTGTCCCAAATTGGGGATTTTTAGGTAATTGCGCTGTTTCGCACGTCAAGTAAGGTATTCAATGTGAAAAAAACAAAGTAATGTACTATTGAAGGGAAGTAAATGTTTTAGTTTGTTTTATTATCACAACTACGTAGCTCTAAATTGAGAGCGCATTTTTTATTCAGGTAAAGATGCACATGTTGTCGCATCTCCTTCATATGGACGTCGAAACAGCAGTTTTTAACGAAGGTTGCTTGTTTGGATGGGGTTAAAAATAAATGCGCGAAAAAACTCTGAACACCTTTGATTTTTTTTTAAATCCAACAGTTTATCTTAGTCGCTTCCAATGCATATAATTCAGATTCGAAACTGACTTGAACACAACACCACACAAAACACCCGTCTGACAGTCCAGAGTAATGTCTTTTTTTTTCATTGAGAGATAAGAGAGACAACTTGGCAAAAGCTTTTGCCTTAAATTCCAGATTTTTCATTGCACCTGCATGTGTGTTAACCACAGAGAAAGAGCGCACAAGTTGTACAGATATCCTTACCGACTTGTCTGTAGTGGAACACAAAACAGTTCCGATTCCTATCCTGCATAAGCTCTACATGACAAAGGTATCCCTGAATGAATTGGATGAAAGGTCAAACCCGCAGTTCGACAAAGTAGTGAATGTTTGGTGAATTCATTGCACCAAAGACGAAAAATAAAATTCTTACCATTCGGTCAGATCTGCAGTGCGCATGACGTCAAGCCAGACATTTGGCAATGAGAGTAGATACATAGAAGCCGTCCTCGTGCTTTGTCTCGTTCTCTTTTCCTGCCGGAAAAAAAGCCGCATGTAGTCAGAGCAACACTTGCTCCCAAAATCAAATTGATTTCCGAATGCATCTTAAGATAAAATATTTGTAGTACTTACAAGTAAAGTATTGTAGGCCAGGGTAGTGAACAGCGTCGGAGCGCTTGCGCAGACTACGAACGGAGCCAGCTCGAGTGAGCGTGCTCTTTCGTCGCGTTGGTTGTGCGGTTGGTCGCCGCTGTCCCAGGCAAGCGAAGACTCGTCCGGTCAAGAATGTGTCGTGGCGATGCATCGCGCTGTGACGAATGGCAGGGGGGACCAGGTTGATTCGTGGAAGGGGCAGCAAGGAGGGGAGTCATTCTCTTTAACACAGCTTTTGTGTTCCCAAAAAAAAAGTTTCGAGCTGAGAGGTAGAGAAAAGAAAATCTGCGGGGGAGGGGGGGGAGGGGGCAAACGAGCGGCGCAGCGCGCACATGCGCATAGGAGAAACAGCTAGGAGAAAGTGAGTAAAAAAAGCGCTTAAGGGGGGTGGGGGGGGGGGGGGGTAGCGTGCTGCCTTGAAAAGGGCACGTCCAGGATGTGAGTTGTGGCGATAGGAGACTTCAAAAGAGAGAGGCGAGGGGGGCCGAAACATTCGAAAGAGGTTTGGAATTCTCCGAGAATGAGTCATAAGCAGTTTTGAAGCTAAGGGTGTGGAAAACATGAACTGTCAAAGTATTTTTGCAAAGCCGCTGGACAAGCATCATGTAAGACAGAAAATTTTGAAGCGAAAAATGTGGAGCTCGAGATGGACTTCGCGAAAACGACTTCAGACACTCGCGCATTCTGTGGGGCCGTGTGTTAGTTCAAGGTGGCTTAAATGATATCATGAAATAACAAAAACGTAAAACAATAACTTAAATATTATGCAAACAAGTTCGCACTCTTTCTTAGTATTACATACGGAACATGTGGCAAACAAGCTAGGTTAGCATGCGTCTAACACCATTTGTCAGTAGATTTATTCGCTGGTCGTCAAAGAATCCTCCAACGTTTCGTTGGTGTGGAAATTTCACACGAAAAGCTAAAAGAAACAAAATCATGTTGAACTGTGGCTCGCAACTATTTCCGATGCTTTTCATCAATAAAGGTAATATTCGAAAGAAAAAAATTAATTTGCGAGCAAATAAGTAAAGACGTCTGCAAGAGCTATATAGTCCTCAATGCAAATTACGCAACAAAACAATAAAATGCACAAAAAACGACATTTTGAAACATTACGATCTTCAGAAAATGAAGAAAAACCAAATCGGAAAACACAGGGGAAGGCGCGATCACAGGCAACGACGTACGGAAGCGTAGGAATCGCTTACAGCGTGTTGAAGCGGCGGTCTAATGTTTTGCGCGTGCGCAACTTATAATTGTAAATTACGAGTCCGCTGCTTATCGTTTCTGGACGTTGCACTTGCACTAAGTTATTACGTTTGATTTAGTATCTACATTAAGCAGACACCCACAGCTCAGTGTGGCAGTGAATTCTCTAGAGTGAAGCAAAAAAGCGCTTTTTTCATTAAAAAAATTATGAATTTAAAGTCATTTGATTTTTTTTAGAAGGAAGCCGTCTTGGGCAGGTTTTCTGATACTCGCGCAAGCAGACCGTGCAAAAACGCTTTAAAATACATAAAGTTCATACAAATAGGCGGGTTATTATGCCCAGAAATCGGACAAAGGCAACAGCGCGTAAGCTCTGTCTCTCAACTTCTCAGAAAAGTATTTTTTTTTATTAGCGGCCTGGCTAAGCCATATATAGTTACACGAGTCATTACAACTGGGTCATGCCAGCGCATATTCGTTAATTACTAAATTTACCAGACCTTTTCAAACAAATTTTAGTGGTTAGTTGAAGCCGCTTCTAGTTCCCAGTATTAACGATAGAATTCGACAGATCCGTATTTTTCTGTCTGGATGGTGTCGTCGTCGGCTTTATGGCCGATCCACATGCATGCGATTTTCGCCTGCGACACTGCGAACTCCGTCGGTCTGCGACTAGGGAGGGCCGTCGGTGTAGTCGCAGACGGCTTGCGATCGAGTTCCGTCCAGGTGGTATTCAGTCGCACCATCGGTGTGTTCGCTCAGTGACTGAACAATGGGGAGCGCCGAGACGGCGTGAGACGTGCGGTCACGTGGGAGCTGTTGCCGCGGTGGAAGCAAAACTGTTTATTCTAATCAAAACATTGAAATAATGCCCCACATCTAAAAATACACTCGTCATAACATCAACACATTTCGTGTAGCGTTTCTTTCGCGTTTAATGATGGATTGTCTTTGCAAACATCAAGAAACCTTGACTGTCCCTTTGACAGAATTCGCTGCGGAAATCGCACTGCGGCGTCACCGGCTAGGCCGACTGTGTTCGTTCTAGTTGCAGCATGTGAGACGGGCCTAATGCGACAGAGCGGTTCCTCTGTGGCGGAATATGCAAACTCGACTGACCATCACCGAAGTCGCCGTCACGTCGTTGCACAACTCAAAATAAGCGAACGGACCGAACAAAAGTCGGTGGCAGCAGCACACAGCGAGCGAATGCGTTTGGAATGCTTCGGAATGCGTTTGGAAATTGTTGGGAAGCTCCTTAGAACACAGCGGCGGAGCCCGCAGCAGACGTCGCCGCGCCGCGCCTCGACGGCGTTGACACGCTCCTCGTTTAGTTCCTCTTGTGCGAGAGCTCCCTCAGGCCGGCGCGATCTGCTGAGAGCTTGATTCGGTTTCATTAACTTTTTTCGTCGTAATTATGCCTCTATCTCCGACTGCGCAGTCGGAAAATATTCTTTGTTTATCCAGCTCGACACATATACCGCGAAAGCGTTCTGTAAGAAAAAGATTAATGAAACTCCAAATTCTTGAACTCGCCCAACCGCAGCCCAGGTGTTCAAACGAGTTTTATCGCGATCGAAAATTATAAACTATTATAAATAATAAATTATAAAATCAATCTTCTACCCAGTATAATGGATGATGCAATGTTCACCAACACCTGCAAGAATACTTTAACACTAGATAAGGGGAGGCAAGCAAAGGCCAATATAGCCAGGTTTTGAAAATGGCTTAGTCAATTCTGGCAGAGTCGGATAACTCTGGCTAGCATGGCCCATGATAGACAGGTTTCGAAAATGGCTTAGCCAATTCTGGCAAAGAGTGGGAGAACTCAGGCTAATATTGCCCATGATTGCCATGCTATGAAAATGGCTTACCCAGTTCTGGCAAAAAATGGGAGAACTCCGGCTAACATGTCCCATCATAGTCATGATTTCTTGATGGCACAGCCAATATCAGATCCTCATTGGCAACTCTGGGCCTACTTAGGGCCACGCTTTGTCAGTGGCTTTCTAAAATTGACCCGCTGTCATGTGCTACCTGGGAAGCTTTCCCCTGGCCACAGGACTAGCGTATTTAGGGAGATATAGATGGCAATTGAGTCTTTTACCTTACCTCGAGTAGAAGAAACATATTTGTGCCATGCCGCTCAATGGCGACAGGTGCCCTTGAGCGATAAAAATTCCTCATCATCATCATCTTGTTCGCGATAGAGGCGGTGAAGCGCTTCAGGTCGTCTACAAGACGGTTCCACTTCATAAAAAATTCCTCGTTGTTGTTATACTACGTTAGGACCGTGTCGGTCAGGAAAAAGACTACATTGGCAAGCCGAGCCGAGGAGTCTCACTTATTGTAGCGGCTAACCCGTTGGTAGTGTGTAGGCCATTCATTCATGTCGTCACTGGTTTAGCCCGCGAATGACTGTGGCGCCCGGTGACGCTGCCTTGGACTGCCGGGCGCGGACCTCCGGGCATCGACGTCCAGGCGCATCATGTTGCAGCTACTACTCCAGCACATTGCAGCGGGGGAGCAGCAGTTTTTTGGGGAACCTGTATTACCAGCACTTATCAACATCTAACTAGCAGGCGGGACCGTCGTCTCGTTACGTTTTGGTGGCAGCGGTGGGATGGCGTCCACACGCGCTCGGAAACAAGCTGCGGAGGCGGCCGAGGATGGTGGCCAATCTCCAGCTGACGCGGCACACGGAGAGGTGGACGGCGCCGCTGATCTCGGGCGTTCCAACGGTCTGCCCCTTTCCCCGGCGCTGTAGGCTGCCCTTGAGCGCCTCAATCGGCGGCTGGACCGACAAGAGGCGAGGAGGGAGGCGGACGCGCAAGGGTCCCGGCACGCAGTACCCACCGACCCGAACCGCGGTGGGCTGGTGCCTTCTATCAACACCATGGGATCCGCACCCGTGGTCTTCGGGCTGGCTTCGCAGTCCGACCTTGGTGTGCCCGGCGCAGGTGCGTCACGTCCGGCCTGCCCGTTGGGGTTGGCAGGGCAGTTACCAACTTTTGATGGCACTGGCAGTTGGGAGGCTTAACAGCTTTAGCTCGACACCAACGCGGCGGGGCAGGTCTGGGACGCCAGCACGAGGGCGGTGATGCTCGTCTCCAAGCTGTGGGGCCAAGCGGCGGAGCTGCTCCCGAACCTGCCCCGCACGGAACTGGGCAGATACGATTCCATCGCGAGCCTCCTCGCCGACCATTATGGGTCGGGCCAGCCCCGGCTCCAGTACTTTCGCCTGCGTGCTCGCCTACAGGAAAGCAGCTGAATGGGCTAGTTGGTTTTGCATCTTGGTGAAAAAACAGCGCACAAGCAGACACAGACAGAAAGAAGGGACAAGCGCTGAACTAGCAACTGAGGTTTTATTGAGAAGCATGGGGAAATATATACAGCACAGCATACAGCATTCAAAAACATATAAACAGCACATAAAAGGCGGATAAGAAGCCAGCATCCAAAATCATCGCTTAACATTGCATATCCAAGAATTCCATCTCTTTTGTTGAAAGAAGGATAGACGGGGTGCTGACACATGAGTCCTCCGCTTTTGCTATCGCCCTAGCCTCGATAATTTCCCTTGTTATTGTGCACTTGTTTCGTGCCAGGATTTTGCAGCCGTGAAGGTCGGGTATGCAGGCAGGTTTATGATTGCAACGGTGACAGTGCTTAGCCAGAAAACCTGATGAAGCAATGGATCTTACATTGTTGTTATGCTCCAGTAATCTTTCGTTAAGACACCGACCGGTCTGGCCGATGTATCTGCTTCCACACGGTAACTTAATTTCATAAACAACACCCTGATCACATGCAACAAAAGGATTCTGGTGGTTGATTTTGCATCCAGGACGAGGCTTTTTCATTGGATTTGTCGCTTTACATCGGCCAGACCGGTCGGTGTCTTAACGAAAGATTACTGGAGCATAACAACAATGTAAGATCCATTGCTTCATCAGGTTTTCTGGCTAAGCACTGTCACCGTTGCAATCATAAACCTGCCTGCATACCCGACCTTCACGGCTGCAAAATCCTGGCACGAAACAAGTGCACAATAACAAGGGAAATTATCGAGGCTAGGGCGATAGCAAAAGCGGAGGACTCATGTGTCAGCACCCCGTCTATCCTTCTTTCAACAAAAGAGATGGAATTCTTGGATATGCAATGTTAAGCGATGATTTTGGATGCTGGCTTCTTATCCGCCTTTTATGTGCTGTTTATATGTTTTTGAATGCTGTATGCTGTGCTGTATATATTTCCCCATGCTTCTCAATAAAACCTCAGTTGCTAGTTCAGCGCTTGTCCCTTCTTTCTGTCTGTGTCTGCTTGTGCGCTGTTTTTTCACCAAGATGCAAAACCAACTAGCCCATTCAGCTGCTTTACTGACAATGATTTCTTGTACATCGGGCTCTTTTATGTGTAGCAAGTTGGACCCAAGCTTCCTTATTTCACTCACCGCCGACGCAGCATGCAGAGCAAGAATTCTGTCTTTCTGCATCAGAAAAAAGGTTTTGCCACCAGACATACGAGCACTTTTCGGATGCCTAAATCCCTCCAGAGGGCACGCTGCCAGAATCTGCAAGCTTCTTCGTTCTGAATGGCAACGACAAGCACGTATGTACAAGGATTGCCTATACGCAAAATTAAGCACTCAGGGGTCGCCGTCTACGAGGAAGATATTGTGGTCACAGTGGAAGAAATGCCTGGACTGTACTACTGAATTCTTGTGGCAACCAGTCCTTCGCGGGCTTCGGGACTCATTGGCTCCGAGGAACACCACAACACGAAACCAGGTCCACACAGAGGACGGCGTCCGCCTTCCGGAAGGAGTTCGTCGAGTGCTGGAAAGAGGGCCGAAATTCGCCATAGAACCAAAACTGACCGCCTCCGAACAGTTGGCCTTAGTGAGACGGATTGCTCGACGGGCAACGGACCGCAACATCGATGGGTGTATTTGGAGTGGCGTAGATGTGCTCGACCAACACAAGCAATCAAACTCCAGAGTGCCATTTCGAAAGACGCTATCCTTCCTTCAAAAAGAGGCACTGTGTGTTCTGCCTGCCGATAAAGAAGGTGGGTTTGCAGTGTTTTCTGTGGGGACCTTCTCCCGTAAAGCATCACAGGCTGTGAATGCTGCGTTTGACAGCAAAAATGTTTCACTAAAAAGAGCGAAATCAAAGGCAAAGAAACTGTGCAACAAGCTCAATCTAACAGGACTTGTAACCCACATAGACAAGAGTGAGAATTTGTCATTACAAATGTTGTTTGCCGCCAAAACGCACAAGCCAGAGTGCCCTTTCAGGGTAATAGTGTCGGAGCGTGGGACGTGGCAAAAGAGCATTGGAATTTTCTTGCAGGACCAGCTGAAAAAGCTTACCTTTGATGACCCGTTCCTAATCAGAAATTCCAATGAAGTTGCTAACTATCTCAATTCTGTAGAAGGAAAATCAGTGACGGCCTTTTCTATTGACATCAAGGATTTGTTTTATTCACTCCCGCATGATAGATTAATGTCGTGTGTAGAAACGTGCATTGATAAGGCAGGAGCTGTTGCATTCCAGAATGAGGCGGGTATAGATGTAGGGGGCTTTTTGGAACTATTGCATCTTTATCTGACATCTACATATGTAGACTGGGGAAAAAACACGTATCTACAAAAGCAAGGTGTGTGTATAGGCTCATGCATAGCGCCCTTGTTGAGCGATTTATTTCTGGCTGAGTGTGACAATGTGTTGTTAACACGTCTGGACGGCTGCCAAGTTTTAAACGTGGCACGATATGTTGACGACTTTCTGATTATAATAGAAAGGACAGACCGACCTCTTGACGAAACATTCGGGAGCATTCTAAGAATATTCGAGGAGTGTTTAAACCCCCTAACTTTGACCAATGAACTGCCTCTGGATGAAAGCATCCGTTTCTTGGACTTAAGCCTCCGGTTTACGAACAACCATGCCTGTTGGATTTATGATCCTAGGGGAAAAAAGCCGATACTTCCGTACGATTCGGCACACTCGAAATTGGTGAAAAGGGGTATAGCTAAGCTTTGCTTTCGTAATGCATTAAACAAGTCGTGTTTTCACACAGTTGAGGAAAGCCTACTGAAACAAACTGCCCGTCTACGTGCGGCTGGCTACCCCAGTGAATTGCTAGTGTCAGTGGCGGAAGGTGTTCTAAAAGAGAAAAAAGCGGAAGGGCAGACGGGATGCAATCAACAAAAGGGACAAAGAGATGATAAACAAAAAGTTGTGGTCATCCCTTATATGCATAAGATCTCGCACAACCTTAAGAAAATAGCGAAGAAGGCCGATGTTAAGGTTGTGTTTTCTGCCCCAGAAAAACTAATAAAACTGTGTAAAGCGACAAATCCAATGAAAAAGCCTCGTCCTGGATGCAAAATCAACCACCAGAATCCTTTTGTTGCATGTGATCAGGGTGTTGTTTATGAAATTAAGTTACCGTGTGGAAGCAGATACATCGGCCAGACCGGTCGGTGTCTTAACGAAAGATTACTGGAGCATAACAACAATGTAAGATCCATTGCTTCATCAGGTTTTCTGGCTAAGCACTGTCACCGTTGCAATCATAAACCTGCCTGCATACCCGACCTTCACGGCTGCAAAATCCTGGCACGAAACAAGTGCACAATAACAAGGGAAATTATCGAGGCTAGGGCGATAGCAAAAGCGGAGGACTCATGTGTCAGCACCCCGTCTATCCTTCTTTCAACAAAAGAGATGGAATTCTTGGATATGCAATGTTAAGCGATGATTTTGGATGCTGGCTTCTTATCCGCCTTTTATGTGCTGTTTATATGTTTTTGAATGCTGTATGCTGTGCTGTATATATTTCCCCATGCTTCTCAATAAAACCTCAGTTGCTAGTTCAGCGCTTGTCCCTTCTTTCTGTCTGTGTCTGCTTGTGCGCTGTTTTTTCACCAAGACGCCTACAGGAGCCTGGGGAAAGTTACCAGGACCTTTCCGCGGCTATTCAGCGGTTGGCGTCACAGTCGCTGCCGGGTGCGCCACCGACAACCGTGGGCTTCGTCAGCGCGGAGGCTTTTGTCGCCGCCATTCGGGACTCGGAAGTCCTGCGCCAGGTCTGCCTCGGGCGTCCCGAGTCCGTCTGCGCAGCTGTGGACTTCGCTGTCGAGGCTCATATGGTCTTGAGGACCCCGCGCGCGGAACAAGCGGATGTTCATACTCCCTCCACATAATGGCCTTCACGGCCCGCAGCCATCGCTGTGGCTCCCGACCTCAGAGGGCGCACCGGCTTGACCCTGACCTGCTTTCGTTGCAGCCAGCGGGGCCACTATTCGAGGGACTGCGTGGAGCATTCGCCATCGGGAAACGCTCCGCCGAAACTCCGGGGGCCCAGTTCTGCACAGTGAGTTCACTATTAGTCCCCACGCTTCGATACCTCGATTCCTCCCACTCGTCGCTGCTACGCTCTTGTGCAGCGCCCTATGTGTTTGCGGACGTGGCTATGCTCGGCCAGCATGTGAATGCCCTAGTCTACACGGAAGCTGCTGTGAACGTCCTGGACAAGTCACTTGTGTCCGGCATGCCCCACGTGCTTCTGCCGGCCCCTTAGACTCAGCTTCTGCCATTCAACGGCACTTTGGTGGACCAACTCAGACATGCCGTGGCTGTACGTGCTTTCGGAACGACCTTCGCGACTGAGTTTGTGGTCGCCGACAGCCCAATCTGGCCGGTGGTTATCGGGTGCGGCATGTGCCGGCAAGTTGGGGCTGTTGTCGGCTTCGCGAACGCGCGACGACAGGCGTGCTGGCCTCCCCGTCGCCAAGGCTGGGCTCATCTGGCTTTTTCACTACGGTGCGGAGCTCTGCCTCTCCCTTGTGTCGGCGGCCAAGCGTGCCTCGCCTCTGTGCGTGGTGTCATATCGGCCCTTCCACGTCACGTTACGCCGTCCGACGTTTACGCGGTGTCGCCGGCTTAGGATGGGACCCTTCCACTGGAGCGGCGTCCTGGGTACAGGGTCTGTTTGGCGACCAAATAACCGCCGATGTGCTCTTCGAGCCCGTCCGCTGTGCCACACCTGCCCTCGAGACAACCTCACCTCGGTGCCTTCTGTCAGTGGTGAACGGAAAGACTCACGTGCTGGTCCTTAACATCGGTGGCCACCCACTCCTACTGCGTCACGGATCGCCCTGGGCACGGCGCACGTTTTAGGTCCCTGCTCGCCGGTTGCCTCTCTGCAGCCTTCGGCCCTGGCTCCGACGCCACCAACACCCGAAGCCTTGCCGCGGGGGTCTTTCAATTTTGTCCCCATCCTGACCCCCGCGCAGCTCGCTGCACTCAAGGGCCTGCTGCAGCAGCACCATAGCTGCCTCGCTCTACATGGCGGCGAACACGGGTGTACTACCTGGACACACCACCGCATCGACACTGCCGGTCACGGGCCCAACAACCATCAACCCCAACGTGTCGCCCCAGCCGAACGGCGGGTTATTCAGCAGCACGTGGCCGACATGCTAGACCAGGGAATCATTTAACCCTTCTTGCAGCCTCTAGTCCTTTCCTGTCGTCCTTGTGCGAAAGAAGGATGGCGCGATCCGCTTCTGCGTGGACTACCGCAAGCGCAACGCCTTCACCCTTCTAGACGTCTATCTGCTGCAGCGACTCGACGAAGCCCTCAACTGCCTGAAGGGGTCTCAATATTTCACAACCTTGGACCTCCTCTCGGGATACTGGCAGGTGCATCTTCACCTTGACGACGCAGAAAAGACGGCGTTTTTGACGCCTGATGGTCTTTATCAGTTCAACCGGATGGCATTTGATCTCTCAAATGCGCCGGCCACCTTCCAACGCCTCATAAACCGCGTCTAGGGCCATATGAAGTGGACTATGGCGTTGGTCTAGTTGGACGACGTCATTGTCTACGCGGCTACGTTCGACGAACACCGGCGACGCCTCAAATTTGTGCTCGAAGCCCTTACCTCTGCTTTTTGGTTTCACTTGAAACCAAAAAAAAATGCTTCTTCAGTTGCGCGGCAGTAACGTACTTGGGCCACGTCGTGAACCGGCATGGTATTCGTCCCAACCCTGAAAAGCAACAAGCGCTCACGACTTACGCCGCTCCCAGCGCTCCCAAGGAGCTAAAAAGTTTTCCTTTAATTTGCGTCCTATTTACGCCGCTTCATTTCGAACTTTGCCAAGCGGAGCGCTCCCTTGACCACCCTGTTAAAGAAGGATGCCGTGTGGAACTGGACTCTGGCCCAACAGCTCGCGTTCCTCGATGTCAAGTCCGCCGTCCTCGAGCCTCCTACGTTGGCCCATTATTACGAATCGGCCCCAACCATCCTCCACGTGGATGCTATCCAGGGAGGGCTCGGCGCAGTCCTCCTGCAAGAAGACGAGTCTTGCGACCACAGGGTCCTCGCCTATGCCGGCGGCAAGTTCTTCAACATGGAGCGTCGCTGGCACTCTTCGGAACTTGACTGCCTCGTCGTGGTCTGGGCCGTCGAGAAGTTCCGTCGCTACCTGCACGTTTGTCATTTTACCATCGTAACGGACAACAGCGCCTTCACTTGGCTGCAATTCAACATTTCAATGCGAAAATTGCGCTCTGGTCCCTCCAGTTTCAGGAGTAAGATTTCACTATCGTGCATCGCGGCGGCTCTGCTCATTAAGATGCCGACTTAACTTCGCACCACGCCTGTTCTGTGATGCCGTTGACAGACCTGAAGACCGCGCAAACACGGGATCCCGACAGTGCTGCCATTATCCGCTCTCTCAACATCGGTTGCGGCCCACGCCAACGAAAACTGCGACGGGTCTATCGGGTGGAGAATACCCCCTTGTGCCATGTTAAGCGGCTCCGTGGTCGACCTCCCGAGCGATTACTAGTGGTGTCGACAACGCTGCGCTCGCAGGTCTTGCGCGGCTTGTACGGCGCTTCAACAGCTGGTCATCTGGGCCGCGGCAAGACCTACGCACGCGTGTCGGAGCGCTTTTGGTGGACCAATATGTTCCGGGACGTTAATGAACAGGTAGCGTCCTGCCAGACGTGTCAGTACCGGAAGCCGTCCATTCGGGCACCCAAGCCACCCTTGCAAGCCTTCTCGGCACCGAGTGCACCTTTCGAACTGGTTAGCCTGGATCATATGGACCCGTTTCCGAAGACGCGCGCCGGCAATCGGCATGTTCTGGTTGTGATTGATTACTTCTCGAAGTGTGTCGAGGCACTGCCCGTTCCTGACGCGTCGTCTGCCCATTCCGTCTCGTTTGTGGAACAGCATCTCGTCCTTCGGCACGGTGGGCCCCGACACCTCATTACGAACCGAGGGACTGCTTTATGTCGCATGAATTTGAGCAAGCCCTCCGCTCTTTTGGGGATTGTGCACTCAACGACAATCGTCAACTACCCCCAGTGAAATGGTCTCGTGGAGCGTGTTAACTGTACACGGACGGATACACTTGCACCATACGTTGCTCCCTCTCACACAAACTGGGAACGTTTTGTTCCTGCCGCAGTTTTTGCCGTCAACATTGCGACGCAGGAAACAACGATGCGACGATGGAGGAGCTTCTTGTACGTGGTTCTTCCGCGTACGGCAGTGGTGAGAGTTCCTGCTCTCCTCCAGACAGTGGTTCCATTTATCCGTTCACCCCCAGCTTAGCCCGACTTTCGGTTCCGGCGGCATAGTCGGGCGACGGCGCTTTTATTTGCTTATGCGGCTGCGTGTTAGCTTTTGGAAGCGCAGCGCCGCGCTTGCCATTGTATAGTTTGCCTGTGGGGGAGGGGGTGCTTCGACAGACGCAATTTGGACGGACACACCTCGGGACTTGTGAGTGCGCCCATGACACGGCGCTCCACTTATGGGGCGGCATTCTGGGAGGGAGGCCGGGAGCCAGCACGTGGCGCCGGCACTGGTGAGGACGTGGGAGCCAATAAACGTGATTCGGGAGCCAAGTCGGGATCACCTCGAGTGCCGGAGACATATCTCATCTTGTTCGAAACATGCTCTTGAAAAATGTGGCGCACACCGCGTTGGCGATGCTCAGGCAGGTCTTCGAGTCGGTACGTCACGGGGCCTAGCCGGGCAACAACACGGTAAGGGACGCAGTACCGGGGCAAGAACTTTGCGGCACGGCCAGCAGCGAGGATGGTGCGGCGAACGAGGACCAAGTCGTCGAGTTGGATGGAGGGGGGAGGTTTCGCTGCCTCACTGGTCGCTTGCACACGCCCCGGAGAAGGTTGCGCTAGGCGTCGAGGCGAGCGCGCCGAAGTCTTTGGGTGTTGTCCGGTGGTGACACCATAGGATGGGGCAGGCCCAACTGCGTATCTAGGGGAATGGAAGGCGTTCAGCCATACACGACCGAGAACGGCGTCGCATCGTTGTTTCCTGCGTCGCAATGTTGACGGCAAAAACTGCGGAAGGAACAAAACGATCCCAGTTTGTGTGAGAGGGAGCAACGTAGGGTGCAAGTGTATCCGTCCGTGTACAGTTAACACGCTCCACGAGACCATTTCACTGGGGGTAGTTGACGAATGTCGTTGAGTGCACAATCCCCAAAAGAGCGGAGGGCTCGCTCAAATTCATGCGACATAAAGCAGTCCCTCGGTTCGTAATGAGGTGTCGGGGCCCACCGTGCCGAAGGACGAGATGCTGTTCCACAAACGAGACGGAATGGGCAGACGACGCGTCAGGAACGGGCAGTGCCTCTACACACTTCGAGAAGTAATCAATCACAACCAGAACATGCCGATTGCTGGCGCGCGTCTTCGGAAACGGGTCCAAATGATCCAGGCTAACCAGTTCGAAAGGTGCACTCGGTGCCGAGAAGGCTTGCAAGGGTGGTTTGGGTGCCCGAATGGACGGCTTCCGGTACTGACAGGTCTGGCAGGACGCTATCTGTTCATTAACGTCCCGGAACATACTGGTCCACCAAAAGCGCTCCGACACGCGTGCGTAGGTCTTGCCGCGGCCCAGATGACCAGCTGCTGGGGCGCCGTACAAGCCGCGCAAGACCTGCGAGCGCAGCGTTGTCGACACCACTAGTAATCGCTCGGGAGGTCGACCACGGAGCCGCTTAACATGGCACAAGGAGGTATTCTCCACCCGATAGACCCGTCGCAGTTTTCGTTGGCGTGGGCCGCAATCGATGTTGAGAGAGAGGATAATGGCAGCAATGTCGGGATCCCGTGTTTGCGCGGTCTTTAGGTCTGTCAAAGGCATCACAGAACAGGCGTGGTGCGAAATTAAGTCGGCATCTTGATGAGCAGAGCCGCCGCGATGCACGATAGTGAAATCTTACTCCTGAAACTGGAGGAACCAGAGCGCAATTTTCGCATTGAAATGTTGAATTGCAGCCAAGTGAAGGCGCTGTTGTCCGTTACGATGGTAAAATGACAAACGTGCAGGTAGCGACGGAACTTCTCGACGGCCCAGACCACGGTGAGGCAGTCAAGTTCCGAAGAGTGCCAGCGACGCTCCATGTCGAAGAACTTGCGGCTGGCATAGGCGAGGACCCTGTGGTCGCAAGACTCGTCTTCTTGCAGGAGGACTGCGCCGAGCCCTTCCTGGATAGCATCCACCTGGAGGATGGTTGGGGCCGATTCGTCATAATGGGCCAACGTAGGAGGCTCGAGGACGGCGGACTTGACATCGATGAACGCGAGCTGTTGGGCCAGAGTCCAGTTCCACACGGCATCCTTCTTTAACAGGGTGGTCAAGGGAGCGCTCCGCTTGGCAAAGTTCGAAATGAAGCGGCGTAAATAGGACGCAAATTAAAGGAAAACTTTTTAGCTCCTTGGGAGTGCTGGGAGCGGCGTAAGTCGTGAGCGCTTGTTGCTTTTCAGGGTTGGGACGAATACCATGCCGGTTCACGACGTGGCCCAAGTACGTTACTGCCGCGCAACTGAAGGAGCATTTTTTTTGGTTTCAAGTGAAACCAAAAAGCAGAGGTAAGGGCTTCGAGCACAAATTTGAGGCGTCGCCGGTGTTCGTCGAACGTAGCCGCGTAGACAATGACGTCGTCCAACTAGACCAACGCCATAGTCCACTTCATATGGCCCTAGACGCGGTTTATGAGGCGTTGGAAGGTGGCCGGCGCATTTGAGAGACCAAATGCCATCCGGTTGAACTGATAAAGACCATCAGGCGTCAAAAACGCCGTCTTTTCTGCGTCGTCAAGGTGAAGATGCACCTGCCAGTATCCCGAGAGGAGGTCCAAGGTTGGGAAATATTGAGACCCCTTCAGGCAGTTGAGGGCTTCGTCGAGGCGCTGCAGCAGATAGACGTGCTGCTGAATAACCCGCCCTTCGGCTGGGGCGACACGACGGGGTTGATGGTTGTTGGGCCCGTGACCGGCAGTGTCGATGCGGTGGTGTGTCCAGGTAGTACACCCGTGTTCGCCGCCATGTAGAACGAGTCAGCTATGGTGTTGCTGCAGCAGGCCCTTTAGTGCAGCGAGCTGCGCGGGGGTCAGGTTGGGGACAAAATTGAAAGACCCCCACGGCAAGGCTTCGGGTGTTGGTGGCGTCGGAGCCAGGGCCGAAGGCTGCAGAGAGGCAACCGGCGAGCAGGGACCTAAAACGTGCGCCGTGCCCAGGGCGATCCGTGACGCAGTAGGAGTGGGTGGCCACCGATGTTAAGGACCAGCACGTGAGTCTTTCCGTTCACCACTGACAGAAGGCACCGAGGTGAAGTTGTCTCGAGGGCTGGTGTGGCACAGCGGACGGGCTCGAAGAGCACATCGGCGGTTATTTGGTCGCCAAACAGACCCTGTACCCAGGTCGCCGCTCCCGGTGGTAGGGTCCCATCCTAAGCCGGCAACACCGCGTACACGTCGGACGGCGTAACATGACGTGGAAGGGTCGATATGACACCACGCAGAGAGGCGGAGGCATGCTTGGCCGCCGACACAAGGGAGAGTTAGAGTTCCGCACCGTAGTGAAAAAGCCAGATGAGCCCAGCCTTGGCGACGGGGAGGCCAGCACGCCTGTCGTCGCGCGTTCGCGAAGCCGACAACAACCCCAACTTGCCGGCACATGCCGCACCCGATAACCACCGGCCAGATTGGGCTGTCGGCGACCACGAACTCAGTCGCGAAGGTCGTTCCGAAAGCACGTACAGCCACGGCGTGTCTGAGTTGGTCCACCAAAGTGCCGCTGAATGGCAGAAGCTGAGTCTAAGGGGCCGGCAGAAGCACGTGGGGCATGCCGGACACAAGTGACTTGTCCAGGACGTTCACAGCAGCTCCGTGTAGACTAGGGCATTCACATGCTGGCCGAGCATAGCCACGTCCGCAAGCACATAGGGCGCTGCACAAGAGCGTAATAGCGACGAGTGGGAGGAATTGAGGCATCGAAGCGTGGGGACTAATAGTGAACTCACTCTGCAGAACTGGGCCCCGGAGTTTCGCCGGAGCGTTTCCCGATGGCGAATGCTCCACGCAGTCCCTCGAATAGTGGCCCCGCTGGCCGCAACGAAAGCAGGTCAGGGTCAAGCCGGTGCGCCCTCTGAGGTCGGGAGCCACAGCGATGGCCGCGGGCCGTGAAGGCCATTCTGTGGAGGGAGTATGAACATCCGCTTGTTCCGCGCGCGGGGTCCTCAAGACCATATGAGCCTCGACAGCGAAGTCCACAGCTGCGCAGACGGACTCGGGACGCCCGAGGCAGACCTGGCGCAGGACTTCCGAGTCCCGAATGGCGGCGACAAAAGCCTCCGCGCTGACGAAGCCCACGGTTGTCGGTGGCGCACCCGGCAGCGACTGTGACGCCAACCGCTGAATAGCCGCGGAAAGGTCCTGGTAACTTTCCCCAGGCTCCTGTAGGCGAGCACGCAGGCGAAAGTACTGGAGCCGGGGCTGGCCCGACCCATAATGGTCGGCGAGGAGGCTCGCGATGGAATCGTATCGGCCCAGTTCCGTGCGGGGCAGGTTCGGGAGCAGCTCCGCCGCTTGGCCCCACAGCTTGGAGACGAGCATCACCGCCCTCGTGCTGGCGTCCCAGACCTGCCCCGCCGCGTTGGTGTCGAGCTAAAGCTGTTAAGCCTCCCAACTGCCAGTGCCATCAAAAGTTGGTAACTGCCCTGCCAACCCCAACGGGCAGGCCGGACGTGACGCACCTGCGCCGGGCACACCAAGGTCGGACTGCGAAGCCAGCCCGAAGACTACGGGTGCGGATCCCATGGTGTTGATAGAAGGCACCAGCCCACCGCGGTTCGGGTCGGTGGGTACTGCGTGCCGGGACCCTTGCGCGTCCGCCTCCCTCCTCGCCTCTTGTCGGTCCAGCCGCCGATTGAGGCGCTCAAGGGCAGCCTCCAGCGCCGGGGAAAGGGGCAGACCGTTGGAACGCCCGAGATCAGCGGCGCCGTCCACCTCTCCGTGTGCCGCGTCAGCTGGAGATTGGCCACCATCCTCGGCCGCCTCCGCAGCCTGTTTCCGAGCGCGTGTGGACGCCATCCCACCGCTGCCACCAAAACGTAACGAGATGACGGTCCCGCCTGATGAAAACCACGCCTGGTCGAAGAGAGCTCTAGGAACACCGCCCGGCCGTCCCGAATCTTTATCGTCATCTGCGTGCGCTCGCTCCTCCGCTCCCTCCCCGCGCCGCCTGTGCTTCCGCCCAGGGCACTTGGTCGGCTTACGCCGTGCCCTAGGCGTTTCTTCCCTTAACAATATATATATATATATATATATATATATATATATATATATATATATATATACAGATAGTCAGGCTAGGAGCCATCACCCCTTTCCAGATCCCTCTTACCACTTCATACCTATTAAAAATCCACAGTGCCCTATTTTTCATGATAGCTGCATTCCTACTAGCTTTATTCATTACATATTTTTCGTGCTCTGTCCGCTACTCAGCGCCATTATTTATCCACACCCCAAGATATTGTACTCATCCACTATTTCTAGCGCGAACTCCTGTTTTCTATGCTCGCCGCCTTCATCATTAAATGTCATGACTGCCGATTTTCCTTACTAAACTTGAAACCTAATCTATCTCTCTCTGTACCACATATGTCTATCAACTTCTGTAAATCTTCCTTGCTGTCAGCCATTACCCGCCGCGGTGGCTCAGTGGTTAGGCCGCTCGACTACTGATCCAGAGTTCCCGGGTTCGAACCCGACCGCGGCGGCTGCGATTTTATGGAGGAAAAACGCTAAGGCGCCCGTGTGCTGTGCGATGTCAGTGCACGTTAAAGATCCCCAGGTGGTCGAAATTATTCCGGAGCCCTCCACTAGGGCACCTCTTCCTTTCTTTCTTTCTTTCACTCCCTCCTTTATCCCTTCCCATACGGCGCGGTGCAGGTGTCCAACGATATATGAGACAGATACTGCGCCATTTCCTTTCCCCAAAAAACCAATTATTATTATTATTTGTCAGCCATTAGCCCTATACCATCGGCGTATATTAGTCCCGGTAATGACTGTTAATCAATTCTCCTTGCTTGAAAAAAGAAAGGCTGAAGCTTAGTCCGCTCCTCTCTAGCTTGGTCTCCAACCCTTGCATGTACAACATGAACAACAATGGAGACAGAGGGCATCCTTGCCTAAGCCCCCGCTGTATCTCTACAGGCTCTGATACATTTTTTTTCTCATTTCATAAGCACTCTGGTACCTTTATATATATATATATATATATATATTCAAAGATTAATTACACCATCTTCCACATCCAATGTGCCCAGTATGTCCCACGGATACTCTTTATTAACGTTGTCGTAGGCTCCCTTAAAATCCAGAAATGCTAGCCATAGGGGCCTGTGTTCCTTTTCACCAATCTATGTACACTGCGTCAACGAAAACAGATTGTCCTCCAACGTACTTTGTTTCCGGAACCCATTTTGTAGCTCTCTTAGCACCACCTCGTTCTCCAACCAAGCCTGCAATCTGTCCTTTATAATCTGCATCACCACTCTGTACACCACAGATGTCACTGTTATGGGACGGTAGTTACTTACGTCAGTTTTGTCCCCCTTTCCCTATATACCATGTTCATTCTACTTAATCCCCATTCATCAGAGACTTTCCCATCCACTATCATTTTATTCACTACCTGTCTTAATGTTTGCTTGGATTTTGGTCCTAGCTTCTTTATTAACATAATCGGAATACATCTGGTCCTGTTGACGTGCCACTAGGAACCTTCTTCTCTGCCCTTTCCCACTCTCTTTGCTCAAGTGAAGCTATTGCAGTAACCGGTCTATCCTCCTTCGATAAATGATGTGCAGCATTTCTTTCTTCAAATTTTTCTGTCATCCTTGTTCCTATGTGTTTTATGCCTTCATTCCCTTTTGGTCGTATACCCTGATCTGTAGCAATAAACCTTTGTTCTAGCCGAGTCTTATTACTCATTGCATTTAGATGCTTCCAGATTTTTCGAGCTGGCTTTCTATCCTTTTTATTTGCTTTTGACATCAATTGGGCACCTTTTCTTCTAAATTTCTCATCAATCAAATAGGATGCTTCCCTTCTACACTTTATGCAGGTATCCCATTTTCTGTCCACATCAACTTCTGGTTCCCCCCTCTTCTTAGATTATCTGTGTTCCCTGGACGCTTCCTGACGTTTCTCTATCACCCTCTTGACCTCCTCATCCCGCCAACTCTTGGGTTTGCGTCTTTTCCCTTTTAGCTTTTTCTCGCACCTTAGCTAGCCCTTGCTCCAGTAATCGAGTTAATTTGAAATAAGTCCATCCTGTTTCACTATCATCAAAAATTACTTCCTCAATTTGTTTGGCTGCTGCTTCCAGTAGCTTTTTTGAGTAAAAATTCCCCTCTGATTGTTCATCTCGCTTCAGTCCTACTTTGGTTGCTCTTCTGAAACTCAGCTTGATATGCTTGTTGTCCCTACCTAGACTTCTGGAACCACGTTCATCTATGCTCATTACCCCTAATCTGTTATATATCCTCTCTGACATTAGTGCATAATCTATCGTCGAGTGCACACTCCCTGCCTCCAGTTATGAGCCCTTCACACTTCTCGGTACTGTTGCATAAAACTAAATCATGCCGGTCACACGTTCTGCAGCATGCTTCCTGTAGAATCTGTGTACCCATCCAGGTCTTCTATATGGGCGTTCATGTCGCCTAATATTATCTCGCCCTGTCCTCCTAGCTCATCAATGTAGCTGAAAATACACTGTAACATTTTCCTGTTTTCCTCTTTGGCGTTAGCTCCTGTCCACAGGTATACCAAGCCAAGGAGTGTTTGCTCCCCTGCCACTTTTCCTTTTAGCCATAAATGTTCCTTGCATCCCAGTTTAACCCTTTCAAAATTCTTACTTTTATGAATGAATGCCCCAATTCCACACCTCTTTCTGCGGCCCTCTGTTCTATTGCAATATTCCCATGTGTTGTCTGGGTTACAGGGAGTTTGCTCCATGTCTCTAAGATGCGTTTGTTCTAAACCATATATCATTAATTTCTCTACCTTAACTGTTCTATTTCCTTTCATTTCAGTCTGTTCCTGCCACCTTACATGTTAAAGAAACATATATCTGAAGTAACTTGGCCCTGGCGCTTGTGTTTGTTTCTTCTCCTATGGTTCCATCGTCCCTTTGATCTTGGTTCTTCCTTCTCTACACTGGTTCCATCACAGCTCTGGGTCCCCCCCAAAAAAGCTGTTGCCTGGCGACCTATTCTACTGCCTACTACCGATGGATGGATGGATGGATGATGGATGGATGGATGGATTGATGGATGGATGGATGGATGGATGGATGGATGGATGGATGGATGGAGAGGATGGATGGATGGATGGATGGATGGATGGATGGATGATGGATGGATGGATGGATGGATGGATGATGGATGGATGATGGATGGATGATGTGGATGGATGGATGGATGGATGGATGGATGGATGGATGGATGGATGGATGGATGGATGGATGGATGGATGGATGGATGGATGGATGGATGGATGGATGGATGGATGGATGGATGGATGGATGGATGGATGGATGGATGGATGGATGGATGGATGGATGGATGGATGGATGGATGGATGGATGGATGGATGGATGGATGGATGGATGGATGGATGGATGGATGGATGGATGGATGGATGGATGGATGGATGGATGGATGGATGGATGGATGGATGGATGGATGGATGGATGGATGGATGGATGGATGGATGGATGGATGGATGGATGGATGGATGGATGGATGGATGGATGGATGGATGGATGGATGGATGGATGGATGGACAAGGCTGAACCCTTTGAATGGTGCGGTGGCTCAAGCCACCTATCCATGACTTACGAAATTTTACTCTTCTATTGATTTTAGCCACCAATCAGATAACCTTCGCATGGTTACTTCTACCCGCTTAAAATCTACTTTCTCTTCACTGTACTTAAACCCCAATGCCTTGAATAAATCAGCCCCGCTGCTTTCCCCTTGTACTGTGCGATATCAGTGCTCGTTAAAGAACCCCAGGTGGTCGAAATTCCCTGAGCCCTTCACTACGGCGTCTCTCATAGCCTGAGTCGCTTTGGGACGTTAAACCCGCATAAACCAAACCAAACCAAACCCGCTGCTTTCCACTGTAGGGTGTTTTCCACTCACTACAACCGTGAGATCACAGCGCCGTCTATGGTAGCAACTAGAAAACAGCCCACCTTGCATTGAGACTTGTAGCGCCGTCTACAATGCACAACTTCGTTCCGCTATATATACTCCAACAACAAGGGTATACTCCAACAACAAGGGGCACCCATCTGGGGACACTTGTGTACCGAATTGGGTAGGCAAATAAAGCCCTACGGGTTGTGGTATAGAAATAAAACCACAGTTCAGTAATACCAGAGTTCTTCAATGCTTTTAGTGGTCATAAAGCTCCGGCCAATGTTTTATATAGGGACAGCGCTTGCCGCTATTGGCGCGGCTGTCGGAGAGGGGGCACGAATCGGCCGCGCGCCTTATTCGCAGCGGTTGTTTTGCGGCCAGCAGGCTAACTTTTTTTTATTCGGCTCATTTTCATTTGATATCTGTTTTTAATGCGGTATGGACGCTACTAGCATTTAACGGTTATTACCTGAAAGCTTGGCTGCAATATCGAGACGCTGAAAACTGCGATCGAAGGCGGCCGCTAGTGAACTTGCTAGCAGTCGCTTTCTGATCAACGGGCTATTCTTGCCGATTGTTATAGAACCGCGATTTTTGTACACGGGTCCAGGCTGTGCATGGCTGTGCCAGTAATTTTTACCGGAACTTCACTGCACCATGGACGATCTAGCGTAGCGGTTTGCGTTGCGGTTGTGCCAGCCGAGTCTTTGCTCTCGTCGAAATACATAAGATAAGACTATTGACGAAAGCTTATCACATGACGAAAGCAACGGCAGTTTGATATCGCTTACAAGTTTTTGCTGACACTTTTGGTGGTGGAAAAGCCAGCTTCTGAAGACTCGTGCTGCATAAGCCGCATATTTACGGTTTGTCAAGCTGCGACGACGAAGACGCTGGCGAGTGCAAGGAAATAATGAAATTTATTGTTCAGTGCTCACTTGCTGGGTGCGTGCTACCAAAGTTAGAAACAAGCTGTGAGCGGTCACGCAATAAACAAGAAAAGTGAGCAATGATAAGACGCATGGAGCAACATGTTCAAAACAAAAGCCATAAGCAAACGAAAGAGTGCACTTGTCTACAAAGCCAACAGGGTCACACATAGGCATAATCATATGTGTATGCGATAATGAAGTAAAATATAAAACATTTTAACAAACACACACAGTGCGTTGTTACGTGGCAATGTGCTCACAATAAATTAGCAAAACATATATTTGATACTAAAAAACAACATAACGACCCAGATGCTTATGGTTCCAGTAAAAAAGGCAAAATAAAAAAGCATACAAATTCCTTAGGAACACACATCCTGCATCATTACACAAAAGCTATAAAATACAAAAATGATGAAAATGAAGACACAACTATGCATGTTTTCACATCAGACCACATGGAATACCATACATGCTCCTGAGAGACGCCTATCATGGATTTAGAAAACCCAGAAAAGCAAATTTAAGATGGCAGCAATGCTTGCAAATCTCAGGATTGTAAGACTGTGCTACTGCCGATGCTTCCTGCCACCACCTGCTAGGCAAGTAGACCGTTTTGTTGCCCGAGATCGCTTGCTTTTTTTTTCGAGTAAAAAAATGTAAACGGCACCTCAAGAAAAAGTGAACAACCTCTACAGAGGTGGTTACGTAATGTGAAGCACAGCCAATACCAGCCAAGGCAGTACGGCTGTCGACGAGAACTTCCTCAATAATGCTTGCATATACATCAGCACATGCAACTGTGTTGACAGTCAAATCCTCCACATGACTTTCAACAAATTGCAAGAGGCTTAGCAGCCAGCTAGATTGCACTTGGAGAAGGCCTATTGATTTAGCTTGTATTAGAGCCTTTGGTTCCCGTTTTTGGCTCTTCAATGTTTCCACACAGCTGCAGCATGACCTTGACGAGAATGTTTTTGCTACATAGCCAGCAAGGTTGTCCAGGATGCAGTCTTTCGTAGATAATTAATCATCAAGTGCAGGAGAATGCTCTCCGCAGTCAAATTCATCAAGTGCAGGAGAATGCTCCCCGCCGTCATCTGGCCCCACAAGAATATCGTCAAGCAGAACTGTCAAGGTGTCAATCTGAAACATAGATACAATTTTTTGTCAAAAATAAAACACACAACTAAGCAGCATGCATGAAAGGCTGTATGATGCCTAGTTATTTCCTCAATGATAACCTCTCTGGAGTATGAAAGATTGAACCTAAGCTCGCTAAGGAGAAATTTGTTTATAGCTGTGCCCTTGGGCTGCATGTCTCAGCCAACCGTAAAGAGGGCATCGCACCTGTTACGTAGAAGGCTTTTGCTTCTCGAAGAGGCCTTGGAGCTTGAGGAGCAACTGTGGTCCATCTCCTTCAACTGAAGCCCGCATCGGTGCCGCACCAGGTTATGTACTGACAACATCCCGTAAATGAAAAGAAAATGGTGCACAGTTAGCTGTCCTCCATCCCCAATTACGTGACGTACGATACCGAAGAACCCCTGGAAACAAAAACAAAACTGACATTGAAAGAATAAGTGCAAGAAAAAACGAAATCACCTCCAAAGGATCCTGCCCGAATTTTTCAGTCAGTACATAGCGGAATCCAGACTTTAGCAGGCTTTTAATAAGTGCAACTGTGCTGTGGAGAGTAATCCCGAAGGCTGCACATGTTGGCTTCGTTAAAAAGCAGACCTGCCTAGGCACGGGTAGTGTTTGAATCTATGTATTCTAATATGGAGCCCAGCGATATTTTTCTTTAAGGTGTGAAATGCAATCATAATTCAGCTTCACATAGCAGGCTTGAAGTATACAAGAGGTAAAATACTCACCGCTATATGATCGGCTTCGTCATACCGCACGTGCTCCGGTCTAAGAGAATTTAGGCAGTCGAACAACTTGTTCATTCTTCTTGTGAAGTTTGAAGTAGCAGCCTACTCATGGAGTTGCTTACATTTCTCCTGCTTGCTGTAAAATTCCATTGCAGCTGCAGTGCTTTCGCTAATAAGCTGCAAAATGAAAAAAAAATTAATAAACCAACATTTTCAGCAGAGCGGAAGATGCATCTTTTATATAATACCCAATATGATGCAGAATATTTTCCTTGCCTGGACAGCAAGCTTCGCACTCATCTTCTAGAACGCATTAAGCGAGATGTGCGGCCTCATAAGCTTGGGCACAGCGCGGAGCCCAGCCGGCTCTTCCTCATGGCTCTTCCTCCTTCAGTGGGCGTGTGAACAGCATCGTGGCACGGTTTCTTGACAGCATGCGTTTGTTCATGCAGATAGCGGGATATCTTCAGATCTACGTGGCATCGACCGCTCCAACAAACACCGCATGGATTGCACCTGCACCTTATTGCTGTTATGCTGACCTGGCTTCATATGACCCGTCCTGGCAACCCTCTTGGACCGTGGCTCCTTCGAAGAAGTTCAGCTCATCGCCTACGACATCACCATTTCCTCTGGATATAAACGAACGCCAGCGGCCCGCGCCTTCCAGTGGGCGTGTGAACAGACGTGGCATGGTTGCTTGACAGCATGCGTTTGTTCATGCAGGTTAGTAATGACGTTCCTATGTTTGCAAAGAAAGCTAGCAATGTTTGTCTTGTGCTGTTCCCACGCCCACAAGTGCTATTAGGTTTGCTTGTGCAGTCATTTGATGTGTGTGCTCAGCTGGTTCTGCAGTCGGGTGATGTCGAACTTAACCCTGGCCCTGGTACGCGTTCTAAGAACAGTGAAACGGATGACTCTGTACAGGAAAAGCTTAATGACGTGTTAACTTTATTACAGAACGTTAACTCACGCACTGCTAGAATGGAAACCGAACAGTTACGCTTAATTGCTTCCATATGTGAAATAAAGGAAAATCAGGAATCTATGAAAAAGAATATCTCCGATATCGATGCGAGGCTGTCGGCAGTTGAACTTCAAGCTTCTGCTTCTGACGCAGCTCAACAAGAGCTGCTGACCCTGCGCGAACTCGCTGATAACCTGATTAGCGAGAATGCCAAATTGCGGCTTAGTCAGTCACAGCTTGAAGACAGGCAGCGAAGAGACAATCTATTGTTTTTTGGCTTACGTGACAGTCCAACGGAAACATGGGAAGGAACGGAGGACAAGCTTTTGAGCGTTATCTCTAACTGCTTCAGTCCGGCGCTTATGAAGGATGCGTTTGAACGTACCCATAGGATTGGTACATTTACGGATGATAAATGTCGCCCGGTCATCGTGAAGTTCTCCTCCTTTAAAACAAAGCAACAAATTCTATCCCAGTCAGCGAAACTTAAAGATGAAGGTATCACCGTAAGTGAAGATTACTCGTTGGAAACGCGTCAGGCCAGGAAAAAGCTGCTTCAATTCGCTAAGGGTCAGGACTCATTTTACAAGCTTAGGCACAACAAACTGTACATTAAGAACAAAAGCTACTGTTATAACCCTGCTCGCGACTGCGTTTTCATGGAGGCTAATCTTCGGGCATCAGCAACTTCTCTTGATAGTAACTCAAGTCACGCTATCGCTGCTTCATCACATGCTGAGCCGACTGATCGATTGTCTCCTTCGCCAGTCCACAATCAGCAGTCAAATGACGGTACCTCTGGCTCGACCTACGCGCCGTAGGGCTGCGCGAGGGGCAGTGGGCCAGTGTCCGATACTGGCAACTCGCTTTCTTTTATTTTTCCAACATACGAAGCTTACTACCCAAGCGCGATGAACTTAATCCTATCATTGATTCGTGTGATGCTGATGTCGCCTTACTAACCGAAACATGGCTTTCTTCCAAGATAGCGGACATTGAACTATTTGACTGCAAAAAACGCTATAACGTGTTTAGATCTGACAAAAGTGAGAGATCTGGAGGAGGTGTTTTAATAGCTGTCGCGGATAATTTTGTAGCATCGCCTATTAATATTCCAACTAGCCTGGAACTGGTTTGGGTGGAACTTAGTGTACGTTTTAAGAGAATGATTTTGGGTATATGTTACCGTCCCCCGTCCTCGAGCCATACATTCGTTGATGAATTGCATGATTCCCTTAACATGATCACTGTACGATTTCCGAGTACACCTATTGTCTTAGCTGGTGACCTTAACTACCCTAGTATCGTGTGGACTAGTACATCACCTTATCTCAGCTCTTTTTCTACTGAGTGTAAAACGTTTTTGTCAACTTGTATGGATTTCAATCTTTCGCAGTTAGTCTCTAAACCTACTCGAACTACTTTATCCTCATCGAATGTTTTAGATCTTGTTCTAACTAACGTGCCTGATCATATCCCTTCGATTTTTTACCTACCTGGTCTCAGTGATCATTCTTTGCTGCATTTTGATGTACAAATTCCTGTATCTATCCGAGTCAGTCAGACTAAACACATTAGAGATTATAAACGGGCTGACTTTAATGCTATTAACTGCGAACTAGCTGGTTTTTTGGATGATTACTTACCAGGCTTTGCACAGCGTTCTCTTTACGCTAACTGGGATTTGTTCAAGGATATCGTTGAACATCTCATTAACACTTTTGTACCATTAAGATCTTTGAAGTGCGATCGGGAATCACCTTGGTTTAATAATGTTTTAAAAAGACTCTTCAATAAAAAGAAGCGCTTGTTCCGCTCTGCGAAGTTGTTGAATTCTAAACAATGATGGGAGGCCTACTTTTCCGCAGCTGCAGAGTACAAAGGTGCGCTAAAAAACGCAAAGGACACATTTTTTAACCACACACTGCCTGCTATGCTGGTCAATAATCCAAAACAATTTTGGAATGTAGTTAACAAGAAAGACCCTTCCACAATACTACTTACTTCTTCTGATGGTGTTGCCTTTCCTCCATACGAATGGGCTTCTGTTCTAAACAATATATTTGCTGCGGCATTTTCTACCAACGTTTCTCTTGTTCATCGCGTGTGCCCTGTTTTTGATGCTCTTCCTATGGATCCAGTTATATTCGACGCGTCAGGCATCCAGTGCATCATAGAAAATCTTAAGGTTTCCTCTTCCTGCGGTGTTGACAACTATAATTCGAAGTTTTTAATTAATACAAAGTACTATTGTTCCATAATTCTTACTAAATTGTTTGAGCAGTCTCTTGCAACAGGTTGTATTCCCAATGATTGGAAAATTGGGAAGGTGATTCCACTGCATAAGTCCGGAAGTAAACATTCTCCTGATAACTTTAGACCTATATCACTCACTAGTATTCCGTGCAAGATCATGGAACACGTCATATATTCTCATCTCATCTCTTTTTTAGAATCTAACTCCTTTTTCAGCATTGCCCAGCATGGTTTTCGTAAGTCTTTTTCATGCGAAACTCAGCTTATATGTTTCACACATGACCTTCATTGCATCCTTGACCATGGGTCTCAGGCAGATTGCATATTTTTGGACTTCTCGAAAGCGTTTGACACTGTTTCACATGAGCTTCTCTTTCTTAAATTAAGCAATCTTAACATAGACCCTAATGTCCTTGCATGGCTACAATGCTTTCTTTCTAACCGTTCACAATTCGTAACAGCGAACAATATAAACTCTCATTCTTTGCCTGTCCGTTCCGGCGTGCCTCAGGGGTCAGTTCTTGGGCCCCTCCTTTTTCTCATCTATATAAATGACTTACCGGCTAACATTTTTTCTTCAATTAATCTTTTTGCCGATGATTGTGTTATTTACCGCGAAATTAAAGATGGTAATGATGTCTCTTGTCTTCAATCTGATATTAACAAGGTTCTTGACTGGTGTTTTACTTGGAACATGCAACTGAACATTAATAAGTGTAAACATGTACGCATTTCTCGTCTCTCTAATGCCCCTTCTTATCACATTAACAACGTGTCTCTCGAAACCGTGTCATGTTATAAATATCTGGGTGTTTACGTTTCTTGTAACCTGTCTTGGAAAACTCACGTTGAATACATAATAACGCTGATCGCATGCTTGGGTACCTTCGCAGAAATTTCTCACGTTCATCTACTTCAATAAAATTATTACTTTATAAAACATTGGTTCGGTCCAAGTTAGAATATGCTGCATCTGTCTGGAGCCCTGGCATCGATTCACTCGTTTCAGATTTGGAAGCTGTACAGAACCGCGCATGCCGTTTCATTATTTCTAATTATCACCGAACAAGCAGTGTAACCGCCATGAAATCAAGTTTGTCCCTACCACTTCTTTCCCACCGCAGATCAATAGCCTCATTGTGTCTCTTTCATAAAATTTACCACAACAGCTTTGTCAATCCTAAGTTACTGTCTAGACCATGTTACATATCAGCACGCGTTGATCACCGTCATAAAGTTGGAATCCCATCTTGTCACACCAAATGTTTTCATGACTCATTCATACCCCGAACTTGTGTCAGCTGGAATCACCTTCCCCACGACATCGCAGGTATTTCCGATAACAATGCATTTCGTAAAGTCCTTAATGTTTCTTTCTGAGTATGTGTCGTTTATTACTGTATAAAAATTGCCTTTTTACTGTCTACACACTGTTTTAATATATCCCCACGGCATTCTAATCTTATTGCCTTCCTGTGTTTTCACTTTTTATGTATTCCTGGTTTATTTTTGTTTTCCCTCCTTGTTGTTGCTGTTTAGGCTGAATTTTTATGTATTCCCACTCCCCTCTGTAATGCCTTCGGGCCCTGAGGGTACAATAAATAAAAAAATAAATAAATAGTGCAGCAAGGCAGAATAGTGATAGCGGTACACTACTTGGTCTTTCGACAGCTGTAAAAAATATTAGTAGCTTTAGCAAGGCCGAGTAATACACATTCTGAAGGATCAAATAACACCCTTTGTCTTACCAAAAAATTTCCAACATTCTGCAGGTTGTTTCGGATGCACTTGAATATGTGAGGTTGGTCTAGCAGCGTGTGAACTGTTTTACCAGGGTCGCACGGATGCTGGAAGCAAGTTTGGAGCTTACCGATGTTGCCATTGATACCTATAAAAGGAAAGAACACATTGTAATCCTACGTACCTCATGATGAGTAGGTGCTCGTTTATATGCTATTTGCTAATGCTACTGTTATCGGCATAACAACCCGATTATAGCACTGTTAATACTTACCTAAGCACATCACTGCTGATTGGATGTTGAATTGTCACGGTTGATAGCATCCACAATAACACCAGCATTTGTTAGCTTCTCAATTCACTGCAGTACCAGCTTTGCTAATATTCCTCTGGTGTAGCACCAGAGGCACAGAAAGTCCCCACAGTCTGTGACCAGCCACCCAGGAAAGGCCGGAAAAGGAACACGAGCACATGATCAGCATCTTTTTTTCATCTCCTGGTCTTGTGTGCTCGGAGAAGTTCACCTTGTTCATGAGTGCCATGTCAGACTGTCTGATGTGAACGCTTCTTCTCACAGACATCTCATCAAACATTAATACGCCTAAAACAAAGTTTTAATCAGTTTTGAACTATAAGACTCATTATATATTAAAAATCACAGGTGTCAAGCAAAATTTCAGCAAATGTTACCTTGACGCTCTCTGTCTGGAACTGCTTGTAGCTTTTCCTTTAGAACAATGAATAAATTTGCGTCAAAGCCAAAATCAGCCTTCAGGTTCCGCATGTAGCCATAGATTGTGAGAGGATTTGGCGAAGGAAGATACTCGTTCTCGTGAAGGAAAGTGTACACTGCAGTGGGTGGACTTTATCTTGAGAAGGAGACAGTCATAGAGCCACTCCTTGTTGTAACTAGCAAAAAAAAACGAAAATTTTCACTTAGAAACGAGTTTAAGGGACTTCACACTTGAAATATATTACAGCATAGTAATCCTGGTACACCAGCCTGTATAGCCATTTATGGACATCGCCCTGAACAGTGTTTAAATTCGTATTTACACCATGATACATTGAAAATTGGTAGCAATTTTATGCATGTTACAATAATGAATCCTACAACAGAAAATAAGGCATTATTACGATACGCTTCTGCTAACTTTCTGGCGCGGAATACGCAAAACAAGGCACTCAGTAACACAGATTATAGATTGTTGCAGTCCTAAGCTGTCTAAGCTTACCGTGTAGCTTTCGAAGACATGAGTTTGGCCTTCATCAGCCACTGGTCAAATATTACTTTCTGACGCTCTGACAAATTACCGACATCTGTTCCCAATTATCTCAGCTTGTTCGCATTTAGCATCACCGTCGCCAGCTTTTTCTGGCACAGGCCAAGCTGCTGCTTTGCGTTCCGGAACTGGCACTTCACTGCCTGTAGCTCCGGCAGCGAACATTCCGCTTCCTCTGACAGCCAGTGTGTGAGCGTGTGGAGGCACTAGCAGGGTTCAGTGTATTATCTTCAATGAACAGTGAAAAACAGTTGTTCAGAGCGTGGAAATTGGGGACCAAAAAGGCTACAGGAACAACCTGCTGACAAGGAAAGGAAAAAGCGCCCAGGGGCGTGAGGCTTACTGTCATCTCAATGTGCGGTAGTGGACAGGAATTCGCTTGATGGGCCAACATCATCTGCCACAGCGCTGTGCTCTGATGATTCGATAAGCCTTTTTGCTGGAGTCTTCGCTCTGAGCGTGCGAGATCGTGGCCTCGGCTTGATCAAGTACGCTGGCAGGCCTTCGAATATCCGTGGAACGGCACCGGACCTGAGTTTCAACTTCTCGCGTTGCAGCGACGCTGCTTCTCCGCTGACCACAAATTCGTCAGTTCGAATAATATCCGTGGGTTCAAAATGCTTCTCGCAGACGCGGACATGCTAGGAGTCAAAGCTAAATCAACTGCTTTCTAGTCGTGGTGTCGCCTGCTTCCATATTTCACGCTGCTCGGCATCGCTGGGCAGACAGAACAACGAGACTTTTTCTTGCGTACCTCTGTATCCGGAGCGGCAACCCGTCACGCAGCAAGTCTTCGGCATCGCAGGTGAGCGTGTAACACGCGTGCAGATTGAAAAATCAGGACAACAAAAAAACAACTAGGTGCCACACCGCATGATTCGCAATCTACCTGTAGTCTCGCGGCAACGCAGGCGCTCGCATGCTCGCGTCGTTGCCCTCACCTAAAATCACTGGAACGGAGAAAGTACCGCAACCATCACCGGGGCCGCCATATTTGGTCCAGCACCGCTGAAGCGACGGCCGCGCGGAGTCTCTAGGCAGGCATGAACTGCACAAGCGTCACTACGCGACTGGAAATGCTGTGCACGCTTATCTCGGCCCATAAGAGCAAGTGTACGTAATGCTCAGGACGATCTGTGTGCCGGCGGCCGCGGACCATTTATTGCGGGGAATGACCACGTCAGCGCGGAGAATGAACCGGGAGCGCACGCGCGCTGGCCCGCCGGCGCGGCGGCGAGAGAAAACGAATGCGGTACATTTCCCGTTACAGTGACTTTACCCTCACCTGGCTACTAGCGCCGCCTCGTGGAAGGCGTGGTCAACATATGAAGCTCTTCCATAGCGTTAGGAAGACGTTTCGTGACCAGAAAAACATTTAAGGACTCTGGTAATAGGTAAACATTGTATACATTGTATACTATTTGAAGCGTTACCATATTGCACCGCGAGCCGAATTCTAGGTCCACCTTGACCCCCCAAACAAAGCTAGTTTCGTTTGGAACGTTGGATTGATGGAAGGTAGTAGCGTCGCCTTTGAAACGGGGCGGTGGCAGTTGCCAACATGCTCATTTTTTTCCAATTTATGTTTGTTTAACGCTGTCTTAAGTTATTATAGAATTCGCCGTTTTCCTAAAATACGTTTTTCTACACTTTTAAGCTTATGTCACCTTTCTGCTTTTGTGCCACGAATGCTCCAATCGCTTAATAAGAGCAGAAAGTTGTGCTAATTGGTATGAATCCAGTCGCTTTTTCCTAATTTCCACCGCAGATTTATTTACATGACTATTGTTATCTCTAAACCCTAGGACCTCAGGAAGAGTGACTGTGCCTGCATCGACATCGGGATGGATACCATCACAGTTTAGAATGAGGTGTTCTATACTTTCTACAGATTTACCACACACCGCCCATGTGTCATTTTCGTTAAATTTCTTTTCGTAGCAGTGCGTTCTAAGACAATCTGAGGTAGCTTCAAAGAGGAGGGCACTGCCTCTTGAGTTATCATAAATATTTTCCTTCCTCATCTGCCTTTTCCAGTATCGATATACACGGACTGACGTTTTTATGCGCCGGATTTTTAAAAAAATTCCTGTGCGTAAAATGCTGGCCTAATCGAGAGCAAATAGCGCTCACAAGGTAGAATATTATTGCCTAAGTTGCTTGAGATCTAAATACACATCGGTACTTGCATGTATTTGGTGGAATTAGCGAGAAACTGTTCGCGGTTACGAGTTGAGTTTTTGCAGACGTGAGCCTAGCAGCCGGTCTCAAAGGCTGCGTCATCTGCCGGACAGCGAGGCAAATGATGTCTCAACTTGGTGGATGCGAAAAGCGCGTCGTATGCCTCGCCGTCCGGTAGATGGCACAGCCTGTCAGACCGGCTGCATAGCGCGCGTTTGCAAAAACTGTACTCGTAGCCGTGTTCGAACCCGACCGCGGCGGCTGCGTTTTTATGGAGGAAAAACGCTAAGGCGCCCGTGTGCTTTGCGATGTCAGTGCACGTTAAAGATCTCCAGGTGGTCGAAATTATCCCGGAGCCCTCCACTACGGCACCTCTTCCTTTCTTTTTTCACTCCCTCATTTCCCCTTCCCTTATGGCGCGGTTCAGGTGTCCAATGATATATGAGACAGATACTGCGCCATTTCCTTTCCCCAAAAAACCAATTATTATTATTTTTATTATTATTGTTATTGTTATTATTATTAATATTAGCCGGGAACAGTTTCTCGCTAATTCCACCAAATACATACAACATGCCGATGTTTATTTAGATCTGAAGCAACTTAGGCAATAATATTATACCTTGAGAGCGGTGTTTGCTCTCGATTAGGCTAAACTTTTGCGCGCAGCAATTTTTTAAAATCCTGCACATAAATACAAGTCTCTGTAGTTCAACACTATCCTGGCGACGTATCCTGGAGGATGCGCAACCTGGCGGCGCAACTCGACAACGGGTAGATGTGCATCGTAATCTCTACGATAGATGGCGTGAGGTGTCGATCGTACCGCTTGGTGGAATATGTTTTTTCCAAACCACTCAGGGTTTTCTTCACTGGCTCCGCTAGATGAGAAAGGACTTTCGTTTTACGCACGGTTAATAAAGCTCACGCTCGTTATTTCAACGTCTTCCAGACGGTGGCGGCCTTTTTTGAGCGTTGCTTGTTGGCCTAAAAAGTGTGCGCCCAGTCAAAAAACCCATTGGGTCCAATTGAGGTTTCCAATGGGACCCATTGCACCGTAAATGGTCAGCCAATGGGACCCATTGGACCCAAATGGTCAGCCAGTGGGACCCATTGGGAGCCAAATGGTCAGTTTATTGGACCCATTGGGAGCCAACCGGTCAGCCAGTTGGACTGATGAATTCAACTGGACAGCCCAATTGGTTTCTCTAGTTCCGATTGGACCATCCACTTGGTTTTGTACTTCCAGTTGGGTCCTACTGAACTTTCCAATTGGACCTATATTCCAACTTGTCAGCTCAACTGTTTTTCCTTGTTCCAACTGGACTACCCAAGTGGTTCCCTGCTCCCAAATGAACTGGTCCAGCAGATGTCACGTTGTGATGACGGCAGTCCAGCGGTCAGAAAGATAGCGAAAATAGCTTCCGAACGAAACTCTCTCGGCTGACTTAATTGCGCCCACAATGAACTGATCGAATTTCTTGGCGGCGACGAAAGCAACAAGTATGCTCGGCGGTCGCCGAACAGAGTGCCCTCTCTTCTCGGCCGTGTTCAATTTAAAGCTGATAGCGAACTTCTGAGATACGGCGTGCAAAGTTACCATAAGTCTGGAACAATGCAGAAAAGGCTCCGCCTCGGTGCGATCAACTGAGATAAATTTGTGCGCCAGCAGCTTTCATGAAAGCACAAACATACAGTACAAAGATTTGCGGCAATATTGAGTTTACATTGTGAATGAACTAGGCACTGGCGAGACATAAGCATTTTCACCTGTTCTTACAAATATACAAAGAGTCAATATTTCAGAAACTGGCAGCTCCGTCATAGCCTCACTCCATAGATCGCCAGATTGCAGTTCAAGCTGATCCAGTCAGTCGGCGAGCGATGTTATCCACATTTTCACATAATGCAGAGTACTGCACAAAATAGTCAAATATTAACAGTTTATAAACAAAACCGCAAAACATAATTTTAAAAATGTATTTAAAAAATTTGTTGCTGTTAATCACTTTCAAAAGTTTTACTCTCGGAAAATAAAATGATTCCTCTGTTTCGTATCACCACAACTGTGTTTGTGTCATGGCGCGTGCAGTCAGCGTGGTCGGCGTGGTCGTGGTGGCGTGGTTCTTGCGCTGCAGTACAGTGCTCTAGGTGTAGTACTAGGATACCTGTGTGCGCGATGTGTTCGAGTGCGCCTGATTTTGCGTACGTCAGGCATAAAGACAATATAAGCCGAGCGGTGGTGCCCGTCACGGATGTGAAGGACTTTGCATCTGAAAATGCCCAAGACTTTTGATTCGCGAATCTATCATCAGGTGAAGTGGACAGATGCCGAAGCAGAAGCAGACTTTTATCCGGCCAGCCTTCTCATGCTTGGAGGTAATTACCTGGACTTTTCACTGTTAACTTTGTGTGATATGTGTGTGCCTGATGCAAATGTTAAGCATTAATTGTGAAGCTATTATAGAGCCTACGTCCGCGATCATGCTTGAAAGCAGTGCACGTGGTCACATCATTGTGTGCAAAACAATGAACGAATGTAGTTTGATAATGGGAATAGGTAAAATGATTGAATCTTTTTTCTGCTCGTGGAGGATTGCTGCAGCTTACGCACTTTTTCAGCGTTGATGATCTGGATAATACAAATCTTCAGGAGTATACATACATAAAAGTGCTGTATTTGCAGCGCAGGACATGACTCTTGGAATGCAGTATATTGCATTTTGATATTAATTTGATCGCATTGCGTAATTACGAAATGAAAATAGCAAGTTCCTGTGATGCTTTATGAATCGCCAACAACTGCACAAAAACAGCCATTCCCATGTTGCAGTTTTCATGACGCACAAATTATTGATTCTTTTGTTATTGCTTGTATCAAAGCTCACGGAGTTACTGCATTGAATGCTCATCCTTAACTTGATTCCACAAAGAGCATCTTAGTGTGCAGCTTAATGGATTTCGTTTGTTTGTTCACACATTAAATCTTATTCCTTGTTGTTTGCTTTTCGATGTGTAGATTCTCTGCAGTAATGCAATCTGAGTCGTGTTTCTATTTCATTGCAGGGAGCTCGCAAAAGAAATGGAGCCTTCCAGCTAGGAGCTGCAACAAGATTTGTTTCAGGACTATTTATTTATTTATTCATTTTTATACCTACATGGCCATGGGGCATTATTGTAGGGAAAGTATTCTCATGCAGATACCAATAATAAACTGCTACCGTTAATAGACTGCTTGCCTCCTGACTGTTTAATAGCCATCTGGTGCCCGACAATCAGAGCAGCCCAGTGAGTATCGGCCATAGAGTGGACCAGTTAGTGTCTACCAACTGGAATAGTCCAATTGGTTTCGACCAACTGGAATAGTCCAATTGGTTTCGACCAACTGGAATAGTCCAATTGGTTTCGGCCAACTGGAATATTCCAATTGGTTTCGGCCAACTGGAATATTCCAATTGGTTTCGGTCAATTGGAATAGTCCAATTGGTATTTTCCAATGGTGTCGAAAACACATTTGGAAATTTCTAACTGGTAATTTCTAATTGGAATCCAATGGTTTTCTTGACTGGGCGGTTCTCATGAACATTAGCTTGAGATCCAAAAACTAAAGTTCATCTTTTTGCGGCATTTCGAACGTGAAATTGAGACCCATAGCGTTTTCTTTAAACTCGTTCAAGGCATAAACCCCACGCCTAGCGTGTCCTACTTATTTACTAGTGCAAGGTATTCATGTACATATCTCCAGATTTAAAAAGCAAGACCGTTCAGGTTTTCACAGATCGCCATGTCTGTTTTCCTAGAAAAATACTACCGAGTATCAGGGCTGCAAGAGGACCGCTGCAAAGACCCTGCTTTAGGAAACAAATTGTTCCGCGCCACTCTACACAGGTTGAACACAGGTAAAAAGAAAAGTTTAAGGAAGGCTTCGACATTGATATCGTTGCGACCAGTAAATTGCGTGCGTGTGTGTGTGCGTGTGCGTGTGTGTGTGCGCGTGTGTGCGTGGGTGTGTGTGTGTGTGTGTGTGTGTGTGTGTGTGTGTGTGTGTGTGTGTGTGTGTGTGTGTGTGTGTGTGTGTGTGTGTGTGTGTGTGTGTGTGTGTGTGTGTGTGTGTGTGTGTGTGTGTGTGTGTGTGTGTGTGTGTGTGTGTGTGTGTGTGTGTGTGTGTGTGTGTGTGTGTGTGTGTGTGTGTGTGTGTGTGTGTGTGTGTGTGTGTGTGTGTGTGTGTGTGTGTGTGTGTTTTGCAGTCCCTCGTGGGACTGCAAGAATCTGACGATGACCAGTTGACGCGCGTTTCGTAGGACAATCCCGTTTGTCACGCCAAAAAAATCTGCACTGGCCAACAGCACTAATGAGCTGCATTGTGGTATAAACACCTGTCTAATGTCTGATAAAAGCTTGTTGGATGTGAACGTGGCCATGAGTGGCATTCATTGAGCAGGAGGTGGCACTAGTCGATACCTGAAGACGATTACTGTTTGTCCGAGCCCTGGCGCCTCGCATCCAGCCGCATGCATGGGCGTTATTTATTTAGATCTGAATTTCACACGTAGTGTAACTGTCGCAAATATTACAACCGCATCGTTTTAACGTGCCGTCTGAACAACACCCTTTTTCATTTTTTTGAGGGAGGGGGTGGAGAATGAGCGGCTGCTCAATTGCCATTCTTTGTTATTTTGACCTTGAGGGTTAACCATACTCGCCTCTTGATTGCACTGTAAGCTATGCATTCATTTGCAGATATTTATTTGCTTTTGTGTTGACACCGAGTTAATGATTGTCACTGTACTGCGTTGCCTTGTTCAAATAAAACACGTACTGCACACTCTTCTTGCAGGATGTCTAATGGGGTAATAAATAACTGAGCAGCGAGTATGCACAGTGATAAATGCGAGGAACGTTACTGAATTACTTGACACTTAGCATATTCTGTTGTCGTTACTGGTAACGTATGCCTTGTCGCCTGCCGTTTTTAAGTGTAGGGGTGATAAGCATGCCAAGCTCAACTTAGCAGCTTTTGTCCCTCCACTCTCTACTGGTGAAATGGTAAAATAACCTGAACATAATGCGTTCTTCCTCAGGCTTAGCTTAGACTACATTTCATTTCATTTTTTTTTACTCTCGTGGCCAATCGGCATTACAGAGAGGTGTGGGTGACTAACAAAAAGACATGTGTAATAGGTAGAATAAATAAGGTCATAATACACAGCAGTGTTGAATGCATCGGGTGCAGAGGTGAACATGACGGAGGCGGAGACAGTAGGAAGTTTAGATAAATAGATCTGCGCGAGTTGGTACACTACTTAAGCTGAACACTAGTAAAAAACTAAGAAGGCGCAGAGGACTGAGGCCAGAGTTAAAACTGTAGTTTAACGCTGAAAAGCACTTCCAAGCAAGGAAAAATTAGCACACGCAAGCAGTTACGTACACAGAACATGGGAATGAAACTTCTTTAAGGACATAAGAAAAGCCAAGGCACATTGCTCACTGTGATGTTGCTTAAAAACTAGATACCTAGTTGTTCACCTTCAAATCTGGCCTTTCCATACCTAGCAACTGAAGTGTCATCAAAAAGGAGTACCTCCAATCACTCTAACTACATGGGAGGTACACATCTCCAGGCGTCAGAGGCTTGGTGTCTCCTCACCTTACAGGCTAGCTAGTTTGGTCGATTTAAACTCTACCGCATGTAAGAGGTATGTGGTAGTCTCGTAGGCGGAGTATTTCGTAAGTCTTGCAGCATGTTGTACACTGCAGGTATTTTTAATTACTTACATTGCAGTGATACATACGTTGGAACAGGCTCGAAAGTTTGTAACTGAGCAGAAAAAACAATGTTCATGACATGCATTAGCCGCATTCTTAGTGCCATATAATATACAGTGCGAATAAGGAAACGCCTCATTTTTTGTTAGCTTTTTTCTTTCTGAGCCGATTTACAAGTTAGCTAGGTGCTACAGTCTTCTGAGGCTGTCAGCTTGCCCACATGTTTGTCAAAGCTGCTGAGTACAAAAAGAGTCGTGTCAATTGATGCAAGCTAAGTAAAAGATGCATAAAAGATGCCAGCTTTCAGAGTACCTTCCAAAAAAATTGCTATTTATTCCTACTCAGGATCCTCAGGGAACACTGCGTTCTGGCATTGACGGTGCACATCATCCTTGTCATTGCAGCAATTATGGCTGCTGCTTTTTTAGAGTGTTACATTTATTTGCAGCAGATTAGGCATGACTGGGTGGTAATAGGTTACTGCTGAAATAAATATTTCAGTGAGCAATATTTTATTGTGCCTTTGCTTTTCTTTGCATTGCACTGCGTTCACAGAATTCTTTGCCCATGCTATTGGTTTTCTCAGTGGTTCGTTTCCTTACCAAACAGCAGCTGGAAGTTAGGCTTTCAACCTGTGCACTTTCTTCACGTTTGCAATGTATATTCTGCTGGTGTTCAATTTCAGTTGGAAATGTCTAACCGTTGTTTAACCGTGTCTAAATTATTTTCGAACTGTTCACCTCAGTACGTTTCATTTATCTCAGACAGAAAATGCTGCGGTAACATTTTTATTAAACGTTACCCTATCATGTGGCTAGCAACATGGTAAAACGTTTCTCCGTACACTTAGTCAACATTTATGTATTAACGTGACAGCAACGTAAGGCGTTTGTTATTCAAAGTTGCTCAGCCTTTCTAAATCAATCAACGTTGAAGCAGCAATTTACGTTACTTAAATGGACAAATACGTCCGAGATAGTAACCTAGTAGCCGGTTTGGATTCAACATTGATGTTGAGGATTTGTACTATGCCCTACCTCATGACAGTCTCTGTGAAGGATAGCACCACACTAAAGAACGATGAAGTAGAATTTACTGGTCGCAACGATATCAAAGTCGAAGCCTTCCTTAAACTTTTCTTTTTACCTGTGTTCAACCTGTGTAGAGTGGCGCGGGACAATTTGTTTCCTAAAGCAGGGTCTTTGCAGCGGTCCTCTTGCAGCCCTGATACTTGGTAGTATTTTTTTAGGAAAACAGACATGGCGATCTGTGAAAACCTGAACGGTCTTGCTTTTTAAATCTGGAGATATGTAGATGACTACCTTGTACTAGTAAATAAGTAGGACACGCTAGACGTGGGGTTTATGCCTTGAACGAGTTTAAAGAAAACGCTATGAGTCTCAATTTCACGTTCGAAATGCCGCAAAAAGATGAACTTTAGTTTTTGGATCTCAAGCTAATGTTCAAGAGAACCGCCCAGTCAAGAAAACCATTGGATTCCAATTAGAAATTACCAGTTAGAAATTTCCAAATGTGTTTTCGACACCATTGGAAAATACCATTTGGACTATTCCAATTGACCGAAACCAAATGGAATATTCCAGTTGGCCGAAACCAATTGGAATATTCCTGTTGGCCGAAACCAATTGGACTATTCCAGTTGGTCGAAACCAATTGGACTATTCCAGTTGGTCGAAACCAATTGGACTATTCCAATTGGTAGACACTAACTGGTTCACTCTATGGCCGATACTCACTGGGCTGCTCTGATTGTCGGGCACCAGATGGCTATTAAACAGTCAGGAGGCAAGCAGTCTATTAACGGTAGCAGTTTATTATTGGTATCTGCATGAGAATAATTTCCCTACAATTTTGCCCCATGGGCATGTAGGTATAAGAATGAATAAATAAATAAATAGTCGAAACAAACAAACGAAATCCATTAAGCTGCACACTAAGATGCTCTTTGTGGAATCAAGTTAAGGATGAGCATTCAATGCAGTAACTCCGTGAGTTTTGATACAAGCAATAACAACAGAATCAATAATTTGTGCGTCATGAAAACTGCAACATGGAAATGGCTGTTTTTGTTCAGTTGTTGGCGATTCATAAAGCATCACAGGAACTTGCTATTTTCATTTCGTAATTACGCAATGCGATCAAAGTAATATCAAAATGCAATATACTGCATTCCAAGAATCATGTCCTGCGCTGCAAATACAGCCCTTTTATGTATGTATACTCCTGAAGATTTGTATTATCCAGATCATCAACGCTGAAAAAGTGCGTAAGCTGCAGCAATCCTCCACGAGCAGAAAAAAGATTCAATCATGTTACCTATTCCCATTATCAAACTACGTTCGTTCATTGTTTTGCACACAATGATGTGACCACGTGCACTGCTTTCAAGCATGATCGCGGACATAGGCTCTATGATAGCTTCACAATTAATTCTTAACATTTGCATCAGGCACACACATATCACACAAAGTTAACAGTGAAAAGTCCAGGTAATTACCTCCAAGCATGAGAATGCGGGCCGGATAAAAGTCTGCTTCTCCTTCGGCATCTGTCCACTTCACCTGATGATAGATTCGCGAATCAAAAGTCTTGGGCATTTTCAGGTGCAAAGTCCTTCACATCCGTGACGGGAACCACCGCTCAGCTTATATTGTCTTTATGCCTGACGTACGCAAAATCAGGCGCACTCGAACACATCGCGCACACAGGTATCCTAGTACTACACCTAGAGCACTGTACTGCAGCGCAAGAACCACGCCACCACGACCACGCCGACCACGCTGACTGCACGCGCCATGACACAAACACAGTTGTGGTGATACGAAACAGAGGAATCATTTTATTTTCCGAGAGTAAAACTTCTGAAAGTGATTAACAGCAACAAAATTTTTTAATACATTTTAAAAATTATGTTTTGCGATTTTGTTTATAAACTCTTAATATTTGACTATTTTGTGCAGTACTCTGCATTATGTGAAAATGTGGATAACATCGCTCGCCGGCTGACTGGATCAGCTTGAACTGCAATATGGCAATCTATGGAGTGAGGCTATGACGGAGCTGCCAGTTTCTGAAATATTGACACTTTGTATATTTGTAAGAACAGGTGAAAATGCTTATGTCTCGCCAGTGCCTAGTTCATTCACAATATAAACTCAATATTGCCGCAAATCTTTGTAATGTATGTTCGTGCTTTCATGAAAGCTGCTGGCGCACAAATTTATCTCAGTTGATCGCACCGAGGCGGAGCCTTTTCTGCATTGTTCCAGACTTATGGTAACTTTGCACGCCGTATCTCAGAAGTTCGCTATCAGCTTTAAATTGAACACGGCCGAGAACAGAGGGCACTCTGTTCGGCGACCGCCGAGCATACTTGTTGCTTTCGTCGCCGCCAAGAAATTCGATCAGTTCATTGTGGGCGCAATTAAGTCAGCCGAGAGAGTTTCGTTCGGAAGCTTTTTTCGCTATCTTTCTGACCGCTGGACTGCCGTCATCACAACGTGACATCTGCTGCACCAGTTCATTTGGGAGCAGGGAACCACTTGGGTAGTCCAGTTGGAACAAGGAAAAACAGTTGAGCTGACAAGTTGGAATATAGGTCCAATTGGAAAGTTCAGTAGGACCCAACTGGAAGTACAAAACCAAGTGGATGGTCCAATCGGAACTAGAGAAACCAATTGGGCTGTCCAGTTGGATTCATCAGTCCAACTGGCTGACCAGTTGGCTCCCAATGGGTCCAATGGGCTGATCATTAGGGTCCAATGGGTCCCACTGGCTGACCATTTGGGTCCAATGGGTCCCATTGGCTGACCATTTACGGTGCAATGGGTCCCATTGGAAACCTCAATTGGACCCAATGGGTTTTTTGACTGGGCGCACACTTTTTAGGCCAACAAACCACGCTCAAAAAAGGCCGCCACCGTCTGGAAGACGTTGAAATAACGAGCGTGAGCTTTATTAACCGTGCGTAAAACGAAAGTCCTTTCTCATCTAGCGGAGCCAGTGAAGAAAACCCTGAGCGGTTTGGAAAAAACATTTTCCACCAAGCGGGACGATCGACACCTCACGCCATCTATCGTAGAAATTACGATGCACTTCTACCCGTTGTCGAGTTGCGCCGCCAGGTTGCGCCTCCTCCAGGATACGTCGCCAGGATAGTGTTGAACTACAGAGACTTGTATTTATGTGCAGGATTTTAAAAAATTGCTGCGCGCAAAAGTTTGGCCTAATCGAGAGCAAACACCGCTCTCAAGGTATAATATTATTGCCTAAGTTGCTTCAGATCGAAATAAACATCGGCATGTTGTATGTATTTGGTGGAATTAGCGAGAAACTGTTCCCGGCTAATAATAATAATAATAACAATAATATTAATAATAATAATTGGTTTTTGGGGAAGGAAATGGCGCAGTATCTGTCTCAAATATCATTGGACACCTGAACCGCGCCATAAGGGAAGGGGAAATGAGGGAGTGAAAAAAGAAAGCAAGAGGTGCCGTAGTGGAGGGCTCCGGGATAATTTCGACCACCTGGGGATCTTTAACTTGCACTGACATCGCAAAGCACACGGGTGCCTTAGCGTTTTTCCTCCATAAAAACGCAGCCGCCGCAGTCGGGTTCGAACACGGCTACGAGTACAGTTTTTGCAAACGCGCGCCATGCAGCCGGTCTGACAGGCTGTGCCATCTACCGGACGGCGAGGCATACGACGCGCATTTCGCATCCACAAAAAAATTGAGACATCATTTGCCTCGCCGTCCGGCAGATGACGCAGCCTGTGAGACCGGCTGCTAGGCTCACATCTGCAAAAACTCAACTCTTAACCGCGAACAGTTTCTCGCTAATTCCACCAAATACATGCAAGTACCGATGTGTATTTAGATCTCAAGAACTTAGGCAATAATATTCTACCTTGTGAGCGCTATTTACTCTCGATTAGGCCAGCATTTTACGCACAGGAATTTTTTTAAAAATCCGGTGCATAAAAACGTCAGTCCCTGTATATCGATACTGGAAAAGGCAGATGAGGAAGGAAAATATTTATGACAACTCAAGAGGCAGTGCCCTCCTCTTTGAAGCTACCTCAGATTGTCTTAGAACGCGCAGCTACGAAAAGAAATTTAACGAAAATGACACATGGGCGGTGTGTGGTAAATCTGTAGAAAGTATAGAACACCTCATTCTAAACTGTGATGGTATCCATCCCGATGTCGATGCAGGCACAGTCACTCTTCCTGAGGTCCTAAGGTTTAGAGATAACAATAGTCATGTAAATAAATCTGCGGTGGAAATTAGGAAAAAGCGACTGGATTCATACCAATTAGCACAACTTTCTGCTCTTATTAAGCGATTGGAGCATTCGTGGCTCAAAAGCAGAAAGGTGACATAAGCTTAAAAGTGTAGAAAAACGTATTTTAGGAAAACCGCGAATTCTATAATAACTTAAGACAGAGTTAAACAAACATAAATGGGAAAAAAATGAGCATGTTGGCAACTGCCCCCGCCCCGTTTCAAAGGCGACGCTCCTACCTTCCATCAATCCAACGTTCCAAACGAAACTAGCTTTGTTTGGGGGGTGAAGGTGGACCTAGAATTCGGCTCGCGGTGCAATATGGTAACGCTTCAAATAGTATGCAATGTATACAATGTTTACCTATTACCAGAGTCCTTAAATGTTTTTCTGGTCACGAAACGTCTTCCTAACGCTATGGAAGAGCTTCATATGTTGACCACGCCTTCCACGAGGCGGCGCTAGTAGTCAGGTGAGGGTAAAGTCACTGTAACGGGAAATGTACCGCATTCGTTTTCTCTCGCCGCCGCGCCGGCGGGCCAGCGGGCCAGCGCGCGTGCGCTCCCGGTTCATTCTCCGCGCTGACGTGGTCATTCCCCGCAATAAATGGTCCGCGGCCCACGGCACACAGATCATCCTGAGCATTACGTACACTTGCTCTTATGGGCCGAGATAAGCGTGCACAGCATTTCCAGTCGCGTAGTGACGCTTGTGCAGTTCATGCCTGCGTAGAGACTCCGCGCAGCCGTCGCTTCAGCGGCGCTGGACCAAATACGGCGGCCCCGGTGATGGTTGCGGTACTTTCTCCGTTCCAGTGATTTTAGGTGAGGGCAACGACGTGAGCATGCGAGCGCCTGCGTTGCCACGAGACTACAGGTAGATTGCGAAGCATGCGGTGTGGCACCTAGTTGTTTTTTTGTTGTCCTGATTTTTCAATCTGCACGCGTGTTACACGCTCACCTGCGGTGCCGAAGACTTGCTGCGTGACGGGTTGCCGCTCCGGATACAGAGGTACGCAAGAAAAAGTCTCGTTGTTCTGTCTGCCCAGCGATGCCGAGCAGCGTGAAATATGGAAGCAGGCGACACCACGACTAGAAAGCAGTTGATTTAGCTTTGACTCCTAGCATGTCCGCGTCTGCGAGAAGCATTTTGAACCCACGGATATTATTCGAACTGACGAATTTGTGGTCAGCGGAGAAGCAGCGTCGCTGCAACGCGAGAAGTTGAAACTCAGGTCCGGTGCCGTTCCACGGATATTCGAAGGCCTGCCAGCGTACTTGATCAAGCCGAGGCCACGATCTCGCACGCTCAGAGCGAAGACTCCAGCAAAAAGGCTTATCGAATCGTCAGAGCACAGCGCAGTGGCAGATGATGTTGGCCCATCAAGCGAATTCCTGTCCACTACCGCACATTGAGATGACAGTAAGCCTCACGCCCCTGGGCGCTTTTTCCTTTCCTTGTCAGCAGGTTGTTCCTGTAGCCTTTTTGGTCCCCAATTTCCACGCTCTGAACAACTGTTTTTCACTGTTCATTGAAGATATTACACTGAACCCTGCTAGTGCCTCCACACGCTCACACACTGGCTGTCAGAGGAAGCGGAATGTTCGCTGCCGGAGCTACAGGCAGTGAAGTGCCAGCTCCGGAACGCACAGCAGCAGCTTGGCCTGTGCCAGAAAAAGCTGGCGACGGTGATGCTAAATGCGAACAAGCTGAGATAATTGGGGACAGATGTCGCTAATTTCTCAGAGCGTCAGAAAGTAATATTTGACCAGTGGCTGATGAAGGCCAAACTCATGTCTTCGAAAGCTGCACGGCAAGCTTAGACAGCTTAGGACTGCAACAATCTATAATTTGTGTTACTGAGTGCCTTGTTTTGCGTATTCCGCGCCAGAAAGTTAGCAGAAGCGTATCGTAATAATGCCTTATTTTCTGTTGTAGGATTCATTATTGTAACATGCATAAAATTGCTACCAATTTTCAATGTATCATGGTGTAAATACGAATTTAAACACTGTTCAGGGCGATGTCCATAAATGGCTATACAGGCTGGTGTACCAGGATTACTATGCTGTAATATATTTCAAGTGTGAAGTCCCTTAAACTCGTTTCTAATTGAAAATTTTTTTTTTTGCTAGTTACAACAAGGAGTGGCTGTATGACTGTCTCCTTCTCAAGATATAGTCCACCCACTGCAGTGTACACTTTCCTTCACGAGAACGAGTATCTTCCTTCGCCAAATCCTCTCACAATCTATGGCTACATGCGGAACCTGAAGGCTGATTTTGGCTTTGACGCAAATTTATTCATTGTTCTAAAGGAAAAGCTACAAGCAGTTCCAGACAGAGAGCGCCAAGGTAACATTTGCTGAAATTTTGCTTGACACCTGTGATTTTTAATATATAATGAGTCTTATAGTTCAAAACTGATTAAAACTTTGTTTTAGGCGTATTAATGTTTGATGAGATGTCTGTGAGAAGAAGCGTTCACATCAGACAGTCTGACATGCCACTCATGAACAAGGTGAACTTCTCCGAGCACACAAGACCAGGAGATGAAAAAAAGATGCTGATCATGTGCTCGTGTTCCTTTTCCGGCCTTTCCTGGGTGGCTGGTGACAGACTGTGGGGACTTTCTGTGCCTCTGGTGCTACACCAGGAGGAATATTAGCAAAGCTGGTACTGCAGTGAATTGTGAAGCTAACAAATGCTGGTGTTCTTGTGGATGCTATCAACCGTGACAATTCAACATCCAATCAGCAGTGATGTGCTTAGGTAAGTATTAACAGTGCTATAATCGGGTTGTTATGCCGATAACAGTAGCATTAGCAAATATCATATAAACGAGCACCTACTCAACATGAGGTACGTAGGATTACAATGTGTTCTTTCCTTTTATAGGTATCAATGGCAACATCGGTAAGCTCCAAACTTGCTTCCAGCATCCGTGCGACCCTGGTAAAACAGTTCACACGCTGCTATACCAACCTCACATATTCAAGTGCATCCGAAACAACCTGCAGAATGTTGGAAAGTTTTTGGTAAGACAAAGGGTGTTATTTGATCCTTCAGAATGTGTATTTGTCGGCCTTGCTAAAGCTACTAATATTTTTTACAGCTGTCGAAAGACCAAGTAGTGTACCGCTATCACTATTCTGCCTTGCTGCACTATGAGGAAGAGCCGGCTGGGCTCCGCGCTGTGCCCAAGCTTATGAGGCCGCACATCTCGCTTAATGCGTTCTAGAAGATGAGTGCGAAGCTTGCTGTCCAGGCAAGGAAAATATTCTGCATCATATTGGGTATTATATAAAAGATGCATCTTCAGCTCTGCTGAAAATGTTGGTTTATTAATTTTTTTTTCATTTTGCAGCTTATTAGCGAAAGCACTGCAGCTGCAATGGAATTTTACAGCAAGCAGGAGAAATGTAAGCAACTCCATGAGTAGGCTGCTACTTCAAACTTCACAAGAAGAATGAACAAGTTGTTCGACTGCCTAAATTCTCTTAGACCAGAGCACGTGCGGTATGACGAAGCCGATCATATAGCGGTGAGTATTTTACCTCCTGTATACTTCAAGCCTGCTATGTGAAGCCGAATTATGATTGCATTTTACACCTTAAAGAAAAATATCGCTGGGCTCCATATTAGAATACATAGATTCAAACACTACCCGTGCCTAGGCAGGTCTGCTTTTTAACGAAGCCAACATGTGCAGCCTTCGGGATTACTCTCCACAGCACAGTTGCACTTATTAAAAGCCTGCTAAAGTCTGGATTCCGCTATGTACTGGCCGAAAAATTCGGGCAGGATCCTTTGGAGGTGATTTCGTTTTTTCTTGCACTTATTCTTTCAATGTCAGTTTTGTTTTGTTTCCAGGGATTCTTCGGTATCGTACGTCACGTAACTGGGGATGGAGGACAGCTAACTGTGCACCATTTTCTTTTCATTTACCGGATGTTGTCAGTACATAACCTGGTGCGGCACCGAAGCGGGCTTCAGTTGAAGGAGATGGACCACAGTTGCTCCTCAAGCTCCAAGGCCTCTTCGAGAAGCAAAAGCCTTCTACGAATCAGGTGCGATGCCCTCTTTACGGGTGGCTGAGACATGCAGCCCAAGGGCACAGCTATAACCAAATTTCTCCTTAGCGAGCTTAGGTTCAATCTTTCATACTCCAGAGAGGTTATCATTGAGGAAATAACTAGGCATCATACAGCCTTTCATGCATGCTGCTTAGTTGTGTGTTTTATTTTTGACAAAAAAATGTATGTATATTTCAGGTTGACACCTTGACAGTTCTGCTTGACGATATTCTTGTGGGGCCAGATGACGGCGGGGAGAATTCTCCTGCACTTGATGAATTTGACTGCGGAGAGCATTCTCCTGCACTTGATGATTAATTATCTACGAAAGACTGCATCCTGGACAACCTTGCTGGCTATGTAGTAAAAACATTCTCGTCAAGGTCATGCTGCAGCTGTGTGGAAACATTGAAGAGCCAAAAACGGGAACCAAAGGCTCTAATACAAGCTAAATCAAAAGGCCTTCAAGTGCAATCCAGCCGGCTGCTAAGCCTCTTGCAAATTGTTGAAAGTCATGTGGAGGATTTGACTGTCAACACAGTTGCATGTGCTGATGTATATGCAAGCATTATTGAGGAAGTTCTCGTCGACAGCCTTACTGCCTTGGCTGGTATTGGCTGTGCTTCACATTACGTAACCACCTCTGTAGAGGTTGTTCACTTTTTCTTGAGGTGCCGTTTACATTTTTTTACTCGTAAAAAAAACAAGCGATCTCGGGCAACAAAATGGTCTACTTGTCTAGCAGGTGGTGGCAGGAAGCATCGGCAGTAGCACAGTCTTACAATCCTGAGATTTGCAAGCATTGCTGCCATCTTAAATTTGCTTTTCTGGCTTTTCTAAATCCATGATAGGGGTCTCTCAGGAGCATGTATGGTATTCCATGTGGTCTGATGTGAAAACATGCATAGTTGTGTCTTCATTTTCATCATTTTTGTATTTTATAGCTTTTGTGTAATGATGCAGGATGTGTGTTCCTCAGGAATTTGTATGCTTTTTTATTTTGCCTTTTTTACTGGAACCATAAGCATCTGGGTCGTTATGTTGTTTTTTAGTATCAAATATATGTTTTGCTAATTTATTGTGAGCACATTGCCACGTAACAACGCACTGTGTGTGTTTGTTAAAATGTTTTATATTTTACTTCATTATCGCATACACATATGATTATGCCTATCTGTGACCCTGTTGGCTTTGTAGACAAGTGCACTCTTTCGTTTGCTTATGGCTTTTGTTTTGAACATGTTGCTCCATGCGTCTTATCATTGCTCACTTTTCTTGTTTATTGCGTGACCGCTCACAGCTTGTTTCTAACTTTGGTAGCACGCACCCAGCAAGTGAGCACTGAACAATAAATTTCATTATTTCCTTGCACTCGCCAGCGTCTTCGTCGTCGCAGCTTGACAAACCGTAAATATGCGGCTTATGCAGCACGAGTCTTCAGAAGCTGGCTTTTCCACCACCAAAAGTGTCAGCAAAAACTTGTAAGCGATATCAAACTGCCGTTGCTTTCGTCATGTGATAAGCTTTCGTCAATAGTCTTATCTTATGTATTTCCACGAGAGCAAAGACTCGGCTGGCACAACCGCAACGCAAACCGCTACGCTAGATCGTCCATGGTGCAGTGAAGTTCCGGTAAAAATTACTGGCACAGCCATGCACAGCCTGGACCCGTGTACAAAAATCGCGGTTCCATAACAATCGGCAAGAATAGCCCGTTGATCAGAAAGCGACTGCTAGCAAGTTCACTAGCGGCCGCCTTCGATCGCAGTTTTCAGCGTCTCGATATTGCAGCCAAGCTTTCAGGTAATAACCGTTAAATGCTAGTAGCGTCCATACCGCATTAAAAACAGATATCAAATGAAAATGAGCCGAATAAAAAAAAGTTAGCCTGCTGGCCGCAAAACAACCGCTGCGAATAAGGCGCGCGGCCGATTCGTGCCCCCTCTCCGACAGCCGCGCCAATAGCGGTAAGCGCTGTCCCTATATAAAACATTGGCCGGAGCTTTATGACCACTAAAAGCATTGAAGAACTCTGGTATTACTGAATTGTGGTTTTATTTCTATACCACAACCCGTAGGGCTTTATTTGCCTACCCAATTCGGTACACAAGTGTCCCCAGATGGGTGCCCCTTGTTGTTGGAGTATATATAGCGGAACGAATGTGTGCATTGTAGACGACGCTACAAGTCTCAATGCAAGGTGGGCTGTTTTCTAGTTGCTACCATAGACGGCGCTGTGATCTCACGGTGGTAGTGAGTGGAAAACACCCTACAGTGGTAAGCAGCGGGTTTGGTTTGGTTTGGTTTATGCGGGTTTAACGTCCCAAAGCGACTCAGGCTATGAGAGACTCCGTAGTGAAGGGCTCAGGGAATTTCGACCACCTGGGGTTCTTTAACGTGCACTGATATCGCACAGTACAAGGGGGAAAGCAGCGGGGCTGATTTATTCAAGGCATTGGGGTTTAAGTACAGTGAAGGGAAAGTAGATTTTAAGCGGGTAGAAGTAACCATGCGAAATTTATCTGATTGGTGGCTAAAATCAATAGAAGAGTAAAATTTCGTAAGTCATGGATAGGTGGCTTGAGCCACCGCACCATTCAAAGGGTTCAGCCTTGTCCATCCATCCATCCATCCATCGGTAGTAGGCAGTAGGATAGGTCGCCAGGCAACAGCTTTTTTGGGGGGGACCGAGAGCTGTGATGGAACTAGTGTAGAGAAGGAAGAACCAAGATCAAAGGGACGATGGAACCATAGGAGAAGAAATAGACACAAGCGCCAGGGCCAAATTACTTCAGATATATGTTTCTTTATCATGTAAGGTGGCAGGAACGGACTGAAATGAAAGGAAATAGAAGAACTGTGGTATACTGATAGCGCATGTTTTAAACTGCATTTTCATGTATCGCTTATCAGCCACGCAAGCAGTCGTCGGCAGATCACATGTTCATCGGCCTATAAAAAGGCACTGTCTCAATAAACGTTTGTTCAGTTCCAGCCTGGCGTCCGTCTGATACACAACAGTTGGCGACAAGGCAGCGACGGCGATGGCCGTCGGCAGGATCGGCGAGTATCGTCTCGGCACGAACGCGTCATGGGACGAATACGTCGAGCGCCTGGAAATGTTCTGCGAAGCGAACCAGATAACGAAAGAAGAGCAGAAAAGAGCAGTCCTGTTGAGCAGCTGCGGCGAAGAAGTGTACGGGCTCATCGTAACTTTGGTGAAGCCAGAAAGACCGACAGCAGCAACCTACGAAGAAATCAAGACTGCCGTTCGCAAGCACCTGCATCCAAAGCCTTCGGAGCTGTATGCAAGGTTTTTGTTCTACAGGCGAAACCAGGCTGCCGAGGAATCGGTTGCGGACTACGTCACGGCGCTTCGGAAGCTAGCCGAAGACTGCGGTTTTGGCAGCGCCCAACTCCCGTTGGACGTCATGATGCGGGATCGTTTCGTATGCGGACTCCGGAACGAAGGGGTTCAACAGCGACTTCTCGCAGAACACAGCCTTACGTTTAAGGTTGCGTATGACTTGGCCACAACTGCAGAAGCAACCGCTAAGCAACAGCGAGACATACGCAAACACGGTCGATACGAGACGGACTGCCAGGAAATGGTACAAGCAACCCGTGCGAAGCAAGACACCCCAGCGGAGGGGTCCAGCTGTTACCGGTGCAACGGTAAGCACGCTCCACATTTGTGCCGTTTTAGAAAGGCGACATGCTTCAACTGCAAAAGGGTTGGACATATAGCTAAGGCTTGTCGGTCGAAAGACGACAGTAGAACTGCTCGGAAGACAGCGTATGAGCAAAAGAAGAAAGGAGATAAGAGCAAGGGCGTGTACGAAATGAGTGCGTTGTTTTCCCTGTGCGAAGTGAAGAGCAAGAACAGAAGTTCATGGTTCAAGTAACGATTGAAGGGCAAGAAGTTCCGATGGAGGTTGATTCTGGCGCATCGTGCTCAATTGTGAGTGAAGATACGTTCAGGGTTGTTGAAAGGAATCACGGTAAAATACCACTGCAAGATTCTGGAACAACTATCGTAACCTGGTCAAAGGAGGCGTTACCCGTGCTGGGTCAAGCAAGTGTCTTGGTGGAATTCAAAGGCAGGAAGGCAAAGCTACCTTTGCTCGTAGTACAGAAGCAAGGCAACAGCCTGATTGGGAGAAACTGGTTTAACCCGTTAGGTATTGTCTTGCGGGGTATACAGCAAGTAAACGTGGAGGACGTGCCTTCGCGATTTCCCGAGGTGTTTCGCAGAGACCTTCCTGGCTTCAACGGACCGCCAGTTCACATCGAACTGAAAGATGACGCCCAACCGGTGTTCCTCAAAAGTCGACCAGTTCCATTGGCCCTCAAGGACGACGTGGCCAACGAAGTGGACCGCTTGGTGCAACAAGGTGTATGGGAGCCCGTCAGCTACTCCAACTGGGCAACACCACTGGTAGTGGTAAGAAAAAAAGATGGAACTTTACGTCTTTGCGGCGACTATCGCAGTACCGTAAACAAAGCTATTAAGAGCAGTGGATACCCCTTGCCCACTACAGCGGAAATGCTCACAGCTCTAAGTTCAAGCAAGTTTTTTACCAAGTTGGTTCTAGCCCAAGCTTATCAGCAGCTTACGCTAGACGACGAGACGGCTGAGGTGCTCACAGTTAACACGATAAAGGGACTGTACAAGGTTAAGCGGCTGCCGTTTGGCATTTCGGTCGCACCTTGGGTTTTTCAACGAGTCATCGACACGCTGTTAGCGGGCGTTCCCGGAGTGAAAGCTTATCTGGATGACATATTAATTTCTGGATGTAACGCCGAAGAGCACGCCGAGAGATTAGAGACTGTGCTATCGCGTCTGCAGAAGGCACAGCTACGAGTAAACAAGGACAAGTGTGAATTTAACCAGACGAGCATCGAATTCTTGGGACACAGGATTGATGACTCAGGAGTACATCCCAGCCGAAGCAAGACGGACGCCATCCAGCAAGCGCCTGCGCCCGCAAGCAAAAAGGAGCTGCAAGCCTTTTTGGGATTGCTGAATTTCTACAGCAGTTTCCTCAAGGGCAGAACGGAAGCGGCCGAACCGCTTTATCGACTGCTAGACCGTGACCACGAATGGAAGTGGACAGGTGAGCATCAGCGGGCTTTTGAGAGACTGAAAAATTTACTCAGCTCAGACGCCGTACTTGTGCCCTACGATTGCAAGCGTCCTTTAATTTTGTGCTGCGACGCATCGCCTGTGGGGGTGGGGGCAGTGCTAGCCCATCGTGCGGATGACGGGAAGGAGCAGCCCATAGCTTATGCTTCTCGCACTCTTGGCGTCAGTGAACGCAACTATGCTCAGATTGATAGAGAGGGTTTGGCTGTGGTCTTTGGCGTAAAAAAGTTCCACCAGTACCTAGCTGGGCGAGAATTTACAGTGATAACAGACCACAAGCCGTTACTCGGCCTGTTTAACACGGACAAGCGAGTGCCCGAAGTTGTGTCGCCCAGAATGCTGCGTTGGATTTTACTGTTGTCTGCGTATAACTACCACCTTGAGTACAGACGAGGCCAAGACAACTCCAACGCCGATGCACTCAGTCGTCTACCAGCCCCGGGAGACGAGGACGAGCCAAGACCGCCTGGGGACGTGCTCTTGTTGGAAGCGGTGGACTGCGCACCGCTGCAAGCGGCGGACATTGCTGCGCTGATCAAAAAGGACTCGGTTCTATCCCGGGTAAAGGAATGGCTACTCAGTGGCTGGCCGTCAACACAAGTGGACAGCAAGTTTGCGCCTTATGAGGTGAGACGGTCGGAGTTGTCATTGCATCGTGATTGCATACTGTGGGGGAATCGCGTCATAATTCCAACCGCAGCAAGAGAGAATGTGCTGCAACTCCTGCATGCAAATCATCCAGGGATGAGTGCCATGAAAGCATCGGCTAGAGGGCTCATGTGGTGGCCGAATATGGACCACGAAATTGAGGAGTTTGTTCGGCACTGTCATCCGTGCCAGAATAATCGGCAAAGTGATGTCAAGGCTCCAGTGCATTTTTGGATCAAGCCAGATCAGCCTTGGAGTCGACTGCACATTGATTTCGCTGGCCCAGTCAAAGGAGACGTTTTCTTAGTCGTGGTAGACGCGTACAGCAATTGGGCTGAAGTCGAAATCATGCCATCCATGAAAGCTACGGCTGTCGTCAACAGCTTAAGGAAGATGTTTGCGACACATGGTGTACCGGACGTTATCGTTTCAGATAACGGCACAGCTTTCACTAGCACAGAGTTGCAAATGTTTTTGAAGTGTAATGGCGTGCGTGCAATTTTCACTGCACCTTATCATCCAGCCAGCAATGGTAGGGCGGAGAGGATGGTAAGAGAAGTTAAAGAAGCATTGAAGAAGCAGCAGGAAGGTTCGACACAGTGCAAGATTTCCCGGTTTCTGTTTAAGCAACACACGACGCCACATTCGGTCACGGGAAAATCGCCAGCAGAGTTAATGTTCGGACGAAGACTGAGGTCAGCGTTAGACAGACTCCATCCGGACCGGCAACACGCGCCTGAGTTACAACGACCGGAGACTAAGAGGTTTCGTGCCGGTGACGCGGTCTACGCTAAAAGCTTTTGCCCAGGTCCAAGGTGGAAGGCTGCCAGTGTTGTGGCAGTCAGAGGTCCGGTGTCGTACGTGGTACAGCTAAACAACGGCGAGCGTCATCACAGGCACCGCAACCAGTTGAGGAGCGCCTGGACGCGGCTCGTAGTTGACCCAGTCACAAGTGAGGACTACCACGTCAGGCTTCCTCCTACAGCCAGGCAGCCACAGCCGCTGTCTGCTAGCCCAGAAGCAACCCCTGGGGCGAGTCCAGGCCAAGCCACCCAAGTACCGGTCGAGCCGCGAAGATCAACGCGTGTTCGACGGCCTGTCCTGCGTTATGGCATTAATGGCTAGCTAGTCCGTTTTGGATTGTGCAAATCTTAGGAGAAAGGAGTGTGGTATACTGATAGCGCATGTTTTAAACTGCATTTTCATGTATCGCTTATCAGCCACGCAAGCAGTCGTCGGCAGATCACATGTTCATCGGCCTATAAAAAGGCACTGTCTCAATAAACGTTTGTTCAGTTCCAGCCTGGCGTCCGTCTGATACACAACAAGAACAGTTAAGGCAGGAGAAATTAATGATATATGGTTTAGAACAAACGCATCTTAGAGACATGGAGCAAACTCCCTGTAACCCAGACAACACATGGGAATATTGCAATAGAACAGAGGGCCGCAGAAAGAGGTGTGGAATTGGGGCATTCATTCATAAAAGTAAGAATTTTCAAAGGGATAAACTGGGATGCAAGGAACATTTATGGCTAAAAGGAACAGTGGCAGGGGAGCAAACACTCCTTGCCTTGGTATACCTGTGGACAGGAGCTAACGCCAAAGAGGAAAACAGGAAAATGTTAGAGTGTATTTGCAGCTACATTGATGAGCTAGGAGGACAGCGCGAGATAATATTAGGCGACATGAACGCCCATATAGAAGACCTGGATGGGTACACAGATTCTACAGGAAGCATGTTACAGAACGTGTTACAGGCATGATTTAGTTTTATGCAACAGTACCGAGAAGTGTGAAGGGCTCATAACTGGAGGCAGGGAGTGTGCACTCGACGATAGATTATGCACTAATGTCAGAGAGGATATATAACAGATTAGGGGTAATGAGCATAGATGAACGTGGTTCCAGAAGTCTTGGTAGTGACAACAAGCTTATCAAGCTGAGTTTCAGAAAAGCAGCCAAAGTAGGAATGAAGCGAGATGAACAATCAGAGGGGAATTTTTACTCAAAAAAGCTACTGGAAGCAGCAGCCAAACAAATTGCGGAAGTAATTTTTGATGATAGTGAAACAGAATGGACTTATTTCAAATTAACTCGATTACTGGAGCAAGGGCTAGCTAAGGTGCGAGAAAAAGCTAAAAGGGAAAAGACGCAAACCCAAGAGTTGGTGGGATGAGGAGGTCAAGAGGGCGATAGAGAAACGTCAGGAAGCGTCCAGGGAACACAGATAATCCAAGAAGAGGGGGGAACCAGAAGTTGATGTGGACAGAAAATGGGATACCTGCATAAAGTGTAGAAGGGAAGCATCCTATTTGATTGATGAGAAATTTAGAAGAAAGGGTGCCCAATTGATGTCAAAAGCAAATAAAAAGGATAGAAAGCCAGCTCGAAAAATCTGGAAGCATCTAAATGCAATGAGTATTAAGACTCGGCTAGAACAAAGGTTTATTGTTACAGATCAGGGTATTCGACCAAAAGGGAATGAAGGCATAAAACACATAGGAACAAGGATGACAGAAAAATTTGAAGAAAGAAATGCTGCACATAATTTATCGAAGGAGGATAGACCGGTTACTGCAATAGCTTCACTTGAGCAAAGAGAGTGGGAACGGGCAGAGAAGAAGGTTCCTAGTGGCACGTCAACAAGACCAGATGTATTCCGATTTTGTTAATAAAGAAGATAGGACCAAAATCCAAGCAAACATTAATACAGGTAGTGAATAAAATGATAGTGGATGGGAAAGTCTCTGATGAATGGCGATTAAGTAGAATGAACATGGTATATAGGGAAAGGGGGACAAAACTGACGTAAGTAACTACCGCCCCTGAACAGTGACATCTGTGGTGTACAGAGTGGTGATGCAGATTATAAAGGACAGATTGCAAGCTTGGTTGGAGATCGAGGTGGTGCTAGGAGAGCTACAAAATGGGTTCCGGAAACAAAGGACGTTGGAGGACAATCTGTTTTCGTTGACGCAGTGTACATAGATTGGTGAAAAGGAACACAGGCCCCTATGGCTAGCATTTCTGGATTTTAAGGGAGCCTACGACAACGTTAATAAAGAGTATCCGTGGGACATACTGGGCACGTTGGATGTGGAAGATGGTATAATTTATCTTTGAATATATATATATATATATATATATATATATATATATATATATATATATATATATATATATATATATAAAGGTACCAGAGTGCTTATAACATGAGAAAAAAAATGTATCAGAGACTGTAGAGATACAGCGGGGGCTTAGGCAAGGATGCCCTCTGTCTCCATTGTTGTTCATGTTGTACATGCAAGGGTTGGAGACCAAGCTAGAGAGGAGCGGACTAAGCTTCAGCCCTTCTTTTTTTCAAGCAAGGAGAATTGATTAAACCGTCATTACCGGGACTAATATACGCCGATGATATAGGGCTAATGGCTGACAAATAATAATAATAATTGGTTTTTTGGGGAAAGGAAATGGCGCAGTATCTGTTTCATATATCGTTGGACACCTGAACCGCGCCGTATGGGAAGCGATAAAGGAGGGAGTGAAAGAAAGAAAGAAAGGAAGAGGTGCCCGTAGTGGAGGGCTCCGGAATAATTTCGACCACCTGGGGATCTTTAACGTGCACTGACATCGCACAGCACACGGGCGCCTTAGCGTTTTTCCTCCATAAAAACGCAGCCGCCGCGGTCGGGTTCGAATCCGGGAACTCTGGATCAGTAGTCGAGCGCCCTAACCACTGAGCCACCACGGCGGGTAATGGCTGACAGCAAGGAAGATTTACAGAAGTTGATAGACATATGTGGTACAGAGAGAGATAGATTAGGTTTCAAGTTTAGTAAGGAAAATCTGCAGTCATGACATTTAATGATGAGGGCGGCGAGCATAGAAAACAGGAGTTCGCGCTAGAAATAGTGGATGAGTACAATATCTTGGGGTGTGGATAAATAATGGCGCTGAGTAGCGGACAGAGCACGAAAAATATGTAATGAATAAAGCTAGTAGGAAGGCAGCTATCATGAAAAATAGGGCACTGTGGATATTTAATAGGTATGTAGTGGTAAGAGGGATCTGGAAAGGGGTGATGGTTCCTAGCCTGACTATCTGTAATGCGTTCCTGTGCATGAGAGCAGATGTTCAAGCAAGGTTAGAAATTAAACAACGCGGCGTAGGGAGGCTAGCTTTTGGATCACGTGGCTATACACCAAATCAGGGGGTACAGGTTGATATGGGATGGGCGTCGTTCGAGAGCAGAGAATCTAGCAGTAAGATAGCATTTGAGGAGCGATTGAGAAAAATGGGGGAAAAGCAGTGGGCTAGGAAATTTTTCAGATGCCTGTATATAAAGAATGTTGATACGAAATGGAGAAAGCGAACTAGAAAATTGACAAGCAAATATCTGGACAGCAATAGGGTAGAAAATCAGCAATTATAAGTGAAGAAAAAGGTTAAAGAAACAGAGAGAGCTCTGTGGAAAACAGGGATGCTGACCAAATCAGCATTGGGAAAATACAGGATTTTTAAGCATGAAATTGCCAAAGAAAATATCTATGATAATTGTAGGGGAAGCTCTTTGTTGTTTGAGGCCAGAACGGGAGTTTTGCGGACTAAGACATATAGAGCCAGGTACCATGAGGTACGTTGTGCGTTGCGTGCGGAGAGGAGGAGGAAACGGCTGAACACTTGATACTTTTCTGTAAAGGGCTTCACCCTACAGTGGAAAGGAGCGGGGCTGATTTATCCAAGGCACTGGGGTTTAAGGACAGTGAAGGGAAAATAGATTTTAAGCAAGTAGAAGTAACCAAGCGAAGGTTATATGATTGGTGGCTAATATCATGAGAAGAGTAAAATTTCATAAGTCATGGCTAGGTGGCTGAGCCACCGCCCGATTTCTTTCTTTCTTTATTGTTTCCTTAGACACAGTCTAAGAGGGGTCGAGGCTAAAGGTGTCCACGCACCTGACAAAGGCCTCGGCCCCCTTACAGAATGTGAACAGAAAAGATAATAATGTTCGGACAGGCAGTCGATGTTGCAAAATTAAGGGACTAGTCTTTGCGAGAATAGCATGTCATCACAAACACTTTTTTTAGCAATACAATAATAAATATAAAACAATGCAATAATTCAGTGGTAAATAGCAACATGTCTGCAACAGGAACATAAAGCACAACAAATTGGTTTCAAACCAACAGTCAGCGCACAATCACGAGCAACCACGATATTGGTTGGGCAGCCGAGACACTATGGCAGTCTTTTAGACAGTACAGAAAATTGCGGGTAATGACAGGGACATGGCAAGAAAGAATACGAGAACGCGTGTTTAAACTTGTGCAATAATTTACGTTAATGAAAATTTAATATCACTGTTCACAAGAAGCTTCCTGCAGTATTTTTTAAAAGCCTGGAGACCTGTATCGAAGTTCAACTGTAAATCTTTGCTGTTCAACGCATTAGTTATTTGAAAACCCAATGTTTGCCTTCCGTAGTTAGTTCTAACTTGTGGCATTTTCCGTTTTGGGTTACGAATGTTGTAAGAACTGGAACTATATACTGGGTAACTATGTAGCTTGTGTCTATGAATCCATTGAAATAGTTTGAAGAGGGACACTTGGTCAGCCTTTAACATGTTATATTTGATAAATAGTGGTTGTGTTCTCAAAGACTGCTTATGACCTTTGTAATTTTCTAGTATGCGTAACATTCGTTTTTGTAATAGGTTATGTTTGTGATAGTTAGTACTTGTTGTCGTACCCCAAATTAGGACGCCATAGCTCATTTTGCGGTATAACAGGGAATAGTATAAAGTTTGTTTTAAACGTCTGGGTATCAGATGTTGAACTCTATATATACATCCAATGGTGCGAGACAGGGTTAATTTAAGATGATTAACATGGGTATTCCATTATTTCATGAGAGATCGTGGCTGAACCAGACACCCAGAAATTTTTGTTCAGTAACTTGCTCCAGCGAGCGTCCTTCAAATCTAATGCTGACTGAGATGCAGTCTGGCTTATTTATTGGTTTAAATATTAAGAACTTAGTTTTATTTATATTTAGACTCAAGCGATTACTTTGAAACCATTTTGATAACTGTTTTAAATAATCATTAGCAGAGTTCTGCAGATCCTGAGCATTCTCTCCGGTGAAAAAAACATTAGTATCGTCTGCATACATTATTTGTGGGGATCCAGGTATTACTGTAATATAATTTATATAAATAAGGAAAAGGAGGGGTCCCAAAATGGAGCCCTGCGGAACGCCATGTTGCACTTCAAGTTTGTTTGAGGACCAGTTATGGATGCACACATATTTATAACGTTTCTCCAGACAGCTGCGAATCAGTTCTAGCGCCACTCCTCTAATGCCATGTATTTCTAGTTTTCTTAGCAGAATATTGTGTTGAACAGTATCAAAGGCTTTGCTTAGATCAAGAAATAGGCCAAGAGTAGCGTTGTATATATGTAAATAGTTCTTTGTGTAGTGTGTTTATTGTGTTCATTCATTCACACTTCAGGGGGACGAAAGACACATGGGGGGGCTGCGGAGCTTATAAACAGTTGTCGCGTAGTTTTCCTATAAAATATAAAAAACTTTGTTTCTATATTTTCAATTACCTTATCCTTGATGTCAATTAGCGCTTGCTCTGCTGATTTGTTTGCTTGAAATCTGTGAGAGGAACCGCCAGGGGGCGTCGAGGAGTACGGACGCGTTTCACGTCGGCTCCGCGAAATCAGTGATTTCATGGCGGATTTTTTCCTACGTTGACCGTAAATGTCCTTGAAACCTGTTTCCTAAGGTGCAAGCAACCCGAGGATACGACATTTGTGCCTGTAAGTGCATCTTTAAAGCCTATATCGTCACTCCAAGTTCGCCAGCGCTACACGCTACGATAGGCCTACTTCGACCGGGAAGGCGGCGACCGGCGAGCTCCCGCCATCGCCGACCGCGCCCGGCTCCACGATGACGATGGAAGTGGCGGTGGTGGGAACCGACATCGACCCCAAAGAAACCGAAAAAGAAGAATGGATTATGCGACTGAAGAAGCGAGCGGAAAAATTGGAGAACAACGAACGCCACCTAGGACACCCACATGGTGCCGGAGACGCGGCGGCAGCGAACGCCGCCACTGTTGCGACGACCGACGGCAGCGACACGAGAGCCTACAGAGAGGCGGGACGGAAACTCGCTGAACGTTCAATAGCCTCAGACCTCCCGAGACTTCCAGCGACCGGATGGAAAGTAGTTCTGCGTCCCAAAGAAGGACTCACAATGCTGAAGAGCACCACCGAGATGAGAATTGCGGCGGCCATCAGGGAGAACGCCGGAATCAAGGACGAGGAGGCACTGAAGGACAGACTAGCTATAAACGCCAAGCAAGGAACGATTACCTACCACTCTCCTAGCTACGAAAACGCGAGGAAGGTGGAGAAACTTGAAACTGTCAAGATCGGAGACAAGGAACGCGGTGTGGCCACCTACATGAACGCACCAGAGAGTTGCGGCAGGGGAGTCATCCATGGAATTGATGTGGAATACACACACAAGTATGTACTAGAAGGACTGAACATTAACGGATTCAACCCTCTAGTCATAGATGCACGAAGAATGGGGAAGACTAAATCTTTCCTAATCACCTTTGAAGAAGAGAAAGTACCACGCAGTGTAGTCTTGAGCGGAATCACTTTCAAGTGCTTTCTATACAAGAAACGCTATGAGGTCTGTTACAAGTGCGGAGGACTTGGCCACCGCTCGGACGTCTACGACAGTGAGGTGACCAAGTGCCACGGCTGTGGCATGACATCGCCCCCCGAGGGGCACCAATGTACACCGCAGTGCCAAATATGTGGCAAAGAACACTACACCGGGGACAAGAGGTGCAAAAATCTCTTTCGCACCCCTTATATTGTCAAGAAACGCCAATGGGAAGCCAAACAGGAGGCTGAAGAAGCGAAGCAAGAAGACCGAAGGAACAGCCGCTCCCGTGATAGATCCGGCAGCAGAACGAGGTTTCGGTCAGAGTCGTTCCCCCGGCTACAAACCGGACAGCAAAGGTGCAAAGCTGCAAAGGTGAGCTGGCCAGCTAAAGTTTCCCAGGACTCCGAGACAGTTAAAGAATTAAAAGAACTTATTAAACAGCAGGCAGATCAGATTAAGACTTTAACTGATTATATTAAGAAGCAAGAAGAGCGGATCAAAATGCTAGAAACGACAGCTAAACAACCCGAGGAAAACAAACCGCAACAGGAAAAGGCAATGGCGCCTATGCAAGTGGAGCAGGATAGAGAGGTTGAGACAGAGAAGGTTGAAAAACCCCCTTCAAAAAAGAAACGTACCAAAGAGTCGGATCTTGAGACCAAATTCGAACAACTAAACGACAAACAACAACAGGACATGAAACTACTGAACGGAACACTAATGCAATTCATGAAACAAGTCACAGAAACGATCAGAGCAGAATTTGCAAAGCGAGAAGCTGCTCTCACGGCGGAATTTGAGAAAAGGGACCAATGGATATACGCGGAATTCCAAGCAACCAAAAATGCCTTGGCCAAAGAACAATAATACTATCTGGCAGTGGAACTGTAGGGGCTTTCTGCGTAAACGGGCCGTTTTACAATCGTTCCTTGCAAACGGAGACAAACCCGAAATTATAGCTTTACAAGAGTGCGGGAAAAACGCGAAGCTGCCCGGTTACAAATCGTACCCGGGCCGAGGGGACAACACGCAGGTTGCCACCCTTGTCAAACGCAACGTTACCGCGCTGCAGCACGAGACAGGGCACGTCCAATTAGATCACACTCTAATCGAAATGATACCGCGTAAGCGGAGAGAGAAAAGCCTATTCGTCTTAAACGTATACAGCTCTCCGAAACAGAGAAAGGATTGCGGCTTCGACAGGCTATTCGCAAAAACGAAACAGATAGCGGGCAAAAACCCTATCGTCATTGTCGGGGACTTTAACGCTCATCATCCCGCATGGGGATACAAATATACGCAAATCAAGGGCAGAGAACTCTGGGACAGCATTCTCCACAATGAGCTCATCTTGATCACTGACCCCATCAAACCAACAAGACAGGGCAATAGCGTGAGTAGGGACACTACACCTGACTTAACACTCACCGGAGGCCAAATCACGGCAAGGTGGTGTAACACGGGGGAGGACCTAGGAAGCGACCACAAAATTATTGAGATTGTGGTAGAAGACGGACCGCCCACACCGAGACCCAAAAAGGTCGCAGCGGTAAATTGGGATCTATTCAGGGTGAACCTTCCTACCCGAGACGCAATCAGGGACATAGAATCTTGGGGCACAGACCTTCTCGCAGCAGTTAAAGAAGCCACCGAAGAGGTGGAAGCAGACGAAACGCAAGAGGAGGTAGACAGGCGTATGATAGGCCTGTGGCGCAAGAAAAGGGAGCTAGAAGAAAACCTTGCTCAAAACAAGGGGAACAGAAACATACGTAAGCTCCTAGCCAAACAGAATAGAGATATCGAGGAGCACGCGCTGAACTTAACCAGACAAAACTGGGGTAGTATCTGCGAGCAGATGGACCGCAGAATCAGCACAGCCAACACGTGGAAAATGCTCAGACATCTCTTAGACCCGGACAAGACAAAGTATGAGGCACGACAACAACTACAGAAACTCGTATATAAATACGAAGGCACTAGCGATCAACTAATCTCTGAAGTGAGGGACAGGTACTTGAGGTGCACACCACCCACAGCCCTCCCCGAGTACAAGGGCGCAGAGAATCCTCTTCTAGATGGGCCCATCACCATCGGAGAGGTTAGGGCGGAGTTGAACAGACTCAGAACTAAAACTGCGGCAGGTCCAGACAGAATCAGCAATCGCATGCTGAGGAATTTGGATGATGCATCAATTAGAAACCTAACAGCGTACATGAAGGAATGTTGGGACAAGGGCCGAATACCACCTTCGTGGAAAGAGGCCAACCTAGTCCTTATTCCAAAACCAGGTAAGAAACTAAGTCTCGAAAACCTGAGGCCCATTTCGCTTACCTCATGTGTAGGTAAGCTAATGGAGCACGTTATTCAAACGAGGCTAAACAGATTCCTAGAAGAACAAAAGCTTTACCCCGACACAATGATCGGATTCAGGACACATCTTTCTGCATGCGATGCTATGCTTCAACTTAAAGAACAAGTGCTAGACAACGAAACAGCTGATACCAGAGTAATAGTCGGCCTTGACGTGGCCAAAGCTTTGGACAACGTTGACCACGCAGCCATACTGGAACGCTTAGAAACTCTAAATGTAGGGGGAAAGGTATACAACTACGTGAAGGACTTTCTTTCAAACAGAACAGTTACTATCAGCCTAGGAGGGAAGGAAGAGAAAGGCATAAGGCTGGGCAACAAAGGTACTCCCCAGGGCTCGTTCCTATCACCGACACTCTTCAATATTGCAATGATTGGCTTACCACAGAAATTGACGCGTATAGAAGGGCTCAACCACACAATATACGCGGACGACCTCACCCTCTGGGTTACCAGAGGCAGTGACGCGCACATCGAAGGTACCCTCCAAAGAGCGATCGAGGAAATTGAGTCGTACCTAAAACAAGTAGGACTCAAATGTTCTGCCGAGAAATCTGAAGCGCTCTTCCTCGGCCCACAAAAGAGACAAAGCCCCATGAACATGGTTTAACGCTAACGGTAAACGGGGACAAAATACCATCAGTGGAGATGATTAGAGTACTGGGTCTTAGGATACAGACAAACGGTAAGAACACCGAAACGATACGAAAACTGGAATCGAGTGTAAGCCAGACGTGTAGGCTACTCAAAAGAATAGCAAATAAACACGCGGGAATGAAGGAGACGAACCTCTTAAGACTAGTTCAGTCATTTGTAATCAGCAGAATCACATACGTGGCACCATACCTACGGCTAGCCAAAGCAGAAAAAAACAAGATTGAAATCCTAATTAGGAAGGGCGTCAAAACCGCTCTGGGCCTCCCCCCGTACACATCCACCCAGAAAATTCTGAACATGGGGATTTCAAACACCCTAGACGAGCTCATTGAGGCTACCAGAGTAGCGCAACAACAACGACTTCTACGCAGCCATTCGGGGCTAAAAATACTAGAAAAGCTAGGCTTCGAACCTCGAGCGCGGCTCAAACACACGGAGAATATCCCAACAGACATAAGGAACAAAATTAGAATCCCACCACTCCCAAGGAATATGCATCCGGTACACCATGAGGGTAGGCGAAAGGACAGAGCGAAAGCTCTGCAGAAAAAATTAGCCAATAGACAGGACGTGGTTTACACGGACGCGGCGGAATATGAAGGCAGAACGGGTTTCGTAGCCCTGGCGACCAGGGAGGGCGGAGACCGAGTCTCGTGCTGCAGCACCCAACAGAGTGATGCAACAGCGGCTGAGGAGGTAGCCATTGCGCTTGCTTTAACTCAACGGAATGTTAGGGTGATTATAACAGATTCCAAATCGCCTATCCGCAACTACAACGCAGGCAGGGTATCTGTCGAAGCAGTCAAAATTCTCACAGCCGGTCCGACACCGGCAGAACTAATTAACCTTGTTTGGACTCCGGCCCACGAGGGCCTCCGGGGAATCGAGACAGCGCACGCATTGGCCCGAGGACTCACACACCGGGACCCCAATGCGGTCTCGTCGAGTAGAGAGTCCCTTCAGACGAGCGAGGAGCTGAACACGTACCAAGATATTCTTAACCATTACAGATTAGGAAGACAGACATTACCTGGAGCATGCAAGGGCCTCAGCAAAAAGGAAGAGGTCATATGGAGAAAGTTACAGGCGGGAGTTTTTCCGAACCCACTCGCACTAAGCAGATGGCATCCGGCGATCCAAGACCCCAGGTGTAAACAGTGTAATGAAATAGCAGACATGATCCACATGGTGTGGACATGCCCTAGCCACAACGAACCAGACAGGAATTTAGAGTCCTGGGAGGCTTTAATGGCCAGCCAGAAAGAAGAAGAACAAAAAGAAGTCATCCGTCTGGCCCTGGACACCGCTGAATCCCAAGGGATCCCAGCCTGCTGAAAGGGGAGGAAGATGACGGCGGTCAAGATTCGTCTTTTTCGCCCTCTGATTCCTTGACGGGTGCAAATAAAGTTATTTCATCATTGAAATCTGTATTGGGATTCTGTTAACACGCGACGTTTCTTGAAAAAATCGCTTAACCTGTAGTTGATGACGTTTTCAAATACCTTCGAAAAAACTGTTAGAACTAAAATTGGTCTATAATTACCTAAATTGGTCTCTCTACCGCCTTTATAGATAGGTGTAACATTTGCAATCTTTAATTCATCTGGGAATTCTCCACTAAGAAGCATCTGGTTTTTTATATGCGATAATATACGACTTATCAAGTGCCAGACATGCTTAATAGGCAAGGGTTTTAACCCGTCATCACCACAGGCAACATGATTTTTTAAATTTTCTACTATTTCTTCAATTTCATGAGGTGTTGCAGGGTTGAGCATAATGGAGTCTAGCAATCTGTTTACACGTATGTGTTCGTCTGCACTGTCATATTTTCCTGAATAAATACCTGTTTTGATAAAGTGCCGGTTCATTGTGTCTGCTAGATCATTCCTACTTAGCATCACATCGTCAACGCAGATTTCCTTGACACTGCGACCAGGTTTGTTGCTTGCTAATATGTTATTCAACATATCCCATGTCTTTCTGCTGTCATTTTGAATATCCTGGAATTTATTTTGGAAATAATTATCCTTGAATATCTTGAGATCAGAATTTAGTTTGTTTCTTATTTGTTTAAATTCCCTCAATAAACATGGATCTCGTTTCTTAATGAACTCTTGAAATTTCCTGTTTTTTTCTTTTATTCCGGTATAGAGCTCACACTTAACCCATGGCTTCCGAATCCGTTTGGGTTTCTTACCACTTTCTCTGAGCGGAAAGGCCACATCATAGCAGTGCTTAAATATATTCAAAAACACCTGGTACGCCAGTGTAACACTACGTTGCTTGAACACGTCATCCCAGTTCTCTTGTTCTATAAGGTCGTGAAACCGCATCAAAGCTTCGTCAGTTATTGCTCGATACAAAATTTTCTCTGGTGGAGAAGCGCTTTTTTTGCCAAAAGGAAAACCCAAGCAAAAGAGCGGTAAATGATCCCTGATGTCATATGACAGAACACCGGCCTTAACATCTGTATCATACAAGCTCGTGATGCATACATCAAGACACGTGGCGGTATCTGCTGTGACCCTAGTTGGCTGCGTTATCAGGTTAGCACAGGCGTGAAAATTCAGGATGTCACGAAAGTCTCGTGCATATGCACTGTCTGATATCGTGTCGATATTGACGTCACCGAAAATCATAAATGATTTGGTAGCATTCTTCAAAGAGTACAGCGCGTTGTCGATGAATTCAATAAATTTTGCTGTTTTGCCTCCGGGCGGTCTGTAGATCGCGCCAACAGTGAGGTTCGAGAATTTCACGAACAGACTTTCAATATCTTGATCGCATCTGGTCATGTCGCTCAGCACTTCGTACCGTATTTCTTCTTTCATAAAGATTGCTATGCTGCCACCTCTTCATATTTTCCTACTAAGGCTCACACACTTGTAACCAGGAAGGTGCGGTACCGTGTCTGCCTGTGTTAGCCAGGTTTCTGTTAACACTATTGATGAGAATTTAATGCTTAGTGACTGGAGAAGCTTTTCAAGAGTGTCCACTTTGTTCTTCATGCTTCGCATGTGTATATGCATAGCCGGGTTCAGCCGTATCCATCCATCCATTTGGTAGTGAAACCCCGCGAAACCCCGAAATATAATAAGCAGTTGCTGCCACAAATGGCGCTGTGATCTGAGGTTGGTAGCAGACCCCACGAAATGTCCAAACGTGATGAGTAAGACCTTACGCTCTTAAAAAGCAGTATCGAACTTTTTGTTCATGGCAGTTGAAACTGGTAAAAAACGGCAATGCACTGTCCCGCCTAAGGTCAGCTCTGAAAAAATCTTATGCACACCCATAGCAGAACGCGTTTCCTTGAGGTGCAACGAGTAAGTGCGGCAGGTTTTCCACTCTCAGTTATGACATGTGGATGCGTAAAACTAATTACCTTATTTCGGATGCCTCTGAACCGCGAATGAAGGCGAAAAAACGAAAGGCCGAAAGAAAGCAGTGCTCATTCCATGCGTGCATCTTATGGCGCACAACCTGAGGGATGTTGCTCGCGGTTTTAGTGTTGATAGTTTGCTCAGGACCCCTAGACCTTCAGCGCGTGTGTCCGATGACAGGGGCAGGTATTCAGCAATGGAAGAAAAAAATGCACCCTTTGATGTGTTTAGTGGGGCACAGATCAAGATTTGTGGATTGTGTGTTTTCGGTAGCGTACCAGATTTCTTTTACGTGAAAAAGGGTTTGTATCGGACAAACTGGGGGGTGTTTGAATATTCACCTAAAGGAACACCAAAAAGCACCATCAGATGGTTCAGAACAATGCGCTCAGTGCGAATATAAAAATCATTGTAAAGTATTATTTGACAGAACCGAGGTACTTTACCGGCACCGCGATCAGCACACACGAGAGATTTTGGAAGCGTTTTTAATCAAGAAAAGAAATAAGCGCGTGCGTCAGCCAAACCATTATCACATTGTATGATTAAGAATACGGTTCTTGCACAACACTTGATGTGCCATGGGTCATAGTAAAGTACTTCCCACGCAATCTCTTGCGTTCTATACCTTGTGCTTGGCGCATGGTGGCCTCAGTTGCCTACGTGCCATAAAACACAACACTCTTGCTTTCTGTTTTTGGTGATTTGTGTTGATTACCTCATGTGACTGCTGGACATGCACCGTTCTCCAGGTGATTTTATGTTTCCTTGTGAATAAAATTTTAGTTGCCAGACAGCGCTTGCGTTGTACCCTTCTCTGTCTGTGATCTCTGTTCGCGCTGTATATTTCTTTTAAAATTGTTTGGAGAAGCTTCTAGTGCTCCATGTATGGATGTGTTTTGTTTTGATAATAAAATTCTTTCTCAAATCTGCACTATTGCTTTTTGCACTTCCATAAATGTTTTTCATAGTTGCGCCCAGCCTTTCCACTGCTATGAAGGGCTCACACTAAGTAGGCGTCATAATCAGCAAATGTCAAGAATCCTGAAGAGAACTAGTAAATGTGGGACGGAATTCAGAACTGCACGCATTTTTCCAGAGGGTTGTAGGAGTGTAGTGAACGCTAAAATTCCTTAAACTCAGCAGTAAGGGCATGTAATGCACAATAACACCTTTAGGTCAAATGTTTTCATTTCCGGGTTTTCTTTTTCGCGAAAGAGCCCGCGTGAAAGATGTATCAAAGCACAAAACACACTTATGAGACGGATGCAAGGGTGCGAGTTGCAGACACTTGAAAACGCTAATAAAGGTGTCTTATTTTTTATAGTGTACTCTCGATTACGGAAGAGGCAGCAATATTTCCCCCTTCGTTTCGCGTTTTCCTCCTTTTTGTTGCATTTTTTCTGTTCCTATGACGCAGAACGACTGTAGCGACATTGTGAAAATTGCTCACCACGGCCACTAATGCTAGAGTATTAAAGATTAGAAGGCTATACTCAGACGCAGCTGGCTACGCCAGAGGGGGATGAAGGGAAATAAAAAATGCAGTGGCCATTGTGATCGACTTGTCGTTCCTCAAAAGACCCCCGCGTCCATTCGAGACTTCAGCGGTGGGAGAGACGGGGGGGGGGGGGGGGGGTGGCAAGCCGTCGTTAACAATCCTCCGCGACTCTCAAAGAGCTTGCTGAAATTTCGTAAATGGCAGATTAGGCAGCTTTGTGCTTCATATACTCCTAGAAGCGGGCGATATCTTAAACAACACGAGAGGAAACGACACGCAACTGGAGACGCCAGATTGTATAGGTTCTTCGACGAAAGGGAGTGGCACCTAGGAGACCACAAGGCCGACAGGATAGCTCGAGCATATACTATTTTCCAATCATGTGCTGTGTGAAACTTGTAGAAACCCATTCCAGTGTCCCAGAAGTACTCTGTTATACTAGACATCTATAGGGCAGCCGAATAAATCATTCGCAGCCTCATAAATTCCTCAAAAATACGAAGCTGCATCTTAGATACAATTACACACCGGTTTAAAGCCCAACTTCACACTAAACAAGATCCACCGCTCGGTGTACACGAATGCGTGTCCCTGGTGCAAAGAAAAATCCACGCTGTTCTACACCAAATCGGCCTGTCAGGACACTGGCGCAGTCCCCGAAATCCAAAACCAAAGGGCGGAGCAATGGGAGAAACTGCTCTCAAGCAACTGCCGCCAAGCCCAACTCGGTCTAGTACAGCGAGCCCAACGGGCGCCAGAGGCACGCAGAGCCCGTGACTGAGGACAACCGACCATTGTCCACGGGTGGACAATATCGACAGAGACGGCATCAAGTCCCCAAAAGCCAAGTATAATAGAGAGGAACAAAGTACTTCCTTCTGTCACCACGTTATTGAAGTTTTACGGCAATAAAATAAGTCAGCTCTGTGCCTTTCCTTCACTCAAATCCAGAGGAGGTCACGCACACGTGAAAACTGATGTCCCCTTTCTCTCATTTCGTTCCCTATTCCACGTGTAGTGTAACATACTGGGCGTTGCCTAGTTAAACTCTCTGCCTTTGCGTTCTTCTTTCTCAGGGCAGCGTCTTGAATGCGAATAAGGTTATAGAGGGAACTGTGCAGTCTTATTTGCTCCATGCAGGCGGGCCCTCGCGTCCGTCAGTGTGGAGGGAACGGGGTCGAAACCAGACCGTGAGCGGACGAAGGCCGAGTTTGCATGTGAGCATATAGACTCACAATGGAACAGTCACTTTGAAACCTTGAAACCGGCATGCAGCTCCAGACTTCAATACGTAAACAGCAAAGGCGTCTCAGACAAAAGCTTTACCTGGATTTTGCCCAAATGGCACTACGCTTTATGAGATCGAGAATATTCTCTCTGTGCTACCTGGTAGCTCCCCCTTGGACGCCCTGCCACAATACCCCTCTCAAGAGTGTTCGCAACAGTAACTCTCTCCTGTAGCCTTACGACATCCACCGCCTGTTCAGTCTGCATACGGCAATAGAACTGCTTCAGGTTGCAAAGGAACAGAGACAATCGCTTTACATAGAGTAGTCTACACCCATCCCTGATGTCATCTGCGTTCAAGAGCCTTTAAGAGCACGAAACTTCTCGGCGATCAAGCTATACACTCCCATTCTACTTCTCCGTGAATAAGCACATATATTCGAAGAAATATCGCCTATATACATTTGATGATCTCTTCGACTTCTACTTCGACTGCAATCTTCTCGAGCTCCTCCCGCTTTGTGCAGGACAAGCCGCATATTTTACTTTAAATATTCATTCTCATCGTAGCGAAAACATCACTGCTCTGTTTGGGGCAATATATATAGGACCATACAAATAGCAACCTCGCCTCCTATAGCGGCAATGGGTAATTTTAATGCACCGCTCGTAGTCGGGGGGGATACAATAGAAACACCCGCAAGGGCCCCTGCCTCTCTTTTTACATTCAGCAAAACAGGCGCACCCTAGTCAATGACTACACGCTAGCCACACGCATTGGCAACAGTGTGAGCAGATTACCAGCCCAGACTTTATTTTCACTATGAACGACAGGCAGGCTAACGTGACTCACACGGGAGGCAATCTCGGCAGCGATCATTACATTCTAACACTTCGCTACAGTGTGCCAGTTTGAAGCCGCAGTTCTACCTTAAACTTCTTGTAGACTGGAACAAGTTCTGCAAACTCCGAGACCAAGACAATAAAACAAATCCAACACTACGAGGCCTATGCTTCTAAGCTCCAACAGAATGTAGCTCTTGGTAAATGTATGGGGTGAACCCGGCTGAACCTAGCTTACACAGCGAAAGCTCAATTAAGCATGGTCATGCACGGTTTGTAGTGCTTTAACGTTATTCCATGAAAATGACGACTTGGTTGCTGCTTGATTAAAGAGAATAGTGTCTTGTGGTCTGTGATCTAGTTTACTGTGGCTTGAATGTGGCAAAGTTCGAAGCAGAGGCAATGGCAGCGTCCACTACTAGCTTACTCTGTCGCTGTTCGAGCTGCTGCTTCTCCAGACGAGCCTTTAATTCTTCAGTTTTTGCTTCAATATTAGCACGTTTCCTCCCTCTATCACTCACCAACGCGTCCTGTCAATGTTCTTGATCCTAAGAATCATCATATTCAAATTCATTCAGCCGTTTGCGATACACCGCCGAAGTACTGGTTCCAGCGCACAATTCTTCCCTGTCTATCTGCGAATTTTAACAAAACTACGCAATTTTTATTGTCTTATCACATGAACAGCCAGTCACATGGTTCCTCGCAACTGCGAGGTGAGCAGTGAATCACGTTGTTTAGGCGAGCGAATGCCACCGGCTTCGCGCGCCGCAGTGCTGCCGAGTCACGGTGAGTCACATGGTATGACGTCGCAGATACACCTCCGCTCCGCTGCTTGAACGTCATTATTCATAGTGAAATGACCTTCAAGTTTTGCTTATGAGGAATAGAGGTTCCACTCTAAAATTGACCCCAGCAGAACATATTGGCGACCCAGTAGACAGCAGGCTACTCCGCTTCTGGGAGGCCTGTCAGAATTTCGAGAAACGATGACTCCGACAAAAGCATAATCAAAAATTAAAACGGAAAGTGCCACGAACGCATCGGCTCATCACAGAACAAGCGGTAGAACTTTTATCAAAGCAATGGAATCATTTATGTAACCGACTAGACGGCACTCTACACATTAACTTGGATAATAATTCTCGGTCGAAAAATAGTAACCAAACCACTAAACTCCTGCAGGAGGTAGAGAAAGGCAAGACCTAGAATCATCCTTAAAGCTGCCTAGTTCCCCAACCTCACATAAAAACCATCACCAACTGACAAAGGAACCCCAGTTCATAGTTGGACACTTCCTCTATCACAGAGGCGGAGTATGCGGCGGAGGAACAATATTTTGAGAAAAAAACTAAAGATCTTAAATTGTGGGCTGCTACCTTTTTAAGGGCCTGGGCTTCACGGAGAGGTTTGTCCCAGCCATCTTTGGCCGGCTAGTTGAGCAGCTTGCAGAGCGGCCTCCGATGAGGAGGGGGATGGGTTGGTTATGGGGGAAGTGCCATGGATTGGGGCATTGCCGCCGGTAATGCATGAGGGTGGCCTTGGCCGCCCCACATGTTGAGCAGAGTGAGAGAGTCAAGGTAGGGTGGTAGCGATGAAGGAGGTTAGGTGAGAAGTAGCAGTTTGTCTGCAGTCGAACTTATATTGTATGGTGATGATGTGGGATGGTGGAGGGGTTGTTTTTGTAATGAGTGGATTTGGTTGCATGTGAGTTGAGCACGCGAGGTTTCCTACTTGTATGTAGGTGTCCTATCTTACGGGGCCTGGAGGAATGACTCTAAAGCCAGCGGTTAAACGCGCTGATTACCGATATCTTGGCATACTTTTTTTTATTCGAGAAGTGTGCCATGAGGCATAAGTTGAAAAATGAAGAGGGGGGAGGAATGCGCGGGATTGAAAGTTAAAAGAAGGAGTGAAGAACCGTTGCGCTGAGGTAGTCGCAGAGGTTGCTAATGAAACGGTTGTCCATAGTCTACTTCACGTAGTCACTTTCGCGGTTCCACCGCAGGCCCACCTCCCTGAGGAGCCGTTTTCTGATAGCACCCGTCGCTGGGCACGTCCACAACAAGTGCCGCACATCACAAATGTCCGGTGCAGCGCTACAGTGAGGGCACCTGTCAGGTGCTGGCAGATCTTTGGCACGCCACCGATGACGGACAGATGGTGTCAGAGCCGCCCCTGCCCGAATCTGGCGCACGGATACCTCCTCCTGCCGAGTAAGACTACGGGGAGAAGGTGTGAACACGGAGGAATTAGAGCGCGTGTTCGCTGGCGCAGAACTCCGGAATCGGAAACATGGGACAGGAACGGATCTGAGGGAAGAGGGGAAGGTGGCGGATCGTCTAATGTATGAAGATGAGTCATAGCATCCGCTTGAATGTTATACGTCGCGCGAGAGTTGAGATGCGGATGAGATGGACTATACACAACAGTAACTCCCCTCTCGGCAGAATGTGATGCATCGGTGTATAATATGCACCCTTCAGGCAGATACGCTGCTGATACCGACGGGGAAACAGTGGGGCGATTGTCAGTGAGCTGGCAATAGGACCACGGTGGAAGTGTCTTTAAACGATGAAGTTTGAGAGACTGTTTCCGAGCTCTATTTGCCACCCGTTGGTCGATGATTTCACTGAGTGTATTAAGTTGGGCGAACTCCTGTAGCACAGGTATGGGTGTCAAACGAGGCAAATATGTTGACGCGCACAACCTCACGATTGATAGCTTCAAGGGAGTCCCACTGTCTGCGGTTGAGACGTTGAAGTTGTGCCTGATATACTATCCGTGGCTGAAGGATAGAGCGCACAAGCTGGCGGGCTGTATGAGCACGTGCGCCACCAGAGCGCATAGCTATGCGACGAATCAGACCTAGAGTAGCGTGAGCCGATTCACGGGTGGCTGTCAGCCACGGGGTGCCACTCCCAGATGTATGGAGGAGAAGACCAAGAATGCGAACAATTTCTACCTGAGGAATCAGAGAATTATGTACCGTAAAATTTAAAGGGGGAGCTTTCCGTAAGCCGGCTTTATTTCCAGTTCGAATGAAACATGATTTAGTAGGAGAGAGTGTTTGACCCAGAGGTTGAAGGCAAGATGTCAATTCAACCAGCGCGTGTTGAAGGACCGACTGATGAATAGACGCATCTGGATGACAGCACCACAAGGTTATATAATCGGCATACGCAAGCACGCGGATAAAAGGGATGGACTATAGGGCTCGAATAAGAGGAATTAAAGCCACATTAAATAATGTGGGGGCGAGAACGGAGCCCTGCGGCACTCCTCTATTGGAAGTGAAGTTACCAAAGGGCTTTCTGTGGACACGCACGCTGAAGGTTCGATTTGATAAAAAGGCGTGAATGGAGAGGAGGAACCGGTGAGGGAGACCAAGAGTTTGAAGGGAGGCAAGAATGGCAGAGTGAAGGATGTTATCATATGCCTTTGTTATGTCTGTAGCGATTACGGTTCGTACAAGGTGACTCTGTGGATAGTGGTCAAGCACGTCAGCAGCCAAAGTAGCAAGGTCGTCCTCCGTTCCAATTTGTGGGCGGAAACCAATTTGGGAATCTGGGTAACAATCATGGGATTCCAGCCACCACGACAAGCGTGCGGCTAGAATGCTTTCATAAAGCTTGCAGATGGTAGGCGTAAGGGAAATTGGACGAAGCGCCGAGAGAGATGCTGGAGGCTGACCTGACTTGGGTATTGGAACCACAATAGAATGCTTCCAGTCTCCCGGCATGACGCCAGAAAGTCACACTTCGTTAAAAGTATCAAGTACGGTTTGCAAAGCCCTCCTTTCCAAGTTACGGAATAAGGAGTTAGGTATGCCGTCGTGCCCGGGAGTAGTAGTAGTTTTTAAACGTTCAATGGAGGCCAGCAGCTCTGCGATGGTGAGGTTAGAAGTAATCCCATCGGAGGGCTCTGTAACCGATAAGTCAGGTGGAGACGTAGCGGTGCAGTCATGGTTTGGAAAAAAATTGACGGGCCGCTTGTTGTGGAAATGTGTCCTCATCCACATTTAGCGCGAGGCGAATGCTCTCTGTGTAATCTGCAACCTGAGAAGGGCGCTCCATGGCGTGAAACACTCTCCAAAGATGTCGATTGCCCTGCGTAGAGGACAGGCGGGCATACCATGCAGCCCAGCGTTGCCTGCCTAGCCGCTTTTCATAGCGCCGCGCCCGTGCGGTAGCGCGGTGAAGAGTAGGAAGAGCCGATGGGTCATCGGGGTGACGAGTAGCGTAAAGATCCGCCTGGCGACGAAGAGCCCACCGATTCAAGAGATGTATGTCCGGGTTTGGGTCGTCTTCATGTACAGTAGTGGTAATAGTGTGAGTAGCGAGAACAGCAGAGAGAGTAGACAGTGCTGAAGAGGGGTTGAATGTAGATAAGTGATTGTCTACGCGTACAGAGTCCCATGATGTTATTCGTACAGTGCGGCGTATTTTCCGTAGACGCGTAGGCGTGAGGGAGATAAAAATAGGGCTGTGATCGCTACCCGAAGTATCAAAATCAACAGCCCAACGAGGGTTACCGGGGCCTAACCACCAACTCAAATCAGGTGAATCCGGGCCACCTCGTGGGCGGGTAGAAGTATTCGGGTGGTTTAAAAGTTGACAGGTATGATCTGAAAACCTCCCTTTGATGTGTGCACCCCTTGAGGAATCCGATGGGTAATCCCACGCAGTGTGTGCGCCGTTGAAGTCACCACCAACTAGAATAGAGATACCCGAGTTGGTAGAACGTAGAAAACGAACCCATCCGAAATTGGGAGATGCGGAGCCAGGACGACTATAAAAAGAAACTAGAACAAGGGGTGTGCGTGCAGGTTTTACGAGAAGGGCGACAACCTCTCGACGTGTGTTGCACCACCGTGAAAGGTCGAGCGGTGTGTGCGGAACTGAACTGTGAATATAAATTGCAGATTTACCTGGGCTGAGGGAGGAGGCGGTGCAACGGCGATCAAGGATAGAGGGTGAATGGTATGCGCAGAAACCTGAAAGGCGTGGGAGTTCATTATGCTCTTGCAGTAGGAACACCCATGCCCTCAGCTTTCAGTCGCGAAGGCGGATGTTCACTTCAGAGGCCTTATTAGCGAATCCTCGGCAGTTCCACTGCACCACCACCGATGATGATGCGCTATCCATGACGAGGCCGAAGAGCTTCCACGATGAGGGATGTCACCTGCTTCATCAGCACTAATATCTTATCCACTGTCGGGGTAGTCACGGCTAACAGGTGATCGGCACCTGATTGTGGACCAGTGCTTACCCTAGGTGATTACTCTGATGATTGCTCCCGAGTTATTAGAATTCTTCGAGAGGATTGAGAACGACGCTGTTCCCGGCACTGGGTGAGTTCGTCTAGTCGGCGGCGAGCCTCCGCGATAGCATTGTCTAAATCTGTGTCTTGATCTGTGGTATCCACATGTGATGGATGCACTGGACGTTTTGGCGTACCATTTGATCCTGGAAGGTGAGCCGCTATTGCATATGTACGCTGATGAGGAGACGTATGGTGAGCAGCGAGCTCAGATAAAGGAAGTTCAGGGAAGTCGTTGTCGTCACATGCGAGAGCTGCAAAGCGATTACTTGTAGGAACATCCATTTTTGCAGGCGACTTGTGAAACTTCTTCGCCAGCTTCTTCTTTGGACAAGCGGGGGAGCGAATTACATGGTCCGGCGATTTGCACAGGGCACAAGGAACTGTTGGTTCATTCATGTCTGCCACAGCTGCTGGAATAGGGCAGGTATTTTGCATATGTCCTTCTTTGTGGCAGTGATAACAAAACATACGACGAGGTCGGAAGGGCTGTGGTTTGACGATCGCACCGTAGTAGGTAAGGTACTTCGGGAGAGTCAACGGGCCTTGCAGGATGAGCAGGTATGAGCCCCGGCGACCCATAGGCCGAGCTTGCAGTACAACGTGAGTTGAGCACCGAATATTTGCGCGCACCTCCTCGGGAGGGCTCGTGCTGTCGACATGATAAATCATGCCGCGGAGTGTGTCAGGACCAGATGCAAAATATATTTGCACCGGGGCATGCTTGCTGTCATCCAGGGGGATCCGCGTAACTGCGCAAAGTTTCTGGGCGTTCATCAAGGATGACAAGTTTACCGTAATGGTGTTCGATGGGCGATGGACGACAAACCCGCTGTAGTTCGAAGAGCCAAGAGCGTGGTCACTTGTGGCTTGAACATTCCGGGCAGGGATGGCAGTCATATCAAAGCTCAATGTAGGCTTGATGGTAATGCGGAACGAGTTCGCAGCAGGCAGAAGAGAGCCTTGACTCACGGGAGGCATCTGTGGAGGAGGCTGACGCTGGTGACGGCCCTTGGTGGGAATACTGAATTCGCGCAACGGGCACAGTTTCTTGAGGGAGTGCCACGGCACGGAGGCGGTGGAGCAGGCCAAAGTCGTAGCATCAGAAGATGGCGCAGGCTGGATGCCCGGAGGCGCTGACGATTGCGTGGACGTGGAGACTGCGTCAGGTGGCAACACAGCGGGCATCCGCGTAGCTGTCGTCGACAACGCAGAATCCATGCAGACGCGTAGCGCGGCCTCGCTCGGCAGCGCCGAGCTAAGCCTAGCTTGCCCCTGAGGGCTCCGGTTGGGTTTTCTCACTTGAGAATGCGCCCACCTGGCCGGGAATGTCTCCGCAGGGGCGTCGTCAGCATTCGGTTTCACGGAGGGCACTGTCCGACCCACGCCACACGCGAGAAGACAACCAAAAGCGAAAACACAGACCTAGAAGCAGACACGTGGCCACCCACTAGGCCTTCGTCTTCTTATAAGTAGTCTTGTTGGCATACTTAAGAAGGTACGTGGGGGTGATCTCTTGGGTAAGCGTGTGTCCTGATGTGAGGATGCATATGGCGGTTGTTGTGACAATGTTTACTGAAAGCGATGATACGGAGGTGTGGGCTGCACTCGGGTAGTTTTACGTCACATACGCACCAAGGCTAGATGGAGTTAATAAAGAAGTGCTTTGAAATTTAGGCGCCAAATGGTTGGTCACCCTCACTAGCTACATAAATAAACTTTGGGAGCAGGGCACGCTTCCCCTTATATGGAATTCATCTAAGGTAGCTTTCATCCCCAGACCTAACAAGCTTTTAGACCCTAAGAATATCAGACCCATCCCTCGCCTCAGGCACCCGAAAACTCATGGGGCATGTGATCCTGAATCACATTTACCGCAACTTTGAGAAAGAACATCTCTTTCCCCCATCGTGCTTGGCTTCAGAGCGGGACTCTCAACTGAGAATGTCATGTTGCAGCTTAAACGAGCGTTCACGATTGGAAATTCGGCTGCGATATTTAGCGGAATACGGTGCCGTGGCAGCGATTCCGCCGGAATGCCCCGCAGAAAGCCCGATCGGTGCGCGACCGATTTCTGCCGCCGGAAAAAAATTGGCATTGGCTTAGCTCGGCTATGCCAGGATATACGTAGCTAGAGGTACGTTTGCCTGGTTCAGTTTGTTGTTGTCACTGCATGTTTAGCAATGAGAGATATATAGACTCGGTCTCGGCGGCTATGCGCCGTATATTATGCTCGGCAGTCTGGCATCTCCGTTTGGCAAGCCGTTCCTCTCTATTCAGGCGTCTCTGCTGCTCTCATCGCCTTCTTACACTCATTCTCGCTTTGTTGAGTAACCAAGTGCCAAGCGACAACCTCAGGATCAGAAGAGTCAATCTTGTCTTGTCTGTACCGCCGTTTACCAGCGGCTGGACTATCCTTCTCTGCATCCATGTCAAACGTTGTGATACAGCCGCCCATAACATCTCTGCCTTTTATACACAATGCTACGCATGCGACGCGTGGTTCTGGTGATAGAGTGGTGTGCGGCGAGGTGGCGATGAACGCGCACCAGCCGGGTCTCTCTGGTTACCATAGTATCGGTTCAGAAGAGCATGTTGTCGGGCAAGTTGGCTTTGCATGATATGGAAGAAGTTAGTGCAAAACTTCGACAAAGACAGAGAAGAAACACACAAGACGACAGACGAGCGCTACTGCGCTAAGTAGCGCTCGTCTGTCGTCTTGTGTGTTTCTTCTCTGTCTCTGTCGAAGTTTTGCGCTAACTTCTTCCACATCATAGTATCGGTGCATGCGCACAACTGCTCATCCCCGTGACGTCACGCACGGCTCCGACGGTGGAGCGGGCGCGGCGACGGCGAGGCGCACTCCGCACCTACTGCTCCTCTCCGGTTTCCATGGTAACGGCGCATGCGCACTACTGTCTCCCCTAGCGCTCAGCGAAACTCCCGACTGGTAGCCCAGTGTAGCTCTCGCTACAAAATCCGACGAACCTCGTCAGCCATTGGGATGGCGAGGAAGCTGCTCCGTTTGGTAGAGCAAGATTGCGTCTCTGCACTCACAGGACTCGCAACAACACATCATCGCTATGGCCGCGTCATCAACATCGCAGTAAGCAACAGAGATGTTGATTGATGGTGCGAAGAATTATCGCGTTTTTATGACAAGCAGCACCCACAACACCGATAATCTTCTGAACGACGTCATTTGGAACAATATCAGAGCGGCCCTTTGCAAAAGCAGTATGTTATCCAATAATTCCCGCATGGACATCTTTGTGTCTATTCTGCCACGGCTTGCGGTGAGAGTTACTTAGTACTGGAATTTTGAATTATTTTGATAGAAGCGAGCCTTTAACCGTGCTTCAAAATGAGACCTGTGCATAGCCGAATGCTGTCTGATGGCAGATATAGCTTTGGTCGAGGCGTCAGCATAGAGGCCCGTGAAAACGCAATTATTTGCATTATGCATCAAAACCTTAACAAATGGTTTCTCAAAAGCTTTTCGGCTACAAAAACGTGCTTTTTAGAGATGAACCACTTATTAAAGCCGAATGTATGTACCTATCATTAGCACCCGGCTGACAAGTTCGGAACATGAACGGTGGTCTTGTTTGGCGCGAGGCCGTTTCTCCAGTGCGCGACGAATTCTCTAGTCGCGCGGAAACGATCATTGCATAAAGTATCAGGTGCAGTCAATCTGGAAAGTTTTGACCGCAAACTAATTGTATCTGTTGTCGAATGCACACAAAACGCATTTATGTATTTATCCGCCCGCTCAGTGTTACATGGGATTTAGGAGTGACTATGCAGTATGCTGCATGTTGTTTGTGCATAGATGCCAAGCTGAACAAAGGGGCTTGTAAAAATGTACCCTCTGCGGCAGGCATCGCTTGTCAGAAGAAGTTAAAGAATCTGTAGGATACTTTTATGAAACATCGCAACGGGATAAAAAACAAAATAAAGAGTGGTGCGGGGACAACAGACAACCCTGTCAGGAAGTGACGGCATTTATGCGCCATGATGGCTATTATGGAGCCTGCTTCGCCAGAACGAATGCAAGTTCAAAACTTTTGTTGCTTTTTAATTTATAGTGCATTTTGAAATGGAATAGAAGGCGAGAGATGCATACCTCCGATAAGAGCCGGCAAAATTGTATTGAGAAACAAGCATGCACCTATATTTAAATTCTCTGCATGCACTATTATACGTACATGATGACAGCGCAACAGAATGCTTTGTATGGCTACATGCATATTACCATTGAATGTGAATTTGGCAACAGTGTAATGCAGATGTTACTTGTATATCGGTATCATTGTAGTGAGGACTATATGGTACCTGGACGCACTCAACGCAGCATGAGAAGAATTGTGTTCTGTGCTAGGTATTGTAGAGACTGTATATTTCATTGTTGTTTATTTTTATTTTTATTTATTTAGCTATAATATCTACAACATGAGCACATGTAACTTAATTTCATGTGCCTCAGCTCGCGTAGACATTTATAAGTCTTTTCGCATTAAATAGCACTCCCTGTAAACGCCTTGATTAAATCTGCAGTAACGTTTCAAGCACACTCGAAGCATTCATTATTTTGAAGTAGCGATCAACACACGCGCACTCTACATTTACACAAATTAATCAGCAATAAACTATGGGTAATATATGTCTTTATACATTGCCGGGGATTACACCAGAGTCATAGCACCCGTGATTAAACACAGAGCTGAACTGTACACAAAGAAGCACAGAGCTGAATAATACACAGGAGTTGTTGGTACAAAATTTCTTCCTGTTGGCTGTGCTAAAATGTGAGGCTCGTTAGAAAATACTGCCGCGAATCTTTGCAGTGTATGTTTGTTGATTCTTCAAAGCTGCCGGCACGCCTCTTTATCGCTTTGTTTGCGATGAAAGACGTGACCAGATTTATCTCGATTGATCGCATCCAGGCAGAGCTGATTCTACATTCCGGAATGTTCTAGTAACTGTGCACGCTTTATCTCGAAATTTCGCTATCAGCTTTAATTTAAGCACGATCGACAGCGGCAGGCATTCCGTTCGACAGCCGCCGAGCACATTATTGATACGCCATCGCGAGTCTTTCAGTCCATTGTGGGCGCAAGTCAGTCCAAATAAAGAATTTTGCTTAGACGCTATTTTCGCTGTCGTTCTGCTCCCCTTATTGCAGTCACCAGTTCATGACATCTGGTGGAGGTACTAGGTAGCCTTCCATGTTCCGACGCCCCCTTGAGGTCATGACGCCAGCCCTCTGCGCTTCGCACCCGAGGACGAGCCAGCAGTTCACCGAGCCAGCCGACGCCTCCAGGGAGAGGAGCCTGAGTTCGGGACCCTGCCGGACCTCACCAGAGAGCGAAGAGACGCTCCAACGAGCACCCCATCCTCACCAAAGATGTCGACACCGATCATACGGCAGCCACCGCGGGCGCCGCCAACTTTCAATAGATCCTTAAGCGAGGACCTTGAAGAATGGTTGGACCAATTTCAGCGCGTGGCGTCATTCAACAATTGGGACTGTGCGGCAAAATTAGAGCACGTCTTTTTCGCACTGGAGGGATCAGCCCGCACGTGGTATGAAAACCACAAATCCTCCCTAACGACATGAAGGCTATTCAAGAGAGAACTTTTGAAGGCGTGCACCACTTTCGCGAGGAAAGAAAGATCCGAACGACTCCTCGAGTATAGAATCCAGCTTCCGGACGAGCCCGTACGTGGGTACTTGCAAGAAACGAGGCGCCTCTTTGAGGAAAATATAACCGCGGGAAAGAAAGTTCAGTTTTTGACGCGCGGCGTCAAGACAAAAAACTGTGACTGACATTCACCACTTCTGGGTCTAGCCGGCGCAGAAGCCAACCAGAATTCGCCACCTGGCAGCAGCGGGTCTCCATCTGGATGCCCATCCTCATATATTGCTTGGACGCAATGGCCACATCACCCGTCCCTCCTCGCCTCTATTAGATCGGCCCACCTTTTCTCCTTTATTTAACATGCACCCTCTCTTTTCTTTATTTTCTCTTCTCTTTCAAACTCTCCTTTGCACAGAGGCAATAAATAACGCTATAAAAAATATTTGTCAGCGTCGTTCGCCAGCCGCCAAGAACCGTCGAGGTATTCATGTAAGAAGCCTGCACCTTCGAGAAGACCCTGTGCGTCCGGACTAGGTAGTACATCCGCCCTGTCTCTCTATGTCCAATCCGTCCGGACACAGCGACGACCACCAGCGACAACTTGCGGGAAGTTATCGGCAAAATCGTCCCCAAGGAGCAACGACGACTGCTGCCATCCTCCGCAAAGCCCCAAGCAGCGACTCTCATGGATGTGGTGCGGGAAGAAGTACAACAGGCACTCGGCCCCCCGGCGGCCACAGAACCCCAGGCCATGACCTACGCCGCTGCAGTACGCACTCCGCATCCCCAACGACACCCTCTACGTCTTCTCCGAGATGAGCCGCTTGTTCCAGAATGCCGCCTGCCTGCACCCGCCCGCCCAGCCTACGAACAACGCTCAAGCCCCTGGAAATGCGACACCGGGAGCACTTCCGGTAACCGACGTTGTTCTACTATTGTGGTGAGGTCGGTCATATTATTTGTCACTGCCGGTACGGACGTATCGGTCTTCGTGGATTTGTCGTTGACGCACCACGGCTACGCTTCGGCCAACGTCAGCAAGAAATCGACGAGTAGGCCTACCTACGTCGAGAGAAGTACTCGCCGTACTGCCTTTCGCGCTCACCATCGCCGTCAGCCTCGCGCTTTGCGCCGTCACGCCACCGCTACGCAGTCGCGGTACGAAGAAGGTGTCCCAGGCCACGTAAAGGAAACTAGAGACAGCAACCTCTGGAGCAACCGACGCCGCATACAATGACAACGTCGATCACAACACGAACCGTCTTTCAAACGACGCCGCTACCGAGGAAAGCTTCGCCGGCGCGTTCTACCCACGATTCCCATACCCGACGAAGCCGTGGCCCGACGTCCAGGACGACGTGCTACGTAAGACCCAGGACGTCCGACTTAGAGGTAGTTATCGACGGCCGAAAAGTTACCGCTCTAGTCTACACAGGAGCCGATTACTTGGTGATGAATGGAACCTCATTACGCCATCAGGACGATGCACACCGCGAGTGACTACCGAAGAACACACCTATCCTGCGACGCTCGTTGTGCAACATGAATGTTCCCTCGAAGTGATCTTGGGCATGGATTTCCTTAATGAGTATCAGGCGATCATCGTCCGGCGATCCAAGCTGATCACGTTTTCGACGCACGAGGCCAACCCTTCGATGAGAACTCGGAAACGTTTCCCTGAGTGTCCTGGAGGAAGAAGTGAGCCGCCCCACCTCGTTCATGCGTTATCCTGGCCATAAGCGCCACGGAAGCCATTAACGCGGAAGCCATCATCGAGGGGAACATGAAGTTGCTTCCAGACTGAGGAATCAGCATCGCAACAGGCATCGTACATTTCCTCAATGGCCTGGCCGAAGTGCTGCAGACTAAACTCTGCGAAGATTACCAGCATATTAACACAGCAACGACGATTGCTTTGTTCGACGAAATATCCAAGGTACGAGACTCCTTCGCACGCTTCTACCCATCCGCAGAATATTCGCTTGACCAAGAGAACTCGCCCACTTTCGACATCAACCCAGCCCTGCCCCGCAACAGACAATACCAGATCCGCAGTCAGCTTTGAAACCGCTTTGAAAGCTTGGCTGCAACATCGAGACACTGAAAACCGCGATCGACGGCGCCCGCTAGTGAACTTGATAGCAGCCGCTTTCTGAACAACGCGCTTTTCTTGCCGATTGTTCTGGAAAAGCGATTTTTGTACATGGGTCCAGGCTGCGCACTGCTGAGCCATTAATTTTCACCGGAACTTGACTGCACCATGGACGATCTAGCGCAGCGGTTCGCGTTGTGCCAGCCGAGTCCTTGCTTACGTCGAAGTGCATAAGACGAACGCTTATGGCTGGCGCTTACCTTGCCACAAATACTGCAAGCTCGCTGATGCTGAAAAACAGACGTCATTTGAAGAACCGCAGTCTGCACTGCAGAAGCTATCACATGACGAAAACACCGGCAGTTTGATAGCGCTATCTGAAAAGTTTTTGCTGACGCTTTCGGCGGTGGCAAAGCCAGCTTCTGATACTCTTGCTGCATACGCCATTTATTTACGATTTGTCACGCTGCGACGAAGACGCTGGCGAGTGCAAGTAAATAGTGAAATTCATTGTTCAGTGTTCACTTGCTGGCTGCGTGCTACCAAAATTAGAGACACGCTGTGAGTGGTCACGCAATAAACAAGAAAGGTGAGCAGTCATAAGACGCATGGAGCAACATGCACAAAACAAAAGCGATAAGCAAAGGAAAGAGTACAGTTGTCTACCTAACCAACAGGCTCACAGATAGGCATGATCATATGTGTATGCGATAATGAGGTAAAATGTAAAACTTACCAAGAAACACGCACAGTATTTTATTACATGGCAGTGTGCTCGCAATAAAATATCAAAACATATTTTATACTAAAAAAGAATAAAACGGCCCAGATGCTTGTGGTTCCAGTAAAAAAGACAAAATAAAAAAGCATACAATCTCCTGAAGAACACACACCCTCCATAATTACACAAAAGCTATAAAATACAAAGATGTAGAAAATGAAGACACAAGTCTGCATGTTTTCACATCATTCGACACAGAATAGCATACATGCTCCTGAGAGACGCCTGTCATGGATTTATAAAAGCCAGAAATCAAATTTTAGGAGGCAGCAATGCTTGCAAGTCTCAAGACTGTAAGACTGACTGATGGGATGTGGAATGGTCACAGGTGATAGCATCCACCATAACACCACCACTTGTTAGGTGCACAATGAACTGCAGTACCAGCTTTGCTAATATTCCTCCTGTTGTAGCACCAGAGGCACAGAAAGTCCCCACAATCTGTGACCAGCCACCCAGGAAAGGCCGGAACAGGAACACGAGCACATGATCTGCATCTTTCTTTTCATCTCCTGGTCTTGTATGCTCGGAGAAGTTCACCTTGTCCAAGAGTGCCATGTCCGACTATCTGATGTGAACGCTTCTTCTCGCAGACATCTCTACAAACAATAACACGTCTACAACAAAAACTTTTAATTAGTTTTGAACTATAAGACTCTCATTCTATCTTCAGAATCACACGTGTCAAGCGAAATTTCAGCAAATGTTACCTCGACGCTCTCTGTCTAAAACTGCATGTAGCTTTTCCTTTAGGACAGTGAATATATTTGCGTCAAAGCCAAAATCAGCCTTCAGGTTCCGCATGTAGCCATAGATTGTGCGAGGATTTGGCAAAGAAAGATGCTCGTTCTCGTGAAGGAACGTGTCCACGGCAATGGACTTTATCTTGAAAAGGAGACAGTCAAATAGCCACTCCTTGTTGTAACCAGCGAAAAAAGATCGGAAATCTTCACTCAGAAACGTCTTCAAGGGACTTAACCCTTGAAATGTATTACAGCATAGGAATCTTGGAACACCAGCCTGTATACACATTTACATACATGACCCTGAACATCGTTTAAATTCGTAACTACATCATGATACAGTAAAAATGATAGTCATTTTATTCATGTTGCAATAATGAATCCTACAACAGCAAATTAAATGCATCATTACGATACGCTCCTGCTCAGTTTCTGACGCGCAATACGCAAAAGAAGGCACTCAATAGCACAAATTATATTTTGTGTTTGTCCTAAGCTGTCCAAGCTTACCGTGCAGCTTTCGAAGACTTCAAGTTGGCCTTCATCAGCCACTGGTCAAAAATTACGTTCTGACGCTCTGACAACATTGTGACATCTGTCTCCAATTGTCTGAGCTTGTTCGCCTCGAACACCATCGTCGCCAGCTTTTTCTGGTACAGGCAAACCTACTGCTGTGCGCTCTGGAGCTGGCACTTCACTGCCTGTAGCTCCGACAGCGAACATACCGCTTCCTCTATTTGACAGCCAGTGTGTGAGTGTGTGGAGGCACTTGCAGGGTTCGGTGTGATATCTGAAAGGAACAGTGAAAAACAGTTGTTCAAAGCGAGGAAATAGGAGACCAAAAAGGCTACGGGAACAACTTGCTGACAAGGAAAGAAAAAAGCGCCCAGGGGCGTGAGACTTACCGTCATCCCCGTGTGCGGAAGTGGACAGGAATTCGCCTGAAGGGCCAACATCATCTGCCACTGCGCTATACTATGACGATTCTCTGAGCCTTTTTGCTGGCGGGTTCACTCTGAGCTTGCGAGATCGCGGCTTCGACTTGCTCAAGTACGCTGGCAGGCCTTCGAATATTCGTGGAACGGCGCCAGGCCTGAGTTTCAACTTCTCGCGTTACAGCGTCACTGCTTCTCCGCTGGCCACGAATTCGTCAGTTCGAATAATATCCGTGGGGTCGAAATGCTTCTCGCAGACGCGGACATGCTTGGAGTCGAAGCTAAATCCACCGCTTTCTCGCCGTGGTATCGCCCGCCTACATATTTCACGCTGCTCGGCGTCGCTGGGCAGACAGAACAGGCGAGACCTTTTCTTGCGTGCCTCTGTAGCCGGAGTGGCAACCCGTCACGCAGCGAGCCTTCGGCATCGCAGGTGAGCGTGTAACATGCGCTGCAGTTGTTTATGAAAATCAGGAAAAAAATACTAGCTGCCATACCACAGGTTTCGCAATCTGCATGTTGTCTCGCGGCTACACGGGCGCTCCCTTGCTTGCATCGTTGCCCCCACCGGGCTACTAGCGCCGCCTCGTGGAAGGTGTGGTCAACATATTAAGCTCTCCCATATATTTACGGAGAAGTTTTGTGACCAGAACAGCATTGAAAGACTGTGGCTGTACTATTACTTTGAAGCACTCATTTAGATGGCGACTACTATTAATCGGTGCTGGCAGTGAAAGCATTCGAGTGGCGTAGGGTTTTGCAAGTGGCTTGGTTGCTGCAAGAAGGTTCTACTAGTCGAAGGAAATGTATGTTCGACTTGCAAACGCGTACATGCAGCGGGGACGTCGACGCAATCGGAACTTTTCTCCGCTCCTTTTATGCCTCAAGGTTACCCTATTGCCACCTTTTGATAATTTGAGTTTAATTATCAAGCCGATGAATAGGGGACAAGAACTTGGTAGCTAGCTGCAAAACGCCGCGTCTTTCACGGCGCACATCGGCGAAGGCATGCACAGCACGTGCCGCTTTTCACATATGGGAGCACTTGACTGTTCAAAATAGACACCACTCTTAACATAGGAACAGCATGCTTCTAAGCTTAAATAATAAAGCCGGGGTGCATCGATTTTTGTTTCCTCAACAATCGAAAACGGGCGCCACGAGCAAGACCGCTTTTCCAAGGACCACTCAGCTCGAGTACTAAGTTGAAAGCTTCCCAAAAGAGAACACGGAAAATGCATTTTATTTCGCAAAGCTAAAATAAAAAACTTGTCGACCTACCGCTCTACGGTGTGCATGCAAGCGCCTCAAAAGCTCGCAGCAGACGACGCGGTGTGCGTATGCACTCATGACGTCGGCGAACAGAGGTTGCCAGACAAGCAAGCAGTTCGCAGAAGAAACGAAAAAAATTCGTTTTAAAAATATTTACCTCACAGAGTCAGCTGAAAATTCGGGGAATCGCAATTTAACTTGTTGGGAATTAAAGGCGACAAGAAAGGTATGCGTGAAAATAGGCTATCATGGCCCCTTTAAATAAACGAATGTCAGTCAGGGAATGCACCTAAATTAAAGAGGCTTACTGCCCAAAGCGGCTAGTTTTTCTGAGCTCATACGAGGCTTCTGCATGGCAAGAGCCTTAAAGAATTTCAGGCATACTGAGCCGGTGATGCTGCTTCCCCAAAGGCTCTTCGGGGAAGGAGCATCACCAGGAAGGAGCGTCACTTTTTGGGGAAACCCTCAAAAATTTTGTGGCGCCCTTGCAAAACAAGGAGTGTCGACCTCGGGAAAGGAGCCAGCGCCACCACTCTGCACTGACAATTTCCGCTCCCGAGGTGTACCTGCAATAAAACGGCTGCACATATGCTTTGTATAAAGCCCTAAAACAGATTGGGAAGAGAGTTATTGTTTGCCACATTAAAATTCCTAAAATCTCATTCCTCAGGACTGCGATATGTAACATTACGAAAATGGAAATTTTCCTTGCAAATGCTACTGATAATAAAACATAACACATCGCTCTCTTCTCTGGAGTGAGCAACGCGATGGGCCACCAGGCCACGTTTGTGTGAAATCATATAAAGCTGCCTTTGACAACAAAGGTGTGCCTTTCTATCTCTCCTTCAGGCTCCACTGCACCCTGGCAACAGTAACGCTGCCAAGTATTCGGAAGCACAGAACTAACAGATGAAAGATTAAGATTATTTAAAACACAGCAATTAAATCTTAGCACAAAAGGCTGTACTAATTAGAACATGAAAGGTGAGTGGTTGTAGTGATGGTCCAGTGATCTAAGCCTTCATTAAGCAAAGCTGCCCCGTGCTGTCATAAGTTCAAATTGTGCCTGGGGCTCCTGTGCAGGCAATTTTTTTACCGATCCATGACATTTGGGTGGACATATTCACGTTTCCGAGAGGTGTGCACTGATCCTCAGCCCTATACGTTTCCACAGTTTCTAGATTGTTCGCCTGCAGTTACCAAGAACGAGAGCTAGGAGCATTACAATCTTACAAGCTAGTTTTAAATGTTAGAAACCATTGTACCTGGCCATTGACCTCAGCAAGAACACCTGAGTTCTTAAAATTTCTTCAGTACGCTGACGACATCAAGGTGTGGAGTACTCACCAAGATATCCGTACTCAGGAGGCTGCCCTTCAATCTGCCTTGGATGTTACCTGTAATTACGCATCATCAATTGGAGTTCAGCAATCTGTGCATAAAACAACATACACGTCAGACGCAAACCGCTAGGGACGCCGTAAACTTGCTGCAAGTCCAATCCGTCTCTGTCTATCAGGAACCCAACTACAGGAAAGTCCGAGTGTAAAAATCCTTGGCTTAATGATTCACCAATCAAGATCAGCGACTGCATGGCTTTCTCAGGCAAAAGGCAAGCTATTCAGACGTTGGGTTTGATTAGAAGAATTGCCCCTAAAACTGGTGGACTAGGCTCGTTCGTTGCACGGCAATTGGTGAGGGCAGTTCTGCAGCCACGTATTGTTTATCAAGCCCAGTTTCAACATCTTACAAGAGCCCAATGAGATCGCCTTGAAGCCGTGAACCGAGAGGCTATGAGGACCATTACGTGCCTTCCACGCATCACACCGGTAATAGCTTTACAAGAGAATGCGCAGCTCAATACCATTGATGAGCTGTTGCAGCAGCGCAGTGAAGTGCGCAGCCTTAAGGCCAGTCTATCGCACTCCACGCATGCACTGAGGACTTATGCAACGTCACACTCCATTCTTCAGCCGCCAACGCCAGTTCTTCCCCCATGGAAGTTTGTACAGCTCAGCGACAACAAGCGAACAGATAATCCCCTCCAACATCTGCTCGTTCGGCATCATTTCTTCGCCAGAAACTTGAGGAACAAGATGCTTGCCTGCCTGAAGGATCTATTGATGTCTACGTAGACGCAAGCATACAAGACTGCAAAGCAACAACAGCTATCTACTGCCTGTGCAGACCTGCCCTGAATCAAACTTTTTGGTTTCAGCTTACGGAACCCCCTTCGTCCTTTTGTGCTGAGCTCGTTGCAGTTCAAGAAGTACTCTGCTCTGTGGCCGACTTACCTATGCTCCCTGCGGCCCGCGTTGTCATTCTCACTGACGCCCTTCAAGCTGTCCGATTGCTACGACGTGTTAGCCGCTGTCCCACGATATGTCAGAACATCCACCGGCTCGCGGCACGCATCCCGCAGGAAGTACGTATTGAGTGGGTCCCACGGGATCTGCTGACCGATCAAAGGCAGGCAGATTTAGCGACCCGCCTTCCGAATCCAAACTCATCACCGCCTCGGCTCCTTCATTTGGACAATTTTACCCTCCTTTCATCAAGAAAGGAACTCCTCCGGCGCCGCACACGTGCTCTCATCCCTCCGTGTGCGGTAACCCTCCCGCGCGGTCTTACCCGTGCAGAGGAGGTTGCGCTTAGGAGGATCCGGATGGGGGTTGCTCTCACTACCCGCCGTCACTCGGAAGTGGCCTCTAGTACCGAGAATTGTTTCCTCGGCCAGGGTGTCCGGTATGTAAACATGACATTGATGCCGACATTCATCACTTACTCTGGGACTGCCCAGCTCTCAAGCCTACAAGGACCCGGCACATGATGGTAGCAGGTCTTTCACCAAGCAACCCTTCTTCATACATTGCCTGGACGCAGGGACCGTACTATCGTTCTCTACTGGACTTCATCATATCAGCTAAACTTTTTCCATTCATTTAGATCATTCCTCACACATTCACCCATCATTGATGGCCCAGGGCAATAAATTTCGCTTTCAAAAAAAAGAACACTTGGGTTCCGTGGTGCAGCGGAACCCATGCTAGTGGAAGCCTGAAAAGGGTGAAAAGCGTTCGAATTTGCAACAAGAGGGATGTGCAGTGTTTGTGAAGTCTTAAGACCAAAGGCTTTTCGCTTAAGCCGCATAACAGAGCCATTATGGCACTACTGAAGACCTAGTCACCTTGACTTGTTATCAGAAGGTTTGTTCTTGCGATAGAGAAGCTTCCTGTTTGACTATTGTTTTGAATGATGCGCTATGCGAATCATTCTAGGAACATTAGTTTCACTGCAGCTGAATGCTGTAGCCTTAATACGTTTGACCAATACTGTACATGGTACACTAATGGGCATCTCCAGGGGATTTTTAAACATTTTGAGTTTACTATCACATTACACTTCTTGAACCTTGTCTCAGTTGCACGAAATAATTCAGCAAAATAATGAAACGCCAAAAAAACAAAAACTGGCTTTCAACCACAAAGCCTTCGCTAAGAAAAGCTGATCTGAGCTGCCGCAGGTTAAAGTTGTGCCTGGGGCTGCTCTGCAGGCAATTTCTTTCTGCTTCAATCATTTTGACAGAAAATTTTCCATTTACAAGAGGTGTGCAGTGATGCTCATCTCCATATTTCCAGTTTCTATATTGTTTGCCTGCATTTATCAAGGATGAGAGCTAAAACCATTTCAAGCTTACAAAATCACACTTGTAAGGCAGGCAATTGGGCTTTGATGCCCCAGTCGCCAGTGCTGAAGAAAGAGCAAGACACAGACGGAAGACGAGGCTAACAAAGTTCAGTTTGGCGCTCAGGAACGCTTGGCTACCGAGGTGCGCTGTGCTAGCAAAAATTGTGGCCGTCGACACTTCTTCTTCACATGGCGCACCCACCCCTTCATCAGGTGTAAAGACACATATCAAACAAGAAGTGTGGACGGCCATAATCTTTGTTAGCACGGCGCACCCCGGTAGCCAAGTGTTCCTGAGCACCACACTGAACTTTCTCAGCCTCGTCTTCCGTCTGTGTTTTGCACCTTCGTAAGCACTGGCCGATGGGGCATCAAAACCCCAATTTTCTGTCTTACATTCTAAATGTGCAACACCATCATACCTGGCTGCCGACCTCAGCAAGATACCCGGGTTCTGTGGTGCAGCAGGATCCATGCTAGTGGAAGACTGCAAAGTATGAAAAGTGTTCGCATTTTCTACAGAAGGCTAATGTACAAGGTAAATTAAACGGCAACTTCAGGGGATTTTCAAACATTTTGAGTTTACTATCACATTACACTTCTTGAGCCTGGTCAGAGTTCCACGAAATAATTTTTCAAAATAAGGAGCAAACAAATAATGAAACACCATTAATTAGAACACAAAAATCTCAATTTCGAACAATAGATCAAAAGATTATGTTAAAAGGTTTGATTAATAGCACTGGTGACTGGTGACTGTCACATTCTGTACTGTGCCATCTAGCCTTAAAGGAATATAGACACCTATCTTTTGGATGTGTGTGTGTGTGTGTTATGCTTTCTAATGAGCTATAAAGCCTTTTTATACATGGATTACCTTGTTGTATTCTCCTATTTTCAGCAGTCTAGCAAGGAAACAGCAGTTCGCAATTGTTAGCGAGGTAAGGGAAGTGGTAAAAGAATACGTCTATTTAAGGCAGGTATCTATAGTGACAACTGATCTGAATCATGAGGGAATAACTTGAAGGATAAGAATGCGATGGAGCTCATATGGCATGGTCTCACATGTCATGAATGGCAGTTTACCAATATCCCTCAAGAGAAAAGTGTACAACAGCTGTATTTTACCAGTACCCACCTATGGGCAGAAACGTGGAGGCTAACGAAAAGGTGCTACTTAAGTTGAGGACAACTTATTGAGCCATGAAAAGAAAAATGATAGGCGTAGCGCTAAAGGAGTATAACACCTACCTTTTCGGTGCATGTTTTCTTGTTTTAATGATGCGTAAGGCATTATTATATTGGAGTACCAGGTAGTATTCTCATACGACCGCTAAATAATTTATAATCGCATTTCTGTTTCGTCCAGTTTCGACTTCAACACGCGAACAAGGACAGCGACGTCAACGTGTGCTTACACGTCCCATGAGACATCAAAAACAGCAATATAATCGCTGCTTCCACAATAATTGTCATTCCGGCAATTGAGGAAGGCTGATTTCGGCACTGCAATAAGTTATAACAAGGAAGCAGCGATTATATGGACATTTTTCCATGGCTCTTGTTAAGGAAAAGCCCTCTTTGACGTCACAGCCATCGTTCTGCTGTTGAAACTGAAACTGAAACAGCATGACAGGAAAATAACAATTATAAATTATCTAGCAGTCGTAGGCAAACATTGCATGGTGATTCATGCATAGTAGCGTCTTCCGTATTATTAAAGAAAAGAAAACATGCCACCAAACTTAGGTGTCTATACTCCTTTATGAGACCGGAAGCAGGAAGAGTGGTTGAGAGAACAAACGCAGGTTAATGACATCCTAGTCAAAATCAAGAGGAAGAAGTTGGCTTGAGGAGGGCATGTAATGCGAGGGTAAGATAACTGCTTGTCCTTAGGGGTAACAGAGTCAAATCAAAGAGAAAGAAAGAATACCAGGGAGCGGCAGAAGGTTAGGTGGGCGTATTAAGTTTGCAGGCATAAGGTGGGCGCGGCTGGCAAAAGACAGGGTTAATTGGGGAGACATGGGAGAGGCCTTCGCCCTACAGTGGTTGTAATCAGGCTGATGATGATGATGATTCTCCTATGACTGCTAAATAATTTATAATCGAATTTCTTTCTCGCGCTGTTTCTGTTTCAAGAGCTGACCAGAGACTATAACGTCAAAGTGAGATTATTGGTCCCCAGAGGCATGAAAAACTCCAATATAATCGGTGCTGCTACATTGGTCATTCGAATATTGAAGGCTGGCTTCAGCAATGTAGTGAATTAAAACGATCAACCAGCAATTATATCGCATTTTTCCATGCTTCACGTTACATTTAACCACTCCGATGTCAGTCTTCGCTCAGCTGTTGAAGCCGAGACAGCATGACAGAATAATTTGATTATAAATAATTTATAGGTCGCAGGCAAACACGACATGACGATTCATGCATAGTAGTGTCTCCTGCTTCATTGTAGAGAAGAAAACATGCCACCAAAATTAGGTGTCTATACATCTTTAAATTATCATTGGGCTTCTTCAAATTGCCGCGCTCGGAGAGCCTGTTCGCTGCGGAAAAATCCACTCCTGACAGTAGGGTGCATCATGCTCACATGAACTGGTCGCCGCCAGAACCATCCCGCTGGCAATCATAACGGCAAGGCCGTCCATGAATCACGGAAAGCGAGTGCCTTCTGCTTCTTCGCGTGCTGTTGCATCTCATTGCTCGCATGCGTACAGTAGAAATCTGATCCTTGGGAACGAAAGAAAAGACGTTAGTTTTTGTAGGCAGCCGGAGACTCATGCGCTCAGACGCATACATCGGCGACGACAACACAAGTATATGTCCCTCAGTGCGTTGTGTGCTGTCGTGAAGTCTCGATGTAAGCTTCGAGATATCTTAAAAGCGTATGTGACGGGCAGTCGCATTCTAAAGACTTGCATTTGACGCCATCATGGAGGGTTAATTGGACAGAATTAATTGGAGAGACATGGAAGAGGCTTTCGCCCTGCAGTGGGCGGTGGGGCTGAAGATGATGAGGAGGAGGAGGAGAGAAAAACTACGCATTCACATCTCAAACAACATGCTGTTGTCTCAGATTATTGCATATTGGTTAACTACACAATAATTACATGGGTAATTACAATGATCGATCCTGCCTATACTGACCCCCCTGTGGTAGTTGCAATTTCTGTTTGTGAACTAATTCCTGTGGCCTGTAAGCAGAAAACAATCAGGATATGATCCGCTCAACTGTAGTCTGCCGCCCTCCAGCTGTTAATATTACTGCCAGCAAGTAATGCACACATAATTTTGACAAGCGTGAATATCAGCTGGTTGAACATTTTTAAGAAGTACGTGTGCAGTACAAATTTAGCTGCACGTCGTGTCTATATATGCTATCGCTTTACCGCAGAGCTAGCACTCAAATGAAAGGCATTACAATCTCGCCTTGCATGTCGGCGCCACACTGTGTGTGAATGCATGATGATCCACTGAGAAATGTTTTTCTTTTAAATGAATCAAATGCAAGGTGAAATATGCATACGGTATTTCTCAGGTATTTTAAGCCCTTCTGGCAGAAGGCGCCAGCACCAAGCTTTATGGCAACGACCAAATCGGCACGAACAAGGTTAAGCTTCATTTTCAGCTGTCAAATGAAATTGGCCTCCTTAAAGAATAAAAAATTTGGACAACAAATTTGGCAGACCGCACATGCACGCCAGCCGGCAGCCACTACTTAAAGAGACCCGACCACCCTCTGGCTGAAAATGTCCTCTACCAAGTTTGTTGTGAGGCACCGTCCTCGGAACGCACAACCGCAAACAATTCTTTAATAAAAGACTCATTATAGTGGAGTTACATATGTGGCAGACAAGCTACTTCAACATGCTCCTGTCCTTTCATTCCCTCTCAGAGGTTTTTCTCCCTTCCGCTTGGTCAACTAGCTTTAGTCCTCCATCTCTGCTTGTTCTGTGTGGCTGCCCTTCCGTTTACAAGAGTAGACAGCACCCCTTTTGTTTGAAAGTCAAGTGGGGAGCTTTCAGTGGCGTGCGCGTTGGGCCTGTTATGAACGGAATGCACACCAGCCGAAGAGGATTAAGGTGCAGATCCCATCGGCAGGGATGACCACGGTGGTGCAGCAACAGCAGTGACAATTTAGACAGCGTCAGGTGGCCGACGATGGCACTAATAAAGGATGACTAGCTGGGAAGGAGCCTGTGGGATTCCTCACACGCTCGGCTAGATGCAAATGACCTTCCCCTTTTTACTGGTTCCCTGCAAGAAGCGACCGACGATGGACAGGCGACGGGATGAGGGGAACGTGCCTTCCAGTAATTAATCGTGTTTGACAAGAGCAGCCCAGAATCGAGAGAGCCCACTTCAGTTGTAGCCCACAGCGCGGCACCGGTGTTTTCGATAGGCACGTGCCGCTTGCAATACGGTTGCACCACGGTGCGATAGAGCAGCGGACCTACGAATCCTTCTCAGCCATTCCCACGAGTGCCTCCGCTTGCTAAGTGCTGTGTGCAAATTTTCTCATCGTGAAGAAATGTACCACGTATTGTATTTGCCCATGCCTGGTGAAGGGGCGGATCCTTAGGGTATTTAACAAGCGTCCTGAGTGAGAACGAATGCTCTGGGCGCTGGCGACAAGGCTTATTCGTTGCCTCAACGCTATGAACTTTTAATTTTTGTCTGTTTGCTCTTCTCTAAATTGTGTAAATAAGCTTCTTCACAGTGCCAGTAAACCCACTTGTTTGTGTTTTTCCCAAATGTCAAGCTTCCATCGTTCCTCATCCCCTCTCCGGCCCAACCACGCTACCCTGCATCGTAACAAGTGGTGGCAGCGGTGCGATGCTGCTACCCGAACCATAATTGGCCCCATTGCCTATTGTCTAACCTCACTGATTATCCGAGGCAGTGACCCGAAAACCCTTCAGCATTTCTTGGAAAGCAAACGTACACATGTGTGGATATCTTTTGCGTGTTTGTCTTTTCTGTGTTTTTAGATGCGTGACTGTCAACTGCGCTGAGAGAAACAGTAGAAGCGCCGTAAGTGCGAGATGAATGAGCACGAAGCAGTGTGTAGGGTCGTACATAATATCTGCGAACACGGCTCAGCGTGGCCGCACTCTGCGGAGCGCATCCGGCGCGGGCGCGCATCAAAACTAAGCGGCGCAAGCGGACAGGGACCCAGAGGCGGTGCTTTGTATCGTCTGCTACAGTGCAGAAGCCCACAGGCATTGTGTTTGCAATGCAGTGAAGCACACCAGACTGTGTGCCGATAGCGTCCGCGCCCACCGATATGGTGCTTCGGGAAAGTGCACTTCTCTCATTGCCGCGTGTTATCTTTGCTTCAGCTTGCAACTCAGTGGCCTGTTTTCTCAGTGCCACGATGGTGGTTAAATATATGTATTTCTGGAAATTTATAAGCCCTGCTATTGTTCAGTTATGCAGCTTACGAAAGCGAATCGGGCTTCTTGGGACGCCAATAGGGCCCCGAACGATGACAACCATGGGGAGGCGGGTAACGTGCACTGACATCAAGCATAACCCAGCTACTTCGCATTTGACGTCCACTCAAACGGGGTCGCCGCAGCTGAGATCGATCTCGGGTGCCCCGACACTACAGTCGGGCGGTCTGCATTGAGCCAGCGCGGCAAGGCCTCCTCAGAGCTTTACCACATTATGCAAGTGACGTGGATAACAGAGAACTTCATTTTATGTGCGTGCTATGTGAGGCGGATGAGACACTTTGCAGCAGCTGCTAATCTCTGTACAGATCGATGAAATCCGTGTCATTCTTCTCGGTCATTCTTCTTTTCTGGATCCGCTCTGATCCCGGATAATATAAAAGAGCGAAGCCAGCTGTCACCGAAACTGAGGTTGCGGATCGGCACGTCGGTACCGCTTTTCAACGGATGATGAACTGCAAATATGCCTAAGAGCTGTACAATATGCGTGCACGTTAAAGACCCCTCGTGAATAATGATTATCAGAGGCCCTATCCGCGTCTCATGTAGCCCGATTCGCTTTGGTAAGCCGCATAACCGAACAATAGCAGGGCTTATAAATTTCCAACAGTAAATATATTTAACCAGCATCGTGGCACTGAAGAAACAGGCCACCGAGTTGCAAGCCGATGCTAAGATAACGCGCTGCAATGAGAGAAGTGCGCTGTCCCGCAACGCCTTATTGGTGGGCTCGCTACAAGGCTCTCTACTGCTGAAGGCAGCCTGGCTGCTCCCCAAAGCCACAAATATTTTAGATAACAACACGAGGAGCCAACACGAAAAATGAAACTTTGATCTGACATCAAGCACACAATACATGAGAGAACAAAAAAACAGCACGATGCTTCTATCGAATTCTTATGCGGTTGTCTGGTGTCCTACGCAATCTATCACAATGGTAGCATTTAAGCATTTTGTCAATACTACAATTCAAAGATCCGCTACGACGCTCTCGGTTGCTGAAGGGAGCCTGGCTGCTTCCCGCAACCTTAACTATTTTATACACACACAGAGAGAGACACCTGTCTGGCTCTGAAGTATGATGCTATGTAATGTACATAATACGACCGGTAAGCGTGCGAGTGGCACTAGCAGAGGCATCCGCAGTAAAACTTCGCTCAATACATACATGCATCTGTGCAACTGTTGTTGCTGGCTCAGAGTTTAGGTCCTTTGTAGTGATTTTTCTCCTCTACATCCTCCTGTTAAGCTCCGCTTTTGTTACTGGAACACAAGAAATGAGAGAAAAAATAATGAAAGCGACAGCAAACACATGGCAAGATACGAAAACGAATCTCTTAGTGTGTCGCGTTTACTGTTTTCCAAAACGCATATGATGCGAAAAATTAGAAGATCTGAAAACAGCTGGTTTCTCCCTGCCTTATGCAATTACTTTAATTCATGGAAAAAATCATGAAATATTCTTTCGCTCAGAGTGACTACTACGTCGAGACGTGCTACAACGCGACCACGGAGTTTTCTATTTTTTGGGAAGCGTGCGCTGGGCTGCTGTGTGCACGGATCGCAAGCACAGAGGAAGTGGTATCGTAAGCGTTCTGCAAGTGCTCGCAACAGTAAAAAAAAAGCACGTGCATCGACTTTATGTAAAACGCTACCAAGCTTGGTTAAAAGCGTTAGGCTAGACGGTACACGCATCACACGTTTGGCACACTTCCAAAATCTGACCACGTAGCGAAGTAACTGCAAAACGCACCTCCAAGCTCCATTACTTGGGCGGTATAGAATGCCTTCTCATCTTTTTCGCAGTGCCAGTAGGCATCTTTTTTTCGTCAGGTTGCTAGCACCAGTCGGTGAGGCATCATGGAGAGGTGTAGCGCAAAGGAAACAAAGACGACATAGAGACGTGTACGATAACTTTTGCGCCGTCGGTCAAACTCTTTCACGTACGTATAGCTCGGCGCAGCTGACGAAGTCATTCCGGAAGTGTCACATGTGGCTGTAAAACACACAATATAATAATGGTAACAACCACAGACAAACCGACACAGTGCTGAGTTATGACGCAAACAACGTTGGACGCAAACGACCAGACTTGGATTATCTTGGCGACGCGGACCGCACAGGGCGGTGCAAACGATGATGACGATGACCTATTTTTTACAAACCAGCATAATAAATACGTTTTATTCGTTCAGTTTCGTCTGTTTATTTCCTGCGGCAGACCTTGCGTCTCCGACCATGATCTCTATCCCACTCCACGTCGCAGCCTCCTCGTGCAGCGCATCCGGCCATCCAGTTGACTGCTGGTTGACCGCATGTAGTAGCATACGACGCGGAGCTCTATGCACCATGAAATACTTAAAGTATTTGAAAAGTTACAAATGCTATTTTGAAGGGGCAATAGTTATGGGCGCCGTGCCAAGCCGTGCCACAGAGCGTTGGTCCAACATAAGCAGAACCAGCTAGCCCGTCAAGTCGTTCTTGCACCTGTGACAGCCCATAGAGTGTGAATAGGGTGGCTTAGTGTCACTCTATGGGCTCTATCATGTATGAGCTTTATGGAACCGCTGCAACCTAGATGCCTGAAGTGTACTGCGATTTTTGATTGCCACTGCATTACACAAAGTAGTCGCTATGTGACAGATCACCTTCGGTTTCGGTTTCAAAGCTTGAAGCTAGCGGCGCGCGGTGCCTGAGTGTGCTTTGCGCTTTTTACCTAGTGCTTAAATTACACAGAAAGTTTTGTGTGGCTTACGACAAACAGGACGCACCTATAAAGTCTGGGCCTAGCCGTCAGAGGACGCTAGAACGTTTTAAGTTTCGGTTTCGAAATATAAAAGGTCCTGCTGCGCGGCTCTTGATCATAACGCTGGGCCCTTCCCTTATCTCTGCGCTGTAAACAGCAACTTTTGTGTCATCTACGATAAAATAAACACTTATTTTAGAACGCCCCTAAATGCAGCATGTGCTTGAAAAATATGTAATTGCTGCAAATTAAGTATTTCCTGGCACGGTGCGTGGTATATATCATAAGTACTATATCGCCACTGAAATGAAATCAGCAACTTAGGACCAGCATGGGGGAAATATAGGTAGCTGAAAAGGTAAACTGGTGCACTGAAAAAAATTATGTTAAGAAAACACAAGAGTGCAAAGTACGTACGATGAAGAGGCTCTCAAAAATAAACTGCTAGTACGCGCTAGAACACGAAACTGGGTAGCACAACCGCACCCTCAATCGAGGGGCTTCGTTGAGTTTTATAATTATAGTTTCGCAGTGTTCTCTGGCACACCACTGTCGTTTCCGGGTCATAATGGCAGCGGGGGAAGGTTTGGGCTATGCTCGAGACAATTAGTATAGCCAGGGACTCCGGAACTTTTTTTTAGTGGGAGGGCAGGACTTCGAGCTCGTTTGGTTATTTATTTATTTAATGCTCATTTACTTAATAAATTTTGTATTTTTATTATTATTATTATTTCAATCTTCAAAGCTTGATGCAAAGTGTGATGTTGCGGTGACGACACTCCAGCAGTCAGGAAGAGAACGAATAGGCTTCCAAAATTAACGGTTTAAGGGCCGTCATACGATCGTTTCGGAGCGACTTCCACCAGGCCCGCTTGGCGAGCGGGCCGCTAGTTTTCGGCCGCCAGGCGGACGTGAGGCGGAAAGGCGGTGTACGATCACTTTGGCGCTTGCGAGAGAGACGGATGGTCCCAGCATGCCGATTGGCGCGCCCGGCAGTGCCTGTCGTCTAATCGCGTGTGGCGTTACAGGCATGCATGCTTGTAGTAAAACACGCAGATATCTTGCAGTAGGAACAGCCCGTATTAATTTCGGGGTAGTCGAGACGTCCGTTCCGTCAACATTTTTTTTTTTGCTGCGGGATTTTCGTCGAAGGCACAATCGTGGTCGGCTGTGATATGGCATGGATATCGGTGCGGCTGACTACAACGGCCTCGAACCAATTCTTGACAAAACTTCCCAGTCAAAACACACTACAGGATTCTAAGACAGGAAATGTCTGTAGTCTGTAGTCTTGTCGCATTTTGGGCATGTCTTGTGTAGTCTGTCTTGTCTTCTGTAGTCTGTCTTGTCTTTTGTAGTCTCTCCTGTCTTCTGTAGTCTGTCTTGTCATTTATAGTCTGTCTTTTGTAGTTTGTCCACTCTTTTGTAGTCTGTCTTGACTTCTGTAGTCTGTCTTGTCTTCTGCAGTTTGCCTTGTCTTCTGTAGTGTGTCTTGTGTAGTGCTCGTGCACAGTGTAACAGTCGGTACTGTGTCACCTGTCAATTAACACAGGATTTGTGTTCTGGAGTAGGCAATGCACAAAAATGCACAGCTTGTTAAAGGCCGCCTGTCAATTAACACAAGCTTTATGCATTCCAGAGTAATTCGTGCACAAAACCACTAGGATTGAAATGAAATTGATCAATATTTTTTTTTATGTTTCGTGCTTTTTTTCGAGCTTGCTGATGCATGCTGTCCAGCGTTGTCCTGGCTGCAGGTTCCTAGATACATTGCCCATGATCCAAGAAAAATGGTCTTTGTCTTGGCTGAAAAAAAGAAAAATAGAGATTACCGCTGCTACCTGCACAAAAAAATGTGAAAGTGTTGACGCCTCCACGACACTGGTCGCCTTTCAAATTTGGCGCCATGGTTGTTTTCTCGTTGACTTGATTGGTTATCAATTAACTATTGTTTTACCCTCATTTCATCCCAGCAACGGTTTCGAGTTTTCAAATTTTCCTCCATGGATCGTTCCTGCCCACTCACTGAATACCCATCATGTCTAATCACCCGTTCATTGCCTTTTCCTTCTCAATAATTACCTAATTGCCTCTAATTTATCATTCCTTCCCTATCTCCTGGTTAAGTATAGGACACTTATCACTGGTCACGTGATTGCTCATTTCGCGTTTTCAAACTTGGCGCCAAGCTTAGGCTTTGTCCATACTTCCAGTTTTTCAAACTTGGCACTATGCTGTAGCTCAACCTACTTTCAGCGTTTTCAAATTTCGCGGCACTTTTTCTCTGGCACAGCCACTTTTTGGACATTTTTGGCTGTAAATAATTATCCGATTATGAAATTTTCTTTTCGCGCAGTATCCTCACATCATCCTGTTCCAATTACACAACCAATCGTATATGCTATCTCTTCTGAGTTGCCCACAACTGCTGCGGACACGATCCCCGGCAACATAGCCTAGTAAAGTTCTCTTTATTCAAAATGTTGTAATACTGAACAAGGCTTATGACTGGCCGAGTTGGTACAGACTCACCTTAAAACAAGCCAGAAGACAGAACACACAAGACATGAGCTCAAGAGGCTGGACTAACAGAAATTTAATTGAAGATTTTGATTATTTGGTTTGATTTGTGAGGGTTTAATGTCCCAAAGCGACTCAGGCTATGAGGGATGCCGTAGTGCAGGGCTCCAGAAATTTCGACCACCTCGGGTTCTTTATTGTGCACTGACTACGCACAGTACATGGGCCTCTAAAATTTCGCCTCCATTAAAATTTGACTGGCGCGGCCAGGATCGAACCTGCGTCTTTTGGGACAGCAGCCGAGTGCCATAACCACTGAGCCACCACAGCGGCATGATTGAAGGGAAGCCGCAAAAGGAGACCCGCGAAGAGATACGGGCGCACAATAACCCAAATCAGTGAAAGGGCGAAGTGCAATCAAAGGTCACTGGGATACTAATGAATCATCTAAAAAAGCTAATTCCTTACGGTGAAGGTTTACCGACGGCTTAGCCACACGTGTCCTTAGCCTTACCGATGTAGTAAGCCTCAACTATCTACAGACAGATTTATCCCTTCCGTAGACCACTGATGTGTCGTGGAAATTAGGCGTGCAAAGAGACAGGTCATCCTCAGATTTGCATTCACAAGATTGAGCGTGCAGTGCCAGATTAGAATTTGCCTTCCCCCTATAGAGTGAAAGTGCTCAGTGAGGTGCGAATTCAGATATCTGCCTGTCTGCCCGTATTAGTTGCAGCCATAAGGTAGTGGAACGCAATAAATTCCATTACTTTTGCAAGTGGTGAACCTTTTTTTGTGACTCTGTCCATTGTGGACAAGTACCCAGTTTTACCAAGCCTTTTTTTTAATTGTGGTGCAAAGGCCTCCTCTCTTGCACTTCGCTGTTAAGACAACAGCAGCATTACGGTTTCCCGCGACTTTCTTGAGACTGTGAAATACTGTGGAGGTATGGTGTATCAGCATCATCGGAGTATGTGTTCCTTACACTCGAGCGAGTGAAAACATACTATGACAGGTTGTTGAGATGGGCAAGTGGGAGCCCAGCTGCTTGGAAACCTGCTACAAGAATGCGTCCTCAGCAGTGATGGCATGACTTATGTAAAGCTGATGTCATGCACACGATAGCACATCCATCAAGTGTTTCCATTTTTACTGACCTTAACCAGTGACAAATACACCTCTTCACCATCGTTCCCCAGCAACGAGTGGTCTGACTCGTAGCTAAGAGCCTTCCCCGATATTTAGCTGTAGCCCCGACAAACATATTCGTCCACAAAGTGCAGGTCTGCATCAAGAAACTGCTAACGGCTCTGCTTAGACAATTCTGATGTAAAAGACAGGCCTTGACCGCGTGCCTTAAAACTCCTAAAACATCTTGTGCCAACTTATCTGAGCCATCTATGTCCAGAAAATTTAGGTAGTCATGAACATAACGAAATGCTACTATGCCAAGGTCTTCCAAACAGGGCTCTAATGTCTTATCAACTTTAGACAAAAAAATGTTGCTAAGCAAAGGTACGACGTGCATGTAAATACCGCCCTGCCAACTGACAAATGCAGATTTGCAGTAAAAGGACAACAGCCCCATGAAGCCAGCAACCAAAATCACGCAATCATCTGTAAAAGCATGTTCATTGTTCCCCCTGATGCAGTTTGCACATGCCTCAGAGGTCTATCATGTGACAATAAATAGTGCAGGCCCTCCATGTCAATGCTCACTGCTGAGCACCTGCCCAGGTTGCTGTCCACAAGAAACTAGAACCCCACAGAACTCCACTTTTGTGAGTTGGCAAGGCGGTATTTACATCAGAAATCAGGCATATGCAGAGGGTCCCAGGTTTCACTGTTCCTCCGCGACATTCTTCTGTCCAGAGTCGATACCGCATCAAAGCCCTGTTTGGAAGACCTCGGCATAGTAGCATTTTGTTATGTTGATAGCTACCTATTTTTTTTTGCACAAAGAGAGCTGAGATAAGTTGGCACAAGACGTTTTAGAAATCGTTAGGCATGTGGTCAAAGCCTATCTTTTACGTCTGAATTTCACTAAGCATAACCGTTTGTAGCTTCTTGACTTAGACCTGCGCTTTGCGGACGACCACATATGTTGGCGCCATAGCCCAAGATCGGGAAGCCACTTAGCTATGAGTCGAACCACTCGAGGCTGGTGAAGGACAGGTTGGCAATTGCATGCATCACGACCGCTTTATGGAAGTCATGCCATCACAGTGTTTAGAATGCATTCTCGGAGCAGGTTTCCAAGCCAATGGCACCTGGGTTCCCACTTGTCCATCTCGCGCCCCTGTCTGTGTGGGTTTTTACTCTCTCGAGGGAACGGAACACCATTCGCATGATGCTGACGTAGTTGAGCAGCACAAAAAGCGGGCTCTACAACTTACCTCCACGCCATTTCGCACCGTCCCAAGAAAGTTGCACCAAAGTATGATGTTTCTGTTGTCTTGACGGCTAAAAGTAAGGTAGGAGCCATTTGCTTCTTCGTTCAAACTAGGCTTGATACAACTACGGGTAATCGTCCGCTATGCACAGTGGCAGATAAAAAATGTTCACCACTTGCAAAAGTAAACCACTGCCTCGTAGCTGAAACTACTATGGGCAGACAAGCAGATATATGAATGTGCGCCTGGCTGAGAGCACTTTCACTGTATAGAGAGGAAGGCTAATTTTCACCTTACACTGCACGTTCAATTTCGTGAATGCAATTGGAGGACGACCTTTCTCTTTGCACGCCTGATTTTGGCGGCACATCAGTTATTTAGGGAAGTGATAAATCTGTCCTGATATATTTAAGGCTTACTACATCAGTAAGGCTAAAAACAAGTGGGTGGCTAAACCGTCGGTGAACCTTCACTGTAAGGAATTAGTTTTTTAGGTGGTTTACTAGTACGTCAGTGCCTTTCGATTATTTTTTGTCCTCTCACTGTTTTGGGGTTTTGCGTGCTTGAATCTCTTTGCAGGTCTTCTTTTGCCGCTTTCCTTCAAAAAAATTTCAGTTGTTAGACCAGCCTCATCTTGTGCTCATCTCTTCTCCTGTGTTGTGTCTTCCGGCTGGTTTTAAGATGCAATACTGAATGCCGGAAGACAGCCATTTTAGAGTCAAGCGCACTTATAATGGCCACAGCTATAATGAATGTTCATTTATTACAAAAAATAGTGCTTACTTCATTAATTTATGTATGAAGTATCAAAATAAAAAAGACTAACCCTCATGGCCAAACTGCAGTTACAGCAAACAAAAGGACACCATAAACCTGCCCCACATGCAAAAGCTTGCACTTCAGGCCAATGCAGAAATAAGATCAGATTACTTCCCAAACTGCATGACACTGCCACGCAAAGTAAAGAATGTGACAGGCAATAAAGGAGCAAAAAAAAGCGAACTGTAGGTAGCAGCCAAACTCATGCAGACAAGCTACAAGGTCAGGCCAACATAGACGTGGAAGGAGAAATTCGAAAAAAAAGCCACAACAAGCACATATTAATTTTTAAGGTTTTCACAGCCCTTTAAATGGCAAATAATTTCCTGAAAAAAAACATAACAGAAGCGGCAATTTTTTTTCGGCAATCAATTTTTTTCATGTACTTCATTGTTCTTGAAGCATGGGCGGGTGTAGAGTAGTAAGATTAGTGCATGGATCCCTAAGCAATGCCACGCCAAAAATTGTACTTACAGAAAAAGCTTGCCTTACTGAGTGAATACCACTGGCCATCCACTAATTTACTAGCCTGCTCCAGGTCACTGGCAAAAATCACACGCAACTTGGTGGCTTGCAAAACTTCCATGCAAATCTTGGTCTTTAGCTGGAAAAAAGTTGAGGGATCAGTGAGATATCAAATTTTACATGCATTGCTTTGTTTCAATGACCGACTAATAAAAAAACAGCGGTTTCTGTGAGCGCAACTATTTTTTCACACTAGCTTTCTACAGTAAACTACGTTTATCGCGACCTAATTCTCACTGACTTAGTGCACAGTCCCAGCACTATTGTGTATAGCTCTATGGTTTCATATGCTTGTTAGCTCTGAGCCCTTGGGCTTGCACTCGTTAATGCAGAAAACCTCGTAAAGAGCAACCAGAGCTTCGAGCTTTAAGCCATAGGTATTCAGAAGCTCAGTGGTCTGTGGGAGAACTTTTAGCTGGGTGACACAGTAACAATTGCTGCTCCAGCTACTTTCACTCCATTGCAAAAAACTCGCATAGCGGAGACCTGTCCTCCATTTTGCATTGCAGAAACAATCACTGAAATTTAAAGCACGCATACTTAATGCACACCTACCTTCCAACACAGCTTCATAATAATGGGTGTAATTATTGGAATGAAATACCAGTCAGTACAAGGATTTTTCAATTTATCCAAAAATTATAAGCAACCGACAAACAATGAACATTAAAAGAAAAATAAAATAACCAGAATTGTTTAAAAAATCTGTCAGAAGAATTATGTGACATCCACTACACTCCAGCAGTTCTTCGGCTTTGTGCACCTTCAAACCACACTTTCTTACAGGCACATTTCCACAGAATTTGCATTGAACCTGATCTTTAAGAATCTTTATTGGTGCAACAGTAGAGTGAAACCAGGTTTTACCCAAAAACGAAGGGCCCTACACATTGCATCACAAGCCCAGATGGTGCACTTGGGTCACCTCTTATGCTTATGCAAGAAACAGGAACAGAGATATCTTAACTAAATCAAAAAAGAGGAAGTGCAATGCTTGTGTAATGCAGAGAAGATATAAGCAATACCACACTAAAACACTGGAAGGATTCCAAGAGTAGGTGAATGCATGAATGGGTGGCAATCAGATGGCTAAATGAGATTAGGAAATTTGAGGAAAAAGGGTGGTAGCATGTGGCACAGGATACAGTTACCTAAAATGAACTTGAGAACCATTGTTCTGCACTAATTTTAACAGCACATTCACACAACAGACAAAATCACTAACTCCAGGAATGGACTGCGCATCATGTGACTCAATGTCAATCACCATTGCAAACGGCACCAGCACTGCGGACTGCACATGAGGAAAACTAGACATATTTTTGCTCTCAACTTTGAGCAGCAGTCAGCTGCGCTTTTAAGAGCAAAGCTCTAAATTACGGCAACATTGGCACTTTGTTTTACTGACATGAGGGTGCTTGCGAGCGTGCAAGTCCCATGTTTGTTTTGCACCAAATGTGTTAATTGCGAGGTATGTTTAACTAAAGAGGAGCATCTAACATGGGCATCAGCCCTCCGCTAGGGCAGCTCTTCATTACTTCTCTTCTATATCCCTCCCTTATATAACGGTTCAAGTGTCCTCCAAAATGTGAGACAGTTACTGTTACATTTCCTTGAATTTTCCTTCAACTAATTTTAAATTTATCAAGTATGCAGCTTTAAAAAGGTAGAGGTACAAACTGTGCAGTATAACCATATGCTATGGCAATAAACCAGCAATAAATCTGTGCTGACCGCGGCTTGCCCAGTGCATTGCAAGGATGCTATGTCATACAAGGATTGGTGTCATCGTGCAATGTTACATTACTGACAATTTGGTCTCTGTATCAGAAATACTGTAAACCATTATTGCAGAGCACAATGTTTTTAAAGAGATAAATGAACATATAGGTCCTTTTCGAGGACACATATGCATACCAGGCAACAGGTGTGCAATGTCAAAGCACGTTTATGTTAACAGCAGCTGCGTCAAGAGCTACATCAGCGACTATATTTTGTACAAGTCTACAGTTCCGGTAATTATAAGCTGAGGTACTGCTGTGAAGTGCATGTAGAGTTTCATGCATTTCGAAACCTAGCTGCAAGCCTATGTTGAAAATATTTTTCTAAATAGGCAGCTAAGATATGGATCACTGAAAAAGAATAACTACCATGAACGGATCAGGAGGGATGACACAACCGAGGGCAGGAAGCACGCATGGCCCAATAGATGCTGGCCGCTGGCAACTGCAAAAAAATACATCCAGAGACACAGCTGTCAGTGGCTGTAACCATGTCATGAATGACAAGAGAGGCAATCGTCTACTGCTTTAAAAACTAAACTTAGACGTAATATAAGTAAATAAAAAACCAATGAGCTAGCCCATGACAAAAGAAATGAACATATTTTATGTAATGCGCCCATATACATTCTTTGAGTAGAGTCACAATGACTGTTATAACCACACTGAAAGATGAGCTGTCTGAAATACCGCGCACCAATTTGAATATAGGATGTGCAGGTTTTCATTAATTCCTATCATGGTGCCTTGCACCAATGTCTAGGTATTAAATTGAAAGTTGCAACCAGTCTGCCTTGGTTAAATGAGAAGAGAGAATGGAAAAAAGCATGCATTCACTAGCAAGAAGCTTGATATCTCACAGCACAGCTTAGCATTATAGAAAAATTGCTAGCGCATTTAACAAATCTGCAAACAATTAAAAGCTGCACAAATTTGTCGACTGGCAATGCAAGTAAGGGCAGGAGAAACAAAAAAATACCAAAGAACACTGGTGAGTGCGGGGAAGGGAAGTCTGTGGGTAGGAGCACGTGCCTGGGAAGAGTTCCGAGCTCGGAGAATCGCCGGCACCACAGCTGATGGCACGCAACCAAGAATAAATAACAAAGTGAAAATAAGTAACCAAAAACCATCGAGAATGGCGAACGACTTGAAAGCGGGCCGCAAAAGCGAGGGATATAGCAAAAAGGTAGAAATCCTAAATAAGCGTGCAGTTTCATATCCGACAGCTCGCAGTGCTCAGACGGAGAGGAGGCATCAACGTTTACAGCTCAGGAAACGCAAGATTGATCTAACTTTGACATAATACTGCCTCAAATCCTGTTCCACTGGGGAAGCACGAACAAGTTTACAAATGACAAGGCTATGAATCTGAACTAGCCTTTCGCAAGCGATCACTGTCTCAGAATAATTTAGTATGACGCATATTAAGGCACAAGCACTAATCCGATAAGTACTAACCCTGAGCAAAATAGTGCGGTGTCTGATAGCAGCTGGGCTAGCGTGAGCGCTCCGCCGCGCGGCACTTCTCGCTCATCGTCTTCTACGCAGTGCAAATCCATGCTGTTGCACCGAGTGTCGAAGCGCTAGCAAGCGAAAGCGTAACTCTGTTGTGATATCCGGTGCCATTTTTATTTACCACGGCACGCGAGTACTAAATGCACACAAAGACAATGAGAACACTTGTCATGCAGGATATGGGCCCTGATTTTTTGGCGCCGCATTATAGCCGCGGCGACCGCAGGCGGACTGCCTCCACTCACATCCCTATATAGCCACATACAAATAGCGCTTGGGAATACAGATCATTAGCAAAGAAACGCAGAGCGGGACTCACCGGTCATACGATTCATCCAGGCTTAGTAAAACGGCGCAGGAGTCTTCCTTCCCTTTACAGATGACAAGACGTCGCAGCACTGTCTTTCTTCATGGCTTACCCGTTGAAACTCGCCAATGTTGACAGGCCGAAATCCTGGTCTTTGGCTTCCAAAACACACTCCTGCTCACCTTCCTATTGAATGAGTTCTTCACACGTGTCCGCCGTACAAGTACTCAAGCAATGCCTAAAAATGGCAAATACAAAAAACGACGCGTCGGTTGCGCTGCAATGGCGCCGACGGCTGCGCTTTCGTGTCGGTGAAAAATTGCTGCCTACAAACAAATTGTTTTTTAAACCATGAATATTTACATTATCTTCACAACAAAGACACTGCATTTATTTTAAATTATTTTTAGATTATTTAAGATTACTAAAGCGCTTTCAGTAACTTTTTCTGGCATGTCGTTTGTAGAAGCTGCGATCCTGTGATCCCCTGAAGTGACCCGGATGCCCTAGCAGACGACGGAGCAGACGACGGTGTTGACAGAATGCAATTTCGTTTGATGCCAGATAAAATCACTAAGTTGCGACAAAAACAGCGAAGAAAAGCGCCGTATCTCAAGCTGGCGAATATCGTGGATAAGTTGAACGCAATTGGCACGATGGAGAGTAGCTGCGATGCGTTAATTTGAGCGACACTGGCACGCTCATCGGAGTTCATGAAACTTAACAGCTTAATCTGTGACCAGTACAAGCGGATTGCTTTGATATCAACTGCATTACGAAACTACGTCGATACTTGCGTCTCACTTTAGCTAATATGCAACAGCGGCTAGCACTCGCCGCATCCTGATCGCTTGTAGTTTAGCAAGCAAGAGCCCACTAGCGCATCGAAGCAGCCGTGTTTTCGAGTTCGTATCGTTACGATAAATACGAGCTGTTTTGGCACGTACTGGAATTGAAGTTCTCAGCCTGTGCGTCACGGACGGTGACGATGGCGTCGCGGACGATCTTAACTAAGACTCGCCGCATCGCAGCCGATAGCCCAAGCATATGGGCGTTAAAGGTTGTTCACCAGCACTTCAAACGTGGGCATAAAGTATCGCTCAGTCGCAGCGCCAGTCGCTCGCTGCTCGATTTTCCAGCCTTCCGAGTGAAGGTCGCAAGCTGTTGAGCCAATCAGTGAGCCAGCCGCAGTGAGCGAGGCGAGCTTTCGGGAACGATGCCGCCCGCGGGCGCGCCTGGCAATGAACTACGCGCTACCCCCTGGCTGCCCTAGTCGTCGCTAAGCCTAGCCGGTTTCACATCGATGCAGCAGCTGAGTGCACTTCGAAACTGGCTAGCGCTGAAGTGCTGCTCTCGTCATCATTTTACTGTGAACCTCGTCTCATAGTAAAACAAAGACATGCTCGGTTGCCGCGACACCTTCAGGAGCGGAGCCAGCTGAGGCCAGGAGATCCGCGATTGAGCAGCAGCAATTAAAGGCGCCGTGGGGAGACATTTGTTTGTATTCCTGTTATCGCTTCTACCAACGACTCGATATTGGCCAACGATACTCCATCCTACGGCTTAGTATGAACTTGAACAAACATTACTGTCACATTTTTCTGACGCTGGCGGCCGGTATTCAGGCTGGCATGCCGGCCCCGAGAAGGGCGCCCGTACGTTATCATGTCGCTCAACTGTATGGCCGTGGTGCACATCAAAACCCCCAGACATCCTCTTTTTCGCTCAGATTGTCATAGCACACAGTCACACTGGGACCAGAGCAGTTTAGAGGACCGAGCGCGGGTGCATAGGACCTAGACTGTGTCAAAGCAAGCGTAACTCTTTAAAGCGCGCGGTTGACGTCAGTCCCAAGACTTTATTCTCATTTCGACCGAGAATCAAATCGGTTCAAACTCGCCGGCCGCCGCATTTCACCTTCGGCTGCATACGCTGTTGTCTATATTTAGCGACATTTTAGTCTCACCGTCATGAAATTTTCAGTGAAGGCAATGAACGACGTCGTAAAATATTTTTTGCTATTTTATGATAAGCACCACGTCACTGCCGCTAAAAAAAATTCTCCGCCAAAACTGTATCAGTGTTGGACTTAAGAGCGTTAGCTACGAGAGCTTCAAGTGTTTAGATCGGGGTGCTCAGCAAACGTGGAGAAGACAAAAGACAAACATATGAGGGCGTTTCGTTTCGGAAACATTCGTTCTAAGATACAAGCAGCGTCATCTACTTCCACGATTTTGCACTACTATTGCGATTTACAGCCACCTTCGCTATATCCGGTATGTTTCCTCCTGATATATCAGGTAACGAATTGTATAAACGTGCGCATTACAAGACGAATTGTTTGACCGCATCCGGAACCCTCTGCGACCAACGATTAGGCCATATGGCTGTCTGGAAGTCCCTGGAATGCACGGTTTGGGGGCGAAAAGGTCGTCGGTGCGAATCCCACACATATTTTGGGCTTCATCTAAATATTTATTTTATCCTCAGAAACATGATAAGTCAAATGACACCCCTTCGATCGTTATGCGTCAAACAGGCGGCCCCCAAATTTGATGCAAATTGGGGTCCCCGGGGTTCCACTTCGATAGCCGCTATACTGGCATATGTAAAACGGATCGAAGGTATCTGTGACAACTGAGGCTCTACGCGCCCGCTGTTGCTATGTGATATAGTGTGGTAACTGTCTTGGCCAATTTGACCTTCCCTGCCGACAGACGTGTCCCCCTGACAAACGCAAGTAGTAAGAGCTGACGCTCTTAAAATTGAAACGCGGAAAAAAGATATCGGGGTTGCTTTGAACATTTATACAGAGAACTGCGTGCATGTACACACATGCTGCCTTTGTGTAGCCGGATGATTATGGCGAGTAATTTTCCCTGATTGACGATTAACGACATTCTTTTCCGCGACGTGCATAGAAGTGTCCTTGGCCTTTTCTGCGCATGTAGTAGTAGCGGCACATTATGTTACATGGCTTGAACATGTCACAGAAGCCAAGGGGACAATGACTTTCAGTAGCGCCATCCTACTTGCGCACAACGATTGGTGTGCAGGCGCTGTCGTGGCTACAGCTACATGCCGCCACCTCAAGCGCGTGCGGATACACAGGCACCGCTGGCTTCGTCGCTTGTGCATTACAGCTTTTTGAGCATTCAAAGCCGCATTATACTTTTGAGCATGCACTACTTCCGTCACACTGTCATGTGGGAACAGAAGGGAATTAGGTGAGTGCTCGAACAGTGCCTCTCCTCTAAGCCAATTCTCGTTCGGTGAGAGAGCCAGGTCGCGGGAAGCGAGTTGAAAACTCGATTCGCCAATGTGATTGAGCACTTTATTTCGCTCGGTGCCCGTCACCAACAGACCAGAGCACCTCGCATCCTCTTCGCGACTCGCTACAGTAAACGCGCTGAAGCATATTTGGTCAATTTGATCCTATCGCTGTCACACGACAGCACGACAGTATTTCTAGAATTCGGCAGTAAAACAATTACCCTCACCAGGAATCTGTCGTATGACACATCCGACGACAGGTATCTGTCGCACGGCATATCCCACGACAAGCTGTTGTGTCGGGCGACAGGCCGTACGACAGGTACTTTTGTCGCGTGAAAAGAGGCGCGCTAGAAGTCTGTCGCGCGACTGAACCCACGACAGGGAACTTTGCTGAGGCACGCAATCTCTGTCGCGCGGCACAACTCCCTCTGTCGCGCGACAGTACCTGCGACAGAAACCTGTCGCACGACAAATGCTGCGACAGGGACCTTCTTCGCACGACAAAATGCAGGAAAGATGTCTGTCGTGCGGCAGAACCTACTACAAACAACTTTGTCACGCGAAAGAACCCACGACACGAAGCTTGTCGCACGACACAAGGCACGACAAGACAGCTTGTCTTACGACACAAAATTGTGTCGCTTGACAGATGCGCGACAAAAAATTTTATCGTGCGTTTTGATCGGGTTTGCAACATCGCAGCAGAGCCTGATCATCTGATGCGATGCTGTGGGAAACGACACGCGGACCATTTATATCCAAGAGACCCAAAAACCGTCGCATCGCGATCCTGCTCGTTCAAATGCGATGTTTTCACAACGGTCGACGATTTGCCAAAATAACAGAAGGCTGCCCCCTCTGAAAGTTAGGCTACCCTAAGGATTTCAGAACAACGACGCGATTCTTATTGCGAATTCTCGATAGGGTCAGGCCACAGTACAGGCTGCTATCAATCAACCGCAATTATAATCATGATAATAAGTACATTTTTCCAATAGTAAAGATTACATACTTAAAATTTTTAGTCAGTTATTCAAAATTCCACGCTGCACTGTTTTTGCACTGCTGACAGAGAAAGAAAATAATTGCACTTGCAGCCTTTCCTAACCATTTGCACAGAAGTTGTGACTATAATATGTAAACACCCTCTCCCAACTGCCTACAGTGAGCTCACTGTTAATGCGAAAGATATGCTTATCTAATCAATATATAAGTTGTGTGCGTGTGCGTGTGCGCGTGTGTGTGTGCGTGTGCGTGTGCGTGCGCGTGCGCGCGCGCGCGTGTGTGTGTGTGTGTGCAGGCGTGCGTGCGTGCGTGCGTGTGTGCGCGCGCGTGTGTGTGTGTGTGTGTGTGTGTGTGTGTGTGTGTGTGTGTGTGTGTGTGTGTGTGTGTGTGTGTGTGTGTGTGTGTGTGTGTGTGTGTGTGTGTGTGTGTGTGTGTGTGTGTGTGTGTTCGAATTGTGTATGCATTAAAAATTCACATTTTAGCACACTGCTGTCAAACACAAATGCAAATGCGCATGAGAAATTATGACTTTTCCAGCTGTTTGGAAGAGGTAGAATCAGTTGTAATTAAAGCTGTTCCGCATTTTACAGAACAGTGATAATGCAACAATAGTGACTTATTTTTGTTGTTTTTGAGTTCATTATAAAAGCCAAAATAAAAATAGCACTGTGTGGCTGCAAAGGGGCTTAGACATGCATCACTTGGCTGTAGTGCAAGGCTTTGTTTACAGTGGCAGTGGTCCATCAGGTAGTCCTTTAGCATTCCTTCAGGAGCTGATATTGCTGTTGCACAAATCAGACTACAGCACTGAAAACAAGTATGGGAAGTTCTGCTGAAGGCCATGTCATTTTTGTCATGTATAAAATAAGCTGGCATATACTCTGTGCCACTTCAAAGCATTCTCTAATGTCACTGTTAATGGAAAACAAAGTGGGTGCCTTTGTATTGTATAAAAGTCTATACATATCTTTCTATTACTATAAACATAATGAGATGTGGGAGCCAGTAAAGTGGATTACAGGTACAGGAAATGCAAGAACCAATTTGGAGGGTTTACATTGCAATGGCTTCTGGCTTAGGCTGGTAAAGAATACTTTGTACGTTCAGGGAAACAGGATACAATGACCCTATAATCTGGTTATATCAAGCAAACACCAACATCTCAAGCAGAATTTGTAAAGTTGAATTTCCAGTATGAGATCTATGATGTTGCACAATAAAATGAAATAAAAATTAAGCCATTTAAGTATGTGACAGGCATATATGTGTATGTTCTCTGATAAAAATTTGAAGCAATGTTTAGGAGTTATTTTCACTCATTAGTAAAATGTAGACTGATTGTATGCCAAAGTGACCAGTTCCCAATCTAGCTATCAAAAGTGACCATTGCTTACTGTTAACTGATATTTATACCACTCAACATGTGTTGAATATTAGTGTGTGCTATTAGTTGCTGACTATCAACATTTTCAACAAATTATACCTATCTACTGCCAGTCTGGCTTTCAAAGAAATTAATTGAGGCATGAATAGGCATCAGAAATTTGTAAAAGACCAATTTGAAGTTAGGCAGAAGAATGCCGAAAAAAAACAGGAAAGTAGTGATGGCTTTTGTCATTACTGGTATCTCTTTGCTGCAAATTGAAGTTGACGGCTTTTGTGTTCAAGATGAACCAACAGCCCTGTTAACACTGTCCTGAATATATAAAAGTCACATGCATAAACATGCATTCGTAACATTCTCACTGAGCCATGTTATGATGAGACAAGTTATGAAGGCGGTGTGTTGCTTAGCTGAAGAGACGATAAGAGAGAAAAACCAAGAAAAATCTGACACAGATAGGCACAATAATGCATGCTTAGCTTTTCAGTGCATAGGTTCAGTTGGCTAGGCCTAGCTTGTGCACAGTGTGCAAGTTAGAGTGAATGAAACTGTATACCATCTGACAAAACTATTTTAAAAATCTGCCCCACTATTACTTTAAATATATTGTGAGGAAAGTTCTTATGCATAAGAGAGCATTGTATTGGTTTGCCGAGATGAGCAAGTGACTAAGCACTTCAATAGAACAATTTATTTTAACATATATTATACCTAAACAGTACTAAATGACAATACTTGAGTGGTCAGCTCGGACATGATGTGTCAGGTAGGAACTTCATGAGTTTGTAATTTACTAACAGGAAGTAATCAACCATTAGCGTCCAAGCACAGCCATACGGCTACAAAGGAAAGCTTTGTAGCTCTTCTTTTTGGCCTTATAGCTGCACTTGGGTGGACGTTAATGAGTATTTACTCCCTTATTACAAATATTCTCTGCCTTGAGGGAATGAATTTAATTAGTGGATGAACATCATCATTTGCTGGGTGGAATTCTGCAGTGACCAGCTCAAACGACAAGAGGTTAGTAGGCCTTGTGAGGTGAAAGGCTATTTCAGCCTTTAGTGGCAAAAACAAAAATCAATCTTGAAAGGTAGTGGCATGAGCTAACTGAGGCACAACAGTACTATTGCGGCTAGTGCAGAAGGAACCATGAGTCAGAACAGATTAGTTGGTTATGTGACGGTAAAGAGTTTAAAAACCTTGTTTCTGGAAATGAAGAAATTTGAAGATTCACCTTTGGCGCTGTGAAACTGGAGCTTCAACAATAGTCTGAGAAAATAAAACAAGGGCTCAGGTCTGAATTCATCCTGGGATTTTAGTTAAGTTCTGTTTGTGCCATGTGCCATTAGAACGCCCAAGGTGATGCCACACAGGGGATCTGAACGCAAGTAACTTGGAAGACGGCGATGCTAAGTACATGTATAATGTAAATATCCTAGGTTTTAGGTGGGTGTATAAGCATTATGAGCTGAGACCATGCTACATTACGAGCCATGTGAAGGGCTGAGTGTTTCAACCAGTATCCAGTGAATATACATTTCTCGGTAAGACCTTATAAGTAGGAAAAATGTTGTTTTGCTGACAATAAAAAATATTAGTGCATTCTTAGTAACATTAGCAAATAGGCCATTCTAGAGCATGCAAAATGTTGTTTCTAGAACTAAAACATGGTTATTTATTGCAAGATGGCAGACCCCTTAATATAGCCATAAGTGAAGGCATGTAACAAAACACTGAAGGGAAAGTCATAATGTAGGCAGTAAAAAGCTGAGGCTCGAGGGCAATGCCTTGGGGGACATTCAAGATTGCAGGAAAAGGCAGGATGCTTAAGAATTGGCAAGGGAAATCTGCCGACGGATGGCTTGGATCCAGTTTAAGGCTTTTGGATACAAGTTAAAGCATGACAAAAAATCCATATATAAATAAGCGAATCAAATGCTTTTTCAAAGCCAAGAAAAAAAAGCATCGAGGGGGATATTGCAGACAAGGTGCATGTCGTGAAGGACAAGAGCAAGTTGGCTATTGCAAGAATGTTTTCTAAAAGCTTGCCAATTTGGATGAAACAACTTAATGGGCCAAAACAATCTGAAAAGGCAAGAGTACAAAATGTGTTTGGTGACTTGCAGCACATGGCAATGGCATAAATAGGGCCATAGGTGCTGGGTAATGATGGATAAGAAACATAGAGGGGCCAAGCTATGATGAGGCAGGAAGCTATCTGCACAGTATGCAGTAGATATGCGTACACCGTGCTTCCTGTACTGTCGATGTTTGCTGAAAATTTCACAAAGCTTGGTACGAGTGTACTGTCGGGTGAACCGGCGGTAAGTTTGCATGTTGGAACTGCGCTAAGGGACGAGGACAACAGAGAAAGAATTGCTACTATGTGCAGTGGTGCTGTTTTCCGTCGACTTTGTTCCTGACATACCTTTACCGGCTCCACAGGGCTCATTTAGCAGTCTGCTGTTATAAGTGGTGTCAGGTAAAGCCTTGATTTGAAGAAAATAGCGCCAGAGCATGCAAACCACGAAAAGACAAGGACGAGACACAAAGCGCTAACTGGTCAACTTTCGCTCAGAAAATATCGCAAAGGGTGGGGGCCACACAGGAACCTATGCACACACTCTTGCGCTGCAAAAAAGGCAGGTTGTCAAAACTTATAAAAGTAGAACTAAGATAAAACTGCAATAATGCGATAAAGTTGTCAACCGACAAACCTGAAGAATTTTGGGAAGAAACGTCACCGTTTGCTTCTATGCATTCCTTTACTGCCGCCAAGAGCTGGTCTTGAGGAATCGAATAAAACAAATCTTGTACGTCTATGGAAAAACCAATACCAATATCCTCGGTACTCTGTAAGTATTCAACTACAGCTGTCGAATTTTTTGTGAAGAAGGGGCCGTCCATCCGTAGTAATTTAAGTTGCTTTTGCAAGAAAGTACTGACGTTCTTTTGCCAAGAACCTTCTTCACTCACGATAGTCCGGAAAGGTACAGCGGGTTTATGAGTTTTGGCAGTAAAGAAAGCATTTAGGCTATTACCTCGGCAGTTTTTTATATCTTTAGCGAGAGAATCTAAATTTAAATCCTTGCGAGAAGTTGCTGAATTTTGTTTTAACTCTGAGAGCACTTTTTTCACCTGTACAAAGTTCTTATTGATTGCCGCGTACGCCTTCTGATCCTACAGATCCTCTGCCAGAACAACAAAACCAGTCTCCTTGTCAGCTTGAACCAGCATAAGGCGGTTCTGCCCAAAGAAGGTCACTACACCGTTTAACACTCTGTCACCCTGTCCTCTAGCGCAGTCAGAAGCACTGTTTTTTAAGCAGTCCACACCCTCTATGAGGCAACGGTCCTGGTGTTCAGCGACGCCTACTTTAAGGGCCATCTTCCTGTTCGCAGCGATCAGCTCGTGTGCCGAAACACTAGGCTCCAAACTGTATTTTGGCCCTTTCTGAAGAAGCCGCTGGACCTTGTCGGGCAAAAAGACATCCCCCAGGACTGTTACATTACTCTTGTTTTCCGGTGTCGACTTCTTCCCCAGGCACAAAAGTAGCTGGTTCAACATGCCTCTCCAATGGACTTCTGTGAGTTGAGCTGCTGTTCTCCTCAAAGCAGAAAGCTTCCTCGCGACCAGCCACTCGGGGTGAACAAGGTAGCACTTCATGCGAAGCCAGTCTTGGTACAGACGAAATTGTCGCCAAAGTTCTGAGTGCATTAACTTGCAGATTCTTTTCACATGTCCCCACGAAGGTTTGACAGGGCCGAAGAGAGCACTTACTTCTTGGGGCACGAGTCCCTTGCGGATGCAGAAAGCGTACCTTCTTGCTCGGCATGTCGCGTCCACGATGTGCGTCAGTAAAAGGTCGGCTAAGCCAGAAGAAGGAGGAACACAAAAGAAAGGGCCCACTGTACAAGAAAGATACTGCATTAACACTTCTTTTTGGGCGATTTGGTGCATACTTGAAGCGCATGAAGTGCTACCTTGTTCACCCCGAGTGGCTGGCCGCGAGGAAGCTTTCTGCTTTGAGGAGAACAGCAGCTCAACTCACAGACGTCCATTGGAGAGGGATGTTGAACCAGCTACTTTTGTGCCTGGGGAAGAAGTCGACACCGGAAAAGAAGAGTAACGTAACAGTCCTGGGGGACGTCTTTTTGCCCGACAAGGTCCAGCGGCTTCTTCAGAAAGGGCCAAAATACAGTTTGGAGCCTGGTGCTTCGGCGCACGAGCTGATCGCTGCGAACAGGAAGATGGCCCTTAAAGTAGGCGTCGCTGAACACCAGGACCGGTGCCTCCTAGAGGGTGTGGACTGCTTAAAAAACAGTGCTTCTGACTGCGCTAGAGCACAGGGTGACAGAATGTTAAACGGTGTAGTGACCTTCTTTGGGCAGAACCGCCTTATGCTGGTTCAAGCTGACAAGGAGACTGGTTTTGTTGTTCTGCCAGAGGATCTGTACGATCAGAAGGTGTACGCGGCAATCAATAAGAACTTTGTACAGGTGAAAAAAAGTGCTGTCAGAGTTAAAACAAAATTCAGCAACATCTGCAAGGATTTAAATTTAGATTCTCTCGCTAAAGATATAAAAAACTGCCGAGGTAATAGCCTAAATGCTTTCTTTACTGCCAAAACTCATAAACCCGATGTACCTTTCCGGACTATCGTGAGTGAAGAAGGTTCTTGGCAAAAGAACGTCAGTACTTTCTTGCAAAAGCAACTTAAATTACTACGGATTGACGATCCCTTCTTCACAAAAAATTCGACAGCTGTAGTTGAATACTTACAGAGTACCGGGGATATTGGTTTTGGTTTTTCCATAGAAGTACAAGATTTGTTTTATTCGATTCCTCAAGACCAGCTCTTGGCGGCAGTAAAGGAATGCATAGAAGCAAACGGTGACGTTTCTTTCCAAAATTCTTCAGGTTCGTCGGTTGACAACTTTATCGCATTATTGCAGTTTTATCTTAGTTTTACTTTTATAAGTTTTGACAACCTGCCTTTTTTGCAGCGCAAGGGTGTGTGCATAGGTTTCTGTGTGGCCCCCATCTTTTGCGATATTTTCTTAGCGAAAGTTCACCAGTTAGCGCTTTGTGTCTCGTCCTTGTCTTTTCGTGGTTTGCATTATCTGGCGCTATTTTCTTCAAATCAAGTATGCCCCAACTCGCCCAAAAAGAAGCGTTAATATCAGGTAAAGCCAATCGCTATTCTTCAACCAACAAATTGCTTTGCCATGCAACACATATCCTTCTAATCAATTCCATAATTTGCAATATAAATGTACTTCTTTAGTGTTGCGTTCAAAATAACACAGATTAATTGCTTGTGTCATCATCAGAAGTGAAAAAATTAACCATACTTTCACATATGCAGCCATTCCTCATTAGGGCAGTCCTGGTTAATATTCACTCAAACTGTTAACAGTGTTTCTGGGGAAAAACTTTTTCAATGCACTTATGCTTTGCTAACATAGAAACTTTATGATCAGAGTGGACAGAGTGAAAATGTTTGCGGCCCATTTTCGCATGTGTTCTTGTTCCATTAATGCGCAGATGGGAAAGATTTTAAACTTTGGATTTGAGCAGATAAATCGAAAACTGCCTGAATCATATTCCTTTCTTGCACACTGGAATTGCCATCACAATGCTTGCCGCACTGTCTGCACAGAATGTTATGCTAACCTGTGGACTGCCTGGAACACTGACTTCTAACCAGCTAACACACTTTCAGGTTGCCTCTTTCTAGTGTAAAAATCACTGTCGGTGCTCGGCGACTCACATCCTGGCTTGGATTGCTCATTGTACAAAATGAAATAACCTGTTTAAAATTAAAACAACAGAACCGCTTGCTTATATTATAACCTCACATATGCCTACCCGCAGCCCGCAATGCTAGGTTAGCACTTTTTATGCAGAGTACACCGCAGAAGAAAATAAAAATGGAATACTTCTCTTTCAGGCATGCGCAGCGGGCAAGAAGAGAACTTGGCGCTGCTGCAAAGTGGGGAATCTGCTAATGCAAGCAGCGACAGAAATTTCATTCAAGTAAAGGAATGGGTTCAAACTAAATGCGGGCTTTGCCTTGACAGGACAACGGTTTCATTGATACTACAGGACTACAGAAACAGGGCAACGTTGGTATTGCAGAACCAACAACCATGTAACAATGCTTAGCACATTTCAAAGTACTGAAGTAAGCCTTGTTATTGTAGCTTTGAATGTGTGCAGCAATGGTACTGTGGTGACCACACAAATGTGAAAGGTTAAGTTGTCCAGGAAACCTAGCCGATCACTGAAGAAGGTGCAAATATGCGTCTATATGTCAGCAAATAAATTTTTGTTAGTGTAAAATGTAAGGAGGACTAAGGAAATCTGGGAAGCGTTCTACACTGTCAACATACAGCTGATTGTGCTCGCCATTGCCGTCACTCAGCAGACAAGTAATTATGTCCGTAGCAAGCAGTCACAGGAAAATGAAGATAGCAGGGTACATGTGCATTCATGACATCTCCTTCTCAAGGCTTCGAAATTGTGTTGTTAAACAAACTGATGCGGCTGTCCCAAGGAGTGCTGCTGAATAACCGCTTAACACCAGTAAAGCAGAGTTCACGAGCTGCTCAGCAAAAATAGCATTGTGCACATAACCACTTTCGTACCACTGATCTCCTGATCGAAAGGGACCGTGAGCAAAATCAACAACAGTGTCATGGTTCATGACGCTTCAAGATCGCCGAATTTTTCTGATTACAATGGAAACTGAGATCCCACTTCAACTTCACATTGCCAAGAACTTGTCAAAGCAAAAAGAGAAAAAAGCAATGGGAAAGATTTTCTCAACTTATATATATATATATATATATATATATATATATATATATATATATATATATATATATTCATCAAGACTTGTTATGCCCAACTTGTTCTATGGTGGACAGTTGTTACCCCATAAGCTGCTGCCACAGTTTTTTTTGTTGCGTAACATAGAGTGGAATGCTCATCGAAAAGTAGACTCATGAGTTAACACATATTACATATTCTACACTGTGAACTAGCCGTCATTTAAATGCGGCAAGGATTCTTGTTCGCAATCGCGTAATACCATGTTGTTACAACCTAAACAGAAACGGCTACAGGAAGTTTTCAGTCACCCATTCATCGCGCAAATATTTATTTCAGACAAATATCCGCGCAGCAGACAGGAAATAAAGAGAAGTGATGCCCCCGAAGATACGTCTGCACGGCACACCCTTGTTTTCACACAAGTCCCACAGTGCCGCCGGCCACTCGTAACCCGAGCACCCATCATCACAAAGTGTATTAAATGGAGCACCAAGACGCAAAAGAATGGCGGCGTTGCTTTTGTCGCCGCAGAAAACAGTCCGACGACCGTGCAGCCAAACTCGTATCACGTCGCACACACGGCAGTACTCGAGCACAGTGCCCGCACGAATCGCGATCAAAATGGTAATGGATACGTAGCAGAAATAACGCGTGTGGTCGCGATCACTGCAACCATCGCAACGAATGCGACTAGCTGCGCAACGCCACGATCATTTCAGCATTCAGAAAGCACAGCGTCCGTCGTGAGCTTTCGCAGGTGCACATTTCGCTGCCTTGACACAAAAGCGCTCGCTCCAATCGCAATCACGTTCACTACGCGGACACTTGTCAATGCTATGCAGCTCATGCACGCACAAGAAATTCACCGTGAGCAGCTGTCACTCGCCGCTGTCCGTGATGATCCTCGCAGGAATTAGGAACGCTTGCAACAACCACAAACAGCTCCATATAAACACTTCGTGACACCGCCAACGCGTAGTTCCTGCGTCGGTTTGAAGAGGCGCTAGCTACTGCCCTCAGTCACCCTTGATGAAGGAGCCGAGTCGGCTTCGAAACGTTGGGTTAAATTTAACCTTTTTGGTTTGAGATGTGCAGTTTATTATAAGTTTGTTGAGTACTTTCAGAGGGTATATGCTAAGCGCCCAGAACAGTGGCCTCTTTTCTCCAGGCAGGGCAACGGATTGACTACTAACTACCATCTTGAGTCAATGCATAATGAACTCAAGAAAAGTTATTTGGGAGGGTTTCAGAACAGGCTGTTTGGCAGGCTGCTGGTGTCTGATGAAATTGGCTTACTGACCGGATAATGAAGCAGCTGATCTGTCAAGTGAAGCGCAGGGTAGACCATCGAATAGCAGACTGCTTCAAGAAGCATGCTGCAGGAGGGGAAGTCTGCAAGTCTGGCTTGACCAGACTTTTCTGATGGACAGTGGTCTGTGCAGTCACTATCTGAAGAACGTACTGACCCCACTGTTGTCAGGAAGGACACACAGTGTCAAGCGTGCATGCTTAGCTGCCCTGAATGTAACACTTGTTTCCACAGATTGCAGTGCAGCTGTACGGGTTTTTTTTGTGCATGAAAAGGTTCCACCATACCCATGCAGTTGCGCAGTGAGAGCTGCGGTGAAGGGATGCAACTAGCCAGTCATTGAGGATCCATCTTCTGTTTTGTCTTCTGCAGATGACCATTCATTCTGACTGGATGAACCTCCTGTTCACGAGTCAGCCAGTGAGTACTCATCTGCAGATGATTCATTCCCAGAGGATGAGCCTGCAGCACTATTTGACAGCATTCAAGGTGACATGATTCATTCACAAGACTCAAATGTGCTTGCAGGCGTTGACATTGAGCTTTCTGTTCTTACACGTAAATTCGGTAAAGAAACATCCACTGACCCAAAAGTGGGAGCATTGGTGCGTTAATAGATTGGCAAACTTGTGCAGGTTGTCAGGGGGTGTGCCGACAAAGAGGAGGAACCACCATCTAGCCCAGGCCACCGCCTGCCAATAGGCGACATTAAAAGCAGTCAAGGTATTGGCCCAAACGCAGCAATGCGACCGGTTCTACATCAGCTGCAACATGTTCTGAAGGGCAGCATGCGAGACAGCAGCTTGAATTTCAACAGGGTCCACCTATCCGCATCGCGGATTATGATCCATGTATCCACATTCTGAGAGAGCACGACTACATAACGCTCTCCTGAACACAATTACATCATGTGTTTATGGTGTATGTTTTCCTTATGTTTCTGGTGTATGCTTTTCTTGTAGTCCCCTGGACAGTGAATCAGTGCCGTTTTACTGTGACAAGTATTTTTAGCTTTTGCAATAGAGTAAGCCATGTAAAAACCTTACATATCCAGTAGACTCCGATGAATCCAACTGTAACGGAGCCACTGATCTTTTTCCCGGAAGTGAGAAATTTGGATCTATTAAGACATTACTTTCTATTGTCAAGCTAGCTAAATTGTAACTTAAACTGCTGATCTTGTCACTTCAGACATAGTCTGCCCCTCTTCCTTGCCCTTCATCTCATAGTGTACATCTTATTGATATGACTCGAGGCTAAGCTGATTAAAAGGGACAATATACTGACTTTTGCAGACTTTTCTAGCTGCAATCAAAGGCTCCTTTCTCCACTAAACGAATAATCTGATTCGAAGCTTTGAAACACACCAGAACAATTAAAATGAAGTTTTTTTATATGGTAGCCTCACTTTCTTGTTCAAGAAAGGAATGCTTCTGCTTCCACTCCGCCAGGACGGTTTGTGTACTGTGCGATGTCAGTGCACGTTAAAGGGCCCCGGGTGGTCGAAATTTCCGGAGCACTTCACTACGGCGTCCCTCATAGCCTGAGTCGCTTTGGGACGTTAAACCCCCAGAAACCATAAATTATCGTATTTTCGTAGCGATTGGAGTCTGCAAATCCCTTTAGGAATGCAACCTTTGCCACACTGCCTGGGTGCCATGCAGTGGCAATATTGAGTGTGACATTAACCAGGATGCATAGGTTTTTATAAAAATAGCGTTGAGAATGCGAAGGTGGTTTTGAAAGTACTGTTAGTAAAATAACTCACGTTAATGCAGGTACCAGGAACCACTTTTGCAGACAGTAGTGCTTCCATTGGTAGGCAAGCCACTAGCAGTATAGTGTCAGTCTGCGTTTTTGAATACAATAAAAAGAAATGCTCAGAAAGCATAGTTAAACCATGTGAGAAACTACTGCAGTAGGCTACAACTAAAAAAACTGCAGTTACTAACACTGGGACATTGTCCACGGCGTACTGTATTGCTCTGCTGGCCAGTCACAATGGTTGACGAAATCAGCTTGGTATTGCTTAACTATATTAAACAAGCAAGGTATCACAATTCTAGAGCATTTGTTTTGTAGTTGTGGTTAGTTCTTTTCTTAGGGAGCAAGAAAAGTTTAATACTGGGCTACTTTTTGTCATGAAGGAATTCTGTGCGGCGGTCCTGAATGGGGGCGAGCTTCACTACAGGCTTAAATTGCGTCCGACTATAGCTGCAAGACAGAAAAAACATTGAGACAACTAAACCTTGTAGCGAAAATAAAAGAATGCTATGTTTTGCACTCGGTCTTATTTATTAAATGTAGTGTGACAACCCGAGAAGATGTTGCTTAACTGCATAGAAAGCCACAAGGTTTTAAGGCAGCACTGCGCAAACATTTCCTCTGGCATGGTTTCTTTGTCAATTTAGAATGTAAATTTCTGCCAAAATCACAAGTTCTCCTCTTGCTGTAGTCATCGTAGGGAAAGATGTACAAGAAAGTTTGGTTTATGGACTTAATGTCCCATAGCGACTCTGGCTATGACGGATGCTGTGATGGAAGGCTCCGGATAATTTCAACCACTTGGAGTTCTTTAACGTGCACGCACACTGCACAGTACACGGGTGCCTTGTGTTTTGCCTCTATCAAAATACAGCCGCTGTGGCCGGGGTCAAACCTGAGTCGTCCAGCCCGGTAATCGAATGCCCTAACCACTAAGCCACCAGAGCGGGGAGATCTGCAAGATTATGTCAACATGTCTACTCTTCTCCGATATTAGACTGTCCTTGTATAATATGAGGCCGCAAAAATGAAAGGAAAAGTTTTAAATTAGCAGTTAGGATTACAATTATTTCATGTGATAAAGCGTGTTTCGTTCCCTTTTCAACACTGAAATATATACTCTGTGGTGAAGAAGCACGTCTGGCTACTACTGTGTGTTCACGAATCTATACCCAGAGTTAAGCTTCACCATTCACAAGCAATTGGCAGACGTGCTTCCATCTGCTCGCCACCTAACTCGTTGAAGCTACACTGGCTGCCCCAGTCAGTTATTCAGAATTTGTGCCCCCAATCAGAGCTCCACTAAATGCCTCCTTGCATGCTGAGGCTATTGTGGAGCCGCTACCTGCCCATATTTGTTTTATACAAGAGCTAATCTTAACCACATGTTGGCTGTATATTTTTTATGAGGAAATGGCGAGCTAGCTAATGTGTTAAGCATGAGTTATTCTAACCGGCGGGTGTCGTTTGGATATGCTGCGATGTTTGGCTATGAGTTCGTTATGTTTGAGCATTTAGGAAGTTCTAATACTTCGAGCAGTTAAAGTGTGGTTCGAATCAAATGGCAAATGTCGTTCATTTTTTTCGGTATTGTGTGCTGAGTTGCGTGTACCTCAGGGAGGTTTTCTTTTTGTCAAAGTGTATTTTACACCCACTCCTGCTTAAGGCTTTGCAATAAAGCCAGCAGTCTTCTGTATATAAATAAATAAAAATAAATGATATTCTCTATTTGTGGTTTATTAGGGGTTTAATGTCCCAAAACTACCCGGGCGGTGCGGGATGCTACTGTGAAGGGCTCCGGAAATTTCGACCACCTAATGTTTTTCGCACTGACCACACAGTACACAGGTGTCTAGAATTTCGCCTCCGTGAAAGTTCAACTGCCACGGCCGGGATCGGACCCACGTCTTTTGGGTCAGCATCCAAGCGCCATAATCAATGAGCCACCGCGGCAGCTTGGCCAACTATTCAACATTTTGATTATTTGCGCAGCCCTAATTTTTCAGACTGTTTTTGTGTAACAAGTATGCAAATGCATAGGTATCTAAAAGTAGGGTGCAGCAGCTGTGGGTCACCAGTTACCTACACGTCGTGGGCATGGTAAGGAAAGCATTATTGGAGGGAGGGGACTATAAATTATAATGCACGTTATGGAAAGATTTCAGGCACACTTGTGGAGTGTGGCATTTGATTGATAGCTCATCTTTTGGTGGCCAGCCCTGATATATGAAAGGAAAAAATACAGTAAACAAAACTGTCATTTAAACTAAGGCTGGGAATATGTTTTACAGCTGGCAAACCAGGCAGCAGTTGAATATTAAATTCGCTTGTGTATAATTGGAAAAACGTTGCTGTTCATTCTGTGTCCAGACCTGGTCTGGGGATCTTTCAAAAAGTTAAGGCGTGTAACCGTCCTGATCTTATGCATACCTCGTCGTCATGGAAGGCAGCTCAATCACACTCTCACTCGCATCACTCAATCGCACTCACAGACACAACCACCCACTCACGTTATCACACTCATGTCACATCCACGCGATATGAGTGCACTCGTTAATGAGTGTGCTGACCTGTGATATTATGTAGGCTGTGGCACTAACTGGCCTGGTTGGTACGTGAGAGAGGTTTCCCCCAGTGCTGGCTCCCCTTGCGCTCAAGTTGCTTTTGTGTGGTGTGAATGGGCGACAGCCATTTATTGTGTGTGTTAGTTCATAAGGCTGTCCAGTCCCAGCAGTGTTTGTGCCTTGCGAAAATGTGCTTGTGGGCTCTGCAATGTAAAAGTTGCTTACAGTGGTGGTCCTGTTTTCCAGTGGTGTGCTCACAGTGTACAGTTCTAGTCTGCAGCCAAGTGGCACTAACTGGCCTGGGTGGTACATGAGTGAGAGCTGCCCCCAGCGCTGGCGCCACGTGCTTTTGTGTGGCATGAATTGTGCAGTGTGAATGGGCGACAGCCATTTAGAGTGTTAGTTCATGAGAAGTCTCTGGTACTACACCTTGCGCAAAGGTAAAAGTTGCTGCTAGTGGTGGTCCGGCTTTCGAGCGGTGATGTGCTCACGCAACGTGCAGTTGCAACCTGTAGCCCAGTACCACAAACTGGCCGGGTTGTCATGCGAGAGAGAGGCTCTGCTGGCGCTATTGCTACTTGCATGGTGTGAACCTGTGTAATGGTATATACTGTGATGGCGCAGACATTTCTCATGTCTGCTGGTGCTGTTGGGACCTTCACACCTAATATTAATACAAACTGGGCTTTTCCCATCATTTACTTGGCTGAGTGGAAGTCAGGTCGACGGAATTTTTCTCTACCTCTGGCGGTGTCTATTGACAGTGTGCTCGTACAGAGTACTACAATGTAAGCCAGTGATTCCCTTCAGAAATGTGCACACAAAAACATTATCCAGACAAACATGGGATCCAAAGTGCCCAATTTTGAAAATGTAACTGGTGACTGTGGTGCAATTTCGGTTCGTTGAAATGTCGACTGGTGTGTCTTTGCATAAGGTTTCATTGGCTTTTCGAGCTTGCAGAAATCAGTCCACATGTGCTTTGTCTTAAGTGCGGAAAGAAATTTGCAAGACATCCGGTCTGTCGGCAGTGAAATGAGCCAAAATCTCTTCCTGGTCATGCTCAGATGGTTTGTGCTCTTGCATATATGCGGTGCAGGGTGGCGCTGTAGCAGCTGACTGTGTTAGTGCCCTTGCTTTTCATGCTGCCTTCTCTTCACTTCGCCTGCTTGCATGTAAGCACGTCGTAGTATATTTATTTATTTATTTATTTATATTGCAACCCCGGAGTTGGGATTTTAGCAGGGTGGGGATACAAACTAAGCAGTTTAACAAAACAGGCAAAAGTAAACAAAACGGTGCAAGTTGAAGCTCTTCTGTACCACTGGGAATACAACAAATAAACATATTCAACAGAACAGTGATATAGCAAGTGCAATAAAAACTAGGTGATATGTTGCGAGAACAGCGTCAGCGATGGCTGCTGCACTTCATTGTTAGTGAGGTTATTACAATCGGAAGTAGTTCGTGGAAAGAATGAGTATTTAAAGCACTTATTTCTAACCCGAAAAGGAGTTAAAGTTAGCTGGTGTCGTTGTGGCGTCGGATATCCGCACGAAAGAACAAGCAAATCGGTAATCTCCGTTCTGTAGTGTCTTTTGATTGATCGATAAATAAATTTAAGCCGTGCGCAACGGTTTCGCACAGTTATTGTCGGGAGGCCAGCTTGGATTAAAAGGTGTGTTACTGATGTACGTCGGTAATTGTTATATATGTATCGTGCCGCCCTCTTTGAAACCTTCTCTAATTTATTTGTTAGTTTTCGTGAACGGGTCCCAAACAATACAGCATAATCTAAGGTAGGCAGAACAATACATTTGTAAGCAAGTAGAGGTAGTAATTTAATCAAGCAATTTAACGTCGTGAATTGACACATGGGCTTCGAGGGACGCTGTATTGTAGGGCTCTGGAAAAGTTTCGACCGCCCGGGGTTTTTATAGCACGTGCCAACATCGCACACCACACTGCCGCCTTTTGCACTTTTGCAGAGGCGTAACGCGGCCTCCTCTTGTTGCTTCGCCCCAAAAATGGTCTGCTCGCATGTTTCAGCACGTTTGTCAGTTTTCTGGTGCTCTGCACTTGGGCACTGCACAGAAGCCACTGCAGTAGGTGACTGGGGCTGCATCCTAGTTTTTCATGTTGCATGCCGATATGTTTGGCCCGTTTAAATGTTTGCACAGCTACGGTTAGGCATTAAAGATATTATACGACCAGAATTCGTCAAAACTAAATTTAGGAGCTGGTAAAATGTGTCACATGGTGTTGTTTGTAATTCTAGGAGGAGACATTTCTGCTGTTCGCGATTTTGAGCGTATGAACTGGCAGCATATCAACAAGGTCTGAATGTATTCATAGTCTAAGCAAGTGACACAAACTGGCCCAGGTGACACATGAGTGAGTGATGCCTCCAATGCTGTGCCACTTGCATGTTCGCAGTCTAGCCCAGTACCACAAACTGGCCAGGTTGTCATGCGAGCAAGAGGTGCTGGTAGTACTGCTGCCACTTGCATGATGTGAACAGGTGTAATGCTATATGCTGGTCAAATGTTTAGCGGAATCCCTCAAGGTGGTGTATATTTGTAAGAGTACTCCCTTATTACAATGCTATATGCTGTGATGGCGCAGCCATTTCTCATGTCTGGGGTGGTGATGGGACCGTCACACTTAATACTAACACTGGGCTTTCCTAAATCTACTTGCCCCGGTGGAAGTCAAGTGGCTGGAATTTCTCACTGCTTTGCCAATTCTCTAAATATCTATGCTCCGGTCCTTTGGTTCATCTAAGTGCAGAACAGTTTTGGATAATTCTGTAGCTTGCAGTAACTGCCTAATAGCCAGATGTGAAATGTCTGGCATCACTTCTTTTTTCTTCATCTCCAAGTTTTTTTCTCAGATTTGGTGCTTTTTTTAAGCACATTTGTCTTCCAGTTGCATATTCAAGGCTACCTTGCAGGCCAGCGAGGTATGGCTCTGGCATGAATCAATGCCTTAGTCAAACCAGATCATGATTTTCAATTATCTTGGTACCGAATAAAACCTTTACAGCCTTGTTTATTCTATGCTTGTTGGTTTCCTTCGTGTTTCAGAGGATTCCAAAATTTCTTCCTGCTGTTTTATCGTGTTTTACCTTTCTATTTCCTCCTTTTGGCTATGGTAATTTTGTTGCTGTTTTTTGTCTATTTGTTCTTGTGTGGTGTTTTGTAGCCGCTATATGATATTACTGCTTTATGTTTTTCCTTTTTGTGCATATATTATACATTTCTCTTTACAATGTTTGCTTTTAACCTAATTGTGGTGCTATTGTGCACAGTTATTTGTGCTGATTACATGATCTGTTCTTATTCGTTGCAGAGTGCTTAAACATAACTGCCTTCCCAGGACTTCCCTGTCAGGCACCTGTTTTTGGTAGCATCAAATAAAGGAGGGAATGATCACATATTTATGTTGTATTATTTATTTGCACAGATCCAGGTTTGGATGTCCACAGTAGGACAGAGAAGACAGCAGCATAATTCTGTTTCCTTAGCAGCACAGTTCCCCAATTTCTGGTTCGACTCTGCTCTTCACTGATTTCAGCTGAGAAGTGTTCAATATAAACGTGATGAAAACACAATGCCAGGAAGAATTGCGTGCCGGTAATTCATGTACACAGCAAACATGTCTCCCCGCAGGACCAACAGCATCAAGTTTTCTGTTCTTGCCTGTTTTCATAAAGTTGCTCCCGTTAGCACTGGGTGGGATATCGTGCTTCACAACCACACGATCATAAAAATACTTCTGCACACTGCAAGTCTGCTTTACAGGTGTGAAAATAGCACATATGCTCAGGTGTTTTTATTGGTGATACTATTGTGCTGTCATTCTGCTGACCAGGAAGCAGTTTTGCAGTTATGCTTTTACCTTTCTTTGAACTCTTTGTTGCAACGCACAGAAGAAAAACTCTGCCATGTTGTTTGCAGTGAGCTAGTGGCAACCTTATTTTGATTTTGATGTCTAAATCGCGACAGAAGAAACAGGAAGACCTCATCATGCAAATGGATGAGATGACTGCACTAGGAATTTTTGTAGACATTTTCTACACACATGCGCTATTATATGCATACACAAACTTGGTGTTTCAAATATTCAATACAGATTTTTATTTGAAAAGCTGCAAAAGTTATGTCTATGCAGGTTGATTATACAGCAAGGCGGATATTACGTACATAACAGAACACAACTAAACGACGAGTATTAACTAATATAAATGAAACCTCTTAATTTTTTTTCGTTCAGGGCACAAGATTATACTGACAAATTGAAGGCCTTCAACAGAGCAGGCAAACACAGTTTAAATACTTCTGAAACAGAATCGTAATTCGAGATATGGACCACAGAAAATATGCGTTTGGCAGCTCGTAAAAATTGCCTTTCCCGCATAACATATACATAAAAGGGCGTTGCACATGGCATCGTTACAGGAGCTGCGCCTACATCACATATGCTCTAAACTCGCCCATTTTCGATATGCAACGCAAGAAAACCTAACTTGAGCTCTCTCAAGCTATTTTCATGTTCGATATCTCGAGGCTTGATACAGGTTCTGAAAAGCTATGCTTTCCTTTGATTTCGACACCCTTCAATTTCGCAATATAGCCCCGTACCATGCCATTACACTCTGAACAATGTTCCCATAGAATCAGTACCAACCATCAAGTATTTCGGGGTTCACATAACATCCGACCTTTCTTGGAACAATCACATAGACGCGATTATTAAAAGGGTCATGACATGTTCTACCAACAAATCATGATTTTACGTTAATGCCACTAGCCACGGCATGATTAACTATACATAAAAAGGCGTACGGCCCTATGCGCACATTTCAGCTAGAAAGCTAGAAATTGCAATTACAAGTTATCAGTTCTAAGCCCCTCGCCCTGGCAGTGAAGGCCATATTGATGCAGCCTTAGTGACGTCATAAATCGATAGCAATGTCATCAACTCCGAAACTGCCACGCACGGTCGGTGTGGAGCACAAGCACCTACTCAAGTACCGCCATGGCACACTGCAGTTAAGTCTCCAAGACAAGAAATGAAACAGGACACGGGCCTTTGTTGCCTTTGACAACTGTTGTGCGGTGTGGGCTCTTCATTCTCTCACCAACATCCCCCTTCACCCCTAGCCTGAACAATAAACAACCCACTGCCCTACCCTCTTTATACGCAGTTCAGTTGCAGGCAAGCACGTGACCGTTGGTTTATAGCGTCACAGATGCAATAAACAATTTTAGTCTGAAAAATGGTACCATGACCCCATTAACAAGGTGGCACCGAAAGCGTCTGGATTCCTTCGATGCAACCTTGGTTTAGGAAACCCAGACACAATGCTTTTAACGTAGAATTCATTACTGTGCTCAAAGTGCAATATACCTCCTTGATTTGGAACAGATGCACACATACTAACAAAACTGAAGTCGGGAGAATGAGCTTGCCCAATTTATATCTAAGAATTACTGAGTATGAAAGAAATGAAACAAATAAATGAACTTACCTGTGCTCAAAGGACAGCAAACATTTTACATTCCCTCCTTTTTCACAAAAAATACCATAGTCATTCTTCCTTTGCTATGTATCATATCACGCCGACCTGTCATGTTTTTACCTGCATTGATCACCAACTGAAAGACGAACGTACCTTTCGTCAATTTGCTTTTTTCATTCACCTCTCTTCCACCCCATTCGTCAATGGACTCAACTGCCTGGTACCACTGCATGCGCCATTGATCATGATAAATTTGAAGCCAGTCTGAAATGTTACCTCCAGCTATAGTCGTGACCTTTCCTTTATTATGTACCTTTTGTGCAAACAATGCACTCAAATGAACAACTGTCTACTGCTATTTGTCTTTATATTAACGTGATAGCGTTAACGGCCCCGTTCTCCATAACATCTGGCGTCAGCTTTGTGACCACAAAAAAACACGGGCATGGCTCTGGCAGGTGGTGCCCACATAGCAACCTAGGAGGCAGATGGGCCACTTAGGTTACGTAACCTTTCAGCATCTTCACAACCTGCCCACTGGAAAAGAGCAAAGTGCCCACCATGGCATGGGTCAGTTAAATGAATGATTGGTCGCTTGGGAAGAGCAACCGGGGCCGCAGAAGACCCATTGCCGGGAGAACCTGCCATCGCAGGGCAGTGGCGCATCGCTTAACCGCTGCACCAGAAAGGCTATGAGGTCTCCTGGTGATCTATGAATGTAAAGTAGAGAATTACCTGTATATAAGAGAATTAACTCATTACGCTATTTGAGGCTTAAGGTGAACATAAAATCTTATATTCTCATATTTCCAGTATTCAGTGTGTTCCAGTTTACACCATCAGGGTTCAGGTCACCAGCCATGATAATTTTACTTCCTACCATGTGCTTGCGCACATAATACAGAGCCAAGGTAGGTTCCTCCAAAATTCTAAAGTGTGTAGATGGTATCCACATGTAAGAGACATTCTTGCTGATGCAGTTTGCACCGCACAGCTTCAAAATAAGGGACATCTGCCATTACAGAGGAAGGTACGCTTTGTATCAAAAATGCAACACACCCTTCCCTTGATCGTACTTCCCTGCACACAATCACATACCCGGGTGGAACAACTGCAGTCTGGCTCGCATGGCAAAACGAGGTTGAGACTCTTCGTCAGACCACAATGTGGGCTGCAGTTTGCCTGAAGAAATAGATGCGTGTTCAGTAAAGGTTCGTCTTTGTCAGACCAGATTATAGTCTGCAGTTCTAAACCTGGCCAACGTAGCAAGCAGAAAAAAATTAAATTTTTTACATACTAGCCCAATTTTAACCCTGTGCATACGTGCCTTCATATAAATACCTTTAAGCCTGGCAAAATTAAAATCACCGCCATACTCTCAGCTATCTAAAACTTAATCTTCGAGATGCCCTGTTAAGCACTTGAAAACTTGCATATCAGACTTTTGTTCTTCCCCAACTGGAATTCACGTTACCCATGTGGTCACCACACCAAGCCTATTAATTACAATCATTCAATCGAATTCACACCTGCGCAGCGCGTTTTGTAACCACAAAATATGAACAGCAATCTAGCGTTACTAATGCGAAGTTATCGCTATCACTCACTAAAGTTACTTACAAACACTAGATTTATGTACGAAGATTGTTTTGCTTTGTCTAATACATAAAACAAACCACAGTAAGGCATCCTACTAACCTTCTCCTAGCTGAACCACACTGTGCATCCTGTAGTCTTTATAGAGACTGCAGCTTTAGGCACTTATTCGGTCGCACCACGGCTGTTAATTTGACAGCCCTTCCGCAAGCCATAAGCTGCTGGAATGATATTTCTGATCACACCGCTTTCATTAATGACCCTGCTGTCTTAAATCACCAAGAGCTGCTATGCTTTTCATGGATTATTATGCGCTGTTTTGTGCTTTGTTAGTCATGTTTTAAATGTTCCTTTAAAAAGCAGAAATATAATGTGTTGTGTACTATTCTCTAAAGCCTTATATTGTACATCATATGATTTTCTGCACCACATGCAGTTCTGTAACTTATTTCCTACGCGCTTGCCTTTTGTGTAACCCATTTATGTTGAAGCTTCAGAACTTTGAAAAAAAAATGGACAGACAATTATGACAGTGGGTAATGTGAAATTTGAGTGCACCTCTTCAAACTCCACTTGCTACCACTGGCAGGTGATGTGTTACGCTGCTAGCCACCTTCCAGTTGCCCATTCCTCCACTCTCTCCCTGGCAGCTGGTGTTTCGCTCTGCTAGTACCTGTCACGCCAAGAGCGGAGGAATGGGCAATCAGTTACGCAGGTGGTGCCAAAGATGTTGAATGCAAGAACATGCGCTCAAGAGCTCTCTAAAAAAGTGATGTCCCATATGTAGGCTGCTTTTTTCTGTCTTTCGCTTTCTGTATATGCCCTCCGCACATAATACTCTTATTGGAAGCCTGTGAGTGTTTTGTCTAAATGAATATCCTGTTGAGAATTTGCTACGAAAGGGCAATGATTGCTTTGGCTAGGTGCACAGCAGTTTATAGCACAGCTGCAGCGTAGAAGTTAAATGTATGAGGATTTAAATTGCGAGGCAGTATAAGCAGCATCAGCCCCAATTCTTTTGCAGTCTAATAAAAGGGTTCCAGATTAAGCGTTGGAAGGTGGTGGAAACACCCATGGTCGTATTAGCACAAATGTAATTGCTGTGCATTTTTTAAATGTCAAAGTATGTGATCCCCACGCATAGCAATGCGTGAAAGAGTGAAAACTTCATAATGCAGTCGATATGACAGTAGAAGTTCTTGGCGCACTCAAATATTGGAACCTCACCAACAGTAGCACAAAAGAGCCCATTATTGCCTTTGCAAAACCATGTTAACTGAGCCCATGATGACAGAGGAATGTCTGCGACTGAAAGGTGCTGTGGTAAGTGCACACAGACATCATAGGCACAAGTTAATATCTAGCTATGTACTTTGATTCGTAGCGGTTTTCTCTTTTATTTGCTGCCGAGAATTACGCCGGTAGTGGGGCCTTGTTAGGCTCAGGCCAGCTGCCTTTGACTTGGCCGTCGAAGACCATGCTCTGTGCAACATTGAAAATAAATTTTTAAAAATGCCTTCGTTTGAAAGCGAAAAACTAGCAGGTCTACCAATATCCCGAACTCTCAGCGATATCCTGGCGTGATCGTTCACGTTGCGTATTAGTGAACGGTCCTACAGTTTCACTGTGGCGCTATTATAGATTGAAGCCCAACTGAGCGCCGGGAATTCACATCCACACAACTTCCAGTGAAAAGTAGCAGGCACGCATGACAGGTAAGGCGAAAGACTCGCTGCACAGTTCTTCAACTGACACAACTTTCAGTGCAAAGTAGCATGCAGGCGGGAGAGGCAAGACGAAAGGCTCACTGCAGTTTTTTTTTAATTCACACACAGAAATGTAACATCCCATGCCAGGTGTAACTCATCGGACCTGGCGTTTAAAATTAATGAGCATCAGTGCCGTCAAAGGCTTGTATTTCGTGCACTGCTCATCTTCCACCATTTAAAAAACAGCCTGCTGGTACTTAATGTTCAAGTAAAAGAATAGCTTTCCTCCACTCTTGCTCTCGTTGCTCACGCACTTGCCTGTCATGTAAGGCCAGCTACGAAACTTCAGTGCCATATTCCCAACAATCGTACGCAATGAATCACTTGATACACCTGAAACGTTCACCTACCTTTCGTAAGCTGACGTCTTGCGAACTATTCGCGATGTTTTGAATAGTAACACAAGCATCACAACCTGGACATATTTCTTATTGTGTAAATAGTTTGTACATATTACTTCTCCCCCTATCCTCTCTTCCTGTCCCCTCACCTCTTTCATTTCATTTCTCCATTCTGCCTGCTGTCCTTAATTTCCGCTGCCCCAGCTCAGATGCTTCAGTATCGATGGCAGATGCCGGGGCTAGCAAAAATCTTTTCCTTCCTTTTTACTATTATTTTAATAAAAACCACTAACACCACCACTATGGAGGCGGCCATCTTGTCTGCCGCTCTTTGGTCTGCCAGCGATCAACGCAAGTACTGCTATAGCAAGCATATTTGAAAAAACAAAACAAAAAAAACATGTCGAAATGCTTGCCAGCACTTTTAAATGCTCGCATTTTAGCTTTGGTAACACTGAATAACATTCACACCGCAAGTGGCCAAGATTTCACAACTATATAAATGGTTTTCACGTTTGTAAGTTTGCAACACAATGGTTTGCAAACAAATTTGGCTGCTGATAATGACACTAGCCCAACTGTGCTTTTGGTATAATTGGCGCGGCGATTGAAAACGTTTCCGCCATGTTTGGGCCAGTGCAGACGACGGGTGCCGTTTGAAAAAGTGCTGGCGCAGATGATTCATGTCGCGGTGGTTTTGATAAGGCAATGCGACAAGCGAAACGCGCAGTGTTTGATACGGCACTGGTGCCGGTGAGACGCCATCTTTCGAAGCTTCTCTTTTTCCCTTGCTCGCAAAATCCGCCCTTTCAAATTATTCAAAAGGAAGTGCTCTGGAGCTAAATGGCGGTGTTGACAGAGCGAAAAATGCTCGACAAAACCATACATTATCGAAAACCGGCCTAAGGTGCGCAATCATCAAAGCAGTACAGACATATTTCGGCTGTACGTTCTGTGTAAGCATTAGAAATAAGCGAATATAAACTGCCATGTAGAATATGATTAGATCTAGTGAATAATTCCAGTGAATTGCTTCTTTTTCTGGTTTCGCTGTCTAGCATCCGAAAAGCAAAGTGGACTAGTGTAATTATGTACACGTTACGTAGGATTGCAAAACCAATTAGAATTAAAAAACATTTAGTCGGCATGGACGAAAGTGGCAATTCATATCTACTTGTGTGCTAAGCACCGTTACAAATAAGAAAACATGCAACTGATGGTTTAACGTCCGTGCTCCTTCAGAACTTTGTTTTCGTAGTAAATGATTCATTGCTTGCTGCCACATCGCCAAGCGTAGTCCTTCGAGGCGGTGTAATGTATGCTGAACGAAATCTAGGTCTGTATAGTTTGAAACCTGGGCAACGAATGTAACGTTTAAATTTGCTCCAGCCATACGCGCGCAATACCTGTGCCTTGCTCACACTTTTATGCAAATTGACAGTTTACTTCACTTCGCATGAGTGATATATGTGCATAAAAACCAATCAATGGCCTTCATTATATTTATACACTGTGGTGCTGTGATCAATTAAGGCAGCTTCTCGGCACTACATTTGTGTTACGCAGTGAAGTGATTTCATTGTATTGTGCAGGCACTGATTTAAGCATGCAGTCCTGATTGCCCTCCTTCTAAATAACTGGTTTTGATTTCCTCAGGCGTTTAATAGTGCATAGCACCTTGCCATGAAATTCTTCCCCCTTCTCATTACCTTTTCCTATTCCTGCTTCCTATTCCTTCCCACCTGGCCGTGGAAGATGCATGCATATCTGCAAGGCCATCCCCAGTTCAACCTTTCCCTTCACCAGTTGTTTTTGAAAACATCTATATTCCCATTCCACAACCTTTAGTAGGCCGTTTCATTTTCCTGCAACTAACGCCATACTGCACTAAAATGAATCCACTGGCACAGAGAACAGCAGGCACTTCAAAACCTTTAGTCTGATAAATCGAGGTGCCTTTCCTTATCAGCCAAATTGAAAGGATGGTGATGGTGCTCAGTGGAAAAAAGAGGCGCCTAATATGAATTCCTAGACGGAGCCACCCTGGGAAATGATGAGTGAAAAATGTAGTCCTGAAGACATTACATGGCTCCGCCCATTAAAAATTGTTTATGAAACAGCCATTTTCATTTGTACCATTTTTGTGTTGTGCACCATTACATTTCATTAATTGCACCGGCAGGTGCTGCCTGACGAATTGTACAAATGGAATGCAATGTAACAGGAATGAATACAACATACGGTTTCTGATTTAAAATTTTTTAACATTTACAAAAGCACACGTACAACCAAGAACTGGGGGCACAGCTACACACCCCCAACTTGTGCCAGTACAGAAAAATATATAAACAAACACATCACCACACACATCAATGTATGTTGCCAAATGGTCACAAACACTTTCGCTCAACGTGGAGAAGTGTGAAAGCCTATACAATGAGTGCTGCAAAGCAATTTCATAAAAAAATAATTTCAAATTTGTTCAGTGCACGTTCAGTGCCCAAAGCTGCACTGAACACAACTTCAAGCTAGACTTGTACAAGGGTGCTTCCAGTGATAGTGGTGGTCTTCAAGAGTTGCAAGAAACATGGAGTCCTTCCTCCATGGCACAAAAGCAGCAGATTCCACGCCGTGTTGTTGTTTTTTATGTGGCGTCTGAAATCAAACTATTGTGTGGCTCACCTAAGTGCGCAGAAAAATTTGAATGAAGGCAATGAAAGCTACATCCCTGCCGAGCAAACTTGCAAGGAGCGCTTGGTAACAAATCGACGAAGACAACATCTTCTGTCTTGTTTGGCGCTTACGACCTATGACGAAACGCCAAAGGGCGAAGTGTTGCTGTATGTGATGTGTGGTTGTCTGTTTCTTTTCCTTAGGAAATAGAAGACGACCACGAAGTGCGATTTGCTGAGAAAAATAAAGTGCTTTGCCAGCATAAGCGCATTTTTTTATATGTAGCTGTTGCACAGAGGTGACCGCGGGAATCCACCCCTTCTGCGCACTAAATTAGCAGATTGCCTCCAACACCCGCCGCACGAATTTGGTTACCATCGGTTGTGCGATGCCGACGTGCGCCTCGTTACCAACGGCAGCTTGAAAGCCGCCCGTGGCAAATAACCGCAGTGCACATATCACCTGCCGTCGCACCGACAGCTCGCTCGCACGCGCACCTCCCAGTTCATCGGAGACTTCGTCGTATAGCCACTCCACAGTCTGCTTCTACCGTCGAAAAAGGCGCCGAAACAGCTCGTCTGGCAAGACAAACGCGTCTTCGTGCACCCTCCTTCGCCACTGCTCCCGCCGTGGCAGTCGCCTCAGTCGTATCGCTGCGTACACCGCCGCCATTTTCTGTCACAAACGCAACGGTCAAATTGACCGCCTCGAGATGATCACAAGAAACTGTCAATTTGCGCCTGCATAATTAGGTCTGCAAAGCCATCACTTCTGCCACATCTGTGACGTAATCTGCAGCCACCCATGACACAAAAAAGCAAAATGGCCGCCGGCCACGGCCCACCAATAGGAGTGAGGCTAACTGACCCGTTTTTGAGCAGTCTTTGACAACTTTGCTATTTGACAGTTCCGTGATACGGCCCCAGGAGTCTTGAAAACAGTATCAGCAGAAAGCATGGGCAGTGCCCAAGACCGTTCTGCACTTGCACCGACAGGCACCAAGTGATTTGGAAATGACTGCATTGAGAACATGTCACAATCTGGGCAGGTGAAGACAAGCACAGTCATTGCCATAGCATCATTACAACGATAATTAGAGCATGACTGCAAGGGCACTGGAAACGTCAGGCACTTAAAAGGGAATTCATTTCAGAGCTATCATGAGTCTCTACTAATATGGAAATATATTAAATTATGAGAATGACAAGGAGACTACGCCATGTTTTCATCTGTACTACTTCATGCTAACTAGTCATATTTCTCACAAGTTAGCTTAAAAGGGATAAAAGGCAGCCCAACAAAATTCAGCACAAATAAACCTTACTGGACTGTTTGAATTGCTAATAGAGTTTTGAAATCCACAGTTGTAAGAGTGTCATGAGTGAAAAAGAAAAGAGGGATGAGTAAAACACTGGAACTAAGGAAAGGCACGTTAATTGGCACATGACACTTGAGAGAAAGAGAAGAGGGAAGAAAAGAGAGTGCAGTGTTATTTTTGGAAGAGATGAAGAAGACGACAACGAAACTGAAAACAACCCGGAAGTAGAAGAAAATAAGGTGGACGTATAAAAAGAGGGATAATTACTTGAGGAGAAGAAGAAGAAGAAGAAAAGAGGGATAGACGCGGACAAGAAGAGCGTTCTAGGAGCGGACGTTGGCGCACGGCCATCAGCTGCTGCAGGAGGTGTTCGATTGCGAGGCCTACTGACTAGGCGTGGTCCCCACCGGCTGATGCACCGGTCCTGTGGATCGCGACGCTGACCCTGTCTTCGGAACGTGGGCCCTGTGTCAGCGCTTCTGGATCGACGACTCTGCCAGAAGCTGTTGCTACCTCCCAGATTTCGTCATCAGTACGAGGATGCTCCAACACCGACATCCAGCTAAGGCGACGTGGCAGCACCGTCTCCCTTCACCTGATCCTCCTCAACACTCCTCTCGTGGAAGAGCGGCGTCGCTTGAAAGAAGGTACCACCTGGGTTTTTATCCGAACACCGCGTCCAAGATAGCATACAAACCACCCGCGTTTGGTAGCAATACTGTATGAGTGCGACTTTCTGGTTTACGCCTGAGGACCATTTTTGTGATAGGACTGCGGTATTTTCTGTAGCATTACCTTGGTGTATGTGTAGTGCGCTGCTTTGTTTGTTGTTCACTCATGCATAAAGTGCATCTTGCGTTTCCCCTTCGAAGCCTTCTCTCTGCTTTATAGGCTTGCACACACACAGAGCGCTTACCATTCCATACCGTAAGCACACTTTTGTGTGACAGGGTGCAAGGCTTATAGGAACACCTCTCTGAGCTATGTGGTCAGTGTAAACTCTAATGCACAGCAAATGGCTGCATAACATTCCAATGAAGATCGCACTCAAGAACGCATGAGAAGAACCAGTGGGAATGTTATAGGGCAGACCAATACGTAAAGTATGGTTGGATGTGAGAAAATCCTTCCTGAGCCCCAGTTTCCGACACCACTTTCCAAGAAGTCAGAGCAGCTCAGAAACTGTGATGGCAGAAACACGCTCAACATGTAAGCACTTAGCGTCATAATTCTCAATGAACAAACATTGCCACGTACACAGAACAGGTAGGATCGTTCAACCAACGCTACCCACATTGACATTCCATAAGCATTACTTGTACCCTGCTATTTAACCCTTCTGCCTCTGCACTACAAAAAAGACATGAGGGGAGGAACTGGGTCAAGAAATGTGCAGAGCTAAAATTTTTGTATAAAGGGTAACACCTGCACACCATTACACTTGTACTCTTTAAGCAGTTTATACAGTTGCAACACAGACACAACAGTTGTAAACGTGCAGTAATTCACTATGTTCACTCAGTACACATCACATCGCAACATGTCACAATAATTGAAGCGACCCCAACTTCCCTTTCTGAAAAACAGAAGTGTAATATCAGCCTCCTTCTCTACCCAGGCAGTGACATGCAAGGCACCACAGCAGAATGGACACGGGGACAATGCTCGTGAACCTTATTCATATTAACCTTGAGAAATTCTTGTATCCTGGGCTCGCCAAATGAAAGGTGGTGCTGGTTTTGCAGACAGATTCCTAAGAATCTCAAGACAACAGGGGTACCAAGTTAAGAATAGACATATTCTTGGAGGCAGGTCCAGTACTGACTGTTCTGTAGCTTGAAACGTAGAAAGAGAAAATTGCACAAAACAGCTGCGAGCCATGAAGATCTTCTGAAAGGCTGCTATGCAGTGCAGGGAACCAAAGAGGATGTGGTGCTGTTGCACCTGACTGCCGGAAGCATTGATGCTTTTTCATTAGGCATCTAGATACTAGGCAATGCTTTCCATGGCACTTTATTCAGTGTCAGTCAATGATAGGCCTGGATGAAATACGTGTGCACCACAGCATCGCAAAAGGGCGCAGCACCAGGCTTATTTTGCAGCAGGAGGCAGACCCCACTTGCAAAGATGATGTGGCGGGCTAGAGAGCTGCAGCGGAGGCAGTAGTTTAAGTCTGCTATATCGCTCAGTTGAACAAACAGCTTCACGCTTGATCAACCTGAACAAGGGAGCTGGAAAGGGCACTCACATGGCTGTGACTGCAACGGTTTACTCAAGCACAAGCCCTGGGTTGGCCGAGTCTGTACATAATGTGGAGCCAGGTTACGGTCTCTGCAGACTGCAAGAAAAATGATGACTGATGATCGCCACTGTGTGGCTATACTCGTTGTGTCCAACAGGTGTGTTGGACATCTGTCAGTAATTTGCAGCTTCGTGTAAGCATAATTGCAGACCAGCAGACAATTGGGTTGTACCTTGTAATCAGCTGGTATTGCCAATATGTTCGTCGTTGATGGATGCATTCATGATTGCACAACTCCATGGGTCCCAAGCCAAGCGCCTGCTTCCTCGTCTGATACCGGTTGTTGGCTGTTCCTCGAAGTTCACTGTCGGAAATGCGAACCACAAAGCAAACTGCAGCATACATTAAATGTATTCGATTCAGAGCTGAACAGTTTGCTTGTGACAATTTGTGAACAGTAGCAAGCTGTATGATACATGGTCGCTTGTATTTGTGGCAAATATGGAACCAGGTACTGGAGGTGACAACTTTGGTGAAAGGGCACTGCAAATTCTGCAAGTGCTTTGGCTCCATGAAAAGTATTCGACTAGTGGCAACATGGAGCACTACATGGTTGTGGGGTGCCGTTATTCTGAAGCAATGAAGACGTAGCTGCGCCATAAGTTTATAAAGCAGCTTGCCATTCGCAAGGACATAGCTTGCAGGGAACTGGAATTCCACACTTTCCAATTGTTCTTCCCATCCAACATTTCCAGCTTGCCAATGCAGGCTGCCAAGCAGGCCAGCACAACGTTAGTGGATATGAATAATCCTTGTCATGCGGGGTTGAATATCCCAAAGCTTCATATGAACTATATGCGACACAACAGTGGAGAGCTCCAGATTAATTTCAACCACAGCGGTGGCAAGTTCTGTGAAGATTAAATGCAAAAACGCCAGCATGCTCTGTGGTGTCAATGCATGTCACAAAACCTCAGCTGATGTTAACAGATTCCAAGGAGCAGATTTAGCTCAGAAGCATAGTAGAGATACGTTTCACTGTCACTACAGTACCCACTGCTACGAGCACTGCAGGTAGTATTGTGACATTCCGTGTGTGCTACGAGGATCCACGTTCGACGGCGCGGCGTAGACGGAGACCCGTGACAGCGGCATCATCAATTACCCAGCCATGCTCTTTGAGTGACGACCAGAAAAACCGGACCCGCCGCCGCCCCGGGGAAACAGGCTTTATCCTCCCCAATTTCCGGTTACATTCCAGGACAAGGGAGCTGTCAGCGGGCCAGAGCGCGCCGTACCACAGCCGACGCTATGCGATACCGCGAAGACGACATTCTTTCCCTCCCCCCCCCCTTTGTCGTGGGCTATCGCCGGGAAGGCACCCACAGCTTCCCAGAAGGGCCGCGACGGACACCTGTCATGGCGGACAGGCAGTACTCGCCAAGAATGTGGAAAGACAGGCGCTAGTGAATTAGCTCCGAAGAGAGAGCCTGTGTATACTCTCACTTGAGAGAGAGTGGTGGCGTTTTTGTTGTTTATTTAGTTTGTATTGTTAACAGACTCTGGGTTCGAGGCTAAGCCCAACCCAAAGGGGTGGTCCCCATCTCGCATGTTATTTTGGATTGGAGAATTGATGCTTTGGGCGGGCCACTGGAAATGACCGCCCTTAGTCCTTTGTTAATCAAGTGCTTAAAAGCACATGTAAACGGATGCAGTCCAGTCTGAGCTGGGGCTCCATGCTTAGCATGTAATGTGATGCTACTTAGGCACTAACCTGCCCGGTCGATGAGTAAAGTAGTGCAAAGTTTGTTCTGTTGTAAAATTATGCTCTGCTGTCATCATCTACAAGCTCGCCTCCTGTTCATCTTCCAAGCCGAACGACACTAGAGGAAGGGTTTGTGAACCATCCTCGAAGAAACGGACGACTATTGAAATTCTACTGCATACACGCTCAGGACGACATCGTTAGCGAAGAGGGCCTTCAGCGCCGAAGCCCGACGGCGTGCAGCTTCTGCCAGCAACCGCTCGAGCCCAACTCCGGAGCCACTCCATCGCCCCCATGAAGTCGTCGGCACGTAAGCTCGGACGCCCCAGCCTCTGATGTATAACCTTAATCATGTGTAATTATTGAATATACCTGTTTGTTTAAACTGAGCCATACGGTGTCTCTTTGCCTCTCCGTCCCGTGTGGACCTGCGCATTATGGGGGTCATCACACTGGTGTCAGAAGTGGGGTCTCAAAAGCAAATGTCCTCTGAATGCTGTGACATTCATGACTTCAAAATTGTAATCAAAAGGGAATCACGGGACTGATTGTGGGACTTTTACCCCCATTTGAGAGGCTTGAGGCACTGGAGGGCTTGAAAAAAAAAATGACTGTATCTGAGGGAGCTCCCACTCCACAGCCGTCGCTCGGAGCAAGCATGCTGGCATTAGGAAGCGTCATTCCGACGTTTACGGGAGATAAGACAGGGGTTCCAATCTGCGATTTCTTTTCCATGCTAGAAGAGATTGGGAAAATGGGGGGATGGTCCGATGCTCAAATGCTGGGAATGGCGAGGTGTAAGATGGCAGGAGCTGCTCATGATTTTGCATGGCGAGACGAAAAAGTAAAATCCACAAAATCATTTGCGGAATTTAAGAAGCTCGCGTTTGAGCATTTTGACACTGAACCACGTCACGTGCGAGTACAGAGGTTCCGTGACGCCGGACAGATGGTAGGGGAGGACGTGCGAACGTTTGCGTCGCGGCTTCAGCGCTTAGCGCGCGATACGTTAAGCAGGGAGGAGGAAGGAGACCAGCTTAAGAAGAAATACGCGGAGGATATACTTAAAGAGGAAATGACCGCTTTGTTCGTGGCTGGTCTGCAAGACCCCGTGCGCCGGTTCGTGCTCTCGCGCAAGCCGAGCAATTTCGACCAAGCCGTGGAGGCCGCATTGGATGAGGAACAAAATGAGGCGTTAACGACAGCCGCAGCGAGAGTACGCGTCATAGAGAGAGCGGTGCTCAACCCTGAGGTTGCTCTCTTGACAGAGCGGTTAGATCGCTTAGAACAGCTGCTATCTCAGCAGGTAGAATGCCAGGTTGAAGCGCGCGCTCAACAGCGCCCATTCGCTGGAAACCGGAGACCGCCACAAAGCTACAGGCGCGGTATGCGAGATTTTGAAGAAATCGTATGCTTCGCTTGCCAGGGTCGCGGACACATCGCCAGGTTCTGCCAAAACGTGCGCCGTGGGGAGCCACAAAGAGAAGCAGGCGAGACACGCCCTAAGCAAGCCTACAGCGGGGCTCCAGATACCGAGTCAAAAAACTAGTTAGTCCTCCCCAGCCTGAGGAGCGTGGGGAGGGAGCAGTAGATGATGAGGTGGTGGTAGTTTGTGTGGCCGACGAGGCATGCCCTGTTGTGCGTTGCAAGTTAAATGGTTGTTGTATGGAATTGTTGATAGATACGGGGTCAAAGGTGACATTGCTTAAGGAGAGCAGTTTTAACACGCTTCGAAGGAAGGGGGACCGCGAGGTGTTGGAAGCGTCTGGTGGTATGGCAACCAAATTTGTAGGCATAACGGGGGATCCTCTTGGCATAAGTGGACTCTACCGGTTACACTTCTCTCTCGGCGGAATTGCATTGGAGCACCCCTGCTACGTATGCCCGGACACGGTGTCTCTGCCAAACGGAGTGTCAGGTATATTAGGGCAGGATTTTTTGAGAAAAGGGAAGGTAGTAGTCTCATTCTCTGAGGAAGAGGTTAATGCGGGCGGCTCAAAAGTTCCGTTTTTGAACAGGAGAGGGGCTGAGATTCGCATTACCGATATTGACACCCGTCAAACAGTGGGATCATTGGAGAAGGTATATTCGCGGGTTGCCGTCCGGCTGGTCGAGGAGGCGGTCGTCCTTCCTTGGTCGGAGCACATTTTGTACGCGTTTGTGCCTTCAGATGTAGAGAGCGGCGCCGTGGGAGTGCTTGAGCCGGTCGACTCTCTCAGCAATGGCCTGAAGGCAGCCGCGTGCCTCGTGACAGTTAATGACGCCCACAGAGTGCCCCTACGGGTGGTTAACTGTAGCCAGCAGCCACTGAGCCTTCCCAAGAACAAAACATTGGCTTTCTTCACCTCTGCGATAGAGCAACGTGAGCCCACCGATACGGTACTCGCAACTGTAGAGCATGCTAGTCCTTCGGCTGCTCCAAAGGTGTCGTTCGATCTTTCTCACGTAAAATCCAGGGAGAGGGAGGCTCTGGCTGGTTTGCTGAACGACTACTCGGAGGTATTCGCCGCGTCCAACCTGGATTTGGGCTGCTGTGGCGTTATAAAGCACAGGATAGAAACCGGCACTTCATCGCCCGTTTACCAGCGTGCGTACAGGATTCCTTACTCCCAACGTGAGGAGATGGAGCGGCAGGTGCAGGACCTGATTGATCGCGGCATTGTCGAACACTCAAAGTCACCCTGGGGAGCACCAGCACTATTGGTGGAAAAGCCAGATGGCTCGTATCGATTGGTAGTGGACTACCGCAAACTAAATGCCGTAACTCGCATCGATCCATACCCCATCCCCAATATACAGGAGACGCTTTCTCAGCTGGGCTCTGCCAGGTACTTCACGGTAGTGGACATGGCGGCGGGATTCTGGCAGATAGCAATGGATCCGGCAGATGCCGAGAAAACGGCATTCAACACGCCCTCAGGGCACTATGAATGGAAAAGAATGCCGATGGGTCTGGCCAACAGCCCTGCTGTCTGGCAGAGAACCGCTGATGTTATCCTGGCAGGTCTTCTGGGGAGGCTGTGCTTCGTGTATATGGATGACATTATCATATACAGTGGCAGTTTTGATAACCATTTGCGCGATATTGAGCAGGTTTTGGTGCGACTAAGAGCAGCGGGTCTCAAACTGAAGCCCTCTAAGTGCCAATTCCTCAAAAACGAGGTGAAATACCTCGGGCACGTTGTTTCAGCTGACGGCGTGCGACCGGACCCTGAGAAACTAAGGTGTGTCTCGGATTTTCCATCCCCGACTAGCGTCCGCCAGGTCCGGCAGTTTCTCGGCCTGATCGGTTACTACCGAAGGCACATAGAGGAGTTCGCCAAGCTCGCTAAGCCGCTCACCGCCTTAACAGCCAAAAATGTCGCCTTTCGTTGGGACGAAAACGCGGAGAATGCTTTTGGGGCCCTGAAAAGGAAGCTAATGAGTGCACCGCTGTTACGCCACCCGGATTTTAGTTTGCCCTTCGTTATGGCCACAGATGCGTCAAAGTTCGCAGTTGGTGCCGTGCTATCTCAGGTTATCGAGGGCAAAGAACATCCCGTTGCTTTTGCTAGCCGACAGTTGAGCCCCACAGAGCAAAAGTACGGAGCTACGGAAAGGGAGTGCCTCGCCGTTGTCTGGGCAGTAAAGCACTTCAGATGCTACCTTTACGGCCGCAAATTCAAGCTAGTCACAGACTGCCATCCTCTGAAATGGGTGATGAGTGTCAGGGACCCTAGCTCGCGACTCGCTAGATGGAATCTACACCTGCAGGAATACTGCTTTGAAGTTGAGCACAAGTCAGGAAAGACACATCTGAATGCTGATGCACTCAGCCGCACAGCTGCCGTGGCAGCTATAGAAGAGTTTGTCCCCGTAGTCGACCCCGCCGAATTACGCACAGAGCAGTGCAAAGATCCTGACCTGAAGCGAATAATCGAAAGCTTAGAGGGCGCACCGTCTCATCCCGAACAGCTAGGTTATTTCATTGACAAAGACGGCACCCTGTGTCGGCGCACGAGGCCAACCAGGAAAGGGAGACCAGAGAAAACCGCTTGGGAGAGAGTCGTCATACCTCGGTCGTGGACAGAAAGGGTTCTTCGCGCGTTTCACGATGCGCCATGCGCCGGTCATTTTGGCGTAGCGAAGACACGCAGGCGTGTGGAGCGTTTGTACTTTTGGAGTGGCATGCGACAGGATGTTAGAGACTACTGTGCGAAGTGTCATTCCTGTCTCGAAAGAAAAACACCCAAGGGACGAAGACCAGCTCCAATTCAGCCGTTCCCTGAGGTTTCGGCTCCCTTCGAGCGGACAGGTATGGACATAATGGGCCCATTGCCCACGACCACTTCCGGAAACAAGTACATTTTAGTATTTGTCGACCACCTTTCAAAATACGCGGAAGCGGTAGCACTCCCAGATCAGAAGGCAGACACGGTTGCAAGAGCATTTGTCGAACAGATCGTGCTCCGACATGGACCCCCGAGGCAACTCTTGACAGATCGGGGAACGAACTTCGTGTCGCAGCTAATGAGGAGAGTTTGCGAGCTGCTTAAGATCGCTAAGAAGCAGACAACACCGTACCATCCGGCTTGCAACGGCGCGGTGGAGCGACTGAACCAAACCGTGGCCGGGTTCCTGTCGCATTTTGTTTCGCGCGACCAGCGGGACTGGGACTTGTGGCTCCCGTATGCAATGTTTGCCTACAATTCCGCAGCACACGAGAGCACGGGCGAATCGCCATTCTTTCTTCTCTACGGCCGAGACCCGGACCAGCCTAGTGAAGTGCCAGAGGGCCCCCGTCGTGTCCCATACGCTTCACTGGACGACTATAAGGTTGAGCTAGAATCGCGCTTGCAAGTGGCGAGGGACATCGCAAAGGAGTCCTTAAAGAAAGCGGCGAAGCGCAGGAAGGAGGTGCACGATCGCAGTGCTAGAGACGCGCCGTTTGATGTGGGGGACAGCGTGTACATTGAAAACTGCCAAAGGCAGATTGGGCTAGCTCGTAAGTTCCAGACGAAGTGGAGAGGACCGTGCGAGGTTGTCGAGAAGCTTTCTCCGGTAAACTTCAGAGTCCGAGACGTGAACCGGCGTTTGATAAGGATACACGCAAATCGCCTCAAGTCGGCACCGGTTCAGTATTCACGAAATGAGGAAAGGGAAAGCGCGGATTTTGATGGGGACAGAAGTGAAGCGGAGCGCGCAGATAGTTCGCAAGAAACGCCCTCTCCTGCATTTGTTCGGCAGGCGCCCGAGGTGACGGCCGGAATGCCACCGGATTTACTTCATGCATTGCTAGAAGAAGAAGCGCGCGAGGTTGCCGCGCAGATAACGCCAGGAGAGGCTCCTGCCACGAGCCCTCGCGAGTCCCAAAGCAGACAAAGGGGCACAGACTTACTTAGTATGACTCATGAAGGCCGATATCCGCTGCGAAATCGGAAAGCTAAGTCGGACTAATGGCGTAAACAGAGCGGAGTTGTGAACTGGTTAGAATTGTGTAATGCCGCAGCTCATAACATTGCTATGTGCTTATGTGTTAAGTTATCGGAGTTGGTAGTTAAACCTTTCTGTCATTAAGTAACACCTTCACAGGAGAGCATGCGGAGCGCATGCAGAACCTGCCCTACTTCCTTTCGTTATCTATATTTTTGTCTGTGCCGTGATCGTGCTAGAAGTGGGAGCTCCTTTGTAACTGTGGTAAATTTATTTCGTCCAGTTTGGACTAGAAAGGAGAGGCTTGGGTGCTGAGTTTCATGTTTATCTGTAAAAGAAGATCAGTGCTGCCCCTGGAGACGCCAGTATTGACAGCGGAGGCATATGGTGTTGTGCAGTGGTGTTGAGTGCAGCGAAAAGTGTTTTGTCGGACGCACTGTGCGAGGCGATTCAGAAAGACAAGGGGAGCTGCGTGGACTCAAATGTTCGGAGAACATTCTTCTGGAGGGTGAGCGAGTGTGACATTCCGTGTGTGCTACGAGGATCCACGTTCGACGGCGCGGCGTAGACGGAGACCCGTGACAGCGGCATCATCAATTACCCAGCCATGCTCTTTGAGTGACGACCAGAAAAACCGGACCCGCCGCCGCCCCGGGGAA